>CM060172.1:107421661-109821661 GCA_030549775.1 Tamarix chinensis
TCAAAAGGTTGCTTGGGATGCATAAAGTCTACATGGGAGTGAAATTTACGTAGGGAAAGTTGATTTAGGATGTGAGGAAGAAAATAGAAGTATTGCTCGAGAGTTTGAACACTTTGGGTGAAAAATAGTACATGAAACAATATATGGGTACGTAGGAGACTGAGCTAGGGTTTGGTATGGACAGTCAAGGTTTGGTGTGGCTACTTAGGGATTTCGTGGTAGCACGTGTACTTCGTGATTAAAGTGTGATGATGAGGGTGGAATCTATGGGTTGTGATGTGTGGAGATGTTAAAAAGATTTGAGTTTTGTGAGGTGGAGTAGGATGGGACACTTAGGCCTAAATTAGGGTTTCTAGAGAAAACCCTAGAGTAAGGTATAAGTAGACTTAGAGGTGTATAGTAGTGGGCCTTGACCTACATACATTGGAGTTGGACTTCTAATGTGAGATATTACATGGAGGAAAGGATGTTGGGGTAAGTTGTGAGGTGCATGAGTCTCATGATATGGTATGGGTCAATTGGAGGATAAGCGTAGAGAGAATGAGCCATGCATGACTAGGGTAAAGCTTCTGAATAAGACACTGTAAGACTTTAATTATTTAAAGTGGAAGATTGTTGAGCTGAGCCCAAACCGGTCCACTGGCAAATAATAGTGGTTAAGGAGTCTTGTCCTATATGTGACTGGTCCACCGGCGAATAATAGTGGTTAAGCGCATTATTCCTACATGTTTCCAGTCCACCGGCTATAATAGTAGGGGATTTCATGCTCAACAAACCGAACATAATTATGCTAAGACATGGGAAAGACACTAAGTATTTACAATAAAACACCATAAGAGTCGGAGCCAGACCGGTCCACTGGTGAATAATAGTAGTCAGGATCTTTATGCCCTGTATGTTTCCACTCCATCGATAATAATAGTGGTCAGGAGATTTATGCCCTGTGTGTTTCTGGTCCACCGGCAATAATAGTGGTCAGGAGCTTTGTGCCCTATATGTATCCGGTCCACCGGCTATAATAGTGGGTTTCCGTACTCGCATAGATTTGATAAAGAGTATGGTATAGAATGAGTATCTATAAGAGATTAATTAAGTAATTAATCCGAACTATAAATGACCTTTGATCATTATTTCTCCAAAGTAATTGTATGTTAGTTTTATTATTATTTGATTTGAATTATATGCTTATATGTGTTCGCCTTAGTGCATTGTTACTTTACTCAGTACGTAGCATATTGATCACCCTTTTCATGGGTGCTACTCATTCTCACGAGTAGAAGGCCCTTCTAACTTTATGCAAGTGGGTGAGGCATCAGGCGGGGTTGAGTGTTGAGCATATATTTGGCTCCAAGTTTGAGAGTGGCATGCCCAGATTCACTCTTCATGCTATTTCTCTTGTATCATATTTTCCTTTTTATGATTTATTACCTTTTATTGAGTAATTCTAGATGAAACTTTTATCGATTGTAAGATTTATTTTTCTTTTTAGAATTTTAACCATGCACTCTGATTTATGATTTTGTTTACGCATACTTTGATTTTTGATGTTCTGATCTTACTAGTTCTTTTATGAACTCTTGGTTTAAGTTTAACGATAATCTTTTTCTTAGCCTTAGCACTTGGTACTGGAACGGTCGGAGTAAACTGGTCTGGTACTAAGTGTAGCGATAACATCCCCAGAATTAACAGGTTTTAATTTAAATGCTTTCGTTTAAAAAAAATATTAACTTTTGGGGTGTTACAATATTTGTACTCCTCTTCTATCAGCAAGATGTTGAATGGATCATGTTCTAGAGCAAGTTGAATCTGTTTAAGGTTATTTCTAATAGTGAGAACTCTTCCTCGATTGACATAAATTTTGCTTGATTTTAGGCATTAACAAATTTAGTCTTTTTTGAAAAGAATTGATAGCTTCTCTAGGGACCTTTGTTTTCCAAACATCTTTAACCATAAGACCAAACTCATCATCATCTACCCACATATTATCAAATCAAATGGGATTCCTTATGGGGGCAGGTAAGTTACCAAGACTGAGAGATGTGGGAGAATGGTCAGATATCATAGGTATATCAAAATGTGCTAAAGAATATGAAAAGGTAGAGAGCCATCGAATGTTGCCCAGTACAGGATCTAGTTTACAATAAATCTTTCTATCTTCTTGTTTCCTATCTGACCAAGTGATAAAGCTTGCAAAAAATCTATAAAAGCCATAATTTCACTCTTAGTAAGTGGATTTCCATATAGCTTCCTAGTAGGATCAATAACCACGTTGAAATCCCCAAATACAACCCAAGGTGAATTATTAGGCTGTGTGAAGATGAGACATTGCCAAAATCTTGGTCTCCCTTAAGAATTATTCAAATCATATCGCAATAAGATAAAAAGAAGCATTATCATAAATTCTTCTAACTTGGCATGCTACACCTTGATCACAGGATGACCATAATTGAAATTGCTAGTGCATCGTTTCCATACTAACCAAATTCTACCATATCCATGATAAGTGTATTGATAAATCCATCACCAACTACTATTTATTCTTTTACTTATGTCATTTACTTTCCCTTCCTTAACTCTTGTGTCAATAAGGCTAACAAGAGTTATATTATTCCTTTGTATCCAAATTTTTACTTCTTTGTGCTTTGTAGGTTTATTTAAGAATATAATATTCCATCCTCGAATCATCATCCAAAATGTATGTCTATGTCAGGTACATAGTTACCCCTTATACAACATGGCAAAGAAAACTCATAGGGTTCCTTAGATTCTATTATGGTAGTGCACTTGTCTAAAAGATCTATGATACTTGGTCCAGGTATGCTAATGGTTCCTCCTCTAGTTGAAGTGCTTCCTTTGTATTTCTAGATGTCTATAGGTGTGCTCTTTATAACCTGATGGGTCAGTGTTCTCTGGTCTTTGCCAACATTTATTATTTGTATTTCCTTCTATGGTGGTGGTTCTTTTCATCTATCCTTCACCACCATCCACTCTTGTCTAGGTTAAGTAGGTTTAGCCTTACCACATTGAGGTGTTAGGTGACTAAATGTCTTACATGTTAGGTATGGTAGTGGATTCCATTCATACACTATAGGATGTTTCATAACACCTATATAAGGAGTTTGGATCAGGATGATATCTGGAAGTTCTTTTAAAACATCAACTTCTACCAATATACAAGGGAAAGATACTCTAGTCTTGATAGCTATAAAGGAGTCGGCATAGATAGGAACTCCAACATAGCTTATTATTCAACTTAAAGAGTCTTGTGACCACATGAATAGAGGCAATCCTAGAATTTTGATCAAAGTTCAAAGGAATTTAAAATTTTTAATTTTGAACTCAAACTCCTTTATCCATAACTCTAATACTAGTGGAAAGTTACAAAACCTCCAAAAAGGGTTGGCTAATTTGGTCTCACAATCCTTCTTCAATGTAAATTTGAACATAAAGAAACCATCCTCATGGTGATGTATCTGAGGTAGAGAGGCATGATTCTAGTGTAGTTTCCCATAATTGAGTAATTGGGAATAAGTAGTACTTGTACCAAATACATACGCTACAAGAGTCTAGTGCTATTATTCAGCCTTCTTTTCAATTTCCTCCTCACAAATTTTCACTATAAGACCATTGACCAATTAAGGGGGAATATACTGAAGGTAGGACATGATATGGTCTTTTGTTATAAAATAATTTCTCCTTCCATATTATAGAATCCTTAGTGATTGATTCCTTTGCTACTAGATTCACTTATTCAATCTTGATTTTGTTATGATTGCATGAATCTGTCTTCACCGGGCTGGGATTATTGCTTGATTCCTTTGCCACCAGCTTCACCGATTAGATCTTGGGTTGGATGTGATTATGTGTATATATCTTCGCTATGTTTAGATCAGATTTGGTATTTTTATGACTCACCAGATTGACTTCTGTGGGTACTTGATAGGGGATGTTCCTTCCTAGGGTTATGTTAGTAGACCACCACATCTAGTGTCAAAATCAAGGAGAGAGTACCCTATCCTGACAGAGTTGCCAATGGAGAATATTTAGCCGTAATTTTTTCATTAGTAACATGTGATTGGGAACTTGATTCTTGTTGAAGCTCTTCATTTTAGATGTCAATCAAGATCTGCCGCACTAATCAAGTCACTTGTGATGTTCGTGTCAATGTCCTTCGACCGCCTTTTGCAGAAACACAGGAGTTACCTGGACGATGAGTAGGACATTTGTTTTGTGCCATGAAATTTGGGATGGAATTTTTCTCATGCGTTCACCAGCGCATGCAAGTTTTTAATCTATAGTCATTCTCACATTTATTTTCTTATTTTATTTTTATTGTTTTCTATTTTAACCCACATAATTATATTTTTATTATTATTTATTTTGTGTGATTTAAAGTCTTTTATTTTATTATTTATGAACTAGCTAAATTTAGGTAAATCCTCTCAATCCCTCATTAAGAACAATAATCTTATTTACTAATACTATAATCAATGTCAATAGAGTTTAAATTTTGTGCTAGCTACAACCACACTAATTTTTGGCATCGTACCCGGGGATTAGTAACTCTGCCTTTGCTTAGCTAATTTTTTACTAAGCTAAAAGTAAGTTTTAAACTTCCAAATTAAATGAGACTTGGTGAATTACTCAATAGAAATAATTATTTACTAGATTTTGGATGTATGTGATGCGTGCTTAAGCAAATAATTTTATTTATTAAAATAATATAAATTATCTCTATATGCAAACATTCAATAAATATTTTTATTATTCAAGAATTCCTAGAGAAAATTCAAATGTAAAAATTATAATGGAACAACTAATAAAATGGAAAAATAGTCATCACTTATTATTCATTAGAATGCATTAAGAATGACTAAGAAAATAATGTACCAAAGCTATAATTATTGGTTGCATTATAAATTATAAAACAACCAAAAGTTGGGTCAAAATTTGTGTGAAGATATATAATAGAAAGAAAATTAATTTCTTCCAAGAATAAAAGAAATAAAATTTGATTTCTTTATATTTTGATCATGCATGCAAACTTTACAAGCTTATCAGTGTCCAAGAGAGGAAAAGAAGAAAAACAAGAGAGAAACGTTACCTATAATAGTGTTTGACCCATGAAAAAAAATCTAACTACATGTGCATTTTAAATATATGTAATTTTAATTTCTTGAATAGAATTTATTAAAGAAAAGGTGGTATTGCTTGAAAAGAATAAAGAAAATGAATTGTAAAAGATGGAATAAATGTGTTGGGTATAAGAAAAAAATTAAGAATAAATAAACAAGGGAATTAAGTAGAGACAGCAATGAGAGAATTTAAAATTTGAATTGTGGCTAACAAAAAATTAAGGAGGGAATAATGGAACAAAATATTAAATTTCTATATAAATGTGTGAACCAATTTTTCATTTTTTAATTGTTTATTTATTAAATAATAATAATTATCCATATATAAGAGATAACATGAGTGTATTAGCCAATATGTATTGGCTTAAAGTATTAAAGAATGTTTTTTTTTAAATAAATTATAAAAGAAAGAGAAATAGGTACGTTACTCATCTCTTATTATATATTTTCTTTATTTCCTTTTATGAAGAAGATAGAAGTACAAATTTTAAGTCAAAAATAGAAGTATAAACAAGATTTAAAAATATTCAAGGTTAAAAATGAAAAAGAAAAAACAGATAGTTATTATACTCACCTCTTTTATATCTTCTACTTTGTTTTATTTTTAGTTAAAAAATAAAATTATGAATAAATATTTTAAAAATTCATATTAATAAAAAATAATGATAAATAGTTACCATATTCATGTCTCATTTTATCTCATTTTGTTTTACTTAAAAATTAAAACTATTGAAAAAGTTTTAATTTAAAAAAAAGGTTATATTCATAATAACATGTTGGTAGAAATATTAATTTATATACCCTAATTTAAATTTCAGTTATTTTTTAAAATTAATTATATAATTATATTAGGATTGGGTGTCCCTTTGTTGTGTGTATAAATATTATTATTAATATGTGTTAATAATCTAGATTAGTAAATTAAAATCTAAAAGAAGATAGTGATAATAATAATAATAATAATAATAATAATAATAATATAGTGATTGGATAAGATTTTAATTATTTAATAACCTATTAAATTTAATTAATTAATTAATTAATACTAGTCATGATCCTTTTATCCTTCTATTATTTTTTCTAAACCCAGCCCCTAACCAAATAGCCTCATGTGCACTCCTCCTCCCTTCCCCATGCTTGTAGCCTGTTACAAAATGTGACACAACCCTACACTGTAAGCTTCATGCCACCATTAGCCCCTCAAGCCTACTAGCTTGTTTTCCTGTCCTCGACTTCTATGCACACATCTTGGTTTGTCTGTTTGCAGGCAACCAAACATACCCTTGCCAGCCTGCCTTATTCCATCACTTACCTCATTTTCTTGACATTTCTTTCTTCTTCTTCTTCATTTTTTTTCTTCTTTACCTCATTCTCATCTACCTGATATATCTTCTTTCTTATCCTTGCTTCTCGTAGTGTCTTCCTCATCCTCCACTCAACCAACTCTCTCCTTTTTTTTCATCTCATCCCCGTCCTTTTTTCATTTCCCCCTTCTTTTTTATCCATCTTCAACCATTATTCCCTAATCCTCTTCCTTTGTTTTTTTTGTGGCCCTCGACCCCTCAACTTGACTTCTCTATCACCTTGCTCCATTCACTCAATTGCCTTAACTAGCCACCAAGCTCCTTTGTTCATCACCACCAACGCTATCATTTTCTTTTTTCTGCCACATCTACCAACCCCCATTTTAAAACAATATTAATCTATTATGACAAACTTTTTTAGGATGACTAAAGTCATCACAATAGACAAGTCTATGGCAATGATAGATTGTCAGTGAGGAAGCAATTTGGTGAGTGGAAGGCTACAATGTTGACAAGGGTCATTATTGTATGGATATTGGGACAATTAACAATTAAATTTATTTTACCCCTGTAATATTTGAAATTAATGTTTTTAAAATATAAAGTGAAAATGGCATCGTCGTAGTATTGTAAAAATATTTCCCTCCCACCTTTCCTAGGAGCAACAAAAACTCTTTAACAGTGACGTGTCATCATTGTAGGGGAGCGTCATCATTGTAGGGTGTGATGAAAAATTTTCCCCCTCTAAAAAATTATTGTAGAAAAATGTTTGGTTAGGGTATATTACAACAACTAGTCAACACTATAGGGTATAGTATCACTACAGTACAGTTAACAAAAAATCCATCATTCTTTTAAATGGAGGTATACTACAGTAACCCCAACATCATAGTACAGAGGAAGGAATCATTATAGTAGAGATAAGTTATATAAATGAATAAAAATCTATCCATCGTCATCACTATAACTCCATTTCGTTGCCTCTCTCTCACCCATTTGGTATGTTGTGGCTTTAAATCTTGTTTTTTATTAATTTTTTGTCAAAATATTGTGTATTATTATCAGTTTTTACTTTTAATTTTTATTTTTTAAAATGTTTTTATGGGTTTCCATGGCAGCCACTACCACCGCCACCTTGAACAACCTTGCACCACCTTCTCTTTGTCTTTATCTCGGTTTAATCTTTTTTTTTACTCTTTATTTTAACTTATTTTCTTTTAATTATTACTTTATTAAATCTAACAAATTTTTGTTATTGTTAAATATAAGATTATTGTGAAATTTTTTGTTCTAATATATGATTATTGTTAAATAATATATGGATTTTATTTGTGGTAATTATTGGACTTAGACACACACATACACACATATTATGATTACTATATGTGCTGATAATTGCAATGCATATATTGTGATTTTTTAAGTATTATTGGACTTAGATAACGTATTATTAAAATAGTGGAATAATAAGATAAAAAAAAAATAATTAATAAAATATTATTAGAGTTTAAAATTTTATAATTAAATAATTAAGTGGAATAATAAGATAATAAAACTTTAAAATAATAACATATTGGTGGCCTTAAATAATTTATTATTAAATTTAAAAAATATATATAACATTATTAGGTAAAAAATTATTTTTAACTTTAGATAAAGTATTATTATAATATCCCATATTTTTGTGAATTTTATTGAATGAAAATTTTTGGTGTTTAATAAGATTTCATAATTTTTTATATTGATTTGGAACTATAGTTGGATTTTAAGTAAAGTTGGATTTGATTAAGGAAGGAAAAATGAATTAAACAAGTTTTCCAGGTAGACTAATTAACTGGTTTGTCATTTCAGCTAAAGGATTTTTATTTGACCGAACCGATTGATTGGTCTGTAGAACAGTCAATTGGCAGGCCAAACCGATCGATTGGTTTATCAAGCTGAGTACATTTTCGAAAATCAATTCTTTGGGAAATTTTTTTATACCAAAATAAAACCTTGATAACCCCATTCCAAATTGTTCATAAAGATTTTTAGCCTTTCTTATAATATATTTCGCCCGAAATATTGCCTCAAACTGATATAAGAAGTTTAATTTGGAAACTTGGCTTTATCTTCTTCCATCTATCTCATATGCACACTTCTAGAATCATTGCTTTAATTCCATACTCAATTCTATTAGCTGGGAGATTCTTCCCATGCTAAATTTCCATTTCCTCTCTTGTGTTTGGCACTTCTGGACTAAATCGATCTATACCTCTTCAGAATCACTATTTTAGTTCTAGAATATAGGCCAAACTATCTTGGAAAAAATATGCCCATTCAACTTGAAATCAAACCGTAAGAATTAGGGTTTTTGATATTTACCTGACCACACTTGTGATTATATCTAATTGTTGGATATGAATAGCCTTAATTGCCCCTTCTATTTTCCTTTTTTTTTAGCTACCAAACTTATTACTCTAGCATTTGCCTTATCCTTTCTCTACTTTGAGCCATGAATTCAAATTCTTTTTCTCTTTTGATCATTTTCCTAGATCCCTCTTGTTTTATTGTTAAGCAATAAAGAGTTATATTTTGGAGAAAGTTGAGTTGTTTTCAATAGAATCTTCCTTTGTTTTATCTTTGGTGGAGTATGTTCATTCTTCCCTTTCTATTTCGAGTCATGATTATGAAAACCATTTGATGATTTCTTAATTAATGTGGTTGTCTTTAAGGTTTTGAAAGTTACAGATTTCCATGGGTTTTCTTATTTGAGGAATGTTTTTCCTGCATCAAGTCATTCTTACTTCTAAAATGTTAATTGGTTAAGCTTGTATGTTATAAGACTTTTAAATTCTTGATGTTATATGTTGGTATGAGTAAATAGTTTTTCAGATTTGGTACTCAATGGTTCAACTGTAAAAATATAAGAGGAATTCATGATTTTCAAGGAAAACTAGATGGTGATGATTAATGGTGAAATATGCAACTGTTGTAAGCTAGAAATGTGTCTATGTAATGTTAGTCCATATTTCAATTTGGTATGGTAGGGAATTATAAGTATGATTTGCATGAAAATGCCTGTTTTGTATTGTTTGAGGGCAAACAAATTGGCTGGCTAGGTTCAACTAATCAAATGGTCCTTAGAACAATTGAATGGTTGACCCAACACATTGACTAATAGTTTTGTAATGACCTTAGCCTTACTCTCTGCTTAAACCCATTAACTAGTTGGGTAGAACCGATCAATTGGTAGAATGGTTTATCTAAACCAATCTATCGACTTAAGGAAAACCTGGGTTTGGCTGAGCTAAACCAATCCGCTGGTCAACCCAAACTGATAAACTAGTTGGTATAACCAATCGACTAGTTAGACTAGACTGATTGGCTGGTTCAGCTGGTTTGTGTGATCTTAATTTCTTAACTTGGATATGATTTGAGATTTTACCTAACATTGGTATATGGCTTTTTAATAAATAAAAATACATATGTCGACATTGATCAATAACCCAATGAATGTATTTAAATGAACCATGATTCATAACATACTCAATGGTGGTGTAAAGGCCTTGATGGGTAAACCTAAGTAAAATTTGATAGCTTTGAAAGGAGTGATGAAATACATAATTTATCTTGGATGGATTAACATAATGGCTTTGGTTAATATTGAGCAAGCATTAATGAAAATCCCACACATGATTGGGGATGGAAAGAGGTAACATGGAATAAGTATGTGAATGTCTTCCTTACATATTGTATGGGCCTTGTGTCATCATATAACCTCAAGAATAATGTACTAAGCACATAAAGCAAAATACAAGTGAGTTGTTTATGGGTCTGGGTTACCCAATCCTCGATTAGCTATTAGGAGTACCTTAGGGCATTTATTGGTACCTTCAAGCTGGATTCTAGTAGACCCTGGTGTCATACCTACTCTAGATACTAATGATGTACTAGGAGATATCAATACTAAAGGGTATGGTTACGTAGGTGGTTTTGACTTTGCCCTATACTTTATGCCCTTTTTTTTGGATAGATTTCCATGATATATGAGACCATCAAGTGATACACGGTCCATCATTCGATGATAATGATAAAAATTTGGAAGGAATACTTGGATAATAATTGGAATGAGTATTTAGATAATGATTACAATGGGTAACTGGATGATAACTTGGAAAAGTATGTGGATAAGAGTTTGAATAATTTTTTGGATAAGACTAAAATAAGGATGTGGTTGGTAAATAAAAGAGAAGGAATGGGAAAGAGAAATAATGATTATACATGAATGACCTAATTTATTGTGCAAGTCAAAAAATAAATCCAAAGAAAACCATATGAATAGATGGTGGAAACCCTAGTTGCCATTTGAATAACTTGCTTAGTATTTGTAAGTGACTGTCTACGATGTTGTATTATGAAGACAAACATGATGCATCATAAATTGGCTAGGTTGTTTATGGTATTAAGTTACGATGCACTACCTAACCATGATAGAGTATGTACATCTAATTATATGGCATTGGTAGGGCTCATGTTAAGTATGTTTTCTACCATATGATAGAATTTGTATGATCATGAATACCATTGAGGAGGTAGCTTGACTTACTCAGCACGTAGTGTACTGATGTGCTCGTTTGCTCGACCATCTACTCATTCCCATGAGTAGAGGACCATATGTAAGTTTCTAGAGATGGCCAATGGGCCTACCTTATCTTGGGTTTGGGCTTAAGAGTATGAACATCCAGATACTTTTATGCAGTATGTGATGAATCAAGGTCTTGGGGCCATGCCCTACCTTTGTTTTCTACCATAATAGCCCTATATTTCAAATTAATCTACCTTTCTATATTTGATTATGCCAGGGACTATCGAGGCCTTCTTCTGTAAACATAATCTTTGAATATATATATCTTATGCTTCTGCACTCTACTTTACTTTTGGTTTGTTTGGTATTTCAGTCTTGTATATAATATAGGGTGGGCGATTGACTTCTATCATATGTTGGATACGAAAATAGTACCTCATTTTCTCTAAGTGTATTTGGTATTTTTCTGCTTCCGTAGTACTTTAAAATGAAATTTTTATGTAATGAAAAAGGGGGTGTTACAATTATTAATAGAGTAGAATAATAAAATAATAAAAATATAAATTAATAAAATATTATTCCAAAGATAATAAGAGTGGAGACCATTGGTCATAATGGCACTTTGTATTTTTAAGGCATGTAGGGAATAAGATTGGGAACATGATCCCTATGTACTATGACTATTGGGATCATGTTTTAAAGGAAGACAGAGATAAGATTGTACCCCAAATTGAAGTAATAGTTAATCACAAGTATCTTTTAATTTATAATGCTTTTGGTTTTTAATTGACTAATCGGTAATTTTATTATTTTTTTATAGAACTATTTTGACTTGAAAGAGTGGAAGGAGACACCACACTGGCCTTGAGTATGGGAGGTTGTTTGTAGATCATTCCGTGACACCTATTAGAGTAGAAAAATTCATCTCAAAAATTGGTCAAAAAAAACCCTTGGAAGAAACTGAATGACTTGGATGATGAGATTTGGAACAAGCTTTAGTAGTTTTGGGATACTCCTGAACAAAAGGTATTTGTATAATATTATATATATTTTTAGATTCATAAGAAGTTCATAAAGGTAAGTACAAATCACTATATAGGTGGAGACACCATGAAGGTGTTACAATACCGAGAGATGGGGGAGGGGGATTCAAACCTAGGACCTCTGGTACCCAAGAGTTGGTCCTTACCACTAGTCCAAACCTCATTTGGTTATAATATCATATAGATAAACTTAATATGTATTAATATTAATTAAGTGTTAATATTTATTAATTTATAGGCAAAGTCAGAAAGAAATGTAAAAAATAGAAGCAGGCAACAATATCCTAGCCTTCATGACTAGTCGTCGATTTCTAAATTTCGCTACAAGAATATATTGCATACCTACTTTATAATTTCATTCATTATTTATAATGTTATTCATAATATTATATATTTATTTTTTATTATAAATGTATGATGACCCTATAACACCCGAAATTTTACTACTGAAAATTTCATTTTATAGCGGAAGCTTATAACCAAATATTGGGTACTACCACCATAATTGATGCAAGTCTGGTTAACCATACCATCCTCGTGTCAATCACAAGACTAAAACCATTTAGCAAACACAGAGTAATTCAAAATTAGATAAACTTTATAAATTCAAATATGAGTATATGAGTTTGGATATTAACTTTGAGATACAATAATAGAATACAAATAAAGGGATACCATAGATCAAAGAGTCTAAAAGGTATCTGGTCAAAAAAAAATCACCGGATAACATAACTCTTTGTCCAAACACCCAGTATAGATAAAAGTCACTCCCCTCTATACAATGAATCAAATGAGGCAAATTCATCTAGTTGGCCCTTAAAGACCTGCACAAGAGCATCTGGGTCCTCTGCTTGTAGGGATGAATAGCACCCATAAAAAGGGCGGTTAGTATGCTACATTATAAGTAAGGCAACAATACAATCGAGTCAATGATACAGATAAATACATACATTTATAGGAGATGATAAGTCCATGTACAAAACTTATAAAGTTTCACGAGGTAAATAGTAATCCAGACATGTTTATTTGATATAACCATTTTCATTCGTTTATTTATGTTGAGTTCAGGGACCCCATTATTCTTAAACCAATGGAATAGTTTGAAGCACTTCTCAAGAACTATACATCCGAACCGTTATTATCATCCGGTGGAACGGATCTAAAATCTCTTGGGGTAGAACTCTTCTAAACCATTATTTTTAAACTGGTAGAATGGTCTAAAACACCTCTCAAGGATAACACACCTGATCCACTATTATCATTCGATGGAAGGGATTCGACATCATAGTCCTAACCTATGTAAATAATTAATATCTTATCCATTAGGTATTCAGGTTACTTATCTCAATTTGTATTCTTATTCACAATGAGTATAAGTACCCACTATTATTAATCTGGTGGAATAGATCCATAAAACACCTCTTAGGACAAAACGCTCTTGAGCTACTATTCTTAAATTGGTAGAACGATCTAAAATACCGCTTAAGGACAACAAAGCTGAGCCACTATTATCATCCGATGGAACGGATCCATAAACACCTTGACCAAACTCATGTGATCTTTCACTTTAAATTATCAATGTCTTATTCATGATTTATTCAAAGGAACATAATACATTTAAAGTAGGTAAGCACATCATGAAGATCATGATGTCATTATTTAGAGTTAAGACCTCTATATTTTCCAAAACCCTTATTTCACAATTTTATCATAACTTTTCTTTTGTTACTCTTTTAATTAACAAACTTAGTACCTATTCCTCAAATATTATTATTATAAAAATACTCTAATTTAAAGTCCTAACTCTAAGTTTTTGCACATGCGATAATAACCCTATCCCAAAAGTTTCTATTCTCTAGGCTTATAAACCTTAATTTCCCAAATCGATTGTAACTTTCCATGTAGGGCTCAAAAAATTATCAAATTCAATAAAAATTCCCAAAACACAAATATTAACAACATATACAAATTTTGTGGTCTAGCTCTACCATTTCACACATATAATAATAATAATAATAACCTTTTTGTTTTAGGGTCATTATTCCCAAATCACCCATTTTCATATTTTATCAATCTTATGTTATTTACAGATACTCTAAACATTTCATATACATTCCTTACCACAAATTGGATGATATAACACCCTAAAATACCATAATTCTCATATTTAACCTAAGTTGACCAAAATGCCATTATCGGTAACAAAATCCTTATTCCATGAGAATTTTATGTGTTCAGTAATATTATTTCCAATCTATATTTCTCACCATAGATCTTATCATACTCATTTAATATTCATCATACTATTAATAAACCCATGATACATCTATATTTCACACCAAAGGTTTTTCCACATAAAATAACAATACCACATGATATTTACTTACTCATTTCCTATCATATAATATCAACCACATATCATAGTATCAACAATCATATATTAGTTCACATATTCAAAATAACATGTTACATAACAAAATCATGTATAACACTTAACAATCAAATACCCTAGACTATAACAAGTATCCTTATAAAATGGATTCAATATCTAAGCATGCAAATCATATTCTGCCTCTTTTAGGACCACGGGAAAATCAACTAAGAAAATCATAATAAAATATCACTAGGATTAAACCACATGAGTAAGGAAATTTTTAAGTAAATGGAAGGGTGAAAGGGGGAGAAACAAAATCAAAACAAACCAGGAAAATTTGCACAACAAAAGAGAGGAGGGATAACAAAATTGTGATGAGCCAAGGAGTGATAGCAATGGCACAATCTTCCATTGCTATAGGGGATCAACAGAAAAAGGAGCTCAAAGGTGGAGGGAAACAACAATGGGCTAAGATAAAGGAGGGAGGTGGGCATTGGGTTTTTTGGTTGAAGCAAGGGGGTGTGGCATTCGGTTTTTAGGGCAGAGTGGTGGAGGGTGTGGTGTGGTGCGAGCTTCTAGAAGATAAAAGGGAGGATTCGGTTGTGGATACTGAAAGGGAGCAATTTGATTTAGTCAAGGCTATTGAAGTATGGTGTCAAGCTGCAGTTGAAGTTGTTGAAGCAAAGGAAAGGAAAAAGGGAGAGGGTGGATGCGGTTGAAGGCGATCGAAGAGGAGGTGTGGGCTACGGTTGAATTTTCCGAAGATGAGGGGGGAACATCAGCTATGTAATACCCCAAAAATTTGCTTAGTCTAATCCCACATAATTAGCACCCTAATCTAATTCTAATCTTAATAAATCCTACATTATCCTTAACCAATCCTTAATCCTAAAACTTTAACCGATTATGAAAACCTTAACTTTGATAAACTGTAATTCGTAAACCAAAATTAAAACCCACTAAAATTTACACTAATCCTAATTACCTTTAGCTAATCTAAAATTACCCTAAACTAATCCCACAACCCTTCTCTTTTCCCTTTTCTTTTCTTTCTTTCTTCTCCTCCTCCCGCTTACCTGAAGCTGCAACTTTTGATTTGGTTGCAACTTGCACCATCACTTTTCTGCATCTATCACCCATCACCTTACCTCTTTTCTTCTTTTTCTTATTCTCCTTCTGCATTTTTATCCCTACCTGACTACACCCCATCGTACACTCCACACACCCATCTTTCCCCTGCCATTTTTCTTCTTCTCACATAACACTTCCATCAACCATCGCCACCCTCACCCTGTAGCTATTTCCCTACCTTAACCATCCCCTGCAACCATCACCATCACCTTACAGCTACATAATCACCATCATCACCCAATCACATACCCCTCTGTTCTTTTTCTTCTTCCCTAACTCCCACCACACGCACACATGTATGCATGTATGTATACATGTATGTATACCATACTCTCCTTCTTTTCTCTTTATTTGGCCTCCAATCTATCCTTTTCTTTATTAAAAATCAATTGCCTGAGCTCCCTGACCTTATTCTCTTCTTCCTTTTTCTTGCTCCTTCTTTCTCTATTTTTGGCATTCGCACCACCCAATCCACCACTGTGCACACCTCGGTCGCCACTCGCTACCCATTGGCTCATGGATTGACAACCAAGGTCACCCCAACCTTCTCTCTCGCTGTTATCACCCATCACCCAAGCCACCGCCTCTTTTCCCTTCTTCTTCCTCTTGTCTATTGCACTTTTGCAAAGTACACGGCCTATGCACCATCTGCTACACAACAGTGCAACGCTAAAATCCCCTATTGTACAACCATGCAACCCCTACATCGTATGACCATGCATAATTTTTTCTCTCAGCCTATTTCGCGTGGCCATGCAAATTTTGCACCGCCTAGCCGTGCACTTTATTTTCTTTCGACCAGAAGTTGCACCGCCTGTGGTATAGCCATGCAACCTCATTCCTTTGGCCGTGTATCCCTATTTTCACCCTCAAAACTCAACCAAATACTACCAAAGTTTAACCATAGCTCCACCACATATTCCTCTACATATCCACACATCTCAAGCTCCCATTTGACTATGGTTATATTGATTTTTATCCTATTTACCTTGATTTCTCCTTCGATTTAACTCTTCGAGCCTAATTGTAAATTTTATTATTTTCGTAGGTGGTACTCCAGTAGCTTTGGAGGAGGAAGTCTAGGATTTTCATGCTTAGAGCTCGGTGTCCTAGTTGGTAAGGATACTATTCGATGTTTAAGATTTTTATGTTATTTGCTTATATGGCTATATGTGTTTTTCATGATATTATTGATATATGATGTAACATATGTTGATATTGATATTTTGTGATGATAGGAATGTTGTGTTGAAAGAAAGTAAGAATGGGTAAGAGGTACCATTGGTATGAAATATGGGTTGAATGATGATAATGTCATATTTGTGAAAAATATATCTTATGGTATGAAATATAGGTTGAATGATGATAAATTCATATTTAAGAAAATACGTCTTATGGTATGAAATATGGATTGAACGATGAAAATGTCATATTTGTGAAAATATATATTATGGTATGAAATATAGATTGAATGAGTTGTGGTAAATGGACTTAAGGGTTCTCATAAGGTATGATGATAAATGAGGACTTAGAAAAATAATGTGTGTGGAAGGTATAAGATTCTATAAAATAAAGGTTTTAATTGTGCTTAAAGGATAACTTGATCATTATGGGATATTAAGGGAGTTTTGGTCATTTATGTGTTAGGAGGAGGTTTGAATTACGACGATAATGGCTTGAGTAATTCATGGAAGGATTATTGTTATTTGGGGTTCTTACATGTTTAATAGTAAATTTGGGGCAACCTATCTTGAAGTGTTAATATCATTACTCTATGTTTAGGGTTTAGAGGTTACCTATTAGAATTAGAAATCATGAAAATTTCATGGGAAGTATTATGACAATTCTATGAAATTTGGGCTTGGATACTTTAGTGATTAATATATCGGGATGAGTTTATTAAAGCAAACTCATGGGAATTAGGTTGTGCATTTTGGGTATGATACTAATGATGGGATTTAGGAGATGGCATAATATAATATGAGTAGAACCACCAACATGGGAGAATGAACACTAAAGGAAGTGTAATTAGGGTTTAATAGGACTTAAGGACTTGGACCTATGCTATATGTATACTTGTTTTGACTATGCCTTATGCCTGAGAATCAATCTTGAATAAGATACTAATCACTTAAAGTGCAAGAGCACGTGAGTAGGGACATGGTGATTATTTGTCTATATCTATATATATGTATTCCCATTCCACTGAGTAGAATAGTAGCTCGGGAGCGTTCTTCCCTAAGAAGATGTTTTTAATCTCCATTCCACCGGAAGGAATAGTGGCTCTGGTGTGTTGTCCCCGAGAGTTTCAAACCGTTCCACCGGTTTAAGAATAGTGGGGTCCCTACTCATCGTGAGATGAAAACGTATCATCATAACTTATGGAAAAGATACTAATAATTTATAGTGAAAGAATACGTGAGTTAGGACCAATGTGATCTATTCTATATATGTGTATGAATTCCCATTCCATAGAAGAATAGTGGATCGAGAGCGTTCTGCCCCAAGAAGATGTTTTTAATCTCCGTTCCATTAAAAAGAATAATCCCGAGAGTTTTAGACCATTCCACCGGTTTAAGAATAGTAGGGTCCCTAATCATCATGAAATAAAAACGTATCATCATAACTTATGGAAAAGATACTAATGATTTATAATGGAAGAATACGTGAGTCAGGACCAATGTGATCTATTCTCTATATGTATATGTATTCCCATTCCACCGGAGAATAGTGGCTCAAGAGCATTCTGCCCCAAGAAGATGTTTTTAATCTTCGTTCCACTGGAAAGAATAGTGGCTCGGGTGTATTATCCCCGAGAGTTTCAGACTGTTCCATTGGTTTAAGAATAGTGGGGTCCCTACTCATCATGAAATGAAAATGTACCATCATAACCTATGGAAAAGATACTAATGATTTACAGTGAAAGAATACGTGAGTCAGGACCAATCTGATCTATTCTCTATATGTATATGTATTCCCATTTCATCGGATAGAATAGTGGATCAGGAGCGTTCTACCCCGAAAGTTTCAGACCATTCCATCTATTTAAGAATAGTGGGGTTCTTACACTCAACGTATATAAAAGAATAAAAATAGATTATACCTAATAAAGGGATCTGGATCGTAATATGCCTTATGAGATGTTTCATTTAATTGGTTATTTTCCTTATTATTTAATGTGAAATAATGTGCTATTTGTATCCCTATTTCGATAGTATTGTTCCCTTACTCGGTACGTAGCGTACTAACCACCCATTTTATAGGTGATACTCATTCCCACGAGTAGACTTGCCCTATTTTGCAGGTGATTGATGATTATTAGCTTGATGTACTTGCCTTAAGTGAGCGCTAAATAAATTCGTAAAGGTTATGGTTATTTGGATATCTCTATCTTTCTCTTTGGACTCCTAGTCCTCTATTTTTACAATTTATTCCCTTCTCTCTTTTTCATATCCTATATCATGGTGGAATCAAGTGCTTTCCTCACCTGATTCCCGAGTATGAAGTTACTTTTTCCTTACACTCGACATAGATTGGACATAGGGAGTGCCCCTTCTATGCTAGATGCAGCGTGACATCACCACGTTTTGTGTTTTGGCTTCCGCTATTAACTCTTTAAAACAAACATTTTAAGTTCCAAATTTTTGGGGGTGTTACAAGCTATTGGTGTTGTAGCCATGGAAGAAAAAGAAAGGGGTGAAACTACCAAATGGGAGGGAGGTGGTGCGGTGGATTTGGTCGTTGGTTGGGGGGTTTCGGTGTAAGTTAACATAGGTGGCAGAGGTGCCTTGGTTGGGCTCACCTGTGGGGGTTTTTTAGTTTGTTTTTGCAACAATAAGAAGGTACTAAGGGAGGGGAAATGGGAGTTCGTTGTTTTGCATAAACTAAAGGGAGAAAAGAGAGGTGGTAGGAGCATTTAGTGCTAGGTTTATATATACATACACTTGCATAGAGATGGATGTTGACATTAGCCAAAAATTTCAACAGCGGCCCTTAAGTTGAGGAGGGGGAGTTGATGGGGTACAAAGAAGGGTTGTGCACGCAAAAGGAAGGGAAGAGAATGGGGGGAATATAAGGAAAGGAGAATAAAAAAAAGAGAGAAAAGGGAGGTGTTGTGGGTTTAGGTTAAAAATAATTTAGGTTACGGTATTATGATAAATAGATTAAACGATCATTTAGAATTAGGTTTAGGTTAGAAAAGATATTAATAACTTAAAATAAAAATAGGGTTAGGCTAAGATTTAGGATTAAGGAGTTAGGGTAAGATAGAAAAATAAATTTTTTGAGGTTAGAATTAGGTTATGATATTAATTATTTGGGATTAGGGTTAGTTAAAATTAAGGGTATTGCAGACCCTAGCACCAAGAAAATATAGGGGTGAGGTTGAGACTTTTAGAGAGATGCAATACAAGGATTAAAAATGGGTGAGCTAGGATGTTGAGAAGAAATATGTAAGTTTGTAATTCTCTATATTTCTTTTATAAGATATTTATACTTAATTTTGACTTTTCTTATAGCATAAAAGGATGTAGACACTATAAAGGATAATGGAGGAGGCTTGAGTCTAAATAATTGGGAGTAAATATGATTCTAACAAGTCAATACAAATTAATGAAGCAGCAAATTATTGGAGGGATATTCGTCAACATCATCTGCAATGCCACTAGCTCCAGCATCACCACCTTCTATTAATACCAACACCAGCGCCTAAGATTTTGACAAAAAGCTTGGCAAGCTAACCAAGATTATTCAAAAACACAACAAAATTACAAATTATTGTAATACAAGACCTTAGACATAAACTTATGGAGTCAGGGGGAAGAAAAGGAGGAGGAGGAGGAGGAGGAGGAGGAGGATGAGGACAGTGAGTAGGATCTAGTTATTTATGCTAAATAACAAAATTGTAATAACAATTTCAAATTATGCACAATAGTTATATTTTAAATATTTTTTATTTAAAATTATCAAGCAAGTATTAATATTAATTTGAAAATAAAATATATTTAAATTTTATAGGGTCATAATAAAACATTAGGAAAAAACTAAATTTACCTTTCGGTGATAGCTAGCGCCGTTGCAGTAGCCCCATTAGTCGTCACAGTAGGCTGATAAGATTTGAAAAAAAAAAATTAGGCATTTAGTGATGACGGAGTTGCAACTATAGACCCATAAGTCATCGCAATAGGCTAATAATTTTTTTAAAAAAAATTGTGCATTCATCAGTGATTGGATCATTGTTGTTGACCCATTAGTTATCGTAGTAGGCAAGGGTCATTCTATATATAATTATATTAATAAAAAATATGTATTTATCACAAATAATGTTAAATATAAATTGAAATAAAGAATTAATAAGCAAGGGACATTCTATTTATAATTATAGTAACAAATTATTAATGGGGGACATTCTAAAAAATTAAATCTATGAGCAAATAAAAAAATACTATAAGAATATATCTTATTAAGAAAAAAAAATCCAAAGTTGTTTGATAAGTTCTCAAATACTATTATTACTCTATAAAATTTTATATATAAATAAGTTATATCTACTAAATATCACTATTACTTTAGTTAAATTATGACTTCAGCTACATTATTACTTCAAATACGATAAAAATATAAGATCACCAAAGAAACTCTAACTTTACAAATAATATATTTATATCTTATTTACAACTAGCTCTTGAAGTGTATGCCCCATATATAATATAATATGCGACAAAAATAATAAGTAAGAAAAACATTTGAAGTTTTTCTGGTTCAAGCACAAAGTTATTTAATTTTCTATTTGAGACATAAGCACATGTAAATTTTTCAATGAAGTCCTAGTGACCATATTTTATTGATTACAAATACAAAGTCACTTTCACCCAATTTTTTTAAATTAATTTATTTATTTAATTTTTTATTTGAGGCATAAATATATGTACTAATTTTGTTTCTACCACATTGAATATTAATGAGAAAAATTACATAAAATAATATAGGACTTTTTTAACATACTAGATATTTTAAAATTTTCACTTTTGATAATATTATAAAATTTCATATTTTATTAAAATCCATATATTTTATAGAATTATTATTTTTTCATAAAATATCTAAATATTCAATTTCAGGTTTTGCTACTATTTTAGATTTTCATGAGACTACAGCTTTTTTTTTTAATTCTTGAATTTCCACAACATTCCAAACATTTTGAAAAAAAAGTTTTTTTAATACACACACACACACACACACACACACACACACATATATATCTTGATTTCACTTTTTAAAAAATAGTCTAGAATTTTTATAAATTTGAAATTTTTAAAAACTTAAATTTACCCTTTGTTTAATCTTCTAAATAGATGTTTGATTTTTAAAATATTTTTTAGTATTTTAATAAGAAGATGTATCAATGTGGACATGAAAATAAAAGTTACTATGATATAAATAAAATTTATTTAGTATTTTCAATAATTATTATATTATGATTTATATAAAATATTCATTTGTAAAGAAAATAGTGAAAATTGTCTCTATACACCTACAATCGACAAAATTCGGATACTATACCATAATTGAATAATTTACACGTTTGATATATACAAGTGAAAAACTTTTATGCCTTGATTACACAATGTATATCATAGACCCACAATGCACGGGTATAATAAGTGGTCAAATTATGTAATTATAGATAAATATATGTTACCGCTCCAATATTAAAATTAATCATCGATCTTGTTGCTCCTATTTTTCCTATAGTATTATCTACCTAAGAACAAAATAGAAGAGAAATCAGTGCTATAAATGATCACAAATGAGTGCTTGTTCACTCAGTTTTTCATCTGATCAAATCTTTAATTGTTATTAATTAATTTAATTAAGGTACTTTAGGATTGATGAGTGGTTTTGTAACAGCCAAGTCCAAAACATCACATGCAATTACATTAGTTCATTCTTCAAATCCAACTAATATCGCACCAAGTGTGACCTAATAATACTGAAGTACAATATCTATAGAAAAGAGTGATATATTAATTTAATCTACAAATCTAATAGGATCGAATGCCAATTCATAAAAATAATAATAATTATTATATGGAAGCATACCTGAATCCATAATATGGGAATAACTAATGGATTCAGGACAATGACGATATTGTAGTCTTCTAGATTAGACACGCTGGTCAGTCTCTATTGACTGATGTAAATTGAATAAGATAAAGTGTGTGTGACCTAGGGACTATGACTTAATATGTAGACAATTGAGATGCTATCTATTGGGTTATTCTAGTTCATTCCATCAACAATCTAGAATACCTAAAATCTCTACACATATATATCCACATCTAATTAGATACATCAAACCCAAATAAATAATACATAAATAAGATCACTTATATATGGGTTAAATTTATACGAGAACCCATAATTTTTATAGTTTACATATAAGCCCAATATTTGGATACAAACCCAATAATCACCCACTTAGGCTATATGTGTGACCTTATAATCATGAATTGTGAAATAACCGAATGAGCTCAATATTTTTGTCATTATGAAATTTATTTGTAGCCAATCCGATCCATTAGTCACACCACCATATGATCAAAATGGTTTTCATCACATTTTTTCCTAACTAAACCTTTAATGGTCATGTATGCAGATATAGCTAAATGACGTAGATCAAGATGTGGATGCCTAGCATGAAAATTTTATGTATTGTAATCTCAATATGCCTATTTCCAATTAGTCAGTGAGATCAAAACACAATAAAAAACATAAAGGAAATAAACTTAAACTTTATGTTGAAACTTTATTTTTGCAGAATAACATTTGGTCAAAAATTTCCATAAGCCAAAACAAAGTGTCCATACATAGAGCAAATGAAGTGACACACACCCACTGAACTAAACATCATCAATTGTTTGGGTGGTAAAGCTTTAGTGAGGGGATCATCTATCATAGAGTCTATATTGATGTGCACTATAGATAATTCTCTTTTCTATAATTTATCTTTAACAACCAAGTATTTAATATTGATACTTTCTGATTTATATAACTTAAATTTTTATTAGAATACCGAACAAGAGCCTTATTATCACAGAATATCTTGAGCAGTCTTTCGATACCGTTAACTATATGTTGCCCTGTGACAACCTGCAAGTGGAAGCCACAAAAAATGCTATAAATTTTGCTGCCATAGTGGAAGAGACCATGACTATTTTCATAGTACACTTGTAAGAAACAACACCTCTATCCATCAGAAAAACAAAACCTGATATAGACTGCATGCTATCTTGGCGTCCAACAAAATCAGAGTTAGAATATCCTACAATCTCAAGCTTGTTTAACCTTTGATATGTGAGCATGTAATATTTTATTTTCTATAAATACCGCATGACTTATTTAGCTGTTATCCAATGGTCAAGTCTTGGATTACTATGATATCTGCCAAGCAACCTAGTGATGTATGTAATATCTGGACTTGTACACGCTTGAGCATATATTATACTTTTCACTATTGAAACATAGGGAACACTTTACATTTACTTTCTTTTAAAGTCATTCTTAGAGCATTGACAAAGACTAAATTTGTCTCATTTAGCAACACAGGTGTTTCTTGGTTTTCAATTCTGCATGGCATGCCTCGTGAGAAGCCTTTCGACATAAGCCTTTTGTCAAAGCCTTAGGATACCTCGAGAATGATTCTGATGTATCTCAATTCCCAATACAAAAGAGGCTAGCCTCAACATCCATCTGATGTAACTCAAAATTAAATTTCGTCAATGTTACCATTGAGAAAAGTGGACTCAACATCCATCTGATGTAACTCAAGATTAAATTGTGCCACTAATACCATAATTACCCTCAATGAATTTTTAGAACAGACCGGAGAAAAAGTCTCTTTAAAATATTATCCTTTCTTTTGTATAAAGTCCTTGGCGACAAGACGTGTCATATATCTCTTCTTATTTCCCTTTAAATCTATTTGAAACTAATGGATTTCTTTTTTTCAAACAATGGGACAAGATATCATACATCATTATTTATCATGGACTTTATTTACTTATTCATAGCATCAATCTAACTTTTGAGAATTCAAACTCTCCATAGCATGACACAATTTAATTGGATCATCTTCTATCATCCTAATGCCTACCTCATGTTCTAGAATAAATACAATGTAATCATCTAAAATAATACTTCTCCTTTCTTTGGTGGATCTCCTTAGTTCTTGAAGTTGTTGAGCTTGTTCTTGTAGAATAATCACGTCATTCTCAATATGTGGTTGTTTGATATTGTCTTATAGTGGCTCTTGATTTACCTCCTAATTAATAGCAGGTGCAGAAACTTGCAAATTTTCAGAGACAATAGTAGGAATTGTAATCGATTCCTCCTCAAAGATAATGTTCCTAATCTTATTTCTCCCCATAGGCTCAACATCCTCAAAGAATATGGCAGCTCCTGTCTCAAATGTTTGTTAGAGTGTGGGATTATAGAACTCCCCTTAATCGCTCAAAGTAACCAATAACATAGTTGCTGACTATTTTGGAGCCCAATGTCTTTTCATGTAGTGTATATGTCCTAGCCTTAGCTAGACATCCCCAAATACAAAAAATACTTCATACTAGGCCTTTGGTATGTCCAAAGACCATAAGATGTTTTAGTAACTACTTTAATTGGTACTCAGTTCAGAATGTAAGTTATTATATTTAGTGTTTCTCCTTAGATTGACTCTGATAAGGTGGAATGACTAATCATACTCCTTACCACATCCTTAAGAATTTAGTTTCATCTTTCTGTTGTGGGTCGATACTAATTTGGAAAAATAAGATCTAATTAGAATCAATTAGAGTACACAATAATTGACAAGAGAAGAACACTCAAGAATACAGATTGGGGAAACAGATGATCTTATTGATGTGAAGTAATTGTGATTACAAATAATCAAATAAATTCTCACTTTCATCAAGGAATTACAATAGAAATAAATATGAGAAGAAGATGGTGTTCGCTCTTTGATTAGGGTTCTAATCGCATGGAATTTATACTATATGAAACTGTTATTAGCAAAAACCGAGGCAGAGCAAAAAACCCAAACAACACGGACCATGTTAATAAACACGGCACCCCAGTGTTTATTTTCTATCTCTCGGCCTCTCTCGGAAATAGAACATGTTTTCCTGATAAAAAACACGGATCGTGTTTCCAAAATACGGGCCCCCGTGTTTATTTTCAACTTTGACAATCTTTAGTATTTCAGCCACAACTTCTCTATCTGACCTCCGATTGAGTTGTTTCTTGATGCATTGGAAAGGTAACAGAAAGATCTACAACTTTCATGTTCAGAACATTTCCAATTTCTATTTTCTTCAATGTAAAATATGCACATCTTTCCAGAACAGCTCACAGTTCTACTCCAAATTCCTCCGAAACACTTCACACACCAATTCAAGCTATTCTACATACCAAATACGAGTCACAAGCTCACAATTCTCCACCTTGACGACGTATTTAAAGTAGATAGCACCAAGAACACAAAAAACCATCTGTAAAAACCCCTGGGCCCCAAAAGACCCTCATGGTATACAAACACCAACCAAGTCCAAGCAATGCTAGAACTTGCTCATCGTCAATGGCTTCGTTAGCATATCCGCTGGATTCTCAGCAGTAGTCACCTTCTCCAACACAACCTTGCATGTAGAAATAGTACCTCGGATGAAGTGGTACCTGATATCAATGTGCTTCGTTCGACGATGGAAAGAATTCTGATTCTTTGCCAAACAAATAGCACTTTGACTATCGCTACACACAACGGGAGCACCATGACCAAATCCAAGCTCACGAACAAAACCACCAATCCACGAAGCTTCTTGAAAAGCCTCGGTCATAGCCATATACTTAGCCTCAGTAGTCACATCTTGCAAAGATAACCTCCAGCTAATTATCGAATCACCAAGACAAAACACATAACCTCCAGTGGATCTCCTATTATCAAGATCTCCACCATAATCAGAGTCAACGAACCCATTCAACGCATCAATCAATCTCCCATACTCCAAACAAGATGATGTAGTACCCTTCAAGTACCTTAGAATCCATTTCACTGCTTGCCAGTGAGCCTTCCCAAGATTTGCCATATATCTGCTCACAACACTCATAGCTTGAGCAATATCTGGCCTTGTACAAACCATAGCGTACATCATGCATCCCATAGCATTAGAGTAGGAAACACTCCTCCTCATATTTAGATTAGGGGCAATCCAAAGCAGACAATCTGAAGTGAGTAGCCAAGGGAGTACTAACTGGCTTGGCATCAATCATATGAAATCTCTCCAACACCTTGTTCACATATTGCTCTTGTGACAAGTAGAGACGCTTCTGTCTACGGTCTCAAATGATCTCCATGCCAAGGATCTTCTTTGCAGCTCTCATATCCTTCATCTCAAACTCAATCTTCAGCATTATTTTCACCTTGTTAACTTTAGATAGATCTTTTGCTGCAACAAGCATGTCATCGACATACAACAAAAGACACATCAGAGAACCATCACCAACCTACTTCAAGTATACACATCCATCGTAGTCACTCCTGGAGAACTCATGCTCAATCATAAACTGATCAAACCTCTTGTACCATTGTCTAGGTGACTGCTTTAGATCATATAGTGACTTCTTCAATAAGCACACATGATCCTGCTTGCCTTCAACAACAAAGCCATCTGGTTGGCACTAGGGCTGTTCACGGTTCAAATATCCGATATTTCGGATATTTGATTGTCGGATATTTGAAATTTCGGATATCTAAAAATGATATTTGATATTTAATTTGAAACTTCGGATATCCGGAATATCGGATATTTGAATTTTCGGATCGGATATCATCGGATATCAAATATAACCGATATTATTCGAATACAATTTCAAATATAAAAAAATTACCAAATGACAAATATATTTTATATTATCCGATTTGTTGAGCGAATGCTGAGCAAATATCCGACTTACTCAACAAATATCCAATGTTAAAACTAAAATAAGAAAGGAGTGGATGGAGTATATCGATATGCAGAGTATTTTTATTTTTATTTTTATAAATATCTAAAAAGGGATTATATTAAAAATATAATTTCAATTAAATTAAATTTTGCCTCAATTAATAAATAAAGTAAGTAAAAATTATACACAGACACATCTAAATTTATTTATATACAATTATATATAAAATAAAAAATTATAAAAAATATATAAATATTTTTTCTTCGGATCGGATATTATTTGTATTTGTCGGATCGGATATTTGATTTGTTTAACTTTTCGTTGACCGGATCGGATATTTGATTTGAAAAAAAAATCGAATAGGATATTTGTTTTTTCGGATCGGATCGCTTCGGATATCGGATCGAATAAGCAGATATCGGATAACATGAACAGCCCTAGTTGGCACATATAGATATCCTCCTCAAGCTCACCATGCAGAAAATCTGTTTTAACATCCAATTGCTCTAACTCCATATCCTGCATAGCCACAAGTGCAAGCAAAGTACGAATAGAAGTATGCCTCGGTCCCTCAACACCTAGAATTCCCTGTTTGAACTTGTACACCCACTTGCAATCAACTATTTTCTTCTTCCTGGGTGCCTTCACAAGTTTCCATGTCTGATACTTCCATAGAGATTGCATCTCCTCCTCCATAGGAGCACACCACTGATCAAAATCAACACTAACAATGGCATCTGAGTATGACACTGGCTTCTGTACATCAACTACAGTCTCAGCACTAGCCAAAGCATAACCTGCTAACTCTTCAAAGCCATACCTCATAGGAGGCTTCACAATCCTCTGTGGTCTACCGGGAGCAATGCCCCTTTTCTCCACCTACTGCCTAAATCCACCCACTTCAGGAATAGTAGGTCTCATACTAGAAGATTCTGAATGATCCAAATCAACCTCTACCTCCATCTTATCCGTAACACCATGCAGATTCTTCTGATCCACCTCTTCAGATAATCTATCAGAAGAAGACTCAGTCTTTTGGAGGAATACAGACTCATTAAAGGTAACATCCCTACTTGTCAAAAACTTGGATGCAGCTGGATCCCATAACCTGTACCCCTTCACACCTGATGTATAGCCAAGAAAGATGCACTTCTTGGCTCTAGGCTCGAGCTTCCCATCATTCACATAAGCATAGGCAGCACATCCAAATCAGAATAATCAGAATAATCAGCTAGTTTACCATACCATACCTCCTCAGGTGTCTTCAAATCAATGGAACGATTGGGTAACCTATTCACCAGGAATGCCACCATGTGAACTGCCTCAGCCCAAAACTCCTTGCCTAATCTAGCTTGTGACAACATACATCGAGCCTTCTCTAAAGGGGTTATATTCATCCTCTCAACAACCCCATTAGGTTTTGGTCTTCCAACACAAGTACGATGCCTAGTAATACCATGGTCCTCATAGTACTTAATGAAATTACGCTCCACAAACTCAAGGCCATTGTTTGTCCTGAGACACTTCACTTGTCTCCCAGTCTACTTCTCTAATAAAGTCTTCCAACACTTGAAAACTTCAAAGACATCATTCTTATTTTTAATAAAATAAGTTCATACCTTCCAAGAGAATTCATCAATAAATGTCAGTCGGTATCATGAACCACCCTTGGAAACCACCCTTGCAGGACCCCATAAATCAGAGTGAACATAATCCAGAGGCCCCTTTGTAATATGTGTAGCCTTTGAAAAACTAACCCGCTTTTTCTTGCCAAATACACAGTGCTCACAGAAATCCATAGTACCTGTACTCTGCCCATCCAACAACCCTTTCTTGGAGAGTTTAGTCAAGCCTTTGATACTCATATGTCCAAGTCGCATATGCCAAAGTCTAGTAACATCTGAGTCAAATATACTTGATGATGTTACTGCAGCTGCTCCCTCAACAGTGGAACCAACAAGCTCATATAGTGTCCCAATCCTCTTGCCTTTCATTGCAACAAGATCCCCTCTAGTAATCCTCATCGTGCCATCCTTGATCATACAACGGTATCCATTACAATCTAAAGAACTCAATGAAATCAAGTTCTTGGTCATCTCAGGGACATGTCAAACATTAGATAGTGTTCTGACCACACCGTCATGCATCTTCACCTTCACTGTCCCAATCCCAGCAACTTTGCATGCAGCATCGTTACCCATCAGAAGTACTCCACCTCGAGTCGTCTCGTAAGTCTAGAACCAGTTCCTATTGAGACAAATATGGTAAGAGCATCCAGAGTTCAAGATCCACCTGTCCATAATCTTGGCCTGGCTATCAGTAACAGTCAACACATCACCATCACTATCATATTGAGCTATAGCAGCATCATCCTTTGTGCCAGATGATTCACCAGGTTTATCTCCAAACATCCTATTAAGATAAAACTTCTTGATATGACCCTTCTTGTGACATCCATAGCACATGACATTCTAGGATCTATCATTCCTCGACTTCGACCTATACTTCTTCTTCATATCACCAGAACCCCATTCTTGAGTTCTGCCCCTAGCTACAAGTCCCTCACTATGTGAGTCACTAGAACCACCTCCAGTTAACTGATTCTCAATCAGTTCCCGTTGTAGCAGGGCAGTCTTGACATCATCAAGAACCAACTCATCATCCTTCCCATACAGTATGGTCTCACAAAAATGTTTGTAATCAACAGGCAAAGAACACAACAATGTAATAGCAAGATCTTCATCCTCCAATTTAACATCTATATTCTCCAGATCCATAATTATAGAGTCAAATTTATCAAGATGAGATTTTAGGGATTATCCCTTACCTAATTTTAACTCATGCAACCTGCTCTTCAATAATAGACGATTCGTCACCGACTTCATCATGTATAGAGACTCCAGCTTGAGCCATAAGGATGACGTTGTTGTTTCTTTAGCCACCTCACGCAAGACCTCATTAGACAAACACAACTGTATGGTGGAAAGGGCCTTTTGATCTATCTCCTCAAATTTCTCATCTGTCATCGAATCGGGCTTCTTTGATATCCCGAGTAACGCCTTCTCCAATCCATTCTGAATCAGGATCGCCTTCATCTTCAACTTCCATAAGCCAAAGTTCACAGACCGATCAAACTTCTCTATATCAAATCTTGTAGACATCCCGAATACGAACCCAATGCTCTAATACCAATTTGTTGCGGATCAATACTAATTCAGAAAAATAAGATCTAATTAGAATCAATTAGAACACACAAGAATTGACAAGAGAAGAACACTCAAGAACATAGATTGGGGAAACAGATGATCTTATTGATGTAAAGTAATTGTGATTACAAAGAATCAAAGAAATTATCACTTAAATCATTCAATTCATCAAGGAATTACAATAGAACTCAATAGGAGAAGAAGACGGCATTCGTTCTTCTATTAGGGTTCTAATCGCATGGTATTTATACTATATGAAACTGTCATTAGCGAAAACCAAGGCGGAGAAAAAAACCCAAACAACATGGACCGTGTTAATAAATATGGTACCCCCGTGTTTATTTTCTATCTCTTGGCCTCTCCCAGAAACAGAACATATTTTCCTGATGAAAAAACACGGATCGTTTTTCCAAAACACAGGTCCCCTGTGTTATTTTCAGCTTTCACAATCTTTAATATTTCAGCCACAACTTATCTATCTAACCTCCGATCGAGCTGTTTCTTGATGCATTGGAAAGTTAACAGAAAGATCTATGACTTTCATGTTCAGAACATTTCCAAATTCTATTTTCTTCAAGGTAAAATATTCACATCTTTCCGGAACAGCTCACAGTTGTACTCCAAATTCCTCTGAAACACTTCACACACTAATCCAAGCTATTCTACATACCAAATACAAGTCACAAGCTCACACTTTCAAATATACCATTCATGCTAAGACAACATATCATGGTGTACTGTAGGATGATTCCACACTCCTCTAGGAATCTAGCAAAAAGTCCTAAACATTGTTCACCTAAACCATCATATCTTCTATAGTATTCACCACTACGATCAGATCTAACACACTTGATCCTTTTGTTGAGTTAGTTCTCAACTTTAAGTTTAAAAGATTTGAACACGTCCAATGACTGTGACTTTTCATGAGTGAGATACAAGTAGTCGTAACTTGAGTAATTGTCTATGAATGATATAAAATATTGTTTATCATTCCAAGAAGCAATACAGAACGGTCCATAGGCATCAATGTGAATCAATTGTAAGACGTCTGAAGATCTATTTATACTTTTTCTATTTATTTTGGTCTATTTTTCATTAACACATTTAATATAATTGTTTAAATATGTAAAGTCAAATAAATCTAAAATGTCATCAAGCACAAGCCTCTAAATTCTTCCTTTTGAGATATGACCTAAGCACTTATGCCATTATGACGCTAAATTTTCTTTACTTAATATGCATTTAGTACCACATGAGTCTACGAATAAGGTTTCATAATATGAAGTGATGACATCAAGCATATATAGGCTATCATAGACGCATAATGAATCATTAGCAATAATATTTGAATTTAATGAAAGACTAAATTTATTATTTCCAAATGAACAATAATAATCAAATTTGTCTAATTAGGAAATATGAACCAAATTCTGTGTATAAGACAGTACAACAAAAGTGTTTTTCAAATCTAAATAATGATTGATTTCTAATAATAACCTAAAAGTGTCAATCGCTTTGACCGTTGTTGCCTTCCCATCTCCACATAGATGTGTCTTTCACCATCATTTGGCTTTTGGCAGTTCAGGCAACCCTGCATAAAAATACTTATGTGAGTAGTAGCACCGAAATCTAACTACCAAGTGTTTTTAGGTATTAAAGCTAAATTAAGCTTAGAACAGATCAAATCAATGATTGTACATTTCTTCATGCGACATGTATGATACTTCTAACAATCCTTCTTAATATGTCCAGTCTTTTTGCAAAAGAAGCAGCTGTCTTTTTCAATCTATTGTTTCTTTTAGACTGGAGCCTTAGGAGCATCTTTATTTATTCTTTCTTTTTGTGCCCTAACTTTTAGGAATAAATGTTAGATGAGCACGTTAATCTTATCTTGCTTTAATTTTTCTTCCTCTTGCACACAATATGAAATGAGCTCATTAAGAGTCCATTTTTCATTTTAGCACCTGTAACTGACATTAAATCGACTAAATTGTGCATGATGAAAGATCAATGCTAAATGCACAAAGAAGTCATTTGATAACTTGAACTTTAGTGCTTTAAGTTTTGAAGCAATGTTAGACATCTCTATGATGTACTCCGTTATATTTTCTTTGCCTTTATACTTTTATGAAATCAAGTGTTGCAAAAGAGTGCTTGTTTCAGCCTTATCATTTACTTTTTTTTGCAAAATATTTTTCAATTTTGGTAAGGAAATCCTTAACATCGATGATCTCATCAGATAATCCACCCCTAAAATCCTCTAGAATGTTGCACTTAATGATCATAAGACTCATGCAATTAGAATAATCCCACTTCTCAAAGTTCCTTTTATCATCAAAAGAACTTTCAACCATCATATCAGTGGGTTTACTAACTGAAGTACATGGTTTAGATCCATGTAGGCTGCTAGGGCTATAAATGAGCCGAGTCGGGGTGGGCTTGGGCTCGCCTCATTTAATAAAAAAACCTAAAAATGAGGCTCGAGCTTTTAATGAGCCAAGCTAAGCTAGCTCGCAAGCTTTTGTGGTAAATGAGATGAGCTCACGAGCTTTTGCACTGTAAATGAGCTCGAGTCTAAATTCTTCATGCTCAATCTCGACTCACTTATTAAAAGAACCGAACTCGAACCTTATTTTTCTGGCTTATTAGCTAAATAAACAAGTCAATCCGATTCCTTAATGAGCCAAGCCGAAAAAGCTCATGAGCCATTTATATTAGTTTACACCCTTACATGCAGCCAAGGACAAGTAGAATGTTGTCCTTCTGTTCCTTAAAATTATTCATGTTCATCATGGAAATGGAACTTAAGTTAGCCGATATAGTAGTAGTAGACATAACTGTATAAAAAATATAACAATAACATAAATATATGCTCACAGGAAAAAAAATGCTTAATAAACAATCAATAAATTTAAATAATGGCAATTCCATCATAAGAAATTGATACAATATTAATATCAAGTCTTTGGAAAGTAATATTAACTATAAGTGGTGTTCTTATTATAGTAATCAAACACTGGTGATAAAACCTGTTAGATAATGAAATCATTTATGAATTAAATTATTATATATATGATATCCAAATAATTGCCACATATTTATCACTACGGGTATATATAAAATTCTACTGATTATTTGTCTTCCTTTGGACCGGTAAATTATCCACATGAATAAATAGACACACACACACACAAATATCCAATATTTTTAATAAACTAATTTTCACAAAAAATGTCACTTTGGTGATATATTATGTCAATTAACCTATCTACTAATATTAGACAACCAAAATTTATATAAATTGATTCCTCAATTTTATTCATAAATTTAGACCTATAAAATTAGGACCAACTTTATTTAAATTCAATATTCACAAAAAAAAATATTAAGTCTAACCTTATAAACATTACAATAATTTGTGGTCATGTGATCGAATAGGTGGTAACCCTGTAGGGACCGAGAACACCTTGGCAAACCTAGACAACACAGCTTGTAAATCGAATTGCTAGTCATCGGCTACCCCTCTTTGTGGTAAGGTAAGAGAAGTTAACTAACTTACTCTTCCTCCACACAATTGTAAGGAACACAACTGAACTACAGCTTGTTCAGGGCTATTGATGAGAGCTTTGATTACTTCTATTCCCTTAATGTTCTTTGCCTTAAGGTTCTGAGATCCCCTCAAGACAGCCCTCATACCATTGACAGTAAACTCCATACGTAGCTACTGAAAATCCCAAGTTATACAGCCCAAAGTTGATAACCATTGCACACCAAGAACCATCTCACATCCCCTAAGAGGTAGGATCATAACATCGCCACTGAATTCATGGTTGGACAACTTCCACACTAAGCCCTTGCACACAAAAGAGTTACGAATGTCACTACCATCAGCAACAGCAATAGTGAGTGGTTGTGTAGGAGTCATATGGCAACTCAGCTGTTTGGCTACATGCAGATCAAGGAAATTGTGGGTTGATCCACTGTCAATGAGCATATTAACAGACCTCTTCTTAATTTATCCTGTTACTCTCATAGTATGATAGGTGGGCACCCCACTCAAAGCATACACAAAAATTTGATGGATATCCTCGACATGTGAATCAGCTTGCTCGATCATGGGAAATTCCTCATTTTCTTCCTCCTCTTCAACCACATCCATAAAGAATATTTGTCTCCTTGAGCATCTATGGCCGGGATGGAATTTTTCAGTGCACCAAAAGCACTCATTACGCGCCCTTTTGGAATCAATTTCTTCCTGGGAGAGAGACTTTAGGATCCTACCTTAGAATGGTTTTTGACTGGAATTGTTGAAGGGGGATGGTTTAGGTGAGTAGCTAGGTGTCTTATGATCAGTTTTGGGGTAGGCAGTATGGGTATTTTAGCAGCTAATCAATGCTCTCTGTTCTGAGTTAACAAGGTTGCTTATTGCAACTTGGCTAGGTTGCAAGCATCCTTCAGTGTCTTAGGCTTGAACATGCACACTGGTGTTTGGATTGATGGGAGCAGTGCCCCGAGATAGCAACTAATGGCATATTCTTTGGGCAAGTTCACACAATTCAACAAGTGATCAAACTAATTTTGATATTCCATTAGGTCTCTTGTTTGTTTTAGATTGGTGATATCGGCCATAGGGTCATCATAGGGAGTTGAGTCAAAACGAGAAATAATGGCTTCAGTATACTCACCCCAAGTCAGATAGGCAGGATGTGGTCGTATCTTTAAGTAAGTCTGATGCCATTGCAGGGCCAGACCTTCGAGATGAATGGAAGCTAGCCTCACCTTTCCGTTCTCTAGAGTTCTGTCCATCTCAAAAAATTGATTCGCCTTATAAATCCAACCTTGGACATCTTCACCACTGAATTGGGGAAACTCAATCCTAGTTAGTCGAGTGGGATTTTGATAGGCATTTTGTGGGTTAAAAGCACTTGGTATAGTAGCTGGTGGGTATAGTTTTGAAGGGTGAATTTCTGAGGGTTGCGGTGCGGTCGGAATAGGTTGTTGGTGAATGGAGTTGTTTGGCTCGGTTTCAGTAGTATGGTTGAATTGAAACTGAGGTGAATTGGATATCGAAGGGTTGAAGTTCCCTGGTTGGCCATGATCGGTGGATTGAGCTTGGGAAAAAAAAGTTCGCAAGGCTGCCATGCTCTCCTGCTGTGACTCTGAGATGAGTTGTTTAAGTTCATCGTTCAAGGACACCTTCCATTGCTCCACAGATTCCTTCAACTGGTCCAATTCGCGCCTCATATCAGCCAGCCTAGTTCCGTCTGTCGTGGTCGCAGGATTTCAAGCTCTAATACCAGTGATAGAGCTGAAATAATCTTCCGATCCAGGTAACCCAAGAGTAGAATGGGTCTCAAGAATCTAAGAAATTTGGTCAATTAAAGGACAAATAGAGGGGAGTAGGAGAGAAAATTAGGATAAAGAAGAGTGATTTTCATATCATATCTGTTTTCCTTCTTCCGTTACATGATATATTCTAGCTCAATCTATAACAGATTGAGTCCGTCAGTGGGGAAGAGGGGAACAGAATCAGCTACGACATGGAGTACAATAAGGCAATAGATATTAGCTAAAAGAAGAGAAATAACAAGTACTGAAATGGGCTAGAGAATTTGGGCCGAGCACTATCAGAAAACACAACAATCACCCACCAACCTAATATAGGCCACCATTGTTAGCCTCTTGCAACAAATGAGAACGCCACTTGACGCCGGTAATAATGCTCAACACCACTGCAAACAACATCGACAAAAGGCGACGAGGCAATGGAGAAGCGCGGAAGATCTGGACAACGAAAAGGAACCAGACAACGGCAACACTAGGACCAAGCGAAGATCAACGACAAAGAGACGGAGAAACCAAAAGTTGAAAACCAGAGAACAGGAAACACATAAAGTCGAATAAAGGGGGAAAACAAAAACAGAACCAGAGAAAGTAGAAGGAAAATAAATGAAACCTGATATGGAACAAAAGGCCACCAGAGAAGAGCAGTTACTAAAACCATAACGCCAGAAATCTAACAAAAGAAAGAAATGAACGGTGCAACTATAAGGTGGACAATAATGATGTTAATTAATTCTAAATTCAAATAATTAATCTTGATAAATTACACACAATGACTCTAATGTCAATTGATAGATTGATTTAATCTACAGATCCGATATAATCAAATGTTAATTCATCAAGATTATAATAATAATTATACGGAAGCATACCAGAATCCATAATGCGAGAATCACTAATAGATTCAGGATAATGACGGTATTGTGGTCTTTTGGATTAGACACATATTCGTCGATCTCTGTTAACCGATGAGAATCAAATAGAAAGAATTGTGTGTGACCTAGGGACCATGACCCTATATATAAATAATTGACATATTATCTATCAAACTATTCTAGTTCAATCTATCAACAATTTAGATTAACTAAAGTCTCTACACATATAGGTCCATATCTAATTAAATATATCAAACCAAAATAATTAATATATAAATATGATTATTTATATACGGGTTTAATTTATAGGACAACCCGCAAATCTTATAGTTTATATATAAGTCCAATATTTGAATAAAAATCCAATAAAGAGAGCATATACTAAATTAATCCAATAACTAGAAATAAAAATTATAAAAATCATCTCAAAACTAAAAATAAAAGTTATAAATATGATCTCAAATTAATAATTACCTAAATAACACTATATACCTAAATAAAATTTATAAAATTATAAAAAAAAAATACCCCCACATACTTGAATAAAATTCATAAAATTACCAAAAAAAAAAAAGGTTATGTGTGCACCAATTAAGGTGCTCCCGTCAGGTCCATGCCAAAAGAATTGGTCGTTTAAAAAAAAAACTACAAAAATTTATATCTCACTTACTATTTTTTATGATGCAGAAATATATAAATTAAGTTAAAACGTTAACGATTCTCGAAATACATTTTTCCGTGCAATCATTAGACAAAAGCTCAAAAGCAAAGGAGGGATAGGTATCAAAAAAAAAAGGTGGACGATATGGATCTTCCGAAGTTAGCCAGCCTGATGCTCGTTCCCTTCTCTCAAAAACATGTTGTGTTCTAACTTCAGAGAATCCCTACAAAACTGCCCCGAAGTCCAATAACCCATCCCTTTAAGTTGCCAAGAAACGGATGAGATGGAAGGCAACAATGAATAAGATTAATGACAGATAGAGCATCACAATCAACTATGAGGCGCTTATTTCTGAGATCCTAATGAGGCCCTTATTTCGGAGAGACAGCTATCCGCTACGCCACCAACGTTCCCGGCATAACAACCCCCTACCCAACGGCTGGAATGATCCATTAATATTCCTCCTCTACCTGCTACTATAATGCCGTCAGAGGAGAATGAACTATCTGAGTTCAACTTTAGCTAGCCCGGTTCAGGTGGAAGTATCAGGCGGACAAGGGTTGCTATGTTTCAGAAATTTCGTATTAGAGCGACTATTCTGATCGGAATATTTCGTTGTTTCTGCGGTGCCTAATAACCGAGAGAGCTAGAGAGAACGGACAAGGAAAAAAAAAAAAATTTTTTGGGGTACATATCATCGTGGGTTCTCAAAACTCATGGGTCGCTAGTTACCTCCAAGTATGTTGGGCCTCCATACGCAGCAAACCACAACCAGACAACTCCGAACGCTTAACCCCCCCCCTTCCTCGCACACCTGATAGGCTGATACCCCCGCCCACTCGGTAGCGTCGGAGCAATCCACAACTACCACTGCTGGCTGCAGCTGCATCCTCCTCTTTCTACGCTTGTCAATTACTGCATCCCAGTTACCTGCGTGATGGCGGTCAGGAGCGCACTTATGAAACACCTTAGGGTACCGGTTAGGCACTCCTTAGTACAACAAAACCCTAACACCTTGTTTGCCGCCACATTCAACCTCATCAGGCGCCAATTCGCCGATGAAGCCAAGGGTTCGTTCCTTGATAAATCAGAGGTCACCGATCGTGTCATCAACGTCGTGAAGAATTTCCAGAAGGTTGATCCAGCGAAGGTAAATCCTTATTTTCTCATCGTGTGGTGCATTTGTTTGATTTTGGAGAGTTCCGGGCTCGTTTTGGCCTATTAATCTGTTCGGACGGATGAGATGTTCTGTAAGTGGAAAGAAGATAGATGGTGTGCTGTCAATTAGAGCCAATTGACATTATCGTCATCTAGTGTTTTTTTTTATAGAAATCGGATCCGTTATTATAATGTGTTTGATTTTGAATCACATATTCTGTTCAGATGTTTGATCATGAACCACACTGCATATGTATTTCAGCTGATAGTTAGTTGCGAATGTCATTGCACGTATCTGTGGCGTGTTGACCGACTTGGAGGATGTAGTCTGATTTCTTCTGGTATTTCGTGGTTTATGCCTGTTAATCTTGTCCTCCTAGATAATTCTTTTGAGGCTTTTAGCAGTGTGATGATAGAACTATTAGGGCATTAACAACAATAGCCATCCATCGAAAGAAGTATTTCTCAGCTCAGGGTCGCTGAAAGAATGCATTTATTCTTCCTCATCTGTTGTTGGTAACCTGCCCTGTAGCACATGCATATATGCAATATTAAAGCCGAAATGCACGTTATATGACCAGTGGATTTATTTCATGCTAGCTTTGAAGTTCACGAACCCAAAGGTTGTGAACTACTTGATTGCTGCTTAGTTTTATTCCAAATGCACTTATCTGAATTGCACTATGTTAATCCTGGCACGACTGGTCTGGTTATTCAATTATAAAGCCTTTCCATGGGTCCTGTACTTCTGCATAATTTCCGGATATCTTCCTTCAACTTTGCTTTGCATATTGCAATAGTAAAACGCAGACTCAGGCAGCATATTTTGAAGCACATTCTTAATACTTCCTTTTGCGTTGCTGGTTTGCTGCTGTGTTTAATATTCCAACACAATGTATTCCCTCCTTCAGTCGTTTGTATCAGCCTGTAAAGCTATGTGCATTCCTAGTGTCCCTGAGCGTGTCTCTTTGTGCCCTTTTCTGCCGGCATTTTTTTATATGTTCTGCATTGGTGCAGTACCTGACTTTTTAATATTTATTTCTTCCGTCTGTTGGCATTTTAAAGCTTCAGCTAATATATGACCCTGCCTATCCCTTTCTACTGCAAGATTTTTTAGGTTGCTGCCTGGTATGCCTGTTATAATGCATGATTAGATAAAGCTTCGTTCTGTTCCTCGTTAAGGTTCACACAATGTTGATGGATGTGGAACAGATATGTTGTGGAATTTTAGAACATATTTAAGCTTAGATCATTTATTCTTATTGCGGTATAAATAATTGACTCTCAGCAATGCGAAGGGCATACTGGTTTGGTTTTCCCACTTGCAATTCAATTCTCGTGTTTAAGTTTTGCCATCTTTCTTTGGACTTTGTTTGAATTGAGAAGTTTTGAAATGATGAGATTTTAAAAATAATGGACTTTCAAAAGTGATTCGCTTTTAAGATTCCAGAATTACAATTCCATTGTTTGAATAGAGAATTTGGATATTTTTATACATGAAATTTTGATAAGGTATTTATAATACTTTTGTTATTTTTATCCATAAAACTATGTAAACACATTTTAAATTCATTCGGTGAAATTTTAACGTGGATTTTAAAACTTCAGAGAAGTATCTAAATTTTATTTTACTATACCCAAATAAAAATATTTAGGTTAAAAAAGTTTATAAATCTCTTTTTGGAATAATTCCTTTCTTAGAAGTATTTCATCGAAATGAAGCCTTATTTGCTTCATGATCCCATGTCCTTATGCAGGTTACATACAATGCGCACTTCCAGAATGATCTTGGACTAGACAGTCTAGACACTGTGGAGATCGTGATGGCGTTTGAAGAGGAGTTTGGCTTTGAGATCCCTGATAATGAAGCTGACAAAATCAGCTCTGTCAGTCTGGCTGTTGATTTCATCTCTTCTCATCCTCAGGCAAAATAGAATGAAACGTAATTTTCTCATGTGCCAAGGATGTTATTGCCTCGAAGCAAGTCATTACAATGTTATTAACTCTTATCTTGTAGTGTTGTAGGAAAATTGATCTTGATCTGTACGGCAGCTTTTGCACACTTCTTGATTGCATACTTATGTTTTGCTGGAAACTTAAACCTACCCATAAATTGTTGAGATGGATCGAGACATTTTTGTGCTGTTGATGTGATGGAATAAATTTTTTGGTGTATATGCTGCTTTGACTTCATGCAATCATTAGCTGCAATTAAAATGTTGTGAACCGGATGGTTCTTTTGCCTTGATAATCAGATTGTGCTATGTTCTTGAAACTATTGGGTGTATGCTTTAACAGTTTTACCTATGATAGTGGCCCTTGTGGGCTTTGTACGACGCGGAGGTTGGGGCTATCCACATTAGCCACTGATGGAAGGTTGAAGTTATCAAACTGATCATGAGATTATAAATAAATAAATTGATGGAAGGTTGTATGCAGCACCACGCAACTTGATGCCCTTGGCCAGTCATTTGATTCTTCATTATGTTGCAAATGATCAAAGATGATTCTGAATGATTTCGAAGTTGGCCTCATAATGGGCTCGATGAGCTCAATTTTATTTAGAAATTGTGCTAGTCACAAAGTTCCTTTACTAATAAATAATTCTAGCTCGATTAGATCGGGTATTAAGAGTTTGCAATAAAAAATTTATTTATGATCACAAGCAAATTCATTCATAGTTCAAATAAATTGATTATCAAAACTTGGAAGTGTGCAATTCGTGTATAATTAATATTCATTCATGGTTCAAATAAACTTATTATCAAAACTTGAAAGCATGTAATTCATGTACAATTAAGACCATAGCTACTTGCGATATTCTGCCCCTTTTTTTAGTTTTTTGGAGCCACCTATCACGGCCTGCTCATTTTTTTTATATTTTTTTCTCGAATATTTTAGAATATTTTAGAGTTGTGTAGACTCTAGTAGAATTGTGTGAAAAAGTATGGAACTTTATGTAAATATCTAGATACCTTCTAGAATGGTGTGGAACTCTTTAGAATCACAAAGGCTAAAAGGATCATGAAGGAATCTAGAAGGGTCTTCTAAAATATCTTGTAATCTAGAACGGTCTCTAGAAATATCTAAGGATTGCGGAAAATCTAAAACCTTCCACCAAAGGAGGGAAAGGGAGGGGGACCTCCACTATAATTAGAGGACCACCCCATTTGCTCCCACCACCTCTTAAGTTGTAAGCTCTCTCCTCTCTCATCAATAAAAGTATTCTCTTCTTACACACAAGCTCTCTCACCCTCTCTCTAAGTCTCCTAAAGATCTTAAAGGGTTATTACTCGTCCTTAAAGGCTTGGTAATAACTTTAGTGTAGGAAATGCTGACTTAGTGAGCACTAAAGGTGTTGTACTTCTAAGTGCCGCACGAGAAAGACTTAAGTGAAAGAAGTAACCTCGTAACACACCGATGTTGATGGCAGATCAAGGGGAATTTGCTGACAATGTCGATGCTCCGTTGGAAGAGAGGCAATCAAAGAAAACTTGACTTGCTACTATTGATAAGAATGACAAAGCTATGCATGAATTTAAACATGATGTGAAGATTAAGCTCAACGATGGGAAGTTTGTCAATCCCAAGAATTCAAACAATTTTCTAGAAGGTTGCATGGCTCCTACTATGAGGCAGTAGCGAGAATGAAAGCAAGGGTTAGGCTTCACGATTCATCATGGGAGGATGATGAAGAATTTGAAGCCGAAGACTCTAATTCAAATGACAAAGTGGACACTAGTATGCCACAATCTATTCCAAAATAAAAGTGAAAAGATGGAGATCTACCTTTATCATCCGATTATTAAGCAAATCACTGGGATTTTTTTTTTTTTTTGCAAGATGGGTTGCGCCAGATGTGGACCATATCTCATCCCTTTGATCTAGCGGATAAAGGGATGGGGTATTATATTGTTCATTTTGGGAGTAAGCAGGACTTTAAGTTTATGATCTCTGATGGACCCTAGGTCATTGCCAGCCACTATTTACTTATCCGAAAATGGGAGTCCAAATTTTGACCAGCGAAAACTAGTATCAACATGTTGACAATGTGGATCCAATTATTGAAAATCCCAATCAATTATCTCAAGGAGGATATTTTACTTCGTATGGAGAAGTTGATCGGTACTCCCCTTGAGGTGGACTTTACAACATCAAAAGTTCGACGTGGAGGCTATGCTCGAATGGCAATAGAAGTTGATTTAGAAAAGCCCCTAGTATCCAAGTTTAGGCTCTGATGCTTTGAGTTCGTCTTATATGCTTTGAATATGGGTGTTTTGTTCATAAAAAAGAGGATTGTCCTCAAGCTAGGGAAGGGGCTTTAGATGATGACAAGATGTAAGGTACAACAAATGTTGACATCCTGAAAAGAGACTAGGAAGAGGGGGTGCAATTTGGACCATGGATTGTGGCAAAAAGAAGAGGATGGAGAAGAATTGAGAGGGAAAGGATTGATAGCATACTAAAACTCATAGTTCCAAGGTGGGAGTGAGGAAAAACCAAACACCTACCAAGAGAATTCTAGGGGCTCGAGCTCCCTCTTCAATGCTTTGGAGATGGAGGAAGTTTTTGTGGGGGTGCTGGGAATGATCAAGTGACAGAGATATAGGTTGAGTGGGGGAGTGATACATGCCCTCAAGGAAGGAGCTAAAAGAGACAAGTCCACAACACCAATGTTGTAGGGCATAAGAATGAGAGGAGGACCCTTTCAAAAATAACTAACACTGCCCATGTTGTTATTTGTAATTTGAGTTTTCATAAGGATATGGAATTGATTATGGCAAGCAATAAGACTGAGTAGAAGCGGGAAATTGCGATGTTAAATAGTGGAGAAGAGCTTGGTACAGGTAACTTCCCTCTCACGATAGTACATGCAGCACGACTGCCAGAGAAGACAAATAACAAGGTTACGGCAGATTGTGGCCAATTGTCAAATTCAACCTTGGTAAATAGAAAGAAGGCTTTAGTGTAAACTTTGGGAAACTCATATTCGAGTTCTTTGGGTAAAAGAGGCGACTCGAGGAACATTAGTGCTACAGCTACTCTAGGTGACAAGGCAAAGTCAACCATGGACATCATGAATAAATGATGATTTATTGGTTTGCTCTCTCACATGTTCCCCATGCAAGTCTTAGTATGGAATGTGAGGGTCACGGTGAGTTGCGGCTAATTGCATCACTTTAGAGATTTGGTTCGACGGAATAACCCATGGATTGTTGTTTTATTGGAGCTCCGAGTTAGCGATGAAATGGCCCAGAAGATTATTGTCTCACGTGGATTCTCATGATCTATGAGAGTTTAGGTAAATGGATTCTTAGGAGGTATTTGGATCTTATGGCACGATTATAATATTCGTCCCAACTTTTTTATTTTGTAGTCATCAACTCATAAATGTTCTCATTCATCCTTATAGAGAGCGAAAGTGGATTATGCCCGCAGTCTATGCAAGTGCTAACCCTTCCTTGAAGGATTAGCCATGGCATGCTCTCGAGGTTGCACCTTCCACCTCATGCGTGTATCATTTTCCAGAGACTATGTCTCGTTGTGATATGATCAATTTGGGTTTTTCAAGACCAAAGTTTATTTGGTCGAACTCTTGGGATAGTGGTAGATGCATCATCCAGTGTCTTGACCAAGCTTGTGCTAATCCCAAGTGGAGATTCCTTTTCTCGTAGGCAAATATCCAACACCTCATTAGGCGATCTTCAGAGCATGTCCCTTTCCTAATTTCTCTTTGTAACCCACAGAGGACTAAGAGCACTCATTCTCAACCATTCAAGTTTGAGTTTGATTAGATGGCACATTCTAACTTTGGCAATCTTTTGCATGACGCATGCTAGGGTGATCAATCCTTGTTATATAACATCTCCAATTCCATAGAAAAGCATCTTCATAGGCTAGAGATGTTTTTGGGGGGGGGATAAAGTTTAAGAAGGCAAAGATCCATAATAGATTGAAAGGTATCCAAGTGGTTTTGGAGAGAGGACCCAACGGGTACTTGAGAAAGTTGGAAAAAAGGTAAAAAAAGATTGTGAGGAGTTTCTTACCCAAGAAGATAATTATTGGAAGCATTGGTACAAAGTTTTTTTTTTTGTCAAAGGACCACACCCTTACATCATCTTTCCACATTAGTAAGGCATGGTTGGAATAATTAGATGGGTATTACTAATCATGAAAGTTGTTAGGTCGAAGGTGACACTGAATGTATGAAAATGGCTGCATATATTTTTATGCGGGTGTTTTAAACCCGCCCCCCCATTGTTCACCGAAATAAATTCTTGCCAAAAAATTTCCTTTTGATGAACAAGGGAAATAAGACAGATTTGTTAAGGCCCTTAGACCTAGAGGACATTAAAATGGTTGTTTATGATATAGGACCTCTTAAAGCGTCAGTGAGTGATGGGTTGTCTCTGGTGTTTTATGAAAATAAATGGGAGGTAGTTGGTCAACATGTTTATGAATGGATTTTATTTTTATTTTTTTGCGATGCAAACAGGTCTCATCCCAAAGACTATGAATGATACAATTATTAAGATCATTCTGAAAAAGGAGAATTCAATTTTGGTTTCTAATTTCAGACCCATAAGTCTCACCAATGTTTCCATGAAGATAATCACTAAAGTAATTGTGAATAGATTAAGATAGATTCTTGAGGATGCCATTTCTCTAATGCAATCTAGTTTCCTTCCGTTTAGGGGTACCATTGATAACATCCTTCTGGTATAGGAGCTAATACACTCTTTTTGAAGAAAGAATGGGAAGAAGGGGCTTATGGCAATCAAAGTGGACCTCTCTAAGGCCTATGTCCAGCTTAATTGATTCCTTGTTAAGGATACCTTACACCAGTTTGGCTTGTTGTAGATGATGGTGTCTCTGATTATGAACATTATCATCAAAACACGTTTTCAAGTAGCTTGGAAGGAGTTATTATTAGATCTAATCCAATCCTCTCAAGATATTCGGTAGGGGGATCCTTTGAACCCCTAAATTTTTTTTATGTGTGTGGAAAGGTTGTCCTAGTGCGTGTGTAGGGTCGTGTAGGAGGGGCGTTGGAAATCAGTCATGGAAAGTAGATATGGGATGGGCATCTCCCATGCGTTCTTTGCAAATGACTTGATTTTCTTTGGAGAAGTGAGTGACGATAAAATGGTAGAGATTTCAAGGATGCTCCAATAGTTTGGTAAAGAGTCTAGGCATGTCATTAACTATTAAAAATCTTCAATGTTCTTCTCCCCAAATACAACTGAAGGTACAAGGAGTAGGTTATAGATCATCAATGGAATCCCCGCAATTAAGGATCTTGGAATGTACCTGGGAGTTTAGGCAATCCATCAATGGGTAAGTGGGGATCACTTTTCCCAAGTTCTATATAAAATCAGGAGAAAGCTTGTTGTGTCGAAGGCCAAGTATCTCTTGTTGGCAGAAGAATCACCTTGGCAAAGGCGGCCATTGATGCTATACCTACTATGCCAAGGCGGTATGGAGACACCTTGTGCTAGTGGAAAGATAGATGGAGTTTTTCTCATGGAAGTTTCAAGATTGGATGGAGTGGAATTTAAAGGAGGAGTGTTGGCTAGTCTCGGACATTGTCTAGTGTATCGTTTTTTATGACATTGTCTAGTGTATCGTTTTTTATGACATTGTCTAGTCTCATTTTTTATGAAAGTGGTTGTGTAATGCAGTGTTTGAGGGAAGGGATAGGCCATAAATTACAGCAAACTTTATCATCAAGCGGATAATAGGGGTTGCTAGTGCTCAGAGAAGGTTTGGCCCTCTCATGAAGTGCAAAGTGAGGTAGGAGGTTTATGTTAGCTAGGATATGCCATTGGATGGGTGATTCAAGTTTAATGTTGATGGATGTGTAAGTCAGCATTAGAACAATGCTGCGGGTATTTTATGTAACCATTTGGGTGTATGGGTACATGGCTTTGTTATGAACATTGGGGCGGATGACGTGCTAATGTCAAAATTATGGGCGATACGTCAGGGAATCTTATCAGCTCAAGAGATAGGTCTTCACAGGGTCATTTTTTAATCTAACTCGATGAGCTGTGAACTTAGTTACTCGAGGTTCTATGGAGGCTAGGAGCAACAAAAATCTCATTTAGGAGTGTCGGAATGTGTTGTGCCATGAAAAGGATTTCAGCGTTTTTGTGAAGCAAATAAGTGTGCAGATAAGTTAGCAAATATGGCTTTAGGTTTTCATTGTTTGAGTATTCTCCCTCATGGGTTGAGCCATTTATTATGTAATGATGTGTTAGGCATCGGGATGCCTAGATACATTAATATGTAACCATACATAATGTCCTTTTTTAAAATAAAAAATCCGTGTATAAATTATTACTCTATCTGTTTTATAATGGATGACCTATATTTTTTATATAGATAATATAAGTCTTATTTCAAGTTCCAACAGGTATTTAATATTACCTAATTTATTATTTTCCACCCCATTAATTTATCCATTAACAATTAAATTGTTCAAATTCTAATATAGATATTTTAGTCAATTTGTATACTATATATCGTAAATTTTAATATTTCTTAATATATGTGTGAAAAAAAATTATAAGTTCGCTATTATAAAATCGTAGCTATTATATAGAAAAACACCTTTTTACTGTATAGAAAAATAATTTTTTTTCCAATCCTACCCCTCCCCTTCCTATTTACTTTTTCTGACTCATTTGTCCTCATCACTCTCTAACCCTCTCTTTCTCTCACTCTCTCGGTCTCTCTTCTCTCAACTCTCACCTCCCTCACACCAAGGTAAGTAATTATTTCTTTTTTACGAATTTTTTTCAACATAATGATAGATCGGTAGATTTAGATGTGCATGGTATTTTTTATTTTTTTCTAGGAGTAGAACAGAAAAATTGGCCAATGTTGTGGGGGAAGATTTGGCCATATTTGCCAATAGGATGAGGGTTCAATGGCAAATCTTATTGGTGGAGTGGGTTTCAATTTTTTTTTTCAGCTGTGTTTGTATCGGCCATTTGTAGATCGAGGTTGGAAAATATTGGAAAAATGTAGATCGAAAAAAAAAAACAGAGAAAAAAAATTGCAGGGAAAGGGGATCGACAACTTCTGTCGTTCAAGGAAAAAGAAGATCAGCAAAATTTACCGATGTTATGGGGTTAAGATTCGGCAATATTTGCCGATGGGAAGAGAAAGATTCAACGGCAAATCTTATCGGTAGGGTGGGTTAAGGTTTTTTTTTTCAATCATTTGTGTCTGTATAGATGGGGTTTTAGAAAAAAAAAATACATAGATCGGGATTTTTTAGAAAAATGTAAAGGGAACAACAAAAATTGATGATGGAGGGATAGAGGGATCGTCAAAAATTGTATGTCGAGGGGCAGGGGGCGGCAAAAATTACCGATGGAGGGATAGGAGGATCAGCAAAAATTGTTAATCAAGAATGATACATTCGCGAATTTTTTTCCATCGAGTAAAAATCTTATTTTCAAATAATAAAACCTTATAAAACAGATGGAGTATTTTTTTTTTTTTATACATGCATAGCAGTTAATAATTAAATTACAATATCAATTGTATTTTTCTACAAATGTAAAATATGTCATTGTATACAGATTGTAAAGTGGTCTTAATTTGGCATGATAAAGTTTTCATAAAATTGGTACAAAGTTTACTGCATAGACTCGGTAACAACATGAAATTACTCATTAAAGAGTATCACATTATTATCGTACAATTAGAAATGGAATGAGAGAAATAATGACAACAATCGTGTGTGCGCTGAGATTGATGTAACTAATAAATAAGTGAATGAACTGCCGTGGAAACTATGCTCGGTGTTTACATGAAATTTGACTTCGTATGCATACTCTTGTTCACAAAGCTGCTGCTGTCATAGCACTGATTCTACTGCAGAAGATTTGAAGAAATACTGTTTCTACTGCGGCCCGGCACTGCAGCCACCTATTTGAGCACTCAGCCTGCGCTTTTTCTACTGTTTCTTTCATTCATTCATTCATATTTTCGTTCCATCTTTCCCCGCCTGTTTCCCTCTACTTTTTAAGAAGCTGCATCGAGCTTCTGGGCATAACCGGTTGCCGTTTTGCTCCTTATATCCCCATCTTTGTTTCTCATTTTAATTACTGTCACCTTCTTTAATACATTAAATAATATTAAAATAATTTTTACCTCCTATTTTATTCTATTTTTATTTTTATATTGTTTTTGTATAATATAATAAAATATATAGTTATATTAATTTATATCCCACTAATTTTATCTAAAATTAAATAAGTTTTAAGGTCTATCAACTTTCCTTTTCTCCTTTCTTTCTTTCTTCACGCCTGAATTTTGAGAGACTTGATGAAATGTCGAGGCAAAAATTCTGCCTCTCTACCTTTCTTATCCTCAGGGATGTGAGATGATATATAAGTGGCCAAATTTTGTTAGCACCCATAATATCTTAGAAGATGCAGGTGCTCTTACAGTGGATAGGGAAAGGGAAGGAGGACTGATTTGTAATTTGAAACGTGGAAGCAAGCAGTACCATCTAATTTGAGAGGTGTATGGCCAGGAGGATGATTTGAGAGGAGTGTCGATGAGCGGAGGCTTGGAGGAGGGCTGGATATCTTTATTATTATGTTTTTAAGGATATTATACGGGGACTCTAAGTGAACGTTTCGTTTGGGTCGAGAAAAATAAAAGTGAACAAAATTATTGATTTTTTGTTTATTTTGTTCGTGAATTCTTTTGTAAACATTCATTTGGATTAATGAAAACTAAAATTTTATTCTGATTCACTTTGAACCATCTAGTTTTTATTTATCTCAATTTTAGAAAAATAATATTGTAAAATGTTCTTCCTAATTTATTTTTATTTTTCTCATCTAGTTAGACTTTTAATGTTTATTCTCCTCATAATTTATCTCAATCCAAATAAATTATAAGCTACGGAAGCATTAGCTCATAAATTGTTTCTGGCTCCATTTCACAAAGTATAACAAATCATTATATTTAAGCTATGGAGGCATTAGCTTATAAAGTGGTGTTCGCTCCATTTTTAAGTTAGTCACGAATTTTTATTTCAATTTTAATATTTTTTAAATACAATAAATTATGATATAGTAATATAATGATTACATTTATATTCAAACCAAAAAAAACATGATATTTTTTATAAGAATATACATTAAAAAATATTAGTAAATAAAAATTATTTAAAAAGTTAAAAAATAATGTAAATATTATGAAACATAGTAAGTATAAATTATTAACCTAAATTGACACATGTAATGTCTGGTTCTCACTTAGTACAACATGATACCAAACTCTGTGTTAGGATTTGGATCAACTATTATTTCTTTTATCTAGTAAGAACTAGTTTTTCATAAATTTGTTTTCATGTAAACTTAGATCACCGTAACGATGTGTTTGGTTTTAAGTAAATGGGAGTTAAAGGAGCCGAATCAATTTATTCATCCTATTTGAAAATAAATTTTGTTAACCTCAATTAGATGAATCATAGTTAAAGTTTTACCTCCATTCACTCCACTTAACTTAATTCTTATTAACCTCTAATTTCGAAGGTAAAGAGGTTGAATAAAAATATATAAGTAAATTTTACAAATTCACCTGAATCTAAATAAATTTTTTAAATTATTTATTCCAATTCACTCATATTATATTAATATTATTTAAATAATATTTTAAAATATTCATTCTGATTTACCTCTATTCCCTTTGCCTAAATTAATTTTTAATATTTAACCTCACCTAAAGACAAACGAAGCATAAAATCATTAACTACAAAACTAATGGTGAAAGTATTTAAATCTTTTGAGTGGGTGGGGGAAGGGGAAATATCCCCGGTACAAAGAATAGATGAAGCCTCTAATCATTTTACTATAGCTTTTGAACTCCATAATTATTACTTGTTTTAAAAAAACTAAGTTAAAAAATTATAAAAAATAATAATTATCTTAAATAATTATTTTTTTATAAATAACTCAAAACAAATCCTAAATAATTAAAACTATCATATTATAATAATGTTTTAATCTCCGTCCACTCCAACCCAGGCTATGTTATGATATATCATCGAACCAAACTTGATTTTACTTTGATCCTAATAAGATTTGCCAATGTAAGGTAAAGCAATTTTTACATAAGAAAGCCGGCTCGAACCTTTTTGTCAGCAACACCCGAGTTATAGATAGTAGAATTAAATAAACCCCACCGGAGTTCGATTCGAATCGTAATATTCTTAGTAAGTCTGCACAAGTTCGAATCGAGCTCCATGATAGCTTCGATCAAGCTCAACTTGGCTCAATTCGACCTGTCTGTAGCCCTACTTGTGATACCGAGGAATACCAGGGTCAGATCGAGGATTAGTCCAAGCTCGTACTCGACATGCATTTCCTTGCTGGGATGTGTGAATACAAATCCTATTGCGTTGAAAGGTCTTAAGGTTCGGCGTCATTATCACGTGAAGACCGGGGCAGAAGACTTTGAACCCGACTAAGGAAGACTTCCAGTGATAATTCCACCTTCATCTTTCACAACACAATCGGCAGACGCTTGAAAGCAAATAACATGGCCTCAGGAGTGAGTGAGGACCCCGCAATGCGCCATTGCCACGTCCAGTATCGCCTTTCATTGGTCGGACAAAAAAGCAAGTCCAATGAATGGCGATTCGTTATTATTATTCCAAGAACTGGAGGCATTCCCTTCCACCAATTCCTATATAAATTCTTGCCCTAAGTCCTCATAACTCACAAGTACACAAACAAACGACCAAGGAGTACCAGCACCCATTTAGATGAGCTGAATCCAATGGCAAAACATGCTTTAACAAATCTTCTGGTTATCTGGATACAAGTTTTCTGCATCGCTCATCCAATAGTTTCTGAAATTATATTTGAGGAGCGATTCGAAGGTAGTCATTATTCCATACCCCTCTTTAGTCCCCCCCCCCTTTCATCCTTTAACCGGACAGTTCTAATCTTTTTCTCTGCAAAATGGCATGTTTGTTCATCATGGCGAAGATGGGTGGCAAAATAAGTGGGTTAAATCTGACTGGAAAAGAAGTGAAGGCAAAGCTGGCTCCTTTAAGCACACGGCAGGAAAGTGGGCCGGTGATCCTGATGACAAAGGTATTAGTTTAGTTATATCACAAAATTTGCTCATCATTAACTATTCATGGAATCTTGTTATACATCAGCCTATGATTTAGAAAAAACATGTTTATATGACCCACCCCTTGCAACAATAAATTGAACCGACACACCCCTTCACCGATATAAAAAATAAACAAAGCATTTCCTGACTGACATGAAAACTATTTATAGGGATTCAGACTTCAAGTGACGCCAAACATTTCGCGATATCAGCAAAAATACCAGAACTCAGCAACAAGAACAGAACATTAGTACTTCAGTATTCAATTAAGTTTGAGCAGGACATTGAATGCGGTGGTGGATACATAAAACTCCTCTCAGGCTACGTAAATCAAAAGAAGTTCAGCGGTGATACACCCTACAGGTTTTACATCAATTCAGCCCTACAGTTTCTACACTCATGAATTATATCCCACCCAGGGTTCTAACTGATTGTGTTCTACTCCGTTTATTTTCATGCAGTGTAATGTTTGGGCCGGATATATGTGGAACGGATACAAAGAAACTTCATCTAATACTCTCATATCAAGGACAGAATTACCCTCTGAAGAAAGACTTGCAATGTGAAACAGACAAGTTAACTCATTTCTACACTTTTATTCTTAGACCTGATGCTACTTACAGTGTTTTGATCGATAATAGAGAGAGAGACTCTGGCAGCATGTATACTGATTGGGATATACTTCCTCCGCGTAGAATCAAAGTTGTCAATGCCAAGAAGGTCTGCTTTTCCAAGCTTATTCAATTTAATCATTCGGAATTTTCGTCTTGAACACATATCCCAGTAAATATCAGTATTCTACTTTCTTGTAGCCAAAGGACTGGGATGATAAGGAATATATCGATGATCCTAAGGACATGAAACCTGAGGGTTATGACTTAATTCCAGTGGAGATTCCTGACCCAAATGCTAAGCAGGTAGGAAAAAAAAAAAATTTCCTGCGTTGCTAATATTTATGAAAATCAGAAAAATCTAGTCATTCACAATGCATAGTGCATAATTTCAGTGCTTTAAGAAAGTAAAAAACGAAAAGGAGTTGAATGCATGGAGACATAGTTTTCATGATTCTGTGTTTTGTGCAGCCTGCACACTGGGACGAAGAAGAAGATGGGATTTGGAAACCTCCTATGATACCAAATCCAGCATACAAGGGGCCATGGAAGAGAAAGGTACCTTTCTGATAAAAATATAAGTTAACTGAGCTTAGTGAATTCATTTTGTACAATACTGATAGCAAGTCCTCATATGCTGCAGAAAATCAAGAACCCTAACTACAAGGGGAAATGGAAGACTCCTTGGATTGACAACCCAGGTACAGTTCAAACAACTTCTGATAAAAAGGTAGCATTCAACTATTGAACTAGCACAGAAGCTGAATATTGTAGAGATGTAATGTTATTATGCTCATTTCCCTAGAGTTTGAAGACGATCCTGATCTTTATGTGATGAAACCAATCCAATATGTAGGCATAGAAGTATGGCAGGTAATATTATCAGCTAATTGAACCTCCAGCTAGCTATAAAGTGTTTTTCAATGTCAATTTCTTTCACAAGGAAGACTGAAGATATTAGCTTGATGTGGGATCTGTAGGTTAAAGCAGGTTCGGTTTTTGACAACATTTTGATCTGTGATGACCCCGACTACGCAAAAGAAGTTGTTAATGAATTTCTTACCAACAGGGAGGCAAGTAGCTAGGCAATTCTTTAATCTGATGTAAGAAATACGAGGTGAACAGAAGAAATTATCATTAATTATGTAATATTTTGTTTCTTTGTTCTTCACAAGTCAGGCTGAAAAAGAGGCATTCGAGGAAGCAGACAAAGTAAGAAGAGCAAAAGAAGAAGAGGTGACTGTTTAATTAGTCTTGACTCCTTTTTCTGGCTTTTTGGGGCCTTCTATTTGGCTTTGAAGCATGTATGAAGTTTCTTAGTTACCAGCATATCATTGATACTTGGTGCAGGAAGATCGAAAGGCAAGAGAAGAAGGCGAAAGAAGGAGAAGAGACAGAGATCGTGACTCAAGGTACAGAGGCCGACGAAACCACTACAGAGACAGATACAAGAAGGTATATACAAGAGTATTTCCCAACAAATTTCTCAATTGTGAAAAATAAATGTGCACTGCATCCCATGGTACCACTCCGTACAACTGATCCTTCTAGCTTTTGCAGCATCTTCGACACAATTACCTGGATGATGATTATCATGTAAGTGGCGGCTTCCCCCCCCCCCCAAGCCCCCAAAATAAAAACACGTTTTCCATTACCCTTTCATTGGATCATCCTATCAGTTAAAGTATTTTGAAATTATGTGGAGTGCCCTAAGAAGCCATCTTTTTTTCATTTTGGTTTCTGCAGGATGAACTCTAACGTGTATGCAAGTATGAATTCTCTCCGAGTACTCAAACATCCAACTCCACTATTTTGGAAGGCATTGCATTATCAAGCAAGACATCAAATTCGATCTGCATCAGTAGATGCTTTGGAAGAAACAGGAGTTTACTTTCCTAAACGGTTGTTAGTATGTTTACTATCTGTAAGAATGATTCAAGCTTATATGAATACAATAAAATTGCAAAACTATAGCACAAAATAGCTGCATTACTTCTCAAGGGAATTCATGTCCACTCTAGTGGTATAAACAAATTCTGTTCACGTAAAATGCTAACATTAATGCTCAGCAGTAGACAATGAACACAAAATTCCTCAGCATAGACTAATATTCTCAGCAAGTTCAAGCTTTCATCTACCAATATGCTGGTTGAGATCTAGGAAACCTGATACATGTGAAGATGAAAACACATATCATCCAACAAGAATAAATTATGTAAGACATGAAATTCATGACAAGGAGCAAAAAGACAACACACTTGGATGAACAATGAAGATTGTATCATGAAACAAATCCACGTTACATATGAGCAGAAGAAAAGTAGAGGCTAAAAGGTAGCAAAGTTGTTGGCTACAAGGTAAAAGTCCAAAAAACAAAAAAATGGGAGTTGGAGGAGGCAGAATTAAAGTCAGACAATCTGTAGCAATCAACTCCCGCTTAGGAGCGGTCAAAGGAAGGGAATGATTCCAGCTGACTTGGCTATTCAGCTCAAACCCAGTGTTTGAAGAAGGATAAGCCATACCTAGGCGATAAAGGTCATGGAGACTAGGTGCTAGGCACAAGAGGTGAAGGCGTAAATATTACCAATCTAATACTGTTTTTTATCTTCCTAAAATACATAATCTTTTCTCTTCAAAATCATGTCCACTGGTCTTCCCATGACCCTGTTGCCTCTACCTTTTCCTTCTCAACAAAAGATTTAGTTATTGAATTTATAAAAATAAAGTCCAAAAATAGCTAATCAAAGTTTCTTTCTCTACACTAAAAGCATTTCTTTAATTCCCATTCAAAGTACATATATTGGTCTTCCTACGACCTTTTTTCCCTCCTCCCTTTCCTTCTCAATTGATTGTAGTTTTTTTAATGAAATTAAAACCTAAAATTAGCTATTTTTTAGTAAGGCGCGCACCTTAGATCCTTGTACGCCTTAGATGCATCTTGCCAATGTCGCCTCACCTAGATAAAAAAAATCCCCAAACCTTTACGCTTTAGCACCTCAGGTGCGCCTTTTCAAACACTGCTCAAACCTAGTTTTGAAAAGCCCCCAAAAAAAAAAGATAGTGACAGGCTGCATCAACATAATCAACCAGGGGTGCAATGAAAAGTTTAACATGCACAACCTAACTAGGGACTAGGGAGGACAATGAGACTCCAATGCAGCATGATCCGATAATACTTGACAATGTTAGATCATAGATACAAGTTGAAGCCACAGACCATCAGGATTATACAATCAACAAAAAGATGGGCATATTGCTTCCATTAGATTGATTGTCTGCCACAATGAAGCTAAATGTCAGAGCTAAGTCATGGCTCGCAGTCATAGAAAGTACCATAGGAAGCAGGAACTAGCTAACTAACCATCATTTCATCCTACAGGTCATCTTCTTCGTGCAGCAGGTTGTCCAGCACCTGGCTGGCCAGCACCTGGCTGGCCAGCACCTTCTTCAGGCATGTTCATGGCTTGGGTGACAGCATTCATGACAATCAAGCCGAGGGGGATCAAATACATCCACTGAAACAAATGGAATAAGAGGCTAGCTGGGTCAATAAGATGCATTTTGATAATGAACAAATTCACTATAAAGTGCAATAATGATGACAAATATGATAATCAAAGTGGGCAAACATCTATGGACCCCACTACTTACATATTTGGCCCAAAAAGACTTCTCTGGAGGTTTCATGCCTTCACCCTCATCATTCTCCCCTCCTAGTATTTCTTCAGTAAATATAGGAGCTCTGTGGGGAAGAAAGACAACTGAATCAATATTGAGGATGCAAACAGGAAAAACAATAAAAAGGTAGGTAAGAGATTCGGCAACTAATTTGAGCAAAGGGATTCCAAGCCAACAAGCTTCCATATTGCGTACCTTATCAGGCAATGCAGATAAAAGTGACTAACAATTATTAAAGAAACAGTGTTAAGAAAACAGTGAAAATGCAATCATGTGATTAGCTAAGGAGGATTCTCTGTCAATAGGGGCAACTATGGAGGAATGTTGTCATCAAGCTAACGGCTTTAAGATGTATAAATAAGCCAGGAAAAGGATTCAAAGAATAATTTGAGAAACAATTTGAAGCCAGCAAGTCTTATATGGTATATCTTATTAGCCAGAGCAGAGTGAAACTGGCAGGCAAGCACAGGATAAAAATATGTCAATGAAAAGGTTGAAAATATGTCAATGAAAAGGTTGAGTATAACCATTTAACTAAATTGGCAGGATTTCTACAGTTCTACATTGAATGAGGCAACTTCAAAATAATGTTGCGATTAATTTCATGTCTTGAAAGGCCAACATAAGCATACAATGAAGCATGAACCCAAATTTAGGGAGAGAATATGCATTAGCAGTTTACCTGGGTGCCTGCTCACTGTACTTCAAAATTGTATGGGAATTGAAAGACCATTTCGCAGGCTGAAACAACAGCAATAAAATAGGCTTTAGCAATTATCAACGCAAATATGACAGAATATCAAGATCCTTCAGTCTTCTTGCAGCACACCAACGACATAAGGTCCTTCATTGGAAGGTAGATATGAGACACCATTTAAAGATATAGGAGGCATAATATGCTGAAGTGAGGAAGAATCTAGGATAAGCCAGGAACAGAATAGAAGTGTCAATGCTCCTTGGCTCATGAAACTGAAATTCAGGAGAATATTTAAAACATACAAAATTTGATTTTGACAAGTACAGCAGAGGAATCCAGCATGTACACATTAACACAGTTCAAAATATAATGAGACCTGCAATGAAGGAAAAAAACACACAATCTTTGCAGCTAGCAGTGAAATAAGACCTTTTCATATGTAGAGACAATGTAAAATACAGGATGAGAGCCTGAGATATACAGTAGGAAATCTACAGCAGGTTGGACAAATTTTATCTTTGGTGTTGCAAAGCTTAATAAAAAACCTTTAACAAATACCTCTCCGGAGGTCTGTTTCACAGATGCCTTTGGAAGCCAAAAAATGGCTAAGAAAAGCAAGCTCAACTTACAAGTTTCAGCTGACGTGGATATGGGCATGCCCCAGGAGGGCCATAGTTGACGGCCAATATATTAACACCTTCCTAGAGGAGGAAAAAGGAGGCAGATTAATCAACAAAATCAACAAGCCCAAGGAAAAATCTCAACTAGTAAACAGGTGCCTCCAATCAGATTAATATGAATCCAGGAAAATTTGCAACAAGTGCAATAACGTGCCAATAGCTGAAATAGAACACTAGTGCAGCCATATTCAAGGGCAATTCTTGATTTGGGTTTTATCATGCAATTCAGTCACTACAACAAAAAAGAGATGTAATTACCATGTGTATCACAATGTAAGGAAAAATCTCAACTAGTAAACAGGTGCCTCCAATCAGATTAATATGAATCCAGGAAAATTTGCAACAAGTGCAATAACGTGCCAATAGCTGAAATAGAACACTAGTGCAGCCATATTCAAGGGCAATTCTTGATTTGGGTTTTATCATGCAATTCAGTCACTACAACAAAAAAGAGATGTAATTACCATGTGTATCACAATGTGCTCATCTAAACCCTCTTTTGGAAGACATCTCTGCATACAACAAGAAAAATGAGCGCAACGAGTTATTAAAATCTCCAATGAATTCGAAAAAATGGCAAGGAAAGAAAATTGCAAGTGGAACTCTTTCATATAAAGCAGGTACAAAAATGGTTAATAGCTTTGCCTATAAGCAGTGAAATGGCAAGGAAGCATGCAAAATTCAGTTTCATTACGTGATGTTCATACACCATAAACTATCACCAAATCAGCAGGATTTTAATTAAAGAACCCATGCATGATGCATCAATGAAAATAAATACTAAGAACCATCAAGAATATGTTTCTGTAGGCATCATAACCAATCATAATGGGAGTGAGAATAATACTTGGGTATAGTAAGCAAAAAGAATCGGACACAATTGAAAAATAACCGCTCATACCAAAATGATTTTGAACAACCCATGAGTTCACTTCCATAAGTATTGAACTTCACTTTGACTATTTTCAACATAAAAAATAGAAACAAAATATCCTATTGAACTTGATTTGTTTCCATGTTTCTTTAAGTTTTCTGCCAACCTGAGGTCATTACTATTTTCACAATGAAAATGGTTATGGTTTTCTGGCAATTTCAGTGTTCATGGGTTTTTTTTTTTTTTTTTTTTGCGCTTTTCTTGATCATACGGCTCCAAAGCACTAAATATGTTGGGAAGACCATGAAATAAAGCTGCAACATGTGTCAGAGAAAAGGGCAGAGAAGAATGAAACCAAAAGTACATGATGTCTCGTTAGATATTACTGGCTCAGATTCAAATGACCTTACCTGTCTGTTCAGCATATATGACTCAAAACCTAAAAATCAGGTATGACTGACACAAACCTCTGAACAACATAATTGAACGTAAAGGCAACTCACCGCTTTAACAGATGATACAGTGTAGTTCCTCCCCGGAGGACTCAGAACATTGGAAGGCAACCTTATCTTATATAAGTCATCTGCTTCCAGTAGCACCTACAACAATTGCAATATTATAAAGAGCACTGATACCATCAGCACGAAGGAACCACAAATGCCATTGAACTGAAGACCTACAACATGGCAAGTACTAGGTTACCTTGAACTTTCCCTTCTCTTCCTCTGTCAGAATATTTCTTGAAAACCTCAATTTGGTGAGAGTCTGGCATCAATACACTATATGTCAATCACATAACACTAGGCATATAAAATTCAACTATCATCAATAAAAAATGTCCCAGAGATGCCACCGCGACCAGCAAGCTAGAAATAAATAAATAAATAAACTTTGCCAAAAGAGACATCATTAGCTAACAATATATTCCACAACCAACCCAAGTAAATCTTATTTTGTTGATTTAATGTACACAGTAAAATCCACTGCCGAATCGAAGATTTGTTGAAGCCTCAATCAAATCGAATCTGAAGTTTAAGCAACAGTATTCAACAAAAAGTTTCCTATTGATTTATCCTCTTAACTCCCGTACAGATCAGAGAAGTGGGAACATAAAACTATTTACCTGACCGCCATGAGACCAACTCTTCAGACGAGCATTGAAGGTGCCAGCAGGGACAAACTCAGCATCTCCAAACGCGTGCTCAAGGGTGAACTGGACCTTAGAATCAGAATCTGAATAGGATGATTTCCTTCGGGTCGCCGTAGTGGGCGTTGGTGGGATCGTGGATCGAGGAGCGGTGGAAGTGTATAAATCATGCCCCGAGTGCCCGCCTTCTAACCCGAATTCCTCATCGTCTACCAATAGCTCGTCCGATTGGAAAGAGATAGTGTGAGACGCAATGAAAAGGAAACAGATAAATAAGGGAAAGGACGAGAGGTGGAGTGGTCTCATCGTTTCTTGAAGGGCGATTAATTTCCCGGCTGCAAGGAGATAATTTTGCGTGGAGTCCCCTGGCTGTAACTGGGTGGGAGTAGTGCACTTCTGCCACCGGCGAAAAACAGGCTAAAAACCTGGACGCCGGAGCTTCGGTTACAACTTACAATTTATTTAAATTTTCACTCAAAATTGTTATGTTATTGTTAAAATAATTATTTAATTTTGAAAATTTTAACATGTTTCTTTAATTAATTCTTGTATTATTTTTTAAATTACTATTATTGTATTTTTAGTCTAATATGCTATGATTTGTAATCAGCAAGAAAAGAAAAAAATCACATTTGCACTTATTATTAAAAAAACATATTACAAAAACATAAGGAAAAAATATTAGTAATTATAAAATTAAACCTATATTTGAATCGACTAAAAGATTATGGATTGGTGTATGTGATGCTAACTTAGATCCTAAAGGAGGAAGATTTACCTTAAATACTTGTAGATGGAAAATTTTATTGGATCAAAAATCGACCTGATGCACAGCGGTTGATATATGGTCTAATTATGATTTGATTGAAGTTTGACTTAATAATTTTTTTTTTACCTAGTCCACTCGGTTTAACCAATTGTAAATCTATATACTAAGGAATAAACAACATCGTTTTAAATTTTATTAAGGTCAGATCGATTTGATTATTATTTTAGTTATTTACGGTTGATACACAAATTCAAATACTTAATTTTGTACTAAGGGTCTTTCATATCCAATTGAATCAATAGGTCCAATCCGATTTTTTATTCTATGCTAAATTCAAACGATGATTGTATTAGACATATTGGATCAATGTGAGTGATTCTAATTTGGGTTGCAATGGAAATGAATAATGATAAGAAAAAATGATTCTTGTATTACTTACTAACATTATTTGTGGAATGGTTGAATATATGTTTAGTGTAGTCAAGTCATGATTTGGGTCATTAAATTCATAGAAGGGTAATATACAATAATAACCCATTGGGAGCTAAGCATGGTCGAGTGATTTACTACCGTCAATAATATTTTGTTAATAATATTGTTCGAAGAGTTTTACGGTCTTATATTGTGAATTCATTTGTAATTTTGTAAGGTAGTTGCTATGAGATATTATAATAGAAAAGATAAGTAAGTGGATGATAGTTAGAAAGCAATATATATATATATATATATATATATATAACGTAAAAGATGATATTGTTGGGTGTATAGTATAGAAATATAATAGAATATCAGAAATAATTTATCCGAGCCTACCGAATTCACGATGTGTCCTTAAGACGATTTTGCTCCATCACACGGTGCTCGAGGTTGTGAACAATCGTCTTCCAGGATAGAACGGATTTTCGTTCCTATCAGATGTAGCACTTTAATCTAATAGGATTCCAGCGAACGCAACGTTATGCTTGTACTCAACTAGGAATATAGGAATCGAAAAGGTAGAGAGAGAGAGAAGAGAGAGAACTATTGGAATTTTTGAAAAATCTGAATTTCCGAATTTAATTTTTCCGGTTGATGGTGGGGCTATTTATAGAGTTAATGAAGTCCCTTTGAAAAGACACCAAGTCAACAATCATGATTTTTCAAATTAATTCAAATGAAAAGACACCAAGTCAACAATCATGACTTTTCAAATTAATTCAGATGAAAAGACACCAAGTCAACAATCATGACTTTTCAAATTAATTCAAATGAAACCCTCTTATATATATATATTACAATCTATTTAACAATCCCCCACTAGATTGTAATATATCACAAGCATGAACAAATTATGCTTAAACTAGTATCTCTCACATTACCCTACCACAAAGTAATAATATATTTTCGTGGAATGCATCCATTCCCCGTATGAAAGATAAAATTAACTTTCATTCCATAATTACTCTAACTGAGCACAAGTGAAGAAAACTACATCTGGATAAGTAGTTTGAGACTTTGAACTTTCTATAGTGAATTTCTATCAGGTTTACTGGCCAATCAGTGGACAGGTCTGCCTTGAACAATCAGCCGTCTAGTGTAAACCGAGACAATAGAAAACACACAGCTTCCTTCAAGCATAGTTGGTTCTCACGTTTGTGTTCGTTTCGCCCATGAACACCTCCTGGTTCTGTGAGTCTGTTAGAGAATTCAGCCTTCAAAATTCTCACAGAAGCGGCTCCTTCCCACTCACATAGGTGATCTCCTAATTATTGTATCCTTTAGATATTTTACTTAAACATATTAAGTTATAGGGATCATTAAAAAGCATAGCTTAACCTTATCCTTTCTTTACACTGTTTCATCATAGGAATGGGTAGATAAAAATTAGATTCCTCGGTGCAACACCGAGTCATCCATAGTTTAGTTTTCCCATTGAACCTAGATCTTGGGATCTCCAGTCAACTAGGTTGGGTTGCCACCATGATGACTCTATATATCCATAGGCTTTAGGCCCATTCCCCTTGATGAACTTTCTACTTGCTTTCCAGTTAATGCCTTTGTAAGTGGATCCGCAATGTTATCCTTTGACCTCACATAATCAATTGAGATAATTCCACTAGAAAGCAACCTTCTAATTGTATTATGTCTACGACGAATATGTCTAGACTTACCATTATACATCTTACTCTGTGCCCTACCAATTGCAGACTGGCTATCACAATGGATACGTATGGGTGGCACAGGTTTTTCCCAACATGGGATATCTTCTAGGAAGTCTCTAAGCCATTCAGCTTCTTCCCCGGCTTTATCTAAAGTAATAAATTTAGACTCCATTGTTGACCTCCCGATACATGTTTGTTTAGATGATTTCCAAGATATTGCACCACTTCCAAGAGTGAACACATATCCACTAGTAGACTTAGAGTTCCTAGAATCCGATATCCAATTCACATCGGTGTAGCCTTCTACCACTGCTGGATATCTCTTGTAGTGTAATCCAAAGTTCTTGGTGTGCTTTAGATATCCTAGAACTCGAATGAGCGCTTTCTAATGTTCCCTATTAGGGTTACTGGTATAGCGACTAAGCCTGTTAACTGCATTAGCAATATTCGGTCGCGTGCAGTTCATGAGATACATGATACTGCCTATTATACGTGAATATTCTAATTGTGAAAAACTAGCACCCGTATTTTTCATCAAATGAATATTCACCTCCAATGGTGTCTTAGATGGGTTAATATTGTACTCCTTGAATCGATCAAGTATTTTTTCAACATAATGAGATTGAGACAATATTAATCCATCAGATGTTCTAGAAATCTTAATTCCTAATATAACATCTGCAAGACCCATGTCTTTCATATCAAAACTTCGGGTGAGCATCCATTTGGTAGTATTAATAATATCATTATTATTACCCATTATGAGCATATCATCTACGTATAGACACACTATAACGTAGCATTTATGAGTATATTTGACATAAACACATTTGTCAGACTCATTTATCCCGAATCCATTGCCATTGTTTAGGTGCCTGTTTTAATCCATAGAGAGATTTAATAAGCCGACAAACATTTTTCTCTTGACTAGGAGCAATGAATCCCTCAGGTTGTTCCATATAGATCTCTTCCTCTAATTCACCATTCAAGAATGTTGTTTTTACATCCATTTGATGTACTTCAAGACCCTTTACAGCTGCTATTGCCAATAGCATACGTATAGACGTAATTCTTGTAACTGGTGAATATGTGTCGAAAAAATCAACATCTTCCTTTTACTTGTATCCTTTAACTACAAGCCTTGCCTTGTATTTGTCAATTGAACCATCGGCCTTTAATTTCTTTTTAAAGATCCACTTACATCCTAGGGGTTTATTCCTAGGAGGCAAGTCCACTACTTCCCATGTGTGATTTTGCATGATGGATTCAATTTCACTATTTATTGCTTCTTTCCAATAAGAAGATTCAGGAGAGGATATAGCTTCTTTAAATGTTTGAGGCTCATTTTCTAACAAATATGTTAGATAATCAGGTCCAAATGATTTAGAGATCCTAGCTCTCTTACTTCGTCTAGGTTCATCTGAATTAACTTCTTTATTCCCATCACCAATAGACTCTCTTAGCCTCTTTAGTGAAACTGATTCATTATTCATTTTGTAGGGAAAAATATTTTCAAAGAATATAGCATCCCTTGATTCTATAATAGTGTTGGCATCAATATCAGGAACCTATGATTTGTGGACAAGGAAACGATATGCACTACTGTTATGTGCATAACCAATGAATACACAATCAATGGTTTTCGGCCCTAACTTAGTCCTCTTAGGTTTGGGAATTGCTACTTTTGTTAAGCACCCCCACACCTTTAAGTATTTATAGTTAGGCTTGTGACCTTTCCATAACTCATATGGAATATTGTGGGTTTTCTTATGAGGCATCTTATTGAGAATATAATTTGCAGTTAATAAGGCTTCCCCCCATAAGTTTTGTGGTAAACCAGAACTAATCAACATGGCATTCATCATGTCCTTCAAATTTCTATTCTTGCGTTCTGCAATTCCATTAGATTGAGGCGTATAAGGAGCAGTAGTTTGGTGAATAATACCATTTTCTAAACAAACTTGTTCAAAAGGGTATTCGTATTCACCTTCTCTATCGCTTCTTATAGCCTTAATCTTTCTACCAAGTTGATTCTCAACTTCTGCTTTGAAGTGTTTAAACATATCAATTGCTTCATCTTTGCTTCGTAGCAAATACACATAGCAATAACGGGTGCTATCATCTATGAAAGTAATAAAATACTTTTTACCACCTCTAGTTTGCACAAATTTTAAATCACACACATCAGTGTGAATTAAATCTAGAGGTTCAGTGTTCATTTCAATAGAATGAAAGGGTTTCCTTGCCATCTTGGCCTCAACACATATTTCACATTTATGATTAGGATTAAACTCACATTTAGGCAAACACTCTAAATTAATTAACCTTCGAATGGTATCATAATTAACATGTCCTAATCGTTCGTGCCAAATATTAAATGACTTAGGCATATAAGAAGAAGAAACACTCTTATTATTACTAACTTTGGGTACAATAGTCATTACATTCATCTTAAAGAGCCCATCACTAAGATAGCCCTTTCCTACAAACATCTCATTCTTAATAAGTATAAATTGATCGGATACAAAGATCAACTTAAAACCATTCCTACTTAGTAGGGATCCTGAAATTAAATTCTTTCGGATATCTGGTACATGGAGCACATCATTCAAAGTAAGGTTTTTTCCGCTTGTCAACTTCAGTATCACCTTTCCACGACTGATGACCTTAGAGGATGAAGCATTTCCCATGAAGAGTTGTTCTTCATCATCTTCTATAGGTTGATACTCAGAAAACATCCACTTGTTACCACATATGTGACGAGTGGCTCCGGTGTCTACCCACCATTCCTTAGCATTGCCTATAAGGTTGCATTGTGACACTACTACGGATAGATTGACAACATCAAGATCTTCAGATAACTTGTCTATCTCTGTGACATTTGCTTGAGCATTGCTTTTCTTAGACTTTTTCGGATTGCGACAATCCTTTGCACGGTGCCCTTGCTTGCCACATTCATAGCACTTTCCCTTGAATTTCTTGGAGACATTAGATCCTGTATTATAACTATCTCCATTGTGCTTCTTTTTCTTACTCTTCTTTGATCCGTTTTCCACCACATTGGCTCTTGATGCCATTAGATTTGAGCCTCCGGACTTGCGGTTGTCTTCCTCAATTCTTAGACGAACTATGAGATCCTCAAGTTTCATTTCCTTACGCTTATGCTTGAGGTAGTTCTTAAAATCTTTCCAATATGGTGGTAATTTTCCAATTACCGCTGCTACATGAAATGACTCACTCAGGGACATACCCTCGGCATGAATGTCATGAATAATAACCTGAATCTCTTCCACTTGGGATATTACAGACTTGTTATCCACCATTTTATAATCGAGAAAACGACCAACAATAAATTTCTTTATTTCGGCGTCCTCTGTCTTATACTTGGTATCTAAAGAATCCCACAGTTCCTTTGCCGTTTTAGTACCAGAATACACATTATATAATGTGTCATCCAAACCATTTAGAATATAATTCTTGCAAAGAAAGTCGGAATGATTCCATGCATCTATTGCAGCCACTTTGACTACATCAATCTCTTTTTCATCAACCTTTGGAGGACTCTCATTGAGATACTTTGCCAAATTTAATGTAGTCAGATAGAAAAGCATCTTCTGTTGACAACGCTTAAAATCCGACCCATTGAACTTTGGTGGCTTTTCACCAATACCCATAGGATTTGTGGAACTTGCAACAATGTTTGCAGACGAAGCCATTTCTGTTACAAAAACAGAAGTTCGACAAATAACAAAGGAGTAGAAGAAAACTAGTAGAATTATTTATCAAATAAATATCACTTTCTATACTATAACAAATAAAAGAAATGTAAAATAAATAAATAAATAAATAATCGTCTTAAGATTGTTGGGTGTATAGTATAGAAATATAATAGAATACCAGAAATAATTTATCCGAGCCTACCGAATTCATGATGTGTCCTTAAGACGATTTTGCTCTCTCACACGGTGCTCAAGGTTGTGAACAATCGTCTTCCAGGATAGAACGGATTTTCGTTCCTATCAGATGTAGCACTTTAATCTAATAGGATTCCAGCGAACGCAACGTTATGCTTGTACTCAACTAAGAATATAGGGATCGAAAAAGTAGAGAGAGAGAGAGAAGAGAGAGAACTATTGAAATTTTTGAAAAAATCTGAATTTCCGAATTTAATTTTTTCGGTTGATGGTGGGGGCTATTTATAGAGTTAATGAAGTCCCTTTGAAAAGACACCAAGTCAACAATCATGACTTTTCAAATTAATTCAAATGAAACCCTCTTATATATATATATATATATATATTACAATCTATTTAACATATATGACTAATAATAACCCTTAGAAGCATGGCTTGATCGATGTGTGGTGGAATTGTTTCCAGTGAGTATATTGTAAATGGTTCCTAATGCAGCTTGTATAAAAGGTAGAGAATAAAAATAACTCTGACTTCTAATAATAGCACATTTAGTGGAGCGCATAAGGTGGAGTGTGTAGAAGGTCTCGTGATCAATTCTCACTTATTACAATTTTATTTCCAACCACTTACACTTTTATATAATCTAACAAATGTGGTATTTTAGTTAGAGAGATGTGTATTTCTCTTGTACAAATGGAGAATATGTATTTTTGTTATTGAGAATGTGTATCGTATTACTAGTCTATGTGTATATTAGTTATGTATGTTTGTTTATGAGATTATGTGTGTTTTAATTATGGAGACTTTGTATTTTTCCCTTGCATTTATACAATATAACACATCTATCATATGTGTGTTTTAATTATGGATGATTTGTATTTTAATTATAGAGAATGTGTATTTTAGGTACAAAGAATATGTATTTCTTCCTTGCATTAATATAATAGATATATATTGCATCACTACAAAATGTGTATTTTAGCTATAAAAAATGTGTATAGTATCACTAAGGGATGTGCATTTTAGTAGTAGAAATGTGGCATGTATAATATAAACAAATGAGTATTATAGTGTTAGAAAATTTGCATTTTAGTTATGTAGAATGTGTATTATATTATATAGTAATATAATGTTGTTGTAATATTAAGAAACTCCAAATAACATGTAATGGTATTAGAGAAAACGAAGTGAATAAAAAGACAACATATAAAGATGGAAACGTGGAGAGAGCTCTTATTTCATTGATATTCATACCATGCATACAATTCACCCTATTTCGTATATATAATATCCATACTTATTATATTATACAACTAAGTTAAAAAAGGTGAAGAGATGGTAAGGATACAAAGAGTCAGAGATGGGGTTACATACATAAGAATGCAAAGGAGACAAACATCCACTATATAAATAGATTATTTCTAACACACCCACTTAAATGTATGTCTTCTAATATTTATAATAATTTTGTTATATGTACATGATAAAAAACTATCAATAGTCCCCATATCTACTAAGTATTTTATAATTATATATGATGATGTAGAAGATCTAAAATATATATCAGCATATGCGGTGTGTCTCCTCCATTAATGTCTAATATTCTTGTCATTTGAAATACTGTCTCATTAAAAACCTTGTCAAAAAAATCTTATGAAATACAACTATAGCTAAAGAAGATAATATAGTTTCCCCCTCAACTTATCATATCCCCATCATGTGTCACATTACATATGACTTTGTTTGTATATATGTGCTTGTATTTGAAACCTCGCTAACAAAAACTCTATCTGGGAAAGAAATCTAACTTTTATACAAAGATAAATTTAAGTGTTAGATTTCATATTTATATAAATGAACCACACTCATTAAGCATATACATTCACCTTTAGTATGTATATTCCAACTCATTAAATCATTTATCAAATCATATTTCATTAGTGAATCGAAAATAATTCTCACTTTATCCATCAACAATTGTAACTATTTACTTCCCACCTTATATCTATATAATGATAATTTATATATATTTCATTCATTGTCGGAATATATTCTTGAATTCCATTAATGTGCACATTAGTTAATATCAATGTTTTTACACCCCCCCAAGTTATTATTAATGTTGTTACACACCCATTTTTATTACCAAAATATATCATTTTCAAAACATTCGTGGAAGAAAAAACACATGAACAATCCTATGAAAATGGGGTAGTATGAATATATCTAGCATAAAATAGACGTTCCACCGTCCATCCCATACTAGAAACAAGATTGAGTATCAAAAACCAATGAAACACAAGAGTACATAGTGCCCAAATCAAATAGCATAAGAGATAATAATTATTTTAGGTTTACAAACTAAGGCCATATTAAACCTGAAATAAGTAGGGGATACTTAAGGAGAGCAATAACTTAAGAAGAAAATATAAGAGAAAACCTATTGGTCACTCGCGGACCATCAAAAGAGAAATCTATCGATCACATGCCCCCGAGGCCAACAAAGGGAGTGGTTGGCTACTAGCTATCCTCACTAACTTACACAATATTTCTTGCTCCTAGGATTGAATAGGTAACCAAATTAATTAGCACATCAACACTTGCATACTGAGTAAGCCAAGCTACCCTATCGTAGAGGTTACATGATGCATGTAAGGTCATATAAGACATATTATACAATAAACATGCTAATATATTACCATACCAATATCTACATATTTCGTGGATAATGTAAAACCTCCATACCTAAAAATGTCTACATCATCCATAAAATGATGGCCGAATTGCATATTTTGTAAATGTTGGAATAGTAGAAGGCGGATAACTAAACATTGGTTGTTCAGAAACTTCTTCATATTCTTGTTAAATAGTAGCTTCTTTTGGTTTTTGTTGGCCAACCTTTTTACTTCGTCATAATCCTTTAGCAATAGCATTTTAAAGATTTATCTAACAAGATACCGGAGTAGGTTGTTCTATAACTTCTATTATGTCATAAAGAAGCAGTAACATAATGACCATTTGTCATATCTAGTACTCTGTATTATCTACGACTCATCTGAATTTTAATAACAAAACTACATTAATTAAAATTAAGTATGTGAATCGTAGGTAAATAGTCATCACATAAATAAAAAGCAAACACACATGTCAAAGTAATGTAAATGCTATATATTATAATGTCAACCTATATTATGATAGGTAAAGAAATATATATACACAATCTTATAACTAAAAAAAATTATTAATCTATTGCATCTTATATTAATTTTTACAACAACATTCAATTTATTTTATAAACATCGTAAGAAATATCCAAAGATTTAAAGAAAAATAATATAATATTATAAACAAGTCCTCTAAATATATTAATTAAAATAACAACCTATCAATAAACTATTGAAAATTGTATAATATAATAAATTTGAAAAAAACCTTAAATACATGCCATTATAAAATAATCCCACATAAATCTTAATAAAACTAATGGACTAAAATAAATATATACAACATCTATTTAAACACTTATATCTATTAATGTAACACCCCCAAAATTCATTACTAAAAAATTTTATTTTATTAAAATAATTAGCATAATCGAAACATCAAAACCGTGAATTTTGGGGATATTACCACTACACTTAATATCGGACCGGTTCACTCCTATCGTTCTAGTGCTAAGGCTAAAAGAGAAGAATACAACTTACGAGAAATTCAAACATATTTAAATCAAAGTAGCGTAGTAAACAATTTACGAGAATAAAATCCACCGGTGATGGTTACAAAATAACGAATATATTGAAACAAGAATTTAAAAGAGAAAGAGGACAACCCTAGGACTTTTCGGATAGTTCCTTATGCTCTTTCCAGGGAGCCCACTTGAATAGCACCTGAACATGACCTGCAAGGGAAACTGCCCATTGAATAGGTAGGGGCCCCACGAAGGGAATCATTCAGTACTACGGTATTGAGTAACCCTTTAAAACGTACTTAAAAGCAGGCCCGCAAATGTAACACATGATACACCACTATATTCATACATAACGACAGGTGTAAACATAACATTCAGATCCATACATTCACATATTTAGCAAGTCACTCATATATCAATGGTGCATACATAATATTCACTTTCGTACTTTCACATACTTAACAAGTCCATCAAATATTAATAGGTCATAATGAACAATCGATACTTTTAGGGCCTTTAAGCCATTAGTCCATCATTAATCAATCATCTCGGATCATAAATATCCATGTGAGTGCGGGAACCCCACTATTATAGCCGGTAGACCGGAATACATATAGGGCAAAACATTCCTGACCAGTATCATTCGTCGATGGACCGGTCTCCAAGGCAAAACGCTCTTGGCCACTATTATTCACCGGTGGACCGATCTGGCCCCAACTCACATGGTGTTCCACTGTAAGTACTTAGTGTCTTCCCCATGTCTTATTGTTATTACGTTTGGTTTGCTGAGCATAAAATCCCCCACTATTATAGCCGATGGACCGAAAATCATGTAGGGCAAAATGCTCCTGCCCACTATTATTCGCCGGTGGACCGGTCTCCAGGGCACCCCGGCTCCTGGCCACTATTATTCGCCAGTGGACCAGTCTGGGTCCGGCTCAACAATCTTTCTCTTTAAGTGATTAGTGTCTTATTCGTATCTTATTCGAAAGTATTTTTTCCCTAGACATGCATGTCACCGACCTCTACTTCTATCCTCCCGAGAGGGCCCGTCCCATATCTTGAAACATTTGCGCCTCTTATCACACCCTGAAATCCATCCCCCTTATATTTACTTATAACGAAAATCAAACTCCAAAGAGTGTGGGTTGAGACCCACCACCTTATGACATTCAAATTCTCTCACTACCATCCTCTAGGGTTTTCCCTTGAAACCCTAATCGGACCTATGTAGCCCAACATTTCTTTTATCGTCCCACGCTTCATCTCATTTAGATTCAACCCAAATTCCATCACTCTACTCACCAATTATACATGTAATCGTAAAACCCTAGTTGGCCGCTCAAACCCTAACACCTTTCTTTCGTAAGGATCATCCCATGCAAACTCCAAAAATCTCCCATGCAAGAGTTGTATCACTCATTCATTTTATCCAAGTCCCCTTTTATTCATCCACTCATGGACCATGGGTTATTTAGGTCATTCCTACCTACGTTAGTCAACTTACTTCCCCTTAGTTATCTTACTTTTCCATTTTTCCTTTTTCATCCTTCCATCCCACATTACCACATTAAAATATCCTAGCATGCATGTCTTAGAGGGTCACATCACATAACATCGTATGCACAACATATAAAATCATCATCCACATGCCATAAGGAAGTCACATAAGCATATATTCACTCCAAGTTGTGCTATAAATGATTAATCATTAAGCATAAGTACACAGTATGGCATAACACATGGCACACAAGGCATGTAACCCACATATAGTTGTTCTTCTCCGCACCCTTACTCGGTTTAGGTTACCAAGCTATCTCTTACACTCATTATGTCACCACTCACCCTTCATAATCGTTACACTTATCATAATTCTCATTTGGTTGGTTAGATTACCGAATTGCCCTTCTCATTTGTTATAATTATTAAATTGCCCCTTTAGTTGAATAAATTACCAAATTACCCTCCTACATTATCATAAATACCAATTTGCCCTGTAGTTGGTTAAATTACCAAATTGCCTTCCCCATTATCAAAATTACCAAATTACCCTTTTATTTGGTTAAATTATCCAATTGCCCTTCTATTCTAAATTTACCATACTGCCCATTTTACTTACAAATTACCATTTTATCCATTTACTTAAAGAATTACCATTTTACCCCTTTACTTACAAAATTACCATTTTTTCCAAATTACCATTTTACCATTTTGCCCTTTTACATACAAAATTATCGTTTTGCCCTTTAATTACAAAATTACCATTCTCCCTTTAATTACAAGATTGCCATTTTACCCTTTAATTATGAAATTACTTTTGTCCTTTAATTACAAAATTACCATTTTCCCCTTTAATTACAAAATTACAATTTTACCCTTTAATTACAAAATTACCACTTTATCTTTTACCTCCAAAATTACCATTTTACCCCTTTACTTCCAAAACTACCAATTTACTCTTTAATTACAAATTACCATTTTGCCCTTACCTCCAAAATTACCATTTTACCCCTTATTTCCAAAATTACCAATTTACACTTTTTACTTAAAAAATACCATTTTGCCCCTTATTACACCACTTATATTAAATTATTATCACTACATGAAATATTAATATTAACACCCCATTCTCATTATCCAACTCTATAACTATTATATTTAATTTAATACTCATTAACACCCATACATATTAGGCCACATTCTTACACAAGACATATTACTAAAATACCCATAGGGCTCACAATAATATTAACCATACATTAAAGATCACAATAGTATAATACAACATGGATAAATACTTTATTAATAACCAAACTCTCACCTTAAACAATATTTCCATAAATAACATATAATCTAACATGCTCATTTTATCAATCAACATACGAAACCACATATATTATTGATGAAGCCTAAATAGGTTTCAAAGAAATTTCGCCGGATCGTGAGTCGAGTGATGGGTTCGACCACAAATATAGATCAGCCTAAGGAAATTAAACCAAAGGAAAATCAAGAAAACTCAGGGCACAGTTGTAATCAACGGCAACTGAGATTGAATTCACAGAAAAGAGAATTAAGAAGAAGATCAGTAGAGAAGCAGATCGAGCGAGCGAGGTTTTTGCGAGAGAGAGAGAGAGAAGTCATGAGAGAGAAAATTCTAGAGGAAAGAACAATCGAGAATATGTAATAATCTGCCAAATTCTACGTACAACCTCATGTATACGCCTTATATATGCGCGTATGCAATACAAGACATATACGGTTCGATGGGCTTAATTACAATAACCCAACATACTAGCCCAATACATATCAGCCGAAGCAATACCAAAAAAATGCAAGGCCATTGTTGCTGATAATAATAATTCAGCCCAACTACAAATACAAGATTACAACATTCCCATATAATTGAATTACAACTTAATTCTCAAAAGCTAATTTATGTAGCTAATTATGGAGATTAAGGGTTGCATAATCTGTAATCCTTCTAACCTATAAAATATGGGCTGGGTGGCTGATTATGTGGCCAACTTAATCCTACTAGCCAAGATGTGTCGGCGAATGCATCATATGGGATTGATAATTTTCCCTTTGATATAATCAACAAAGAAAGATCAACTTATGCAGCAATTTCTGGACAGCAGCAGCAACCGACAACATCTACTCACAGCAGCCACATTATGGTCCATTTCCAATAATTTGATTTTTCCCTAATTATTCACATAATAAGAAAAGTAATTATATGTACAATGCAATTTACAAGAATCAATAGAATTATTTAAATACAAATTATTGAGATACACATCAATTATATTAAACAACATATATCAAGCATAATAATATATTAAAAAGCCTAATGTGCTAACATACGTTATCCATGCGTTTAAGTGGGATTTAACGATTACCTTAATTCCCGCAAAAACGAACCTTACCGGTATTCCAGTTAAAGGCTCAAGCTTTGATTAGCAAAACCAATACCTAAAAATAATAAAAATATCTATCACATTAGAAATAAGAAAACCAAGGGCATAAGACTTTATAATATTTAATTAATGAAATACTTAACTTAAAATATTATTATACCTTAAAATCATCAACCAAATAAACCAAGAAATGCAGCAACTCATGCTGGCTGCATGAGCTGCATGTAAAGAAATGAGGGGGAGGGGCTCGAAATGGCAAGAAACCGAGGAGGGAGTGGTGTTTTCGGGTTAAGGATTTGGGGCTAGGAAAGAAGGCATGTGGGGGAGGATTTAAGGCAAAGGAAGGATGCAAAGGTGGAGAGGGGGTGTAGGTGGTGGTTGGGGATGGGTTGACGGAGGCCAAGGGGCGGTGCGGGTGGTTGTTTCGGCTAAAGGGGGTATAGGGGTGGTAGAGGAGGTTGTAGGGATTGGTTTGGTAGCTCAGGTGGCGTCAGAGGCGACGGAACGGTGGTGGTACAGGGTGGCTACCGAGAAGGGAGAAAAATGAGAGAAAAAGAAGAGGGGAGGAAGAAGGAGGCTGCAGGGTGGCTCAAGGGGTGCTGGGATGGTTCAGGGGTGAGGTAGAGGGTGGCAGGGGGTGGTGCAAGCGGCTGGTGCAGTGGCGGCAGCGACAGAACGGGGGTAGCGAAGCAAAACAGGGAGGATGATGAAAAGAGAGAAAGAAGGTCGGGAAGGGCATGAGAGGCTAAAAAATGGCAGAATGAGGCAGGGAGGGAAGAAGAAAAAGAAGAAGAAGAGAAAGGAGGGGATAGGGTGGCTCGGTAGGGTAGTGGCCGGGTGGTAGGGTCATGGGAGTTGCAGGGAGAGGGAAGGGGAAAGGAAGGGAATGGCAGGGCATAGGCGAGGGGAGAGAGAGATGGTGGGGCTAAGGTGAGGCAGGAAAAATGGCGAGGGAGAGAGAGAGAGATAGGGAGAGCAGTAGGGGGAGGAGGGTTGCAGGTGGGGTGGCTGGAGATGGCGGAGATGGTTGGGAGATCGTCGAAGAAAGGAAGAAGAAGAAAGAAAGGAGGTGGGTGCTGCCAGGCTGGCGAAGGGAAGAGGAGTGGGCCGACTCGGTCGGGGGAGAAAGGAAAGAAAAGAAAAAGGGAGGTAGGGCGGGCGACACATGCGGGAGGAGAAGGAAAGGGAGGAAAGAAAATGGGCCAGCGGCCCAGGCGCGAGGGTGGGGGGAGAGGCAGGTCGGGGTACCGGCGACCCAAGGGAAGAAAAAGGAAAAAGAAAGAAAGGAGAAAAAGGAGAAGGAAAAGGAAAAAGGAAAGGGAAAATGGGACAAAATAAAATAATTTAATTTATAAAATAATAAAATACAATATTTTTGGGTAATAAAATTATTTAATAATTTAATTTAATATAATTAAATATATGGGTTTAAAAGGATAATTTTAGTAAAGTAATGGTTTGGAAAATTATTTAAATAAAAAGAGTATGATAAAATAAAAAAATATTTATTTTAATTTATTAAATATTTATATCAAATTTATATACTCAAAAATCCATAAAATAATTAAATTAAATAGATTTAAAGGCTAATTTATCCCAAATAAAAGTTATTTATTAAATTATAGGCTTTTAAAATTTCGAGGGATTACACCTAATATCTTTAAAGTTATATAATCTCTTAAACTAATCCTCTATTTATATTAATTAAAATAACAACTAAACATTTATAAAGTCAAAATATATCAACAATTATTTTATTAATTACTAGTAGTAGTTTAATATAATATAACAATCAAATATACTTAATTATTCAATTACCAATGGTATCTTACAAAACTCATCCTACCACCTTCTGTTAGTGTTTTTTTTTTCCAAAACCTTTCCCTAAGACAAAATCCCAAAACCATAATCCTCGCCAAAGTTTATCCAAAATCTTCCACAAAAAGTATCAAACCAATCAAATATAATAAAAATATAAACATATCTAATAAATTATAAATAGATTTAATAAACATATAAACAAATCTAATCTATTATAAACAGATCTAATCAATATAAAACAGATGTAATTAAAATATAAACAAATATAAAAATATATATACTTAAAATAGTGATTTTGTAAACATTCATCAATTTTTTCCTTATCCCTCTACCCAACGGTATTTTTTTTTCCGATTCATCATCATCACCACCTAACTACAATTGCCACTGATCTCACTTGTACCACAATATTTTCTACCGATCCCATCATCCCTCTTGTAATATTTTCTGTTGATCACTTCCCCCGTCCAGCGACATATTTGACCGATATTTTTCTTACCCTACCAATATGTTCTGCCAATCCCTTATTCCACCCAACGATAATTGTTACCGATTTGATTCCCTTTTATGATATTTTTTGACGATTACATCCTCTATCTAATGATACATTTGACCAAATTTTCCCCCATCCCACCAACGTTTTTCCTATTTTATTTTTCCGCCTTTCTTACCGACATCAAGTGCCATTTAGTCATTCTTCCAATAATTCTTAACAAAAATTATCTATTTATCTTGTGAGATGCGGGCAGCTGAAAGATAAGAGTGTAAGATAACAAGAGAGTGTACCAGAGTGTGAGGGATGCTATATAAAATGGATCTAAGGTTAATATTAGTATTTGAAAAATATGCATTTCCAGCCGATTAAGAGGTCGTTTGGTATCAAGTAAGTAGAGGAAGGAAGTACAACTTCTTGGGAAATACAAAATACCTTATTGTTTGGTTTAAGGGATGTGAAAAGTCAAAGGGAAGAACTACTTCCCCTGTAATTCTAAACCACCTATATGTTGAGGAAGCTACTTCCTTGGGTGGTGTTCAGTAAATAATATTTCCTAAGTTATAAATTACCTAATTATCCTCAACTACCTTAATTTCTTTAATATTGATGAGGATTATCGAAGGGCATATATTATTAGTTTATTATTTCTTGATGTTTAAAATATTCTTATCACATTTATTATTATTATTATTATTATTATTATTATTCAATAAGTATTTTTTTCAGTATTGTATTAGAATTATTTCATCATTCTAGTTTATGTCATTACATTTATTAATTTTTTACTATAAATTTTGATACATGAGCTACTTCAATTACATGATGATATTTTTCTAATATTTTATTGTTGTCAATTATAATTATTTATATTTTTGTAGTGGTAAATAAAGCTTCTATTTATGTAAAAAAAAAGTAGAAAGATAAATATTGATATTTATTAATAAAGGATATTAATGTAATTTTATATCTACTTCCTAAGTAATAAGAAAATAAACCAAACAAAATAACTAAGGAAGTCATCATACTTCTCAGGAGGTATATATACATAACAAACACAAGTAAATATTTCTTCTAGGGAACTACTTCTTTATATCTAACTTCCCTAAAAGTTGTATTTACTGTGGAAGTAACTGTAAGTATACCAAACGACCCCTAAATAACAGGTACCTAATCTACCATCGGGCACTTAAAAAATTATTACAGCCCAACGACTCATTGTCACGTGAGCGATTCTTCGCAGTAAGCCAGTAACCCTTCCATCGCTTGAAAATTCTTAGTCTTGGCCCGTTCTTCTATCGTTACTGATGCCTTCACCCGTTCCAAAACGAAGCAAAGCAAAACCCTAACACTTAACAATTAACAAACTCTGAATATTCCGAGCTCCTCAAAGGCCGGCGAGAAGGGACAAAGATGGATGCCATTAGGAAACAGCTGGACGTTTTGATGGGCGCCAACCGGAACGGTGATGTGAAAGAAATTAATAGGAAGTACTACGATCGTGATGTGTGTCGTCTCTTCTTGTCTGGCCTTTGTCCTCATGAACTTTTTCAATTAACCGTATGTCTTTCCCGCACTGTATCGCTTATAATTACTTTTCATATTCGCTTGAATTAGTAGGATTATGGAGCAATTGGCTGAAGCATTATTTCTTAGTTGTTATGAGTGTATGATTTCCATGGTTTTGGATCGACTATGGTGCGCGAGAGGTAGGTAGGAGTTTTACAGTGATACTCAGTGTGGTTATTTGCAAGTTCTTGTATTTTGGCTATTAGTAGGGATGAAATTTGCTTAAGCAAGCAAATCTATGTTAACTGACGTTTGGTAGAAGGTTTAAGCCTGCAGCACTGTTGGAGCGTATGTGTGACGTTTGATTTAACTAGCATGTTTGTAAGGGAGATAAATTGGGCTTCATTGTTGATAATATCTGATTGGATTAGGTTTGAATGCTGGAGGAAATTCAACATTGGTGTGCTACCTTACCATAACCAAGTGCATGATTGGTTTTGAATCTTAGGAAGCATGTAGCTACCAAGCAGATGAAGTAAGCTTTAAAAAAACTTGATCTCTGACGCATCGGGCTCCTTTGCTGATGGCATGCTCATTTTAGCCATATTCATGATGCCTTCTTTCTTCATGGATTAATATTTATCTGAATCAAAGTGAGATAATGATCAGAACTGATGCTAATTGAGTTTTCAGTCTTGTGAATGCATGTTTGCGCTGTCTCTCTGTGTATATTGGTTTACATGTTGAAGCATTTGTCTTATTTTTTTTCATATTAATCTCGATCAATATATACATGATCTAGTTTATAATCTTCCTCCACTTTGCAGAAAATGGATATGGGACCCTGTCCAAAGGTGCACTCGTTGCAGCTTAGGAAAGAGTATCCTACATTTTTGTGACTATTATAATCACTTTTCCTAGCATGTATTCTATTTTTTAGAGAACTTTCATGTACCATCCATGGACAAGTTGGCGATGGAAACTTTTACACAAACATGCAATTCATCAGCACTAAAGTTCTCTAGGTATACATTACCAGTTCACACTTTATAGGAGATTGACCTATTTGGCAAACAAGCAAAAGTGAATGGAGCATCTGTACTTAAGCTTTAATGATGTTTATTTTTCTATTTTAAGCACTATATTTTCTCATCTAAATATTGGGTCCTGGTAATTGATTGTAAAGAGGGTGCTGCTGAAGAGAACTGCATTGCTTTGTATTGGAGCAAGTGAGCTTGTGATGAATGTCTTTGTATACAAGATATCCTTTAGTTTGCTCCTTGGCCTGTGATTATCCAGTTGCCTTAACTATCTCAAGATATGAGGAAGCCAAGGCCAAGGGCGCTGACAATTATGATAGGGACCTGGAAGATGTTATAGACAAGCTCATTGTTGAATGTGATAGAAAAATATCCAGAGCTCTTAAGCGCCTTGCTGATGAGGATGCTAAAGCTGCTATTGCAATTTCAGTATCAGAGGTGACGCAGGTATTGCGTAATATTATTTTAAGCTGCCTTTTCAACTGTAACTTGGTTATGATTTTTCCTTGCTGTTATTATGCTCTAATTCAATAATTCCAGACAGATGAAGTAATGGAGTTATCAAAGCAGATCAAGGAAAAGTTGAAAGAGGCTGATCAACATGGTATATTGTTTAATTATTTAGTCTTGGGAGATTATTATCGAACTTGGCTCCTTGTATGCACAAGAATGTCCATGCATTTACCACTAAATAATGATTTCTTTATGTAGCTACACGGTGGCAGTCGGAGCATGAGAAGCTGTGATTCATGTGTTATGTTTGTCTAGTAGTCTGGCTTAGCTTTAGCATGATAGTTTTGGGTTTAATTTTGTTCTCTAATGTTTATGTACTTCTGATTATATACAGACTTTGAAGGTAAAGCTGATATGAAAATTCGAGTTATGGAAGAGGTTGAAGAGCTGAGGACTAAAAGAGCTGACAAACAGGTATATATAATTTTTTTGTAGAAAGATGCTGCTATTATCAGTTTTGTCAAAGCTTTAGGTGTTCATGTGGCCTAAGATCCTACAACACCTGAGGCGCTTGGTGCATGCTGGATCAACAAAATGCTCTTATATCTTTAATAAATAGTTTAATTTGAAAAATATGAACTATAGTTTATTGGAAAATTTCAGAGTGAAGGATCGTATTTAGAAAACTAGTTCCATATTGACACCGGGTATTATAGTATTAGTTGGAGAACAACTAATATATAGATCATAATAATGTGCTAACTAGAGAGCAAGCTGATCTTTTGTTTAAATCTAATTTCTTCATTTTCTTAACCACCCATTGCATGGTTGTCTTCCACTGTTTCTTCTTTTTCCCTCATTTATTTCACCCGCATCTCTTTTATTTCTTTTTATTAATGTCAACTTTTTTGTTTTTATCTTTCTTTCAATATCTATTTCACTCAAGTGGGCTCTAAAATAAGAATAATTTTTGGGCCTGAGCATCACTTAAGCGTCTAGGTAAAAAAATAAAATAAAATTAGAACAGACCCAAAGACAAATGAACAGTGTTTTTGCCTAGATGGCATGTGTTTGAGGTCTTCTCTTGTGGATCCAAGAAAAGCGTTGATGGGTTCACCTTGCTGCAGTCTACAGGGAGTTTTCCATTATATATAGACTTTCTAATGATTGTCATGTTCTTTAATCTCTATCCATTTATAATATTCTCATCCCTAGGAAGCAAGGTTTTTTTACTAATACGTGAACTAACTTTATTTATTGAAATTGCGGCAGTCTACACTGCTTTTGGATGCCTACAACAGAGATAGAGCTTCCTTACCGCAGCCACTTCCAAACCCTCCCCCTTTGGCCCCTTTGCCTCTTCCAGCTCCTGATGCTCGGACTCAGGAAATGATCAATGAGAAGCTGAAGAAAGCTGAAGATCTGGGTAAGTTATTTTCTGATTTATTTGTGATATTGTGGGTTTGTAAACTCTATATTTCATTTTTTTTTTCTCATGAAATTGGTTTAGTTGAATCACAGTCATGAATTATGCTATTTCTTTCTTTCACACACACATACATGCTCAATCACAGACTTTCCTTGGATGAATGCTGTTGCTGTTTTATCTAGCTCGTGTAGTTGTCCATTTTTATTAAGTTATGTCTTTGAAATCTCACTCCAACTTTGATGTTGCTGTTCTACCTACTTGAAAGGCGGACCCTTGTGTAAGATGGTCTTTGTATAATAAACACCTCCTTCCTAATTTCATATGGGTCAGATCTAGTGGTTGCACCTAACTTTATGTTTAAACATTTCATTAGGCGTCAAGAAACTCAGACGAGGGTCATTGTTAGAATATATGATCGGCCTCTGTGATCAGCCCAGATAGTGCCTTGCATAGTTCACACTTCACATAAACAATATTTGAATATATGACTGGTCTTGGTGATATCTAAAGTCTATTGACAATTCAGGTGAACAGGGATTGGTTGAGGAAGCAGAAAAAGCAATGGAGGAGGCTGATGCTCTGAGAAAGGTTATTCTTCCCTCTCTTTTATATATTTTTTTTATCTGATTGATTATGTTACTTATTGTTGTCATATTAAGCTCTGATCTCTGATGTAATTTTGTTTGCACCCTCTCGTCTAGCTTGCTCCAAGACAAGAGCCTGCTGCCGACCCTGGTGGCAAGTACACTTCTGTAGATGTTCGCATTGTGAGTTGCTCTTTGTGTTTATTCTAGTCCTACTTTCTGCACACTTTCAACCTTTAATTTTAATTTTTGGAGACTAATGGATCTAGACTGGAGAAAAGAATGTCCAGTTTTGTCAAAGCTTTTCTTCTTGACATATAGCATATTTATATTGCTTTTTGAGGGAATTTTTAAGCAGTTAAAATTTTGATAAGTCCTCTGGGCACAAAGTTTCGATAACTTCATTTTAAGCTCAAAACTGTTTCATAATATAAGGGATTATAGATTTCTAATTTTGTTTTATAATATGAGACTTTTTATAAAAAATATTTTATTCTCTTTCCAATTATATGGATATGGGATAGTAAATTTTTATGTAATTGTATATTAGTAAAAGTTGATATCTTTTTGTCTATAATTTAATATTACTCAATATGCTTGTAAAAACTTAATATCCCTTATATTATAAAACAAAGGGAGTAGTTAACACACAAACTGGAATTGGCTATATATATATATATATACCACTTGGTGAAAAGGTCGGTAGACTTAGATGTGAAGATGTCAGTACAATATATATATATATATATATATATTGGCACTTTGCATTATAGAAGCAGCTGGTTTGATTAAAAAGTTAGCTCATGTATAATCGATGATAACATGCAAAGCAAGACCTCGATTATTGGGATCCTAGATATTTATGAATTGAAATTGAAATGCAGGTCCAAATACTTTCGTAATATGTTTGTTTTACTGGATTTTAAGGATCTGAACTAACTTCGATGCAGTTTTTGACTATTGCTTCTGCTGTTTACAGACTGATCAGAAGCTGCGTGTTTGTGACATTTGTGGGGCATTCTTGAGTGTTTATGACAGGTAATTTTAGTCTAGTTCTTCATATATACTTAATTTGTTCATGAGAGTGACAAATAAATTGTTTTTGGGGTTTCAAGGACTTCAACTTTTGACCTGGTGATTATACCTCCTTGTCACCAACAGGCTTTTGACCCCGGTTTTACGAGGATTACTTTTGCAGCTAAATAATGTGCGTCTTTTACATTTTTATGCTGGTCATGCTATTAGAAAATATATGGGATGATTTTCTTCCTTATGCTTTCTATATTGGTGTGTTTTATGCCATTACATCACTTAACCTCTATGTGCTTCAGCGATCGTCGTTTAGCTGACCATTTTGGGGGGAAGCTACACCTGGGATACATGCAAATTCGTGAGAAGTTGGCTGAGCTACAGGTAATTCATATATTTATGGTGTCTTTTCTTCCTGTTTGGTGATATGTGTAATTTTAGATACTTGTACAAGGTATGATCAGAAGATGAATTTGATGGTATTCTGTAAATCAAAACTTATTCTGCCTTCTCTCCCATCCTCTTTTCTCTCCCATCCTCTTAATTTGTACTTAATACTATCTTCAGATTTCTTGTTTGTTGTAGGAAGTAAATGTTAGGCTAGTTCAATCCTACGGTTATTTTGGTCTATTTGGATCCATTCTCAATGTAATACCATGAATATGTGATTCAGGTGGTGGTATAATGTTTCAGATTGTTCATAGCAAGTCTCAGTTGTTATGACATCTGTGAGTTCATCTAACTTAAAGGAGTGGTGCCTTTTTTTTTGGTTGCAAGTTCATGACATTTGAGCATCTGAGTTGAGAGAATTAATAGTGGTTATGGTTACTGATTTTCTGCTTGGCTCTATTATAATTGAAATATATCTGGAAATAGGTTGTCAACAGTGCAATTTAGAATAAGGAAGTTAAGTATTTCAACTTTGTATCATGGTGGAAAGACAATGTTTTTCTGCTTGGTTCTATCATAATTGAAATATATTCAGAAAAAGTTTGTCAATAATGCAACTTAGAATAAGGAAGTCAAGTACATTCCAACTTCGTATCGTGGTTGAATGACTTATTCCAATGCTTGTGCCTTGTTCTTTTTTTCAGAAAGGCCTGTATTTATTATTTCCATTAGTTCTGATTTTGAGGTTATTGATAATTGTGGGCTATATTATATTGGCTCGTTGGTCTCATCAGTCTGTAGGGAGAAATGCTGGGCTCACTATGAGCCCTACCCACTTGTCTGAGTATTCAAATTTCTTGTATATTTTTATTTGGAGACATAAAGATACATCATTGCATCGGTTGGCTTCATCCTTTGTTTTGAGGTATGCTGCCAATGCTTCTTATCTGTGGCTATTTTTTTGTCAACACTGAAGAAACAATAGAGGGAGGAGAGACAAAGAGGGGGGGGGGACACAAGCATGAGCGGGTGAAATTTGATTTTTTGCGTTATTAATTCTATGAATAGTCTTCAAGAAATCAAATAACTTCTGCATTTTGATATTTGGCTTCTGGTTGGATGTTCTGTTTCCCATATTTTGTTTTTTTTTTTGGGACTAGAACTTTTAATCCATTGTGGCAAATGTTTATCTTGTCTGCTGGTAATTTAAGCAGTCTGTTGAGATCTTTTGTCTTGCATTGTATTCTCTTGGTATCTTGGTTGTGTATTATCTTTCCCAATAGAATGGTAGTATATTACTTGAATTCTATTGTCAGGAGGTGAAAAACAAGATTCTCAAAGATCTGGAAGACAGAAGGTGATTTGTTATTTCAAGTAATTCTTAGTTTTTCTTGGTTGATTTGTAAAGTGATTTGTTGAGATCCTCATTTTGCTTTCCGTGAATGAATCAATATTTGGTGAATGTAGGTCCAAAGAGCGGAGTCGTGATAGGGAGTCTAGCAGAGATAGGGTAGATAGCCGCGACAACCGCAGGGATTATGACCATCGTAGCAGGGACAGGGATAGATATCATGATAGGGAGCGGGGATATGACAAGGATCGTGAAAGGAGTAGCTCGCGGAGTTATGATTCTAGGAGCCGCCGAAGGTCCCGTTCACGATCGGTAGAGCGCTCTAGGGACTATGATCGCGATTATGACCGGCACAGGTTCTTCATTTTCTTACAGTACTAATTGGATAATACGATCCTTATTGTTGCTCATTGTTTTGCCATCTTCTGTTGCTTACCTTAAACCAACTGCTATTGGATCTTGTCTTTTGTGGCCACATGATTGCTTTACATGATTTTCCCCTTATTTATAAGCTAGTATTTTGACTTTTGAGATCAGCATGTGATGAAATATGTACTTAGCCTAGCCGCATCATTGCTGTGGTGAAAGTGCGTATTACTGGTTTTGCCTGTTCGTTCTTCTGTTGTACGGTGAAGTTTATGAGAGCCGGGGGTCTACTTCTGTGCAACATCATCTGTTTTCTTCTTCCTATGATATCTGAACTAGAATTCTTTTTGGTATTTTATTTCTGAAATTCTTGGCGTGTTCATTTGTTAAAGAACATTTGCGGTTGCAATTTCATTTTCATTTCCTTGGACGTCCTTTTTCTGGACAGTGAATTATTATAATTTAGCAGCATGATTTACTTGAATCTGCATTATTAGTGACTGTTATGACTATGAAACATGTTTTGTCTTTGTTTTGGTCAATTTCCAATCATCATTGCTGTTGCAGAATTTGATCCTAACATTGCCTTTGATCTGCCAGGCGCTACAATCGTGACCGCTACTAGGCAAGTTTATGCAGCTGTGAGATGGGATCTGTGCTCTTTCTGAGGAAACTTTTGAATCGAAATGCGACAATTATGTGGATTTTGGAACTAATAGGGGATTTGAGTGACTACGCTGTTGAGTTTACTTGAAATTTTATGGTGAGAGAATCTGCAATGTTGTGCTATTAGGCGACTTTCTCTTTAGGATTATGAAGTCGTACTCTTGTTTGAAGTTGTAAATTGCGTCTCGGTCGTCACTGACTTGCAGAATCTTGATGCCACAGCCCACATTATATTAATATCTGTGATAATGTCAGTGAAGCTGCTCCACGTTTTATGCAAATTTGAGGGACACTACTATGACATTATATTACTAGTATGGTAAGCTATGTCTATTTTCTAATACAAACTCCCGTAATATTTAGTCGGTTTACGAACTTGTTGAAATTGGTTCGTTTATATAACTAAATGAGTTAAGTTTAAATTTTATTTTTAAATTTATTTAATAAATGAAGTGAACTTCAGTATGAAAAAAATAGGTTGTTTATAAAAATAGATATTTATTAGTTATTTGTTTCTTTATTGAGTTAAGTATGGAAATAGTTTTATCCATTTCACTAGCTCCAATCTAACAAAGGGATTATATACACCACTCCAGACCCTTGCAGTACGGTCGTTCACGACAACAAATTTCGTCCTGTTTCAAGAAGGAAAAAGAAGCAACTAGTTCATGACAAGTGACAACTGTATGGATTAGATGAAATTTGACTTCTTTGAGGGTTGTAATTATTTGGTAAATGAAGTGCATGCAAAGAAACGTACGCGTCTTCCGGTGAGTGATCATTTTAATTTCGCCATCACATTATGCTCGCACAAAATTTACGGGTGGGATATTTGGTGCTCGGTGAGCTTGTGTGAAGTAAAACCTGGATAGCCAGGCGCTGCTGACAAATATAAATTTAGGGCGACCGGGCCTGTGGAGCATATGCAACAAAAAAAATTTGAATTTTGGGCAAATAAGACAGATACGAGGAGGATATTGTGCAACTCAGATTCCCTTCCTACGGAAAGATAAGCATGCTCGTGCAACGCACCTCTCATAAAGACCAAAATGTCTTGTCGTTGATGACTACTACTCGTTTGCAAGGATAGAAACCAGCGTCTTCTCACTATCATTCATCTCCCACAGAGAACTTCGATTCAGCAATGCAGAAAGAATAGGCTCTCATTCGGGATGGGATAATAATAATATGACTACGAGGCAGCTACCACAAGCTTCACCACATAAATATTTCCCAGCACATGTTTGCGCAGCATTTGGCTTCAAATATAGGATTGGCCTTCTCAAGGCAAGAAAAATCCATTTCTTCATATCCGATCATATTATTCATTGGCCAAAAACCTCTACCGATTAACATTTTAGAAACAAAAAAAAACCCCAAATCGCAACATTTTTATTACCCAATCTATTGCATAATATAAGACAAAATTTTAAGGTATAAAGTATTTTACGAAAAACATTAAATATTAAATGTTATGTTTTTAATTTCAACCTTCACAGTATTCCATTCCCAATTAATTGAAAGTGCATGAGGTATTAATATAAAAGTATATTAGTAAAAGCAATTTTTTTTAGTACTTAAAACTAGTTTACTGTGTCAAAAAGAAATACTTGCATTAAATTTAATGAATTTACTGTTAAGTAATACATTCTATAAATATTCTAGTTAGTCAAATGGTTATGCCAAAATATATACAACATTTTTAAAATAATTAACAAATTTCACGGTTACAATGTTGATACGTCTATAAATATTCTTACTTGTAAGAGTAATAAATAATAACATAGAATTATAAATGAAAATGGTAGTAATTTTTTTTGAAAGAAACCATAACAAGCAACAAGATCCACAAAATCATTTATAAGAACTACATTTTTTTATACAAAAAAAAAATATATATATCATACATATTGCTAGGTATGTTTGTTGTGAAAGGGACTTTTTTTTTTTCATAATTTAGCTAGATAATTTACTATGAAAGGGATAATTATACAAGTTCATTATGCAATTTTATATTAATTTAGGATAGAGATATATTTTGTACAAGTTAGTTAGGTTATTTGGAATATGGAATAGGCACTAAAATATATTACGTTTATAAATTATGTTATTCACTTTAATAGTGCATCAACGAATTTAGACATGATAATGCATTTAAACATATGCCCTCTTGATGCTTATTATGTCTATATACACCATTATGTATATGAACCACAAATCACAAATTCATCAGTTAGTCATCCAAAATAATAAAAAAAAGAAAGGGTTTGCGGGGAGGGGGACTGATCAATTTTCAGCCGACCAAATGAAAAGCAAATTAGTACCGAAAAATTAGCTTGCCGAACGCAGAACAAAACAATACACAAAAGCACAAAACTGTGATCGATTATTACGAAACCTTAGAAGCTCCGCCAATTCTCCCGATTCAACATAACTAGAAACCCTCCTCCGAGCTAAATATTCATACACCATTTCAGAGCTGTCTGCCGGCGGCATCAGCAACAAATGGCAAATAAGGAGTCTTACCCAGAATCGAAAATACAAAGCTATAAACGAAACAAAACACTAAGAAAACAAAAATCGCATTATGACCCATTACCATCAATTTGAAACCCAATCCTTGCCTTCCCGGCGTAAAAATCCGCTGAATCAACAGCGGTACAGCCAACAACACGTCTAGAACCAACGCCTGCATAGCATTGAACCTTACATACCGACTGAAATACTCGTTCCGTACGATACCCAGGTACAGTCCAAAGAATGCGGCGAAACTAGCGTATGGGACCGATCTATAGAGCGCGAAAAGGGGCAATATTGGTTCGAAGATCAGACCGAGAGATGGGTACTGAGTTAGAAGGAAACGACCGTACTGGAGACTGTTGAAGAATGGGAGACAGTAACTTGCGGCTGAGATTAATCGGTCTGTTACAGGGGTTACCACCGGGTTGGAGCTGGGGTTAAAGGACATTGAGATTTTGAGACTTTTTTGTGTTTTGTGGATTTTGGGGGCTTGTGGGGATAGGATAAGGGCTGGTGGCTTGAGCGGGTGGGAGAGACGTGATGGCGATGAGTTGGAGCGGTGGTGGAGGGTGGAGGTTGTAGGGCGGAGAGAGAGGCGGAGTAGTGGCGTAGACGTCATTTTCGGACGAAGTTGAGACGAGAGGGTTTGGTTATGGGTGACGGCAGGCTCGGGTGTCGCTTGCCGGGCTCAACGCAAGGGTTATGTCTATCGTCAGACTCACAGTAGCTGGGGAATAGTCGTGGACTTGTGGGATATTTTCTTCACGCAATGGAAGAAAGGTCGTAGAAGGACCCGTAACAAATCGTTAGCAAATCTTTTTTCTTTTTAATCTTTTCTTCTTTCGATCTTCAATAACAAACACTCACAAATTCAATCTTCAATTAACAATTAATCCTCATTCAATAATCAAAACTATACAAAATGAGATTTTGGAACATTATTTTTCTAGCAAACTTTATACTTTACTGGTAAATCATCCATATCAACCTTAAAACAAAGAGCAAGACACCCGTCAAAAGCTTCTTTCGATAGGCTATTCACCCAAAATCAACCCCTCATGACAGATTAAGCACTTATTCGTCGTCCTCTTTAAAGGACGACTCACTTGTAAAGTCTCATTTCCAGCGGGTCAATTATTATTTTCCCACATCTACTATTTTTTTTTATCCTTATATTATTTTGTTAATTAAATATTAAATTTTTTATTCAATAAATATTAATTTTAGTCATTAACTGCTATTTTTGTCTTTATTAATAAAATGGATAAATTATAATACTATTAATTTTTTTACACATTTACATATTTTTTGTTTTAATTAATTATGATATAATTTCTTTTTCTTAATAATTTTGGTAAATTATTAATTTTTTATATGTAAAGAAATAAATTGATATTAATTATTTTTAGTTTAAGTCAATTTGGCTTAATTAATCCTAAGCCCTTAAGCCTCAACCCGAAACACATAACCCCTAGCCTCAAATCTTTATTATTATTATTGATGTTAATACTAATATTAATAATACTAAGAATATAATTACTATCATTATTTTTTTATTAATATTATGACAAATAAAAGTAATACTAATGACAACATTGTTATTATTGTTAATATTATTAATAATACTATTATTATAATTATTTTAATAATAATAAAATATAAGTATTATTATTATTATTATGAATATTAATATTCTTAGTGATAAGAATGATAATAACCATAATATTAATAAAAAACTTATTTTCATTAATATTAATAAAAAATGATATTAGTGATATTATTATTATTATTATAGATAAAATTATACTAATCATAATATTACTAATATTGTTTTTATTAATAATATTATTAATAAGAATAACAATATTATTATTAACATTATCGTCGTCGTCGTCATTATTATTATTATTGCTATTGCTATTACTATTAATATAATATAAATAGATATGATTATGAAGTTATAGTTTTGGCGCAAAAACTAAACAACAAGAAAAACCACCTATAAAAGTTAGCAAATCATGTAGAGTTCATATTCATATTGAACATATTTCTTTATGTTCTCTAGATAATGACACTAAAATTTGGGAAGGTCTAGTGAGAACAAAATAATTCTATATCTCACGACCAAACATTGAGCAACAAATTTTTTTGGTTAAGAAGAAATGAAACCTCTTCTATAGTATTGAATGAGCTCTACATTTTTTGAATCTCACTTGTGTGAGGAAATCCAATTAGCGAACACTCCTCTATAAAAGGATGCAATTGATATGTTATCGAAAGGCTCAAGGATGCAAATCTTAAGTAATGAATGGTCAAACTTTTTTATAGTTGTATGAGGTGTATAGAGGACGGTAGTGATAAAAAAAAATCTCTGGTACTCATTGAAAGGGCACTATGTATAGGTTTTGTTGAAGGTTTTGGGACAATGGTTAGTATTTAAGGGTTTGCGCTTAGGGGGTTATTGGGTTGGGTGTGGGGCCAAGGGTTAATGGTTTGAAGATAAAGGTTTGGGGTTAGTGGTTAAGGGTTTGAGATTTGGAGTTAAGAGTTTATGGTCCGAGGTTAAGGGTCAAGGGTGTGGGGGTTTGGGATTTAGGGTGTACAAGTGAGGGGCTCGTTGAGGATAGGTATTCTTATAGGTGAGAAATCCATCGGTGGGGTATAGATGAGCAACTTGTCCGCTAGAGAAGGATGCATATGGGTGAGTAACCCATTTAGGAAGGGTGTGGAATGGTTAATTCACCCATAGGCTCTAACATTTACGTAAAAAATGACATTGAATTTACCAAAAAAAATTGAAAGTCAAAATTAAAAATAATAAATAATAATCTTGCAAAAATAAGTAATCTATTGTGATCTACACATATAAATAACCGATTCAAGCAAATAATATACTAAAATAAAAAAATCAAATACAAAATCATCCATACTAACCTAAGTTTTAAAATAAATGATTCTATTAAAAAAACAATTAACAATAAATTTTGATACATATTAATCTTTATAGATCAAGAGTGTAAAAATGGTGGATAATTATTGTTTTAACAAATGTTTTCTTCCTTTCTGGGTTGAATGTAGGGATGAAAGAGGTGAAAAAATATAGAGAATTGAAAGGGAGCGTTGGGGGAGAACATAAAAATAAGAGAGGCAGTTTTAGAAAATAAAAATGGTTAGGAGGTATATAGGTGTGAAATTAATAAAATGTGTGTGGAAATAATGCGCTTTTGTTGTCATTGCTATAGGATTGCACCACAATTTTTATGCATGTAGTTTATGTTGTGTTTCCTTGGCACGACAAGACAAAAAGTATGCCTGAAAAAACCATAGTTATAAGCTATTGTAGTTAAAAAAAATTAACTTATTTAAAAAATAAACTTAATTTTATCAAAATTTCCAAAAATTATCATTAAAACATATTATTTTCAATGATTATTAAAGGCTGAAACGCTCCCTCAAATGCACCCAAAATGAATAACAAAGGATCTGAGGACAAGTTAAACAAGGTAAGGCCAACGTATGAATCATATTATAATTATCTTTGTTCCATATTACAATACCCCAAAAATAATGGCAGTGTTCCAACGGGAAAACACTCCAGTTATATCAAATATTTACTGAAGCAATGATGATCAAATAGATATTGCTCATCAGATATTGACATCATCTGTAAATATTCGCTAAACAGGGCATTTCTTCGTTAGCGTAGAGATGGGATAGCCATGTACAAAGCTTGTTAATGCAAACCTTAAATTCATCCAAATGAATAAAAAAAAAAAAAAATCTTGAAGATTATTTATACACATACTTTGAAATATTCTAAAGGTCCTATTAATCTTGAGTTCTTCTCCTCATCTCGTTCAGTTCTCTTTCTACCTCCATGTCTCGGAAGGATGATGTTGTATTTGAGCCGGCAATCCTTCCGGAAGGTAGCTCCCCTTTCTGCCCAGTACATCAATGATATGTCACAGAAAGCAAAATATCAGTCCAAAATAATAATAAAAAGGATATATCATGTGTTTGTGCTAGATAAGGAACATCATACAACTACCTTGGAACTTGATAATTCCTTCTTCAAATCTCTTAGATCATCATCCACTGAAGAAGTCTCAAGCAATGCAAACTGGCAAGTCAAAAGGGTAAATTACAAAACAAACACACACCACTGTTTCACTAGGCTAAGCACATTTTGAGGGTGAAATTATCTTGACGCTTGGTTATGAAAGTATAAAACTTTGTAAATATTACGCTCCTTAACGATAAAGAATACATATAAAATTGTCTATGCTGATAATTTTGTTTCTGATTATACACATCCACAAATTTCAGCACCCCGGAAGCAGTGCATTATATTTTCTCAGCCAATGGCAATGTCACTAATACAACTTCACTCACCAAAGGATCTTGCATTCATACGAAGGAAGAAATTCATCATTCCTCTTAACAATTAAGAGCTAAGATAATACATAGTGCTAGGAATAGGAATAATAAATTCGTTAATTAAACAAAAAAATATTCCCTGTTTCTCTGTTCAATAATATTATCCATGCAGACAATATATATATTTTTTTCAAAATAAAAATAAATAAATTTCAGCATCCAGGGAGCCATGCATGATTCTTATTACTCAATTGCCATTTGCAGGTTAGCTATCATTTTCACAAGAAAATAGTGAGTTTACTGGGATTGAACAAACAGAACACATTATAGGGGACTAGGAGTCTAGGACTTCTGAATACACCTAGGCCCAGCAGGTCCAACAGCTTCACCAATATTTCTTTGTCATCGAGTCAATCCAAAGCCTGAGATCTAACGGCTCAGCATTTCAAACATATTCTAAATTATGTGACACTGACATCCATCGGCTCAGAAAGTGTAACCTGCCCAAGGGGTTTGGACAAGTTTGTCTTGTAAATTTAAGATATTAAATCTTTTGTCTAATGATTCCACGCTACACAACAACAACAACACTGCTAGAGTACATGCTGAGGTTGATGAGAGCGAATGAACATACAAGGACAAGGTAGCAGCTAGGAAATGAAATCATTCATGATTGATGATACTATATCACCATGTTAACAAACAAAAGATAAATTATAAAGATACAAAAATCTGGTGAATTTCAAACATGTCTCATTCCTTAGTCCCTTAAATTTTAATAGATCAAAATCCTCTAGTAGGATGAATCATAGGAGATCGATCAGCATATAGCTTAGCTAACAAAGCCGAAGACCGAAAACTTTATCACACACGGAAACACCGCAGGAACTCAGCAGTAGACTTCAGCACCAGCCTGATAAAAAAACTGCCGTGTAATTTGAGAGGTGGTACTTCACTGATGTAAACAAACTTTGGTCTCAAGAAAGAACTAATTCAAGTGGCTGCAGAGATTGTAAATAGGGCCAAAGTTGTTGACCTAGGACCAAAGAGGGTAGAGACAATATGATTTTATAGTTACTAATTGCCAGCGGTACGTAAATTACATGTGTTATAATAGAATTAAATATCAAAAGTTCGGCTGATAAATACATTCCAAAAGACCAGAGTAATAGTAGTGCAACGATGTTCGCATGTTTGAATGCATGTAACAGAGGAAAAAGGTAAATACCTTCCCTTCTAGATCATCAGTGGCTAGTTCATTCAAGGCATCTGCTTGTGATTCCATTGCCAGCACTATAGAGAGAAAAATGAGATCATCAATCAATGATAGCTGTCAGAGGCTGCATACTAACCAGAGTATGCACTGGAGGTGAGATCAAAGTGAATGCTGGCCAATGCCCCATTTACAGTAAACACCATAATGACTAAGTTCTACAGAAATTATGACAATTGATCAGCACATCAGAAAGAGATAATAACTTCTCACTAATGCACTTGTGTTTTAGACTAAAAAAAGAAGGGAAGATAAGCTTCTTTTGGGAGGGTTCAGATGGCAAGTTTATGTCAATCAGCTCACTTTCATAGCTTTCCCATGCTATATCTTGTCTAGCCATTTGTAGCCAAACTAACACTCCACAGAAGCAATAAAATTAGTTAGCCTCTTCATTTTCGTTCTTACTTGTTTGCATGAATGAACTACAACACGTCAGCACCATACAAGTCCCAACCCAATTATTTAACCACCAGGTCCAAGCTCATTAGGGTCAACGTTTTATGTTGTACATTGGAAAGGCGACCACAAGGAGACAGAAAGTAGAGTTTTGTGTGCTGAAAGACATTCCAACATATAACATAGGTATCGCTATGCTTTGGTTCAAGGGATGAGAAAGTGTAATTAACATAATACACTTGTAACATTAATTATTATTATTATTATTATTCATAAATTTGTTGTTTTGTTCATCAGGCTCAGTGATCCAGTTTGGTTTCATGCGGCCATGCCGCATTAATCTACCAAAGAAGCGATACATGTCTAGAGAAGATTACTATAGAGACAGTCAGAAAGATCTTTACCTTGTCTTCATTGATTTGATTTGAAATAGGCTTAGATTGAATGTTGAATGTGATATTAACATACGAATTAGGTGTTTGTTGATACATATTTCATGGATTTCGTTATGTTTTGTGCATAGTCTAGGCCATTTGTTTGTGTTTACTGCTTTTGGTTATCTTTTGTAGGTCCTCGAAGGAAAATCGAGGTCAAGAAAAGCTAAACATGGCGATTGGAAGCTAGACAAATGCATGGAAGAAGAGAAGAGGGCAGGAGAATCAACATGGGCAGGTTGTGATAAAGCCCATGATCTAACAGAGAGCAAACACGGGGAAGCCGTGGTGTTGGCCAAGCCCGTGCCGTGCGACAGCCGAAGCAATCTTGTCCGTTCTGAAGCTACATTCTCGGTAGGGTATCAATTTCATTAGAGGTTCGGGGTTATCGAACGAAACCTTAGCTAATTAATTTGATTCAAACTAAATTGGCGCGTCAAGTCTTTGATCTTTGCCTTGTTTAATCTGCGTTAATTTTAATAGATAGTCTTCTTCTCACCTTTCGATCACTTAAACATAGATAGATCTAATCTCATTCTGGTGCTTACTCCCCAATCCTTGTGGGATCGACCTTGATTACTACTCCGATATTGTGCGCTTGCAGTTAGGGTACGTCATTGACGTCAAGAGTAGCTTTGTGATCATGCTTCATGCCACAGGAGTATTCACTGCTTATATGATATATATATATATATATAATATTGTGAGAGTGTGTGTGTATGAAGGGGGCAAGAAGAGACTTTAAGAGTTAAGAGTTAAGACACTCGGCAGCAATACAAATGACTAAGTTATCAACATTCTATAGTGGATATCTCATGGGTGAGCTCACTAGCACAATCTGAGTTCGGTACATGCTAGTGCGGATGATAATATTATTTTTGGATAAGCTGAGAGAAGGCATCAACAGGTTAGAACTTTGGCGAGACATCTTAGAGTTCAAAGGCCTTAAGTTGAATAGATTTGAGACTAAGTATCAAGAATGTAGCTTCCGAACGGACAAGATTGCTTCAGACTTTGAAGGTGACTATACCAAATAAAGATAGTTTCAAGTAGTTGGGGTCAATCATGCAATGGAACTAGAGATAGATGAGGCAATTGTACACCATATAAAAGCTGGCTAAAATGAAGGAAAGCTTTAGAGGTTCTGCTAAAACTTAAGGAAAAATTTTATTAGGTGGTTGCTTAACCTATTCTTCTTTATAGGGCCAAATGTGAGACAATAAAACAAGTTCCTTTGCATAATTGCTAGTGGCAAAGATGAGAATGCTTTGTTTGAAGTGTACCTTGAGGAGAGAAAATTAAAAATGAAATTTTCAGAAGCAAATGTGAATGTGACCTCAATTGATGGTACTATGCAATAGGTGAGACTAAGATTGCAAAATAATCATGGTATAAAATATTGTCAGATACGTACTGGAATTTGAGCTTTCCGATACACAACTACTGACTTGATGACAATAGCCAATGACTAGTATCTCCATTATGGAAACCATATAGCATAATTCATAAAAAAAAATCTGTGTATATTTGATAAAAATGCAAAAAGGATGAAATTGCCTATGAAGTTTTTTTTTAATTATTATAATTTTAAGTTTCCTTGAGACCTAAGCTCATTATCCTTGGATATGACAGTAATCACTATCAAATAGTCATCTAAAAATTTGCATTAAGGACTCTAAGTAGACCTTTAGAATTGCTATCTTAATACATGATGGTCGCTAAAAATTATCCCTACTAGATTTGAGTTGACCTCTAAAATTTCTATCTTATTACATAATTGTCAAGTGAAGAAAGACCTCCAAAATCCCCAGTTAGAAGTTGTGAGATTATTAGATCGGTCACAGGATGTTTGTAGAGATGAGAATAGACCCAAAAAGAACTGAGAAGAGATAATCAAGCATGAGTTAACTCTTTTGGAACCCAATGAAGAAAAGAGAGGAGATTGTGGTGTTTCTAGAATCCATGTAGATAAATCTAAGTACAGAGTTTCCTCCCTATAATTCTTGTTGTACTAATTTACGGACTTATTCATTTTTCCTTCCTCTATTAGATGTTCGTGAATAGTCATGCACTCGTACTCGTTGCCTTTTCATTTCTTAGCATCTTCTTTGTCAGCCCATTAGTCTCAATTGGTTAGAGGTTCGGTTGTATATAACTGAACCTGCCCAAAACTCTGCCATTGATGGAATAAATACTCAGATATTGTATTACAAAATAGGTCCAATGGACAGAACCGCACTAACTTTTGTGATTTTGGCTCCATTCTCATTTATTCCCTTGTTGAAGAGGGCGAAAACCTAACATTCCCCTCCCGAAAATTAGAAACAAATATTAGCAGGTGATTGCTCCCCTGCTATCACCCATGCTGACACCTCCAAGGGAAGGGCTGTAGCACTGGTGGCTCAGCCTTAAAAAATAATATATTGCCTGCGAGATCAAGGATATCATTTATATAAAAGACAACAATCCCAACCTTTTTCCTCCATTTTCTCAAAGGCTGAAAGAGCACTGCTTGTATTTACATTCCCCAACATCTCAGTTACTTTGGTTGAAGTCCTAGAAAGGGGGAAATAAAAGGTAAAATAAATAATAGTACTAATCATAACAATAAGAATAAAAAAACAATGGAAAGAAAAGAATAAGGGGTCTCAAGATCAAGAAGCCAAGGACAGACTTTGCAGACTGGGCCCGTGCTTTAAGAGTATCTTTCTTCGACCTAGCCTCTTGCATCTTGCTCTCCAAAAGCTGCAGATACAAAAATTGGTTTACAAACCAAGAAATGGAATATTAAGAAAACTACCTGAGAAATCTTAAGCACCAAATTTATGCTAGCAGGAGAAATGCATCTTTTAACTCCTCTATTCCTTCAATATTTTCCCACCAGGTCCATTTTTTTTTTTTTCTCTGGCACAAGTTATCAAAGGTAAAATTTAGGCCACCAAAACTAACTTCATATGTAGCAATCCTGGTGAGATGCCCAAGATTAGATTTGTCATCAATCAGGCAGTAAATTGGATGAAAACTTTGCTGAGGGCCCGTTTCAGAAACTGAAATTCCTGGAAGACTATTGAATCCAGCATAGCCGCTTATTGTGGGGATAAGCCTAAGTCTGTAATTTTCCCTCAAGTCTGAAACCTACTTCTTTTGCATTCAATCTTTTGCCCAAGATTGTAGCTGATTGATGTTGATCAATGAGGAATCACCTAATAAATAGGTCATATTATTCACCAAGAGAAATCATATTTTACTTAGCCTTTATTTTTTCTTGATTTGATAGATCAATTTGTCATGAAGCATTGTGATATAACTAATGCTTCAACGTAACAGAAAGGCTCTTTGCGTCCCATTCTGACTGCTTAATTGGACAATACACAAAGATTAACAATGTTGTCGATAACAATTTTAAATGATAACTGCAACCCAAATATACCCCTTGTAGTAGTTAGTGCTTTCAGAAAGAATGTATTTAGTGAGTTAAAAGGGACAAAGAATTGATATTCTAGAGACATGCATGAAATAGAATAATAAAACTTATGTTTAGAAGAGAAAAACAAAAAAGAAGAAGAAGCTTCATATGCCAAAAGATGAGAGCAAGTGATACTAGGCTACGTCATTATATAAGCAATCAGAACCTGTGGAGCTTATTTATAGCTGGAAATCATTATAACACGTACTAGTGCCATATGCTATGAGACCACGATGCACTATAACTGGATAAAGCTGACACCAATGAGCCTCTACGACCAAGAGAGAGAATACCCAAACATTACAGTAAACTCCAAAAACCATTTGGGAGAATAAATAACATCAATAAATTACATATAGAGATGAAAACAATATTTCATTAGTGACAATATGCAACATACCTTTGTATTTGAAACAAGATTATCAGCAACAGTCTTTTGCTGATCTAGCTGAACCTTCAAAGCATTTGCATTGTCCTAGAAAACATAAACATACAGATCAATATAGTCCAAGGATCCCTGCAATATGTGAGAGTAAATAAGCTCATGAAAAGACAAATAGGAATGGCATGGCAAAATTTGTTTATGGAATGATGGCACTTCCAAATTTCTGAAAGTTAACAAATGGCCTTACAGCTCACACCATTTCGTTTTTCAGGAATTTCAGCTGGGCATAATGCCAACTCAATTCCATCATACAATGAGCGAAGCATATTGATTCCTTTAGCTATGGTCTTGGTAATTTTGCATGAGTCAAAATTAGGAAAACTAGGAACAAGTGATGATGAGATGAGAGCATACGAATTACTGTTCCCTAAGTTGAATAGTTATGCAACACGGTGTTAGTTCAGGCCCTATCTGCTAGGTTGTCACTGCACTGAATAGCAGAATAGATAGAAGAAATGATCGGAAAATTTGTTGGGATTACTGAGTGAAAATATTCCAGGAATTATAGAGACCCTGGTATCTCCTGATTCTTCCATACACCATCCCCCCCAATTCCACATGCCAGCCCCTCCTATATATACATAACCGAAAATGAGAGCAATAACAGAATATGACAGCTACCCCGACAGCTAACCTAAGGGAATTAACTAACAGAATAATAACTAACAGATATACAGTGAAAAATAGATATGTGGTCCAGCCCACTCATCCCTCTTCTCTAATGACTCTGCGTCTCACATATGTGCTCTTGATCAATGCCTATCACAAGGTTGATTTTGTGTAAATATAGGTCAATAAAAAAATTGAAATGGCAACAGCTTGTTTGTGGAATTCTTTGAATCTATAAAAGGCCAACAACATCAATAGTTCCATGCATATCTATGCGAGTCTGAACTTCCAATTTGAGAATATACTCAATCACATTTCTTTTGACCCTTAATCTTGTTGGGATTACAAAACCTTTGGTTGCCCCCTGCCAACATGTTGTATGGCATTCTATTGCAACGTATTACATTAGGACTTAAAAAACATGCATTTCCATTCATGAGAGTGAGAAACGGGAAGAAAAGGCATTAAATCGGTGATCAAGAAAGTTGTTCGTGAATGTCACAATAGGAAGCACTTGCTGAGTCAGCAATCGACCAATTCCAGGAGCTTCTTCCTTACAGCATGTATTTTATATCATGACCAAAAAATCTGAATCAAGGCCAGTGGTTACCAGATTAATATAGGCCTCTAAAGTTAAGTTGCTACATTTCTTCATCTCTATCATAACTTCTAACACTATAACAACCATTAGTTACTACAGATTTTTGCCATTTACCTAAACCCAGATGCTCTCAGAAAGAGAGAGCAATGTGTGAAAAACCTATAGGGTTAAGTCAGTTTACAGTATCTAAAACCTTATCTTACAGCATAAGATTTGCGTCTCTTAAGAGCTTCACGAGCAAGGTCTTCATCCCCTCTACTGAGAGCAAGCTGCGCTCTTCTGTACCTAAAAACAAACAAATTAAACAGAAGCAAAACCAACAGTCCAGCACAGATTTAATAACAACAAGGGAGTTACCAATCTTCTGAGGCTTGTTGAGAAGCTTTGTATTTGTTTTCCAATTGCTTTTGGGATGCCAAAACCTACAAAAGGGGAAATCATGTAAAATTGAGTTTAAAAGATTAAGCAATGCCATGTAAAGTTTGCACTTCTGTGAAAATGCAGCAAAGTTTCAAATTCATTAAGAATATGGTATAACGGAGGGAATGGGACAATGTAAAAGCAGGATAAGAGAAGATCCTGGGATAGGTATTTAAATTTCATCATCTCATCTCGAGGGGGGGGGGAATGGACAATGGGTGTTAAGACCAAAGAAAACAAACACAGGGAGAAAGTTATTCAAAAGGAAATGAAATGTATTTGCAGATACTATATACAGATCAATTGGTATGATAGAAATTGGCAATGTTTTCTAGAAAAATCTTATAGTAGTTTATGATGTGGGGTGCAGAAATGTCCATAGACATAGTGATTGATATTAAAAGGTATTAGTTGAATTGGATTCCAATGTTAAGGGTCTTACTCAGGATGTAATTTGCCCCAACTGTGGACCAAAAATATAAAGGAAAAGGAAACAAAGGAAATGGATAGACATACTTGTGCTGTAGCTTGGCGCATCTTCATCAAATCTTCATTCATTTCTAGCACGGTCTGTTCTAAGATCTTCTCTGGGTCCTCAAAGGTGCTTACAAGAGCATTTGCATATGACTATGCCCGTAAAAGAAAAAAAATCAATGTCAGAAAGCCTTGGTGCATGATGCATATTAAAGTCCTCAAGTTAGAAGTTCAGATCAAATCCAACCTTGACAACTCTAGCAAATCTATCAAAAAGGTTCATTTGGGCACCAAGAGAGCCCCCTCCATGACGATTACATCTTAGTCTGCTTGACTGAGTTATTTGCATTCCAACTTTTAGTGCCCCAACTGTAGAAGACATAATTCAACACAGAGCATAGTAGGAAAAGAAAGCCAAAACATGAGGGTAACACCCAAGACAGAGTTTGCCCATTGCTTCCAAACCCCAGGAACTAGACACTTTCCCATAACCACAAAAAGCCCTGTATATGGAAAACAAGAATATGGAATGCCAAGACAGAACTTCATTCTCTCACAGTCACAGACAGTGATTGGGAAAGTAATAAGATTCCTAGGATCGCTATTTCAATTAGGAAAAAGCTTCTCAGCACTAAAACACAAGGTGCTGAAAGGAAAAATCTCAGGTAACACACAAAAATCTCTAATTTAAGAAGCAGCAATATAAACTTTTCTGGATCACATGAAATAAAGCGATTACTTAGACAACTAATTGAACACAGCAAACAAAGTTCAACATAGAGGATAAACGTAATCCTTGAATAACAAAGGACAGATCCTTAGAAGTTAGAACCTATGTTTATTGAGCTCTTGGTAACTTTAAGTTTATAAGTAACTTCCAAAGTAAAAAAGAAAATCCACAAGGAAGAAAGCTTTGCAGATCAACCACACAAATGTCGGCATTTTCTTGACCTGATGTGATCTAATGTCAACATATCCTACATACCGCTTGAGTGACCCTTTCCTTACATCTCAATTGTGCTATTATTGTCGGTGTTGCGTATATTTGGAACAGTTGTAGAAAGATCGCATTGGGGTTGCAGCCCACCCTTCGGGTGTCATAGTGTTAGCCTCTAATCGCGTAATAAACACTATCACAGCAACTTGCTGCTTCCGGACAACAGCCATTCCTCCTTGGTATGAGTGTACTCTGATGAGAGTGTAGGTATATCATTATGGTGGAAGCACGGGCAGGACGAATAGCTTTGATCAGACTTAAGCTTTATGTTACGTATGCTGAATGGGTTCATGGATAGGGGATCACGTGACATGGTTTGGTGCAGATCCATACAAACATCAGCATTCTCTTGAGTTCTCATGTTATCTAATGTCAATATTATGTCCCTGGTACTATTCGTATCACCGTCCTTACAGTATCTCACCTACCCCTTATACAAAGGTACTCTAGAACAAGCCACTAACTTCTCCGACTTTTACTACACTTAACTATTCTAGAACATCCTGCAAAGTCCGACAGTGTACTAGACATGTTTGCTATCATGTTGAGTGTTCATTGTCCCAAAATCCTGTTGAGCATAGAACTGTCTACATGTGACATCTTCCTCCACCTAAATCCCAAAGTCCTCGTTGTGGTCTTATCCAGAGGTTCCGACCCACCTTAACTTGACCCTTTTTTTTAACAAGTGGATGAGTGTTTAAAAGTTTCAATGAACAAACACTCGATAGAACCAAGTAGCCAAAGCCAACAAGCTGAAAATATAAAATACGACCATTTTCTCTAAGAACCGCGACAATGATGGAAGTAAACACACTATTAGAAAGAAAGGAAAAAAGGTTCCCAGCATAAAAAGATAATAATAATAATAAATAAATAAAGGCATTTCGCAAAAGCGAAGGTTTTCTAGTCCGAAATTGCAGTCGATTGAATACGAGTAATATATATAACTTCAGATAAATAGAGTAAACCACAAGCCTAAGAACGCTCACCATTATGGCCGATGAAGGCTGACCGGAAGGTCGGCTGAACAGCAACAAGACAATCAGAAGAACAATAAGAAGCAGCAGATGGCGGCGTTGATGCCAAACTTAATCCCATAATTCGCGCTTTCTCAGCCATTTGAAGCACCGAGATCGAGCTGCCGATTTTCTATATGCAGCTTGCTCGTTATTACTACCAATATCCGCTGAAATTCCTATGTTTGTGGTGGTGACTGGCGAAGGAAAGCACTGAACTCGGAAGTGAGCGGACGCGATAGTCAGCCCATTTTGCTTGGACGGGGGTTAATTTTGAACGATGTTTTATGCCGTTTGTTTTGGGATGAAAGGAGGTAAAGAAAAGTGAATTAATTATTTTATTTTATTTAGAGATTAATTTTATTAATTTTAATAAAATAAATTAGAGTTAAAGTTTAACTTTTATTTATCCTAATTAATTTTATTTTTATTAACATCTGATTTTGGAGGTAACCGAAGTGAATGTTAATATATAAGTAATATTTTAATTTGATCAAATAAAAATATCCTTAATTTATATCAATTAAATTACCATTATCTTCTCGTCCATTCTCTCTCGTTATGTGCTTCGTCCTTCATTTGTTTTATTTTTTTAACTGCCATTCACCTTAATCTAAATAAAAATTTTAAAATATTTACCTCAATTTACTCAGGTTAAGTTAATATCATCCAAATAATATTTTAAAATATTTACCTCAATTTACCTCCATTCCCTCCACCTAGGTTAAGTTTTCATATTTACCCTCACATCAATTCAACCCAATCCAAACGGACCATTAATCCTGTTTAAAATTTAAATTAAGGAGATGGAAGGTTAAAATATTAAATTAAGTTAAATGATACTCATACTTTTTTTTTATAAAAATAAAAACTTATAAATTAATAGTGTATTTTGATTCAATAAGTATAAGTTTTACTTAAACTTTTTTCTTCTACTCCATTATCCTCCAAAAATAAAGATAATAAAAATAAGCTAAATGAAGGGTAAAGAGAGAGAATAATTAACTTTGATTTACCGAAATAAAACATTAAAAAAAATTCTCAAGCTTTAAAAAATTTATTATGAATAGTATTAATAAAGGTGGATGAATTTATTTATTCTAAATCAAACGGACCATTATGTACTAGATTAAAAATTAACTTTATTTAACCTTTATTCACTTCCAAAATATCAACTATCAAATTGATAATCAAATAAAGTTAAGACTAACTTATTTTTAAAGATTAGTTATTTACCTCTATTTACCTCAAAACAAACAAATTTATAATCTAGTTACATATATTAATCTAATAAATATTCAAACAATACTTCAAAATATTCACCTTACTTACACCAACCTATCTCATGTAATCTAATCTAGATTAACTTCAATCAAAACATATTGTAGGGATGGATGGGGATCCTTGGTCTCCACTCAACCACTTATTCAATCATTTTATTATCAATTCACCGAGCCCTTTTTTTTGCCTCTTTTGGTATAGTCCACGCAACTTATATTATTAGGTCTATGTAACTGTGTAAGTAGAAGAGAAATTTAGTTTTACTTTTATTCTAAATCATCATACGTGAGAGGAAATCAAGAAAGGATATGGTAGTCTCTTTTTCACTTTCTCACTTTTTCTCTCATTTATTACCATATACAAAGTGTAACATCCTCATATAAGCATAACATATAGCAAACGAAGCATTCGTTTCTGAACAATCAAGAAAGTTAATTTAATTTCACTTATATCCTATAAATAAATAAAAAGTATCAAGCAACCACTCAATCCACCTGCGCTTATGGAAATAGTGGTCCCAATATAGAGAAAGGGGGTGAACGGAAGCCGCTGCACTAGGATCAAGAAAAAAAACGCAGAGACAGATGAGATGCGAAAGAAATTAAGGAACGATGAGATCCACCAACATACGAAATCAGGTTAGGTATAACAAGTTTAATGACCTTCCGAGTTTTCCATTTCAAAACTGGTACGTTTCCGAGTTTTCCATTTCAAAATTTATAATCTATAAATACTAAGTCCAGAAACCAAAATTCGGAATGAAGAGGAGTATCAGCATCGACGGTCGTACTAGCTTGTTCGGATCCACACTCCAGGAAATGAGGATACATGTGATGCTGTTCCAACCGATACATCGTAGCTGCAGGCGAAGTGACACCAAAACCTAGACGGGGTTCACTCTAAATCGAACAAAAATGTCCTGACAACAGAAAAACTGTTGTTTAGTCGTTCATCATACATGCACCTGGCAAAGCAAAGGAATGTTTAGTCCAGCATCTGAGGAGCAGAATCATACACTTGTACGGCAGAAGCAACAAAATGAAGTTTACGCCAGAAACAATATGCCAATGGTCAGCAAGTTGATGCAAGCACTAAGTTAGACTCTACAGTATCTACAACGGTGAACGGCCAACTATAATGGCTCATTGAGACTTCGTTTGAATGGGAAAGTTTTCGGGGCAATTTACTTCAAGAATTTCAAAACAAAGAAGAAGAATCTACTTGAAAAATAAGAGTGAACTATTCTTAAAGCTTTGCCATCAAAATAAAACCTCAGAGAATTTACACATAAGATTACTGATTTGTTTGATGTTACTTATCAAATGTGATTATCCTACATAATTACTTATTTTAGAAAGTTATAAGTTTTCAAAATAAGTGATTATATATACCAAACAAACTATACAATAAGAATTAATATATTGGTGCCATTTTCTCTGCCTTTTGTCTACAATAAACATACGTGCTGTGCGACACTGAATTTTGGAGTATCAATAGCCTAAAGTCTGTTCACAGACCGAGTCACATCACAGTTTGATTCTAGACACACACACCAATCAGACTGCATTGTGATCCAAAAAGGCCCCAGAAGTCGGATCCAGTGATAAGAGAGCAGCTCAACAAGAAGAATCAGTTCATGGAGAGAATTCAAATTTATTCCATGGAACTCTACGAACATGGAACGAGCTCTAAGATGTGATCACCTCTGTTAAATAGGGAAAACAATGAACTGCCATCATTTCTGCAGTTCACGAGGCCTTCAACGCCTAATAATTCGAAATAATCATCCCCTGAGCTAGCTGCCCTACAATCAGGGAGCACTATTCTAAATGGAATTTTTTTTACTTTTTTTTTTCGAAAAAAAAAAGGCCCACTTAAAAGCAAGAAGAGGATGAACTAATGTGGCAGATAGCCCAGTTGAAACTACCACAGCCACACCACCAAGTGGTTAGCTCAGTTAGCATCTCATCCCTAAATCTCCTCTCCTATTATACTATTATAGCCAATGTCTGACAAGGCATGCCCAAAAGCAAGACTCCAGCATTGAGATACCCTAGTAGCTCACAAAGACATCTCCTTAGACAAGAAGAGAGTGGATGAAAGATACAGTTGCTAGACGGATATGCGTTGGAGGATGGCAATATTCCTCTAGAGGGAGGAACTGAGAAAGATCACGACTATTCTCTATTCTGAATCCTAGAAGTAACCACGTTATTATCATATTAGTATTATTATGGTACAATTTTGTGCAAACTTATTTCTACAAGTGTTTCATAATAGGCTAATTTATTTGTTTCTTAATTCAATTTATGTGCCTCACTTCGCAAAGGGATGTACCTAAGCTTCGATTTTGCTGCCTTGGCAGCTGGCACGCCTCAGCCTTTCTTAAAATTGGCTGTAGATTAGTGGGTGTTCCATTCATATCAGCATGTAAGATATAGCAGCTGTTGCAAGGTATAAGGACATTGAGAGGGGGAAGGCCTTTGATCCATGAGCTTGGGCCCTTGGGGTGTGATTTTCTAGGAAGGGAGGCTGACTCTAACTATTGGGCAAACATAAACACCACAGCTAGACCCGTGAACCCTTTTTCCTTGTAATACAGTCACTCAAGTAACTAATGCTTTGCATATCAATACATTGACTTCAGTCAAATTTTGTCAAAAATAGAGCAATCTTCCAACCATCATCACCTTATCATGAGCTTAATATTCGTGTTTTGTCATGAACCAAACCTATGGGTCCCCAAAGGATATACAAAAAGAATATAGGAAAGCACTGACCTCCATTCTTTCTCTGTTAAACTGAACGGCCATCTTCATGACTTGACAAGCCAAGCCTCGCCGATGAAACTCAACCTCAAAAAGTTACAGAAACCCATTTCCAGAACCAGCAAAGAGAGTGCAAGAAACAGAACTGTGGAGGATTCAAATCTCGATTCAATTAACCAAAACATAGTCAAAATGGATCCCAAACTAGTAGAAGAACCAGGGCCAACGAAAAACCAATGAGAGCCTCCATAAATTGGAAGAACAACCAGGAAGAGAACAGATGCCAGTAACAAACCACTAGAAGAAGGTACAAAGAAGGTACCTGAAGTGAAAGCAAAAAACAAAAAAAATACAGTTATAAAGGGGAACTGACTCAATATTGACACGCGTATCAAAATCTCACTCAAGCATTTGCACCAAGACAAGGTTTTAATCATAAAACTTATGTTTATTTTTAAACTGACAATAAGCAAGTCACTGAAGACACCCACAATCTCAAAAGAAACCTTATTGCTGATAGGGTTGAATGTTGATCGTAAAACTTCAATTCGATTCCATACTAACAACCACCAAGTCAATGAAGTCTCCTGCAATCGCAAAGGAAGCCTTACTGCTAACAGTGTTGATCCTACAACTTCCACTTTCTTCTAAACTAAGCAAGTTACTGTACACTCCTACCGACCTACAATCTCAGAGGAAACCATATTACCAAGCGTGAAGCACGGAGACCAAATAGCTCCACGTTTCATATATAAAACATAGTCCAATCCAAAAGATGAGGAGGGTGACAATTAGAGGACATCAGCACAAGAGATTAGAGGATGGCTTCAATAATTTAACGAACTTCAGGACAACACATAGAATTCAGACATAATTTTAGTTGTCCACTGAAACCAACATTGCCCGTCAATCTTTCATATCTTCACACTAAACCAAATAACCAATGCGTCCTATTCCTCTCATTGAAAACAACAATTACAAACCTAAAGAATTAAATATGGCATAAAGTAAATAATATGAAGTTACCTCGTATACAGAGTCTGAGTTAACCACACAAAAAATCAGCTCTTCGACTTCTTTTTTGATTTAGTGGGTATCTTCCCATATGCCATCAACCTAGACTGTGACATCTTAAGCTCGGACTGACGCTGCCTTCTCTTTGCTCGCCTAGACTTGACACTTCCACCACCCTCCTGTGCTTTTTCAACTTCTTCTTGTACCTTCTCATGTTCTTGAGGACCAGAACCACTAGTGCCACGCCTGTCCATTTTCCTCTTTTTCTTCTTATCATCCTTCTCCAATATTTCTCCAAGAAGCTCTTTATATCTCTTTTTCATCTGTCTCTTCTTTTCATGGGGCACCTTCCAATCCTCATCCCTATAAGGTGCAAGCTTCTTCAAGGAAACATATTGATTCAGCTCCTTCTCATCCATTAATAGGATAGCTTCCGGGCTCAATCCAAATTTCCTTGGTTGAACTGTTTTGTAGTTGAAACGAGTCTTCAAGTCTCCAATTGTATCTTCATAATCTAGTTTGTACAATTCCTCCAAATCCTTTTCAAGAGCTATCTTCTCCTTCAAAGACATTTTCCTCTTTCTCTTCCTCTTACCTTCGTAAGACTCCACTTCATCACGCTCACCCTCTCTTCCTTCTTCATGACCCTCCACACCCTCTCCCTCTCTTCCTTTTTCACAACCCTCCTCACCGATCTCAGTATTAATTCTTTTCATCCTTTCACTCAAGAACCCTTCACCGGACTTACAGACATCCCAATCTTTAGGAAGTCCAAGCAATTCATCTTCTTTCTCAAAATCCGGTTTCTCCAAATCACTCCCTTCTTCATCATCACCACTGCCAAATCCAGGATTAACGTCCTCTGCTTCATAATACTCTTTACCGAAAGCCGCCTTCATCTTCTTATCAAACTCCTCCGGATCAAAATCCTCCTCCAAATCTTTCTCAGTTAGTGGAATATTCCCAACTCCCTCCAATCCTGCAACTTCTCTAATTTTATTCAACTTCTCCTCTATCTCCTTCTTCTTCAGATTTTTCAACCTCTTTACTTCTTCTTTCCTCTCAATTTCGGCCTGTAACATCCTCTCCTCTTTACTTTCCCTCTGTCTCTTCCTCGCATTATCCTTCTTCCTCACCGAACCATCCACCTGGCGTGAATGACCCAATACTCTATCCCCTACAGCTTCCTCGTACCTGAAGTTGAAATCCCTTTCGTATTCCTCTTGCTTCTCAATCTCCCCTTCATCCTCCATGAAATCAATATCATCCTCGTCACCATGTCGCTTCTCCTCGATATCCTTATCAATCCACATTTTGTTCTTCAAAAACTCTTTGAGAAAAATCTCTTTCTCGTCCAGTTTTTCATCTTGTCCAAAATACTCGTCCCATTTCTTTTCAATTTCTTCATTGTTTTCTTCGTCCTCGTCACTTCCTCTATGTTTCTCCTTTAAAAACTCATCACCACTATCATCTAACTCCTTCTCTGCCTCCTGCAGAGCTTTCAGAACCTCCTGCCTGTATTCTTCTTGTTCCTCAGCATAGGATTTCACCTTCTTCACACCCAGTCCATCTTCCTCTTCTTCAAATTCAGGTCCTTCCTCAATCAAATGTTCTGCCATTACATCTTTTAAATACTTTTTCGGCTTCTCTTTATCTCTCTTCTCATGCTCCTCCTCCTCATCGCTACTCTCCTCTGATTCAAACAACTTCGCGTTCTCCTCCTTCAAAATCGGATCCTGATTCTTAGCTTTAATGAGCGCCTCAAGGAATTGTAACTCCTTCTTATTCGAATTAATATCTTCATCGTCGGATGTCTCTGAATCGGACTCGGAATCAGAACCTGAATCTACTACTAATCCTTTCTTCTTCATTTCTTCGAGACGTTGTAAATCTTCGCGTTTCTTGTTGTGCTCGAATCGCTTAGCGTATTCCTTGTTGATTTGGATTTTAGAGATGTCTTCCTCGACATTGTCGCTTGCATCGTCGAAGAGATTCACCCCCATCGTTAGTGTATAGAGGTGGTTGGAAGTTCGTTTCGAGTGTATTTGCAGATGGTGGAGAGTCTGATAAACCCTAGCCGCCAAGTAGACGAGCGGGGTAAAAAGCCGATTCCTTGAAATAGTAGCGCTGGGATGCTATCGAACTAGAAGGTAGCTAGTGGCTACATGAGGCTTGTTGAATAGTAACTTACTCAATTGCGACAGCGTGAACGATAGAAGCTCAATCAGCCAAGAAAAACAAAAGGGTCAATAGAAGCTCCTCCATGAGTAATTTAAGATATTTTATGTCACTTTTAAGCTACTAAAATAATTATTTTTTAATGGTGCCGTAAATTTTAGTAATCTTACGTGTATTACCAACTTTGATTTTCCTAAGTTAATAATATCAATTTTTATTTATATTAAGAAATATTTTTTATGAAATTTAAATTTGGTATTTTTTACATAATTAATATTTTTGAAAGTATATTAAATTCAAAAATATATATTATATTTTAAATTACATTAAATGTAATTTTTTACAATTTTTTCCTTTATTCCTCATTACTAGATATTATACTAATTGATATGTGTTTACTAAATTTTATTTTATCAAATTAATTATTAAATATATTATATTTTTATTAATTAGTTACTATTTTATTAGTTATTTTATTTTATTGCTAAATTTATTGGTTAAATTAATATTATTAACTACTTAACTACACTTGAAATATTATTTATTTATTAAAAAACTCATTTATTATTGAACTATTATTTTTGTAATTTTAATTCATTTGCTAATAATTAAAACCTTTAAAATACCACTAAAATAGCTGTTAGTTATATAATAATCTACAATAGCTCAAATATTAAATACAAATACAACGATTTAAAGGTGGGAACCAATAATAATGCAATAAACATGATGAAAATTATGAAAAAATTAATAGCAATAACCCAAACACAACATTAATAATTGAAAAATATAACAACAATAAAAGTGAGGATTCTTCAAACACCAACATAGTCGTTACCAAAAAGTCTCTAAATATTTTTAGTCATATCATGCATTAGGCAACGATTTATTTTCCTATCCCAAACGACACACGTACTTTAAAGATACCTATTGTGATATGAAATACACTTATTAAAATACTGTCATGCTAAGTTACCATCTATAACATTGGTTTTATCATAGTTAGAACATTTGGTTTATGATCATAAGTATATCATTCATCTTCAACGATCATATTATGTAATATGATACAATCCATCATAAGTTTTTTTCCAAAACAGCTACCTCTCACAAAAAAGTATTCGAGCTTGTATAATTGGAATTCGTGTCTACAATACCCCAAATGCACGGTCAACAGAATTCCCTACTACCTCTTGATGTTGAGCAAAGAGCTTATGGTTTTCACTTTGTGGTGATCGAATGGACCAAATGAGTGTAACCCATGGAGAGTATATACCATCGATTAAATAATAGCCCAAGTTATATTGGTTACCCTTAACTGTAAATGTTACTAATAAAGCTACCTCATTATATATATCATTAAATTCTAGAGACTAGTCTCATACATGTATGTCATTACAAACCTTGAGTACCATAGAATTCATGCCCTATTCATAAATCGTAGGAAGCAACTACTTAGCAAATAATTGTCCCCTTTCCATCCCCTTCGGAATACTGATTTAATGCTCTATTTATATAAACCCAAATTATAAACTGGTAATTACACATAATTAGTTATAATAATTATTCTAGGGTGCATCTTATTAAATGTTATTATTATTATCTGTATTATTATGGCAATTTAGATGTAAATTTAATTAGGTTAAAATTTGATAGATTATAGATTATTAGTTTTAGATCTAATTGGAACCCTAATTGATATGTGTTTAACTCTAATTCTAGTAACTAGATGTTTTTCCTCAATTTATATTTCCTAAATTATCACCCAACCTACTATGAACCTTAATTCTACCATATGATCCTCCATTCCCCTCCCTCACCACGTTTTCCTCTCCGCACCACCCTTCTTTCTCATGCATCCTCACCTATGCACTCTATACATTTGCTCCATCCCTCATCTTGTCTTCTCATCACCACACTCCCTCGCCTATATAACGCCTCATCCCTCTCTAATTTTTTTGTCTGAAATACCCTAATGCAAACCCCTTGATCTATGTCTTTCTCTCCATCCTATCGATCAACAAATCACTATCATTTCACCACCATCTTCATCAATTTTTCTTTATCAACGCCCTTCGCCTCTATTTCCTCCTCTAGCAACACACAATGCCACCGAAAGACCTTCCCTAGCAAGGACATAACCTCCATTCTACCCCCTTAGCTTCTGTCAAAGTTGTCGAACTCCTGCCCTAGTTGTGCCCATAACCACCAAGGTTCCCTTCCTTAGCTTCTGCCACTTCCACCAGAGCTCCCCTTTTTCTACACCCTCCACCACCAAAACAATTTCCTTAGCTATGCACAAAATCATCGAATCATCCCCTCCATGTCTATAACCATTTCCACTTCAACTTCCCCCACTGCATCAGTAGCAACATCCAAAGTTCCACTGAAATACTTCAAAACCCTAATTTAGAAAATTATGTTAAAATAGTGATTTATTAGGGAAATAAATTAAATAATTATTTTATTAGAATAAAGGGAAAATTTAAGGCAAAATCAATAGGATAATAATAGATAATTTAGTTAGGGAAAATTAGAGTATTTTGCTAATTACAATAGAATTTAGAATAAATTATCCAAAATATCCCAAATTAATATAAAAAGGGAATTTAATTATTATTTTACTAATTTTTATTATTTTAAAATATTTAAAATACCAAAATATCATAAATACCCCAACCAACCCATTTTCCCTTTTTCTCTTTTTCGTCCCTTTTTCTTTTTTCCTTTTTTTCCTCCTTATTCTTCCCCCAAATTGAGCCAGCCCTCCTCTGCGGCCCAACCCCCTCCTCCCTCTTCTTTCCTCCACGCAACCCAAGTCTGTATCTTCCTTTTCTTTTCTCCTCCCTCGCTCAGCCGCCCGGTTCCCTTTCTTTTCTTTTCTCTTCTTTTTCCCCAGAACAGCTGACCGACCCACCCTTTCTTCTTCCTCCCGCTCCTCCCACGCCCTGCAAATCGAAGACCTGCAACCTCCCCGTACGTTGACCAACCACCCACTGCATCGCCGGCCTGCACCACCCCATCTCTCCCTATTGTTTTCCTTTCCTTTTTCAACCCCAACCAACCCCACTCCTCCTCCCACGCGTACCCCCTCCCTTTCATTTTCTTCTCCCTAGACCAAGCTGCACTTGCAAATTATAGGCCTGTACCGGCCTGCCACCGCCCACCGGAAACCCTGCCACACCTACCCCCTCCTGTCCTCTTTCCCCTTTGTCGTATCCACCCCCATTAGCCTATAAATGCCCCTAACCGACCCCTCAATTGACCTTCTTTTCCTACCCGAAAAAATTCACCCCTTGTGCCACCGCCACTTCAAATGCCTCCACTGCCGCTATAGCCCAACGCCATCGGGTGAACCACCTACCAAACTCCTCTCTTCGTTGCCCTCCACCGAACCACACCACCCACCACCTCTAATTTTCCCTACGCGAGCCAACCCAGCCGCGCCAAGTAGGCTCCCCAATCTTCCAATTCTCCTCCATCATCGCCCTTCTCGCCGCCATCCATGTCACAGTCACCACTTCTCCAACCTCCCAAAACACCCAGAAAAGACCCCTCTACCTCCCCCTACCTTCCTTTCTCCCTGCCTCCCTCTCCTTCACCTCCCTTCTCATCCACTGCCTTCGGCCACCACAACAACCACCACCTACACCGCCCCTTTTGTTGCGCCACCACTACCATTCCAACCCTCTCAACCTAGAGCATCCACCACCATCACAACCACCTTCTCACTCCTCCTCTTTTAGCTTAGAGATTCACTTCTCCAACTTCCCATCCTCCTCCACCGCCGTTGTTGGCGCCGCCTGGTCACCACCACCCCTAGGTTATACCTTAGCCTCCCCAACCTTTAAATATAATTTATGTAATTATTAATTATTTTATTTGTGTTAATATCATTATTATTATTGCTACTACTACTACTAATACTATGGCTATTATTATTCTTATAATTATTAACTTTGGCATATTATTACTAATAATGTTATTATTAATATTCAAACCATTATTATTATTATTATTATTATTATCATCATCATCATTATCATTATTATTAACTTTGGCCCTACTATTACTAATGTTATTATTATTATGATTATGAGAACCCTTATTATCATTATTATTAAGAATCAAACTATTACTAATAATATCTTCATCATCATCATTATTATTATTAACATTATTGTTAGTATTACCTATATCACTAATAATAATAATAATAATAATAATAATAATATTATTATTATTATTATTATTATTATTATTATTATTATTATTATCCTCATCATCATCCACGTTATTATTATGGTCACTATTTTAGTATTACTAATACTACTGCTACTACTACTATTATTATTATTTGGGTTATTATTAGTATTATCTCTATTGTTATTATTATTCAAGTTATTATCTATAGTAATATAAATATTGCTAATAATACTTTAACATGGACCAACATAACTACCAAGACCTATTTTGACTTGTAGTAGCATAATGAGCTACTTTAAGAATAATACACCTACTTTTACTTATAAAACTACTACTATTATTATTAACCCTAATATTAGGCTATAGTAAGGGTAGGTAGGAAATAATGATAATTTTAGTGAGTGGGAAGTTAACCCTTATTATTTCCCTCTTATAGGTGAACCAAGTCGAAACCCTAAGGAGGCGTAGGAGCGTGCTTCAAGCCCGGTGTCGTATTAGGTAAGGATATGGTTAAGGCCTATTGTGTGTGAAAAATGTGTTATGTGTGTTGTTTTGATATGTGTGCCTTATATATTATGTATCTTGATCTTGTAGCACAGCTTACTAAGCATGGAGCTCAGGTAAGCTGCATGTGTTTATGATATGTGTAATGTGATATTATTACTTGTATTGAAATTGTGCCTGCATAATATTGCCCTCATGACATGCAAGATAGGAAGCCCTAAATAATGTGATGTGGTTATGAGAGAAATGAAATAGAGTGAGGAAAGTGAGTGGACTAGAGGATGGTGAGGATGGCCTGAAAATCTTATGACCTATAGGTGGAAAAAGGAGGAATAATGGAAATAACTTAAAGGAATGGGCCAAAACATGCATGGAGAGTCTAGGATTTGCATGGTATGATAAGCCTTTGTATGAGGATGATTTTACATGGAAAAAGTTGACTCGAGGATTAAATAATGTAAGGGAAGACTTGTTAGGGTGGTTGGAGTCCATATGTGAAAAATAGTACGTGAGTTGGTGTAAGAATGCATGGGGGACTTGATTAGGGTTTTGGGAGGAAACCCTAAGTGAGAGAAGTGTGCAAGGATGGAAAAACTAACTGAGATGGGTAGAATGGAGAATAAAAGACGAGAGAGGTGTCGCATAGAGGAAAAGTAAGCCAAGTGAGAAAGGTATTTGGGTGTTGAGGGGGTGACATAAAAGGAAGGAGAAGTACTAGGGTTTCGGGAAGCAAATAGGGTTTATGTGATCACGTGTAGGAGTTGGATAGTGAGGTTGTGATGTTAGGTGTAGATCGAGGAAAGTGATGGTTTTTGTAACAAAGAAGAATTTTGGGTTCTCATGGTGAGTGGGAAAGATGGGATGGAAGTCGTGAGGTCATAGGTTGTGTTAGATATGTGTTACGTGGAAGAGGGGATGGTAAGGAAAAGTGATGAAAGGATAACATCATTTGAGGAAAGAGGCGTGCTAGGGTTTTGGGATGGCCAACTAGGGTTTCAAGGCCACATGTGTAAACTAGGAATTAAAATGGAGTGCTTGGGGATGAATTGAGCGAAGTGATAAATTAGAAGAGCATGAGTTGTGTGGGATAGAGAAAGATTGGGACATATAGGACAAATTAGGTTTTCCCAGAGGAAAATTCTAGAGAGTGATAATGAGTTGACTCAGAGATATGAAAAGTTGGCCTTGGAGTTGAGAAGTTATGGTAATGAGGAAAGAGTGAGAATGAATGTCTTGATGTCCTAGAGGGTGTGGAAGTCCCAAGATATGGGATAGGGTTTTGGGATGTTGAGAATAAAAGGGCGAGCATGGGAAGTCTAGTGGGTTGTGCATGTCTAGTAGGATTGTGGAATAAGATACAATAAAATGCTAAATACTTAAAGTGAAAGATTATCAAGCCAGGGCCTAGTGAGGTTATATATTTTTCGGTCCACCGAAAATAATAGTGGCCAAGTGCCTTTTCCCTTGTGGAGTGATATTCGGTCAGCCAGCTATAATAGTGGTCAGGTGCATTATTGTAATCCCCCAAAATTTTAGAAAACCTATAATTTAATAAATAACTTTTATTTGAAATAAATTAGCTTTTAAAATTATTTAATTTAATTATTTTATGGATTTTTAAGTGTACAAATTTAGATATGAGTATTTAATAAATTAAAAATAAATATTTTGTCATTTTATCACATTATTTTTAATTAAATAAATTTTCAAACTAATAATTACTAAAAGTATCAATTTCGAACCAATATATTAAATTATATTCAATTAAATTATTAAATTAAATTATTTATTAAAAGTATTACATTTTATTATTTTCTAAATTAAATTAAAGTATTCTCCCCTATTTTCTCATTTTCCTTTTCTTTTTCCTTTTCCTTTTTCTCATTTTTCTTCTTTCTTTTCTTTTCCTTTTTTTTTCTCCTCCCTTGGGGCGCCCACACTGGCCTGTTCCCCCTCCCTACGCGCCTGGGCCAAAGGCCCGTTTCTCCCCTCCCCACTTCTCCTTCTCCCACGCATGACGTAGCCCATCCTAATCACTCTTTATTTTCCTCCTTCCCAGACTGGATCAGCCGATCCTTACTCCCCTACGCCGACCGGTCTACTCCGCCCTCCTTCCTTTTTTTATCTTGTCCTTTCTCGTGACCGACCAGTCTTGACGACTCCATGCCTGCCACCACCGAGCCGCCCTACAACTGCCGCCACCTGCCACCGCACCTACTCTCTCTTCCTCTCTCTCCCCGGTCATTTTCTTTCCTAATTCGAACCAAACTAACCCCTGCATCCCTATCCCGCATGCCCTCTTCCTTTCCTTCTTCTTCCCTCCCTTTCCCCTGCCAACCGACACCCCTGCCACCGTACTGCAGCCCCGACCGACCACTAACTCCCCCTGTCTCTCCCTCTTCTTTTTCTTCTCCCCACCAGCATTGCTTGCCCCATTTTTCGAGCCTTGCCTTCCCTTCCCCGATCCTCTTCTCTCATTTTCTCCTCCTTCCCATTTTTCCCCCATTTTTGCACGTCGCCGCCAGCCGCCGCACCAACCCCTACACCGCCTTCTGCCACCCTATACCTCAGCCCTGCACCACCACGAGACCACCCAAGCCACCCTCGAGCCCCTATCGTTCCTCCCTTCTCCACCTCTCCTTTTTCTCCCCATTTTCTCCCTTATCTGCAAGCCACCTGCAACCGCCCCGTTCTACGCCGTCCGACCACCTCTGCCGCCACCAAAACCACCAATCCACACCCTGCAACCTCCTCTACCACCTCCACACCTTCTTTTCCCGAAACCAACCCCTTCACCCATCCATTTTCCCCCTCTCTTTTCCTTCCTTCTCACCCACGCCCAGCCCGGCCGCCGCCTCCGCCGCCCTATGCCGCCGTGAAACCATCCCCAGCCTCCACCTACACCCCCTCTTCACTTCTGCACCCTTCCCTTGCCTCCAATCCTCCCCCATCTATCTCCTTTCCTAGCCTAAAGACCCCAACCCAAAAATAGCCATTTTTCCTCCTCTCACCCCCCTCTTCGAGCCTCCCTCCTTTTTATTGTGCATGCAGCTCATGCTGCATGAGCAGGATGAGCTGCTGCCTACTTTAGTATTTTAGTACAAAATTTTGAAGGTATAATAGCATTTTAAGTTAAGTGTTTCATTAATTAAGTTTTATAAAGTTTTATGCTTTGGGTTTTCTTATTTATAATATGATAAGTTTTGACATTATTTTTAGGTATTGGTTTTGCTAATCAAAGCTTGAATCTTTAACCGGGATACCGGTAAGGTTCAATTTTGGCGGGATTAAGGTAATCGTTAAACCTTACTTAAATGCATGGAAAAACGTATGTTAGCACATTAGGGATTTTAGTATGATTTTATGTATTTTTTGTGTTGCCTAGTATGATATATATGGTTGCTTATATTGATTGATAAAAAGAAAAGAAAAGAAAATTATGATAGCTTTTGTGCCATGTGTAGAGATAATACTTAAGGAATGAGTTTGATATTTGATGGAAATGTTAAATGCTTGTCTATGATGTATTATGTTGCTAATGCATGAATAATATTATTGTCTAAGGGTATTTTAGTTTATGTGATCTAATATATGTAGTTGCTAATGAGTATTATGTTGAATAATGACAAGTTGGTGGGGTTAAATGATAAGAATGAAGTGCTAATATTAATACTTTATGTAGTGGTGGTAAATTCATAAAAGTGGTGTAATAAAGGGGTTAAGTGGAAATTTTATAAGTGAAAAGGGTATTTTGGAAATTTTGTAGTAAAAGGGTATTTTGGTAATTTCAAAAGAAAGGGGTGAAATGATAATTCTATAAGTAAAAGGATAAAATTGTAAGTTGTGAGAAAGAAGGGTATTATGGTAATTTGCAAGCAAAAAGGTAATATGGTAAAATTGGATGTAAGGGGCAAAATGGTAATTTTTATAAATAAAAGGATATTATGGCAATTTGGAAGTAAGGGGTAGAAGGGTAATTTTGTAAATAAAAGGATTTTTATGGCAAATTTGGGAGTAAGGGGTAACTTGGTAATTATAAAAACGATGAAGGGTAATTTGGTAATTAAAATTATGATTATAGAAGGGCAACATAATATTTATAAAAATGGAGAAGGGTAAATTAGTATTTATAAAAAAAATGGAGAAGGGTACATTAGTGTTTATAAAAATGGAGAAGGGTAAATTAGTGTTTATAATAATGGAGAAGGGTAAAATGGTAATTATAATAATTAAGAAGGGTAGAATGGTAATTATGACAATGGAAAAGGGTAATTTGGTAATTTAACCAACTAAGGGGCAACTTGGTAATTATGACGATGGAGAAGGACAATTTGGTAATTTAATCGACTAAAGGGTGAGTTAGTAATTATTTAACCTACTAAAGGGGCAAATTGGTAATCATGATAGCGAAAATGGGTAATTTGGTAATTTATCCAACTAAAGGGCAAGTTGTTGATTGTAATAAAAGAAAAGGGCAAATTGGTAATCTAACCAACCAAATGGGAGACATGTTAAGTGTAGCAATTATGAGGGGTAAATGGTGATCTAAAAAGTGTAGGAGATAACTTGGTAACCTAAATCGGATAAGGGGTAATTTGGTAATTATGCAACCTGAAGGGTAATAGGGTAATTTGTCAAGTAAGGAAGGGATGACTTAGTAATTATATAAGTAAGGGGTAAATAAGTAATTACCTAACATGTCGTTGTGATTGTGAAATTTCATAATATGATTCAAGTAATGCTAGTTAGCAAGTTAAGAATATTTGATAACTAGTAAGTATTACAAGAATAAATCCTAATTCAGAATTAGATGAGATTATGATGGCTTTAATGGTTTCTCTGTGATATCTTGGATAACCGTCGGAATAAGAAATGACTGATGATATCAGAACGATTGAAAGTGGATAAGTATATGATTATTGTGCTTTTTGTGATCACCTTAATTAAGACACTAATACTTAAAGTGAAAGACCTCGAGATCGAGAATGGTGACTCTTTAGGGGTCGCTACCCTAAAGACGTGGTTTAGTCCACGATTATTCTGGTATTTGCTGGTGTGCCTTTGTGCCCTAGTCAGGTCCTATATCTTACTCTATCTAGCTCCACGGACCTAGTTAGGAGGTATGCATACTTATGGATTAGGTGTCCTTGTCGGTAGGGTACTAAGTAGCTTTATGCACCAGTACGACCAGAATACATTTGTGTCCTTGGGTTCGTGGTTGAAGGGTACTAAGTGGCTTGTATGCACCGGTACGACCGGTGTACCTTTGTGTCCTGGGTTCTTGATCTCTCGTCCGAGGCAAATAAATAGAATTATTGTGCTGATTAAAGAAATGAAACACACTAATTACAAAAGTGAAAGATTAATGAGCCGGACCCAGTTGACTTACGATAATGAGTACCGATCCACCGGTTATAATAGTGGCTCAGGAGCGTGTTGCCCTGGAAAGTGATTATGAGTACCGATCCACCGGATATAATAGTGGCCCAGGAGTGTGTTGCCCTGGCAAGTGATTATGAGTACCGATCCACCTGATATAATGGTGGCCCAGGAGCGTTTTGCCTTGGATGATGATTATATGTATTCCGCTCCACCGGCTAAAATAGTGGGGGTCCCGAGCTTAATAAAACAAGCATTGGATGTGAATAAATTATGGAAAGATATTAATCACTTATAGTGGAACACCTTGTGAGTCGGGGCCAGACCGGTCCACCGGCAAATAATAGTGGCCTGGAGCGTTCTGCCCTGGAGACCGATCCACCAGCAATAATAGTGGTCAGGAGCGTTTTTCCTTGTATATATTCTGGTCCACCGGCTATAATAGTGGGGTTCCCGCACTCACTTGGATATAACCAAAGAGATGATTGAATAATGATGGACTAATGGCTTAAGGCCCAAAAGTATCGACCGTACCTTATAACTTGTTGATATGTGGCAGCCTTATTATATTTGTGATTGTTATGCATGCACCTCTCATTACATATGTATATAGCTTGCATTATGTGTTGCATTGCGGGCATGTTTTTAAGTGTGGTATTAAAGGGTTACTCAGTACCATAGTACTGAAGGGTCCACTCGTGGGGCCCCTGCCTATTCAATGGGCAGTGTCCCTTGCAGGTCTTTTCAGGTGCTACTCAAGTGGGCAACAAAAAAGAGAGTAAGGAATTATCCAGTACCGTTAGGGTTTTTCTCCTTCTCTTTTGAATTCCCTGGTTTTAATGTTATGTTGTTATTGTAACCACCACTGGTGGATTTTATTCTTGTAAATGATTTGATACGCTACTCTGATTTAAGTATGTTGAATTTATTGTAGATTGTATTGCATTTTCTTTAGCCTTAGCACTTGGTACTGGAACGGTATAAGTGAATCGGTCTGGTACTAAGTGTGGCGGTAATATCCCCAAAATTCACAATTTGTTGTTTTGCTTCCGCTAATCTTTTAATAAAACGAAAATTTTCAGTAGTGAATTTTGGGGGTGTTATAGTTATTCTCTATTAAGTGTTTTTGGTCCACCGGCTATAATAGTGGGGGATTATGGGCTTGATAAATCAAACTTTGCATGGTAATAAGTCATGGAATAATACTAATTACTTACAGTAAAACACCTCATGAGTCGGGGCCAGTGGGGATATATTTTTCCAATCCACTAACTATAATAGTGGTCGGGTGCGTTCTGCCCTGTGGAGTGTTTTTGGTCCACTAGCTATAATAGTGGGGTTCCCGTACTCACGCGGAATTAATATAGGAAATGTGTGAAATATGAATATAAGATATGGAAAGATACTAATCATTTATGGTGGAACACCACATGAGTCGGGACCAGTGAGGTTGATTTTCCGGTTTACCAGCTATACTAGTGGTCAGGTGCGTTTTATCATGTGGAGTGAATCTGGTCCACCAGCATTATTCCCTATAGAGTGTTTTCAGTCTACTAGCTATAATAACGAGGTTCCCGTACTCATGTAGAATTAATATAAGAAATGTGTAGGATAAAATATTAGTTTAAGTATGGCTTGATGATATGAACTTGTATCATGCTTTATATGCCTTGCTTGTTTGTTTCTTGTTGACCTTACTCATATAGTTACCTTATATAGTACGTAGCAAACTGACCACCCGTTTTATGGGTATTGCTGATTCCCATGAGTAGAGGGCCCTTCTAAATTTATGCAGGTATGAGGTACCATATTTAATACCTATGAAGTACTGGATGCGTCAGGTGGGGATGTGTGATGACTGTCGGACTTGCTTGGGGCCAAGAGTGATGTTGACCGGACTCCCTTCTATCCTAGTCTACTTATGTTTTCATTTTATTTTAGTTTTTTATGGCATTGTACATTTTATCCCTTTTGGGAACTTAACTATGTAACTCGTTTTCAGTTGTAATAATTTTTTTCGCACAATCTGATTTTCATGTTATGAATACTTTGATTTCTATGAATCTTTGTTTAAGTTTGTCTAATGTCTTGTGGAAACTTTTATTTAGCCTTATGGTTAGTACGAGATTGGTCGAGGGCCGGGCTTGTACTGATCATGGCGATAACACTCCCATGCTTGCATATGTTATAACTAAACGAAAATTTTTCAACTGTGATTTTTGGGGGTGTTACATCCACCCCTAGCAATGACACATATTACCTAAGCTCACCCACCTATAATGGCATCAAGTGTCATTACTCTTCTTCTCATTGTAATATGGCTTTAAGCTGCTTTTTATTTCCTTGAGCAGTTTTATTTACCTTATTTTATGAAAAAGTCACGTTAAGTGTACCATGATTGTCGTTACATTATAGTTAAGGTCGAGAGGAATAACATAAAAGCATGCACACGTGATTAGGGATAGAATATAATAAGTGTCATTTGTATGACCTAGGGTTAGAAATGTTTCCTTACATGCACCATGATGTAATTGTCTTATTAAATGTCATATCATACTATAAATATGCACGTACATGCAAGCTATGGCATAGTAAAAATATAATCAATCACTAAATTGTAAAGACTACCTTCATGTTAAAATATTATGAATTATTATATTTTAGCTTTTTCATGACAAATTCTTATAATAACAACGTTTGGTACAAAATTTGAATACTAATGGTGAAACTAGGGTTTCTATGGCATTTTGGTCATTTTCAACCAAATACGCCTAATGTGAATAATTGGATATAGGATTGTCATAGAAAATTGATAGGTTAACCTTAGTCTTGACTTTAACCTTGACTTAGACCGTTGACCTTAGGAATGACTTGGATAATTAAAAATGAAGAAAAAATGGTTAAGTTTAGAAATGGAAATTATTGTGTGATATGTATATCTGTGACCACCCTATAAAATACTATTCCCTCCGTATAAAAAAAAAGTTATTCTGTCACTTTGTACATTTTTTAATAAAATAATAAAAGTAGTCTTGAAATTACACCAACACCATTCATTTAAAAATAACAAAGTATTTAATACATATATAATTAAAAAAAGTAAGGGTAAAAATGGAAAATAAACTTTAACTTTTGTAAAATGACTTTCTTTTTTATACAAAATTTGATGATAGAATTACTTCTTTTTTGATATAGAGGGACTAATATTTAAAGTGGAAGATCCCAAGAATGAAAATGGTTTCTCTCTGGGATTTTCTACCTCAGAGATGAGGTAGAAGCCCTCGGTTTGTTTGGTCCATCGGTGTGAAGTTTGTCCTAATAAGGCCCGAGTATGCTCTATAAGTGATATATGAGTCTTATAGGGGATATCGATATTTAATGATTAGGCATGAAGGGTGTTGTGTGGCCTTGTGCACCAATATAACTAGGGTGTTGTTATGTCTTTGGGCTGGATGGTTGGGAGGGTATCGTAATACCTAAGGCACCAATATACTTTTATATCTCTAGGTTATTATTGTATAACCCTCAAGTAATTAAAAATTGAAGTACATCGTGTGTAGGAATGTAATGGACTTGTTATAGGTTGTTTGCTCAATAATTTCCTTTATGCGCTACCCAGCTTTGGATTTGCTAATTTGGTAATTACCTCAATGCCCTATCCTTGGTATTTAGTATTGATTTGATTATATCAATGTTAGTAATTTTAGTATTCCATGATTTCCTTAATGTATCCCTACCATGTTTTTATCTACGTGCTTCATGTGCTCTTGCACGTTAGTGTTGCGTAATAGTTCACTCAGCACCATAGTACTGACGGGTTTTATTTCATGGTTTTCTACCTATTCAATGGGCAGTGATGACCTTGTAGGAGTTGAGGGTTCAACTAGATGGATTTTGGTAGAGGGTTGAGAGTTATAACTATCTAATGTTTACTCTAGCATCTTTAGATCTAGATATTCCTTGGACTCTTATGTCTCTTGCTTTTTTTTTCTTTTGTCATATTATACCTCTTTTGATTGATCCTTTTGTATTAACCAGGACAATGTCAATATGTAAAAAAATTGCTATTTTGTTCTTGTGTTGAAAGTGTTAATTTAAGTAAAGTAACGTTTTAGCCTTAACACTCAGTTTAAGAATGGTAGATGATGCTAGACTTATACCAAGTGTGGCAATAACACTCTCTATTTTTGTAACTAATACTTCCATAAAATAAAATTTTTAAGTAAAAAATTTAATAGTATTACAACCGACCTTGACAAGACACTAGGCAATTATTCCATTCCAGGTATATGCAATTTATACTACACAACATACCAAAAAAAAACACACCACGCGTCTCCCTGACAAGAAGTGAGCTTTGGAGGTCCTCATTTTTTTACATTCACAAATATTGGTCTTCAAAAGCACTAACCCCACTTTCAGCAAATTTCTTCACACATTCAACTACTGCTATTTTTCCAATATGGACATAATCATCACAATAATTAGTGGGCATTCCATAAGCAAGCATTATTATAGCCCCAATGCACTTTTGTGGTGGTGATAAGTTAGGTCTCCTTCATGCTTCAAATTGTTGATGAAAATATGGAGTACAAGCAACAAGAGCTTCCACTGCTTGGAGGAATACATGTCATTACATCTAAAATCTAGAGCAAAATTATTGGTTGGTGTATTTTGGATTCTCCACACAGTAGTATGAACATAGGCATCTATAACCATCAACATGATTTCTCTCTATATAGATACACCGGTAAAATCTTTTGTCTACTTGTTTAGATCTAAGTAGTTCTATCATGATTTCATGTTTTGATATTGGTAATTTGTGATTTCAAACATATATTATTCAACCTCTCTTTGAATTTCCCCGTCTATGTTGATGCTATCATTGAAATATTCTTCATTTTCATTCTCGTTGTGATGATTGAAACTATAATTTGAAGACATGACTGTATTTAGGTATGTATTTAGTTCTTTGTGCGAGTGTTGGGGATGGTTGGTTGAAGCATGTAGGATACAAAATTTATAGACCAAGGAAAATGTATGCAATATAATAATGAGATACTATCACATGTGATACCGGTTATTCTTATCTAAAAAATGATGAGTTTTAATGAACAATAAGAAGGCATGTGATTCATACCAATATATACTATCACTCCTTATAATACCCCCATTTTACCAACATTTTTTAATGTTTAAAATGGAATGCTTGGAAGCAATTTAAACAACTTATAACATTACCACTGTATTGAGTATGGGGAGAGGTGTGGCCACACACCTAATTCATACTCAAAGCAAGGAAAAAGTATCATAAACAAACTTTTACAATAATAAAACACTGATAAAACCTTTACATATTAGCATTGAGTACTAATTTTATACAAACCAATTCTTAATGAAACATTACACATAAATAAGGAGAAGCTGAAAACCATTAAATTATTAATCAATCATTTGTTGACATGTTGTATGTCACTCCCCAACTGAATGTTATGTGAATTATCAACCCGTGAGAAATAATGTCTTCTCCTTTGAATGAGTTAAATTCATGATGGCATCAAAGACATAAATATGGTAAAGTAATAAGTAAGACTTACATCCTATGCAGACCTAAGCACAATTCTCATCAAAGTTAGGCATACCTCTTCCATTTACATTGATATGGATTATTATACTTTTATGCAAAGATTACGTAAGGCACACTGCATGCCATATTATGACCATCATTATAAAAGTTATCATACTTCTAAAAATGAGTACCACATGTCATGTAAACATGAAATCCCATCATGACTTCTTATTGGGGTAGTAAAGTCCCTAAGGAATCTCTAGAAAATCATACTTTAGTTTACATATATCATCCATATTGACATGGATAATCCCATTTAAGAGGATCCAACTTATACCACACATATGATCCAACATTGGGGTTTAGTTTTTACTCACCCTAACACATCATAGTAATATTATGTGCCATTCCAATGTATCATTTCATACTAACGATCAATAGCCATGGCAATCACATATATATCCAACGAACACCAATATCCATTTCCACACAATGGATATTAGGGGCCAAGTAAGGTGTATCAACCTCCCTGGGAGGCCTAATCCTAATCCCACACAATAGTTATTAGGGGTAAAAGGTGCACCGACCTCCACAAGAATCCTAACACCATGGTGGGTTGGATATACCTACACCAACCTACACATGGTCATCTAATAATATCAGCACCACCAATTTAAAGGTTCATTGCCCTTAAGTGTTCGTATCCCCTATTAGGTCCGTAGAATCCCATATAAAGTAGAAAAGGTACCGTGGTCACTATACGACTATTGGCCACTTATGTTTTATGGTCACACAAAACGATATATATAAGGCATGTCGGCTATGTTTTACGCAATTACATTAAACAAATCCATAAATATTTATATATTACAACAAAATTACCGACCTATGTATTTCATATATCACATATGGAAGGTAGCCCACATATTTCATTCTAAATCCGCTTTCCAATTGTTTTAGAAGATCTTATAAAGATTAATGAGTTATTAAAGTGATTTTTAAACCTAACCAACAAATATTCGCCCTAAAGTGGAGTTTAAAACTCAACTCTGAGGTTTTACCTTGTTTCAAAACCATTTTACAAAATAGGGGTCAAGTGGGGTTGACATTGATACCTCGGTCAACTAAAAATGTCCAAAATCCAACTTTCCTAGTAGGTTATTCAAATTAGTCATAATATTATTGAAATGCCCTTTATATTTTCAAAATCTCGATGTTAAAGATTTAAATATCAATATCCACTACCAACATATAAAATTATTTCCACTGCCAATATAAGACCATTTAAGATATTTTATAGGCCAATGCCCTTTTTTTTAACTCATTATCAATATTTAAATTAAAATTTACCATTTTACCCTTTTTAAACTAAAATATCCATGTCCCATATTCAGACATATTACTGTATTCATAACACCACTAATCATTTTTATGTTGCAACTGACACTTTTTAGTATGATTATCATTCATACACTCTTAAGTTATAGAATTAACAAATATGTTTCCAATTTTGTATTTTTTTTTTCAATTTTAACACATCCATTTACCATGTTATAGCTTATTAAGGTATTCACAAATCATAAAACATTATCATGACACACTTTACATATTAAAGGCATTTCTATCATCAACCTTCCCTTGGATTCCATGATCACTATTATTTTAAACCAAATATGAATTTTGCCATATTAATATAAACACTATCATATTATATATCAAATTCGGCCTAAACGTCTATATGAACATCATAGCATACTAAGAATAGCAAAATCCAACCATGACACCCTTAGGACCTAGTGGCTGACCCATATACACAATACACATATATTATTTTTCAACCTTAATAAACCATTATTGTACATAGATCATATATTATGTCATACCAAAATTTTCATGTTTTTACACTGTCATGACATGCTCCAACAATTTATTCCACCATTACATATTAAACTTAAGCTAAAATTTCCATATATTCATATTAAGTATACTAAAAGAACTATAAAATGTTCTATTTCCAACCAATCAACTCATATGTGTATTGACAACACAAAATAGGGTTATCCAACACACATCATAATCTCTTATCACCAAAAAATAAATAGTATCTCTAGCCATCCATACTTTGTTATTGTTTGGTTGGATTTTAGGTTTAGAGTCTTATAATTTTATATTTTAATTTTCTTAGGTTTAATATTTTATTTGTAATTTAGATTCTTTATTTAATTTGATTATTTTTATTTTACTTAGTAGCATGCTCTCATTTTATTTTATCAAAGATATGATTAAACCCTATTATTTAATTGATTACTCAATTAATAGAGTATTCTATATATTCTATGCTATTGTTCTAGATTGTCCTAGAATAATAGATTGATTACTTTTAATTAGAATTTAACAAGTCGAGAAAGTATATAAGAGTTGATTCTTCACTTTAGGTCAAATAACACTCTCCATCAACATCAAAAAGAAAATCATTATATCATTAAATTTTTTTATAAAAAAAGATAGTTATTTTAGAAAAGTCAAATGCTACTTTCCATTTTTATCCTCTCTCTTTTTTTAATTATATACGCATTAAATGCTTTTTTATTTTTCAATGAATGATGTAAGTGTGATTTTAAGAATATTTTTATTACTTTCTTAAAAAGTGTGCTAATCGGCTATTTTTAGGTCAAATAACATTCTCCATCCACATCAAAAAGAAAATCATTCTATCATTAAATTTTTGTATAAAAAAAGATAGTTATTTTAGAAAAGTAAAATGTTGCTTTCCATTTTTATCCTCTCTCTTTTTTTAATTATATACGCATTAAATGCTTTTTTATTTTTCAATGAATGATGTGTGTAATTTTAAGACTATTTTTATTACTTTCTTAAAAAGTGTGTTGATTGACAAAATGACTTTCTCTGTCATATGGAAGGAGTAAATAGGAATTAAATGGATTGTGAGAACAATTACATGATTTCTACAACAATAGGTGAGGATAAATAAATAATTGAACCTAAAACATCATTTTTTATTTAAAACATTTTACTAAATATAGTAGGATTGATAATTGATTATAGGATTCCATAGCTTGAAAGAGTACGTTAGTTAAATATTTTCGTTAGCACATAATTAGTAATTGAACAAAATATAACTGTTTAATTAATTGTTATAATTTGATAGAGGTAGACCAAGATTCCTTAGTATATTTTATTAATTGATTTTACCTTTATTAGATTTTGTCTATTCTATTTTAGCTTAATTTAGTTCATATGAAAATTTTAGTTTAGAATTAGTTATTTCTTTATTTAATTTTGATCGTTTATGCCTAATTAGAGTGATTAAAGTCTTTGCATTATTATTTAGTCTATGTGAGAACAATAATTCGGTAATCTTAGTACCTTGTATTACTTGTGTGTTGCAAATGGTATACTTATTGATAGGTATATTTAGAAGATATTACTTTGTTATAAGCGATGGTGCACTATTTTAGCATAGGAAATAGGGGTGAAAAATGGAAGAGGAGAGAGAAAAATATAGTTAATGGTAGAGATAGGGGTGTATGGGTAGGATTAGTTGAAGTTAAGTGAATTAAGAGATTATGTAATATTATAATAAATGATATGGGGTTATTTTTATATGTTGGGGGAGGTCACAACCAAAGGGATAGGTGAAGGTGAGCGTACATGAGGTGGAGATGATGATAAATCGATGGGAGGTGTTGTTTGGTGAATATTATATAAGATAATGGTGTGGTTGTAGTTGGCACATATTTTAAATTCTCGTGTTGTTAATTGTAGTATTGATAAATAAGGGTATTGTTCTATACCAAGGATTGAGAGAGCTCGCCTTTATTTAGTTAGGTCACAAATAATAAAATAAAAACTCAAAATCACACAGAAACAAATAATAAGAAAAACATGAGAATAGAGGTTTTAAAAACTAAAATTAATAAAAAGAATAAATAAAAGAAATAATAAAAATAATAGATGAATGCAAATATGATGAATATGATAGGGATTTCGAAATCCAACACTATACTAGGTTGAAATATAATAGCATTTTAAGCCATCTTTTAATCATGGTATAGGGTTTCAATCTATTATCCAGCATAAATTATTTAGCCAATCATAATTAATAAATTAATTACACAAAAATGTATATATATAAATATATATATTAAAAATAGAGAAAGAAATAACCAAAAATAAATATGGATGAATATTTAGCAATTTATTCAGATAAGAAATTGCTAAATTTCATTTGAAATAAACTCCTTTTGATCTCTTTTTTCTTTTTTCTCTCTCTCGTCACACTTCTTTCCTCATCGCCTTTGTTTTATGTGGCCCACTCTGTGTTGGTGTCTCTCTCTTATTCCTTTTCTTCTGCGGCACCCTGCTTTACTCATTTATCTTCTTTTTCTCCTTTTCTCTTCTACATCGCCTCTTTCTCTTCCTGCCGCACACCCTCACTTCTTCTTTTTTTCTTTTCTCTTCTTCATTCACCGATCTTTCCCTCTATCTTCTCTATTTGTTCTCTTCTCACTTTCTCATTTGTCCCCCCTTCTGTTGCCTCTCTGCTTCCCTAACACACATCAATTTTGTCTCCTCACTCTCTCTCTCTTATATTTCTCTATTATGTTGTCTTGTGCCTCTTATCTCCATTTATTTTCTTTTATTATCTTGTGCTCCTTTCTGTCATCCTGCCTTTTATAATTTTTTCTTTACTATTGGGCCTTTATGTGCCTAGTCTGTCGGTCATCAACTCTTGGTCTAAAAGACCTAAAATCCCTAATTTTTTATTTTACCTACAAAATAATTTTATGCTTTAAACCCACTCATTTTATATCAATTTAGCTCAAATGATTAAATATATGAGATTATTATCACTTAAGTATAAAATTATAATTATCCTCATATATTTTCCAAATAAAAGACTAAAAACTAAGATAAAAGAGAATAAAATATGTAAAAATCTGTATTCAATAGCCCCACATTTACCCTCTTTCGTGTCCTCAAATAAGACATGATTTGAACTGAAGAAAATAATAAAAATAAAACTAACTAACCACTTTCGTAGGTCTCACAATTGAACTTAGCATGTGCACCAGTCATTTTAAACCCTTAAGTCACCTTTAGATGACAAGTAAGGTCTCATGAAGGTTTTATAGATGATATACTCATAAAATCACACACAATTTAAATAGAAAAATAAAAACACTAATGTTATTTCATAATCTTTTACTTTAATAGCACCATGATTAGCGATCAAATAAGATTCAATAATGGGAGATTTAAAGGGTTACTTTCAACTTATGTGTAACACCCCCATTTTTTAAAGCTAAAAATTTTCGTTTTGCGGAAGCGATAATTACAAAATCTATGGGTGTTACCGCCACACTCAGTATAAGTCTGGCATCCTCTACCGTTCTTATACTGAGTGCTAAGGCTAAAATATTACTTTACTTAAATAATATTAAAACAGAGGCAGGATAGAATTTCATTACAAATTACATTGTCCTGAATAGATACAAAAAGATCAGGCAAGAGTTGTAATGTAACAAAAGAGAAATAGCAGGGGACTTAAGAGTCCAAGAAATATCCGGACCAAAAGATGTCGAGGCGAACACCGGATAGTCCTAACTCTCAACCCTCTATTTGAAGTCGTCAGACCCTACCCTCAAAGTAATCCTGCAAGGTAGCGACTGCCCGTGGAATAGGCAGGGGACCATGAAACGGAACCCGTCAGTACTACGGTACTGAATAGCCCTTTATACCAAACTAATATGAAAAACTAGCATGGAACACATACAAGGCATACGACTAACAGGTACAAGACATTTAAGTATTCATACGAGGATTGGTAAACAATAATCATTTAGACAATCAATTTCTCTTAAAGCTACATGCTACTCATTTTTATTTGTCTAAAACAACCGACAGCTTACCAGACTAACATGTCAAAGGTATTCTCAGAAGTAATGATTAGAACCTAAACTCCAGCATAACAATTATCACATCAGCAGCATGACTCATATCTCAGCATAACTCCCAACCAAATTTATAACATCACAAGTGTATTAACAGGTAAGCTATAACATAATCCACAACATCAAAAGTATACTTACAGGTAGAATATGATAAAATACATAACATCACTTGGGTACTTACAGACACAGAATAATAATATCCGTAATCCCACAGGTACACTTACAGGTATAGTAAATTGAAATACAAAACATCAACGGTATATTTATAGATATAGTATAATAATATACATAACATCACAGGCATACTTATAGACATAATACCCACACACGTAGGCCCGCAGGCTACTACTTAAGCCACAGGTAGGCACAACAGCCACTACCAAACCAGTCCAATACCCAATAATAATCCTTCCAATCAAATCACATTATTTCCATTTTTTTTATTTATTTACTCGAGGGGGATACAAGAATAACCCGGAGACATGACAGTACACCGGTCATACCGGCGCACAAGGCAACACGATACCCTCCAACCATCCAACCCAGAGGCATAACAGCACTCTGGTCATACTGACGCACAAGGCACACAGTACCCTCCTCACCTCGGACACCTAATCCTTAAGTATCGATACCCCCTATAGGGCCCGTAGGTCACCTATAGAGTAGACTAGGGCCTTACTGGGGCACAACCGGCACACCAGAAACCCAAACAAATCGAGGACTCCTACCTCGTCTCTAGGATAGCTACCCCTAGAGAGAAACCATTCCCAAACTCGAGGTCTTTCACTTTACGTATTAGTGTTTTTATAAAGTGATCACAGATAACACACATTATACAATTATTCTTATTTCCATACTTATTCATTTTCCCTTTTATTTCCGATTATCCAAGTCAACCTTACGGTTAACGGTAAAAAGAAAAGTCAAATCAATACTAAGGTCAACCTACCAAAATTCTAAGGCCATCCTATATCCAATTATTCACATCTGGGCGTTAGGCCGAAAATGACCAAAATGCCCTTGAAGCTAATAATTATCAGATTAGTATCCATTTAAATACTAAGTCTATCTTATTTATTAATCTATCATGAAAAGGCTAAAATGAATAATCTAATTATTTATTATATAATTTAAATCATTAATCATGTCAAAAGACCATTTTGCCCCTACATAGATTTCGGCATATAAAACTCTATCATAAACTTTTGAAACGTACAAAACACATACTCATAAAATCAACAACAGATAATGCATGTTAGACATGATTTTCAGGATAAATATCATATTACACAAAAATGACTAAATTGCCCTTAGGGCACACATTCCTAATAATTACTCCACAATTATATCTAAACATGCTAAACTAATAATATATATACATAATTATCCTACCAAACATTCTCCCGTCATTAGAATTATTTTTAAGTCATACTTCTATACCCGAAATATTTTATATCAGATAACATGTCCGTTTTTATCCTTTTTCATAATAATAATAATTAACACATAATTATATTGAAATAAATCATGATAAACATATTTCATACACCAAAAACCCTAATGTATTATCATGAAATTTTTATCATTTTAGTAGAGTATAACGGTTACCTGAAATCCAGCAAAAACGTAAAATTAGCGGTATCCACTAAAATGTATTAGGTCCTGCAAATTAAACTTTCGTACCTAAAAATAATACCACAAATACAGAATTAATATCTATCAGATAAAATAATAATTATAGTATAAAAATATTTATTTTTCTAAAATTACCAAAATACCCTTACAATTAATATTGGTACCCAAAATTTTATTACACCACTACGCAACTCACGCTGCATGCAGCGTGAGTCACGCTCGAGGGGAAAGGGGGCACGGCAGAAAGGCGAGAGGGTCGGGCAAGGTTGCGAGGCAGGGGAAGGAGGGGACGGCAGGGCTGGTGGTCGGCGGAGCTGGTGGCTGGCCGGTAGTGGAGGGTGGCTGGTTGGCTACGGAGAGGAGGCTGGCTGCAACGGGCGGTGGGTGCTGCTCGACGTGGCTTAGCTGAGAGAAAAAAAAGAGGAGGGGGGCTGTTGGTGGTGCTGTGGCTACTGGGGCTGCTGGGCGACGGTGGTCGACGCTGGTGGGCTGGCGGGAGGGTGGTGTTGCCGGGCTACTGGCTGCGACGGGGGAGGGCGACGGCTTGGGGAGCTGGGCGACGGGGGAAAGGATCGGGGTGGCTGCGAAGGCAAGAAACAGAGGGCAGTTGGGTGACGGGTGGCGACGCTGCTGGTAAAAAAAATTGGAGGAGGTGGCAGGGAGGTTGGGCGGTGGAGCTGCTGGTGCTGGCGGGGTGGTGCTGCGAGGTGATGGGCTGCGATGGTTTGGTGGTGTGCTGCAGGGTTTGGGTTCGAGGTTGGAGGTGCGGGAGAGGGTGATGGTGTTTGGTGATCGAAAATGGAGGGGAGCAGAGAGGGAGCTGCGAGAGGTGCTGTGCGTGTGTGTCTGAAATGAAAGAGGGGGGCTGTTTGGGATAGGAGAGGGCTGAAGAATTAGAGGGGGCTGCGGTGGTGTGTGTGCGTCGTGCAGTTTTGGGCCGAAAGTGTGTGCGGGAAAGGGGACTGTTTAGTGATGTGTGTTGTGCCGTGTGCGTGTGTATATGTGTATAATATGCAGAACAGGTAGGAAATAAGGGAGACAGGACAGGAAGAGACAGAAAATGGCAGAGGAGGGGAGAGAAGATAAAAATATATTATATATATACATATATATATTATTAAATTTAGTCCGGATAAATTAAATTATCGGATAGAAAAATGATTCGATCTAAGGTAGATTTAAATAAGACGAAAAAGATAAATATAATCAGGAATAAATTTTAGAAATTTATTTCGGGTTACGAGTCGCGGTTATTAATAAAATAATTCAGATAAGATTTATGAATAAAACTAGGATTAAAATAAGGAATCGGTTTCTATCAACTTTTTAGCCTAATTATTTTTATATCTAAGTCATTGAAATAATAATAATAATAATAATAATAATAATACGTTTAATACTCAACCTCCTAAATTAATAATTATAACTAATCATACGTAATTATTAATTTTACTTAGGATTTCCTAAAAACGGGTTATTACATTATGATTCACATATAAACATGAAAAATATGGACCGGGCAATAATATGGATGAAGATCTACCACGTCTTGGTTACATTAAGATCTATCCTTACTATAGATACTCTCTATTTTTCTCTCTTAGATTCACGGCTACAAATATATAAACACACTTAAGTATGTGAGATAAGATGATAAAAATAATAAGCGACTCGCATATATTAAAAAGGAAGCTCATATTTTTATGGATAAAACCTCATGAAAGATATCAAACACCTGCCAAATGGATCGAACCATATGCTTAACTCTTGTGTTTAATCTCCATCAGATAGAAGGTTTCCCATCCTAATAATCAAATAAGATTTTATTGATTGTAACAGGCTTAAGATATAGAAGGGTATGGATTATTCTAGGATTATGGTGCTAAAAAGGATAAAAACTAGTGGAATTCTAATAATTAGATGAAATATAAACATCAAATCCACATCAATGATGATTAGTAATACAAACCTCAACCTCAACACCAAACTAGAACAATGGGATAATAATAATATAAAAAAAAGAACATGAATTACACTTTCTCAAAATCATCTCCATATCTCCCCTCTCCCTTATATCGTATCATTTTCTTCTTTCTTTAATTTTTGTTCTTTAAAAAAATAAAAAAGATGACAACACAACGAATACACACACACACACACACACACACTATCTCGAACACCAAACATAACCAATTTATTTCTCAGCATAAATACATATATTCATTCCATATATTATCACAGACACAACTAATCTATATCCATAATATAATAAAATGATCAATTTCCACTAGCTCTAGGCCATCGTAAGGATAATGCCTGAAGGTCATTTGATGTAGGTAATGAAAAAAACATATGGTTAATGTATAGGCTCAAAGTGGCTACTATGGGGTGTACACAAATAATGAATCAAGATATTTGGCCATCTGGTAGGTGCATTCGTTGCTGACATGTAATTTAAATCCTCTTATAGTCAATTATAATATTGGTAAATAATGGTATCGTTTTATACCGAGGATTGAGAGGGCTTGTATCTATTTAACTAGCTTACAAATAATGAAAATAAATTAATAAATAAAAACTATAAATCACACAAAATAAATAAATAATAATAATAACACAATAATAGAGGTTTTAAAAATATAAATTAATAAAAGAATAAATAAATAAAATAATAAAAATAATAGATAACTGCAAATATGATAAACATGCTAGGGAGATCAAAATCCAGCACTGTATTAGGTTAAAATATAATAATAATTTCTAAGTTACATTTTAATAATGAGAATGAGATTTACCAAGTTTTAAGCCAAAATCATGTCTATACATCTTATATTACTTCCCTAAAATAATTTATACAACAAAATGTCAACATTAAATCCTATTAAATACTAGTAATACAATAGCAACAAACAACTCCTATATTTAATTAGATTTAATGCATTAAGCACACGTGAAATGATGTCAATCTAAGTATCCATACTAGTATAATAAGTGTGTCTAGTTGTATTTCTCTCATTTGATCCACATGTATCTAAATGTTTCACTACTCCAACTAGAATCATAAAACTATTAGTTGAATTGTTATCTAACCTACCTGTTATTTATATATATAAATTCTAGCATATTTATATGACAACCTAACAAGTATAAAATCCTACATACAATCACCATGAGGAAACCAGAATAAGGCATGCACCATATAAATCATACTTGACATAATCATATATATAAATGATAATAATTAAAATAGAGTCAAAGAACAATATTATAAAACACAGAAAAATAATATTATATCTCAAACTATACTCTAGGATTTCAGTCTATTCCCTAGCAATAAATAATTAGCTAGTCATAATAATCAAATTAATTACATAAAAATATGTATTAAAAATATATATTAGTAATAGAGAAAGAAATAACCGAAATTAATTATAGATAAAAGTTCAGCAATTTATTTAGATGAAATTTTGCTAAATTTCATCTGAAATAAATTTTTTTGGTCTCTTTTCCTCTTTCCTTTTCTCTCCAAACCTAGCTTTCCATGCTTGTCTCTCTCCTTCTTTTTATTTTTTTTCCTACGACGTAAGCTGCTTCTTGTTGTGTCTCTTTTTCTCTACTTTATCTTCTTTTTTTTTTCCTTTATCTAGTGCCACTTGGTCTTCTCTCTCTTCTCTCCCTCTCTATCTCTCTCTCTCTCTCTTTCTTTTCTTCTACGGCCATTAGCTTCTGTGTTCTAGTTTTTTTTTTTTTTTTTTACCATCTTATCTTCTGCCTTAATCTTCTAGGTCGTTGCTCTCTCTCTCTTTGTTTTCTTCTTTCAGTGTTTGACTCTCTCACTGGTTTTCTCCTATACGGCTTCTCCCTTTCTCTGTTCTTCCTTTGCGATGATGCACTGCCCATTTTATAACATTTCTTCGTTGCTTGTGTCAGGCCCTTAGCTAGCTTTTTTGATCCTTTGGTCCAAAGGAACCAAACTTTTATTTTATTTTATTTTACCTACAAAATAACATTAGAAAAATTAATAAACAATCTTATACTTTAGACTCATTTATTTTATATCATTTTAGGTCAAATAATAAAATATATAAGGTCATTATTACTTAAGTATAAATTATAATTATTCTTATATATTTCTCAATTATAAGATCAAAAATTAAGATTAAAGGGGTATAAAATATGTCAAAAATATACACTCATCGGTGATGGAAAATCCAAAGTTGCCTTTGTCATTTTTTCAATCATAGCATTTTTTTTACTATAAGCCTCGACTAACACAAAAGTTAGTTCTAGTAATTTCTAGAGTCCATTACAAAAGCTATAGCAAGTAATTTTATCAAAATAATTAAATGTATATGAGGTTTGTAAAGAAAATTTGAAGTCAAAACATAGAGATTTTTTCATGTGAATTTACTCAAAAAAAGAAGGTATATATGACTCAAAATCTCACTTTGGAACATGATGAATCTCAACATCCCATGTCTGTAGTTAGAATTACACATGTTATTGCTTCATTCATATCTAGACATGTAGATATGTATTGCCTATATCAAAATTAACACAAAAATTTTCAACTCACTTTATATTGATTTTATGATCCTCTTTTAGTTAGATTTCAAAGATATGCTCATCATGAACTAGTTAAGGGCTCCTAAAATTCTAAATACACCAAAATCACATATATATAATAATATACATGATTAATTATTTTTTAATGCAAAAACACACTAAAACATGCAGGCACACAAAAACACTCACACCCCTACACTTAAACCACACATTGTCCTTAGCGTGTAGACAATTAAAAGAACGTGTAATTTTAAGTATGGAGAGATAAAAATAAATAAATAAGGGGAATAAAACTCTCCTATGACATTGGGTTCCTTCCCAAGCAATGCTTATTTTTACGTCTTCATTCTAATGTGATCTTGTTTTACTCAGTTAAGGTGGGTGCTTTCTGTGATTGCATGAAATACCCCAAAAACCCTAATTTAGGAAATCATGGCCGAATAGGGAATTATTAGGAAATTAATTAAAATAAACTACTTTTAGTGAAATAAATGGGAATTAATTAGGATAAGTCAAGAAGGAATTTATAAGTGTGTAAATGGGAGGAATTGTGGTATTTTAAGTTAATTAAGGTTTTTATTTTAGAAATTTATTAAATACATTAATTTATTTAAAATAGGAAGGATAAAATAGTTTCAAATTAATATAAAATTTATAAATAATTTAATTAGAGAAAATTAAAGTGTTTTGTTAATTAAAATGGAATTTAAGAAAACTCTTCCAAAAATCCCAAAATTAACCTAAAAATAGAATTTATTTATTGTTTTGATAATTATATTAAATACCCTAAATTACCCAAATTATACTAATTAAGTCAACCACTAATTTTCCTTATTTTTCCTTTTTCCCTTTTTCCTTTTTCTCCCTCCTTTTTCCTTTTTCTTTCTTCCCCCTTCCCTTCCTTATTTTTCCCCGACTGGGCCGGCCTGCTAGGCCTAGCGCCCTGCGCAGCCCAGCTCTCTCCCCGCCGAAGTTGGGCCTCGACCGGCCCAACTCCCTCCTTCCTTTCCTTCTTCTCGCCCGCAGCCTAGTGAGCCCAGCCGCCCGTAAGCCAAAACGCCGCGTTTTGATGATAAAGTCGCTGAAACGCCGCGTTGCGATAAGGGAAATAATAATCGTTGTCAGACCGACGAAAACGCCGTGTTTTGCCCAAAAATCACCCAAAACGCCGCGTTTCATTAATAGGGGAAATAACCGCCGCCGCCCGGCCGGTTCCCCCCTCCCTTTTCCTTTTCCCTGGACCGCCGGTCCAGCCCTTCTTCTTCTTCTTCTCCTTCTTCTTCCTCGCGCAGCCGCCTGTCGCCGCCTGTCGTCGCCTGCAACACGGATTTCCGCCGGAGCAAGAAAAGCCTGCCATGACAGCTCCAGCTCCGGTCGTGTCCCCTCTTCTCCCCATTGAATTTTCCATGGATGTGACTGAACGACACATCCCTTCTCCCGCACGAAATTTCTCTTCTTTTTCAGGTAATTATGGCCTGAAAATTTTCAGACCATGCGCCGGCCAGCTACGCCGGACGACCTACCCCAACCCTAACCCCTAACCTCCCCCTCGAAGCTTGTCGTTTTCCCGTCCCAATTTCCCTATAAATAGCCCCAACCTCTGCCTGAATCGGGTTCAAAAAACCTGGAACCCAAAGAAACCCCGTCACGCCGCCCCGCCTTCAGCCGCTATTTCCTCCGCCTCCGGCCACCATTGCCGCCTGCCCGCGCCACCAACATCTTCCCTGCATCCCCCTCTACACAGCCAACCCCCTTAACTGTCCTGCCTCGCGCCGCACGTGCCGCCCTGGCCGTGCGAAAACCTCTCCCCAATCAACCCCTTCCAGCCCTGTGCCACCTTCGCGCCGCCGTCGCCGGCTGTGCCGACACTTGCAGCACCCTCACCACCCCCCAAAACCACCAAGAGATCCTACCCTACCATCCTACACCTCCATTTTCCCCTACCTCTCTCTCTCCTAGCCTCCACAACCACCTCTCCCCTTTCTTCCTTCCTTCCACCGCCGCCGCCGCCGGCACCGCGCCGCCGCCGGCACCACCAGGTTGCCTTCCACCTCCTTGGACCCTAAATCCTGACTAATGAAAGTTTAATAATTTTAATATTGATAATTATTACTATTAGTATTATTAGGATTATTATTATTATTATCATTATTATGGTTGTTTTATTATTATTATTATTATTATTACTATTACTATTATTATTATGATTATTATTAGTATTATTATTATTATTATGTTTATGTTTATTATTCTAATCATTATTATCATTATTAATATTACTATTATCATTATTATTATTAATTCTATTATTATTGTCATCGTTACTATTATTACTATTATTACTATGACTATTGTCTCTATTGTTATGATTATTATTATTACCATTAACACTATTATTACTATCATTATCACTTTCATTATCCTTACCATTATTATTATTGCTATTGTTATTATTATAAATTTTTGGAATTAACATTACTAAGTCTACTACTCTAACTATTATTATCATTGTTATTATCTCTATTATTATTATTATTATTATTATTATTATTATTATTATCACTATTATTATTACTATTATTATTATTATTATTATTATTATTATCAGAACTAACACCCTTACTTTAATACTATAAGTATTATTAGAACTTACTTTGATTAGTGGGGAGTCGATTAACTATCTTAAGATCAATAATAACCCTACCTTTTTATCTATAAACTACTAGTTATTATGTTAGCCTTAGTATTAGGCCATGATAGGGGTAAGATAGGAATTTTGGTAATTCCGATAGAGGGAGATTAACTTATAATATTTCCCTCTTATAGGTGAATTGAGTGAGGACCTTCGGGAGGCGTAGGAGCGTTCTCCGAGCCGGCGCCAATCTAGGTAAGGGTCTAACTAAGGCCACTTGTGTGATATGTGAACTACTGGTTGTGGATGTTTTATATGCTCATGTGATGTACTTATGTGTTATGCTTTAAATGCCACTATCTTATATGCCTTACGTGTAGCGCAGCATGGATCCAGGTACGTCGGTGTGGTTACCTGTGTTATGTTTAATGTGCATGTGCTTCAATTTATGATGTGTTGTGGCCTAGGGACATGCATGCTAGGGTATTCGAGGTGGTAGCATAGTTTGGGGGACATGACAGAGGAGAATGAAAGGAAAATAACAAAAGGGGGGAATAAGTCGGTTGGAGAAGGGATGAGAAACTAGGGTTGCATGGGGTGGTCATGGTCTGCTTGGGGGCAAACCTTACGTATAGAAAGGTGCCTCGGGGTGTGTGGAAGGTAAGAGAGATGTTGTTTGGGTGTTTGGGGGCTCCGAGTGAAAAATAGTACATGGACCAAAATAAGGGTGCTAGGAGGGTTTTGGACGCACGAGGCAGGAAAGGGTGGGCTACATAGGCCCAAGTTAGGGTTCTGGAGAAAACCCTAAGGGAAGGTAGTGAGTGGACCTTGGGATAAAAGGTGGTGGGCCCAGACCCACACACACTTAGGCGACGGATTTTCGAAGTGAGTAAGCTAACCAAGGGGAGGATGTCGGGCAAGTTAGGAGGCGCAAAGGTCTCAAGATATGAGAGGGGCCCTTTAGGGAGGACGAGTATAGCTGCAGTTAGTCATGCATGTCTTGGGCGGAAACTTGTTGAAAAATATACCATAAAATACTAATCACTTAAAGAGAAAGATGCTGAGCCGGGGCCCAGACCGGTCCACCGGCGAATAATAGTGGCCAGGAGCATTTTGCCCTGTATATATTTCCGGTCCACCGGCTATAATAGTGGGGGTTACCGTGCTCAGCAAACTAAATATAAAATCGATAAGACATGGGAAAGATACTAAACACTTACAGTGGAACACCATGTGAGTCGGGGCCAGACCGGTCCACCGGCAAATAATAGTGGCCAGGAGGTTTTGCCCTAGAGACCGAACCACCGGCAAATAATAGTGGCCAGGAGCGTTCTGCCCTGTACAGATCTCCGGTCCACCAGCTATAATAGTGGGGTACCCGCACTTACATGGATTAATAGAGAGTATGTGGAATCGAGTATGGTAATAAGAGACTGAAAGGATAAGTCTAATTGGAACATAATCGGCCTCACTATTTGTATTGTCTTATGTGCCTATATGATCATGCTTGTATCATGTACCTTGTATGTTCGGCCTTAGTTATTCGGTTACCTTGCTCAGTACGTAGCGTACTGACCACCCGTTTTATGGGTGCTGCTCATTCCCACAAGCAGAAGGCCCCACTGATCTAGTGCAGGTAGGTGAATCTATATTTGATGCCTACGACGCTCATGAGGCGTTGGGTGGGACCGAGAGCTGAGTTCGAACCTAGCTTGGGGATCGAGAGTGGCGTGGCCGGAGTCTGTTATCACTTCACCTTTCTTATGTTTTTATTTAAGTTTATTTGTCTCAAGTGTATGATGTTTCAACTTGCAAAAACCTTAAACCGTATCTTGAATTGTACTTTGAACTCCCGCACTCTGATTCTGTATTACTTAGGTTTTACCCATGAACGTGTTTTGCTAACAGCTCGTATTTGTTGGTTAATCTGTTTTAGCCTTAGCACTTAGTACCAGGACGGTAGGAGTGAACCGTTCTGGTATTAAGTGTGGCGGTAACGCCCCCGAATTTACAAGTGTTACCTCTTATTTTCGATAAACTTTTTGAAATTAAACGAAATTTTTCAGTAGTAAATTTGGGGGTGTTACATTGCACCCCTTCCACATTATGCAATGTGAGTGCCTCATAATAGTTTTTAAGCCTAGGAATGTTGACCTTGAATTCATTTTTTATCTTCTCCCTTTTGATCTATATGGCACCATGAGGGAAAACATAAGTAATAATAAAAGGACCAACCTATCTAGAATGCAACTTACTTGAGAATAAGTGAAGCTGAGATAGGTAGAGTAAAACTTTTTGGCTTACAACAAATGACTTTCCATGATCATCTTATCATGAAAGCTTTTGTCTTGTCTTTGTATACCATAGTAGTTTCAAATGCATCATCCATTATCTCTTCAAGTTCATGAAGTTGTAGCTTCCTATACATTCTAGTGGAGTCTATACTCATGTTCAGGCTCTTCACAACTCACCATGCCTTATATTCAAGCTCCACATATAGATAACATGCTTTTCCACAGACAAGTCAAAAGGGAGACATGCCTATGGGTGTATTGTAGGCAGTCCTATAATCCCACAAGGCGTCATCCAACATTTGGCTCTAATCCTATCTAGTTAGGCTCGTGATCCTCTCTAGTATCTCCTTGATTTCTCGGTTAAAGACTCATGTGTGCCCACTAGTTTGAGGGTGATAGGGTGTAGAAAATTTATATGTAACCCCATACCTATGTAGCAAGGCTTCGATCATCTTGTTGTAAAAGTATTATCCTCCATCACTAATGATCACTCTAGGCATACCAAATTTGGAAAAGATGTGAGATTGGAGGAAACATATAGCTACACAAGAATCATTAGTACATGTGGCAATTTCTTCCACCCATTTTGGCACATAATCCACAACAAGAAGAATATATAGATAGCCCTTAGAAGATGGAAATGGACCCATAAAATCAATATCCCATACATCAAAAATTTCTATAACTATAATAGAGGTTAACGGCATTTGATCTTCAAGACCAATGCTACTTGATCTTTGTACCTGACACAACTCATGCAGTAAGTGTTAGCATATCTAAATAGTGTAGGCCAATAAAAACTAGCTTTAAGAACCTTGAAGGCGGTATTTTTAACACTAAAGTGTCCTGCATAATACAAAGTATGATAGTGTGATAAAATATGCTTAAATTAGGAGTTAGTTACACATCTCCTCACTGTACCAACAATACCAAATTTTCATAAATATGGGTCATCCTAAACATATTAGTATGCCTTCTTTCTAATCTTATTTCTCACATATCGTGGCATGTTAGTAGGTAGCCTATGAGTAATAAGATAGTTCATAATATTATCAAACCATGGTGTACTTATCTATATCCTGAAGAGCTACTCATCCGGGAAATACTCAATCAATGGTATGAGTTCACCATCTTGAATCATGTGGTTCAAATGATCGACTACTACATTCTCGCTCCCTTTCTTGTCCTTAATATCCACATCAAACTCTTGTAGCAAGAGAACCCATCCTATTAATTGGGGCTTTACTTCCTTTTTAGACAACAAATACTTCAATATTGCATGGTCTGTAAAAATGATAACTTTAGTTTGAAGTATATATGATCTACATTTTTAAGAACAAATACCACCACTAACAATTCTTTCTCAGTAGTGGAGTGATTCAACTGAGCATCATTAAGATTCCTTAAAGTGTAATAGATGATGTAGGGCTTTTTATCCTTTCATTATCCCTAACTGCACGAATCACATAGTCAAAGGCATCACACATGATCTCAAATGGTAAGAACCAATCTGGAGGTAGCATCATGAGGTTGTCGTTAGGAGCTTTTTGAGTTCATCGAATGCTTTTTTACACTCCTTACTCCAATCAAAAGACACATCCTTCTACAAAATGTGTCTCAATGGTTGTGTAAGGCTAAAGAAGTCATTTATGCACTGTCGATAGAAGCCTACATGTCCAAGAAAATAATAAATCTATCTCACCCAAGTAGGAGAGGCTAAGTAGCGCACAACATCTATCTTAGCTTTATCAACCTATAACCCTTTAGATGAGACAATATGACAAAATACAATTCCTTGTTTTACCATAAAATGACACTTTTCCCAATTAAGTATAGGGTTAGTTTATTCACATCGTTTTAAAATTAAAGTCATATTTTAAGGCAAGAATCAAAAGTTTCACTAAATATGATAAAATCATCCATAAAACCTCTATAATCATCTCAATGTAATAAGAGAAAACACTAACCATAAATCCTTGGAATGTACTAGGGGTGTTGCATAGCCCAAAGAGCATGTGTCAATAGGGGTGTTACCAAATGTGTCATCTTCTCCTGATTCTCCTTTGCTATGTGAATTTGGTTGTCACCGAAGTACCCATCAAGGAAGTAATAATAGGAACAACCAGACAATCTCTCAGGAATTTGATCAATAAATGGTAATGGGAAGTAGTCTTTCCTTGTTGTGGCATTCAACTTCATATAGTCAATGCATACCTTGTGTCTAGTCACTATCCTTTTGTGGGACAAACTCATTCTCCTCATTCTTCACTACAATAACCCCCAAAATTTTAGGCACCACCCATTTAGAATTTGATATTGGGTATATGACTCTGCAATCTAAAAGCTTGATGATCTCCTTCTTTAATACTTCCGTCATAGGAGGATTAAGTCTGTGTTGAGGTTCTCTAGATATCTTAGCTCCTTCTTCAAGAAGTAGGTGGTGAACACACATGGTAAGAATTATCCCTTTGATGTATACTAACGTCCATCCAGTAACTATTTTTTGAGGACTTTTAATAGCTTGCTTTCTTGCTCCTATGTAAACTTTGAAGATAGGATCACCATAAGGGTATCTCTATCTCCTAAGTATACATACTTCAAATGATCTAGTAATGGCTCGAGCTCTAATGCAGGGACTTAAATCACATAAGGTATGGACTTGTTAGTATCTAAAGGAGTTGAAAAAGAAGGGGATCCACACTGATATGGAGGGTTTACCTCCATGTGTGCCACAATATGTACAAGATGTGGGGAAAGTATCGTTTCTATCTATTCCAAATAATTATATTCCCCATTATCATCCAATCCTAAGATTTTCGCAAGAGGTTGTCAATGGATCATCTTCATCCTCTTCAAATTAATCATGTGCCAAAAGGTCAATGGTGTCAATAGTATAACAAGAATGGTCATCCATAGGGTACCTCATAGCCTCGAAGATGTTGAAGCTTATGATATATGACTTCTCCATCAAACTCCATAGCGAGAGAAATATTATGAACGTCTATCTTTGTGAAAGTGGTTATCATCAAGGGCCTTTCTAAGAAGAATTACATTTAACTTGAGCTACTTTTATCCATATCAAAAACATAGAAGTTTGCATAAATATGTGTACCAATCTACATAAGAACATATTCTACAAGCCCAGTGGGGAATGTATTAGAATAATCAGCAAGTTGAATGATAACATTATTTTTCTCAAGCTCTCCTATAACTAAAGATGCATAAATAGAATATGGAATGACATTAATAGATGCACCTAGGTCTAGCATAACATTTTCAAACCTATTGCTACCAATTACACATGAAACAATGAACCTTATAAGATCTTTACACTTTGAGGGTAAATTCATTTGTATGATAACAGACAATTGCTCACTCATCCTAACAACTTCCTTCTCCCACATTCTATTTCTCATGGTGTATAACTCATTTAAGAATTTTGCATATTTGGGCACTTACTTAATAGCTTCTAGGAGTGGGATGTTGATACGCACCTTCTTGAACATATCCAATATAGCTTGATTACCCTCATCCTTCTTTAATTTGGACAACGTGCTAGGAATATGAGCAGTAGAAATAGGGTTAGTAATATCAAATTTTGGAATGGTAGAGGATTTATCATTCGAATAACTCTTAGATTTCTGCTGAATAGCGGGTTGGTCAACTGATTGTATGTTTCTCCTCCTATTCTCTTACTTTTGCATGATATATCCCTTCTTTTGTTGTGAGATATTCGTCCAACTACTCTAAATTATCCTTTTTCTTGTTTAGAGCACTCTCACATGTTTTTCAATTCCTTGTTACCACTACATTAGCTGACTCAAAGTTTTCCTTTAGATTGGGCTACTAGGTAGTTTCCTTAGATCATGTAATTGGTTTAGCTTAGTGATAACTTCTCCTATTTGACACTCTATATTTACCAATCTCTTATCCATATTCAATTGGCTCTGTATTAGATGATTATGTCAATTTGTCAGCAACTCAAATATCTTGTCATATTTTTCAATGATTGAGGCATAAGGTTAAGACGATCCTCCTTGTAGTTTTTGATAAAACCCAGTACCACTTCGTTGAAACCTGGAAGATTAAGAACATTATTATTATCTTTCCAACGAAAATTAGGATGATTGTGCATACATAGATGTAAGCATTTTAAAACCTAATTGCATTTGCTTGCTCGTGATCCTCTCCTCCAATCATTTATGTGTATTTATTACTAAGATGTCCTATCGAGGAATATACTCTATATGTAGTAACAACTCTGATAGCCATGGAAATTTATGAAACAAGAGTAATGAGTTGGTTAAGTTTATCATCAAACTGACTTACACTTACATCATTTACTCTTGCATGGGTAGAGAGGTCATTTCATTGTTGAACGGTATAGGCTTAATTTTTCAATAAAGCTAGAGTTAAAGTGGGATATTTATCCATAAAAGATCCACCACTAGTTGAATCCAACATGTTTCTATCAAGTGAAGTGAGTCCCTCGTAAAAATATTATAGCAAATCATCTTACTTCATCCCATATTGTGGGCACTGTGATAGCAAGGCCTTGTACCTGTTGCAGTAAGCATGGAATGTTTCATTAGGCTCTTGTTGGATCCCTGTGATCCTTTTTCTTAGCACCATGACACGTGAAGCAGTAAAATACTTGTTCAACAATGCACTAGCCAAAGTATCCTAAGAGTAGATATGCCACGTAGGTAGCTCATAATGCCAATCCTTAGCACCATCCACTACGGCAAATGGAAATGCCTTAAGGTTCAAGATCTGAAGATCCTCCTCCTTAGGGCACATGGAATCACATACAAACTGAAACTCCTTTAGAAAATTATTGGGATCTTCACTAGGGAGCCCATGGAAAGTGGGAAGTCAGTGAAGTAGGCTATACTTGTGCTCAAAATTTTTTTCCTTTCGAATAGCAGGCTCAGGATAGCCAATACATGTAGGGACCACTTTTTCTATATTGTAAGTTGTCAAATCTCATAAACACTTATTGGCTACCATAAGAGCAAAGTAGATAAGCTATTTTTTTCGGTGATGTGCTGATATTTAAAGCCTCTTCTTCTAAGTCTGATGATGATGAAGAACCAAAAAGATCATCTTCGAATATTGATGATGAAGGAAAACTAGAAATATTTAACATTCTAATTGTTTGAATGGATTTATATAATTCAAGATTCACTGGTAAAAGCTCTCCTTATAGTTTCCTTCTTGTATGCATTTACCAGAGAGTATCTAAAATAAGAAAAATACTATAAACGAGTAAGCCACACTAGATATAAAGAAAACACATAAAAGAACAACAAACAACAATAATAATAGAATGAATCAATAAAAACACACAATACACTAAAAAAATACTAGTAAAATAAAGGCAAAGTTACCAATCCCCAGCAGAGAGCCCAAAAATTGGCATGATTGTAGCCAAAGTGCAATTTAAAGCCTCTTATTGTCAATTGTAGTATTGGTAAATAAGGGTATCATTTTATATTAGGAATGGGAGGGCCACCTTTATTTAGCTAGCTCATAGATAACAAAAAAAAAATTTAAAATCACACAAAAATAAATAATAATAACGCAATAATGGAGGTTTTAAAGGTAGAAATCAATAAAAAGAAATTAATAAAAATAATAGATGAATGCAAATATGATGAATGTGCTAGGAAAATTGAAATCCACCACTAGACTAGGTTAAAATATAATAATAATAATAATTTCTAAGTCATCTTTTCATAATGATCTAAGGTTTCAATCTATTTCCCAACATAAATTATTTAGACAATCATAATTAATAAATTACTAGTACAAAAAATGTATATATATATATTAGAAATAGAGAAATAAATACTGAAAATAAATATGGATATAAGTTTAGTAATTTATTTAGATGAAAAATTGGTAAATTTTATCTAAAATAAACTCTTTTGGATCTCTTTTTTCTTTTTTCTCTCTCTCGGCTCACTTCTCTCCTATGCGCCTTCGTTTTCCATGTACTGCTCTTCGATATTATCTCTCATGTAATGTGTAGTCAAAATATGTTTTATTGGAGCCATATAATGCTATTACAATAACATAACTAGTTTAACAATGGTCAGACATTGAATGACCTGAGATGCCATGTGCATCCTTTCTTTATTATGACTTTTGTTACTAATGAAAGCATAGAACTTATGTACTAAGGTAGAAACTCTTTAAAGAACTTAACAAAAAGGCAAGAAAATTTTTAGAACACATAACAACCTATTTTTTTCTTTAAAGATACATTAAGCATACACATCACAAATGAACACGTACATGAAATGAAAACACATAAATAAAACTATAACAACCAACTCCATTACAACACTACATTCTCTATTTAAACTACTCATGGGACAACCTATTGATGTCTTCTTCTTCTTGTATTTTTTTCCTTCTTCATCAACTAATCCCATTATTTAAGCCATCAATTATTCCTTCTCTCCTCAAGCCTCATTTGTGCAAAATTCATATATCAATCAAGCTTCTCATTAATCTCTTATTCAATACGATTTATTTTGCTAAAGTCTTCATATTGAGGCTCTTCCATTGCACATTTTCCCTCTTTCGTTGTTTCTTTTATGCTAGGATGACGAGTTGGAAATGTAATTAAAGGTGTTTTGACATTGGAGGATGAGTTTGAATAATGACCGGCTTCATTAATACGACTCGTCTTTGAGTCACTGCATTCTCAATTTTGATTCATTCCACTTAATGTCTTTAACATCTAATCCTTGATTGTAGGTTCTGTAGAATTTTGCAGTTGATTTGGAAACATTACCAAAAATGATTCTTACATTGACACATACTGCGCCACCTTCATTGTGAAACTTATTGTAATAATTTGTTACTTTTTTTTTAAGTATTGGTTTCATGTCTAATTTATACTGACATAATTGTCGATAGTCACATTCTCCAATTATTTATATAAAGTGATTGCCACATGTGCGGTTCACCTAGCTCTTATTGATTTTCCACTTTGAAGAGTTGATTCATCAACCAAATATTCCTCAACATTTGTGTTATCATTATAGTGTGGTTTTGGTTGTGTCGAAAAAGGGATCAAATTTGAAGGAGATGAGCTACCTGCAACATATTATGCTGAAGAACTTCTCAAAACTCCTATTAGAAAATACACTTGGTTGAAAAATGATGCAAATTCAAAATTAAATGAATATTTCATTGGAAGGGCACACTAGGAAATGAGGTGCGAAGATATTATAGTGAGTTCATGAATTGAGAAGCATGAGATTTTTAAATAGTGAAGGTACTCCAACACTTAGATAATTTTGGAATGATTGCAATGGAGAATGACTTTGGATATCAGAAATGTTTTTGTGAAGTTGGATGAGGGATTTGATAAGTACATGGTTGGTTTGGTGCATGTATTCTCTCGATTTTGAGAGTTTTTTGTTTTTACGATAGAACAATCATGAAGCCATTGATGAGGTGATAAAATCAAAATTAGTAAAAATTAAAAACATAGTTAATCAAAATAGAAAAAACAACATTGTTACTAATACTACTAATAATAATACTATTGATAACAATAATATTAAGTTGTACAATAACAACAACAACAACAACAACAACAATATTAATAATTAAAGACAACAATATTAAAAATAACACCGATAACAATAATAATAATAATGAGGAGGAGGAGAAAAAGAGCAGTAATAATAAAGACAATAATAACAATATTTCCGTAGAAGCTAGTGATAACGATAATAACAATAATAATGATAACAATAACAACAACAACAACAATACAAACAATGATAACCAAACAACAACAATATTAATATATAATATTTGTAATATTAATAATTAAAGCATTTTCAATAATAATATAATAAATATAGTGACTAAACAACTTAATATGGATTAAATAGTTAAAATTTGAAGAAGATAGGAGTTGAAAATGGAGTATAGCTTGTAAATGTTGTAGATAAATAATATCATATCTAAATGAAGTAATATGAACCCTCTATATACAGATAAAAATATGCACTTTTATAAATAAATAAATAAAATAACATTTTTAGGGTTGAAAAATGGCCAAAAACTGAAAAAACTAATTTTCTGTTGACCCAATCAGGGAGCAACACCTGTAAAGGGTTATCATTTTGGGCTCTGCGGCGCTAAAATGCACGTGTCGGGCATTGTTTTCCCCATGTGCTCCTCCTCTCGCGTAGCAACAGATGCTCTCCTCTCTTTTTTGGCTCAAACATGCGCTGGTAGCATTTCTTGCTGCCAACACCACCTTTCGACAGTTAAGCTCCCTTTTGTTACCATAATAATCTATCATCATTTTTGTTGCTCTGCCTTCTAACCACAATTAATCTACTATTGTTCCTGCTCTAAGACAAATCTAATGGGGGTGTTTTAGTTGTGTGAGATGTTCATACTACATGACAAACTTCTCCCATTTCTTCTGCTATTTTTTTTTTTCTTATAATAATTTCACACAATAAAACTCTAATACAATCTCATGTAGGATCTTAGTTGTAAGAGATTTTATTTAACCATTGATTTTTTATTTAATTTATTGTTTTATTTTAAATTTTTAACTCAAATGCACATAAATTATTATTTGCATATTATATCAACAAAAAATACAAATACCTCCTAAAATACTTTTAAAATTAAATATCTAGAGTTAATATTTCAACATTACTTATTATTATTATTATTAATTTCCATTGATAATATATTATTTTCAAATACCTATTTCCATAATAAAAGATAATATATGTTAAATATTTTTATAGATAATTGATTTCTACGTTGAATAAATAAAAAGAATGTATTATATTTGAATGATTATTTTTTAGAAAGAAATGAGATGTAGAGAAATGTAAAAAGTTAGTATAAAAATAAAAAATAAGATAAATAATATTTATATAAGAAAATAGTGACTTTTGATGAAAACAAAGTTGTGTATAAAAAAATTATTACCAATGTAGTTATTGTAGCACTCCTAATTTTAGTTTATTTTCCCGCGGAATCTAATATAAAATAATAGTGTATTATTGTCATACTAAATACGAGTTTAGTTCACTCTCTATTCTAATATCAAGTACAGGATAAAATATTATGACATTTTTAAACTTGATAACAAAGGAAAAAGGTAAATTTCATAAAATGAAGTTTTTTGGAGATAAACTTTAAATACAGCAATAAATCAAACTACGTCAAAAGGAATCCTATGAAACTAAGACTCAATAAGATATTTAGACCATAAGCTAGCTACAGAATAACCTAGACTCTGCGCCCAATACCCACACAAAGTATAATCACTCATTCACATAAAGTGCATCAAATTCATAAAAGATATCATCAGAAACCTAAGCATCGACAACCGGGTTATTTGCTCTTACGAATGAACAATATCTATAAAAATAATGGTAAATAATTGTGTATTGACTAAAGTAACAATACACATAAATAGAAAATTGTAACACCCCCAAATTTCACTCCTGAAAAAAAAATTTTTTTGAAAGAATAAAGCGGAAGCTAGGAGCGAATTTGGGAAATGTTACCGCCACATCTAACACAAGATAAATGTCAACCATCTATCTCATGTTAGATGCAAGGCTAAAACCTGTCAAACAATTAAATCTGAATTTTAAAGCATAACAGCGTTACGAGAAATTAAAAGTCAATTACAAAATCCTTAAAAACTTAAATACAATGCTTGCAACTTCCAAAGGAGAATACAATTAAACAAACAAATCCCGAAGGATAATTATCCGGATCGCCTACTCACTCGAGTCAAGCCTTCCACCCCAAAACAGTATCCGATCTTAAACCTGCACAAGAGGTCTGCTCCCCACCATTGGTGGATCATCACAGGACCCATTCAATCAGTGTAGTATCAGTACGGGTCCAGTACTGAGTAAGTCTCGCTACCTTATCTTATAAGAAAGATCTCATCAAGCGCATATTAAATTATAGTACAATACGTTAATACAATAACATACATACTCACAACCCACAGCATGAGTCTCGCCATACACTCATACTGTGACAGACGAGCTAAGGCCAGCACTTAGGACATATATTACAAGTTCAGCACATAGACAACATACAATAACATGCAAGAAAGCGGTGAATGTTTCCTCGGTACTTTGTCTTTTTATTCTCATAAATAGCAATAAGTCCATTCCACACATTTCTTCATTAACCCATGTGAGTGCGGGAGCCCCACTATTATAGCCGGTGGACCGGAAAATATCGCACAGGGCAGAACGCCTCTGATCCACTATTATAGCCGGTGGACCGGAAATATACGCACAGGGCAAAACGCCTCTGATCCACTATTATAGCCGGTGGACCGGATCGCAGCCCCCGACTCACATGGTGTTTCGCTTTAAGTACTTAGTATCTTTCCCATGGATTAACTTATAAGTTTGGTTTGTCGAGCGCGAAAACCCCCACTATTATAGCCGGTGGACCGGAAATATCGCACAGGGCAGAACGCCTCTGATCCACTATTATAGCCGGTGGACCGGAAATATACGCACAGGGCAGAACGCCTCTGATCCACTATTATAGCCGGTGGACCGGATCGCAGGCTCGGCTCGACATCTTTCACTTTACGTAATTAATGTCTTATCAGTGTCTTATTAAATTACATCACACCATTGACATGCATAAATCATTCTCTTTATACTATACACGTCACAACAAATAAAATCACACATTCATAACTACACTTTAGTCCATAAATACACATGATAACACCAAACAACTCTAAGCAATCATAACCAACCCTAATTGTCCACACCAAACCGTGGTTGACCACTTTTAACCCTATTTTACCATAACAACCATACTTAGCCATCCCAAACCTTAATTATCCTCGACAAATCACAATTAGCTACTCCAACCCTACTTAATCACAACGACCCAGAGTTGATCACTCCAAACCTTAATTTTGTCTCCTCCATACCTTTATAATACTCCACGTACTATTCTCCGTCCAAAACTGTTAAAAACCCAAATCATGACTCACAGACTCGACTCTCCCTCATGCCTCACTCCTCCTCGTTTATTCTTATTATTTTCTTCCTTTTTTTGTTCCACCTTCTTAAGTTAGGGTTTCCTTCCCAAACCCTAGTTGGTCCCTATGTACCCTTAATTTATCCCACGTACTATTTCTCACCTCGAGCCTCCAAACTCCCAAACAAACTTTCCATTAGTCTCCCCACGTCCCAAGGTAACTTTTTATACGTATGGTCCGCCCCCATGCGGACCTTAATCTCCCCATGCAAACCCTATCATTTCCACCATGCCAACCCTATCATTCTCATGCAAACCCTAGTTTTCCCATGCAACATTAGTTTCTCCCACTCTCCCCTTTTATTCAATTCCCCCTTTTCCTCATCATCTCCCAATTATGAATTCCTTAGGTCATCCATACTTATGTCAACCAGCATACTTCCCTTTGGTTATCTTAGTTGTTTATTTTTCTCTTTCAAATCCCCCACTCCACAATTCCCCATCAAAACACCTAGCATGCATGTCACATCACACCACCTCATCTTTGTACCATACCATATTAGTACATACAGACAAGAGCACGGGAACGTACCTTGGTTCCATGCTGCACTACACAGTAGAACATATAACATACACATGATACAACATATAACCATACGAGGCATCCATGGCAAGTAAAAACATGTAATACACACAGACGACCTTAGTTACGCCCTTACTAAACACCCACAGGTAGGGGTAAGTAAAGACTTACCTGGGTCCGAAGCTAGCTAAGCGAAATGAGAGGGAAAGGGATCCCTAGTTCGTGGGTCCACGAGAAAGCTTTCCTAGACCCGATAGAAATCGAAAACTAAATTAGAAATTATCCTATCAATCCATAATCCACATATTCTAATTAAATAAACACAAACGACACAAATGATCTTTCTTAGAAAACGTGTCCAAAACTTAGAACTTAAAAGCATAGCTTTATTAAGATTTAAGGTTAAAACTAAATCAAAACGGATTAATACAAATATCACTTGGGACATTTCAACTTAATTTGGAAAGCCCGAGAAAGAATAATCGAACATAAGTTAATTTATCGGAAATAACTTATTTATTAGGTTTTGCAACTAAATCGGTAATCTAACCATTTACATAGAACCAAATCCAAACCGACTAGATTAAAACAGAATTTAAATGGTTTAAAACCCAAAGATAGAATTCGATTAGATGAAATACACATAGCAAAAATCAATTTTATAAAATCATCCCCGAAAATTAGGGTTTTTAATACCTAAACCACAAATCGGCCAAATCAATCTAACTACCTCAAATTAATAGTTTTAAAACATAATTAAACTAATTCTAAATAAATCCAGATAATCAATTTCAACAAAATAATATTCCGATTAACCAATTTCAGACAATCCATTTTCAAAATTAGGGTTTTAAAGCCCACGATACAAACTCCGTTAATTCAAATCAATTGATTCCAATTAAAGGCATTAAAATACAATTATGATCATTTCAACTACTTTTATAAATTTAATTTTAGCAAAACAACTACACAAATAACCAATTTCATAATTTCACTTAAAATCTAGGGTTTTAAGCCCGAAAATACGATTCAGTAAAATTCTATAAATTTAATCAAATTGAATGTTTAGAAATATAATTAAAAACATTTTATAATATATCAATTAATCAATTGATCAAAACCGATAGCAGAAATATCCAATTTAGCACAATTAGGGTTTTTGAACCCGGAACGCAAACCCGATCAATTATTGCAAAAACATACCAATTGACGGTTCGGAAATGTAATTAAACATATTCTAATATAATTTATATAGTCAATTGAATAAAATAACCTGATTACAAAATCCAATTTAAATCCGCGGGAGTTTTGACCTAAAAATTCAATTCCGATAAATTACGCATAATTTTTACAAATCAACACTTCCAATATAAAATTAAATACATTTTAAACGATATTATAAAATCAATTGAGCGGAACGGCTCAATTACGCAACCCAATTTCATTACACAAGAATTTTGACCTAGGAATCGAATTCCGATAAATTATGCATAAATTTCTCAAATTGACGGTTCCGACATGAAATTAGATACATTTAAAAACATATTGTATAATCAATTTATCCGAAATCGCAAAAACGGGCGGATCCGAAAAATTTGGGCATAACCCGGCTAAAAATCCAATTTTCCAAAATTCCGACACAACCATACAATTAACCTATCCAAATCAATCTTACAGCATATACATACATAAACAAACAATCAATTTGGCTTTTTACAAGCCAATCCATACCCAATTAATCAAAATAAGGTTAGGGTTTTTCGGAAATTATACCAAACGAAAAACCGACGAATCGGGGCAAAGGAAAGCCGGGGAAGCTTCGTTGGGGCCCGGGGGTTGCTCGCCGGTGGTCAACGGCGCTCGCCGGTGGCCGGGCGGTGGCGCGGGCTGCGTGGCCTGCTGCTGTTGCTGTCGCCCGCTACTGTCGCCCGCTGCTGACGCGCTGCTGCGTGGGCTGCTGTCGCGCGGCTGCTGCTGTTGTGGTTGCTGTGGTGGTGGTCGACGGTGGCTGGAGGTCGGCGAGCAGGGAGGAGCTGAAGAGAAGGTGGTGGCTGGCTAGGGTTGCGGGACAACGCAAGGCGCAGGGGGTCGGGGAGCACAGGCAGGGAAAGAGAAGAGAGAAAGAAAAAGAAAGGGGGGGTCGGGGTGTGGTCGACGGGTTTTTTTTTTTTTTTTTTTTTTTACAAATACACATATAAAATAAACTACTAAAAATTTAAAAACTATTATTGGGGAATTTTATCTAAAATTCATTAAATGAAAATTATTTCGTAAGGTTCCGAAGGCTTAAAATCGATATAAAAGCTACATAAAGAATTTCGGAAACATTTTCGGAAAAACTTACCAACATACGTAAAAATTTATATTATTTACGGAAATACATTATAAGACCTCAAAATAATATTTAAAAGCATAAAAGTAAATATTTAAATTAAATTCTAATAAACCGAGACTAATTTAAATAATTTCCGAAATCGGTTTTCCGTAAACCAAAAATCGTAAAATGGAAGAAAATTAATTCCGGAAAGAAATTCATCAATAAACTCCGAAATCTTTTTAATTTAAAACTTCTCGAAGATATTAACAATTTTCGAAAACGAATAAATTTAAAGTTGGAAATATTTTCTACGGATAAAATCATTAAAATAAATTTAACTATTTAAATAGAAATTCTATAATTTAATTAATATACTTCGTTAACGAAATATAACTCCAAAACAAGGTCGTAATCACACGACGAAGTTAAAATCGCAAACGAATCTAAAATATTAAAAATCAAAATACGAGGAAGAACGGGAATATATATTTTTAACCGAAGATCGAAATCATAAGAATATAATAAAATCACTGTCGTGAACGAATTTGTCTAGAATGGTTCGCAACGACAATGATTAATTACATTCAATTATGAATTCAAAATCATCGATAAATCCGTAAAACGAATCGAAATTAAAATAAGTAATTAATAAAATCATTAAACTTAATAAATTTGGATTTTAAAAAATACGGGGTATTACATCACTACCCCCTTAAAAAGGAACTTCGTCCCCGAAGTTCGGGAAAACCTAGGTAGCGGAAACTTGACAAAACGATTGAAATAAACATTTACCGTAATAACTAAGTTAAGAGTAAATCCGAAGAAAAGTAAAACGACATTTACGAAACCAAACCAAACAAAGTTGATTCAAAACATGGCATAGGAAGTAAAGTAAAAGAGAGAAAAATTGATATCTAATAGATCGAATACAATGGAATTCAAACAAGGAAGAAATACGGACTTAAGGTCAAATAAGTTACGAAAATACTGTCGTTAAAATAAAGTCTTACAAGAGAATAACAAAAGTATCACGTAGAGTTCAAAGAGAATAAAGCAATGAAAACCATAAGGGTTACACAACTCTAATAATACAACCAATACATAATATGCACATAAAACTTTACGCAAAGAGTTGTCTCTATGGCATTATACAAGAAAACAAGGCTAATACTTAGCTAACGAGTCACAAAAGGTCCTCCAAAAACACCAACCACATACATCTAGGTCAAAGGGAATTCTTAAACCCAAAACACTTTGCTAACAAGCTCTCTAATCCACGATATAACCATGATAGTCTACACACTTAATTTCGAAAATGCTACTAATGTAGCAACTACAACATTCGAGCCCACAATTCTTATTTATCTCCTATTCGTTAATAGTTCTCCTCATACCAGACAAAACTTAATACACTATCACTCACGAGCAACCAGAAAAGAAAATATGCCTACTTTCTAAGGAAGGGTCTTCATACATTAATGCTAAAATTACTAACACAAAACACAGAATGGAAATAACCTATGATTGAATGATAATCGATGGAAACTAGATATAAACCCATAATGAAAGTTATACTGCATCATTAAGATTACTAGGGTAAATTAGGCACCCTACACCTTGATTATAAAAACAAACACCTCTATCTAAACCTTAACCTTAACATTATCACAATTCTAAATTTCTCCCAATTGAAATGATATATCTACTTAAACATCACTATCAGGGTTTCAAACCTAAATTTCCTAGAACTCAAAAAGTAAAATTACTCCGTCAAAATAGGTTATTATTTATGTCACATTACCCTATATCCGATAAGGTATACCTTAAGGTTTTTGATCCACAAAACCTACAAGACTAGGGTTAACCTAGTGGGGTCACTACCCCCTTAAGAGCAAACTAATTACAAAACCATAATAATCGCAATATGTAAAATGCAGACTTAACAAAAATCAGGCACGTAAAACAACAAATGATCATATATAAGGACAAAATTACAACAACCAATCACAAGGCCACTTACACTACCCAATCTCACTATCCTCACAAGCTAATCCGGATTTGAACAAAAATCATTTGAAAGAAGTGAAATACATTATCGTTTTAAACATTTAGGATCGTGAGAACCGAATCTCTAACCGAAACCCGGTTCTCAACAACCAAAAGCTCTGATACCAACTTGTAACACCCCCAAATTTCACTCCTGAAAAAAAAAATTTTTTGAAAGAATAAAGCGGAAGCTAGGAGCGAATTTGGGAAATGTTACCGCCACATCTAACACAAGATAAATGTCAACCATCTATCTCATGTTAGATGCAAGGCTAAAACCTGTCAAACAATTAAATCTGAATTTTAAAGCATAACAGCGTTACGAGAAATTAAAAGTCAATTACAAAATCCTTAAAAACTTAAATACAATGCTTGCAACTTCCAAAGGAGAATACAATTAAACAAACAAATCCCGAAGGATAATTATCCGGATCGCCTACTCACTCGAGTCAAGCCTTCCACCCCAAAACAGTATCCGATCTTAAACCTGCACAAGAGGTCTGCTCCCCACCATTGGTGGATCATCACAGGACCCATTCAATCAGTGTAGTATCAGTACGGGTCCAGTACTGAGTAAGTCTCGCTACCTTATCTTATAAGAAAGATCTCATCAAGCGCATATTAAATTATAGTACAATACGTTAATACAATAACATACATACTCACAACCCACAGCATGAGTCTCGCCATACACTCATACTGTGACAGACGAGCTAAGGCCAGCACTTAGGACATATATTACAAGTTCAGCACATAGACAACATACAATAACATGCAAGAAAGCGGTGAATGTTTCCTCGGTACTTTGTCTTTTTATTCTCATAAATAGCAATAAGTCCATTCCACACATTTCTTCATTAACCCATGTGAGTGCGGGAGCCCCACTATTATAGCCGGTGGACCGGAAAATATCGCACAGGGCAGAACGCCTCTGATCCACTATTATAGCCGGTGGACCGGAAATATACGCACAGGGCAAAACGCCTCTGATCCACTATTATAGCCGGTGGACCGGATCGCAGCCCCCGACTCACATGGTGTTTCGCTTTAAGTACTTAGTATCTTTCCCATGGATTAACTTATAAGTTTGGTTTGTCGAGCGCGAAAACCCCCACTATTATAGCCGGTGGACCGGAAATATCGCACAGGGCAGAACGCCTCTGATCCACTATTATAGCCGGTGGACCGGAAATATACGCACAGGGCAGAACGCCTCTGATCCACTATTATAGCCGGTGGACCGGATCGCAGGCTCGGCTCGACATCTTTCACTTTACGTAATTAATGTCTTATCAGTGTCTTATTAAATTACATCACACCATTGACATGCATAAATCATTCTCTTTATACTATACACGTCACAACAAATAAAATCACACATTCATAACTACACTTTAGTCCATAAATACACATGATAACACCAAACAACTCTAAGCAATCATAACCAACCCTAATTGTCCACACCAAACCGTGGTTGACCACTTTTAACCCTATTTTACCATAACAACCATACTTAGCCATCCCAAACCTTAATTATCCTCGACAAATCACAATTAGCTACTCCAACCCTACTTAATCACAACGACCCAGAGTTGATCACTCCAAACCTTAATTTTGTCTCCTCCATACCTTTATAATACTCCACGTACTATTCTCCGTCCAAAACTGTTAAAAACCCAAATCATGACTCACAGACTCGACTCTCCCTCATGCCTCACTCCTCCTCGTTTATTCTTATTATTTTCTTCCTTTTTTTGTTCCACCTTCTTAAGTTAGGGTTTCCTTCCCAAACCCTAGTTGGTCCCTATGTACCCTTAATTTATCCCACGTACTATTTCTCACCTCGAGCCTCCAAACTCCCAAACAAACTTTCCATTAGTCTCCCCACGTCCCAAGGTAACTTTTTATACGTATGGTCCGCCCCCATGCGGACCTTAATCTCCCCATGCAAACCCTATCATTTCCACCATGCCAACCCTATCATTCTCATGCAAACCCTAGTTTTCCCATGCAACATTAGTTTCTCCCACTCTCCCCTTTTATTCAATTCCCCCTTTTCCTCATCATCTCCCAATTATGAATTCCTTAGGTCATCCATACTTATGTCAACCAGCATACTTCCCTTTGGTTATCTTAGTTGTTTATTTTTCTCTTTCAAATCCCCCACTCCACAATTCCCCATCAAAACACCTAGCATGCATGTCACATCACACCACCTCATCTTTGTACCATACCATATTAGTACATACAGACAAGAGCACGGGAACGTACCTTGGTTCCATGCTGCACTACACAGTAGAACATATAACATACACATGATACAACATATAACCATACGAGGCATCCATGGCAAGTAAAAACATGTAATACACACAGACGACCTTAGTTACGCCCTTACTAAACACCCACAGGTAGGGGTAAGTAAAGACTTACCTGGGTCCGAAGCTAGCTAAGCGAAATGAGAGGGAAAGGGATCCCTAGTTCGTGGGTCCACGAGAAAGCTTTCCTAGACCCGATAGAAATCGAAAACTAAATTAGAAATTATCCTATCAATCCATAATCCACATATTCTAATTAAATAAACACAAACGACACAAATGATCTTTCTTAGAAAACGTGTCCAAAACTTAGAACTTAAAAGCATAGCTTTATTAAGATTTAAGGTTAAAACTAAATCAAAACGGATTAATACAAATATCACTTGGGACATTTCAACTTAATTTGGAAAGCCCGAGAAAGAATAATCGAACATAAGTTAATTTATCGGAAATAACTTATTTATTAGGTTTTGCAACTAAATCGGTAATCTAACCATTTACATAGAACCAAATCCAAACCGACTAGATTAAAACAGAATTTAAATGGTTTAAAACCCAAAGATAGAATTCGATTAGATGAAATACACATAGCAAAAATCAATTTTATAAAATCATCCCCGAAAATTAGGGTTTTTAATACCTAAACCACAAATCGGCCAAATCAATCTAACTACCTCAAATTAATAGTTTTAAAACATAATTAAACTAATTCTAAATAAATCCAGATAATCAATTTCAACAAAATAATATTCCGATTAACCAATTTCAGACAATCCATTTTCAAAATTAGGGTTTTAAAGCCCACGATACAAACTCCGTTAATTCAAATCAATTGATTCCAATTAAAGGCATTAAAATACAATTATGATCATTTCAACTACTTTTATAAATTTAATTTTAGCAAAACAACTACACAAATAACCAATTTCATAATTTCACTTAAAATCTAGGGTTTTAAGCCCGAAAATACGATTCAGTAAAATTCTATAAATTTAATCAAATTGAATGTTTAGAAATATAATTAAAAACATTTTATAATATATCAATTAATCAATTGATCAAAACCGATAGCAGAAATATCCAATTTAGCACAATTAGGGTTTTTGAACCCGGAACGCAAACCCGATCAATTATTGCAAAAACATACCAATTGACGGTTCGGAAATGTAATTAAACATATTCTAATATAATTTATATAGTCAATTGAATAAAATAACCTGATTACAAAATCCAATTTAAATCCGCGGGAGTTTTGACCTAAAAATTCAATTCCGATAAATTACGCATAATTTTTACAAATCAACACTTCCAATATAAAATTAAATACATTTTAAACGATATTATAAAATCAATTGAGCGGAACGGCTCAATTACGCAACCCAATTTCATTACACAAGAATTTTGACCTAGGAATCGAATTCCGATAAATTATGCATAAATTTCTCAAATTGACGGTTCCGACATGAAATTAGATACATTTAAAAACATATTGTATAATCAATTTATCCGAAATCGCAAAAACGGGCGGATCCGAAAAATTTGGGCATAACCCGGCTAAAAATCCAATTTTCCAAAATTCCGACACAACCATACAATTAACCTATCCAAATCAATCTTACAGCATATACATACATAAACAAACAATCAATTTGGCTTTTTACAAGCCAATCCATACCCAATTAATCAAAATAAGGTTAGGGTTTTTCGGAAATTATACCAAACGAAAAACCGACGAATCGGGGCAAAGGAAAGCCGGGGAAGCTTCGTTGGGGCCCGGGGGTTGCTCGCCGGTGGTCAACGGCGCTCGCCGGTGGCCGGGCGGTGGCGCGGGCTGCGTGGCCTGCTGCTGTTGCTGTCGCCCGCTACTGTCGCCCGCTGCTGACGCGCTGCTGCGTGGGCTGCTGTCGCGCGGCTGCTGCTGTTGTGGTTGCTGTGGTGGTGGTCGACGGTGGCTGGAGGTCGGCGAGCAGGGAGGAGCTGAAGAGAAGGTGGTGGCTGGCTAGGGTTGCGGGACAACGCAAGGCGCAGGGGGTCGGGGAGCACAGGCAGGGAAAGAGAAGAGAGAAAGAAAAAGAAAGGGGGGGTCGGGGTGTGGTCGACGGGTTTTTTTTTTTTTTTTTTTTTTTTTACAAATACACATATAAAATAAACTACTAAAAATTTAAAAACTATTATTGGGGAATTTTATCTAAAATTCATTAAATGAAAATTATTTCGTAAGGTTCCGAAGGCTTAAAATCGATATAAAAGCTACATAAAGAATTTCGGAAACATTTTCGGAAAAACTTACCAACATACGTAAAAATTTATATTATTTACGGAAATACATTATAAGACCTCAAAATAATATTTAAAAGCATAAAAGTAAATATTTAAATTAAATTCTAATAAACCGAGACTAATTTAAATAATTTCCGAAATCGGTTTTCCGTAAACCAAAAATCGTAAAATGGAAGAAAATTAATTCCGGAAAGAAATTCATCAATAAACTCCGAAATCTTTTTAATTTAAAACTTCTCGAAGATATTAACAATTTTCGAAAACGAATAAATTTAAAGTTGGAAATATTTTCTACGGATAAAATCATTAAAATAAATTTAACTATTTAAATAGAAATTCTATAATTTAATTAATATACTTCGTTAACGAAATATAACTCCAAAACAAGGTCGTAATCACACGACGAAGTTAAAATCGCAAACGAATCTAAAATATTAAAAATCAAAATACGAGGAAGAACGGGAATATATATTTTTAACCGAAGATCGAAATCATAAGAATATAATAAAATCACTGTCGTGAACGAATTTGTCTAGAATGGTTCGCAACGACAATGATTAATTACATTCAATTATGAATTCAAAATCATCGATAAATCCGTAAAACGAATCGAAATTAAAATAAGTAATTAATAAAATCATTAAACTTAATAAATTTGGATTTTAAAAATACGGGGTATTACAAAAATGGTATGCATAACACATAAGGTTATATGAAAAAAGAAAATACTATAAATGCACACTACTCATAATATGAGATGATCTAAACTGTATTAAAGTTCATACTTAGGCAACCATAAAATTATGATTATTTAAACATATTGTGACCAAGACACCAACAACACCATTTACTCTTCTATTTTCCCCGTAAATGGGAGAAAGATAGTCACCATCATTAATACTCTCACATTCAAGATAATATATGTTCGGGCTGCTAGTAAGCATATAATTCTTAAGTACGTGTACCTTCTATAGCTTATAGGCCAGTGGATCGGACTAATATAGAGTATATTAGGGCCCTCTAATTTCAATAGAGCTAGATAATTATTTCAATAATTTCAAACACTTGGTCATGATTCATATTCAATTCCACTTTAAATATTAATGTCTTATTAGTTCATTTATCAACACCTAGCACATCAAAATGCATTACTTGATTTTCTTAAGGTCATCATGCTCCAAATTTTACAATCATTGACTTGTAATATGGATAAATTGTTTGTCATTTATTATGATGAAAACCCTTTTTTTTTTTTATGATTTCATACCAACAATTGTATTTAGTAGAAACACTTAGAATTACATCATGATTGATCATATGAATATTTTTATATTTCATATGAAGTAATTATGAGACATAAGGAAGTAAGTATAATAGGGGATATGGCATAGGTGGAAAGAACATGATGCCCTCTCAAAACCTTAATTTTATAATTATGTCATAACTTAATATATAAGACTCTCCAATTTACCAAATTTAACACATCACCCCAAAAATCAATATAACTACCATTTCCATATTTTGCGACTTAACTCTAACATTTTTATACATAAAATATTAATATTACCCTTTCATTTACTATTACTAAATTAAGTCATTTTCTCATAATATTACACTTATGCTACCCCTAATTGGCCTAAATACTTCACATAGCACACTTATCATATTAATAAACCCAAAACATTCATACAACCTCAAATTTTTAGTTTTCACTCAAAATGACCATGTTTCCCTTAACCCATTCAAAACTTCCACTATCATGACTTGACCTATACACATCCAAAACCCTAACATATTATATGTCAAATTTAATGTAAAAACCTCAAGAAAAAAATAATGATCTACTTATCTTACACAAACTCACAATTTTACCTAAATGCCCTTAATTATGTACTACTCTCATTCTTGAAAACCTATTATTTTTAAATAAAAATCAATGTGATTTATGATTTTTAACCTTTAATTTTATTTTAATTGTGATTCTTGATATATTTGTTAAAACTTTTGATTTATTTTTAGATTTTATCAACAATTTCAAATTTATTTAATAGTTTGTCATTACAAATAATTTTAGATAAATTTATTCATGACTACAATTTTAATAAATTTACATAATTTAGTTTTCGTGTAAAATATATATTTTCATATTCACGTATTTTAATTCAATTTGATTATAACTCTATCGAGTAATTAAGACCTTATTTTAAGGTTATATTTTATTAATAATAATACATTAGTTTAATTTATAAAAATCCTTTAAAGAAGTAAAATCTTTTAATAATTTTTATCTTTATTTTTTTTACAAGGTCGATAAGATCTCTAAAAAAATTTAATTTAAAATAGCTTTTGCAATTCATTTATAATTTTTCTTTCAAAATCAATTTTCTTCCATTTCCCTAAACTTTGGTTTAAGAACACATTTTTAAAAATATAATTAATTATTGTTATTAATCACTTAAACTTTTATACAGGAAAATTTACCACATCTTTATCCAATAATTTTTATTAAATAAATTTCAGATAAAATTATCATTCAACATAATAATAATAATAATTACTGTAGACACCGACAACCACATCGTTTCTTTTTCCCTTTTCTCTCCTCATTCTATCTTGCTATGCCCGACACTCCCGCCCTGCTCCCTTTCCTCTCCACCGACAACCACACCTTCTCTGATGGTGGTTTACCTTCTAAAAAAGGAAAATAATAAAACGGAGATGAGGTCGCTGTTAGTGTTAGCCTAATAGCGCAAAAGCAGAAGTGCTCGGCTTATTTTTGCAGTAAATCAGCCTAGTGATTGCATGGGCATAAACATGAGGGTCATGAATAGTGAATACACTTATCTTCACAGAGCCCGAGACTCCCAAAGGATCTTGCAAGTTTTCATGTCTGGGAAAACCAGATAAGTAGGAGCACAATAATTATCCTTTGCATTTCACTGAATTACAAGCATTATATCGTGCTATCTTCATATTTGTTCACTAGATACAGGTAACGATCGAACTATTACGTTGCCTAATGCCTCACAGACAAGCAGGCTAATATTTTACAGTAAGCGTACGCGTTTGCTTCATTCAGTTAAACTAGTTCGAACAACCTCAATTGCAGCCACTAAATCATCAAACTTGGCACCTGTGATTTCTTTTACGATCTTCTTGTCCTTAAGAATTTTGAATGTAGGAACCACTCGAATGCCTAGCTCCTTTGCCAATGGCTGTTAGAGACCATCAAAATAATCAGATTGAGACATGGACCGATCAAATTTTTTTTGCCATCACCATCAGATATTAGTAGCAGAATGTGTGGAGTCTGGACAAGGACACTAACCTTGTTTTCTTGGTTGCAGTCAAGCTTAAGGAAAATAACATCGTGATATTTTTCTGATAATTCTTGATATTTTGGAGCAATCACTTTACATGGACCACACCTTTACCATGACATGAAACAATAATCACCCAAATTATATGTAAAGAAAATCTAAAAAACTGAGGAGATCATGGAATGGAAGAGAATCACGGATCCTCACCAGATAATAATAAAATTTATAACAAGAGAGTAAAACGCAAGATAAACAAAGCCATCGGTCTGAAAAGGTTTCCTGACTACAAGAGGCAGCAGAGTCAGCTAGGCAAGATCGCGACTATGCACAAAAACAAAACATGGCCGAGTGGCATAAATGGACACTGGACACGTTTCAGAGATGTAGCAGGTCACCAATATAAACTTAGTATTTACCAAGTGAAAAATCCAAACTACAAAACCAATATTTGCTTGTCCTCCATAATTTCAAGCAAACTCTGGTTCCGCTGTGCTCAGCCTACCGACACTAGAGTCCAGTTTGAAAGCCAAACGTAATAAATAACTCAAAATACTTCCCAATTTTCATCAAGATTCTTAAGCCCTTAGAAAAGAACATTCAGCCCTATTTTGAACTCTAATGAGTACCGTTCAATGAGGGATTTCATAAAAGACAAGCCAAGATTTCATATAATTTTTCATGGTACAGATTTTGCATCAATAGATGATGCACTATACCTGACATTGAGTGTGCTTTTGTGGGCTATTTATTAAAGAACTAATTTGAAGACCAAGAATGGGTCCAATACATACTCACAATTCACAAATACCCTTTGGTAATTCATAATTAAAACAACTTTTCTAGTCCCTCTATTTTACAGTAGGGAGCCTATAATTTATTTATTTTTGTTTCACAATATAAATCTTATTCTAAGTTTCAACAAACATTTATTATTATATTTTCTAATTTACCCTCTTCCAACTCATTAATGTATGCCATAACAATTAAATTATTCAAATTCCAATATAAGCATTTTATTCAATTTGTGTACCATTTATTTTAAACTTTAATACTCGTGTTAAAAAACTATTGGTGCTCTATTGCGAACAAAGGGAGTACCAACTAAGCAAGTTTCAGTACAATGAGGTTCGCTCATAGATCCGGTGAATTTATAAATCCATGAAACATCAATGATGGGATTAGGGATCAATTATATTTCTAACTACGTCAATTGTAATCCAATAGTTACTTTGATATTCTCCTGAACACATAATTTTGTAAAAGTTTGTCGAGGCTGTATGTTACGAGTTTCAGCTACTAGCAATTATTATCTTCAGCATAACAAACGGAGATTCCTACCAGTTTCAAACATGGAATTTCTCACTTTTGTAAACTACAACTTGAAATCAGAAGGTAACACTGCTGATTGGATATTCTAAGCTGACAAATTCTGTGGTAACTTGATCAAATTCATCATGAGAGCAACCAGTAGAGAAGTAAGAGTGGGAGGGGTAGAATAGATAGAAATAATATCAGCATCTGGAATCTTAAGTAACTTCAATTAACTGATACTATCAAATATCAATATTCGATAACAGCGACATTGAGCAAATACAGAACCAGTCCAGGCCACCAAACATTAAAGAATTGTTTGGTATGAAATCTTCTAAAAATGGAATCCATAAGATTTGTATAGGGTCACACTTTTTATTAATTTTAATATACCAAATAAAGAATTCTAAGAAAAATAGAAATAGAATTCCATTTCCATTACTTTACTTAAAAATATTTCAAATGAGTGGTAAAAACACCATCTGTGTCCAATTTCGTCTTGACATATCTTAGAATAGGTGTACTATCTAATTTATGCTTGCAAATAACGCTATGCAGTTGTAAAATGTCAATGGAACAATTCATGAAGATAAGACGAGCAGTAGAATTCTACGTTGCGAGGGTTACACACACACACAAAAGCTTACCACTGAGTGTACATGTCCACAACAACAGCCTTCTCGCCGGCAGAGTTAACAATAGGCCAGAATGTATCCTTATTCACCTCCGTGACTTTCCCGATCAATGTGTCACCACCAACAGTCTCCAAACTCGCTCTCACTGGAACCACCACTCTTACTTTCTCTCCACCGTTATTCCCACCCCTCCTCAACCCTCTCGCAACCGCGCCGCTGCTATTAGCCACCGTATCGGACGATCGGAGGCCAAGATAGCTCCGGAGTTGGACTGACTCTGGCAAAGCAGTGGTGGTGGACCATGAGCTTGTAGAGTGAGGTACTTGAGGGAGTCTGAGAGCCATTACGCGTTCGGTATACGTTCTTTTGATTGGGAGAACTGAAGCCTGTGCACCTACCTGTGCGGGCGATATTTTATGGCTGGATTTGGTGGTGGAGAATGACGGATTTTGCCCTCAGGCAAATGGCTAGCCCGAGAGAACCGTAACCTGTAGGGGTCTTTTGGGATATTGGTAATGGATGGTCTGATTTTAGAGGGAGGAAGTGATTGGGTTGTATTGATGCCAGGAAGGGGGCCGAGACTCGAGAGATACTGTCCGCAAACATGACAAAGCGGTGGTTAATAATCCTTTGTATCATCCTCAAGCGGCATATTAGATGCTCCTACTGTGGGCATAGTGTATTTTTTTTATTAATAACATTTTTATACTTTAAAAATTATATATATATTAAACAAGCATTTACGGAGTACTAAGTGTATCCACAATAAATGATCCAAAAAAATTTAGTACACTTTTTAAAATTAAAAAATAATTTTTTTATCTCTTCTAAACTCTAACTACATAGTAAAGACTTAATAATATAATATTAAAATATACTATCTTATTAATTTATACCACACCATAAACAACTAAAATATTTACTTAATTAATTATATTATTAATTAAATGCTAATATTTGTTATTGAAAAAATATTTTTTTTATTTTTAATAAAATGATAGAATTATAATTTTTTCATTTACACATATTAACATATTTTTATCATTTTAATTAATTACAAAATTAATTATCTTCTCGATAATATTTGTATAATATTAATATTAAATATTAAAATAAAATTTAATATTTTAATATTTTTAATTTATGTTGTTTTGGCTTACTTAAATTTTAATTTACATTTTAAATGTTTAAACAATTCCTAAAATACCCCCAACAACTATTTTTTCTCTAACGGATCTTTGTATACATAAATTTTTATTTTAATAAAAAATTATATTTTTAATTAAAAGAGTACAACATAAAATATTTTATTGGTACAACAACAATAAGTACACCAAAATATGAAATTATATAATCAAAGTAGAGCAATGATTCTCTAAAAATTGAAATTACATAGTCGAAACACATCAATAATTTAAAGATAGTATAACAATACAACTAAAAATACAATAACAAATATCATTTTAGTTTCTACCGGAACTAAAACGTTGCCAAATATACTCGATTAAATCCAGTAATAACCGATGATGAGAATCTCTGTCTTGAACTTGAATAATATTTCGAATATATTGTCCATGCTCCACTTTACGCTCACAAAAATATGGCTCATCTACATCATTTTGATGAAACTGAGGCATATCAACTGCAAGTAAATATATGTCACGCTCATCTTCAACAGTCATATTATATAATATGATGTAGACATTCATAATATTACTTAATATTTGTACTTTTCAAAATTGTGTTGGATCTCGTATAACAGCAAATCGTGCTTGCAAAACTCCAAATGCACGCTCAACGTCCTTCCTAATCGACTCTTGTACATAAGCAAGTAGTTTATTCTTCTCACCTTATGGATGAAGTATAGATTGGATGAATGTAGCCCATGATGGATAGATACCATCCATAAGATAGTAGCCTAAATTATATTGGTTACCATTAATTGTAAATGCTACACGTGGAACATTATCATTGTAAATATCATCAAATATAGGAGATCAATCGAGGACATTAATATCGTTATATGAACCAGGGGTACTAAAATATGCATGCCAAATCCATAGATCATATGAAGTGATAGCTTCAAGAACGACCGTCGGCTTCCCATGTTTTCAAGCATACCGACCTTGCCAGCTAACATTACAATTCTTCCCCTTCCAGTGCATACAATCAATGCTACCAATCATACCTGGAAACCTATGCTACTCATTCACATAAAGTAACCGTTGGAGGTCTGATTGGTTCGGCCTCCTCAAGTACTCTCCTCCGAAAACATTTATCACACCTTCAATGAACTTCACAATGCATTCTCTTATTGTGGTTTCTCCAAGATGCACATATTCATCACAACTATCAGCCGACATTCCATATGCCAACATTCGCAAAGCAGTTATGCTTTAAATCTATGAGTAAATTATGGAGTGTGGTTACCTAAAGCTTCCACTATACGAAGGAAAACATGTCTCCTCATTTGAAATCTATGACAAAATTGTGCATTTGTGTTAGTTGGATTCTTAAAAAAGTAGTCAGCATACAAGCGATTATGGCCACCTTGAAGATCCCTGTTTATGTAATTACATTTATTGACTCTTCTTCGTGGTTGTGTGTATTGTGAAAGTTCTTGTATTAACTTATGTTGATGACATAGTTGATTTTCAAGGTTGAATATGTAATCATTGACCTTTTGGACTATTTTATTTTCTATGTCGTTGGATGTATTGTACATTTATACTCTTCATCATCTAATGAAGAACTTGACGAAGAATGTGTGGATGAGCTAGAAGACATGTTTTGCTTAATTCTTTGTGAAAATTGATGGTTAGTAAGAATAGATAGTGGTAGATGGTTTAGGTTGTCAGACTAACTTCATGTCAAATATATAGAGTGTGGATTTTGTAATAATGTAGATCAAAAATAATATGTTGGATGAAGATAAAGGCAACCCATGTGCCTACAATAATGGTACTGTGATACATTGGATAAAAACAAAGGCATCAAATGTGTCTACAATAATGTATATTCTCACCTAAAAAGCATGACACAAATAATATATTAGGTAAAGACAAAGACAACCCATGTGCATACACTATTGGTGTTATGATAACTAAAACATTAATGATCATTTGGAACACAATACATTACTTTGGAACACAACATAAATAAAAAATTACTTTGGAACACAACAAAAGCATGAAAATTAAACAAAAGCTAGTGTATAAAGTTAAAATGCTGATAACTAAAACACTAATTTAGAACACAACATAAATGCATAAAACATAATAAAAATACGTAAGAGCATTAATGTAACACCTCCAAATTTACTGCTGAAAATTTTCGTTTTAATAAAAAGGTTTCACGAAAGCGAAATGACAAAACCATAAACTTAGGGGCATTACCGCCATACTTAGTACCAAATTGGTTCACTCCTATCGTTCTAGTACTAAGTGCTAAGGCTAAACAAGGTTAACATCAACCACAAGTCGCTAATAAAAACACAAGGCATTAAATAAAACGCAAGTCATGTAGAAATCAGAGTGCGGTTTAGAATTACAATCCAAAGAGTAAATGACTAGAGTTTTCAAAACATAAAATACCATACAACATCACATAACAAGAATAAAACGAAACATGGTAAGATGAGTAGGTAAAATCAGAGTCTGGCCAAGTCGCTTTCGATCCCCAAGTCAGGTTTAGGCTCAACTCTCAGCCCGGCCCAATGCCTCGTAGGTGTCATAGGCATCGAAGACGTCGTCCCCCTACCTGCACAAACTTAAAAGGGTCTTCTGCTTATGGGAATGAGCAACACCCATGAAACGGGTGATAAATACGTTACGTACTGAGTAAGGTAACAAATGCAACTAAGGCCGACATACAAACCATACAACGTAACATACATGACATGGTCATATAGATAGCATACAGTAACATAGATAATGAAGGCCAGCTATAGTCCAATTAGACTTATTCTTTGGATCTCTGGTAAATAGAGTCGATTCACACCATCATCTTTGTTAATCCATGCGAGTGCGGGAACCCCACTATTATAGCCGGTGGATTGGTCACTTATAGGGCAGAACGCACCTAACCACTATTTTTGTCGGTGGATCGGTCTCCAGGGCAAAACGCTCCTGGCCACTATTATGCCGGTGGATCGGTCTAGCCCTAACTCTCATGGTGTTTCACTATAATTACATAGTATCTTTCCCATGATTCATTAGCAACTTAATGTTTGGTTTGTTGAGCTAAGGATCTCCTACTATTATAACCGGTGGATCGGTCACTTATAGGGCAGAACGCACCTAACCACTATTATATGTCAGTGGATCGGTCTCCATGGCACCCAGACACCTGGCCACTATTATGCTGGTGGATCGGTCTAGGCCCATTTCAAGAATCTTACTCTTTAAGTGATTAGTATCTTATTCGTATCTTATTGGATAAAGCTTTTCACCCTTGACGTGCATGTCAACAAACCTTCTACTTCTATTCTCCCAAGGGGGGCCACCTCGTATCTTGAGACTCCTACGCCCCTTATCACACCCCGTCATCCATTTCCCTTTACTCTTACACATAATGAAAAATCCAACTCCTACGGGTGTGGGTTAGGCCCGACACCTCATGATATCAACTATACCTACTATCACCCTCTAGGATCTTCCCTTGAAAACCCTAATTGGACCGATATGGCCCAACTCTCTCTCTCACTTACACTACCATTACTTCGTTTATCGTCCCATACCTTATCTCATTTAGATCCAACCCCAAATCATATCACTTTACCCCCCGATTCCACGTGTGACCGAAAAATCCTAGTTGGCCACTTCAACCCTAGTATATTTCTTCTCCCACAAGTAACCTTTTTTTTCCACCCAATATCTCTTCTCTCCCATGACACCCGTACTCTCCCCTTATAAAATAAATTCCCATTCTTAACCCGCACTCCACTCTCCCTTAATCATTTTTACTTCCACATTTTCCAGATTACCGCTTCCTTCCAAAACCCTAATCGGGTCCCCTATACACCCTTACACCAACCTACGTACTATTTTTCGTCCCAAGTCTCCGATCACTCCACAACTCTCCCTTAGCTCATGTACATCCTAACACAACTTTTCTCACGTAAGGATCACTCCCATGCAAGTTTTATCCACCCCATGCAAACTCTCGAAGTTCCCATGCAAACCATATAATTCTCATGCATGGTTCCCATCTCTTTTTCATTTTGGTCATCTCTTTCTCTTTAGTTTCCTCTTATGGATCACGAGGTATTTTGGTCAACCTCATATCCCCCTTAGTAAACTCACTTCCCATTTTCTTTCTTTTTATCCTTTCATTCCCATATCATATTAACAATCATCCTAGCATGCATGTCCTAAAGGGTCATATCATATCACATCATAATCACCATATATACATATCATACTTATGCCATAAGGAACACATAAACATACCTCAACTCTAAGCTGCGCTACACATAAGACAAGTTAATGATAATCATACGATATACGACATAGCATGATATATAGCATCCAAGGCATACAAGTCACACAACACACATGACCTTAGCTACATCTTTACCTAAAACGACGATGGGCTTGGAGCACGCTCCTACGCCTCATTAGGGTTTTGGCTTAATTCACCTATAAGAGGGTAAGACTAATGATTAGTTTCCCTCCTACCAAAAATACTATTATTTCTTATTTTAGTCTAAGATTAAGGTTGCTATTATTAAAGGGAGCTTTATAAGTGAAAACTAGGGTTTTTACCATCAAGTTAGCCTATTAGATATTACTAGTCAAAATATACTTATGTTACTATTCATAACTATATTTATGTTATTAAATCTAATAGCTTTATTTCTTCTAATAGTAGCAATAATACTTGTTAAAATAAAATAGTAATGATAATAATAATAGTAATACTAATGCTCCTAGAAATAGAATCCCTCTTATTTTTAAGGCTAAGGCTAATAATGGTTTTAGGGATAAAATAATAATATAATAAGTACTAATATTACTAAAGATAATAATGATAATAGTTATATTTGGAATAATAATAATATAAGGGTTCGAATGTTTTTATCACAATAATATTAACAAAATAATAACAATAACAATAGTAATAACTAATAATGATACCCTAGTAATAATGTTAGTAACAAAGGCATTAGGAATAATATTAGTAATAATAATAATAATAACAATAACAATAATATGGTAATCGAATGATCATAATAGTATAAGGGCCCAAATATTTATATTAATAATAAAAGGTGATAATGGATAAAGTTAATATTAGCAATATTAGTAAGAAAATAATGATAATGATAATGGTAATAATAATAATAATAACAACAACAACAACAATAAGGGTTATCATGATAATACTAAAACTGTAGATCTCCATTAATAGTAGCATTAGTTATAAATATTTCAAGGGGTTAGGTTAAGTAATAATAATAATAATAATAATAATAATAATGATGATGACATTAATAATAATAATGATAATAATAGTGATAATATTAATATTAATATTAATAATGGTAATAATAATAATATTGTAGATAATAGCATTAATATTATTAAATAACTAATACATGTATAAAATGAGTTTAAGGGTTGGGAAGGTTAGAGAACCACCTAAGGGCAGTGGTGGCACCAGCGGCGATGGCGGCAACAGCAATGGCATTGGTGGCGGTGGAATCGGCGGCGGGCGGCGGTGCGAAGGGCGACAGGGGCTGAAGTTGGTTGTTTGGGAGGGAAACTTTACATGGCCGAGGTGCTCGTGCAAGGAAAATCAAGGGATGAGGTGGGCAGTTCCAGGGGTGGTTTGGCTAGCGACGATGGGCGGCGGTTGTGGTTTGCTCGTCTAAAGGGGCGGTGACGAGAAAGGTAGTTTATGGGTTTTCGAAATCAAAATTCGAATTAAGGCAGCCTATGGGGTATTTATAAGTCGATTGGGTGGGCAAAGATAAGGGGAAGAAGAAAAGGGAGGTGCAGATGCCAGGCATGCCGCCCAGTGGCGGCAGCGTCGAGGGAAGAGGGAAAGGGAAAGGGGCAGGGTGCTCGGGAGAGGGGAATAGGTTGGTTGGGGTAAAAAATGTGAAAGAAAGCGATATGAGAGGGAGGGGAGGACGGTGGTAGCGATGGTGGCCGGCGGAGGGCTGGGTTGCAGCTCCTCGGTTGCCGCCCACGCCTTGGGGAAGAAGAAGGGTCGGGACCAGGTGACTCAGGGAGAAAAAGAAGAAAAGAAAAAAAAAGAACCGGACTGACCGGGAAGGAAGAAAAAAGAAGAAGGAGGAAGCGGCGCGGGCCTGGGCCGAGCAGGGGGGAGCTGGGCTGCGCGGCGGGCTAGCCCAAGTCGAGGGAAGACAAGGAAAAAAGAAAGGAGAGAGAGGAAGAAAAGAAAAAGGGAAAAAGAGGAAGAAAAATGAAGAAAAGAAAGGAAAAAGAAAGGGGAAAAATATGTGGGTTGGGTATTTTGGTGTTTTTGGGTTATTTAAAATATTAATATTTAGAAAATAATAATTAATTCCTTGTTAGATTAATTTAGGCTATTTTGGATAATTTTTCTTTTAATCCCATTTAAATTAGCATTACTCCCTAATATTTTTTTTTCTAATTAACTTATTTATCATTTTCCCTCGATTGTCCCTAAATAACTGCTTATATTTTAATAAAATAATTCATTTAATTAATTTTCCTAATAAATTCTTATTTAGCTAAAATTTCTAAGATTAAAATTTTGGGGTATTTCAATTAATAAGAAGTCCTCCTCATGTATCATCTTTAGGGCACAAGTCAGCTTTCAATTGTGCAAACTACCTATCTTGTTGAGGTGTTCTATTTTGTAGTAATGATAATTTCCCATATTGTCTCTACCTCTTCATCATGATCTTATCCTCATCAATTTTTGCCCTATGAGCTTCCAACTTCATCTTTTCCTCTACAAGATGCCTCATTTATTGATTGATTGGCTGCATTTACTGAATTAATTGCCTCATTGACAATAACACATTTTCCTGTTTGTTGCTTGCCTAGAGGATGAGGCATAAATTCTTCTATTGGGGGGGGACCACCAATTGGAGTACTAGGATTTGAGGATGTCTTTGAGTATGCATCACTTTCATTCACCCTACTTCTCTTTGCTCCACTGCTTGTAGATTCATATGGTGGGTCATGATATTTGGCTTTCCACTTTAGCTCATGCCTCAATATTTCTCAAACATGCATTCGGTTAAATTTGCTGCCATTAGTAGTCACATATAATTGGTGTGCTTTATCAAGAACATCAACTTTTGGTTCTCCAGTTTTTTGCTTTCTAAGTGCTTAATTGTATGCAGTACTAAACTTTGTACTTTCCTTTGAACTCACCTTATAGCGATTCTTGTATTGATTGAGGGTTCGTTCAAGACTAGCACCTCTAAATTTATTATAGCCTTCAGCGATTTTACCCCAAAAATTATCAAAAAATTGATTCATTTCTACAAAGATATTTTTCATCACATTAATGTACGTATGGACTAATGTCTTGCTGTCTTCTCTAGACCAAATAAACTTTGGGTGCTTTTTTTCCCTGAGTGTATGTCAATAATAGGGCTTTCCTCTCCCCCCTCTGGCTCCGCCTCATCATCATCATTTCCACCAATGTCAACATCTCCATCAATTTCTTCATTGACATCATTCATACCAAATTGTGTCGAGAAAGCAGGAAAAAGCATTTGTGACATTTATGAACCACTACTAGAACTAGGGGTCATAGGGTGTTGATCTATTAAAAGTTCTGGTGAATAACCTCCTTGATTAAAATTCCATCTTTCGGATCGAATGGGTAAAAAAAATTGAGCTTATAGATAAGAGTGGTTTGGTGAGTACGAATCTAATTATCTAGATTATGGATGTTGAGAAAATGGTGGTGAGTTCTGATTGTATTGAGTGGGTGGAAAATTTTGAGCTTGTGATTAATCTAGAGTTGGTATGTAACAATCAAAAATTCGAGCTACATGTTTTGGTATGTGGTTTGGTAGTTACCTTAGCGCCTACCTTAGTATCTTGAATTGATTTGGATAAGTTAACCTGGTAGTTGCCTCATTGCCCTACCACATAATTGATAAGGATTGTTGTTTTGGTAGTTGCCTTGGTGTCCTTTTCTTTTGATTATATCAGTTGTGGCTATTTATGATCGCACAGGAAGAGTGAAGAGTCCGAAAACCCCTCTACTAGTTCTACATACCCACAAACCACTAACAATTGATGAGACTGGGTTAGTGGATGAGGATCTTGATCATCAACGAGACTTTATAAAGGTGTGGACGTATATTACTTGGTGATTTTTTTTCATATTCTATTGGTAGTTTTCTTCCACCGTCAAAGACCAGTATTCCATCTACTCTTGGTGTCCCTTTTCCTAAATTGACGAATATTTATTAGATTGTCCATCCACGATAGACTTATATCAATGAATTGAGGCAAATAGTGACATAGACGTAAGGATTTGGATCTATCCCTCATCCACCTACCTTGGTTCTGCTTCTCTTTGGCCAACTCCAACACCAGGTTTAACTTTCCTATAATCAACTATAACAACATGATGATGATGATGATGATTTATGAAATACCCCAAAAACCCTAATTTAGGAAATCATGGCCGAATAGGGAATTATTAGGAAATTAATTAAAATAAACTACTTTTAGTGAGATAAAAGGGGAATTAATTAGGATAAATCAAGAAGGAATTTATAAGTGTGTAAATAGGAGGAATTGTGGTATTTTAAGTTAATTAAGGTTTTTATTTTAGAAATTTATTAAATACATTAATTTATTTAAAATAGGAAGGACAAAATAGTTTCAAATTAATATAAAATTTATAAATAATTTAATTAGAGAAAATTAAAGTGTTTTGTTAATTAAAATGGAATTTAAGAAAATCCTTCCAAAAATCCCAAAATTAACCTAAAAATAGAATTTAATTATTGTTTTGATAATTATATTTTATTAAATACCCTAAATTACCCAAATTATACTAATTAAGCCAACCACTAATTTTCCTTCCTTTTTCCTTTTTTCCTTTTTCCCTTTTTCCTTTTTCTCCCTCCTTTTTCCTTTTTCTTTCCTCCCCCTTCTCTTCCTTATTTTTTTTCCCGACTGGGCCGGCCTGCTAGGCCCAGCGCCCTGCGCAGCCCAGCTCTCTCTCGCGCCCTTCTTCCCTCTTTCCCCGGCCGGTTCGGCCTGCCCCTTTTTCTTTATTTCTTTTCTTTTCTGCTGGACCGCCGGTCCAGCCTCTCCCTCTTCTTCCTCGCGACGTCGTCGTCCTTCTGCCGCCTGCAACCGAAATTTTCGCCGGGAAAAGAAAGCCTTCAACGCCACGCCATTACTCCCGTCATTTCGCCCTTTTCATCCTCGTTGTCTCCCTTGTAGATTGGACTAATCGATCCGGTCTTTCCCCGCACGAAACCTCTCTCTCTTTCCCCGACGAGTCTCGGTCTACAACTGCAGACCTGCACCGGTCAGCCTCGCCGGACACGCATCCACCTAACCTCCGACCCTCCCTCGCATCCTTGTCGTTTTCCTGCCCCGTTTGGCCTATAAATAGTCCCGAAGACTGCCTTGATCGGGTTCGAAATTTGGAACCCAGAAAACCAGAGCCGCACACCGCCCCACCTTTAGCCGCCCTTTCCTCCGCCTTAGGCCACCGTTGCCGCCTGCCCGCGCCACCAACATCCTCCCTGCACCTCCCTCTACACAACCAGACTACTAGCTCCCCCTGCCTTGCTTCGCACGAGTCACCTTGGCCGCGTGAAGTTGCCTTCCCGAAACAGCCTTTCGACCCCTGGCGCCACCTTCGTGCCGCCGGCGCCGCCTCCACCGCCACCTGCAGCTCCGCCACTACCCCCCAAATCAACCAGAGGTTCCTGCTCTACCACCCTACACCTCCACTTTCCCCTACTTCCCTCTTCCCTGGCCTCCACCTCCATTTTTCCCCTCTCTTCCCTTCCTCCGGCGCCGGCGCCGGCGCCACCACCTCTCAGCCAGGTTGCCCAACACCCTGAACCCTTAATCTTAAAAAAATAAAAGTGATTAATGATTTAATATTATTAACTACTATTATTAGTATTAATATGATTAATATCAAAATTATCATTATTATTACTTATATTATTATTATTACTAATACTACCACCCTTATTATTATTACTAGGACCCAACCTTACCCTAAGAACCTCTAATTAATGGTGTTAATTAACTATAAGACCTTGTTAAGTTATTACTATTATTATTATTATTATTATTATTATTATTATTATTATTACTACTACTACTACTTTAACTATGACTAACATCTTTAGTATATCTATTATTATTATTATTATTTAGTAGTTTTACTAACACTAGCATTGTTACTATTAATATTACTATCACTATCATTATTATTAATAATATGGTTATGGTGGTTGTAGTTGCCATAATTGTTATTATTATTGTTCATACCCTTAGTATTATTATTATGACTAATGTTATCAACATTATTATTCCCATTCTTATTATTATTATTATTACTATCATTAACATTATTATTATTATTATTATTATTAGTATTATTGTTATTATTATTATTATTATGTTATTGTTCTAACCCTTAATATCGTGGTGTTATCCTTATTATTATTATTTTTAGTATTATTATTGCCATTTGCACTATTGTTATTATTATTATCATCACCAATATTATTTTGTTATTATTATTATTATCATTATTATTATTATTACTATTATTATGATTATTATCAGATCATGGTTGTTGCTATCATCATCATCATCATCATCATCATCATCATCATCATTATTATTATTATTATTATTATTATTATTATTATTATTACTATTATTATTATTATTATTACTATTAGTATTATCTTTGTTATTATTTTTGTTGTTGTTGTTGTATTTAACGCATTTATTATTTTATCGATTATTACCATCGTTATTATCCTTAACATTGTAATTTAATATTATTACCTTAGTATTTTGTTATGCTTAGTATTACCAAAACTATTGTATTATTATTATTATTATTATTGTGATTATTATTATCGTTATTTTTATTATCATTATTGCTATCATTACTATTATTATTATTATCATGGTTAATACTAGTGTCATTAGGTTTATTTTCTAACTATTATTATCATTTCAACTATTTCTATTGTTATTATTTTCAGTATTCATACTATTATTTGTATTATTATTATTATTATTATTATTTTCATCACTATTGCTACTTCTACTATTATTATTATTATTATTATTATTATCATTATTATTGATATTATCGCCAGGATGATTATGGTTGTGTTATTATTTTATTATTATTATCGGTAATATTACTATCACTAATGCTACTATGATTTCAATTATTATTATCATCATTATTATCATTATAGCCATTATTATTCTTATTATGAGTGCTATTATTATTAGTAGTATTCTTATTATTGTTAGTATTATTGGTAATTATTATTAATAATATCGAACCCTCACCCTAATACTCTGGATTTTGCTAAAACCTACTTTAATTAGTGATAATCCATTTAAGCTACCGTAAGAATAGTAATAACCCTACCCTTTATTTATAAACCCCTATTATTAATATTAGCCTTAGTATTAGGCCATGATAGGGGTAAGATAGGAATTTTGATAATTCCGGTAGAGGGAGATTAACCCTTAAGTATTTCCCTCTTATAGGTGAACCGGGTCAAACCCCAGGAGGTGTAGGAGCGTGCTCCAAGCCCGGCGCCGATTTAGGTAAGGACGTAACTAAGGCCACCTGTGTGTATTGCATGTTTTACCTGTCTTGTATGCTTTGTGCGGTTGTATGCTATAACCTGTATATTATCTGTGTATTTGTGTAGTGCAGCATGGAACCGAGGTACGTTTTCGTGCTCTCGTCTGTGTGTACTAATATGTTGTGGTACAAGTATGATGTGATGTGATGTGACCCCTACGACATGCATGCTAGGTTATGTGAGGAAGTGTTGTGAAGTGGGGACTTGAAAAAGAAAAATAAGCAATTAAGATAACCAAAGGGAAGTACGTCGGTAAACATAGGTGTGGACGACCTAAGGAATTCATAGTTGTGAGATGATGAGGAAAAGGGGGAATCAAATAAATAGAAGAGTGGGAATAAAATAAAGTTGCATGGGGGAAACTAGGGTTTGCATGGGAATGATAGAGTTGGCATGGTGGAAGTGATAGGGTTTGCATGGGGAGGTTAAGGTCCGCATGGGGGCGAACCTTACGTATGAAAAGTTACTTTGGGACATGGGGAGGCTAATGGAAGGTCTGGTGGGAGTCTGGAGGCCCGAGGTGAAAAATAGTACGTAGGGTCATATAAGGGTACCTAGGGTTTGGGAAGGAAACCCTAAATTGAGAAGGTGGAAAAAGAAAAAGAAAATAATAAAAATAAATGAGGAGGAGTGAGGTATGAGGGAGAGTTGAGTCTGAGGGTCATGATTTGGGTTTCCAATGCGAGAAATGTGTTAAGTATGATAATTACAAAGGGTGTTTAGTGGCCTAATATAAGTGCAGGAGATAGCTCGGTAACCTAAACCGAGTAAGGATATAGCTAAGGCTGAATGTGTGACATGTATCCTACGTGCCGTGAATGCTTTATATGAATTATGTGTCGTGTTTTAAACGTCGTTATCTTACCTGTTCCGTGCGTAATGTGGCTTGGAATCAAGACGTGTGCTTGTGTTCTCTTTAGTATGTGGTCGTACGATTATGTCTTCAGTTTTGATGTGATGTGTTGAGATCTCTGGCCATGCATGACAAAGATGAAATGCCATCGAATAAGACACGTTAAAACACTAACGACTTACAGAGAAAGATGTTGAGCCGAACCCAGACCGGTCCACCGGCTATAATAGTGGCAGGGTATCTTACCCTCGCGACCGTTCCACCGGCTATAATAGTGGCAGGGCATACGCCCTCGCGACCGTTCCACCGGCTATAATAGTGGGGGATTTCGTGCTCAACAAACCAAACGTAAAAGTGATAAGACATGGAAAGATACTAATATTTACAGTGGAACACCTTATGAGTCGGGGCCAGACCGGTCCACCGGCAAATAATAGTGGCAGGGTATATTACCCTCGCGACCGTTCCACCGGCTATAATAGTGGCAGGGCATAGCCCTCGCGACCGTTCCACCGGCTATAATAGTGGGGCTCCCGCACTCGCATGGATTAATAAAGACTGTGTATGAAATGGACATATTATTATTAACGAGGATAAAGAATAAGTCACCGGAAAGTACTCAGGCCTTATCTTGTGTGTTATTGCATGTTACTTATATGATTGTGTTATGTAGACTACGTGGTATGATTGTATGCTTGGCCTTAGCACCTACGCCCTTACTCAGTATTAGACCCGTACTGATACTACACTGGTTGAATGGGTCCTGTGATGATCCACCAATGGTGGGGAGCAGACCTTTGACGCAGGTTTTGATCGGTTACTAAATTGGGGTGGAAGGCTTGACTTGAGTGAGTAAGTGGTCCGGATATTTACCCTTCGGAATTTGTTTTGTTTAATCGTATTCGTCTTGGAAGTCACAAGTGTTGTACTGAAATTTTCAAGGGTTTTATCGTACTTTGTTAAGTACTCTGATATATGGACTTTTTAAATTGTATTTCGGAATGTAATTTTTGACTTTCGCACTCTGATTCCGTAAAACTTATGCTTTATGAATGATTTGTTCTAGTTCTATTCTTTTTAGCCTTAGCACTTAGTATCGGGTCGGTAGGTATGAATCGATCTGGTACTAAGTGTGGCGGTAATACCCCCGGATTTACAATTTTATTTGCTTGCTTCCGCTAAACTTCTTTTAAATTTAACGAAATTTTTCAGTAGTAAATTTGGGGGTGTTACAATTTATTATTAAAAAGAAGATTTTAGACCTTTTTGTTTGTTATGTAATTTAAACAATTTATAGTATTATATATACAAATTTAATATTTCAATTGGTTAATATTTATAAATATTTTTATTTTTCATTTTATATGATATTCTATATTTTACAGAAATAACATGTTAGCTAGTACTAATTGCGTCTAGTTAAAGAAGTAGCTATCAAATGTTGTTTCTAATATTTACAATTTGTTGGTAATGAATAAAAAAAGGGTTGTAAATTCAAGTTGTCACTACTAAAAACCCTAGCGATGACAACTTATAATAGCAAAAATTTAATTTTATCTAATTTCCCAAGCAAGATTTGAATTTTTTGTTTTTTTTTAAATTTGTGTTTTTGTTAAATTTTCCTTTAGAAACATCATTCCGTGACTAATTTTTTAACTTTTTCAAAATTTCTAGGGATTTTTTGAATTGCCATCTGATTTCCCTTTTAGCGACGATATATCATAGCTAAAAAATTAAAAATTTTAAAATGGTTAACCAAATTTCAAATCTTTACGGTTGATAAAGGCATTAATGGAAATGACATTGTCGTTACCAATCATTTATATATAACAACGATCAAGCTTCCTTTCCAACTTTTCTTTCTAGCTAAGAAATATTAAAGGCGACATTGTAGCATTGATAAGTTGTTACTAAAATGTTTCTTTCTAATAGTAAAGAAACTTAACTATTTATTTGGAAACAACAAATCATGTCAATTTTATTGAACTAATATATTATATGCTAATTTATTGCCACATTAGTTGTACGGATATGACAATGATTTCTTAGTAAAAATAATATCGGTCTCGTACCACATCGTGGGTGACCGATAAGTAATTTTTATCATTTAAAAAAATAGTTGTAATTATATGAAAATTATTAACACTAAAAAAATAGTTAAAATAAGTCTATATGCTGACAGCTTTATTGTTATATATTTTTTATTTGTCAATGTTATTTATGAATTTATTCATTAGAATTTTGTAAAATTCTTAATATTAATAACAAACAAAAATTATAATTTTTTTCAAGTTTCCTACATGTAACCATACAAATTGTAAGTCACTTGAAAATGAATATTTGGGTGCTAAACAAAGGAATGATTAGATGCTAAAAACAGGAATAATTGAATGCCAAAACAAGAAGCAGAAGGAATAATTGGGAATCAAGAAATTTGACTGTCAAAATTCAAAAGAACATGCCATTTAGCTCTCGCGAGAGAATAATGCGATATAAAAGTAAGAAAATTGAATAGAAAAAGAATAGATTGCCGGCAACATGGAACACGCACATATATCGCGTCCTTCTATCGTTTTCTGAGCTGGAGGAGATAGCGAGCGGAGGCGAGAGTAAACTTCTTTTGTCGACCTCGCACATTTTCGTTTCTCCCCTTTCCCTTTCCTCTCCGGCTCTATAGCCGTTCTCCTCCTTTCTTCTCCGCCGACCATCAGCTAGCAAGAAAGGACGGTCAACGGATTCTGAAGGGTATCTCAACCCCGCCCCCACCCGGAAAAGAAGATAAAAGTTAATTTAAAAAAGACATAATTCTGATTTATTTCATGATTTCTGAAGTTTTTAGCGTCTGAAGAAAATACAAGCTCAGAATATTAATTCGATTCGAATTATGATGGATCTACAACGAATTGCGGTATTGAGGCTCTTCATTTTGGCATTATTTTTAGTTTCTATTGCCAATGGCAATGTGGTATTTAGGGTAGAGCGTAAACTTAAAGGGAGAAGGGAGAGTTCTTTTAACTTGAGCGAGTGCAAAGCTCATGATGTCCGTCGCCATGGTAGAATGTTGAGAGCTGTCGATGTTCCTCTTGGTGGTGATGGCAATCCTTCTGATACTGGGTGCGTTTCTTGTTCTGTCTCCTTTTGAAATTCAAACTTGTGCTGAATTGCTGTCTATTATGTGTACTTTTATAACTATTTCCCCCACAGTTCTGATTTCCTGCTTGCATTAATTTCCATGCTATAGAATCCTGTTTATGTTTCTTTTGTCAGTAAAATGTTTCATCATATGGGGTTCTAATTTTAGGCTTATAATACTTCTCTCTTTTCAATATCTTGCCTTAGATTCGTTGAATTTATTTTGGCATTCTATAGTTTATTTTCGTTGCTATTGATGCATTACCATAAAAAAACCATAATAGTGGAGGGATGGAGGAGGAGGTGGAAATATGTTATTGTGTTTTTTCCCCTCTGCCTCGCGTGTTTATAAAAAATAAAATAAGTTCTGGACTACATGCTGGAGTAAATGTTCCAAACCTCCCCCCCTCCCCCCCAAAAAGAAAAAGAAAAAGAAGAAAACACAAATAACCCAAATACCGTGCTCTGAGACTGTTCGCTTGAGATATCACTATTTATTTCTGTGTGGTTTTTGCGTCGTTGATGGTTGAAACAGAGCCTCCAAGTCTGTTTTTGTTTCAGGAGTTTTATGTCATGCTTTATTTTATTTGTCCCTGTGCAACTTTAGGCTCTACTTTACCAAAATTCAGCTTGGAAGCCCTCCTAAGGACTATTATGTGCAAGTTGATACAGGAAGTGACCTTCTTTGGGTGAATTGTGTTGGCTGTGAAAAGTGTCCAGTACAAAGTAAACTCGGGGTATTGTTCTTTTCACTTATAAGTCTAAGCAATTGATCAAGTGTCAGAGTTGATTTTCTAGCATTTTATATTGATGCTATTAGTTCTCTGCAGATAAAGCTGTCATTCTATGATCCAAAGAGCTCGTCGTCCTCCCATTTGGTTGGTTGCGATGATAGTTTGTGCACCATGATATATTCGAGTTCCTTTGACAATTGCAAGCCAGATGTGCTCTGCTATTATCAAATTACTTATGGAGATTCAAGCACAACCTCTGGGTACTTTGTCGAAGATGAGTTTCATTATGACATAGTGTCTGGAAACTACCAAATGACAAAGGGAAATAGCTCTATTGTATTTGGGTAAGCTACATTTATTTGTATCTTTATAGAACAGTATACAGAAAGTAGTCTCTGTGTGCTTCTTTTTATTTGGCTAAAATAGTTGGATTTCATGTTTCTAGTTTTTAATTCTTAGCATCTTGTTCCTTCTGCCAATAGATGTCTGTTCAAAATTTCTTATTCCCACTTGCAAAAATAGAAATGTAAAAATGGAAATGTATTTTTGATTAGCAACCTTGCTAAGTTGTTAACTCATTGATGATGCTAGCCCATTTTCTAATGAAGCTGATCTCTTGGTGTCTTTTTGATGCATCTTGTGCTGGCGTTAGTTGTTAATATATTTGTTGACACGCTGGCTTTGGTCATACTCTTGATGGGCCATGAGATATGCCTTTTGTGAAGGTTTTGTTTGAAAGAACTGAAGTTAAAGGATGGAAGTAACAAAGCTGTTGTCTTTTGTTTTAGAGATATGTGAGCTAATATGTGGACTGAAATCAGTCTTAATTTTATTGACATCACCTATTTTTTGAAAGGTTTGGTGCTTGATTATGTTAAGTTTGTTTCAACAAATAGCTCAACCTAAACACAAACGTATATTGTGAGAGTTTAATCTAGGGCTGTCTTCATATAGTGGATGATTATTTCTGTTTACATTGCTGCTTCTCTTTAATGATATGGTGGACTTGTGTGTGTAAGGTGTGGGGCTAAACAAGGTGGTGGGCTAAGCCAATCTAATGATCAAGCACTTGATGGGATCCTGGGTTTTGGACAAGCAAATTCATCTACAATTTCGCAGCTTGCTGCTGCTAAGAGGGTGAAAAAGGTGTTTTCACATTGCTTGGATGGTCAAAATGGAGGTGGAATATTTGCTATTGGGGAAGTCGTGGAACCAAAGATGAATACAACACCAATATTACCAAATATGTACGCCATTTATCTCATAATGTGTTATTTTATGGAATTTTTTTTTAAGTACATTTCTTGTTTAGAACCTTGTTGATCTGTTTGCATAATTGGCCAGAAGTAATTTTGGGAAGAATTAAAGACTTTTGATGGTGCACGGAACATAAAGTGAATACTAATGCTATAACTCAATTCTAAACCCATTTGCTCAGAAGCATAAGTATTCCATGTGATATAATAGGTCTTGTATTGATCCATTTACTTTAGAGTTTTCACTTGAAAATATTACTTTCTTTCTTATTACGTTTTTCCCTTATTTGGAAAAAAATACTCACATGATATCATATTGTGGATGTTTAGAAAGACATATCCCGAGTACAAAAGTGATAGTGTGACCCTTGCCATGCAAGATATACTATCACTTCCCTATGAAGAACCTAAGTGGTACTTGGAACATGATGTACCAAGGCTTGCGTTTCTTACTCCATCTTACAAAGACTTTAAAAGTGGTTAATAGTTTCAGCGTCCTCTTTACATTTCAAATACCGATTTATCCAAATCCTACCTCACATCCGAAGATGACAAAGTATGAAGTTTTGATGCCAAGATGCCTGCAACAAAAATAAAGATGAGAATAGTTTCAAATTTATAGATTGAACATATATTTCCAAACGTAGATATATAATCATACCTTTTCTATTTACAGTTGCTGATAATATGCTTTTTGCCATATATTTTCCTCTCCGCATCACCAAGTGTTTTGGATAATTAAGCACAAAATAAATATGGAAAGGTCATGAAACAGATGCAGATTTCAAAATTAATAGCTCAAGAAAGCCTGCATCCCTGTTGATTGGGATGATAGGGCTCAGCTGTCAGGCTCAGCTGTCATGCTCGCATAGACGTTGATGTATTGAATAGAGGAGGTAAAAGGACAAGAATTGCTAAGGCATATGTTACCAGTTTGAACAAATGTTTTTAGCTGAGCTTGGCTTTAATAAGTTGTGTTGCTCCAAGCTGAAAATTTCTATCCTGATTCATTTATTATTGATTGTGTCATTTGACAGCTCATGTCTTAATGTTTCATGCTTGAAAGTCAAGATGGGGTGGGAGAGGTTATTAGCGGATTGAGTTCTAGGTGTGGCTTGCTGTTGAGGAACCATGGAACACAAAAGCTTAAGTTGTTAGGTTTGTCCCAATCTATGGTTTTATATTATATGCTTACGCTAATGGTTTGACAGATCTTGTACATTGTATTGCCAATACTTGAGGATGCTGTCGATTTGAACATTAGATGCCTGGATCATAGTTACTTCCGTACCATTTCAAAAGACCATTAAATACAGAGGTTTAAACCGTTAATTTTTCCCAATCGATGGTTTGATGTTGTACTCTAAAACTTGCAGGCCACTTTGTTTTGGATGCATATGCAGGCTGTATGTGATCTCTGTTTGATTTTTGGTCTAGGCCCATCTATATGGTTGTGATTGGTGCACTTTGGCTGTGCTGATTTTCATTGATGAGGACATCACTTATTTGAGTGAGGGACCACCAAAGTCCATGCCCTACAGCAGATATCTGAGGCGCTTTAAGTCCTGATGTCACTGAGAACTCTTCTTTTTTATTCCTGAGTGATGATAATGAGCTTGGGCTGGACAATTGGATAGAGGCTGTCTAAGTTGGGAATAGGGTGTTGTAGTATCACTTTGAGGTGGTTAGTTTTGGTGTTAAGAGAATCTCTGGCTGCATGTTTCTAGCTTCATGAAGAAATTGTCTAAGTCACTCTCGTAGTTGTACACTCATCCCTTTGTGAATCAGCAAGATGCAAAATGCGTTTTCTTTTGTGATTGGTGCATTTTGCCTGTGCTGATGTTCATTGATGAGGACATCACTTATTTGAGTGGGTGACCTCCAAAGTCCATGCCCTATATCAGATATCTGAGGTGCTTTAAGCCCTGATGTCACCGAGAACTCTTCTTTTTTATTCCTGAGCGATGATAATGAGCTTGGGCTGGACAATTGGATGGAGGCAGGCTAAGTTGGGAATAGGGTGTTGTAGTATCACTTTGAGGTGGTTAGTTCTGGTGTAAAGAAAATCTCTGACTGCATGTTGGGAGCTTCGTGAAGAAATTGTCTAGCTCACTCTCGAATTTGTACACTCATCCTTTTGTGAATCAGAAATATGCAAAAATGCCTTTTCTTTTGTACATTCCATTCAGGATGGCTATTCATCTTTTACCTTGGGAGATAAAATGAATATATTTGGCTTCTTCACTTTTCATTGGGAGATAATATTATATTAACTCTTTTACCTCTCTCAGGCAACATTACAATGTTATGATGACGCGGATGGAGGTTGATGGTAATGTCATGAAGCTTGGCAGCGGTAGGCCGTCAATTGTTGACAGTGGTACAACTTTGGCGTATCTTCCAGATGACATGTTTGAAAAACTAATGAATTGGGTATGTCCTATGGATTAGGTCCAGCAATGTAATTATTCTTAATATTCCCTTTTATTTTTTGGCATCATGAAAACTAAATTATGCCATTTGTTACTTGCTTGGGAATTCAGCTCATCTCTAAGCAGCCTGATTTAAACTTTCACACCGTGGAGGATCAATTCAAATGCTTTCAGTACTCGGGGGAGTAAGTTCTTTGTGGATTCCTGTTATAGGAATTTGCCATCTGTTCATTATGAATATTGAAACATTTAAGCTGTTATAATATACTTTGCCCTTCCATTTCCTCTGCTTCTTTTGCTTTCATTTCAATATTAAATGTAATGGCCGGTACTCCTGACATTTATTACTATTATTAGCAAAGTTTCTCACTTCTCAACACAATGCTTGCAGAGCTAAAGTTGAAGTTAGATATGCTATGTTATGATTAGTGATCGAACAACCATAACGATGACAAATATAATTACTATCTAGCACTACAGTCATTAGTGGTTATGATCGGGTGAGGCCGGTCGATTTTGGATTTTCAATTTTTCATCAATTGGGTCATCTCGTTCTTTTGGTTTTGGCTGGGTTTGGGTTGCGTCATTATGGGTTTGGATCATTTCAGTTCATTTTATGTTCAATATTAGGCTGGATCATCTAAGTGAATCATTTCTCAGGTAAGCATGAGGTCACATCTGTTTTGGGTTTAAAGTTTTAAGCATATATCGGTTCTTGGGTAACTATGGGGTCAGATTGGTTATGAGTTCATGTTTCTTTGGGTTATATTGTGCTTTGTGCTAGCATGGTTGGATCTGGTCAATTTGTGCTCATCTTGGGTCAAATCAGATTGGTTTCGGGTTCATCATTTCTTGGGTTTAAATCGGGTTGGCTTTTGGACAGGTTAGGCCAGGGTTCTTGGGTTGGGTTCCTTAAAAATATGCACTGAGGGATTTGCACGGCCTTCTAAAGCTTTACTCTTCATGCAATTCACGTCTGCCTGGGCCTGGAATTTCTTCACAACAATGTAATCTTGCTGAGGACTTATGAATATCTGTCAGGTGTTGGCGCATGTGTTTAGACTTTAGTAGACATTGTCTATTGAATGCCATGTTTCGTGGCATTAGCTCATGCAGATCTTAATCCTATTGAGAACTCTGGGCAGATGACTTTGCTTCTCTGTTGCAGTGTTGATGATGGATTTCCCCCGGTTAATTTTCACTTTGACAAATCACTTACCATGACAGTGTATCCTCATGAATATCTCTTTGCACTTCAGGTAAGTAGTATGTATTTCTCGTCTTTCCATGTTTCGAAGAAGTCAGAAGTAAATTTGATTATCCTTATATGAACAACCTATTTTGTGACAAGGATAATAAGGAATGATTGCAGCAAAAAATAAAATAAAATAAAATAAAAATATAACAACTAGCTTGTGATATGCTAAAATTAGTTAGTTATGAATTTCTAGCAGAGTGAACAAATCTAAGTTGGGGACCTTGTAGTATGTAATTGGTATTGACAAACTTTTTTTGTTTGACTCCTACTGGGGAAGGATATCTACCTCTACCAAATTGGGGAAGTCATAGCTGGGTTTTGCCATTTTGTCTGGTATATCTTCTGCTCGTGGCTGCCCTGAAACTAGGAAAGAAAGGATTAAGGTTGCCATTCTTGTGGTTGATTGTGATATCCTAAATTGTAACTTGCGCTGGTTATGAACCGTAGAGTCCCAAGGCGACAAGCAAGATTCGAAGTAGTCCATGCTCCATAGGCTAAACAGGCTACAGGCTATTAAAATTTGTGCGTGCGTGTTTTAACACGTTTGTTTATTTCAAGTGCTACAGGCTAGGTTGGGTACTGTTGCATTGAGCATTCGCATTCTAACTTTTCTGATATATATATATATATATTTTCAGACGGACGTGTGGTGTTTTGGTTGGATGAATAGTGGAATCACGGATCAGAACGGGAGTGATGTTGTCCTTTTGGGAGGTATGTTATTGCCAAACTAATTTTAGCTTCGACCAGTTTTTCCTCCCGTGCAATGAACTATTTCGATTTTCTAAATCTGTAAAACACATAATTTACTCTTCAATAAAAGATCATTTCTTTTTTTGACATATATAATTACTCTTAGAAGATGGGAACTTGGACGTGACTGCTATATAGTATTAGTTAGCATCGGTAGTAAAAAGTGCTTATTATATTTTGGAATGCCTTTTTTCATAATCAGAATAAATTTATTAAAAATACATATGGCTGTGTTCACGCCGAAACAAACTTATTTTCTTTATTTTAAAAGACTTTAAATCCCACTTACATGATATAGATGGAGTTATCCAATACCTATCAAACATCGAGCAGCTTGTATCTATAAACATCCAATAATAAGAGTTGGGGGGGGGGTGGATCCAGCATATAATTTTCATGCATATTTCAATGTATCTATAAATGTGTATCATGTCTAAACCCAGCGCATGCAAATGTACTGTGTATTGGACTGAATTCGGTCTAAATTAGGGAAAATGTGACTTGTCAGGGGAAGAATTTGTTTGCTATCATTATTATTATTATATAGAATTATATAGAATGCAGATATTGATTGTATAGATATTGATTTTCTTGGAAGGAATTTCTTATGGCGTGCAATCCATGAGGATTTCACATTTCTTTGTGTAAATGTGAGCCCCCCCCCCCCCCCCCAAAAAAAATTATTAATAATTGGGATATCCTCCCTTTGCTCATTTTTTTGTCTGCTGTTTTTCTTCTTTCCTTTTTCTTTTCTTTTCTTATCGGGCACTTCTGGTAATGTTTGTATGTGAAATCAAAACTTGAATCTTCTTACTGTCTACCACTCTAGCACCATTTACCTACTTTCCTGTTCCTTTTGGTGCACAGATCTGGTGCTGAACAATAAACTCGTTTTATATGATTCTGAGAACAGTGCAATGGGATGGACCGGATACAACTGTAAGTAGTGCATTGCAAGTATGAATATTTTGATGTTGGAATTGCTACAGGTGCCTCTTAAGCTATGATGATCTAGTAGCTGTTGATAGATGAGGAGTCCATCTGAATTCTTTCGCTTAAAACTGTTATGATGTGAGTAAGACGAGCTTGTGTGGTTGGTATTTTTCAGGCTCGTCTAGCATCAAAGTTAAGGACGCAGAAACGGGAGCTGTGTATACTGTTGGCGCCCAGAACATAAGCGCAGCAGACACCTCATCATTGTTATTATTATTATCGTGGAGGAGTCTAAGTATAACGTTTTGGCTCGCGCTAATCAACATGTTGTGCACTATCAAATATTAGAAGATGTTACGAGCTAAGTGGGTGTTTTTCATTCAATATTTTCCTTTCTTTATAAAATGATCAATGTGGGGCCGAAAATGCTTCTAATATAGTTCATTTGATTCATGCGATGTACATTCGTTCCTTTAACCATTCCCCGCCCCCCGTTCCCCTTTGGGCTGTTGTAGTCGTGGCCTTGTGGGAGGGCAGAGCAGGGCTCAACCTTATTTTATTTATATATTATTTATGAGAAAAATAGGGAAAGCAAATCTTAGTTTAGGTTTAACTCATTATCTTTGACAAAAATGAATAAATAAAAATCTGGAATTCATTCGTGGTTCTATATTTTGCTTGGACGGGGCAGGAAGGATACACCTATTTAAAGGGTCAGTTTCCATGATCTACTTGGTTCTGTGGCATGACTTCTGGTGAGACGACGGGAGAAAGCAATTAAGTATTGAAAGAAATAACGTGTATTATATAGTTATCATCTAAGTCAAATGTAAACTCGATTGTAAGATAAAATACAGCCATAGAGAATTTTCTTCTCTCAGTCAACGTCCCGACCTTGTGTCTTTTCATTCCATTTTATCTTCCCACTCTTCTTCTGTCTTTCATTCCTGGAATTCACCTTGGGGTATTATTATTTTTGGATCGAACCAAGGACTGGCCGAAGAAGTTTGACTGGATCCACCAATTAGAGAGGGAGAGAGTGTGGCTCGGCAATCACCGGCACTGCTGTAGGAGTGGTGGCGATGAAGAGCGCAAAAATAAATGCCGAGGCATGACGCTTGACGATAGCAACATAGCAACGTGACCACTAGGAGTTTCTCTGCCCCACTTCACTTCCCTCTTTCTCATCACTAGTCTTGGATCATCAAACACTTTGTCCCAAAAAATTATCTTCCGCCAAAATAATATATTACGATGGAAAAAGTAATAACCGTTTTAAATTTCTTCAAAGCATCAACCACTCACTCAGATTAGGTAATATAAACATATATATATATATATATATTTTTAGGCGCACAATTTACAACTTTAGCTTTTTGCTAACTCCTCATGGACCACGAGAGTAGAAAGATATAATAATATCATTCAAGGCGAAGAAACTCACCCCCGTGGATGAAAAAAGTAGTCTCATAATGTGCTTCAGTGCTCAGTGGTGTGGCGACTAGCGAGCGAGGGTTGTAGCCTTTGTTTGGCACAGAATTCATCCTAAATTATTGGCTTGTTCGGAACTTTCTATTATTTTTTAAAGATATAAAAGATAATTTAAAAAAAATTCTTATCTTAAATAACTATTTTATAAAAATAAAAACTATATCACCGATGGAAATCGAATCGAAATCTTCGTTCCGGCTCCAACCTCAACTATTTTAGTCCACGGCCAAACGATTCCTGTACTTTTTTTAATTTTTTTTTTTACACGGCCAGCGCATGAGTACGGGAAAGAAAAATCGCCCGTGCGTCGAAGGCGAGAAAGAATCGGGTCCGCGTGTTTCCGACGTCGCAACGACGAGGAGGAGGAGGACCACTGTCGTCTCGGCCACGGGGTAACTTTCCGAAATTCCGATATTATTGAAGAAGATACTCGTCGCTGTTCTCTCGCAGTATTGGTGGTGGGGGCAGGCAGGCACCACTCGCGCAATAACTGACTGCCCGTCGAGTCTAAATCTGCTCCGACTTTTCGTCGCCACCAGAGCCGCTCGCTTACGTTTTACTGGCGAGCAGCACTATCACACTATCGCACGGATTGTGTGGGCGCTCCACTCTGCCTTGCCCGTCAAGTGGGAGGGGGCTCAGCTCTCAACTGCCTTCTCCATATATCCCAATCAACTAATTTTTGTCCAGAGTTCAAAAATTTTGAAATGGATGAAAATAGTCCGACACGATTACCGCTTTCTTTTTTCGGGGTTCTGCGTATTTTTTTGGGGTTTGTTTGGTACGAAGATAATAAATTTTTTTTTTCTATTATATATTTTTTATATTAGCTATTTAATAATAATAATAATTTTAATAAAATATTTATTTTAGATTAATTTAAAATCTTAAAATAGATATTTATTTTTTTTTTAAAAAAATTTAATTTTAATTATACTATACGAGCACCAAAAGTTATAATTTCCCCCGTTCATATCCCTTATGCTGCATGCCAAACCGTCCCTTTCGCATCGGAAAGTTTCCTTATTCAAACCCAGTCTCCCAATTCAAATTTGCTTCAGTAATTTTACGAGTGCTCACGTGGAATTGACGGCATATTTATCAAGCAGTTACGGCATGGAAGCCGTAAAATGGATCGATGCCGCATACCGTCCAAAAAAATATAACGATTCCAAGGGAAAGGATTCTAATCCACGGGAGGATTTTTTTTTCTTCTTCCCTCTCATTTAAATTGTGGACAAAGGTTTGCTGGAAAATTTTAGATTTTTGACAGATTATCCGTTTAAATGTTTTTTAACTATTTAAAGCGTCGGATTTTTTTAAATCTTTTACCGAATATTTAATCCATAGACGCCCGCTTGCATACTTTTCCTCTGCTGTAGTGTAAGCCAAACTACGCCTACCACGGATCTAATCTATAATTTGGCTTCTTTCGGTGTTTCTTAATTTGTATTCCCAACCCCATGAGCTCGAGGTTAAAGAAAAAAAGTTGGGGACCTCTAGCCCTAAACGGCACTAGGCCGTTTTTGTAGGTAACAGAAGATCAGTTGGTAAGAAGTCACCAATGTCAGTCCTTCCCCAAAGGAAACAAAACAAAACAAAATGAAAAAAAAAAAAAAAAATTGAGAAGGAGGGGTGAGGCGAGGGTCCTGTTCCATTCCTGCTCAAGTAGCGAAGTCTCTAAAGACCACTTACATTATGATAAGAAACACATGCAGAGCATGACGGTCAAGCGCAGACACACGGACAAAGAAAAGTAAATGGAAGAAGAAGGGAGAAGAAGAGATGAAAAAAAAGACAGGTGGTCCGTGGTCCTCAGTCTTCTTTTTCACTTCGTCGTCTTCTTTGATTTGTTTGAATGAGATCTTCGTTGGTATTGGCGCCTTCGTCATCATTTTCTTCCATCACCATTTTCTTCCTTGTCCGCTGAAAATCATTATCATCGGGACCGGACCGGACAGATTAAACGAGTTAAGTTCAAACTGAAATTAAAATATTATCTGAATTTTAGGTTAAAATTTTAAAAAAAATCAGATCATCTATGTTGGTCCGGATCAAACTCGAAATTTTAGGATTAACCCGGTATCGGCCTATAGTATTCCCCCTCCCTCACAATCACTACACCACGAGATTGTTGTGTAACTTGCATTGATTGTTGAATGCTGCTGATTGTTGTGTTGATTATTGAATGTTGCCGATTATTGCGTACCTTGTGTTGATTGTTGAATGCTGCTGATCGTTTAATACTGTCGATTGTTGTGTAACTTGTGTTGATTGTTGAATCATGAATGCTGCTAATTGTTGCATTGAATGCCTAGATGACTAGATCTGAATCTGATATTTGCTAATTACTACTTGCTAGACTCTTAAATCTACTGATATTTGCTATTTGTTGATCATTTTCCATACTTGCACGTCTTAGCTAATTACTTATTGATCATTTGCCTACATAGTTCGATTTGGATCGGTAAATTTTAAGTTGGATCGGCCGATCGAGTACGAGTAAGATTAAAGTTGTTCACAATTCGTATAGCCAATTGGTTGTTACATGTTAATTTGTTGTATCAAGTATTATTATTTATCATATTTAGGTTAAATTTATGTAATCGGATGCGATAGCTTTTAGTAGAAATGTATATTTACGTTGATTTCATTTTTACTAGGTTGATAGCTCGTACAGTCATACAAAGTCAATTAAGGTGTTTTTTCATGAATTTTTTTAAATATTAATATGTCATGTATTGTTATTTGTTAATAGTTATTATCATATATTACTTGTTCATATATCTAATTGTTAAAAAAACATTATAAATATTATTAAGTAAATTTTAGCGAACCTCTCATAGTAAATTTAAGAATTAGGATAACCGATTACACGTAGCAATAATTAAAATTTAAGTCACTTTTTTTATAAGTCAATTCAGTATTTTAAAAAATTCACTCATGCTGACGTTAATATTTTTTTTTACTAAATTAATTTTAATATTTATGCTTACTTAAATTTACCCAATCCAAACGGACAATTTTCAATGGTACCATGTATCATCGGCAAGTAGTCATTCACTACTTTGTATTTGAATCTCCCAATCATTCACTCTTGAAATATAGCTCCGACACTACTTTATAATCATCCACTGCTTTATAAAATGTATTTTGATTATTAGTGTAATAGTATGCACTTGTTTTTATTTTGATTGTTTCCCTTTGATTCGTATTTTGTTCTTTATCTTAATTCTTATACATTTGAAATTTGATTTTTTGTGCTTGGTGATTGGTGGCAGCTATAAAATTATTAAGCCACACATTCATTAACTCAACTTTCACGTAATGTAAGCTAAAAGCTTAGAACTTGCTTTCATTTCTTTTGAAACCTAGAAACTATTTAGTATTTACTATGTGTTGTTACTTATTTTTATACTAACAATTGTTCCTTTTCCATTTTTTTTTAGATGTTGAGCTCTGATATCATATCCAAAAGGCGATGTTTAGCATCTGGATCCACCAATCCTCCTACAATAATTGATGATGCTTCCACTCAAGATATGGAGGTAGAGAAAGACCTTGATTTACTTGATGTTGAGGCAACATATTTTGGATCTAATAAGCCAACAAAAGGTCGTTGATCTATGAAAAGAGAAGATAAAAAGAGGCATGCTCATTGGGATCACTTTTGGGGTATATGGATGAGAGATATCTACCAAGGGTGGAATATAAGTATTGTCCGACAACTTTTTCAAAAGATACCAACAAGAATGGCATAATTAATTTAAAAAGACATGTAGAAAGGTGTGTACGTAATCAATCCTCAAAATAAGAACAAGGTAAAAGGTAAGCAATCTCATCTATGCTTTAACCTTGTTGCTGGTGATGATATGCAAGATGAGACTACTTTGAGGTATAAGACCATTAATCTAGATAAACTTAGAGAAGTTGTGGATAAAATGATTATTGTCGATGAATTGCCTTTTAGTTTTGTGGAGAAGAGTGGTTTTAGAAAAGTAATGTCTATTTTTTGTCCTCAATTTCATATGCCTTCATGCACTACTATTACACGCGATATCTATAAGTTATATCTCAGTAAAAAGATAAGATTGAAAGATTTACTTAGTACATCTTGTAATAGAGTTTCTGTGACTACTAATACATGGACTTCTAATCAGATAATTAATTACATGTGTCTAACTAGTCATTTCATAAATGATCAATGGATGCTGCAAAAAATAATTCTAAATTTTTGTCCTATATCTAGTCATAAAGGAGAAGTGATTGGTGGGGCAATTGAAGATTGTATAACTTTTTGGGGTTTGAAGGAAAAACTATTTACGGTCACCGTGGATAATGTAAGTTCTAACAATGTTGCTTGTGTTTATTTGAAAAAGATGGTGAGAAAAGATGGTAGTATTGGTGATGGTAAATATTTACACATGAGATGTGTTACACACATAATCAATCTGATTGTATGGGATGGTATAAAGGAGCTCAATCATTGTATTGACCGGATCAGGGAATTTATTAAGTATATTAGAAATTCTCTGCTAGATTGATTATTTTTAAACAACATGCTAAAAAGTGTAAGATTGAGTGCAAAGCTTCTTTGTCTTTTGATGTGCTTACTAGGTGGAATTCCACCTATCTTATATTGGCTACTAATATGAAATTTAGGGATGTTTTTGGTAGGATGGAGTTCCCTATAGAGTTGATACATGATGTTGACATTGTTGGGGCCCTCTCTAATAACGATTGAAATAAAATTGAGCACCTTGTTATTTTCTTGAAGGAGTTTTATGACTTGACTGTTAAGGTGTCTGGTTTATTGTATGTGACTAATAACCTTATTTTCTTTGATATTGTTCGTACGTTTGAGTTGTTGAATAAATGAATCATGGATGTGAATGACGACTTTAGAAACATGGCAGTTCAAATGAAAGTTAAGTTTGATAAGTATTGGGGTGACATAGAGAAGATGAACATGTTGATATACTTAGATCTAAATATGAGGTTTTTAGGATTGAAGATTACTCTTTGTAGGATGTATGGTGAAGAATTAGGGGAGAGATTGGTTGGAAAAATTATGAAATTTGCTATTGATTTGTTTGATAATTATAGAAGGAAGTATGATTTGTTTATAGTGGACGAAAGTTCAGGTACAAGTTTTGATCCTCCTACAAGTAAGAATAGTGTTGATGCTATTAAAAAAAAGTATGTTAGAGCAAGTGAAGAGGATGAATGGAGTATATTCTAGTATTACAGAGCTTGAGATGTTTTTAGAAAAGAAAAAGACACAACATGAAGAAAAAGATGTCTTGATGTGGTGGAAAATATAGAGTCTTAGATATCTAATCCTTTCACGTATGACACATGATATTCTTGTTGTACCGATATCTACAGTTGCATCGGAATCTATGTTTAGTGTAGGTGGTCGTCACTTAATTTAAGAGCTCTCTAACACCAAAGGTAATGCTTTCTTTATATCAATACATTTATTTATTTAATCTAATAATACAGTTGCATTTAATTTACTCGTTTATTTATTTTTGCTATTTTTCGTGTGAATTCAGAACGTACATGCTTTCAATATTGGATTCGAGCAAAAAATATAAGAGAAAAAGTAGATGTAAAGCATGCCTTGGAAGAGTTGGTGGATATAGAGAAAGGCAGTAATTAATTGAGCTTTATTTTCTTTTACTTTATTTGATTAAGTTAGTTTTGTTTTATACCATTTAATCTTTTATCAATTATACTTAATATAACGTTATTACTAACTACTGATTTATTTACGTTTAAATTTGAATGGACGTGGAAAACAAAGTTAATGTGGAGGCCGATGTGGTATATGTTACTTGAAATAAATGATGGTGTTGAAGAATGAAGACGTAAAATATATTATGGTTTTATTCTCATCTTCTACATTTTACGTAATTACATTATATTTTATTTACTTTTATCATGTCATGTTTTCAAAACTTAATTATTTCTATTAAGAGGATATTCTTATGGACAAATAAAAAATTTGTTTACGTGAAATGATTAAAACAAGGTCAAAGTAAGATTCGTTTTTAAATCGGCTCAACAAGAGTCGAAATATGATCATTTTAAAATAGAGTTAGTTTTAAAATATGATCAAAACATGATTAATTGCTAAAACGGATTGAAAACAAATTACAATAGGATAAATCTAAAAATAAGATTAAAATATAACCGGCCTAAATTTAATCCAATTTTTACGTTCCAGGTGTCGATACAAATCTTTTTAAATCCGATTTTACATAGAACTAAATTTCCGGTCCAATCTGGTCCCGGTCTGAATTTGGGGCCCTACACACCACTACCAAAACTTGATTTTTTATCATTCTAAAAACTACCGTCTATTTATTTATTTACGAGTGTCCCTGTTTTCTGTTCATACCGGAGTACCTGTGCAACACTGGCTCCTGACCAGCTAGTATAATAGTAAGAGTCCATTCTCTTTCTTCTGCATTGATGAAAATTACAAAAAACGGACGCTGCTCCTTTTTCTCTTCTTCCAAGTCCAGAAATATTGTCCTTATTATACATGCCAAGTTTAATATTCTCCGTATTTTAGGGTTAAAGTTGTCATATATTAATTATTATCAGCTTGCCAACCTTCTAAGTTCTCCCCGCAGCTTCCTACCCTCCCCAGCCCATTTTGCTTTCTGTTTCCAAAAACAGGTTTTGTTTTCATTTCTTATCTTTCTTGCTCTCTGTATTATTATAAATTCCGTTCCATCACAAGTTCACAACTCACGAGGCCTCGTTTTTGTCGAAACAATATTATTTCTCTCTCCGTCTTTCCTTCCTTGTTGACATTTCCTCCCCTCCTAAAGTCCCAAGTCCTTAAGTCTTAACTAACACATGCTATATATTACGCTCAAATCGGTTAAGAGTTATCTGCAGACGCGTACTCTTGTAACGTGAGTAGGTGTCGGCTCCCCTGCTACCTACCTCCTCTCTCTCTCTCTCTCGCGCGCGCGCCCATGGAGACGCAGCAATCCTTCTCCTACGGTGCTGCTGCCACAATTCTGTCCTGCATGCTGCTCCTGAGCCTCGTAACAACCGTACAGTCAGCTCCTCAGGATGCTGCAGTCACTCATCTTCCTGGGTTCGACGGCACATTCCCTTCCAAGCACTACTCGGGTTATATAAGCATAGGAAACGAAAATGTTGGAAAGCCTCCGAAGAACCTTTTCTACTACTTTGTTACATCCGAAAGGAATCCTTCTAAAGATCCGGTTGTTCTTTGGCTCAATGGAGGACCCGGTTGCTCTAGCTTCGACGGATTTATCTACGAGCACGGTATAAGCCGTTTCGTTCGTTCAATCTCCGTGAATTGTGTTTTAGCAAATTAATAGCGAGCTGGGTTGTTTATTTTCTTATAATCTGTCTGTTGCAGGACCGTTCAATTTCAAGGCTGGGAAGAACAGAGATTCCATGCCGACATTACATCTTAATCCTTATAGTTGGTCTAAGGTTAGAATTGTAATTCACACTGACAAATATACCACGCGAATTACTATTAATTCATCATGATTCTACTAATTACTTGTAATCTTTGATTTCTGGTGTGTTTGTGTGTGTGTATTTACAGGTTTCAAATATAATATATTTGGATTCCCCAGCTGGAGTTGGACTATCCTATATTGATGGTGAGACTAGCTACCAGAATGGCGATCTACAGACTGCTGCTGACACTCATTCATTCCTCTTACAGGTATGCTTATAGCAGTTCAATATTTAATGGCTTCTCGCTTGCTCGTTTGCTGCTTCCTCGGTCGGAATCAGTATCATTAAATTTATATTGAGAGGAGAGGGGAGGGGAGGGCAGGTCAGGGACTCAGGGTACATTCTTTATCAAATTTAGTGCTTTTCTTTCTTGGACATTTAATTAATTTATTTTTTTTCTCTCATCAATTCAGACTTCTGTCCCTCTGGGTTTATATTTTTATTTTTTCCCCATACAAAAATAAAAATAAAATCTTTGGTTTCAGTGGTTCAAGCAATACCCAGAGTTTATTCAGAATCCGTTTTACATAGCCGGAGAGTCATACGCAGGCATTTATGTTCCTACTCTTGCTGCTCAAGTTGCGCAAGGTATAATTTTGTATTTTTCTCAGGCGATTTTTTGTCTAAAATCCTTCTTTTTTTTTTTTTTTAGTAAGATGTACAATTTACAGCAGCTAAGCAGTAAACTAAAAGCAACCTTATTAGCAGCGGATCGATATATGGAATATGATTTATTCTTGTCTGTCTGTCTTTCTATTTAATTTTGCAGGGCTTAAGGCTAACGTTCATCCCACCATCAACTTGAAGGTACGCAGAATCCATGAAGATTAATAACAAACTAGACCGTAAATTATGGATGGGCGGGGGGAGAGGATGATGGGTGTGTGTGAAAAAGAAAAGAAAAGAAAAGAAACTGATTTTCGAGCTCCATTTCATTTATATGAACAGGGTTATATGATAGGCAACGGTGTAATTGCGGATTCCTCATACGATCGTGATTCCTTGGTGGAATTTGCACACGGAATGGCCTTGATCCCAAACGAATTGTACAAGGTATATATATATATAGTTACATGCATACATAGATGAACCTATATATATATATATTTATTTATCGCGATGTATCTGAAACTGGTCTAAGTCTGCATCTGAACACGCGTAAACCATCAACGGAGCAGAAATACAGGAACCGACTATTTAATATTGCCTCGCGTATACGACATGCTGCTTCTTCCTGCGCGCCTAGCTAACTAATTATGAGTAATAAACTAATAATACCTGCACAAAATTAATTGCTGGTAAATTTTTTTTTTGCCCCCCTGTAGAATGTCACATCTGCATGTGGATTAAACTACTTCGACAACACTGATGTTCAATGTCAAGTCTATGCCGATAAATTGTCCAAGGTAAATAATAATGCATGCATGCATGCATGCACACATACCTACCCAAAACGCAATTCATATAATACTTTTCCCCTCTCCGTTTTTTCCTCGCATCCATTCCATCAACGAGAAACAAGTGCCCTTGTTCATTTATCAAGACATTTACATATAAACGTACCGTACGTGCGTGTAGAATCTAGAGGGCCTGAACGTCTATGACGTACTCGAGCCATGCTACCACAACTCCGAAAACAAGTTGAACGAAACAAGATTACCAGGAGGCAGTTTCGGACAGTTAGGGAAGACGAAGGATAAGCTTATGCCTGTCAGGAAAAGGATATACGGGCGTGCCTGGCCTTATCAAATGGCAATTAAAGACGGTCTTGTCCCTTCATGGCCTCGGCTAAATGCAGCAACAGAACGTGGAATAGCGGTCCCTTGCACCGTAAGTCAGCTCGCCTGCTCTTCTTCCCAAGCTACCTAGCTAGCTAGGTTTGACTTGTTGAATAGCATTAATTTTCGATCTTACGTGCAGTGATTAAGTTAGAGGTAGGTGCGTAATTAAGGGACGTAAGTCCGCTATACACACGCACACACGCACGCACGCACGCACAAATACTAATTGAATTCACCGCAACATGCAAATGCTGCAGAGCGATGAAGTTGGTAAGGCATGGTTGAATAATGACTCGGTTAGGACGGCAATTCATGCTCCACTGGTATGTTAGCTTATATATATATATATATATATATTTATATATACACGCGTTAATTAATTAACCCTTCCAGATCAACTGGTATATATATTTACGTATACGCTCATAACTTATGATGGATCATACATAATATACATACAGGTAAAAGACATTGGTCCATGGTCATTATGCATAGACATCAGCTTTTACCATGATTCAGGAAGCATGATTGATTATCACAGAAACCTTACGTCTCAAGGATTCAGAGCCCTCATCTACAGGTACGTACGTACTGGTAATTTCTTTATTTCACTCATTTACGGGTGTTTTCATATATATATATAATTAACAATAAATTTATTTACCCGGTACTTCATCCGGCCGTTTTGTGGAAAATCAGCCCGGGTTCAATCCCTGTGTGTCTTGCCTTGCCGCCTTCATTTTAAAAAATTATTGGGTGAATCTAGCTCACTATAAATCCACGCTTACAGAAATATATATGATTTAAAGTCACATTAATTACTTTAATTTTTTTATAAGAAAGTTTATGGTAAACCAGACTTGCCCAGTAATCGGGCATAACCCTATGGTTGATGCAAAAATTTATTTAGTTTCACTCTGTGGGTGGGTGCGTGCAGCGGAGATCACGACATGTGTGTTCCATTCACCGGAACGGAAGCATGGACTATGTCCCTCGGCTACAATATCATCGATGAATGGAGGCCTTGGATGGTGAATGACCAAGTTGCAGGGTATATTTCTTTACTTATATATATGCGCGGCCCAGGCCCCTAATATTCAGTACTAGATCACGACATTGCTTCGTTGTTTAATTCTGCCTACTGCTACTTCTCAAAAACACAAATACACGGAGGCCAAGACTCGTAATCGTGATAGCTAGGATTACTGATGAATACCGTATCAGTTTAGGGAGGGGAGGAAGGAAGCAAGCCAGTTTCTTTTAATTTATTCGCCTTTCGCGTATTTTGCTCGAACACAAACAATGGAACCCTGCTTCTTGTTGCAGGTTTCAACGTGGATTTGAGCACAACCTCGTATTTCTTACAGTCAAGGTATGTGTAATCGCCTTCCCCCCCCCCACCCCTAAAATCATAACTCCCCTTAAACAGATCGCGTTACCTGAAATGAATAATTAAGTTAGAAATGATTTATTGGGCAAACGCAGCCTTTTTTTTTTTTTTTATCCAACAAATTGGAGAAGTTGAGCCTACTTACTTACTGGTTGCAGGGAGCAGGGCACACCGTCCCGGAGTACAAGCCACAAGAAGCGCTTGCATTTTACAGCCGCTGGTTACAAGGGAAAGCAATTTGATATCATTCCGGGTTATAAATTATAATTAATTTCTGCCTGCAGGTTGAGCAATAAGATGCCCGTAAGGGCCAAGGGTTCCATTCCTTTTTTTTTTTTTTAACCCACACGGTCGGATCTAGATTTATCTTATATTATAGATAGATGAAATATCCAAAATAAGATTAATAAGAATATATTTCTTTCCCTATTAAAACCATGTAAATTGTTTTAGAAGATCATGGCAGTATTGTAATTATGTCTTGTTTATTTTCAAATCAAATCAAATGAGAAATAATAACAATAACAATAACAATAATACTAATACATTATTTTGTCTATTTTTAAAAAAATAATCCACATGCCTAGTTGCCTCTACGGTCTACCCCCCTCGAACAAGCAGAAGACTGCGTCCCCAAAGCAGCAGGCATAGGCGGTGATGACGGTGTGTGATAACTGATACGTTTAGAACTTTAGGGAGGGACTAAAGACTAGAGAGGTCCTAGAGAGGTCCGAAGATTAGTCGGAAAAAAAAAGGAATTTATAAAAAAATTGTCCATCTTACAAAATCATACATATCATCATATATTTGCGTCAATGAATATTTCTATTTTTTATTGAAAGAAATACTTTGCGACTAAAACGTCCTCTCTTATATTAATCATTCATGGATGCTGACTTATATTGAATCTCAAATGATTGTGTTGGAGAAACCATGCAACCTGAGGACACACGGCCGCAGCAAAAAAATTACAGCCTCTCAAGTGCCTAATTTGTACGCTTCCTTCTTCCATTTAACGCAACCACAAAAGATCAAATTAAAAAAGATGTGCATCCACACAAGAGACCAAATTAAGAAGATGTGGTTGTTGCTGCCGCTGAATCGCACGCTCACATTTGCAGCTGAGGAGATAAGAGATCCGGTTTCCAATGAAATCCATCTCATCATAAATCTGCAACTTGATGAGTCCCTGACAGGCTGACACTGTTATCGTAAATTCTCACAAGACCCACATAAACTTTGCGTCAGATAACATCATACAGAACCAACCAAAACCACCGCACACGCGCAAACACAAAAACAAAAGATGATAATGCTACTGCACGCAAACGAACAAAAACTGAGTCAAGGACAAGGGAGGAAGAAACCAATAACAGCCCAATAAATGAATTCAATTGAACAAGCATGATGCTTCCAATTACTAACCACCACTAAAACCAACCGTCCAACCCAATCACACATTACATATGTGTTTTGCAGAAAAAACAAAAAATATAGTATACATGTATATATGTATATGTATATCTTACAGGAGATATGCATTAAATCTATCCCCCACACCAGAGAGACGACATTTTCCTTCCCAGACGCTAATATAGCTGGGCCATCCCTCCTGTCCATACAACTTATGGAGACTCTGTAAAAACAATATTACAAACCAAAATTACAAATATAAAAGGAAAACAAAAAAATGAACAAAAGAGAAAGAGAAAAGAAAAGAAAAGGAAATAATTGCTCGAAAAGGCAAAATTTTCAAAGAACCGACCCATCATTCATCATTTCCCAATTGCAGCAGCCTTCTTATCTTCGCTTCCAGGAACGAATCTGGGCAATGTCATCAGTGTATTTGCCCGGCTAACACCTTCCAGAGCCATAGCTGACCAGTCTAACCCTGTCTGCAGTAACTCTTCTTCATTTTTTTCCTTTGAAGACTCCTTGCTCGTGAGAACAGCAGTGCCTCTACGAGCATTTCCAAAAGCAAGATCACCTTTCTCCATCCTGTACCCATTGGCACCATTAGCTACCATAACTGGTGGCTTCTCGTCTTTGGTGGTAGAAGCAGAACATGTTTTTACCATGTTCGTATCAAGGAAGAGACAGACTACAGCACAATCATCGATCTTAGAGGTGGGGTATTTCATCCTCCAAGCTCGAACAGCTGTCTCAACTAGCAATTTAGCTGCAGAAGAACGTGATGGGGCCAAACCCACTATGTCAACTACTTCTTTATTTGAGAGCACGTCCCAAATCTGTGAATGATGGAAGTACAGGAGAACTGTAAATGGACAGAAACCAAGGATTTAACAAAAAGACTAGGTAAAAGCATTCCCAGATCCTTACCCCATCCGTAGCCAAAACAACAAACTCATCCTTCTCAGTCAGACTCCGGTAGGATATTTCAGGCACAGCAATCAGACCATACTCTTTGAGGCAAAAGTCTCCAAAAGCTCGTGCCATGGCTAGGCCAGGTGAGTCATTGTGTGGTAGCCAAACGCGATGAACCTCAGGCTCGTCTTGAAGGGCAAAAATACGACCCCTGCACCTCTTAATTCTCTCTGCTTCAGCTGTTAAGAAAAAGTAACATCATCTATTATTTAGTCATCAAAGTTTCTTGGAATATTGATCAAAATACTAATGACTTTAATCAGACAATTTACACGCTACGATGAATGCTTGCGTCTCAGTCAAGAATTATATGTCTCATACCAGAAGAAATAAAAAGTTGAGAAAGTACAAGATTTACTCGCACTAAACAAGTTCAATAATCAACAGGAATGCCTACTATTAGGCTTATTCAGAAAGTATTAGTTCTGACATAATACCCCAACCCCCCAATGCCATAATTTAACCACACATCATTGCCATCTAAGTTGAAGACTTTTGCACAAGAAGGGACTGCTAGAATGCTATCTCTTTCCTACCCCTCATAAAAGGTTAACACTTTTGACTATAAATGTGTAGTATGCAGGCATAAACTTATAAATGATATATCATTTACAAAGCCCTTCAGAAGATGAACATCGAAATCATACAGGGATCTGAAATACAATATAGTTTGAAGCACATGACAGCAACAGAAGAAGGGAAATACCTGGAAGGTTTGGTTTGAGATCTACAGTCAACTGAACAGCAACAAGAGAATTGTCTTTGCCTCTGGTTCCTAGAACAGCTCTAGAGTCTCCAACATTCCCAATGACAAGAGCATGACCCTACAGGAGGGATGAAAAACGACCAAATTCTTATTCATCATGTAGTAGTAAATAGCTTTATTTGTTTATCTAGCTTGAAATATGGTAGGAAGAATACCAAGCTGCTAGCTAAGTAGGATAGGTTGTCAACTTGGTTTTGATGGTGTGTTTTGTAATATCACTTTGCATTTGGTAATCAATAAAAATTATTAATTACCAAAAAAGAGTAACAAATTAGAAGGGGCAATCCCATATCCAAATGCTTCCCAAAAGAAATATATACAATTTACTTGGTCTAAAGCACAGCATCCAACCTGTTTAACCAGAGTTACAGCTGTTGTTCCACTGCAGTAGCAATCAACACTTGAATGTGCTCTCAATTCTCGGTCCGTGACTCTAAAAGCTTTTAAAAATGATGCTTTAAGTGTCTCAAAAATTTCTGGGTGTCTGTTTTCCACTTCACTGTCCACTGAGGGACAGGATTCCTCATCAGCTGATACAAAAGATGTGTCCTCAGAGTTTATGCTGCTAGAATTATGGTTTATAACCTCGGCAACTTTCTCACTCTTTATATTGGCATCCCAGTTTGCACTTAGCCTTAGTGGAAGGAAGTCCCTGACTTTCCTTGCAACCATATGACCATAAGGACCATGACCATCAAAAACACCACAAAAAACTGTGTCGTCTCTTGAGCAGAAATTCTGTAATCAAAAACATAATCAGCAATATACCAGCAGACATATATGTAACAGGTAGAATTGTTTATCGAATCTAAATGTCCAAGGACACTAAGGGAGCTGAAATCCAATGCACAATAATATGAATATACAATGGTCTCCTTTACCCCTCCCCCCAAAAAAAGGAAGGGGAAGGAAGAGGGGAAAGGGTATGCAATAAAATTGCAGTCGTAGTGTCATGGTATAGAATTATCGCAAACGATAAATTATGTGTTGCAGTCATCGTAGCATGAATTTTTATTTTTATTTCACAACGTGCTCTAATTCTTATTTATTGATCATGTAAATATAGGTATTCAATAAATTAATGTTCTATATCATATTAGAAGCATTTAAATGAGTCATTATGTGTTAATTTGTCATTATATTAAATTATTTAGCGGTAGATAGAAAATTAATAAATAGCAATACTTTATTATAATCCAATTGTTACTTGATCCAAAATATATATAGTAGTTGAATAACGAGTGTTTTTTCAGTAGGTTTAGGATTTTCCAATTTATTGGCAATATTTCCTGCTTTGTCGACAACATATCCCAATTTATCCTAATTTATCAGCAATATTTTCTGATATCTAATATATCGGCGACTTATCTTGTAAAATTTTTTCTTCGTTGTGCATCAACCATTTCACGTAATGGTGGACCCAAATGCTGCCGCGAGAGCACTATTTAACTGTATGGGGAGGGGGATACATTATAAATGGAATTGAGAAGCATATAATAATCTATGATATCCTGGAAGCCCAGATATCCATCATACCTGGTACAAATTCCCTTTGGGAGGCATGACAACATTTTATAATGAACTACAGAACAAATTTGGAAGGAACATAGGATACGGCCAATCAATCAACATATCACCGATTCCAAAATTTCTGATGTTTCTACATCAACTGGCTAAAAAAATTAAAATTTCCAACCAGATCATCCTAACCCATGTGAGTTTTCATATCCAGGACAATATAACAGTCAACAATTCTATCTTCATTCGATTAAAGTAACAACACTATCATGGTTCAAGAATCCAATATCATTGGGAAATTGCTATGTGCAACAACGGTCTCCACATAACCACGAGATTAAATTAATAAAGCAAAGATAATTCAACAGAACAATTTCTAAATGCGGAAGGAGCTTCATGTACCCAAGAAAAAGGGAGGAATTATAACCAGCTTCGATAAGTAAAGGGACACGTAAATTAAGATGAAAAGGCCGACATTGCTCAGTTTGGATATTGTAAACATCAGGAAGCCATCGGACAGACTTCAGATGGAGCGAGAATTGCAGAAAACTTGACTAGCAAGTGCGATTGTCAACCAAAAAATAACTATCCCCACGAAATATTCCACAGCACAAGTGAGGCAACCGATTGAATTAAGAACAACTTGCATACATTTCAAAATGACATATCCGATATCCCACACATAAGATGCCAAGATGGGCATGAATTCTATCATGTTTAAACAAGCATCGGCATATCAATTTATCACAAATCAGAAAGAAAACTAACCTCCCACACAACCATAGCATCCTGGTTGGTCCCTTTCTTGCCCTGTTGTGTAAACAAAGAAGCAGAATCAGTTGCTCCATTGACTGCCCGGCGGCCAGGGATTCTATTCAGATCATCCCTTTTACAATCAAGAGAACCGCCCCAAGATGGCGCCCTCCATTTCTTGGAGTTTTTTCTTTTTCTTATGCCTAAAGCCGCAGAAGGGGGGCCTGGGATAGGGCTCCTGCTTTCCGCGGATAAGCAGGAACCCATCCTCAGGGCCCTGATTATATTAAATACACACTCCAGCCCAGAAAGGCAATCACAGCCTCCCCTATTCTCAATTGAAGGATCCGTCACAGCTAATTGAGGAATGACCAACAAATATTCTCTTGATGAAATTCCTACCCTAACTTGAGGATTATTAACCCGGAAATCCACCTTTGAAGATTGATCGAGCGCCTCAACAAATGGAGAAAATTTATTAATAGGAAATCAACCCCGGTACGAACACTAGAATATTAATTCTCGATTCTTTGATGTTAATGCGCAAAACTTCCAACACCTGGGCTTTCCAGAATCGCTTTTAAGAGTAGTAAGTTGAAGCGTACAGATAAAGAATCTTTATTCTCCCAACACCCTTTTTCGACCTTTCCTTCCCTAATACACAGACACAAAATTGAAGAGATCTAATGAAAAAGATCCGACAGCTAATCAGTAACCCGAATCCTACTTTCTGTAGCAACGAATCATTAAGCACTTTTTCCCTCTGGCCACCATCCCCAAATTCATCCAAAGAGCGTAACCTCAAACGGTTGCTGCAGAAGATACACAATCCAAACCCTAAATTTCCTAAATAACAAGAAATCAAATTGCTAATGATCTCCGAATCGTTCTAACGGTCGGGATCAACAACTAATAGCTCCTCTTTATTAGCAGATCAAAGCAGAATCTACCCGAAACGCAATCAGTAAAATCGCATTATACAGGGAAGTGAGTGACATCATGTATTCCAGTATAAATGATACTCTAAAACAGCTTCAGGTAAAACGGAAAAGCATGCATAAAAAGAGAGAGACGAGCGATAGCATGCGAACACGGAATCAAAGAGGGAAGAGAGAGACAGTTGAAAACACTAAAGGCAGAGATCGGAAAGAACGAAATTTCAGTGTCCAACACCAGAGAGAGCGAGATGGAGAAAACGAAAAAGAGAAAGAACAAAGAATCAGAGGGAGCGGAAACAACCTACGAATATTTATCTGCCGTCCTCTCCAGTATTCCACCCTCTTTGCCTGCGGCCTGCCTGGTTCCATCTTTCAAGTCAAGGGCTTATAAGTCAATATACTTCTCATGAATAACAAGTTTTATTTGGTGGATACCATTTTAAAAGATATTAATTCTTATCCAAAATTAAATGCTGGTGTTCGTTCGTTATTCATTTGCGCTTGGTTTAATTAAAAAGAAAAAAGTCGGTTCCTTTGTGTTTGGTTTGCAATAAAGGTTAGTTACTCCTGCTATTTATAAATTAAAATTTTAATCATATATTAAAAATAATAATTTTTAAAATAAAAACATTAATTTTTAATAATCTATATTGATATTGAATTTAATATATTTTACTCCCAACCATACAATCTAGAGACATATAAAATATAGTGGTCAACCGGTCACACTAGCACACTTATAACATCAAAGTATCCTCCAACCTAGTTTTTCTAATCTTAATTATCGACACTCCCTATAAGTCTCATAAGTCACCTATAGAGTTCACTAGTGCCTTACTAGAGCACTAAGACACACCGATGAAACCAAATCTAAAATAAGGAATTATATCTCGTCTCTAGGATAACTAATCCTAAATAGTAAATCTTTTTCAAATCTTGAGATATTCTACTTTAAATATTAGTATTTATAGGAGTGGTCATAACTATAACATAATACACAATAATTTTCATTCCTATAGTTAGCCATTTTTCTTTATTTTTAATTATTCAAGTCAACGATCTAAGAAAAGTCAAAGTCAACACTAAAGTTAGTCTAACAATATACTAAGGCTATCTTATATCCAATTATTCACATTAGGTGTATTATGTCAAAAATAACCAAAATACCTTTACAACCATAATTACACCATTTTTATCCAATTTCATACCAACCTTTATAAAAATGATCATTTTTCATAAAACAAATAAAATACAGTAATTTACAACATTTTTAGCATGTAGGAAATTTATATGGTTTAGCGATTACTTATATTTTTTTTTATTTTGCATGCATTTTGCAACTTACATATAAAAACCTTAACCATATATTTCTAACATGTCGTATATTCCATGTAATACACACATATGTGTTTATAACATGATTTGATATTTAAGATAATGATTAATATCATAGTACATGCTAGAATGCATTTCTAACCCTAAAGTATGTGAATAGCAATTATCGTGATTTAACCCTAATCATGCATGTATGTTATCATGTTGCGTATATATCAACCCTAACATGCAACAATAATCATGGATCAATTATCATGGCATACCATAATTACTTGAAAAATGGAGAGACTTGCAAGAGGTTTGGAGGCAACAAGAGGGAAAGGAACGTGATTTGATCATGTAGGATGAGGGATACTATGTTGGGGTGCATAGCTTTGGCATAGAAGGTTTTAATGATAATAGCGAAATAATATAAGGAGAAGGTCAAGGTTGTTGCGAATAGAAGCTTGTGAGGATAGGGAGAAGGCACAGACTAAGAGCTCTAGTTTCTGGTGGATCAAAGAAAAAATTGAGGGGTTAAGGGGTCTTTATAAAAGTAAGGTAGCATAAAAAATGTTGAGGCTAGGATGTGTCGGAAAAAGTTAGTCACATGCATAACAAGATAGGAGTAACATAGGAGTGTACAAGGGGATGGCATGAAAAGAAAAATATGTGAAGGGTGGAGTGTGCTGAAGAACAAAATCACATCAGCGTTAATGGATCTAGGTATGGAAAATGAATCGGGTTAAATATTCGGTTAGCAAAGCTTGGGTTGTATAGTAAAACAAATTCATATTAGGGTCTAACCTAGGGTTAAAACTTCAGACCCAAATTTTATCAAGTTTTAACCTAACTAGATTTATATCTAATTTATCATGTTATAAACATAATAATAATGATAATAATACACCCGACTCTATAATAATTATTATACATAGTTACCAGTTTATAATTACGGTTTCTAAAAAAAATATGGTATTACATTAGGTGGCTAGGGCTATATTAATTAAAGTTAATTGTATATTTGAAAAATCAATATGATGTAGATGTAGGCATTTGAATTTTGGTGAGTTTTGGAACATGTGCAAATTTGGTGTTGCCCCCTTTACATGCACCACCACAGCCTACACCATCACCCAACCACCTCCTCCCATCGTCATAGCCGGCCCCCCTCTTCTCATTCTTCTTCTCCTTTCTCCTATGTCACACCTTGCTTCTTCTTCTCCTTCCCTATGGTTAGAACCTCCACTACACACCCTTGGGCACCTTTCACTTTAGCAATTCCCTTTGTAGCACCATCTTCTACACCACCCATATCAGAGCCTCATCGTTCCTCCTTCCCATCCCACGTAGCCACCACCTCCACCATACTTATCCTAGCTCTAACCAACCGAGTCACCTCACCTACTTCCTGCGCTACCCTGTGCAACCCAGCAACCCCTCCCTCGTAGTCATCATCCCAGCCAACTAAGCTCCAACACCACCATTACCACCCTCCACCCGCCAACTAGCACCAATCATCACCACCATCTCTACCCTTGCCTCACCCTTCCTCTTCAGCTAGCATGTCGTCCAACATCTCCATTTCCCATGTGCAGCGTAAGAAGTTTTCTTTAAAAAAATTTGGTACCCATTATAAATATTAAGGGTATTTTGATAATTTTATAAAATAATTATTTTATTATTATAATCATTATTTTTGGGTAAATATTAATTCAATAATTGTGGTATTATTTTTAGGTAAGAAAGTTTGATTAGTAGGGCCTTATAATTTTAGTATGATATAGCTAATTTACATTTTTGCTAGAATTCATGTATTTTTTATACTCTTTTGAAATGTTAGACATTGCATGATGCACATTAGGATTTTTGTGTCTAAAATATATTAAGTATGATTCGTTATGCTGTAATTATGTGTTAATTATTGCATCATGAAAATGGGTAAAAAAACATGTTATCACATATAAAATATTTTGTATAAAAGTATGGCAAAAGTGATTTTTATGATTACATATGACATATACATGGAAAATGATAGGTTGAGCATACTTAGATATAGTTGTGGAATAATTATTATTGATGTGTACCCTAGGGGCAATTTGTTCCTTTTATGGGTATTATAATATTTATCCCAATAATCATATCTAAGGTATATTATATATCATTCAACATGATATTATGTGATTCTAGGTGTGTTAGATATGCATGCAATGATTTTATGTGCAAAATCATGAATGAGGATAAAATGGTCAATTGGCATATATGATAATTTATTTGCATGATAATTAATTAAATTATGGTATTTTAGCCTTTCCATAACAAATTTATAAATAAAATGGAATTAGTATTTATAATAAATGATAATGTGGTTATCTTAGCCTCAGGGGCATGTTGGTCATTTTCAGCCTAATGCCCCTAAATGTGAAATATTGAGCATAGGATGACCTTGATAATTATGTGGTTGGGTTCACGTGTTTATAAATTTTAAGACATTCAAACTAAATGAGTCTTGTAAGATGACCTTATATTATCAACACCATAAAATATGCTAATCATTTAAAGTGAAAGATCATGTGAGTTGGGTCAAGATATTAGGTCCATTTCACTTACGATAATTGTGCCTTTGGTGTATTATCTCTATGAGGTGCCTCAGACTGTTACATTGTTTAAGAATAGTAGTTCAGGTGCATTTTGTCCATATAGGTATTAAGTTTGTTCCATCGAACGATAATAATGGCTTTGTTGTGTTTGTTCCTGAGAGATACTTTAGTCTGTTCCATTAAATTAAGATTGGCGGGGGCCTATAGTCAATGTGAATAAGAATAAAATTTGAAATAAGTAAATAAAGGATAACATATTAATTACTTAAAGTAGAAGATCACATAAGTTGGGTTGAGGTGTTGGATCCATTCCACCAGACAATAATAGTAACTCAAATGCGCTATCCCTGATAAGTATTTTAGTTCGTTCCATTGGTTTAAGATTAGTTTCTCATGTGTTTTTTTCCTTAAGAGGTGTTAGATTCGTTTTGCCAAATGATAATAGTGGCTCAGATGTATTGTCCCTGATATGTGCTTTAGTCTGTTATACCGGATTAAGAATAGTGAGGCCCTATACTCAACATAAATAAGAATATGGTTTGAGATAAGTAACTAATGGATAAGATATTAATTATTTAAAGTGGAAAATTACGTGAGTCATGACTGAGGTGTTAGGTCAATTCCACTAGATGATAATAGTAGTTTAGTTGTATTGTCTCTGCTAGGTGCTTTAGATCATTCTACCAGTTTTAGAATAGCAGCTTGGGAGAGTTTTTCCTGAGAAGTGTTGGGTTCATTCTTTCATACAATAATAATGGCTTGGGTGTATTGTCCCTAATATGTGGTTAAATCGTTCCACTGGTTTAAAAATAGTAGGGTGCCTGCAATCATCGTAAATAAAAATGAAAATGGTTATTATCAGATTTAAATAATTATTAGATTATTTGATTGGTTGGTAGTAGCATTTATGCCTACTAGTGGTTTGGTAGTTGCATTTGTGCCTGTATGTGGTTTGGTAGTAACCTTTGTCCTTACTTGTGGTTCAGTAATAGCCTTCGTGCCTACTAGTGTTTCGGTAGTAGCCTTTTACCTACCTGCAATACTGTGGACTTTATTGGTCTGTACTTGTAAGCTTACCTATGTAATGACATTTATTGGTATTGATAATGAGATAGGTGATATGTTGTTGTTGTCTTAGTTTTGGGTTGATGTTGCTTCTAATTCTCTTTCAAAGAGCATCCCTTGAATGTTAGATTGTTAAATTTTTGTTTGTTCTAGATGAAAGAGTATAAATAGTATATGTCCTAGGTGGTATTTGATTCTATAAACGATTATCATATTTCAATTATCGCATGTATGTTTTAATATTTTATACTATGTATTGTTGTCATGTCTTCTATGTGTTTCATATTGGTTTTTCATATTGTTTTAGTATAAAGGATTGTTCAATACTGTTATACTTAAAGGTTCATTTTGTGGGCCTTTGCCTATTCAATGGGTAGTGGTCTTTACAAGTTAACTTTATTCTATTTCTTGTAATCATGTTATTAATTTAAGAAACGTAATGATTTTATCCTTAGCACTTAGTTTGAAAATGGTAAAGGAAAGAGACATTGTACCAAGTGTCATGGTAGCACCCTTCGTTTTTATTGTTTTAGCTTCCACACCTAACTCTTCAAAGGAAATTTTCTAGTCCTAAATATCAGAGTGTTACACCATGATGCATGTCAATATTTTAAATGATAACAATAGTGGCTATGAAATATGTGATAATTAGTAATGCTTCTAAAAATGATAAATGTTAACCTCATAGGTTAATAAACCATTGTTTTGATGATAACAAACTTAATTATGAATTTGATTTATCTTATTAAGTGTGCATGGGTATCACAGCAAAAACTAAAGTATTCAAAACTTAATTAAGTCAAGGAGTGTTGAGGAGGATATCAAGTTTGCAACTCATATCCCAAGCAAAAGCCAAAAATCAATAAAGAGGACAAAATAAGATTCTAACTTCAAGTAATTTAATTTCATACATGGAATACACAAAGTATGAAGGGATAATCAAGTGTGTTCAATAAACCAAGACCCAAGCTTCAAATAGTATATTACAATCTTAGGTTTTATGTGCATACGATTTACATATTGAGCACTTGTATTTTTCAATGATATGATATTTTTAATCCTATTCAAAAATCAATTTAAAAGTTCTTAAAATGATTTCATGCATAAAAAGTATTTACTAGTATTTAAACAAAAAGGATGTTCAACATTAGTCATTCATTAAATTCGTTCCCATATGATTTGGCTAGAAAAAATACCATAAATTCCATAAAATTTATTTTTGGGTGAATAATACCTCTTTAGAAAGCTTAAGATGTCTACTTTATATCAAAAATAAAAATAAAAATACAAAACTCAATTTTGAGCTTTGCAGCTCAAGTTATGGTATTTTTTTGTAAAGATGAGTAGTGTTGAAAACTGTTCTATCAATTGACTGGTATATCAAACCTATTAACTAGTTTTCAAATCGATCGACTATTTTTAATATCAATCAACAAATATAAGCATTTCTAAGATTCTTTACTTGTTGGAATTCAACTGTTGTAATACTTTTTACACTCAACAGCTGTGCCAAATTTTCTTATCTTTTAGCACTATAAATAAGAGTTATTAGACTTTAATAAACATTAATCAAGAAAACACAAATTTTATAAAATCAATATTTTCTCATCTTATAAAGAATCAAAGAGAGTTTTGATTTTACACTTTCAAATCCAAATTAAAATTCACTAGTGCTTAATTTATTCTTCTTATTTAGCTAGAGTGCTCATACACTTATAATTATAATTTCTTTAGCTAGATCAAAATCTTTACTATTGATTACTTACTTTCATATGCTATATATTAAAGATTCTTATTGTGTTCATTCAAACTCGTCTCCTTAAATACAAGTGAAGAGTGTGAAGAGTGGTATTTTATCTAGCATTTTTGAGAGAGGTTGTTAAGATTATAGTCTCATATATTTAGAGAAGATAACTAAGCAAAATGTAAATCATCTCTTAGAGGATAATTGAGATTGTAGGCTCATAAACCAAAAGATGAATAATCATCATCAAACATCCATAATAAATAAAGAGATATTCAAATCCAAAAAGCATAACCTTTTGGTAGTAAATATAGAAAAACTTCGTAGAATTTATTGAACCACTAAAAATTGCATGTTTATTATTTCACATCCTTCTACTTATTTTTCATAAAATTTTAATTTGACATTATTGTTATAAAATACTCTATTCACCCCCTTCTAGAGTATCCATACATGCTTTCAACAAACAATTTTCCTTTAGGTAAGTCAAAGATAATATAAGTGGAAGTGTTATAATATAATTTAGCTAAAGGATGCATTGTTATGTGCTAAGTGTTGAATAATAATCAAGGTGGAAGATAACATGATCTAGGACTATAGTGATTCCAAGTGTTGTAATTATTGAAAATGGCTTGGTTTTGTCGGAATCAAATAATCCTAATATGCTCTATACCGGCCCGATCCACCGGCCTATAAGGATATGCATACTTAATGATTAGCAGTTTACTCTTGGCTCAGGTGTGTTTTACCCTATATATAGGAGTATGAGTTAGGTTGATTATCTTTCACCCCTATGCAAATGGAATATGGTAGTAAATATTATTCATATTTTTCTGGTCACAATTTGATTGATTAAATTAAATTGTGTGGTCACCTAAGTATGAACTTTAATACTAGTGCATTCTTAAGTCATCTTATATCATGAGTAATATGTGCATGCATAATATTTATCTCATTCTTGTAACCTTATGGGTTATGAATGCCTTAATTTTTTTTTTACTATTTATTATTACCTTACTTAATATGCAAATATTAACTATCATTTTTATGGGTGTTGCTTATTTCCATAATCAAACGAACTAGTTTGTTGATGTGCAATTTTTTAACTACTTTGATGAGTTTGATATACTTTAGGTGGGGAGTGATTTTTATTGCAATGAGATTTGGCACATGGTATAGGTTATTTGGTAGTTAGCTTTTGTTTGGATATGTTATAGATTCTTAGATCCATATGATCTATTTTTTATTTTGTAGTTTGATTATTATTGTACTCATAATTTATCTCCAATCTTTTATCATTATTTTATGAAATTCATCATATTCTCTTGTTATCTTATTTTAACTTGTCGTAACATTTTTACCTTATACATGATACGGGAATAGATTCTAAGTTAGACTCGTATTTGATATGGTGGTAACACCTTAATATCTTATATTAGTTTCCAAAGTTCAATAGTTGATTTGGAGGTGTTACCAAGGGCTTACTATTTCTCTTTAAGGATTCACAATACCTTTAGAGGGTCTGCATACTAAACAATTTGGGTATTGAGGATTTGTATATAACCAACTTTATATCATGTGAATTCCTTGAAGTTTGTGGTTTGATTTGTTTTCATCCCTAGCAATCATTGCCTTGGATTATGGGATTGTATTCCTCTCATTGTTGAATTGGATTGTTGGTTGATCACCTTAATAAAGACTTAATATTTGTATTTAGGCAGATGTTGACTTATGTTGATTTCTTGTTATATTGGATGGTTATCTCATGTGCATCATAATTTGATTGTACGTTGAATTATTTGGTGTAATCAACAAACACCCATTTGATTGTTTTGTGCAATAAGTAACTAATGCGTTGAATTATTTTGTGTAATCAACAAACACTACACTGAGTTATATGGTGTAATCAACAAAAAATAGGTTGAAAATAATAAGCATCTATTTAAATTGTGGAAGTTTCATCGATAAAGAGTTATCATTTTATGGTTGTATATTTTTTGTGACCTATTATTATCACATGTGATCGTATATTTTATACACGATTCTTGAATTTGTTTTATTGTTTGTGAATGTGGGTATGTTATCTATTTAAAAGTGTTGTGATTGTATGAGGGAGTTATATTGATATTACATTTTCATATGATTATATGTATGCCTTAGAGTGGCACGAGGCTTCTAGCGTGGAGAGGATCTTTAGGAAAAGATTTCTTTTCAAGAATAAGGATTTGGTTCAGAAAGTTTATGGTTATTTGGTGTAGTCTGTGTTCCACTTCTATTTTTTCTCCCTTGTTGTCACCTTTTGGGACATAAATGTTTGTAAACGACTTTAGCATTTTATTTAAATCTTGTTCTCTCTTCGCTCGTATTTTTCTTTGTTGGATTTACCTCAACCTTGTATTAGATGTTGATCAAACTTAATCTTTGTGTTTGAATCATTTTAGTTTTACATCTAACATGGGTTATATATTGATAATACTTATCTCTATGTTGGATATAGCCGTAACACCCAATATATTATATATTTTCTTTTGCTAAAATAAAATTTTAAAGTAATAAATTTGGGGATATTATAAGTACTCAATATGTTTCATACTAAAACACTTTTGTTGAATAGCAAGTTTATGATGATTGCATCAATGATTTGAACTTTCTTACTACGGAGGTGTGATTATTTGATAGTAGTGACCTTTTTCCTGCATATCCATTTGGACTCTTAATTCCATTATATCTATTTTGTTATATTTTACCTTATCTAGTACTTGGAATTTGTCTCCTAACTCTTGTGCTATGATTTATATGATTATTATCATTCTCTTTTTATCATTGTTAATTGTTAAGTGGTTTATCCTTGTACTTAATATGATAGGTAAGGTAATTAAAATTATACTATTATCTAAAATATATTTGCACAATGACGTATCAAAATTTCAAACAATGTACATCTAGAAGAAGAAATGGTTTGAGTTAAAGGAAATAATATTATTCAACATAATTTAGGTTACCCTCATATATTTTATTCGAAAGACAATAAAGTTTGGTTATATATTGGTGGATGGAAGAATAGATATTATGAAGGTACATAATAGATTTATTATCCCACATCACTCATTAGACCAAGGAATGGAAACAACTTGACTTCTTTTGAAAAGCTCAACCTATCCCTGATTACTTGAGAGGAATGAATACTGCAGTCAATGGGCAAGTAAATCAAATTCAAGCAAAGTTAGTCGGTAGGAGAAAAGGCATTCTTGAACTGTGTTAGACGGGGAGGGCCCATACAAAGCTTAAATGGAGCAAGCCATGGTTACGTATGGATGGGCTGGGGGAGCTAGGTTAAGTTGGGATGGGACAACAAAATTAGATTAGAGTGCGACATGCTTTGATATAGTCGAATGGAGATGAGGCAAGGTGAGTCATAGTGGGCTAGGGCAAATTTAGGGCTAGGTGGGGCATGCTCAACCAATTTTAGGTCCAAGAGAGAGTTATATCGAATTAAGGTGAGGTTAGCTCAAGTAGCGTGTGGTTGGATAGGACGAGCTTAGAAGGATTCAAGGAACGAACATGCACGAGCCAACGTGATGTGTTGTTGATATAGAGTTAGGATGGGTTGAATCATGTCTTAGACAAGTTTGGAATGAGTTGGTTTGTGACAAGAATGCTTGGTCAAATCCAACGATCATAATAATAGTTATATTATAATCGATAATGTATAGATATATTAACCTATCATAACTCACTTTTAATCCATATAATCTACAAGTTACGATGGATTAGTTTTAAATTTCTTATTTATCAATCCGAACCCATTAATTATAGAACGGAACCATGATGTATTTGGACGAGTCGTACGGGTTTAGGTAATTCTAGATTGGGGGAACCCAACATAGCCCATTTGAACACTCCTCGTCTACCGTTAACATCCATCGTCCGAAGAAACCATCACCACGTGAATCAGATCACTTCTTATTAAACCAAATCAATATGGCACCGTCAATCACTGTCTATTACGAGCCTCTACCATTATTACCAGACCTTTCGGTTAGAGATGCATGTTATTCATGCGCATGACGTTTTCTATATTACCTCCCGTCAAAGCATTGAGCATCTTTGACCACGCTGCCTATAATATGCCCGCGATGCCCATATATTATGAGAAAGTTTATACTTTCCGATCTATCATAAGTAGGGCCCCAAGCAATATGCTGACATTAGTATGCCATCAGTATTTTTTTAATATTTTTTTTTAAATTAAAATATTTTTTACTAGAATTATTCAAAATAAATAATTAATATACATTATAATATTTTAAAGTTTTTTTATAAATAAATATCTATATTGATAAACTTTAGATAAAAAAAAAAGATAATAAAATATTGAAATGATCTTGGTGAAATATTATGATTTTTTTGAATAAAAATAATTGTGAAACTTTAGTACAATAAAAAAATATATGTGTAACAATAATAAAAGATCGGTTATAGTATAATAATGATAGCAAGGAAATTTCATTATTAGTAGAATAGTAACAAAAGATATGTACAATAAGTGAATGCTAAGTATAACTCTAATTAAAAGTCAAGTTAGTTATGGTAAAAAAATTATATCCATTATGCTGAAATATTAGTGTATTTATGATGAAATATTTACTATATATTATATGGTAAATATATATATACACCATGCTAGTGATAAATTAGTTTAATAATGGTGAAAGAATTTTTTATTTTTTTTTGGTATGATAAAACAATGTCTGTATTTTATGGTGAAAATAAGTACAATATTGATAAAAGATTAGTTTAATTTTATTGAAAATTTGATTTATTTTTGGTAAAAGATCAGCTCAACATTAATCAAAGATCAGTGTAGTTATGAATTAAAATAAAAATAATACGGTACGGTTTGACTCTTTTATGAAAAATAATAATTATAAGCTGTAGTTTGATTCAAATCATACTTTCATCATCCCTTACGACACTCATTTAGAGTTTAAAAAAATAAATAATATGGAAATATTTTGTAGTGAATTGATTGTGCAAGTTACATGGGTCCCTGATCTAATTAGATAGTGTTAAGACTTTGAAGGATTGGAGTATCTAAACATGTACCGCATGAAATCTGTGGGATTTTTCATTATGCAAGCGAGAGAACCACCATCCTGACGTTAATATTACTTTGAATTAAAATCGGTTAATGTTGATTAGAGTCTTCAAATCAATTGAAAGCACCTGGGTATATACATTATTTTTTAAAGACCTACAAAATAAGATTGATTCAAATAAGATTAACTTTTTTATAATAATAATAATAATAATAATAATTGTAGTGGTACTTAAAATTATACTAATTATTATTGTAAACTGTACTTGGTATTTGTATTTATTAATTAGAAAACTAAAGTTACCAATTTATATGGAAGTACGAAAAAGGCATCGTTAAAAAGCCCGTGTTCAAGAACCAAAAACGATTGTTAAAAAATTCTTCTACATGCATACTATATTAGCACGAGTGAATTTATTTGTATGTATATATGTTTTCGTATGCAACTTTATATATATATATATATTATCAGTCCTATATTAGTTAGAAATTAAAGATCACTCAAATCACCACAATATGCATGATTATAGCGATAAATAAGTTAACTAAAATCTTGTATATCACAGGGTATGATTAAATATGTGGCATTTTATTTCTACTTTGAAAGCATTTTCTTTGCAATTATGATTGTATATTCTTAAAGAAGAAAATCACTTTAGTAACAATATATTGTTTGAGCTATGAGGAAAAAGGATAATTTATATTTTTTACAAATTACACTTGTGGTAAAGGATGCATTTGATTGTTTGTAAAGATTTTATTTCTTTGAAGTTGAAATACTATAAGGATTAGTTGGGATATTTGTATATATATTTTATAGCATTATTTCTTTTTTAGGCATAAATTAATCTACAAGTAGTAAATTGAACTTGAAATATAGTGTAGTTATTATACAAATCTAATATTACATAGATATGAGAACGAAAATAATAAGAATGAGGAAAAAAGAAAATTTTCAAACACATAAAACATATTTATTTATGTTTTGAGAAAATAGAACACAATAATTAAAAAAAAATCAAAAATGAAGAAAAATTAATGGCCTATTTGATACAGTTTATGGTTGCTAAATTTTATTTTATCAAGAACCGAAACTCGTTTAAGTTTTTATGCCGAGTTGTTCTCAAAGCTATTTATTGATTTCAAAATTATATTTTTTTTTGAGTCGCCACATCTCACACCATAATAATAATAATACCAACACTACTACTAAAGTGGTGGCGGCGGCAGTGGAGGTAAGGGGTGATGGTGGAGATGGTGGTTATGGTTGTGGCATCAGTAGTGATGATAAGGATGATGGTGGAATTGGTGGCAATGATTAAAAAGCTAGATTAGACTTGCTGGTCCAAGTGGTCCGACCAGGTATTGGAAGCTCTACCAGTATAAAATAATCCGATTTTAAAATATACATACCCATCGTGAAAAAAAGTTTTGATTAGAAAAAACCATGGTGGATTGCTTGAACCGGTTTAATCCAGTACATCTTAAACGTCTTTGTTTCAGTTATAGAAAAAAGAAATTGAAGGTCAAAGAAACCGAGTGAACCAAGATTGGACCGGGTCATACAGGGGTTATATCAGACAACATTTGTATTTTTTGACCAAATCACAATCAGATTGGTTAGACCATGCACCAAGAGGTCCACCAGATCAATTTTCGGTCCAATATTTAAAACATTGTTTGGTGGTAACCTATTTCTCTATTTCTATAACAAAATATTATAAAATATTTTGCAATTTTCTAAAAAGGTATTTTTGCTTTTCAAAACAAGTTGAAATTTTGAAATCAAAATAGTTACAAAAAATATATATTGAGATCAAAATGATAGTTTTAAAATTCAAACCAAAAAAACAAAAACAATATCAAATGGGGTGTAAATTAATGGAGTTCTAGTAAAAAAACAATATAAATCCTTCATTTTAAGAATAATGTTTTTAATATCATCATAGTAGTTTAAAGAAAAATGCATATTTTGCCACTACATTCATTCATCGCTCTACAATGGTAGCTCATAATTTTAGTCCATTTTCTATGTGGTATGCCACCAGTGGCATGAAGTTTAACTCCTTCCTAGGTGTAAGTATGGAGCCAATGAAGATCACATGGAGTCTTTTGACCTCGTGTGATTTTTTGTAATATTTGTTATATATATATGCAATGTTGAATAAAAAAACATTGGTGTGTTGCTAGTTAGGATCTTGTTGTTTTACAAAGAGCATCTTGTGTTTGAGTTGTGGGTAAAATATACCATATAACCAGTTGTATAATTTTAGACCATGTAAACAGTTTCTTCTTCTTGTTCATTTTGGTTGGTCATCTTCTTCTTCAATAACAAAGCACCCGTAGTAGCTTCCATTCACTTTCTCTATCCCCACTACTTTTGTCTCCAATCTATCATCCCTTTTCTTATCACTAATCTTTATTTCAATACGTCACATAAATATACTTCATTATACTCCCTACTTTTGGGAATAACTTATAAGATTAGAGTTGGGCTCGTGATTTTGATTCCATTGATCGAAGGGCAGCGACATCGTTATAAGTGATAGTCAATATGTGAGCCCAAAATTCATTGTATGAGTAAGTTATGAAGGAATTAACATATTATTCTCGTACATTAACGGTTGTTAGAGGAGCTTGAGGATGTGTACTTGCTCCAGTGATGGGAACTGCGATTGATTAATATGTTAGAATTGTATATATGCTCCATTACTCTTTCAAGCACAATAACCATAACATAGAAAAATATCACATCGTAACATCATCCCCAGGAAAGGATAAACTTAAATACAAGTATATTGTAAGCTTATGAAGTAGTGTTGTATACGTATCTCTCGTGTAGTTGGTAGATGCAAAAAATTTCATTTTTATTTTTAAATTTTATGGTGAATAGTATACAAAATTATGGTGAATGATAAGTTCATCATTGATCAAAGATAAATGCTTTTGATGTGAAATATTTTTTAGAAAATGTGTTGAAATTTCAATAGAAATTGGTGAAAGATATATAAAACTATAGTGAAAAATAAGTATAATAATGGTGAAAGGTATGGCAACTAGCAAGTAAGGGTGAAAGATCCGTTTTTAATAAAAGAATGACATGTTTGAGTGATTTTCTATGCATTGGTGAAAGCTTTGTCATGTTCCGGTGAAAGATATGCTTCTTGTTGATGAAATATATGTTGTTATTTGATGAAAGATATATGTTACATTACTGAAAGTTATGTTTGTACCAGTGAAAGATTTGCTCTGTGTTGGTGAAGTATTAAGTCGATGGTGAAAAACTAGTACAATAATGGTAAAAATTAGTAATTTAGAGGTGAAAGATTAGTAAATTAGTGGTGAAAGATATTTTAAAGTATAAAAATATTAAAAGATCAACTCACGAGTGAAAAATCAATACATTAGTGGTAAAAAAAAAAGTAGTGCATTAGTATTGAAAGATACTTAAATGTATAATGAATCATATATGTGTAGTTCTGGTGAAATATTTAGTAAAACTAATGAGGGAAAAAATTGGTACAATAATGGTGAAAGATGTATACAATTTTTTAAAAAAAATCAAAAGTATATCAATATAGGTATCAATTTATAAAGAAAAATATCAGAAATACTATAATATATATTTTTTATAATAATCTTAGTAAAATATATTTATTTAAAAATAATAAATAAAAATGCCGACCTCATGATGACGTCAATTGTTATACAATAAATTTATGTGCAACACTTCACACATTATAGGTATACTGTTATATTACTTTAGTAATAAAACATATCATTTAAAATGTTGGAGTCTTTTTTTTCCTACTTGTGTGTTGTTCTTATTTCACAGAAGTATCTCATTGAACAAAAAAATTTATGTGGGTACATAATTATTTTATGGGAAAAATCTAGTCCTTTAACTTAGCTTGGAGGTTTCATATTCTATAGGAATTTCCTCTTTGTTTGGCTGACTCAGCCTGCGTTGCAGCCTCATGAATGAATGTTGTGCAACCAATGATCAACAATAACTTAATCAAAGTCATTCAAATTCCACTACATTTGAACGTGAACCAACTCCTCCTCCCCCACACCAAATATTTTCACATTAACCACCTCTAACATAAGCTTATCTTGCTTATATGGAAGGAGGTTGCGAGTTCGGACTTTGATAATTAGCAGAGCCACAAAGCCCCAATGTAGATGAAATATAAGAAAAAAATACTTTAGTGATATATCAAGAAATAATTATTTACTTTAAATAGTTTGTTCCTACTCTTGAACATTCATTCCTTTTATGCCCTAGACGGTACCCCCACAAACACCTTTGGTTAGGAATCACAAGTCCCTCATCGTTGGTAGCTATACCTACACAGCTTGACACCGAAGTCACTTCGACTCCCTTCTTTTTCATTTCTCTTTATTTGTGCCTTAAGTTATTGACTTGAGTGTCGGATTTTCCTTAGGTTGGTACCATATCGATGCTCTTATGACACTCAAAAGATTATTTCTTGTCTTTCTTACAGGTAAATTAGTAGTGCCCCAGTCAAATCCGATTCACACTTCTATTGTAAATTTAGAGGGGCCATAATTATTTATTAACATATAGAGAAAGACATATCTAAATTGTTATACTATGCTACTAGTAGCAAAATGCTTCCTACATAAGGGAAATTTAGTAATTTGTTGTCAACATATGTTATAAATGATCGATTCCCATTACTACAAAAATAAATATTGGCAGCAACATATATACACGTGTTTTAATAGGGACAATCGTCTATAAGTTCTCCAGTTAAAAAATAAATAGGACAGAAAAGGTGAAAGAAATAGATAATGGTTAGGAAATTATAATCGTCATTTATAATGCGAGTGAAATAAAGAAGGGTATAAACGATGGTCATAACTTAAAATTGCCACCCATACCTTAGCAATTTTTTTTCCAATTTTTTTAAAGGTATAAACAACAGTTCTAATGTGCAATTGCGGTAAAAAAACATAGTGCAGTTATTATTATTTTATTTTTTGGTGCCTACACCTTAGCAAAAATGGTTTCTTTGCTTAGTCTTTACTTTTAATCCAAATAGCCTTTTCTACTCCTCACAATGACACAAATACACACATCAACATACTGCGCAAACTTCTTCTTGCCCAATGGCTTCCAACATTGTAGTTTCCTCCGCCTCCTCTTTCTCCTTCTCCAATGGTCACCTTTGTCGCCATCTTTGGCCATCCTTCTTATTATTCTCTTTTCTCCATCGTTTCTTTAATAGTTGTGCATTTTTCATTTTATTCCTTCAAAAATGTTTCCTTGATACTATCAAGTTTGCTATGTTGTGTGTTTTATATACCATTTGAAGTTCTTTGATATCAGTGTTATAGTTTTTAGTTTAATATATGTGGAGTGTCGTGCGCTACTAGATATATACTATCCTCTGTACGTTTTATATGCATTTAGTCTAGATACTATTGTTGCAATTTTTTGATAATCTTCTTGCAGGCATAACTTTTGACTCAATTATCCATTTGGGATATTGTTTTTGTTCATTTCAAGTATATTTTTTTCGTTATCTAATTGTTGTCATCCTTCGAGGTGGTTAAACACTTTGGGAGCCAAAATACCTTTTTTTTCCCTTCAAAATGATGTTTCAATGTTCTGAGGCTTAAAAATCTATTTCTTTGATAACTAGATAATATAATATATGTGCATGTGTAACTTCATTAAATAGAAAATTTTCTTATATTAAAATAAGATCACATGAGTTAAATGTATTTATAATAACCTTGTATTATAGATGGACTAAATGCCATGGTAATGGAATATATTTATAAGATTCTTTTATTATAGCTGGATAGGATTTTATAGTAATGGAAATTATTTATAGGAAGCGACATAGATGAATGGTGTATGCCATAATTGTTGAAATTATATATTATTTTTGAATGAAATATATTTATAATTAATTTTTTGTTAAAATGTATGCATATTTATTTCTTTGATGATTTCATGTGGATATGACATCTAGTGATCATGATGAAGATTTAGGAAGAAAGGTAAAGAAAAGCGATGAAGAGTGCAAATGAAATAATACATTTGTTATCTATATTGATATCTTCATTTCTTATTTGTGTGTGGTCATGGTAAATATCTTACTAGTTGATGAGAAATGAATATGTCAAGATAGATAATAAATACCCAAAATAATGGATCAAATTCACTAGGAGGCCTGATATTTTGAGTTAATTTATTTAGTTACTCTTCTTTCTTATATGTGATACATGCCTTGTTTGGTATATCAAAACAAATTGATTAATGTTATAAGTGACCAATTGATATAGGTATAGTTTTAATGTAAATTTATTGATGGTATAAGTGGTCAATTGATATAATACAAAACTAATATTTTTAGTTGGGATACACACCATTGATGCATATGTATTAGTTGATTATATGCATGTGTTTTTGTGTAATATATTGTACATGGTATAAGTAGCAAGAGCCTTTTTTTTAAATAAGAATTGGCATGCATATATACCTAAAAAACAATAGAGGAAGTATTAGATAGTAGTTGTAGGCTAAAACCGACATCTACTATCTACTATAGAATGTGGTTTTAGCCTAAAATCGTCATCTAATCCTTCCCAAAAAAAATTGGAGGAATATTAGATCATAGTTTTGGGCTAAAACCACTGCCTGTTGTTTACAATAGACGATGATTTTTAAAACATAACCATTGTCTAATCCTTCTCACAATTTTTAAGAGTCGTTTTATTTTCTATTTCATTATAAATGGCTGTAGCATGCACAAATGTTGTTTACCGTTGTCTTTTTCTTTTGTCCACTATTGTCCAAGGTTATTTTGGTACTGGTGTTTGGGTCAAAACTATGCCATCCCTATCTCCTCCAACCTCTAGTGAACTCATTTATCATCTTTGTAGCATACTCATTAACTACCAACTCCGTTTCTGATGTCCAAAGCTCATCACCAATGACATTTGCAATGACTCAATCTCACAAACATTAATTTCTCCTATGATAGTGTGGTTTTGTGTTTTTGATTTGATTGGTTGGTTTTTTATTTGATCTGTTCAAATTCATTTTGCCTTGATTTCTAGATTACTCAATGCTAGAAGTAGAAGGTCTGTAGATGTAATGAATGTTTTGAGATCTATATCAATTAACGATGATATTAGATGCCCAACTGAAGAATTTAGTCTCCTTGTTCACGAATCCTATAGTGAATAAAAAATTGTTGGATATGTTGTTAAGGGTATACTATGATAATATGTTATTTAGTGATGCATTCCAAATGTATGATCATATGGTTGATAATATAATAAGATATGAAGTGTGGCAAAGCATCTATGAATTTTTTAGATAGAGTCGCTTGCCTCATAGCCTCAATGTCACTTATCTTAACCTAATCCCTAAAGTCCCAAATGCCTCTAAAGCTTGCTAATATAGGTCGATTACCCATTGCAACACTCTTTACAAATTTATCTTCAAGATTCTCCCAATATAATTCAACTTATTCTTCAAATGTTGGTTGGTGAAACATAGTCTGCATTTGTCAAAGAAAGAAGCATTAGAGACAACATGTTATTGGTCACTGAATGTGCCAAAGGTTATAAAGAAAAGAATTTGTCTCCTAGGTGCATGATCAAACTAGATATGAAAAAAGCCTATGATATAATGAGATGGGATTTCTTGAAACATGTACTTATCTCACTTCATTTCCCCCTACTTTTGTGCAACTCATCATGAACTGTGTAACCTTATTTAGCTTCTCTATTATGTTCAATGGAGTCCTTTGCCCAATTTTTAATTTAATAAGAGGGCTAAGAAAGGGAGATCCTATTTCTCTATCTCTCTCTCCTTATGTTTTGATCAGGGAATGCCTAATTCAAATTGTTTCCAATCTCTAGTCTGATCTAAAGTTTTCACCTCACCCCAAGTGTTAAAGAATCAGACTCATTACCATGATATTTGTTGATGACATTCTCCTCATTAACAAAAGTTATATATCATCCATCAAAGCCATTCTTGACATGTTATAGTCTTTCTCTTCTCTATCAGGTGTGTGCCTTAATGCTTCTAAAAGTTCGTTATTTTATAGAGGAGATGTGCTTTCATAATTGAAAGATAATATTTTCTCTGAGTATCATATCCCCGAGGTATCCCTCCCTTTTAAGTACCTTGGTTGATGGTAAGTATTTGGGAATCCAACATTATCGACCACTCATTGAAAAATATACAACAAAAATTTTAAATCGGCAATCTAATCTTTTGAGCTATGCAAATAGAATGCAACTAATAAGATTAGTTCTCCTCAGCATTCAGACCTATTGATGTCTTGTGTTTCCTCTCTCACAATAGGTTATTGATGGAGTTAATGTTATTTGTCAAAAAAAAATATGGTCTGGATCTTATGAAATAATGAAAAATCTCTTGTTTCATGGAAAAGGGATTGTAAACCAAAGAAATATGGAGGTTTAGGTTTCCATGATATTAAATGATGGAAAATAGCTGCCATGGGGAGATTCTATGGTCATTGGCTAAGAAAAAGGATAATCGTTGGGTTAAATGGGTGCATATGTATTACATTAAAGGTTGAGATCTCTGGCATATAGAACATGCAAGTATGGGTTCATGGATACTTAGGAAAATTCTACTATTTAGACCCACCTTTCATACTTTATTCACATCAAATGAAGGCCAAGCCAAGGTGTGCAATACTCACAAATTCAACATATCCAAGACATATGAGATTCTTAGGCCTAAGGCTACTTGAGTACCATGGTTAAATGTTGTTTGGTCTCCTATAACAATTCCTAGACACTAGTTTTTGGTTTGCTCAAAGTCCATGAGAAGCTTCATACACAAGATAAACTAGTTCAATATGGAATCATCCAATCCACTACATGCTCCGTAGAAGTATAAACCATTCAACACCTCATTTTTAAATGATCCTATGCCTCTGAAATCAGAACCCCCTTACTCCACAATTTGGGATGTTAGCAAACTATCATTAATTGGGAAGCATTAAAGATATGGTTTATAAATGGGGGTTAAGGTCCAAAGGTTAGGAAGTATATGATATGTGCACTATTTCCTATCATAGTTTATCATATTTGGAATGAGAGAAATGATTGTATATTTACTCAACAATCCCAACCATGTTGTTCTCTTAGGGGAAAAACTGTGAGGGACCTAGTTATTTACTTTGTTTCCTTTTATAGTAGTAACTCTTTTAGAAGATTTATGGACAGCGTGGATGCTCTAGGTAGAAATGGATAATGCCTAGATCATCAATTTATATTGATCCCTATGGTTTTACTCCTCACTTTACATTTGGAACTAATATAATTGATCCTACATACCAAAAAAACATATAAATATTTATAATGCTAGAAATTGTTTGAGCAGATAAAATTTTCTAAAATGAAAAATGTTTATAATAAACCATCATCTTTGTCTTTCTACTAGGGGAGATTCTGGGAAGGATGAATCTGGTGTTGGGGATAACCATATGAAAGCCGAACTTGGTGTTGGGGTTGACTATAGGAAGACTGAACCTAGACTAATAATTGAGGGGAAAATGTGGATCCTTTTGTCTTTGTCACTATCGTCCATAACTCATCAATTTACATCTGCTGAGATTAGACAATGTCATAAATATTTGCCATTGTTAGAAAATGGGAAACAATGGTGGACGATGGAATACTAGTCTCTAACAATAGAAGGCAACTTTTAATAGAAAATGATGAAAATCCACTTGGTAATATGCTCCCCAACACCCTTTTTGAATCTTCGTTGATGACCAAGAATCCCATCCACTATCTAGGTCTTAACAATCATCAATGGATCTATAGAACTAGTAGAGAGTCCCTCGGTCATCTTAACCTTATCCCCTTATATTGTTGCGAAAGCCTCATCATTTTATCCTAAAATATTACATTAATATTAAAATTCACAAATATTATTTTATAAAACAAAATATAATCTTAGTAATCTTATATAATTTTTTATTGCATGATTTGTGATCCATTGGCCAGCCATTATATGTAGATCCTTATAGGTCTCGATTCGCAATAGCAATTACTAGGTTTATTGATCAACATGTAATATTTGGTTAAATTAATATATTAATAATATTAAAGATAACTAATTTGTTATATATATATTATACCTTTGTATGTCAATGAGCTGAAATAGATTTAGACCCATGGAAACTAGGACTTGTCAGATTAGGCATATTTTGTTTATTTTTATCAGACCTTACCTACACATATAAAATAAAATTAATGAATGATCAATAATTTTTAACATTTACAATATCATAGTTAATTTTTTTACCTTTGCCTCGTCTGATGTCTAGTATTCTACACACTTATTCTAGGTTTCTTGGCCAAAGCTATCCGTTTTTCAGTTATTATCCTTCAGCCACTCCATCTTCATCTTATTCTTCATGTTCTTGTATTGGTTCTTAAAAAAACTTCAAAGACCAAGCATAATCTTATCCCCCAACTGATTGTGTCTTGAATAACCAAGATAAAAATATTGCTATAAAATTAATGCATGCCATATTAGTAATGTATAAAATAATGTAATTCATATATTTAAGCCAAAAATATATAAATTCCTCAAGTTGTGGAAGAATCTTAGAACTTAAATTTTCAAGAAAATGAGCCCATGGTTTATACAATGCCAGAATGAACTCCCTTATGGCACTCCCAGCATAATGAGAAATTTTTTCCCATACACCCCCACGGGATTATATGTGTCATATTTATTATCAAATTCTATGTGCAATGACTTTTTTCCATTCACCAACCATAGATCATATAGATCTAGATCCTTCTCTTTGCCTCTCCCTTGTGATTTTCACATTGGTGGCTCTACAAAAATAAATTTCAAAATCAATATTAATACCATTAAATAGTTATTCAAAGTTGTATATTAAAATAATGAATAAGTATTTTATATATATTATCTCATTAGACTTGCATGAAGAAGGTAATCTATGAGGTATGGGAGCGGAATTACCCACTTCGTCTCCACCGTGATATCTAGTATCAATGTCAACCATAACTATATCTTATAGCAAAAAAGTTAAGATAGTAATACAAAAAGATAAATTATACCAAATTTTTTAAAAATATATTACATATTTATAATCTAACGAGAATAGTCAAAATGAAAATTACACCAAATGTAGACTAATGAGAACAAAAACTAGAATTATTACTATAGTCTTCTTCCTCAGTGTCATCCATGTCTGAATCTAAATAACCTAAGCCCTTGTCTTCCATGTGATATTGTGCCATCTCATCATCGTCAATGCCATATGTGATCTAAATAACAACAATATCTTCAATTATCAAGTTGAACACTATAGTAGTAGAGTCATTCCCATCAATTGCATCCACCATATCGGTATCATCATCATCATTCATATCCCAAATTTGACGATGGTTCACTTCCCAAATCACCTTCCAATTAGATCTATTAAGAGGATCATCAATATACCATACTTGTTTTTCTTGAGATCCCAATATATACCGATCATTTTTATACCAATCAAACCTTTTTATACATACTTATAATATTGTTGTCTAGCTTGATTCTTTTCTTTCTTAGATTAGTGTCAAACCATTTATACTTGAACAACAAAATAGAACAATAATAAAAGTAAGATAACTCAATGACCTCCAGCAATTGTCCATAGAAAAAAGTGTCGTTGATCTGAGGGGCGTACACACTATTTATTACGTTCTTCTATTCATATCTCTACTCCATTAATTACAAAGCCATGATAAGTTGAGACAATACTAAATGGGCAATAAGACAACGCAAATAATTCATCATTACAGTTAGATAATCTACATTCCCGTAACTTGTACATCTGTAAATAAAGTAATATTGTAAAAAATGTTATAATTAGTATTATATTAACTAAATGTACATAAAACCATAACATTTTGCCTGGCTTTAAACCAAAATACATACTCTTTCTTTAGAATATCAGCCAAATTACCACCATGTTGGCCAATTTTATTCATATGGTCACTACAACAATTTAGTAAAGTCAATATTACCACAAAAGATGATATAATTAATAAAATTAAATTATGGTAACTTGGTACTTACTCTAAATAATCTTGTATCTCGGCATGATTGTTGAGAATGTACCAATGCAACTCATCTATCCACTCATTACACATCATAAGGATACTATAACTCAAAATGGAGTTCCTTGTCGAATGTCCTTGATCCCCTATTATATCCACTCTTCTCGTAGAATCCTCTACTCTATCTCTTCTTCTAAAGAAGACGCATCTACCTCATAGGAGTTACTAAGATAATCAAGGTATGCACTTACTGGTATCATATGCCAAGACCTCCACTCATCATCAATGATTATCAACTCCCTCACTATTTGGTTATAGTATCTCATAAATCTCTAACCATCAACAACCCTAGAGTGTGGAACATTAGTGACAAATAAATGTATATATATTTCTCTCATAGCTACCCATGGTTGAATTTTTGGCATTGTGAGAAAAAGATAATATGATCTAAACTTAAATGGTCCCAAATATAAACCCCTCCTCACCATGCGATGGAGCACATCATGTACTCAACTGACATATTTTCAAATATCCCTATCTAGAGACATACTATAGTAGTAAAAATAGTACTCCCTACAAAAGGAAAACATAGTTACTAAATAATCCTTGATCTAAGGTTAAATTTAATTTATTAGTTCAAATTATTGTTATGTTATTACTTACATACTAGTTAATAATATTTTATCTAAGGCTAATAATAATTTTTTATTATAATTATTATACCTTTTTAATAATAATTTATTTAATAACAACAATATAATCTTAATTTCAAGTATTATAATCTCATAATTTACCTTATTTAATAAGATGTTATATCTTTTTTTTTTACATAAATTAGTTAATTTAAAATACTTATGTCATTATCAAAACTATAGATAGAATTTTCCACATATTTAATAGTTAATTATTAAAAGGAAATAATATTTGATGATTTGAAATTTTTATTACATTAATAATACTTCATCTAAAGTTAAAAAAAATTGATTAGCTCAAAGTATTGATATTTTATTACTCTAAATAATTATAATTATGTGCAATTTGGGATTTTAACAGTGGTTATAAATGTGGGAGTTTATGCAAATTTTGATTAGGCTATCCATTCAAAATTTTACTAATTGATGAAAATAACTGCCATTTTATTAATAACCCTTTCTATACTTTCTTCTCCCTATTATTAATTTTCTTGCAAGGTAGTTCCTTTTATTTTTAGGTATTTTTCACAATTCGGTGTTATTTATAGTGTTTCATAAGTTCTTTTTAAAAAAAAAAAGAAGTTATGCTTGGTAAGTACATTTTAAGTTAATTTTTAAAAAGTTATTTCAATTAGCATATAATTTACAATTTTTCAATACTTTTCCATCTATCAAATATATTATTAGTTTTACATCAAGTGCAGGCGTTCTTAATCATTCATTGCCATGTATTTTGCAGGTGCTAGCCACTCATAATTTTTTTTTCTTTTTATACATTTGATTCCATACTCAATTACCACTACAATTTTTATACCATATAAAAAATGAATTCTTTGATCATAATTACCAACATACATAAAGAATTATCACCATAATTCTTATACATATCTAAGATGGGGCTCATAGGATTTTTGTGAAAATATGAACATCTTGGCACTATTAAGGGTATTTTGGTTAATATGAGCTAAAAAAAGAATCCTTGGTATTTCAAATTGTAAATTGGGTTTAAATATGCTAAGTATATCATATGGAACAATAAGATTAGTTATAAGCAATATAAATCAAATAACATGAGGAAATGACTTAAATTGAGAATAGTAAAACATGGGATTCGGACCTCAATTTTAGGATATGTTGTAAAAAATGACATTTTAGGTATATGCATGAGATTTAGTGGCTACAATATTTTTATGGAAAAAGTTATGTCTAACTTGTGAAATTAGGGTTTCATAGAGACATGGTTGTTATCGTATCTTTAAAATGTTAGAGTTAGAATTTTATTTTTGAATATATTTTTAATAATAATATTTTAGGAATGTGAGCTTGTGACTTGTATTTTGTGTGTATAAGAACTTGGATTGGAGTGTGAAGTGTTTCGGAAGAATTTAGAGTAGAGATGTGAGCTATACTAGAAATATGTGAAGATTTGACCTTGATGCAGCTAAAATATGGAAAAGTTTTGAACATGAAAGTTGTATATATTTCTATTATCTTTCCAAGAAATCAATAATCAGATAAATTTTAGGTCAAAAGAAGAATTTGTGGCCAAAATACAAAAGACTATCAAAGCTAGAAAGAAACACGGGGGGCATGTTTTTGTGACAGTCTCGTACAATATAAATATCATGCGATTAGAACCCTAATTAGCATAGCACCATCCTCTTCTATCCTCTTGAGTTCTCTTGTAATTCCTTGGTGAATTGAGTGATTCAGGTGAGGATTTCTTTGATTCTCTTTATAATCACAATTACTTCACATTAATAAGATCATATGTTTTCCAGTTTGTGTTCTTGAGTGTTCTTCTCTTCTTAATTCTTGTGTGTTCTAATTGATTCCAATTATATCTTGTTTTTCCAAATTGGTATCGATCCCTAACAAGGAATGTGTGCTAAATTTGGTGATCATATGAATATTATAAGAAAAGTTATGTCTGACTTGTGGAATTAGGGTTTCATAGAGGCGAAGTCATTATCACATGTGTAAGACGTTGGATTTAGGTATTGACTTTTGGATATTCTGTCAACCATAATAATTTAGGAATTTTTACTAAATTTGATGATTAAATGAATATTATGGAAGAATTTATGATCATCTTATGAAACTAGGGTTTTCTTAAGAGAAGTATGACCTTTTCCCTTGCAAGATGTCTCGACTTTCATATGGTTGTGTTTTGTGTATTTTGAATATTTATGCTAATTTTGGATTATGCGTCTTTCATATCTATATGTGTAACACCTCAATTTTTACTACTAAAAAATTTCATTTTACAACAAAATTATATAAGTAAAATATTGGAGGTTACCACTGTAATTGAAATAAGTCTGGTTTATTCAACCATCATTACATCTATCACAAGGCTATTTTTATTTATAGTAACATAAGGAAATTAGAAACAAAAAAAATTATAATACAATATGAGTTTGGAAATTAACTCCGAGTTACAATAAACAAAATACAAAGTAGGGATGCTATGAATCAAGAGTCTAAAAAGGGTATCCGAGTAAATACATCTCCGAATAACATTACTCTTCACCCAATCATCTAGTACAGACAAGATCACTCATCTCTAAGTAGTGCATCATATGCAACAAATTCATCTAAAGCATATTCTAAGACCTGCACACAAGAATCAAGATCTCTTACTCGTGGGAATGAGCAACACCCATAAAACGGATGGTCAGTATGCTACGTATTGAGTAAGTGAATAATACTAATGAATTAGGGATACAATTACCGCATGCATTCACAACAGGTGATAAGTATATAGTCAAATAAATGAAACATCTCATGATATAAATAATGATTCAATCCTCTTTACTAGATATAACCATTTTTATTATTTTATATACGTTGAGTGCAAGAACCCCGCTATTCCTAAACCGGTGAAACTATCTAAAGCACCTTCTCGAGGACTACACACGTGATTCACTATTATCATTCGGTGGAACGGATATGAAAACATCACCTTCTTGGGTTATAAAGCTCTCGAGCCACTATTCTCTCTAGTGGAACGGATATAAAAATAATACATTGGTCTCGACTCGCATACTATTCCGCTTTAAATCATTAGTGTCTTTTCCACAGGTTATACTGTTATATTTTCATTTCACGATGAGTAGGGGCCCCATTATTCTTAATCTGGTGGAACATACTGAAACACTTTCTCAGGGCAGAATGCTCCCGAACCACTATTCTCTCTAGTGGATCGGATATCTAAAAACATCATCTCCTCGAGGAAAAACACTCTCGAGCTACTATTCTCTCCAGTGGACCAGAATATATAAAAAACATCACCTTATCCCCACTCACGTGCTATCTCACTTTAAATGTTTAGTGTCTTATTCATGATCTATTCACATGCATCTAACACATTGAAGCAGATAAACACATAACACAGGTCAAAGTCCTTAATCTCTTCAAACCCTAATTACACGCTCTTGGCATTCATTCTCCCATATTTATTATTCAACCACAAATTATAATATATCATCCTCAAATATCATTATTATTATCATACCCGTAATTCACGGTCTAACTCCCACATCGTACACATACAATAATAATTTTATCCCAAGGTACTACTCACAGAATTACCGAAACCCTAATTTCATAAGTAGTCACAATTCTTCCCATAAGACTCATATGATTACCAAGTTCAATAAACATCCTCATAAGGCCAATCATTAGCAACATATACAGAATCTAAATAACCTTTAGATTTTACTCATGGAATGATAACATTATTGTTTTAAGTTTTTATACCCTAATTAGACCATTATTTCATATTGAAGGACCCCAAACAAACAATAATATTTCCAAAAATTTATTAGGATATTATTATCATATTCTGATCTACCTAACACATAAAATACTAAAATTTTCTTATTAGCCTAAAATGACCAAAATGCCCTTAAGGATAAACGAGAGTCTTTATTTTATAAAATCTTGTATCTTCCACACTCATTATTTTTCCCAAACCCACCATTTATCATCATACTTCTTAAATGTACATATTCCACTTATCATAGCTTATGTAGCTTATATTTCATGCCATACAATATGTTTCCCACAAAAATGTCATTAGTATAACAAAATCATATCCATACCTCTTACTCATTCTTACTTTCTCTCAAACATATATTCCATATAATTATAACATACATTAAATCATATAGCAACAATACCATTAAAAATACACACATCCATGCAAGTAATTAACACAAAACCCTAAAACATTGATTAGTATCTTTACCAACTAGGATACCAATCTCTAAACACGTAAATCCTAGACCTCCTCCTTCGAAATCACTGAAATACCACCTACAAAAACATGGTTAGGCTCGAAGGGCCTAATTGAAGGATAAATTTAGGTTAATAGGGTAAAACTGGAAATAACCATAGTCAAATGAAAGCTTGAGATGTGTGGATGTGTGGTGGAATGTATGGTGGAGCTATGGTAAAATTTAGTGGTATTTGGATAAGGTTTGGGGGTGAAAATAAGGGTACATGACCAAAAATGGGTGGATGCATAGTCGTGCTGCAGGCAGTGCACACCCTGGTCAAAAGTTAGAATCGTGCACGACTAGATGGTGCGAAGTGTCACAACCGTGCTCAATCGGTGGGCAAACAGGCGTAAGTCGAACGGATGTGCACGGGCGTGCGACAAGGCTGTGAACGGGACGTGTGAGGGTGCACTAGTATGTGATAAAAAAAATGTAGTGTTGCACGGCCGTGGTTGAGGCCGTGCACAAGCCGTGTGTTGTGTAAAAACACAACGAATACGAGGAAGAAGATGGAAAAATAAGCGGTGGTTGACGACGATGGTCGGTGACGATGCTGGAGAAGGATGGGGTGACCCTAGGTGGTTAGTCCACCAGTCGATGGCAATGTGTGGTGGTTGTGGTAGTGCACAATGGAGATGGGAGGCATGCGACAGAAAAACAGGACTGGGAAATAGGGGAAGAAGAAGAAGAAGAAGAAGAAAAGAGAAAGAAGAAGAGAGAAAAGAGAGGGGCTCGAGGCAGTGTTTTCTTGACACAAAAATGGACAGAATGGACGAAAAACAAATAGGAAAAAAGGAGAGTGAAGTGTGTGTGTTTGTATGTGTGTACATGGGCTTGCAAATGGGGAAGAAATGGCAGAGGGAGGCATGTGACGAGCGATGGTGTAGGTCGGGCATGAGGGGTGGAAGTGGAGATGATGGTTGTGTGTTGTGGGAAGATAGCAAGGGTGTAGATAGGTGATGGTTATGGTTGTGTGTATGTTGCGTAAGGATGAGAAAGAAATGGTAGGGAGATAGGGTGGTGTGCGTGTGCAGGTTAGGAAAGAGAAGAGAAGAAGATGGATGATGGATGAGGGTGGCTGCAGAGGAGGTGATGGAAAATGGTGCAAGTGGAAGGATGCAAGTTGTAAATTACCAAAGTCAATCTTTACGGTAAAGATGACTGGAGAAAGGGGAAGAAAAATAAAATAAAAGGAGAAAGAAAATGAGAAAGAGAAAAGGTTAAGGATTAGTTTATATAACTTTAGATTAGTCAAAATAGATAGGATTAGTGGAAATTTTAGCGGATTTGAGATTGGGTTACAAAATACGATTTATTTGTGTCAAAGGTTCGTATTTGGTTAAGGCTTCAGGATTAAAAATTTTGGTTAAGGCTAATAATAAGATTTTCTCAAGATTAAAATTAAGTTAGGGTATTAACGATGCGGGATTAGGTTAAGAAAAATTTGGGGATAATACAATATGTATGTTTGTATGATGATATTGAGATAAACAATAATAGATAAAACATTAATCACTTAAAGCGAAATATTACATGAGTTAGATCTGAGGTGTTGTGTCTATTGCACTGGACAATAATAGTGATCACGTACATTTTGTCTTGGGAGGTACATCAGACCAGTCCACCAATTTAACAATAATGGTTAGGAGCGTGTTGTCTTGTGAGAGGTTGGATATGTTCCACCAAACAATAATAGTGGTTAGACACATTTTGTCTTGGGAGATGCTTTAGTTCATTCCACTAGATTAAGAATAATGGAGTTCTGAGCTCAATGTAAATAATAAAATGGATTGTGATTATATCTAACGATGGAAATATGGATTGTTATTCTCTTGCATCGTATCATGTTTAAGCATTTTTTTCGATGAGTCTTTTATGATCTTATGTGTCTTGTCCCCCTGATTTGACTGTAATGTCACTTCACTCAGTTCATAACATATTAATCATCATTCTTATGGATGTTATTCATTCCCACAAGAAGGCGACCCAGATGATTTTGTGTAGGTAACCGAGGACCATCTTAATGACTTTGTTGTTTATGATGAACTACTTGTGGAAGAGTAATTTTTATGTCTTGGGGTTAGATGTAGAGTTATTATTATTATCTCATTGCTCTTTTTGTCTGAATAACTTTTTAAGCTCTTGGTTACATGAGATCCTTTTTTATTATATATTTTATTTATGATGTACTTAGAGTTAATCTTCAAATACTTATTTAATATGTACGAAAAGTTTCTTTATTATCTGTTTATCATATGGTAAATTCTAATTGTTTTCTCTTGTATTCGATGGAAGGATGGAGTTATATTTATGTCGAGTATGTCGGTAACACTCAACTATATAGTTCTTATGATTTTACTAAAATAAAAAATTTTAATAGTAAATTTTAAAGTATTACACTAAACATTGTTGTTTTAGTTATGAAAAAAAAAATTAAAGTTTGAAGGAGCCAGCTGGCCCGGTTGAATTGAGATCGAATTAGGTTATATCGGGATTATACCAGTTAATTTTTTTAATAAAAGTAATATTTGATTAAATTGCGGTCGAACCAGTTAGATTGCATACTAAGAGATCCACAGGGTCAAAATTTAGTCCGGTATTTAAAAAATTAATTTTGAGATTTCTGATTTACTATTCAGATAATTTTTGGCTTAGGAATGCATCTATATATCATAATATCACAGTTGCAGATTTTTTTATCATACAGATAAGATTCGGCGCTTCCACGTATATACAAAGGCCGATTATGTCCCAGCACATTATTTTTAAAAGTTTTGGAGTTATCGTCGTAATTTATCACGATTTACAATAACATATAAATTTAAGCCGACAAAGTTGTAAGTTAATTTGCATGACCCACTTATAAAGTTGGAAATTATATTTAATCGTCCTTAAAGTTGATTCCGTTATCAAAGTTCCATATTTAATAGTTACCGTCCAGTAAAGTTTGAAAGACCAAATTATCCCTGTAAGAACTTTTCGGAGGCAAAAATATAACTTTTAGGATATGCTTGAGACGAGGGAATGATTAAGGGGGGAATGATTAAGGGGATAATAATTAAGGGGGGAAAATTTATCCATCTTTTTTGTTTGGTATATAAAGTTAAATTATTTTAGGAAATATTTTTCTTATATTTGGTTTGGGAGGAATAACTTATGTTAGAATAATATTTTCTTTTACTTCATTAGCATGAAAAGTTAGTAATATTTTTATTAGATATAAAATATAAATAATTATTTATCACATAAATCAAAATTTAATATATTATATTTTTTAATTTAATTTTTATAAATCAAAATAATATATTACAATAACTAAAAAAAATCTATGAAAGAGACTAATCAAGATATATTGTAACAATATTTGAAATAAGACATTTACAATTATTTCACATACTAAATATTCAATAGCTAAAAAGATAACTATTATCTATTAAAACATAATAAAAATCTACAAACTTCATCTAATTAAAAAAAAATTACTTCAATTCATCTAATACATAATAAAAGCATTTTCATAATAAAGTTGAAAGTTGAAACACAGGGTAAATGGGGCAGTTAGATAACCTATTTATCTTTGAATTATCGAACAAATTTACCGAGAGAGCTTTCATTATTGTGAAAATACTTTTATATAAATAGCCAATATATTATCGGATAGTCAAATTAAAGAAGCTTGCTGCTAACTAAGCTCAGCCGGCGCGACCTAATCCAGGAGCAACTATGTGGAAAAAGCGAGGGCAAATTACTAATGGAGTTCAAAATCTGAAACATTAGCAAGCGTACATTCACAAAAGAGAAGACGAACGAAAGGATGCGGAATTCGGAAAGGAGAAATCGATGACGGACGAACGACGGTATTGAAAGGTTACCGACGAGCAATGAAATGCGTCGCGCTAGCAATACACTAGACGGACGGGCAGCGAACAGAGGAGACCGGCCGGACGACTCACAACGGAGAAGGCAAGGCAGACAACGAAGGACCGATTGAGCTGGAGAAAGGATGTCCGGGGGGTCGAGAATCCCTTTACGTGAGAACGGAGAAAAGAAATTAAGAAAATAGATCCGTGCGAGGCTGAGGGAAAGGAGACATAACAGAGAAGAAAATTTTTCCAGCAGTACAGTCGGGAAATAGTTTTCCCTCACCCAAAAGTATAATTTTACCCTCAAATAAATTTCTTCCCATACCAAACATAAAATAAAAGGGAAATAATTTCCCTTGTAATTTTTACACCAGCTTTACTTCCATACCAAACATAACCTTAGGGTTTTTTTTTTTAAATGGAGGAGAAAATGTCAAGGGATACAAATGTATTACTTTTGGACTGTTTTAAAATAAATATCTGAAGTAATGGATGGTTAGCACTTATCCTTATAACTCACAATGTTTGGGTGCTGCTTTTTATTCTTCTTCTTCTTATTCTTTTCAGATTACGAGGAAAAGGCCAAATAATATGCAGAAAGTAGTCCATTCGATATCCCATCTTTTTTACAAAGTAAAACATACTATATATTTATAAGAATCATGAAACTCTAGGTAAAAATTTATCTATTTTTATATGAAAGTTGATGTTGTTGCTCATTTACTTAGTGTATATATATATATAATAGGATTGAAAATTAATTATTATTATTATTATTATTATTATTATTGATATTTTGTTAAAGTAACTTATATTATAAAATTAAATTAAAAAGCTAATATATCTTATAAAGTGAAACAAAATGTATATTATTTTAAGCATGGGTTACACAACATAAATTTAATTACTGTATAAAAGCTTGTCATCTTATTTATCACTAAACTCCACAAACTATAACTTTATTTTTAAATTTATTTATTAAATAAATTAAATATAAATCTATTTTGACTGAGTTCCAACTCCGAATCCTTTTTCGTATCCCCGCGATGTTACGTCCTTAAAAACAACACGAGTAGAGAGTTAGAAGAATCTTATCCCCGAGCTCAAAGACTCTCCCAGCCCCGGGTACCCGTGGACCGTCGTGTACGTCAAAAACAACACGAGTCATGCATCGAGGTAGAAGTACGTATAGGACCCTAGGTATAGACGTATAGTCAATTTCCATCATCTCGACATCGTCATTTTAATTCCACTTCACTTTCATCGCCGCCAAGAAGACGAGGAGAGTCTCATGCTTAAATTGAAAGGAGGTCAATTTATAGTAGAGGTAGTGTAAAAGTAACCAAACCCACATTTCGAAAAACTCAAACACAAATACTGCAAATAATAATAATAATAATAATAATAATAATAATAATAATAATACGATCCTATGTATCTTATTACTTACTCCGTATTAAAAATAAAAAAAATTTCTATTATTTTACATATTTTTTACAAAATTAATAAAAATTATTTTAAAATTATACTAATACTTTTAATTGAAAAATAATAAAGCATTAATACATATATAATTAAAAGAAAAATAAGAGTAAATTTAATAATAACTTTTATTTTTTTTAAATAATTTTTTTATATAAAAATTTAATGGCAGAACAACATTCTTTTCGATGCAAATGAAGTATCTCCTCAATTTTTATAAAATTGTGTAGACAATACTGTTAGTTGTCTAAATAGATCATAGGATCGTACGCTCACTCATGCCAGTTAAACTATCTTTGCCGATCATCACATGATTACTATATCATAAGAATTTTACATTTTACTAGTTTTTTTTTTCTAGAAAAACATAAGTTTGGTGTTTTATTATCGACAAAAAAAATATTTAAATGCATAGATATTTAGGATCCATTATCACAAAGTACAAATGTATAAATTTTATTTTTATTAAGATATAATATTTTAAATTTTTAAATTTAAAGTCTAAATGTTTATATTTTAATGATAATAAAATATAAGAGTCTATACCTTAATTATTTTATTTTTAAAGCATTTATGCTTTAATAAAAATATAGTATCAATATTTATGTTTTATAAAAAAAATCATTAACCCTAATGATTTTATAAAAATAAATTTTAAATATATATATATTTAAATATATTATTTTTCTTGTATTATATGTAGTCTAAGTACTTGGGCCTATATATGGCGTTGGATTAATGTCAAAGAAGGAAGGACGAACTATCTCTTGTGAAGTAGTCAACGATGTTTGTGAGATAAACGCATCATATCTAATGAGGATGCACGTGCTCAGTTAGTGACTTTAATTTTATTGATTTGTCAAATTTCAAACGTATACCCTACTGGCAATTGTCTTATAAAGCTTAGTACGTCTTATATAAAAAGTAAACAGTAAAAGTAATACTCATCTTTATTTAATAATACAATTGACGTTGATAAGACTAGTGTGTCGAACGTCTGGTGTTCAAATCTCATGCATTATATTTTCTACACATTTATTTTCTACACATTAAATAAATAAATAAAAGTTCGCACATTTTTAAAAAGTACACATCTTTTATTAATATATATATATATATATATATATATATATATATATATATATATATATATATATATATATATATCTCATGCATTATATTTTCTACACATTTATTTTCTACACATTAAATAAATAAATAAAAGTTCACATATTTTTAAAAAGTACACATCTTTTATTAAAATATATATATATATATATATATATATATATATTATAGTAAAGTATACGTATACTTATTTGGTTGTGCTAGAATGTATATCTTCTATCAATCAATACACATATTTCATAAAATCAAATAAAAATACATATTTTTATACAATGAATATTCAATCTTCTAAGATATACGTCTTTACAAAATACACATTATTGAGGAAAAGAATACACATACACAATAAGATAATACACATCATAAATAAGATATTCGTACTTATTATATTTCAGAATATATGTATTCTTCTATGGAAGATGTGTATTGATATTCTAACAGATATATATTTATGTGTCAAAAAAATATCATCTATAAAGACATGCGTATTATACTTCGAAAAGGTTTATATTTTTGCCCTGATAAAGATGTGTATTTATGTTATTTAATATGTGTTCTTATGTTGAAAGAATGCATATACATACATACATACATACATATATATATAGTACCAAAATATGTGTTTTATTATTCTAGAATATGTGTATTTTATTTTCACACAAGTATATTTCTCCTTAAACTTGTATTAATAAAATATATATTTTTATATTATAAAAGATATTTATGTTTATAAGATGTATATTTATATTATTGAGTTTGTGTATTTTTTTTTTCTTATTTTTTCATCTAGGACACAACAATATAGATGTCTATTTATAGGAAACAAAATGTAGAAAAAATTTGATATAACTTTTTTTTAATTTAATAATCAAAATTAAAGATAATTAATTTTAATTTTTTTAAAAAAAATTATTTTAATAGCATGATGCAAGTTGTCATACTATCATCAAAATTTTCTGACAAACCCAAAAAAAATCTAAAAAAATTGATAAAAGTTGAAATCAAAATTATCAAGTGAAACAAATATAAGCAGCCACCAATATTTCTTGCAAAAAAAAAGGTTCAATCTAAGATTGCCAACATTTTTTTAGTAAGTCGCAATTCACTAGTTTCAAAATCAAAACAAAAACAAGCAAAAAATTGAATTAAAAATCAAAGAGACCTAATAAAAAATTTGTTAATAGAGACATTATCTTCCAAGAAGATACTTTTCCCTTCACTACAACCGAATCCTCAACTAACATCCATAACTCCACAACTACTTCAAATAATGCACCTCTAATTCCTGTTCCTATTCCTAATTTCACAACTCAACCTGATCTACATCATACTACATCATAGACATAACTCTAGTGATTCACTACCAAACGCACCTGAGCTTACCACAACACCTAATTATGATTCTTGGTCCTCTCAAGTACAACTTTCCCTTCGAAGGTCATGTTGAGAAATTCAAACTCCTACACGTCTTAAAGATTATGTATGTAGCTGTATTTGCACAGACAACAATCCTTTATTTTGTGGCCACACAATAACCAACAATTACATACCTTCCAAACCATACAATGCCTTCAGTCCACAAAACCTCTTTCTATTTGGATACTTGATCAAAAAACATACCTAGAAGCTGTGTCTAATCCATATTGGGTACATGTTATGGATAATGAATTTTAGGCTTTGCAGGCTAATGGTACATGGGACTTAGTGAAGCTGCCAAAGGGAAAGCGGCCCATTAGATGTCTATGGGTCTACAAGGTGAAGTATAAAGCTGATGGAAGTGTGGAGTGACAAAAAGAAAGACTAGTGGTGAAAGGATACACTCAACGAGTAGGAGAAGACTTTAACAAAACCTTGTCTCCGGTTGTTTAAATGATCACTATTAGAACCATACTGGTTGTTGCAGTTAAGAAGAAATGACATATTCACCAAGTTGATGCCAACAATGTTTTCCTTCATGGAGATCTACATGAGGAAATATTAATACAACCGCCACCTAGACTCAATGCACCGCCTTCACTTGTTTGTAAACTCAAGAAATCACTCTATAGGTTAAAGCAAGCTTCCAGACAATGGTATGAGAAATTGTTCGCTACCATAATTTCCAGGGGGTATCATTACTCTAAGAATGACTATTCCCTCTTTAGTAAACATGTTGATAACATTGTGACCATCGTTGATGTATACGTAGATGATCTTCTAATTTGTGGCAATGATTATACTGAAATACATCTCATCAAAACTTTCCTTCATCAACAATTCTAGATAAAAGACTTGGGGTAGTTAAACTATTTCCTAGGAATATAATTTCTTCCATGTAACAATGGTTTTATTATAAACCAAAGAAAGTTTCTAGAATATCTTCTTGAATAAACTCTATTGGAAAACATAACTCTTGCCATCAGTCCTCTATATACGAGATAAATACTACTCCCATATATGAAAGCTCCATTGGTTGATCCAACGAAGTTCCAAAGTCTAGTTGGAAAACTAAACTATTTAACGAACACACGTCCAGACATAGCGTATGCAATTCAACACATTAGCCGGTTCAATAATGCTCCTCAACTTTCCCATTTTGAAGCAGCAATTCGCATTCTTCGTTATCTCAAAGGGAAAATAGATCGAGGACTTCTTCTTAATAATTCCATTGATACTTCTCTTCTTACTTTTTGTGATTCGAACTGGGCATCCTATCCATCTACTCGATGATCTATAAGTGGTTATTTCATCACTCTTGGAAGCTCACCTATTTCGTGGAAATCAAAGAAGCAAAGCACCATTTCCCTTTCTTCTGTAGAGGTCGAGTATCGCTCCCTCAAAGCATCACCTCAGAGCTAGCTTAGCTTACAAGACTTCTGCATGAGCTCAAATTAACCAACATCACCCCTATTCCAGTGAATTGTGATACTCAAGTTGCCATTCATATTGCTAAAAATTCAGTTTTCCATGAACGGACCAAACATGCCAAATTGGATTGTCATTTTGTTAGGGACCAAGTTCTTGTCGAGCTCATTAATCTCTCCTACGTTCCTACACGAGAACAACTAGCTGACTTACTCACTAAACCTCTTTACAGACACACTTATTCACATCCACTTCCCAAGCTAGGTGTGACTAGTCCCACTCCAGCTTGCGGGGGGTGTTTGAATACCAAAATCCTAGCTTTTTGGAAGATACCATTTTAGGGACATCTTAGCAACAATCAACCTCCGAGTCCTTAGTTGATGAATCAAATCTTAAGTCAAATGCTATCCAATGTATAGCATGTTGTAGCATAGGATGTTAGTTTAGCTCTATCTTATATGAAGAGACACTATAAGAAATTAGGTTTTTAACGACCAACAATTTCCGTCGTCAATGGCTAAATTTTGGTCGCTAATGTCAATAACGACCAAAAAAATTAATGGTCGTCAGTGGTCGTTATTGCTCCCTCGTTAAAGGCTTTAGCGACCAATTGAAATTTTTTGGTCGTTAAAGAAATAACGACAACATATTATGTTGGTCGCTAAAGTAATAGCGACGACATATAATGTTGGCCGCTAAAAGTAATAACAACAATATATAATGTTGATCGTTAAAAACAATAACGACGACTTATGATGATAGTCGTTATAAATAATAACGGTGAATAAAATATACCATTGTAAATACTATTAACGACCAATTTTTTTATCATAATTAAATAAAAAATTATTACACCAATAAAGACTAATTTTTTCATCACTATTAAAATTCATTCATTATTAGCAACATAATTTATTAGTGACAAATGACGTAATTATATATTCAATAATATAATTGACATTTCAATGCTATATATATATATATATCTATTTTAATTTTCTATACCTATATATATATATATATACACACTAACACATGAATATGATTTTCTAAATATCTATGTACAACCATTCAACTAAATATTTATAAAAATAATTTGTATTAAATATCCAATAAAATATTTGATTAAATATAAATTACACCTAAGGTATTATCGAAACAATTAATCAAATGTCCTGAGAAACCAATTGATGAAAATAACCAACAGCAGACATCAAAACAAACATATGAACATTACCGAATCCAACCAACTGAAACAAGAGGCCTCGACAACCTTTCAACAAGAATACGATTGCATACAATCGCCATGGTTACAAGTTCAAGATCCATATCCAGATTTGGGACTACAATATGAGCTTTAGCAAGAACCAAAAGTTCTAGCAGCTAACAACCTGAACAAGCAACATAAACTACTACGAAGCTGAGATAATGGCCAGGCCTTATCAAAATTAAGCTAATAAGGCTAACTGACCACTAAATCCATAAAGAGTACGTCCCTGTCTCTTGAGAGCATAAACCACATCCATAGCAGTAACAGTCTTACGATGAGTATGCTCAATATATGTAACAGCATCACGTATAACATTCTCCGAGAAAATCTTGAGCACACCTCTTGTTTCTTCATAAATCAAACCACGTATGCACTTCACTCATCCTCTACGAACCAATCGTCGAACTGCAGGCTTGGTAATTCCTTGGATGATGTCTCTCAGTATTTTCTTATTCGCCCCTCCCTTTCCTAATCCCTTACCTCCTTTGCCTCTTCATGACATCTTTCTTGATAGCTTGATTGATTATTGCTCCTGTTGTGCTGAATTTAGTTCAACCGGATTTTTTATTTTGATTGTGGAAGATAGTACATAGTCGGGGATGCTCGGCATGTTTTACAGAGTGAATTTTGAAAATTTCCCTCCTGAGCTTTGTTTCATTCTTTCTATTATTATTTGGACCTTACGATGCAACGTTATCGGATGGTTAGGAACCACGATCCGTGTTGTTCCGCTTTATGTAATATCTGGCGTTGCTTTCTTTCATCCAACGACCCCTTGTTATCCAAATATTTCCGATTGCAGTAAGTTTAGGTATTGAACTTTTTGTTAATTTTGTTTGCCATTTTTCTTTTTACGGAATTTAGTAGATTTCCATGTCGATGTAAATAGTGATCATCTACGTAAACGTCCATTTTTTCATCTCCAACAATGATTTTTATTTTTAATGTATATATATTCCGTCAAATTTATTCGCAATAATTATTCAATCACTTTTATAAAAGTTGTAATGTAATTTTATAACTTATCTATGACAATATTTAGCATTCAATGCCAATGCAGTTTTTTTTTTAATTTTAAAAAATTAAGAAGTTTAATTTTTTTCATTAAATTTTGCCTTTTTTAAAAATTAATTAAGAAGTTTAAGTTTTTTTTTCATTACATTTTTCTGTTTTTTTTTTTAAATGAAAAAATTTAGGAGTTTAAGTGTTTTTTTTCTTTCATTACATCTTGCCTTTTTTAATTGGAATTTAGAGATTTATTTTTTTTAATTATAAAACATATATATATATATATAAGACTTTTAGCGACCAAAAAATTTAATGATTAACGACCAAAAAATACATTGGTCGTAATAGATATACCAATAACAACGACTTTTTATGGTGGTCGTTAATAATATATCAATAGCGACTAAAAAAATTGGTCGTTAATGTACCAGTTTTTTGTAGTGAGATAAGATATTCAATCTTATAGGATGTTAGTTAAACGCAACATTCTTATATATGTGTGTGTGTATATGTGCATACTCAATTAAGTAATTCCTTTGTAAATCTGTGGCGGTGATGAATTTAATAAGAAAATATTAGTTTTCAACATAGTGTAATATCCTACTCAAAATATAATAGTTCTGGGTTTTCAAATTTTCAAGAATGTTGATGGTGTGAAGTTGAAACTACATTCTCCAAGCAAGTTATAGGGAGTCTTATGTATCTTAGAGCAACTAGACCTGACATATTGTTTGTGTTTAGTTTGATTAGTAGATATGCAGAGCAGCCAACAAAACTTCATTTACAAGCTGCCAAGAGAGTGTTGTGGTACTTGGAAGGCACATCAAACATTGGGGGGTTTACAAGAAGGTAGGGAAAAATGAAGAACACGTTGCTTTCACAAATAATGACTATGTGGGTGATCTAGACGATAGAAAGAGTTTTTTAGGGTGTGTATTCATGTTGAGTTCTAGTGTAGTGGCATGGTCTTCTAAAAAGCATTATATTTTCACACTATTATCTACTAAAGCAGAATTTGTAGTTGTTGCATCCTATACATGCCAAGCTGTGTGGATGAAGAGAATATTGGAAAAGCTCGGTTAGGTACAAAGGGATTGCATTACTATATTTTGTGATAACAGTTCTACAATTAAGCTATCAAATAATCCAGTCATGCATGACCGGAGCAAGCACATAGATGTGCAATTTCATTTCTTACGTGATCATACTAAGGAGTCGTTACTTGTTAGTGACTTTTTCTTTTACTGCACTTTACCACGCTTTAATTAGTGTAGAAAATGGGCTAAAATTTTGTTACACAAAGCCATATAATAGCTAACATCGTCTCTCAGTGTAGAATGTGTCATTCTTTTAAATTTATTAAAATCACTCAATCCTTTGGTTCTTAATAGTGGTGTTGGTTGAGGGATTATTCTTTGCTTTTTAGTTTAAACCTAGATTATTAGAATTTAATTTAAGAACCAACCGATATTAAGAATTATTAGTTCTCATTAAAATATCTGATTCTCAATAGATAAGTATCATAATCATATATATATGTATACACCATTACGAGGATATATGAACAAAATGAAAATGCTCCAACAAAATTTACACAATATTGGTTCTCGTGTTTCATTGAGGTTTGTTTGTTGTTGGAAAAATTATTTTAAAGTCTATTTAAATCAAATTATTTAAAGTTAAACAATCTATTTGGTATTTAGTCTACTTTTTTTTGTATCCAATATATATAAACATATAAAAAATATTATCTATACATTTGTGCATAATTAGGTGTACATATTAGTATAATTATATGTACATAATATTTTATATTTGGAACTAAATACTTTATAATAATTTTAATTTTTATCTTATTAATTTTATTCAAATGGACTGCAAACTAATTTTTCCTTTTGTTGTTGGATAGGGTTTGAAACTATTCTACAACAGTGAGCATATATATATATAATCAACAATTAATCGTATGATCATGAGCAAACACATCAAGCGACGCAAGAGTGATCCGCTATATATTTGCGCCCGAATGCAACAATCTTAGACGATGATAATCAGTCGTACGGTGGAGAGTGAAGTGCACAGCAGCACAAGGGACAAAAATAAAATACACCCCTATCATTCAATATGTGCAGCAATTTAGTCCAAATATCTAAATGTATTTTTGTTTTTTCTATGAACAATCTCAATGCGGTGGGCCTTTCTTGACTGTTAATGACATGATGTCTGTGGATCACATATGTTTTCTTATGAGTTAAACACGATTTTAGTTATTATGATTTGTAATATTTTCTGTTTTTGTTCCAATAAAAAATAAAATATTTATTTTACTTTATAGGTCTGTTTTAATCTCTATAAAAAATAAAATTTTAATTTCAATCTTCATATAATTATTTTATATTTAAATTAGTTTCTGGATATCATATATAAACTTGCTATTACGTATTAATTTTTACGCTCTTTTTTCTAGTCAGTAAATTACATCTGATCACCTATTTATTGAGTATTATAATAATTAATATATTACTAATTTTAAATTAAATTATAAAAAAATATAGACCAACAATCAAAAAAATTAAACCGTCCATTATCCGGTCCAACTAGGACGTAATTTGTTGAATAGCACGTAATATATTTGAAGTTAGTAATTAATTAATAATTATATTACTAAGAATTTTAGATATAATTTGTTTATTAATTAGGAGAGTGTGTGTGAAGATTAATTTAATATACTGCTTCAATTTCTGAGGTTGCTGGCTCCAATTGACATAGGCGTGTTGCGTTTAATTATTAGAAGAGCGACAACCGAGGCTCGACAGAGAAAATATTGTTGATTGAGCCCTAAAAAATCCCGCGACAAAAGCTTTAAATGAAGAATTTCTGTCGTAGAAGTAGAATTATTTTGGGAGTTAAAAATGAATTTTTTTAAGTATTAAAAATTGTGTTGAGCCCTAAATTTTAAGCCTCTGTTGTTGATTTGAGTAGTCATGTAAGAATGATCTTATTGTATTGAGATATATAATAATAATAATAATAATAATAATAATAATAATATACAAAGATAACAAAAGCTACCCTAGATATTCACGTCTAGCTGGTTTCACCACCATTAAATCGTCAGGTAACAATTTTGGTTTGGAGTAACCATGATGAACTACAGTGGGTTAAATACTTAAATCTGCCGTACAGCGGTACAGGATAAATCAAAACCGTAATTTATATTGTTCCAAGCAAGCAAGTCTCTCTTCTATCCTTCCATGTCACGTCCTACCTGTCACTAATGCGTCCACGTTAATACGAGCTGGTCGTCCATCTCCGAACTTATCCGGACGCAGAGGCGACAATCATTGTATTCAAGACGGAATATATTATTGGTCCGAACCCATTTATACACTGTGCAAGATATTATCTTGTTACCAAAAGGCGATAATCCTCGCCCTCAGGGCCCCGTCAGCCGGCCCCACAGCACCGGATGAGGTAAATCACGGTGACTCAGCAGCCTTTAAGACCATCCCGCCCAACCACGCTGCCCACAAGGAGTCACCCCCACAAACGGAGGGTTGAAATTCTCACACTGCGGCTGGCGTGATTCGAACCTGGCTCACTTGTTACCAACTAAGGCGGTCCCGACCATCTGAGCTATGCCCGAGGGGGCAAGATATTATCTTTCAGAAGGGTGGTTGTATGTGTTGGATGGGACGGAGAGCATAATAAAAAACAATATTTTTTTTAAAAGTAAATATTAGAACGAAAGTAAACGAAAAATATATATATACACACACACATATACATTATATATATATATATATATATAAACTAAAAATTAAAAAAATATTCAAATGCTTCCGACAATAATTTTAATATCGAAAATTTACTTGGAATATTTTAATATTTCACAAGTAAGTAGAAGTACAATTATAAAATCTCAAACAAAGATAAGATTTCGGATTTAACGGTAGGAGCTAATGAACGGATTCTTATCGGTATCATCAGAAGTTTTAAAACAGCAGAAGAAGGTATCGGACACACAATAGTAAAGAAACGATCCAATCTGTAAGAACAGAAGTCACGCATTTTTTCTATAAATAATAGAATAAGAACTAGGGGTGTAAACGAGTCGAGTCGAGTCGAATATCCCTAAGTTTAGGTTCGGCTCGTTTAACTAAACAAACGAATCAAATCGAGCTTTTCACGAACCGAGCCGAACCGAGCTCACGAGCCAAAGCTAAAAAATGAACCGAGCCGAGCTTTTTTGAGCTCAAACCTCACTTTTAGGCTCGTTTAACTAAACGAATAATCGAACCGAACTTTTAACAAGTCGAGCCGAATACCGAACTGACTTAACTCATTTACGGTCTTAATAAGAACCCTTCCAACCTTGTAGTTTTAGTTATGTATATGAAAAAAAAAAATTGAGAGAAATTGGGGCGAATTTTGTAGTATTGAGAAATCAACATTTATTACTATTCGAAACTTCTATCTCATCTGTTACCGCGTGCACTATGTTTTACGATAAGAATCGTCGACGCAGCATCATCATCCGACAAATAACTTTCCCTGTCCCCCCCCCCCCCGAGAAAGCTGAGAAATCTGATGTTCTACATCATTGAAAAAAATAATAATATAAAAAAATAAAATATTGGGCGCACCGCTCCCGCTTGAACAAATCCTCAGGTGCAATCATTGTCTTGTTGCGTCCAATGTTCGGTCTTTATTGTCTTCTCCTTCGATCATACTAAAAGGCCGTAATTTCGGTCAAACGAAAGTAAATTTGAAATAATTTTAAACCATAGTTATAACAACATAAAGATAACCATATAGGTTCTAAAAATTATAGGCACTGAATCAGGAAATAAAAATTATTAGATACACAAATTGATGGTTTTTGAGACCATTAAGCTAAAGAAAATAATTTGCATCACACTTCCTAAAAGTTGTACAACATTTGATCTAAAGAGAATATCCATGAAAGGGAAGTAATAAAATAGACTATGTGCATTATTTAGGAGTCAAAAGAGTAAATGTCTATACATGGGTGGCTTTACCTATTACTTATAGGCTGGATGACCTTTCATACCTTCCTCACACCCTTTTGCATTTGGAATATGTTAAACAGGCAACCATACTAGTACAATAGCTAAGTAGTTACAACAAGCACCACCATTAAACAATAACTAACTCTAGCTAAGAACAACCAAAGTAGAATTAGTATGGACAATAATAGTAGCCAATCAAATGAATCAGTGACAAAGTTGCATGATGTGAAACCAGAAAGGGAGAAAAAAATAAAAGCTAAAGGAAAACTTTGGTACAGGACCTTAGTTAGGAAAAAGTGGACAGCAAATTAAGCAACTATGCATTTATCAAATAAAACAGCTCTTAAATATCAATAATAGAATTCTCAATTTATGCATATAGAACCCTCACAGAAATATTTCCTTTTCAAAATGGTAGCAAAAAAAAACTTATAAAAGATAAAAAACAGTCTATTTCCTGAAATTTGAAGGGCATACTTGATATCAACTTTTCAGCCTTTTCCACATGCAGGATCCTATCAATACATTCCCCATGGAGAAATTAAACTTTAGGTTAATAAATCATCAAAATAGTTAGGAAAAAGCATAGATGGCTCAAGTCTTAATTAAACATACCTGTGTGGTGCTACTTAAGCTCATCATTTGATGAAAACCCTCCACTGATATACATACTCATATACACATATATATAGATATAGATATCCAAGCTCTTTTATTTCAACTTATCTTTACAAACAATGACTCTGCTCCCACCTTCTCTTCATGACTGATTCAAAAACACAAATTTCCATATCCAAGCTCTCGAAAGCTTCCATGAATAGATACTACGTACTGCTACTAGTGCAATAATAAGATGCATCCCGGTCCATTCCAACTCTCTCATCATGGACCATTCTGAAAGGGAAAAAAAAGAACACAAAATTAACTATAAGGATTGATCGATATGTATATGTATGTATGTATGTATGTATGTTTAACCTCAATAGGAGGATGTTAATTATTGCTATAATGAAGATAGACAGCTTACCAAAAACACCTCAATACATTGATGAGGAAATGAAACAAATAGTTCTCTCAATCCAACAAATCTTGTTGGACCAGCCTCTCCAAGTTCAAGTTACGAGGAAGGAGGTCACTATAGTAGAGCAAAGTCGTGAGTGCTGTCGTCGGATCATTCACGGGCGAAGACACTAACCTTACTAACGATTGAAACATCAATGGCATAATAGACTGCAAATAAAACCTTTTCATTATAGGCCGCATCAAATAATTCCTCAATCCAACCCCCCAACCACCACCCCCACCCTCAAATAAAAAAAAGGAAAAAAAGGACATTGACCACAACTACAAGCTTGATCAATGAACAAGTAATATTTTGAGATAGGAGAAGAGAAGTACCATGATGCTGGGAGAGGAGCAGTACCCAATTAAAGTTAATAAAGAGCTGAAAAGTCACACCAACAAAAGATCATGGTGATATATAAGGATTAATTGAAAAGCTTGTATCGCCTGGAACTTCTTCGAATTCGTAAGAGGCTGCAGGGATAGAAGGACCGGACATTGAACCTGAATAAACCTAAAAGTTAGTTCGTATTTGAGGTAGCTAGATGTAGTACTATTGTACAACGATACCATTATTACAACAAAAAATTGCATACGGAATGAAAGCAGATTATAGCATGAAATATACCATTATTACAACACCATAACCCACTGATCTAAGTGCAAAAGGATTTACAATAGAAGATAGATCAAACACAAAGATATAATACCACATATTTGTAGAACCTGATTCTCAACCTCACGCAAGCAGGAGTATTGGCAATGAATGAAGGATTCACATTGAGTAAAGGTGTGTTAGCCAGTTGCTTCAAAATTTAAAAGCTCATTGGCTTCATGTCAACGGATATCATCTAGGTCCCCCTGAAAAAATTGCCATGACATGGTACCACAAAAGTGATTCAGGACTTTCATTTTCAAAGAAGAACATGCGCCAAAGATTTAGAGTAATGCAACCGATTAAAGCAACCACAGATTTAAGCAAAAAATATGATTATGTAGGCAAACTTGCGATCAACAAAATCAAAACTGCAAGAAAACTACATACGAATATATATACGCACAACTAATCAGTGTTTCTGCCACTAATATAATATTCTATTTTCTCAGCTAAAAACAAATTTATAGAGAACAACAATACAAATAGATAAATATCAAAGAGACAAATCTCTTCAATATCATCAACAGTATGCGACTTCAATGGAACATTGGCTAATGTTTTTAAATTCAACTTCAATAAATCTTGAACCTTGACATATCCATCACTCCTCATATCTAAGTTCAGTTCAGTAGCCATATACCTCAATATACACGTCCTATTATGAATTAGCAGAAAAAAGAACACAAGTTCACAAACTAAATTAGCTTTCATCGAATCACTGATTACTGAAACAACAACGAACACAAAGAGCTCCTACAACACAGTATTTCATCAGTAATTTGTCGCAATAGAGACGCAAATTTGTTTTCTAACCAAATAAAGTGCAACTTGAGCATACATAAGTCTACCAAGAGCGTCAATTCGATCCTTTCCGCCGCCACCACTTCCACCACCTCTTGATCTTCCACGATTGTCTCTAATCTCATGCCCTCCACCTCCTCTTACAACACGAAAACAACAAAGTAAACATCAGAAATTAATTTCGAATTTCGTAAAAGCATACACCCTAAGATAGAAAGAAAGGGAGTGGGATTGAAGGAGGACCTACGAGAGGAATTAGCGTAAGAGCTCTAGCTATTCATATTTCATGAAGAACGGATGAAGCAGAGCAGCGATAGGAGAAGGAAGGGCGACCACGGCGGCAACAGAAGAAGGAAGACCGATGTGCGGCGGCGACTGAAGAAGGACGGCAGCGTGCGTCTCACTATTCACCGGAGCAAGGAAGAAGGAAAATGGGAACGGGGATGGAAGAAGATAGGCGCGGAAGACATACAACAACCGAGAAGAATGGGAGGGAATAACGCAGACGGGGGAGGGTAGCTAAAATTTTCGATTGGGCGAGTTATGTTTTGGGTTAAAATTATACGGACGGTTTTAAACCGTCGTTAATATTCTGACGGATTAAAACCGTCGCTAATATACAAATGGTCGCTAATTTATCGACGGTTTTAAACCGTCGCTAACCGTTATTAATATACAAACGGTTTAAAACAGTCGCTAATTTTAATGATTTTTTCCCCGCAAGCGACAGTACCATAAACCGTCCCTAATTAAACGTCTATATATGCCGTATTTGTTGTAGTGAATGTATAATATTTTAATGGTTTTCATATTAAAGTTGATGTTGTTGCTCACTTACTTAGAATATATATAATAGGATTGAAAATTAATAGTAATAATAATAATTAATTATTGATATTTTTTTAAGGTAACTTATATTATAAAATAAAATTAAAAAGCTAATATATCTTATAAAGTGAAACCAAATGTATAATATTTTAAGCATGAGTTACACGGGACAAAGCAACTATATGATTGTAACGATAATACTAGTCCCGTATAATTAAAGTTGTGCATAAATTAGAGTCAACTCGCAAACTATTTAAACTTAAATTATCTTATTCATTTAGTATAATAAGTAAAATATAAATTTTATTTTTAAAAATAAATTTGTTTAATAAATAAATTAAATGTAAATATAAAAATCTTAGACATAAATTTAATTACTGTATAAAAGCTTGTCACCTTATTTATCATTAAAATCCACAAACTATAACTTTATCTTTAAATTTATTTATTAAATAAATTAAATATAAATCTATTTTGACTGAGTTCCAACTCCGGATCCTCTTCTGTATCTCCGCGATGTTAACAACACGAGTCCGGTGTTAGAATCTTATCCCCGAGTTCAAAGACTCTCCCAGCCCCGGGTACCCGTGGACCGTCGTGTACGTAGAAAACAACACGAGTCATGCATCGAGGTAGAAGTACGTACAGGACCCTGGGTATAGTCAATTTCCATCATCTCGACATCGTCATTTTAATTCCAATTCACTTTCATCGCCGCCAAGAAGACGATCGTCTCATGCTTAAATTGAAAGGAGGTCAATTTATAGCAGAGGTAGTATAAAAGTAAGCAAGCCCACGTTTGGAAAAATTCAAACACAAATACTGCAAATAATAATAATAAAATTAAGATCTTATGTATCTTATTACTTATTCCATGTTAAAAAGAAAATTATTCTGTTATTTTATATATTTTTTAAATAATTAATAAAAATAATTTTAAAATTATACTAACAGATTTTATTAAAAAATAATAAAATATTTAATATATGTATATGTATATAATTAAAAAAATAAAAATAAAGAATAGACTTTTATTTTTTTTAAATAATTTTTTAATATAAAAATTTAATAATAGAATAATTATCATTTCGTTACGGACGGAGCATCATCCATTTCTGAGTTTTTATGAGATTGTGTGGACAATACTGTTGGTTGTCTGAATGGATCATAAGATCGTACGCTTACTCATGCCAATTAAACTATCTTTGCCGATCATCACATGATTATTATATCATAAGAATTTTATATTTTACAAGGTTTTTTTTTTTTCAAAAAACATGAGCCTGGTGTTTGATTATCGACAAAAAAAATGCATGCATAGATATTTAGGATCCATTATCACAAAGTACAAATGTATAAATTTTATTTTTATTAAGATATAATATTTTAAAATTTTAAATTTAAAATCTAAATGTTTGTATTTTAATGATAATATATAAAATAAAAGAGTCTATGCCTTAATTATTTTATTTTCAAAGTATTTATGCTTTAATAAAAATATAGTATCAATATTTATGCTTTATAAAAAGAATTATTAACCCTAATACTTTTATAAAAATAAATTTTAAATATGTATATTTTTAAATATATTATTTTTCTTGTATTATATGTACTCTAAGTACTTGGGCCTATGTATGGTGTTGGATTAATGTCAACGAAGGAAGGACGAACTATCTCTTGTGAAGTAGTCAACGATGTTTGTGAGATAAATCATAAACGCATCATACATATCTAATGAGGATGCACGTGCTCAGTTAGTGACTTTAATTTTATTGATTTGTCAAATTTCAAACGTATACCCTACTGGCAATTGTCTTATAAAGCTTAGTACGTCTTATATAAAAGTAAACAGTAGAAGTAATACTCATCTTTATAGCGTGTCGGACGTCTAGTGTTCAAATCTCGTGCATTATATTTTATACACATTTATTTTCTATAAATAAATCAATAAAAGTTCACATATTATTTTTTTAAAAAGAAACATTTTTTATTAAAAAATACATATATTTTATAGTAAAGTATACATATACTTATTTGGTTGTGCTAGAATGCATATATTCTATCAAGCAATACACATCTTCCATAAATAAAATCAAATAAAAATACACATTTTGATAGGATGAATACTCAATCTTCTAAGATATAAATATTTACAAAATACACATTGTTGAGGAAAAGAATACACATACTTAATAAGAGAATACACATCATAAATAAGATATTTGTACTTATTATATTACAAAATATACATATTCTTCTATGGAAGACGTGTATTGATATTCTAACAGAAATATATATATATATATATATATATATATATATATATATATATATGCGCGCACGTGCGTCTGCGTGCTTATGTGTGTGTCAAAAGAATATCATCTATAAAGACATGTGTATTATACTTCGAAAAGGTTTATATTCTTGCTCCGATAAAGATGTATATATATGTTGCTTAATTCTTTCATATACATATATGCGTATAGTACCAAAATATGTGTATTATTATTCTAGAAGATGTATATTTTATTTTCACACATGTGTATTTCTCCTTACACTTGTATTAATAAAAAATATATATTTTTATATTATAAAATATATTTATGTTTATAATATGTATATTTATATCATTGATTTTGTGTATTTTTTTTCTCATTTTTTCATTTAGCACACAACAAGATAGATGTCTATTTATAGAGAAAAAAATGTAGAAAAAATTTGATATAACTTTTTTTAAAATTTTAATAATCAAAATTAAAGATAATTAATTTTAAATTTTTTTAAAAAAATTATATTAATAGCATGATGCAAGTTGTCATACAGTCATCAAAGTTTTCTGACAAACCCAAAAAAAATCTAAAAAAAAATTGATAAAAGTTGAAATCAAAATTATCAAGTGAAATAGAAAAAACAAATGATCAATCTAAGATTTCCAACATTTTTTTAGTAAGTCACAATTCACTAGTTTCAAAATCAAAACAAAAACAAGCAAAAAATTGAATTAAAAAAATCAAAGAGATCCAATAAAAAATTGTTAATAGAGACATTGTCTTCCAAGAAGATACTTTTCCCTTCACTACAACTGAATCCTCAACTAACATCATGTTCCTATTCCTGATTTCACAACTCAACCTAATCTACATCATAAACATAACTCCAGTGATTCACTACCAAACTCACCTGAGCTTACCACAACACCCAATTCTGACTCTTGGTCCTCTCAAGTACAACTTTCCCTTCGAAGGTCATGTCTAGCAATTCAAACTCCTACACATCTTAGAGATTATGTATGTAGCTGTATTTGAACAAACAATAGTCCTTTATTTTGTGGCCACACAATAACCAAAAATTACATACCTTCCACACCATCCATATACCTTCGGTCCACAAAATATATTCCTATCCGGATACCAAAACAAAAAACATACCTAAAAGCTGTGTCTAATCCATATTGGGTACATGCTATGGATAATGAATTTTAGGCTAGGAATGGCAACGGATCGAGTACGGATTGGGTACCCACTATCCGTTACCCAAACCCGATAAGAATACCTATACCCATATCCATATCCACACCTAGCGGGTATTTTTTTCCTCATCCATATCCATATCCATATCCGTTTAAATATCCATCTGGTAAAACCCATCAGATGTTGGGTAAAACCCATTAAGTATAAAGTAAAAATCATTTAATGTTAGAATTATGTACTTAGATTGTTAAAATTTAATCATATCTTCACTTTTAGCCTTAGAAAATATACTTAAGGTTACATAAATAAAATTAAAAATATAATTTTATATCAGGTAAATGGATGCAGGTATAGGTACGAATTTGAGGATCCCTTATCCATATCCATACCCAAATCCGACGGATATTTCTCCCCTTCCTACATACCTGTATCCATATCTATTTACACATCCAACGAATAAAACCCGTTGGGTTTCGGGTAAACCCCATCCAATTGTCATCCTTATTTTAGGCTTTGCATGCTAATAGTACATGGGACTTAGTGAAGCTGCTAAAAGGAAAGCGACCCATTAGATGTCTATGGGTCTACAAGGTGAAGTATAAATCTGATGGAAGTGTGGAGTGATAAAAAGCAATACTAGTGGTGAAAGGATACACTCAACGAGCATGAGAAAACTTTAACGAAAACTTATCTCTAATTGTTTGAATGATCACTAGTAGAACCATATTGGTTGTTGCAGTTAAGGATAAATGACATATTCACCAATTTTATGTCAATAATGCTTTCCTTCATGGAGATCTACAAGAATAAATATTAATACAACCGCCACTAAACTCAATGCACCATCTTCATTTGTTTGTAAACTCAAGAAATCACTCTATGGGTTAAAGCAAGCTTCCAAACAATGGTATGAGAAATTGTCCACTACCATAATTTCTAGGGGGTATCATCACTCTAAGAATGACTATTCCCTCTTTAGTAAACATGTTGATAACATTGTGACCATCATTGATGTATATGTAGATGATCTTATAATTTGTGTCAATGATTCTACTTAAATACATCTAATCAAAACTTTCCTTCATCAACAATACAAGATAAAAAACTTGGGGCAGTTGAACTATTTCCTAGGAATATAATTTCTTCCATGTAACAATGGCTTGATTACAAACCAAAGAAAGTTTCTAGCATATCTTCTTGAAGAAACTATGTTGGAAAACATAACTCCTGTGGTCGGTCCTCTATATATGAGACAAAGGCTACTCCCGGATATGAAAGCTCCACTGGCTGATCCAATGAAATTTCGAAGTCTAGTTAAAAAACTAAACTGTTTGACAAACACACGTCCATACATAACGTATGCAATTCAACACATTAGTCAGTTCAACAATGCTCCTCAACTTTCCCATTTTGAAGCAACAATTCACATTCTTCGTTATCTCAAAGGGCAAATAGATCGAGGACTTCTTCTAAATAATATGTTGATACTTCTCTTCTTGCTTTTTTATGATTCAAACTGGGTAGCCTATCCATCTACTAGATGATCTATAAGTGTTTATTTCATCACTCTTAGAGGCTCACCTATTTTATGGAAATCAAAGAAGCAAAGCACCATTTCCCTTTCTTCTATAGAGGCCGAGCATTGCTCCCTCAAATGCGTCACCTCAGATTTGGCTTGGCTTATAAGACTTCTGCATGAGCTCACATTAACCAACATCACCCCTATTCCAGTGAAGTCTGATAATCAAGCTGTCACTCATATTGCTAAAAATCTAGTTTTACATGAACGGACCAAGTTCTTGCTACGCTCATTGATCTCTTCCAAGTTCCTACACAAGAACAACTGGCTGACTTACTCACTAAACCTCTTTACAAACATACTTATTCATGTCTACTTCCCAAGCTGGATGTGACTAGTCCCACTCCAGCTTGCGGGAGATGTTGGAATACCAAAATCCTAGCTCTTTGGAAGATACCATTTTAGGTACATCTTAACAACAATCAACCTTTGAGTTCTAAGTTGATGAATCAAATCTTAAGCCAATCGATATCCAATGTATAGCATGTTGTGGCATAGGATGTTAGTTTAGCTCTATCTTATATGAAGATATAATATATTATATCTTATAGGATGTTAGTTGAACGCAACATTCTTATATATATGTGTGTGTATCTTTGCATAATCAATTAAGTAGTTCCTTTGTAAATCTATGGCAGTGATGAATTTAAGAAGAAAAGGTTGGTTTTCAACAGAGTGTAATCCTACTCAAAATATGATGGTTCCGGGTTTTAAAATTTTCAAGAATGTTGATGGTGTGAAGTTGAAACTACATTCTCCAAGCAAGTTATAGGGAGTCTTATGTATCTCACAGCAACTAAACCCGACCTAATGTTTGTGTTTAGTTTGATTAGTAGATATGCAAAGCATCCAACAGAACTTCATTTGCAAGCTGCCAAGATATTGTTGTGGTACTTGGAAGGCACGTCAAACATTGGGGGTTTTTTTACAAGAAGGTAGGGGAAAATGAAGAACAAGTTGATTTCACTGATAATGACTATGCAAATGATCTGGACTATAGAAAGAGTACTTTAGGGTATGTATTCATGCTAAGTTCTAATGCAGTGGCATGGTCCTCTAAAAAGCATCCTATTTGCACACTATTAATTGCTAAAGTAGAGTTCATAGTTGTTGCATCCTATGCATGCCAAGCTGTGTGGATGAAGAGAATTTTGGAAAAGCTTGGTTAGGTACAAAGGGATTGCATTACTATCTTTTGTGATAACAATTGTGCAATTAAGCTGTCAGAGAATCTGGTCATGTATGGCTGGAGCAAGCACATAGATGTACAATTTCATTTCTTGCGTGATCTTACTAAGGGGTGTCATAGAGCCGACTCATTGTGGTATGCAAGATCAGGTTGCTAATGTAATGATTGAACCATTGAAGCTGGATTTATTTCTAAAAATATGGAAGATACTAGGCCTATGAGTAGTTTCAAGTGTAAGCTATATAGTTGCATCATGCAAATAGTTTAAGGTTGGGATTGACACATATTTGGGAAGAAATGATAAGTATCGGGAATTTGCCGACTAGTTTGTTATTTTATATATTTTAATTTTAATTGCTAGTAAGTAAGGAGTTGTTACTTGTTAGTTACTTTTTTTCCTTTTAACACAGTTTACCACGTTTCAGTTAGTGTAGAATATGAATTGAAATTTTATTACGTAAATTCATGTATAGCCGAAATTGTCTCTCATTGTAGAATATGTCATTCTTTTAAATTTGTCAAAATCATTTAATCATTTGCTTCTTAACTGTGGTGTTGATTGAGGGGTTATTCTCTATTTTTTTTAGTTTAAATCTAGATCATTAGAATTTAATTTAAGGACCGACTAATATTAAGAATTATTAATTCTCATTAAAATATCTAATTATCAATAGATAAGTATCATAATCATATATATATATATATATACACACCTTTACAAGGATATATGAACAAAATGAAAATGCTCCAACAAAATTTACGAAATATTGGTTATCGTGTTTCATGAAGGTTTGTCGTTCCATAGGGGTTGAAACTTTTCCACAACAGTGAGCATACAGACACACACACACGCACGCATATAAGCTTTTCAAACATCAACAACGAATCGTATGATCATGAGCAAACACTTCAATCCACGCAAGAGTGATCCGCTATATATTTGCGCCCGAATGCAACAATCTTAGACGATGATAATCAGTAGTACGGTGGAGAGTGAAGTGCACAAGGGACAAAAATAAAATACACCCCTATCATTCAATACGTGCAGCAATTTAGTCCAAATATCTAAATGTATTTTTGTTTTTTCCTATGAACAATCTCAATGTGGTGGGACTTTCTTCACTGTTAATGACATGATGTCTGTGGATCACATCACATACGTTTTCTTGTGAGTTAAATACTAAATTGGTTATTATGATAAGTAATATTTTCTGTTTTTCTCTTATAAAAATAAAATATTTATTTTATTTCTTGTGCCTGTTTTAATATCTGTAATTTCGTAGAATCAATTTATATTTAAATTAGTCTCTAAACGTTATATAAACCTGCTGCTACATAATAATTTCACACTATTTTTTTTAGTCAGCAAATTCCATCTGATCACCTATTTATTTAGTATTATAATCATTAATATATTACTAACTTCAAATTTAATTATAAAAAAAGGTGCATACCAACAATCAAAAAAATTAAACTGTCCATTCTCCGGCCCAATTAGGATATAATTTGTTTAATAGGATGTAATCAAATTTAAAGTTAGTAATTAGTTAATAATTATATTACTATGCAATATAGTGAGTAGGATGTAATTTGCTTACTAGGAGAGTGAGTGTGAAGGCTAACCTATAATAGTAACTTAATATAGGGTTTAAGGACTAATCTGAATATAAAGTAATTCTACATGTAGTGAAACGAAAATTTTGTTTTTATTACGATCAAAACATATAAAAATTTGTCAAACTGCTAAAAGTAGAACGAATATTTCATTCTTGTATAAAGACCGAAATAAATAAAGTTACAAACCACATAGGCCAAAATAATATTATTTAACTCGTTTTCTTACCAGCATCATGAATTCTTTAAAGTTAATTTGAAGTTATGGAAGTCACCGTACATAGTATCCTTTCGTAACAACATTTTAGTAAGCTACAGTTTTACCAAATATATATATATGAATCTTATTTGAATTGAGATATATAATAATAATAAGATAAAGATAACAAAAGCTACCCCCACCATTAAATGGTGAGTTAACAATTTTGGTTTGGAGTAATCATAAACTATAGCGGGTTAAATCAACCGTACAAGATAAATTAAAACCGTAATTTAATTAAATTGTTCCGAGCAAGTGAGTCTATCTTCTATCCTTCCATGTCACGTCCTACCTGTCACTAATGCGTCCACGTTAGTACGAGCTGGTCGTCCATCTCCGAACTTATCCGGTAGCGGAGGCGACAATCATTGTATTCAAGACAGAATATATATATTAACCCATTTATACTACTAGCAACGGATGCAAGATATTATCTTTCATAAGGGTGCTTGTATGTGTTGGATGGCACGGAGAGAGGACTTAAAAACATTATTCTATAGAATATTGAAAATTGAGAACGGAAGTAAATGAAAAAAAAATTATATCTATATTTTTTTTAAAAAAAAATAAATCAAATCTATTAAAATTAAAAGATAAATTTTAAAAAAAAATATATTATAAAAGTACTAATTAACTTAATTAATGTAAATTATAAACAAAATTTAAAAAAATAATAGTCGAGCGTTTCCGACACCAATTTTAATATTAAATTATTTTTTTTGAAACGTTTCAATGCTTAATTAGAAGTATATACAATTATAAAATCTCAGATGAAGATTTTTCATTTCAGAATTAACGGTAAGAGCGAGCGCACAGATTCTTATCAGTATCATCGGAAGTTTTCAAAAAGCAATAGATGGTATCGGACATGCACTAGTAAAGAAACGATCCAATCTGTAGGAACCGAAGTCCCGCATTTTTTCTATAAATAATAGAAGAAGAACCCACCTTTCTCCCTTCCAATAGTTCTAGTTCTGTATATGAAAAAAATAAAAAATATATATATATGAGAGAACTTGGGACATAAAATTTGTAGTATTAAGAAATCAATATTTATTACTATTCGAAACTTCTATCTCATCCGTTACCGCGTGCACTATGTTTTACGATAAGAATCGTCGACGCAGCATCATCGTCCGACAAATAACTTTCCATGTGCTCCTCCGAGAAAGCTGAGAAATCTGATGTTCTACATCATTGAAAACAAGAATAATATAAAAAAAAAATATATATATATATTGGGCGCACCGCTCCCGCTTGAACAGCTTGATGATAACTCTTCAGGTGCAATCATTGTCTTGTTGCGTCCCATGTTCGGTCTTTATTGTCTTCTCCTTCGATCATACTAAAAGGCCGTAAGTTCGGTCAAACGAAAGTAAGTTTGGAAAAACTTTTCGGCACTGTCCACCGCCGTCTGTCGACGTCATGCGCGTGCGCGAGCCGTGCTATAGATAATTTGTTCGCCGAGTCACCATCACGTTCGGCGGTTATCAGAAAATATAAATAACCTGCATGTTATGTTTCTGTGTATAAGTACATGGCCCTGATCCGATCTAATCTGCAGCCGCAATTTGGCTCATATTCTTTTATTACTATAACGTAACAAAGTTAAACCCTGCTTGCTCTCTTTAGCCTCTGCCTGCCTATTATCCAGCACCAGATATGATGAATCAGGCTGACTGACCACCGGCTTTAATTAATGGATAAACTTGGTCGGGAGTTCCGGCTGATATGATTTCCCCATCATGCTTATCCAAACAGAGAGTGCATCCTACAATCCCGAAAACATGGAACTCTCTCCGTGATCAGGATAGAGAGTTATCAGAAATACTGTCATTTTACTTCCTTTCACCTCCCATCATTGAATATTTCAGCATTAATTTAATATGATTTCACGGCGGTGGCGCCAATCAAAACCCGACGCCGGCGGTCGCTTGATTTGTGGTTTGAACTAAATCTGTGCATGCGCCGATATGCTTAAGTTTTTTCGCAGTTAAAAAACCTGCGGGAAAATATGGGAAAAAAAAATTGTTATTATTATTATGCAAATCATTAAGCATTTTCTCTCGCCTTTCTTCACCCACCTTATTTTTCCCTCTAAATTTTAGTACCTATCATTTAATGATTTTTAAAATGGAAAGAAAAACTCCACTTATATATATATATAGTTTCTCCGTTTAACGTTACTAAGCCTATAACTTTTTTAAACTTATTTTACAACATAAAAATTATTACTAAAAAGTAAAAAAAAAATGTTTTATTATCTACTTATCTTACCCTTTTATTTTTATTTGTAATCTTTTAAACATTAATTAGAAAGACAGTTAATATAAACACATATTAATCAATTTATATATCAATTTTTAATATTTACAACTCTATCAGTGTAAAAAAAAATATTTAACAATTTATATATATATATATATATATATATATATTTATTTAAAAAAAACTTAATAAATATAATCTTAAATTTTCCCTTACAATCGGCATTAAAATTTACTAAGTCATTTAATACATAAATAATTAAATAAAAAAAATAACCAAGTAAAAAGTATATTTTGTTATTTTTTCACATAAATTTTTTTCTATAAAATTTTGGTAATATAATGACTTATTTTTTTAATAAGTAGAAAGTATTTCTTAATATATGCTAAAATGGTTATATATCATAAAACAACTTTGAATATATATATCCTGTGCGGAAGTTTTATAGCACCACATTATTTGTTGCAGAGTTAACAATAATCTTATAAACTAGTCGTACAAAATAGTACAGGATTACTCTATGCTGCCAATCGATATGTAAAGTAAAAACTTCCTCTTCAAAATGGGGCGAAAAATGCAACTTTATAGATTCTCATGATATTTATAAGGCTACGCAAGATTCCTCCTCGCTTGACTCGGAGGAGTCGCCTAAGAATTCTGATCTAAGCTGCATCAACAACCTCCCTAAATAATTAAGACCTTCACCGTCCCGACCACCACCCCAAAAAAGATCATGAGGCGACGCTTCTACCAGAATGGACCCCTTCGTTGCGAGCAGCATAGAATTCAAGTGCGGATATATTGAGAACTTGCATTTCAAGGCCTTGTACATCACGTCAATTTTGATAATGTCCCAATCAGATCTCACCTGTAATTCAGGCCGAAAGCGCAAGGAAAAATGATGATTATTATTATTATTATATTTGATTTCGAAAAGACAAAAGAACCCAGCCCAATAAAGGGCATTTCATTAGCGTCAAGTTAGGCATGTACAACAGGCAACTATAAGAACTCAGGAGTTGATCTTCTTAGCTGGACCAAAAATGGCCAGCCAATTTGAACACCAACCAAGAACATACCAGGTCAGGGTGTAACCTCTGCATTTTCCTCCCAATCCTAGCAGCTTCTTCGGGGCTTTTAGCAGATTTTATCTCTTCAACACAAGCTTGTGCAGCGGGATCCTCTGCCCCAAAAAACTTATGCGCCTACAATAACACCGGAGGGGTGGAGGGGATTTATATGTATATATACAATAATTGAAAATAAATAAATAAATAACTAATCAAGACGTCTGCAAGAAAAAGAGTGCTACCTGATAATAATGCTCGACACTAGGCCAAGTTGTATATTCACCCCTGTCATCAGGCATCTGAATTGAATGAGGTGAGAAATTCGAGAAGGCACCGTAAGGATCCCAAGTTTTGTAGAAGAAAATGATACTCGAATCAAGAGGGCTAATTGTCGGATCAATCTCTGATATTTCATTCACCGATGGAATGACAGGTGCTGGATCAGGGATGGGTTGAAGAAATCCACTTATAAGCATGTCAGGACCGATCTGTCGCAAGATGTAATTAAGGTGCAGGCAAAAGCACAAGGAAACTATGAAAGGCTAACAGATATGCATGAATCTGATATTTTAGAATCCTATTAGTGACTATGCAACTGATAGTCACAGGAGAACAATCATGCATTTCCCTTTCGGAATAGTGAGGCACAGTATGGTTCGATGACACTTGATCATTCACCATTGAACCTTCCAGGCAGATATGAACCGATGGCCAACTCAGGATTTAAAATACACCTTTCAGAATCCTCAAATTTGTATACAACGGCTACTTATGCACCAACCTATGGACCTCTGCGGCCCAACACATAACTAAAATGAAACACTATAAGCAACACTTTTTCATCAACAGTGAAAAGAGGGGCACTACTATTTGCACTATGAAGTATCAAATCAAACCAGAATAAGCCATATTTTACTCCTAGACTATTTGTCTTTGAGCCCAATGCCAGAGAACTAATCAAGTAATGCACCATTAGTATTAAACAGATGGAAATTCCTTTGTGCCCAACAAACCAACATTCACTTGAAAAGCCAATTACAGCATATGAAATTCAAATAACTAACGGCAAACTGTGATTTAGGAGTATATCAATATTTTCATCACCGTAAAGTTCCATTAAATTCTCCATTAATGGTAGAACCCCACATAGCAAAGTCCATGATAGCACGATATCGTAAAGCACCAGGGAATTAAGACAAGCACGGTAACATACAGATATACCAATAAACTTATAGCAACTCAGCAAAAGCCAATAGAGCGAAAAGGTCGCCATATGAATGAAATATGAAAAAAAAATCCAACCTGCTCATAGCAGACATCACTCAACTCTAAAGCTTGGGTCATCTCAACCATTCCAAGTTCACCAACTGGAGATGGTGCATGCTTTCCGCCTATGATTTTGGGAGCAACAAATGCATACACCTGCATTATCAACCTACATATATGACCAGAAGTATTTGATAACCATATAACATATTTACACAATATACACACGGTATTGATTCATTTTCTTTAGATCATTAGCATATAACTGTTATTATTTCAACAAAGGCAGAAAATAAAAGGGAGAGAGAGAAATGGAATATGCAAAATAGAATCTAAAGATAATTTTAGAAACACAGTCAATGGAACTTGTTAGCTTAAAAAAACAGATGAAGCAGCCCGCATGTTTGTATCACCAACTCCAAGTACTTCATGGTAAAGCACTCCATATAGCCGTGGTTAAGACTAAGGGATCTGGGTACTTAAAGGTCCAATGTCCAAATCCTCCTAGTGTGATATTCATTGCGGGTCTTTTGAAAGTAGTCCACAACGTCTTCACCTCCTGGATTCTAGACCCACTAAAAACGAGATTCATACTGGCTTGGTCCTTTTTCTAGTTAGTACAATGGCTTATTGTCGGTGCACAGTAATATAGAAGGTAAGACTGCACAAAAAAAAGGGTGAAATACCAGTTCGCAACACAGACACAGGTTTCCTCTATATCACTACTCCAGGAAGCCATGACTTGCAAAAAAAATAATAATAATAATAATGTAGATACTTCAAAAATAATCCAACATCAATAAAGCATGGGTCTGCAAACAAAGACAAAAACAAATCCACTGAGAGAAATATGGCCTGAACCTTGTGTATAATACCAGCAGAAATGGCTGATGCGGCCAATGTCCCCCCACATTCCCACAGGACTGAGATATAACCACGATCATGAAAGTATTCCATAACATCTCGCGGATTCAGCATCTCAAATTCCACCACTTCAACACCTTTAGCTGCAAGGTACTTTTGGAAACTTCTTCTGGCACCCCTTTGTGTTGCAACTAAGGTAGGTACGTCTGCAACGTCCCACAGGTTTGCTACTTCAGGAAGATCAAGAGTTTGTGACATGACAATTCTCATAGGTACATGGCCTCCACCATGCCTTGCTGTCAATCTAGGATCTGAATTTCATAGAATTTGGAAGGAAAAAACAGACACAGAATTAGAAGGATGCATGAAAAATCCTCTCCAGAAGAGTTGCTGAAAGTAACAGCATTAGCAGCTTAGAGTACATACTATCCCTCCGAACAGTGTTTCCTCCGACAATAACAGCATCACATCTTCCCCGAATTTCAAATACTCGACTCCTTGACAATTTGCTACTAATCCATGCCGCATGTCCACTGCTAGCAGATATCTTCCCTGATAACAGAAGCATAGGCAAAACAAATGGGCATTCAGATCTTCTTTAGTTTATATATCCACAAGGAAATGTTGCATAGCTTGATAGGCAACATATGAAAAGATCAAATCCGTATAACTCACCATCAAGAGTCATAGCATACTTGAGTACGGAAAAGGGGACCCGATAAGAAGCTTTAAAAAGGAAAGGAGCATTCACTAAGCAGCAAGACTTTAAAGCTTCCTGCAATTAGAAAGAAAACAACTCAGAGGCCACTAATAATAAACAAAAATATAAACCCAGGCACCTACTAAATTATCCAACCAAAAAAAGTGCGGAGTAACATCCATGTCAGGAGTTGTTGACCTAGAGATTTAAGTGAAGACACAGATGAAATTCTTACGAAATACTCCCTCCATACTCAAAAGACTGTCACTGAGAATTTTAAAATTAAATTTTGATTATTTATATCTTTTATTAAATATATTAATAAACAAAATTAGTATAATATAAAAAAAATATGAATATAAAATTTATACATTTATTTCATAATATATTATAATACATTGAGAAAAATAAATGGTCAACGATTATCTTTAAAATACGTAACAAAGGTCTTTTGAAGATGGAGGGAGTACTGATCATTTCACTAATGCCGGAAATGGGTTCAGGACCTGCCGTTACACTAAATTCCTGATATCACAAACACCAACTATGTATAAGTGAAAGGACAACCAAGGTTGGGTACAACACTAAATATCACCACGTCTGACGTCACAAAAGACAGCAGCCAGCAACCAAACGTCTTTTACCGAAAATATTTGTTTCTTCAGTATTTTCTGATACTTATTCAGTGCAGCAATTGCAAGTAACTTTGTTCAAACAACGGATCTTATATAGTTCAGAGAAAATTAACGAAGGCAATTCTCACGTATTGTTGAAGAGTAGCCACCAGAATACACACATACGCCCCAAGTTGATGGAAGTTTCCAATAAACACAATGGCTGTAAGATTTCATCATGCTGATTACTACTATATCATGTCCAGATAAATCTGCAAACGAAAACAAAGATGTACAGAGATTTACAGAGCATGCCCACCCATAAGCTCAAGAGATTGAACAGGATTTCAGTTGGCATATCATTTCAGATGCTGTGTCCATCAAAAATAGACTGTGCAGCAAAGTTTGGTTACCTTCATTAAAACTTGACACTGGCTTACAAATTGCATGAATAATAGGCATATAGGAACAATATTTAACACATAAGATGCAACAAACGGGTTTTTTTTTTAAAAATAAAAAAAAATAAAAGGAGGAGTGAAGGACAGTATTAAATACCTCGGTAACTTGGCTAAGTAAATCTTCTCCAAGGACATCAACTCGTACTCCCTCACTTCTTAAAACACGAATGGCCTTACCACGAAGATGGTCCAAAGGATGCCTTATTCCAATGACAACTCTTTCAATCCCTGCCTAATGCAAAGTGATCATCTCCATTACGTATATACACACACGCAAAATTTTCATATCTACTATATACTAAACAGCACTTCGTATAACCGGCAAAAGAAAGCATGTGTGCGCGTGTGTGTGTCATCCACAACATCATTATTCCCAAAGTAAATGTGTTCGTCGTATGAATATTAACAATGCAAGACCGAATTTCACAGAAATTAGGGTACCGAATGGCAAAATATTAAGTACTACAAAAGAAATCATCAGTAAAAAGCAAAATCAAAATTTTAGCATGAATTAAACTGAGTCTTACCTGCATAAGAGCGGAGACAGCAGTATGATCACCATAACAATCCCCAGGTTCCATATTAAGATAAGCAGTTGAACGACGACTCCATTCTCCGGCCATCTCCACAGCTTGCAATTCTGCAGGCTTAGTCCCTTGAGCATAAAGATAACCTTCGCCGATGATTTTGCTAGCCGGCGACGCGATAACGCAACCGATATTAGGATGCGGCGAAGTGAAACCAGCAGATTTATCGGCAAGTTCGGCGGCACGTTTAATGAAAGAAGCATCAAGAGAGTGAGAGGTAGGGTTTTGGAGTTTGGTATTCGTACTGCAAATTACTGGGAGAGAAGACGGTCTAACTACGGAGTAATGCATATTTTTTTGGATGCGGGTTAACTGTGAAAATTATGAGCGATTGTTCCGGACACAGTTCTAGTAAAAGTGGGATGAGTGGGTGGCAAAGAAATCAAAGGAGAATTGAAAAAGATGAAAGAAATTACTGCCCATCTAGCCGCTCACTTTCTCGGTTTGAGAATTCAGACATTGTCCGGACACTGGTTAGCTTCTCTACCATCGGCAGCCAGTACAATAAGAATTCGAGGCTCAAAAATGAAATGCGTGTTTATGTTCGATTGCAGGATGGTTTAATTTAAAAATTGGCGAGAAAATCGGCATGGAAACTGCCGAAAAGTCTATAAAAGTCAATAAGGATGATACAGGCTGGGGGGTTGGGCTTCACATTATCTCCATGTATTATTGGTTAAGGATGGGCTCGAGTTTTGCCATTCACTCCTTTTTTTTCTTTCTTTGTTGGTTTTTGGTTCAACATGCCATTCACCTTCTTTCGTCTTCCCCATCTCGGAAAAAGAGGATAAGAAGAGAACGTCTGGGAATAAGATGAGAGGGGGGACAATGGAGCCAATTGCAGAAACAGAAACACAAAAATGCGTCAGAATATGTGATGATCGCGGATTTGACAGCTCTGCCATTATTCTCCTGCGGAAAAAATGTCTTATTTTTTTTTCTTTAATCATCCTTAGTACCTTGGAAAAGAAAACGTCTTCAAGGGGGAAATATTCAACATCCTCTAGTTCAAATCCTTCCATTTGTACAAATATTATTTGATCACCAAATATCTTAGAGGTGTCCAAAGACACAAATTGGAAGTACGTTGATGTTCAATAATGAAGATCAGTGAGCCAACTTTCCAAATCATAAAGTGCCGTGCTACGCGGCTGAATCACTAACACTGAAAAATGGAACGTCCTTCCTCAGAAGATGGCAGATACTCTGAGAATGGGGTTGACGTACAAGTGTGCAATACCCAACACATCAAAAGACCGATCTCATCTCAAATGTCAAACAAAACAACGGACCATAGAAATACAACCAAATCAAGAACGACAGTAATGCCATGGATCGTATTAATCAGCCACGCCAACACAAGCACCAAAAATAAAAATCACCGAAACAAATGTAGAGTGAGTGAGTAAAAACACTGACAACATAGATTGGAAATAAAGCCAATAACAAATAGATCGATCGGGGATCCCCTCCACTTTATTCTTCCTCTTCGGCCTCTTCAAGCCATTTGACAAAAGGCTCAAGCGACTTGGTGAATATTTGTCTGGAAAAGAAAGAAAAAATAAAGATTACAGTGGAAAACATATGCTTAAATTCAGTAAAATAAATACGACTTCGTTAGATTCTTATTCCACAACCGTTACCAGATCTTTCTTTCGCCAGAATAAAATCGCTGAGTTGAGAGCAGGGAAAAAAGGGGTTGCTGGTTAGTTAAGACGAGAAACATCATTATTGGAGCCTTACCTCCCCTTGGTATTTGTCCCCTTACGGAACCAGTGTAGGACAGTGTCCTCCGCAAGTACATCCAGGTCATACAGCGACCTGACTATTTCTGGGAATAACTTCATCAGCTTTGCATCTTCATAGCATTGAATCTGTATCTTGTACATGAGTTCCAGTTCCAGCCTTCCATTGATACAGAAGGTGTTCAACAGCTTTGCCCATAGTTTCACCTGCAGAGCCACGGATAAAATGTCCCCCAAACTCAGCATCTATTTAATCATGCAACTCATAATGGACACCCAGACAAACGCAGCTCCACAGTTCCTTGGTAATCAAGATCTCACACCCAAACCAACCATGTTCCATCAGAATCAGTATAGACTATAGCCCCGTTTTGGCAATCAAATCATTCATCTGAAGCTGATGCGACTTGTTACTTACAAGATTTCAAAATTACACCTACATTTCATCACAATTTATAATAAATCTTTCTTCAAATAATAAAATAAGATTAAAACCTGTAACCCAGAATGATGATCCTATTGATCTGTCAGACAGCCAATACAATCAAAATTGTACAGAAGAGGGGACAGGTTTCTCATGTTATCCCTTAGAAGGAATCAAGTTATTTTCTAAGGTATCACAGTTATTTCGCAGCATAGCCTGTTGCTAAACATAACATCCACCTTAAATCAGCTACACAGCGATAAAGAACCTAGGGGTAGAATACAATCCTAGTACGGGAACAGACAGAACAAAATCAGCTTGAAAATCATATGCAATTCATCTCACCAATAATCATTATTCATTACACAGTTATCATGATGCTTTGTTGCTTTAGTACTAAAGATCCATGCTGCTGCTTTTGTCATGTAGCAGCAAACCAGCAACATTACAGTACTAAACAGCACAAGCCACGCAAGGCAAGTACTGAAAACATGCACTCGCATAAATGAAGGAAACGAATCATCAGAGACATTTGAACTAATGTCAAGCAAAATCGAAACAAAGGAAACGCTACTGAATAACGTTGGAACTACAAAACAGCACAGCAAAGGGGGGCAGAGTCAGGAGTCGTCCAGCAACTATCTACAATGATGAGTTCACAACATTTACATATTGATAGAAAAGAAGGATATATGACGCCTAAATGGAGCACTAAACACCAAGTGCTATGACAGAAAACTAATTACTCCCTTCGATTCAAAATGTAGTTTTACCAACAAAAAAAAAATAGTTGATCCAAATTATTTGCCGTTTAACATTTTCAATACATTAATCAGCTTACTTTTCTCGAATTATCCCTTACCCATTAAAGTATTTTGTCTCTTAAACATCATTTAATAAAGTATATTTAATAAGGATATATTTAACAATTTATACACACTATTAATATGTATAACACTCTAATACAACATATATATTGAACTGAAGGGACTATAAAAAATAATTAAAACGAATATTATGATTGACAATAGCGGATGAATAAATCAGCTAAGATATTAAGGCATACCTGACGTAGAGCTGCATTTGCATTCTGTTGCTGGTTCTTCCCAGACCACTGAACAGAATCCATTATCACATCCCAAAGAACACGCACAACCTCAATCTCTGGAAGCTTAGCCTCTAGGATATGATGCTTCACTGTTTCCATGACTTCATCTGAGTCAGCCTCCTCTGATATCTGAGTTGTTAGTGCAGTTTTCATCTCCTTCAGCTTCACCTCAAATATCTTCTTCTCATTATATTCAACCAACTGAAGCAGGCCTTCCTTGCTGTGATGGTGAGGGAAATACGAGTTCAGACATCAATATAAGTCAAACATGGCTCATAAATTCATTTTCTATGACTAAAAAGCTTCAATGGAGGCCAAGCTCTCCCAAATTAAGGATCAAGGTAGGAACCCTTCTGGGAACAAACCAGAAAGCAAAGAAGATGAAACTTCAAAACTAGATAAGTGGCTGACAAACCCAAGGACTGCATAAAATAGATCAGCACAAGTTATAATATGGTCATAGCGACAGTAAATTCATTACAAAAGGCTGATCTATCAACTACATGGTGTTGAATAACCACTAATTTGGGCTGTTAAAAGACCAATCTTTGAGAAAAAACAAGCAGAAATTCCATGCAGGAGGGCGGATTTTCACAAAGGAATAAAAAAAACATGGGTCCAATGAGGCGTGCAGCACTTACGTGAAATGTTCAGAGAAAGCTTCAGCAGTCCGCTTGGATGATGGAAAGAATTCAAGAAGATTCTCATCCCTTTTGCCACGCTTTAAAATTGAAATCAAATCATCAAGACTGTTATCAACAAGATACTCCTTGAAGAAATCTGTGATAAATGAAAGAACTAGCCCTTTTGTAACAAGGTTATCCTTGAGCAGTGGCTGGAACACAGTTTCAGGTGGCAAGCCAGACAACTTCTGAGAAAATGCAAGCGCGGTAAATATCGCCAGCTTCTTGCTCTCATTTTCTTCAAAGCGCTCCAAGGATTGTAAGAATCTTCGCATAACATTTTCGAGATTCTTTATGAGAAAAGGCTTCCGCCGCAAAATCTTTTGGATGAAAATCACAGATGGCGAGATGGCTTCACGAGTAGGTTCACAGTCAATAATAGAGTAAGGGTGGTGCTCTCCCTCATCAGGTTTTATAGTCCCAGGTTGGGTACGGCCTCCTATGAAAACAACCTGCATGATTGCCCATAAACTAGACAGTTGAATAGCTGACAGGTTAAATCAAAGTTTAAAAAAAAAAATCTTCTCAGCAGCAAGCGCGAGGCAGTTCACAGATTTAACTTAAGTAAATAAATACATGATATGGGGAAGGCATACAAGAATGGATATCCTTCAGGTGAATAACCAGAAAGCAAGCAAAGGCTGGTTTTTATGTTAGTATGTGCACGTGCTCAGTGCATGTGGTGTGAGTGTGCATGCTTCTGCTGTAATTTCAATGTAAGCGGTAAGCCCAAGGATGTCAGAAGGATTTCCTTCCTACAGCTCAATTGTATGTTAACTCTCTACACACTGAAATCAAAATATGAGTGGCCATGAAGATCAATGTCTTCCCTATTCATCTCACCTGTCCCACTCCCACTTAACCAAATGAAAAAGAACCTGGCCAAAGGCTACCTTACTCGCTTGTTAAAGTTGTTTAATGAATTTAAAAAAAAAAAAACCTTCCAGTATGAATCAGGTGCTACAGATTGTCACTAATCACAAAGTCCTACACGTCCATTTAAATGAACAAAGAAACGATGTTTCAAGGCAGAAAGTTAATGTAAAAATCAGTTTCTGCTCTGAACTAAGAAAGCTCCAATAAACGGAAGAGTTTTCGTGGAAGTGTCTGTTATAATAAGTCTTCAACATCTCTGTCCACTGTCTCAGAACAGGAAAGTACAGAAAACCCTAGCACAGGCAGGATGAAATCCTGAGAAACAGTGAGGAAGGCAGCGGCCCTTTGAAAGGAAAAACAACTCTAACTTCCCAGAGGTATATCCGATATGGGTTATTAACCATATACCTCCCTGAGAATACACACAACCCACAAACAAAGACTTGTGATGGGGAAAAAAATTCTAAAGAACAAGAAACTAGCAGTTGTCCTGAGTCTCTTGATTTTCTTTACGATACAACTCACCCCATAAGCCTTATCTGAGAAGAAATACTAACGTCCAAAAGCAGCAATACTGAACCATGATCTCTGTGAGAAACTTGTGGTAACAACCCTTCTTTAACTCCAGACAAGCAAAAGGGGAGAGATGAAGAGAGAGAAAGGAAGGAAGAAGATTTAAAACGAAGTAGTTAACAAGATGCTTGCCTCGAAGAAAGTGTCACCATATCTATTGAAGTCAAGCTCTGAAGATTCAATGCTCTTTGCAACAAGTTCCTACATTGAGTAAGCAGAAAAAACTTGATCCACCAAGAGTTGTGATTGACGCTAATTAGTATAACAAAGAGAATTACCAGGTCACCAGCATTATCAAGGTAAATCTGGACCACTGCATCTGAAAATGCTGCAGGGTCCAGAGGCGCAGCGATATTCCGTTTGCGGGTCTTAATCCGCGTGCCACTTTATAGTAGAAAAAGAAATTTATCAGATAGAGTCCACCATAACATATACCACTATAACTTTCTACACAAAATACACTTCAATATTGTGTACTACCTCTGATTCATAATAAGTGTCATTTTAAACTTCTGCATGCTTATTAAGATAGCATGTAAATTGTCAAATATGTCCCAATTAAATATATCTCATAATGATGCTTACAGTAAACAACATATAACTAGCTGGAGTAGCTTAAGAAAAACAGCTCAATTTTTTAATTGAAAAACCAAAACAACACTTATTTTTCAAAAAAAAAATAGCTTTGATAACATGGCACTCGTTATGAATTGGAGGTAGTGCCATACATTCATCACACACTGCTCCAAGCAAATTTACAAACACAAAACATGTTTTTCATCCAGAGTAGGAGAAGAGAAGTAATAGCAATGAAGATGCACACGATAAGACAGTATCCAATATTAACCAAAGATTATACCATATAAAGGAATAAGGCACGTATTACATGTGAAGGGGTAAACAATTCCTGTAATGAGAAGTACACTGGGATCCTTATCGATACCCAAGCAAGTAACTAAACTTGATTGGCAAAGAAATATCTAAAGTACAGGTCAGTAGCAACAATTGGACGCAACAGGTAAAGTGCCACCGATTAGTTGATTCTTTTCCAAATCAAACTCAAATAACCATTCATGAAAAAAGGGAGGGGGGGATATGTTTGACAACGCTGGTCCTGGGTAGATAGGAAGAGCCAAAAAAGGGAGGAAATGACAAAAGTTGATTTAAAAGTATAAAATTTTTGGGCTAGCTTCCAAAAAAAAAACAAACATTTTCTATAAATTTACAAACATTTAAATTTTATTATCATTAAGGCATAAATAGTTTACAAATGAAAATTTTAAGTCCCAAAAATTTAGAATTTGTTCTTGTTAAAGCCCAAAAGTTAACCTTTATTCCTAAAAATGACCAAAATTAACTAAAATTCAAAGTTTCTAAAATATTATATTTTAATAGAAATAAAGTTTAAATAATTATATTTTAATGGAAAACTTTAAAAAAAATTATTCAAAATACTCATGGATTTAAATATACTCTTAAAATAAAAGTAGTAGTTTACAGGAAATATTTACAAATGGGGCTAAGAAAGATTTTGACAGTCTGACATAAACAAGAAAAGGACGTGACCCAAGTAATAAATGATTGACGAGACTGCCCGAAATTGAAATAACTGTTCAAGAAGTCAACTTTACGCCGAAACCAAGGTCTACATACGGTAAAGAAAAACGAGATCCTCAAAATACCATAAATACTTGGGCAGTAGTTTCCTAGCTGCAGCTAATCAATCAATCTAACCAAATTAGTAGTAATTGAAAAAAGTACGAATAAAGGAGAATTGGAATTACGACTTACCCTAGAGTGGGTCTCTCCTTCGAGCTGCAAGAATTTAAAAAGAAAAATCCAAATCAAACCAAATGAAATCAATAACCATACAAAAACATTCAACAAAAGCAATGAGACCACCCATAATAACAATCACCCTCGACCCGAATCAAAGCTGCAACCTAACTCCCCTTGTTTAGCTACAAAACAGAAACCCTAATCTAGCAAGACTCATTACTTGTACTCTTGTAAAACATACATCAGACAAGAAATTGTTCTTTTGAAAAAAAAAAAAAATTTGACAAGGAGTTAAGCCACTCAAAACCTAAAATCTAGAAAATATTGAGGAGGGAGATAAACTTTTTAGCGTACAGTCCGAAGAAAAGAGAATGTCTCGGATTCATGACACGCTAAGAAAAAATAAAAATAGATCTAGAAGTGAGGATAAAAAAAGATCAACCGAGCGTGAATTCGGATATCATAAACTTGAGATCGAAACTTTACCTCATAAACAAGTCCGAGATAGATCGAAAGAGAACTGAACCTTTGGTTGAGGGAGATAGAAAACTCTCTTGGTTCAGGAGGGGTAGAGAGAGGAGGTAGAGAAGAGAAGAAAGGGGGGGAAAGAAATTCGGTGGCCCTAGAACGCGGATATTGAATTTTCTCGGGAGATGGAGGGGGCATTAGAATGAGAGAGATGCGATTGGCCGAAAGAAAATCTAAAAGATAAAAAGCTTGATGTTAAAAGATTTCATTTTTCACCCTGGTTAAAGGCGAAATTGATTACGCGTCCTAAAGGGTCTTAAAATTACATGTAGGGGCAAAATACTAAATATCGTTTAACATTTATATTCTCGAGTAAGTAGATATGTCGACACATAAAGATATCTATCTATAATACAGTGATTACAACAAATAGATTTTTTTGTCTAAACTAACATTTAACAATGTATGAGTTCAACATTTATTTTTTTATCAATATAAATATAGTAAAATCATTTGTAACTATAAGTTATATTCTTTGCATATCAATTATAAGTAATAATTACAATTTAATTTTCATAAAAACTATTCGAACATTAATATTATAACTCATTAAATAATTGAGAAATAAGATAGAATGACAAATACTTTTGATATATACTACTTTTATTTTTATTTTTTAAATAATAAAAAAATTATAACTATGCTCTTAATTCTCATTTATGATAACAAAAAAAAATTATCCCCACATATAAAATGAATCAACTCTTAAACTCTTTAACTTTTCACATTTTTCCCCTATTTTTTACTAATTGCAGTGACTATTTCTAATCCAAACTGACCTTTTAAATGTTTTGACAAGTATTCTAAATAGTTATTAATTAATTATATTTATTTTATTTCCAATTATCATTTAAATATAGTTTATTTTTTTGTGATGTTACTCTATTTCATAAATATTTGTTATCAACCAAATAATAATGACTGATTACCTATTACTCCATCCATATCAAAGAGAAAGTATTTTTTGTATAAAAAAAAGAAAGTCTAAAAAATCAAAATTTACTTTTCATATTTATCCTTGCTTTTTTTCTATTATCTATGCATTAAATGGTTTATTTTTATCCTTACTTTTTTTCTATTATCTTACTTTATTTATATTATCTATACATTAAATGCTTTGTTGTTTTTTAATAAAGGATATAAATGTAATTATAAGAGTAATTTTATTAATAAATAACTTTCTTTTTGATATAGAAGGGGTTTATATTTTTAGAAAATAATAACATATAATTTAACATCTTCATTTAAATGTATAATATTTTGTATTATACATTCAATAATAATACTATTGTATAAATAAATTTCTTAAATTATCATTACCATTATGTTTATCATTATTACTATATATTATATGCAACTTTGTATTTAATTTAATTTATAAAATTTTGAAAAAATATAACTCATGCATCATACCGGTGCAACACTTGTAGTACTCAAAACCTCAGCTTTCTATCTATGATTTTAGGTTACTAAGCTTATACTACTGGATCGATGTATAAGGAACATAGATTAATGTTTCGAAATAAATTTCTCTCAAAACAATTGTCCCTCTATCAAAAAAAAAATATTTTAAGTGTAATTATTTGTGTCTGCGTATATATACATGCAACAACTTTTTTCCTATTATCTATGCACTAAAGGCTTTGTTATCTTTTTATAAACAATATAAGTGTAATTATAAGAATACTTTTATTAGTAAATAAATTTCTTTTTGATATGGAGGGCATACATATTTTTAGGGAATAATAACAATAATTTAACATTTCGATTTAAATGTATGATATTTTATATTATACATTCAATAATTATACTATTGTATAAACAAAATTCTTAATTTATTATTAGAATTATTTTTATTATTATTACTATCTATTATATGCAACTTTGTATTTAATTTAATTTAATTTATAAAAATTTGAAAAAATAAAATTCGTGCATCGCATGGGTGCAACACCATTAGTACTCAAAACCTCAACTTTTTGTATTCGAGTTTAGGTTACTAGGCTTGTATTAATGGATCAATTTATAAGGAACATAAATTAATATTTAGAAATAAATTTCTCTCAAAACAATTGTCCCCTCTGTAAAAAAAAAACATATATTTTAAGTGTAATTATTTATATAAATATATATATATTAATTAAAAAAGGTTAGAACTTTCGTAATTATGCATTAAATATTTTATTATTTTTCAATGAATAATATAAGTAAAATTTTAATAATTTTAATACAGAGGGAATATAATGTAAAGTGAGATAAATGTTAATTTTTGATAACCTAATTAATAAATTTCCACACTAAATTAAGTTTGGATTTTGTGTTATATGTAAATTGAAATGATATATTTGATTCTAAGTAGCGGGAACCTCACTTTCCATTCACAAATTATGAAGCAAAACTTACATAAAAGTAGGTTTGATTATGACTAAAGTGTTATGACTAGTCAGAATGTTTTACCATTAATATTACTTTCAAATGAAAATTAAAGTGGGATGATAAAAAAGAAAAAAATCCATTATTGAGCCTCTTCATCAATGGCTACATAGACATAGTACTTATTTAAAAACATATCTACTACCTCAAATTTTTCTAATTCTAATTATTGAGTAATTAGTCACTTAACCCTTCCCTAACTGATATCGTTCACAAATCATCTTACTTGAAACTCTAAAACCTTATTTTTTTTCCTTTAACCATCCAAAAAAATCTACTCCTTATTTCAACCATCCAAAAACCCTTTAAACATGCAAAGTGGAAGAAGGTGGTGTTTAGGAGGTTGTGCTTGTATAGAGATTGTGCTCTTATATAAGGATACACACATCTTTAGCTTAGGAAATTTTTGATGCTATGTGTGTTTTATGTTAAAAATTATGAAAGCATGTTCTAATTTGTAGAATCATGTTTTATACTAGTCAAGCTTGTATTCATGTTTTTATTGTGTAATTTCATGATAAGCATGTGATATTATGATTTTTATGTGAACAACGCCATGTTAGATCATACTAGGCTTTGTCCTTAATTTTCATGCTTGATGATATATTTTTTTTGCTTTTAATAAGCAAAATGTTAATTGTTATTTATCATGAGTTTAATTATAGTTGGTAAATAATGCGTTATGGCTAGTTTTGGTGGGTCTTAAGGCTCTTATGTGGCTTGACTTTTAGACATTTTGGGCCATTTTTGGTTATTTTAATTTAAGTTGTTATTGCCATGGGGAGCCTTACTACACGTGGGAGATTGTGTGTGAAATTTGTGAAGTTTGAGTATCAGGTGATTTCAAACTAAAATTAGATATAGAGGTATGTTGGTCAAATCAATGAGTTTTTTATGGAATTTATGTATTCCATTAAGTTTATTAAGGTTTTTAATTTAATTTTTATGGATAATATATTAGAGTTTGATTGAGCATATATTGAGTTATATTAATGACAAGTCTTTAGGAGTTTACATGAAGGAGGGTAAAATAGTCATCTTAGGTTAACTCAATGAGTTTGATGTTTTGTAGGTGCTATTTGGGCCAAAATATGATAAGTATAAGGTGTGATATATTTGGGTTAATCATGAATACCACAAGTATTCATTTTATGTGAGAATTAACTAAAATGAAATTTAAAACCCTAGGGATATAATGTTTATTTAATGTGCAAATCATTAGGTTTCGAATTTAAAATCGTTTTGGTGATGTTTAATATGATAATTTAGAGTATTGCGATGACTTTGGTTAATTAAGGAATCATAAGGGTGATTTTATGTCTTAATTATGAATTAAAGTTTCTTGAATGTATTTCAAACATTTCATTGAAAGATTGTTCTTATTCATCCTTACTTGTGTTCTATGTGATTTGTTTAATTATCCAAAGTGTTGTGACATAGTTTTCTTGATTAACCTTGGCAAAGTTCTTAGTGTGTGGAAATTAAGCAATTATTGGAAAGAATTCAATGATAGATGACAATTTGTAGCAATTGATAAGTGGCTTCTAAGTGAAGTAAGTGGTGTCTTATTAAATGGTTTTTAAGTAGATAATAATATAGCAATATTCAATGTGGGAAATTACGTGAGACAGTACGAAGGTATACTAGTTTTATGTTTTTACCAAGTTGTTACGACACCCATGATATATTGGTTGTTGTGATAACCAAAGTGTCCCTAGATTTACTATGTATTATTCAATCCACCGGTTATGAATACAAGTCTAATATTGGTGGTCTTCATGATTGTGCTGCCCTAGAAAGTGATTTATGCCATACTCTACTCTATCAGATATTAATAGTATCCCTAAAAGTGTATTGCCCTAAAAGGATTTATATACATCACTTTATTCCATTAGATATTAATAGTGGGTTGTAGATGCTTTATATCCTAAAAGGTACTTGATACCATTCCACCGGTTATAATTAGTGAGGTTCCTAATCTCTAGTGACTAAGTAAATGGAACTTTATGATCACCTAAGCATGAATTTTAATATGATTTCTCTTGAGTCATCTTATATCATGAATAGAATATGCATGTATAGTATTTCCGTTGTCATATGATCTTATGCGTTGTGCATGCCTTAATCTACTGATGCATTTGTTATCTTACTATGTATTAAAGTATTGATATGTATAGCTTATGGACACTTGCTCATTCACATGAATAGATGTTTTGTTTACAGGTGTGTTGTTATCAATGCTTTTATATGGTGTTTACGGTGAGTGAATTTTGGGTTAGTATTAGTGTATGTTTATATAGATATTTGTAATGTCCTAGATTTTTAGCTAACCCTAATTTCGAGTATTTAATATCGTAACCTAATTCTAATATTTGAAAATTTATTTATCTATCTTACTAACTCCCTAATCCTAAATCTGATCTTAACCCTAATTTTTATTTCAGGGTATTAATATCTTTCCCAACCTAAACCTAATTTCAATTAATTTATTCTAATACTCTAACCTAAATTATTTTAACATAAACTTAAATCTAAGCCCACGCTTTTTTTCCTTTTTCTTTTTCTTCTCCTTCCCTTATTTTATTATTTTTTCTTTCCTAGTCATTCCTCTTCTCTGCTTATTCTTGCGTGCACATTTTTTTTTGCTAAGCCTACCCCTACCCCATCTTTTCCTAGCCCCTGCGATTGTGGGTTGGTGTTAAATTATTTTCTCTCTCGATCACAAACCTTTCCCCCCATTTGTGCATGCATATGAATATATATTTACATAGCAATAAATGCCCTCAACTGTCACTTTTCTCTCCCTCTTGTTGTCTACAATTTTGGCACCACCATCGCCCCCCTTACCTCTTCCTTGCAGTCACAAATCAGCCCAAGAAGCCACCACCGGTAACCTTCTCCCTCCTTTATTTTTTTACAGAAACTCCACCACCAATTGCAGCACACCCATCACCACCTTCCCCAACCTTCTTCCTCAACCAAACACCGCCCTTCCCCTGCTTCGCTCTCCGCCCTATTTGCTTCCACCGTCTTCATCCTTCCCCAACCATTTACCTAGCCTTGTGCGTGCTCCATCATTTGCATTGTCCCCCTCAATGTCTCCCTTTTTCCAACCAAATGCAACTGTAATCCCCTGAAATTTTAAAAGCCTATAATTTGATAAATAACTTTTATTTGGGATAAATTAGCTTTTAAATCTATTTAATTTAATTATTTTATAAATTTTTGAGTATATAAAATTGGATATAAATATTTAATAAATTAAAATAAATATTTTATTATTTTTATCATACTCTTTTTATTTAAATAAAATTTCAAACCACTATTTTACTAAAATTATCCTTTTTAAACCCATATATTGAATTATATTTAATTAAATTATTAAATAAATTTATTGCCCAAAAATATTACATTTTGTTATTTTATAAATTAAATTATTTTATTTCCCCCATTTTCCATTTCCTTTTTCCCTTTTCTTTTCTTTCTCATTTTGCTCCTTTCTTTCTTTTTCCTTTTTCTTCCTTCGGGCTGCCAGGCCTTGGCATGCCTTCCTTCCCCTACACATTGGGCCGCTGGCCCATATCTCCCTTTCTCCCCCTCCTTCCCCTTTCTTGCCCGGCCTGCCTTGCCTTCCTCACCCCTGGGCCGCTGGCCTATTTCCTTCCTTCCTTCCTTCCTTCCCTACCTTCCTCGCCCGCATCGTCGGCCCAGACCCCCCTTTTCTTTTCTTCCTTCTCCTATGTCTGTCGCCCCGCCTAGCCACCCTTCCTTTTCTCCCCCGACCGGGCCGACCCACTCCCCTATTCCCTTCGCCCGACCTTGCAGCACCCCCTTCTTTCTTTCTTCTACTTCCTTTTTCCCTGACGCTTGCCCAACCACCTCCGCCATCTCCGACCGCCCCACCTGCAACCCTCCTCCCCCTACTGATCTCCCTATCTCTCTCTCTCTCACCATTTTTCCTTCCATATCCCAACCCCACCATCTCTCTCTCTCCTCACCCATGCTCTGCCATTCCCCTCATTTCCCTTCCCTCTCCCTACAACTCCCATGCTCCTACCACTCTATCGCTGCCCTACCAAGCCTCCTATCCCCTCTTTTCTCTCCCTCTTATTTTCTTCTTCCCTCCCTGCCTCATCCTGTCATTTTCGAGCCTCCCATGCCCTTCCCCAGCCTTTTTTCTCCCCTTTCTTCTCCTTCCATCGACCTCCCTATTTTTGCACCGCCATCACATTCCGTCCTTCCACCACAGCACTAGCCACTTGCACCACCCTTGCCATCCTCTACCTCACCCCTGAACCATCACACTACCTCTCGAGCCACCCTACAACCCCCCTTCTTCCTCTCCTCTTCTTTTTCTCTTCTTTTTCTTCCTTCCCGGCAGCCACCCTGCACCTCCTCCTTCCGTTGTCATTTCGCCGCCTCTACCTCCCCCACATGCCCTCTTTCCTAGCCCCAAAACACCACTCCCTTCTCCCTTTCTTGCCATTTCGAGCCTCCCCCCTCATTCCTTTGCATGCAGCTCATGTTGCATGAGTAGTATGAGCTGTTGCATGCCTTGGTTTGTTTTTTTAATAATTATTAAGGTATAATAATATTTTAAATTAAGTATTTCATTAATTAAGTATTATAAAGTCTTATGCCTCTGGTTTTCTTATTTCTAATGTGATAAATATTTATATTATTTTAGGTATTTGTTTTGCTAATCAAAGCTTGAATCTTTAACCGCAATACCAGTAAGGTTCGTTTTTGTGGGAATTAAGGTAATCGTTAAACCCCACTTAAATGCATGGATTAACGTATGCTATCACATTAGGATTTTAATATGTTATTTTGCATGATATATATTGTTTAATATAATATATGTAGTTACTTATATTGATTGATAAAAAGGGAAAGCGTGCTAGTTTATGTGCTATGTATGGAAATATTGCTTTGGGTAAGAGTTTGGTTATTAATGAAAATATTAACCATGTATCCATGTTATATTATACTATTGTGACCATTAATACATGGTTAATATTATTATGAGCCCTAGGGTATTTTAGCAATATATCTTGTGTAAGAATGTGGCCTAATATGTGTGGGTGCTAATGAGTATTATATTAATTATAATAGTTGTGGAGTTGGATAATGAGAATGGGGTATCAATATTAATATTTCATGTAGTGATAATAATTGAATATAAGTGGTGTAATAAGGGGCAAAATGGTAATTTGTAAGTGGGAAGGGTAAAATGGTAATTTTGGAAGTAAAGGGTAAAACGGTAATTTTGGAGACAATGGCAAAATGGTAATTTATAAGTGAAAAGGGTAAAATGGTAATTTGTAAATGAAAAGGGTAAATTTGTAATTTTGGAAGTAAAGGGGTAAAATGGTAATTTTGTAAGTAAAGGGCAAAATGATAATTTATAAATGAAAAGGGTAAATTGGTAAATTTGGATGTAAAGGGGTAAAATGGTAATTTGGGAGGTAAAGGGTAAAATGGTAATTTTATAAGTAAAGTGTAAAATGGTAATTTGAAAGTGAAAAGGGTAAAATGGTAATTTGTAAGTGAAAAGGGTAGAATGGTAATTTTGGAAGTAATGGGTAAAATGGTAATTTCATAAGTAAAGGGTCAAATGGTAATTTTGGATGTAAAGGGTCAAATGGTAAATTGATAAGAAAAATGGTAATTTAGTAAATTTGATAATGGAGAAGGATAAATTGGTAATTTAACCGACTAAAAGGTAATTTGGCAGTTATGATAATAGAGAAGGGCAATTTCGTAATTTAACCAACTAAAGGGTAATTTGGATGATGGAGAAGGGTAGTTTGGTAATTATGATAATAGAGAATGGTAATTTGGTAATTTAACCAACTAAATGGGTAATTTGGTAATTATGATAATGAAGAAGGGTAATTTGGTAATTTAACCAACTAAAGAGCAATTTGTTAATTATAATAAAGGAAAATGGCAAATTGGTAATCTAACCAATAAAATGGGAAATATGTTAAGTGTAACAATTAAGAAGGGTGATTGGTGACCTAATAAATATGAGAGATAACTTGGTAACCTAAATCGAGTAAGGGTTAATTTGGTGATTAAGCAACAATGAGGGTAATATGGTAATTTATCAAGTAAGGAAGGGATGACTTAACAATTATATAAGTAAGGGGTAAATGAGTAATTTTCACCTAACATGTTGTTGTGATAGTGGAATTTCGTAATATGACTCAAGTAACATTAAAAAGCCAGATAAGAGTTTTTGACAATTAGTAAGTATCATGAGAACGAATCCTAAATCGGAATTGGATGAGAATATGATGGCCTTAATGGTTCCTCCGTGTTACCTTGGATAACCATTTGAATAAGAAATATCTAACGATATCAGAATGATTGAAAGTGAATAAGTATCTGATTGTTGTGTTTTTGTGATCACCTTAATTAAGACAATATTTAAAGTGAAAGACCTCGAGATCGGAAATGGTGGCTATTTAGGGGTCGCTACCCTAAATATGTGGTTTAGCCCACGGTTATTCTGGTATTTGCTGGTGAGCCTTTGTACCCCAGCCAGACCCTATATCTTACTCTATCTAGTTTTACAGACCTATTTAGGGAGTATGCATACTTATGAATTATGTGTCATTGTCAGTAGGGTACTGAGTTAGCTTTATGCACTAGTACGACTAGGGTACTTTTGCGTCCCTGGGTTGATAGTTGAAGGGTATCGAGTAGCTTTCATGCACCAGTGCGACTGGTGTACCTTTGTGTCCCGGGATCTTGATCTCCCTATCGAGGCGAATAAATGGAATTGTTGTGTTGATTAAAAAGGAAAAACACTAATCGTGAAAGTGAAATATTAATGAACCGGGTCTAGTTGAATTATATTATGAATACCGATCCACCAGATATAATAGTGGCCCAGGAGGTTTTGCCCTAGATGATGTTTATGAGTACCGATCCATCAAATATAATAGTGGCCTAGGTGCATGTTGCCCTGGATGATGTATAGTTGTATTCCGATCCACCGGCTATAATAGTAGGGGTCCCGAACTCAATAAATTTGATTTGGTTGTGAATAAATTACGGAAAAATACTAATCACTTACAGTGGAACACCATGTGAGTCGGGGCCAGACCTGTCCACCGGCGAATAATAGCAGCCAGGAGCGTTCTGCTTCGAAGACCAATCCACCGGCAATAATAGTGGTCAGGAGCGTTCTGCCCTGTATGTATTCTGGTTCACCAAATATAATAGTGGGGTTCTTGCACTCACATGGATATTTATAATCCGATATGATTAATAATGATGGGCTAATGGATTAAGGCCCAAAAGTGTTTATTGTACATTATGACCAATTAATATCTGATTGATTTGTTAAGCATGTGAATGTATGAATGTGGATATTAAGTATTTACCTTTCATTATGTATGTATGTAGTATCATGTGTTGCATTGCGGGCCTACTGTTAAGTATGTTTTAAAGGGTTACTTAGTACCGTAGTACTAAAGGGTTCCATTCGTAGGGCCCCTGCCTATTCAATGGGTAGTGTCCCTTGTAGGTCGTTTTCGGGTGCTATTCAAGTGGGCTCCCGGGAAAGAGAGTAAGGAACTATCTGGAAAGTCCTAGGGTTGTACTATTTCTCCTTTAAAATTCATGATTTCAATGTATTTGTTGATTTATAACCACCACTGGTGGATTTTATTTTTATAATGTGTTATGTACGCTACTCTGATTTAAATATGTTTGAGTTTCTGGTAAGTTGTATTTTTTCTCCTCTAGCCTTAGCACTTGGTACTGGAACGGTAGGAGTGAAATGGTTTGGTACTAAGTGTGGCGATAATATCCCCATAATTCACAGTTTTGTCATTTCGCTTCCGCTAATTATTTTAATAAAACAAAATTTTTCAGTAATGAATTTTGGGGGTGTTACAGCAACCCTCCGGCATGGCGTTACTCCAACTCCATCACTAACCATAACCACACATGCACCACCCACCACCCTTCTCCTTCTTCCTGCTATCCATTTTGTGTGTCGCCACCTTCTGCACCATCGTCCCAGCAGCAACCACGCATGCATACATAACCTCTCCACTGGTCCCTCTCTCGGTTATATTTGGTTCCACTCCTAGTCGAACCACCACCAGCCATTTCTGCCACCCTCTACCGCAACCTTCCAGCACCACACAACCACCCTCTCCACCCACTTTCACTGCTCCCGCCTCATCCTTCCTCCTCAACCAAAATAGCCAGCTCACCTTCCCAACTCAACCCTACTTTGTGCTCAAGCTCATGTTGTATGCGCAACTTAAATAGATGGCTTTGGGTTTTAAAAAATTTTAGTACCCATTATAATAAGTAAGGGCATATTAGTAATTTTAATAAATAAAATTTTGTTATTATTATATCTATTAAATATTAATTTTATAATTGTAGTTTTGCTTATTATTCTTAGGTGAATTACTAGGAGTACCAAAAGAGGCGGGATAGGATAAGTGTGCTTAGAGATCATAGCCTTTTTAGTAATGATACTAGTCAATGTTTATGGTTTTTTGTTAAATGCCTGAATGGCTATACGTTTTAGCATGTTATTGTTATTAAATTATTAAATGCACTATGTTAATTATATGTTATGATAATATGGATTATATGATAGAAAGAGAGTAAGAATGACAAAAGTTATGCGGATATGATGTTGTTACGCTAATTCATGTTTTGTGGAAGAGTATAACTTGTGAAAGAGTAATATGGGCCAAATAAACTATAATAAATAGGAAATAAGTATATTTAAAAGGTATGATGATAAATGGAGGATTAGAAAACAATAATATTAAAGTTATTAGATTTTTGTAAAACAAGGGCTATTGGTTATCTTTAAGGACATTTTGGTCAATATGGATATTTTAACGTGTTAGGTGGATTAAAATATGACAATAATATCATGAGAAGTTTTTTTGAGTGATCATTTAATGTCTTAGATTCTTCAAAATAAGATAGTGGCCTAATTAGGAAATAGTAACCTTAAAATAGTAATGTTATTATCACATGTGTAAAAGCGTTAAAGTTTAACCATGAATTTTAGATATGTTGTTAGTATTGATATTTTGAGAATGTATGTCAAATTTTGTAATTATAGGATTCTTATGTAAAGAGTTATGACTTACCTGTGAAATTAGGGTTTTGGGAGCTCTATGAATAGTAGCTTATGAGATAGGGTTATTATCGCACGTGTAAGACGTGGGAGTTAAGCTTTGAATTTAAGGTATGTTAATAATAATGATATTTGAAGAATAAATAATAAATTTTGTGGATAAATAATCAATATGGGAAAAGTTATGTCCAAATTGTGAAAATATAATTTATAGGGGAAAATGACCTTTGAAGATGGCCTTGATATCTGCATTTTGATACATTACTTACCTTAATGATGTTTTTTACTCATCAAACCAGTAATGAATAAGATACTAATCATTTAAGTGAAAGATCGCATGAGTCAGACCCAATTGTACCTGTTTGTTCCCCTGGACGAAAATAGTGGTCGGGAGTGTTCTGTCCTAGAGTTTTATATATTGATAATCGTTCCACCGGTAGAGAATAGTGGCCAGAAGGATTTTGACTTGGAGTTATATAATTTTTATAACCGTTGCATCAGTTGAGAATAGTGGGGTTACTGAACTCAGTCTAAAATATTTTTTTCCGATTTAACAACTTAACAACTCATAAAGAGTTTTTGGATGAGTATAAAATATATGAAAATGACTAAATCGAAAAAATTAGAGAAAATGCGACTTTTCACAAACAATTAAAAGATTATCCACCAAAGGCTTGAATTTAATATGAATGGATTAAAAATTCATATTACAAATTTTAGAGATGGATTACAAGTCTCGTTATATGTTAATTAATTTTAGGAAAAAGGGAATATTACAAAACAAATCTAAGTAAAAAGTGCAAGAAAAAATGAAGATGAAGGGTGGTAGAATTGGCTCGCAACAAGATAACATGATCAACTAAGAAATGAAGGAAAATGAGAGGGAAATTATTTTTATTGCAAAGAATATAAATAAAGGATTCATGTGGTCATGAAGAATGGTTGATCAATAGCTAGGAGGGCATGGGAATTTATTTCAAACATACTTGAATGAATAAGGACAGCTATGGTTGCAATTAAAATTCTACAACTAGTATCATGAATCATCTTGCTATTAGTGGTAGCAATTCTATAATTTTACATATATTTCATTCATAAATACACATCTATTAGGCATAAAATACACACTTCCTATGAATTTGGTGGAATTGTCACTTTCTTTCTTTTTTATAAATTGATTGAACTTTATTTTAAAACAACACACATCTTATTTAACAAAATATACATATTATCCAATAAAATATATATTTTCCAAATATAAATACACATCATTTATTTATAAAGGGATTAATATATATGTTACAAACACACATCTTATTGGGAAAAATGCACATCTTTACCATACGAATACATATTTTATAATTATAAAAGACACATCTTATTTCGATGCATATCTCATATAGATAAAATATAAATCTAATAGTAATGAATACACATGTTATATCAATAGATGAACATATTATGACATCATTTATTTATAAAATAATAAGGGATGAATGCATGTTTTATAAATACACATTCTTATTGAAATGATTATACATCTTATCCAACAAAATACACATAATTTATTTATAAAAACAAAAAAAATACTCATATTATACATACATAACTTGTTGGAAATACTACACATATTTATAGAAAAAATGTAAATATTATAGTTGTAAATGCGCATCTCATATTGATAGGTGCTCTCAGTGCTAGTTTCGGGATTTACAAAAAATGTCGTCTTGATTCATTCACAAGGATTGTCATCATCCTTTATCGCATGCTTCTAGTTGTCTCAACTCTTCAACACAATTGCATACAACCATCAATTCAAGTTTGCATCATCTATTCATTAGAGGTTTTAGGTACAATGCTATCAATTTTGAAATTGAATGGAATAGAGGAAGAAGTTGGAGGTATCCAAGTACCCTACCATATGGGGATACAAAAGTTGAAGGAGTATAATCATTATTATTTTCCACGTGGAGCAAAATACATAGTTTGAATAGCTTATGTTTTCTTCTCCTCTTTCACTTTGTGATAATAATGGTTCATTTGTCAGAAACAAAATCAAGAAATTAACACCTAATTTAGATATTGTTACCTTCATTCTTTGTAAATTATACCACAAGGTGGATGGTGGTTGGTGTCATCTCAGTTCATCGCTGTGGAAGAGGAGAGGAGAAATATTTTCAATATGTTCAATAAATAATTATCAAAGATTTTCTAAGAGAAAAATAGGGTCACTAAATAATTTTTGAAAGGTTCAAGAAGTTATAATTATAGGTTCGGTAAGATGTGTATTCAGGTATATAGATATTGAGAACCATGTTGAACCTAATTTTTATGGATAAATGTTCAATAATATATGGGTATATGTTTATAACATAGAACCCGAGCTTGCCTCTATGTGTTAAAATTATGCTCACCTTAAAGTAGTGCTTTATTTTGACCCGGGTTATTTTTCCTTCCATGAGAAGTGATGGTATTAAGTCTAATTGACAATTGATGAAGAAAATGAGACGTAAGTGTACCAATTGATGATAGTTTGAATTATAATTTTTCATTGAAATCGACAACCATGATTATTATTTTAATACTATAATCACTTTGAATCTAGTTAAGAAAGATGAAAATTTAAGGCGGTTGTTGTGTATATATCAACATCTCATGAACATTTATATTTACTTAAGGGTATTTTTGTAGGTTTATGGCATAAAGTAGCTAGCTTCAAAAAGTTATTGTTTTAGGTTTAGTAGGTAAAAGTTCATCACATATTATTTTAGATTGAGTAACTCTCAAGTGTTAAGCAGATTCTTTACTAAATTATTTCAGGATCAACAATTATTTGGTATTGGTTCAGTAATAAATTATTAAAGGTTCAACAAGTTATTGTTTTAGGTTCGGCAATCAAAGGTTCATCACATTATTTTAGGTTTAGTAATTAATTATTATATGTAATAAACTTAGCTACTATATGCAGTGAACTTATGTATTATATATGAACATGCACTCATATATTTAAATAGTTGATGAACCTAGTCTCGGGATAAAAATTAGATTAAATTAATGATGATTTTAATGTTGTAATATTTTTTTCCTAATACTATTACACTCATAATAGAAAACAAACTTGATAAAACGGAAATCAAAACCTTAGATTTTTTTTTTGGAATTTCATTGTAGTTGGTATCATGACCAACTTTAGTTTTGAAAAAAAAAACTTTAACTTAAAGTACCTTATTTCATAATGAAATTTAGATCAATTTAATAATATTTTTAATGTTATAATATTTTTCCTTAATACTATTATACACATATTACAAACTATACTTGATAGAATGGAAATTAGAGTCAGAGAATTTAAAATTTTTTGCTAAGATGTATTTGTGGCCAACTTCAATTCTAAAAAATAATAATCTAGAATTTAAGTACCCAACTTTGGGATAAAATTTAGAATAATTTAATGCTAATTTTAGTATTATAATATTTTCCTTAATATTATTGTACTAATATTATAAATCAAACTTGATAGAATGAAAATCAAAATACTATAGATTTTTTTTTAAAATGTCGCTAAAGTTTGTTTTGCAGCCAAAGGAAAAAAATCCAAGTTCATAACATCAAATACTGAGGTTCATTATTGAAAATGATCATGCTCATCGTATAAAATACATTCATTTACCACATAATTTGTTTCACTAACTTCATAGAATTAGATTGATAATATAAAATTTGGAGGTTCATGGCCTAAAACACAAATATTTATAATATATAACACATTTATTTACAATGACTATGTTCATAAAAAAAAAACACACACACAATTCTTAAATAAAACACACACACACAAGTGTAAAGTATTAGACTTTTAGGTTCATAATGCACTCGTATTTATCACGACAAAACTTAAAAGTTCATGACACACTACATCACAACAAAACTTGGAAATTCATGATATAATATATATACATAGGTTCATGACATATTGCCGAATACATGTACATAATAAGAGTAATATAATTAAAAAAATTATAAATTACATAATTTATCCCTATTCATCATACTTATTGAACATGTTCATAATAAAAAGTTATAAAATTTATAAAAACGACCGCGTGTTTGGGAATAAGAATTATAAAATTATAAAAATGACTTCAAGTCTTTAAATAATAATTATAAATTACAAAACTAATTATATCTATGTATATAAGAATTATAAATTATAAAAATAATCCCTTATACATAAATAAAACTTATAAAATTATAAAAATAATCCCATGATACTTAAGTAAAGTTTATAAACTACTAAAAATGACCTCAGATGCCCCTTGCAAAGTGTTCCTAGGATCATGATATAATAATTACAGTAAAAGTATGTTTATCGTGAACTATTCCCTCCTTGTTTTAAAAAAAAAATGTTTTTGCTTGTTTTGAAAATAAATTTTGACAATATATATATATATATATATATATATAAATAAATAATGATTTTATATATTTTTTATATAAATATACTTATTATATTTTTATATTATAATATATTATACTTTAAAAAATTAGTAATCATAATTTTTCCTTAAAAAATAAAGCATCAATCTTTTGATTATAGATGGATTACTAAGGCTTTGTTTGGTTCTACCTATAAATAGTAGTTTATTATAAAAGTGATTGTGAAAAGTAATTTTAAATTAATTAATAATGTTTGGTTTTACTTATAAAAAACTATTACAAAAAATTGATTATTAAAAATTAGCTTTTAAAAGTTATTAATTAGAAGTAAGTAAAGGTTACTTCTAAAATCTACTTTTGTAAAATGGTATGGTAGATTTAAACAATTGTTTAAAAGGTAACCTTGCCTCGACGACCACATTGGCTGCAACATTTTTGCAAAAATAGGAGTCTGCCTCTCCATTTGCAGAAGCATCTTCCAGCAGTCCAGCTTCTCCCTTCCATCTATAGATTTGTAGAAGCATCTTCGAGCTTCTTCAACGCTGATTTGAACAAGTAAAAATCTCCTTATCGGATTTGAACCAATGGCTTATATATATATAATATCCAGGCTGTAGAAGTAATGAGAAAATGATATTTCTATTTAGATGAAAGTTGCATCTTGTTAATAATCTCTCATCATTGATAGTATGTAAGTATATTTGTAGGATTTGTGGTATCTTCATCAAATATTGCATATTAGACTGAATCAAGGCATCAAACCTTTGTTCAAGTATGTGTTGAGGATGTTAATAAAGGTAATAGGCCTAGTTTAAGGTTCAATAGATTGGATGGTCCAACATTGTTGATGGTCTTACTAGGATTGAGAGCGTACGATACCAAAAAGTTTAAGTGAAGAATCATTTTACTTCAATGAAAAAATATTACTTAGCATGGGTGAAATTGGACTTGGGAGAGACCCAATAACGGGTGCAATTACGTGTGGGAAGGATAGATGGAAGACATTTATTCAGGTAAGTTATGGCTATTATTTATTTTGACATTTTTTTAATTATGAACTATAGTGTGTAATAATTTTATTTTTTTATTCTAGCAAAACCCGAGTTGTAAGCAATTTCACAATGAACTAATTGCCGATTTAGATGAGCTTCAATTAATATTTGGTGGTACTCATGAAACCGAAGAATATTCATGGGCTCCATCATAAGGGATTCACCCAAGTTTTGATAAGGATGATGAAGAATTAAGGGCAAGTAGTGTGGATCCTTTTAAATCCCACAAATTTATTAACATTGAGGGTCATGATTCTAGTAGTTCATATGGTGTGACAGATCAAAAGGAAAAGTTAAGCAAGAAGTATTCTAAGAGTTAACAATCTAGTCCTCGTAAGAGAAAGGAGTTAGCCGGTGAAAAGTTTGATAATAAGTTGCTACAATTGTACAAATCAACATTTAAGAGTAACAATGATACTCCTTTGCCAGCACCTCAACCTTCAACAACTCCCATCATAAAATAATGATTAGATATTCTAAATGCCGAGGTTGATAAAATTTCTGATGAGTTATTTATCCTCACTACACGTGCTTTTAAGGATCTTGATAACGAATACATATTGATGTATATGACTCCCCAAAAACATAATGTTTGGCTGAAAGTTTTAAGATATCCATCTAAGAATTGATATGGGAAGCTGGGATATAAATTCTATTGTTTATTTTTACCTTATGTAATTTTATTTAGTTGTGACTCTTAATATTTTAGAATGGGTAATATTATATATGAAATTACTACTTTTGGTTGTTCATTCTTGAATTATTACATTTCTTCCTTAGCTATATCATCTATTTCTTAAGTGGTCTACCTTTGATGGACTTTGGCCAATCAATCAACTGCATATCATATTTGCTTGAATTAGTTTTGAAGTATTCATGTTCTTTGATGAAAATGTAAATTTTGTTTGTTGTATATAATTTGAATTAGCTTTTAGTATGATACAAGATTATATTTTATGCATTCTTATTAATTCAATGTATATTAGGTGTGTGTATAATACAGGTGATGCCTTGATTTTGAATTGATTTATGATTAAAAAAGAGAGAGAGACTACCATTACTTTTACTTATACTACAACGTTTGTGAGACAGAAGGAAGACATCTATTGAGAATCAAGTTTGTCTAATGTGTATTAAATGGTCATGATAGGCTTTGTCATGATTTATTTAGAATGAAGAAGGATGTTTTTCTTAGGTTATCAAGATTTTTAAGATCAAGGAGGTTGTTAAGCGATACTTATAATGTGATTATTGGAGAATAGTTGGCAATTTTTTTATATATAGTTGTTCACAATGAAAGGAATAGAGTTGTGCAACATCGATTTAAGAACTCTGGAGAGACCGTTAGTAGATATCTTAACAAGATTTTAATTGATATATAAAAGATTGCTAGTGAGATTTTAAGGCCTCGTCAAAGCTTGACGAGGTCCCTCATGAGATTATAAATGATTCGAGACTTTGGCCTTATTTTAAAGATTGTGTAGGAGCTATAGATAGGACACATATCGATCCTTGTGTTCCAAAGAATAAACAAATGCCCTATCGTAATTGTAAAGGAGTGCGTTCCCAAAATATTATGATAGTTTGTTCTTTTGATATGTTGTTCACATTTGTGGAAGCTAGATGGGAGGGGTATTCCAACATTGTATTCAAGATCGCCGCAAAAACTTTCCACGTCCTCCTTTAGGTAAATAGAACATTAATTTATATATTAAGTACAAAATATTATAGTTAAATAATATGAACTTACATTTTATACGAGTAAATATTATGTGGTTAATTTAAGTTATCCTGATTCATCTAGCTATCTTACTCCATTCAAGGATACAAGGTATCATCTATCTGATTTTCAAAGAGTTGGTGGTCCACAAGGAAAAGTAGAGTTATTTAATCATTTACACTCATCAGTGTGAAATGTAATTGAGTGTTGCTTTGGTGTTTTGAAGGCTCATTTTTCCATCTAAAAGTGGATGCTGAATTATAGTTTAAAACAACAAATGTTAGTTGTTATTACAATAATGATAATTCACAATTTTATTAGTTTGAATGGAATAGATGATAAATTATTTGATGATTTTTTTAGTAGAGAAATATATAAAGAAAATAATAGGAATAGAGATGCTGGACAATATATAGAGGGTAGAGCTACTAGAGAAATAAAAATAGTATGGTGTAGGATTGTAGATGATATTTACCATGCACGTCATTGACCTATTTACTTTTATGATATTTATTACAAATGTAAGAATGTTTATTACATAATATAAACTTTGATCATTATCACTATTTAAATTTTAGATGTTAGTGAATTTTATAAAATTTATTTATAATTTTTAAAATAATTTTATAATTTTTAGTGCTTTAAAATATATTTATACTTTTTTATTTTTTATAATTTATTTTTTTTATGTTTCATATGATTTTTTACCGTTTAATATTAAATAATATACATAATAATTATCATAAAAAAATATAGATATAGGAAGATAAAAATTAAATATGAAAAATAAAAATTAAATTTGTATAAAAATAAAAACCAAACACTAATGAGGTATAATAAATAATTTTTTAGTATTAATCACTTATTCGACAAAAGTAAAAACAAACATATATTTCACATACCAAAGTAAATTTTAAAAATTAATTTTATAAAAGTAATTATTAAAAATAAGTAATACCAAGTAGGGGCTAATTGTCAAGACAAACAATCATATGTGTGATAACACTGTCTAAAGTGGTAACTCAACAATCAACATACTACGATACGACTCTCCATCTATGCTAAACATATTAAAGCAAATAAATACACTTATCTTTTCTCAACTCCCCGGCTCCACTGATGGACTCTGATTCAAGGCTCATAAAAATATGGATGTTGACCCTTCATACCCTATTCCTCATCTAATTCCTCCTCCCCTTCATCTTTCTCCCTTTATTTATGCTTGTTCTCGTTTCTTTAGCTTCATTTTTTTTCTTAGTTCTTTATGGAAATCCTCGTATCATTAGTTAGCTTTTTGAGCTATGGTCAATTTTTTTAAGGGTCTTTTGGGATCCTATTTGATGCTCTCTCTTGGTTTTATTAGCTGTGAACTCTCTGGGTTGCTTCTTCATTCCTTTACACACCATATATAGACTATTTCGGTTTAGTTCATACAGTGTTTAGATTTTGGTCTTGTTGCTTGATTCTTTACAAATATGTGCTTATCTAGTCAAATCAGAGAAACAAAAAAAATGAAATTTTTATTTTTTAAGCTCTTGTACTCCACCAAGATGAAGGCTTGTGGCTTGAGAGAACCAACAAAATCTACCAAGATTCCATACAAATCTGGCATAGCAGATTATTTTCTATTGGTTCTAAATGGCAATAACTTGAATATCTATTTTTGATCGTTGGATGGATTGGATTTGGGTTTGCTTGGCTTCTATTCATGTGTTTTTTATTTTAAGTGTAAATATTCATGAGTTGATTTTATACCTAAATTTTGATTCTTGGTGTTGATGGTTTGGATCTTAAAAAATTATCACCGTTCTTTCTCCAATTCGCGTGTTGATTACAGATTTGAAATTTTGAATCTCTATTCTAATGCATCACTGTCGACTAGTTCTGGGTGCTTTTTCCTTTCGGTTTCAAGTTCTCATTCTAAATGGAGTGTATGGTACATAGTTATTCGAGAAGGTTGAATTCCTTCACACTTCTTACTGATTTCTAATTTGTTTGAAAATGAGCTTTGTGTAGGAATAGGACATTAGATTTTTAGTAATTTTTTTATATAAAAAAAACACAACATTATCGAAGCTCGTATTTAATAACAGTTTTGGACAATAATGCTGTTAAATGTTGGTTTTAATAATAGTTTTCTATAAAAAAATGCTTTTAAAAGTGCAAAATTTTCAATTATTAGCATCTTTTTGGGGTTTTTTATAATAGTTTTGGAACCGTTATTAAAATTTTATTAATAGATGATTCAATAACACCTCATATTCATTATTAAAACCTCATACTAACAGTTATTAAAGCTTATTTTTGTAGTAGTGTCAGATGGTAATGATGTCTATTTATTTGGATTTGTAAATACGTGTGCACATCATTAAAACATTTCAATATTTTTTATAGTTTTATAAATATTAGCTTAGATGAGTTTAAAAATAACCTTAGATTTTCATTAATTCATTATAAATTTAAAAAATGAAGATCACAAAATTCATTATAATAAAGTGAAATTAAATTTAATTGTAATCAAAACATAAACATAAGATAAACATTTTTTAGTTTAATAATTAACATAATTGGTAATTTTGTTAATTGAAAGCAAATATGGTTCACCAATACGTTAATATTAATGACTAAAAACCTCTGACTCTATTTTAAACTAATAATTATACTAACATTAACTTAAGATACTTTCATCAAATAATATGGAAATAATCATTAAAACTAAGGTATTATGGAATAGAGTATTACATTGTTATACTACTACAATTAAAATTTTTAGGTTAACATGTATGTTGGAAGGTAGACCAAATTTATATTATTTAGTGCTCGTTTGGCATGGAGGTAATTGGGGTGAAAAAATTATCCGTTTTTATTTTATATATCTTATATAATCTATTTAAAATTAAATAATTTTTTTGGATGAATACCCATTTTAGATCTTAAATTAATCTAAAATGGGTGTTTTATTAAAAATATATTTATTATTAGTAAACAATTGATACAAAAGACACAAAATAGGGTAGTTTTTGTTTAAATACACGATTAGATCACAAAACTCTAAGTTTTTTTTAATTAGATCCCAATATATATAATTATTTTGTGATAAAAATATATTAATGAATCTATAATGATCCTATAAATGAATCCAGCTTATCATCCCTGCTTCAAAATTGTCTATTTTAACTAAATAAATTAGTGAAATGGGCATTGGCCATTATTTGTTTACAACTCGACCTATCGCCTGCTTTACTCAGTGGTCACTGGTTAATGATGTGATGATTGGTAAGTCTCTAGATTGAGTAGATTCCCTTCACGTAATACTCCCAAAATTCGTAATCTCTACTTTTAGGCGTTCACCTTTTTATTCAAAAACTAACCCTTAAACATTGAAATAATTATTTTATTATTAATTTTTACCCATAACCCAAATAATTTCTCTAATTATTTTTTTATCACTTTTCTTTTTCTAAAACATATCCAAAATTGGTTTATTTTTCTCGCTTTATTTTTTTAATGGGTGCCCTAACCTTACCAAACAAAAATAAAAATAGCACTACCCTCATCCTATCATATCCTACCTCTACCAACCCTCTCTCCCTCATATCTCCCTCTTTCTCTCACAAAACTTACCCATACCCCCTCTATCAAACCCACTCCATCACCTCACGTCCTCACTCACCCACCCACCCACCCTTATACTCCTGTTCCCCTCCTTTTTGTATTGTGTGGCCTTTCCCAAAACAAGATACCTCAAGCCCTTTCTCCCTCTCCTTCTTCCCCCTCATCCGTCTTCTTTCTCTTCCCTTTTATTTCGCGTAGATTTTCCTTAACAAGCCACCTCCTTCCCTCTCCATTTTATTCAGACAACCTTATAATCTTCAGGTTCCCTGCTTAGGTTTTCTAGCAAGCCGACCCAACCATCGACCCACTCTCTTATCCTCGAACCATTTCTTATCAACCTACCATGTACAAACGCAAGAAATGACCACCTCTAGCCTAGCTCAATCATCATCCATCAACCACCACCAAACTCTAATTGTCCCTCTGCTCCCTTCTCGACTCTGTTTGGTTTCACACCCTCGACACTGATCACCACTCCTTGTCCACCATACACCATCACCCATCCCCGTAACCCTATTAGCTTCATTCGTCTCCATTATCCACAACCATCACCATTGTTTGTGCCATTCACCCCAACACTCAACCATCACTAACACACATTGTTGTCACCATCAATTTTCTCCCCAAGCTTATAGCCACCACCCATCTCCCAACCACCAAGCACTACCATGCCTTAATCATTCTTCACCAACCATCACAACCTCACTCCTTCCTATTTTCTTTGCAATCCATCGCGAACCCTAACTGCAACCCTCTCCCCACCAATGCTAACCCTAGCTACAACCTTCCTTTTAGCACCAGTTGTCCCCTTCATATCACCCCTAAGCAACGATCAAAACTATCATTGCTCTCCCTTTACTTCAATGCAATAATCTGCATCATCCTCAAACCCATATTCCATTCCTTCTACAACCCCATCCCCTCTTGTACCACCCACTAACACAACACTAGCCCGCCTAACCACCCTCTCCTCACAATCACCAGCCTGCCTCGACCGTGTCTCCATCCTTTCCATCTCCCACTTGCCATCATCATTCAAACCTTCCCCTTATCCCAACTTGAACCACCGCCAACCACCGCTGTCTACCATTGAACTGACACTGTTTCCATCTCCCCAGCCTCATCCTCTTCTTCTTTCACTACCTCGTCCATCCCATACAACCCCTTCCTTGTGCACCCAACTCACTCCACCCATGCAATGTGATGTATGTTACCCATTTTTAGTGTTAAGGGTATTATGGTAACTTTGGTTATTAAATATTTTAATATAAAATATTGTTATTTTATTTGTTAAATATTAATACAGTTAATCTAGTATTATTTATATGTATAAAGTTTGATCAGAGGAGCTTAATAATTTTAGCAGAATACCAATAAATTATGCTTTTCCTGAAAATCAGGCAACCTTTATTACTAAAATATTAAGTCTTGTATGAGGGCACATTAGGATTTTTATGTTTGAAATATATTAAGCACGATTCTTTACTTTATAATTATATGCTTATCTCTATTAGCATGAGAATTAGAAAAAGGTAATGTTATCTTATGTAAAATATTACGGGTACAAAAATATGACTAAAATGACTTTAATGTTGGATAACGAATATGTATGACATGTATGTATAAAATGATAAATTTGTAGTATAATTATTATTGTTGTGTATCCTAGGAGCAATTTGGTCATTTTAAGTGTATTGTGTTATTTATCTTGACAAATATGTGACGCTGGATGGATTAACAATGCATGTTAGGATTATATATGTAAAATCTTATATAAGGGCAAATTGGTCACTTAGTATGTCTGATAATTTAAATTACATGATAAATAATCTAATTATTGCGTTTTAACATTTTCATGACTAATTAATAAATAAAATGGATTTAGTATTTAAAATGGATGATAATGTGGTAATTGTGGCTTCAGGAGCTTTTTGGTCATTTTTGGCTTAATGTGCCCAAATAAAAATAATTGAGCCTAAGATGGGCTTATTATATTTTAATATTGATCTTGGTAGTGACCATGTTTATTCGTATATTGAATAAATGAGAAATGAGTAAAAATGGTTAAATGTGAAAATTGGATCTATGTGATTAATATGCTATTTCATGATCACCTTAATAAAATACTAATACTTATAGTGATATACCTCGAGATTGTGAATGCTGTCTTTTTCGAGGTTGCTACCCTCAGGATATGGTTTAGCCCATAGTTGATCTTAAATTTTTGATGGTGTGTTTTAGTGCCCCAGACAAGCCTTACAACTTATTTTATTTAGCTTTGCAAACTTATCAAGGGTATGCATACTTATGGACTAGTTATCTTTGTCAATAGGGTATTGTGCTATATTAATGTGCTAATGCCACCAATATATCTTAGTGTCCTTAGAATGATAGTCAGTAGAATGCTAAGTTACCTTAGTGCGTTGGTATAATTGGAGTATCTTAATATCTTCGGGTTGACATGATCTTCCCTTGAGTAAATAAAAATAAAAATTATTATTATTGAATTGGTCGGTAGCAACCTCTGTGTCTACATGTGGTTGTGTAGTAGCCTTCGTGCTTGCCTATGATGTTATGGAATGTATTGGTATTGATAATGAGATATGCGACCCATTACTATTGTTATGATTTTGGGTTGATGTTATTTCTAAACATACTTCAAAAAGCATCCCTTAGATGTTCGGTTGGTAAGTGTCGGTGTGTTTTAGATGAACAAGAATAATCAATATGTAACCTTGGTGGTACTCTATTATCTGATATGATTATTGTATTTATATTTTGATATTTTATATTATGTATTGTTGCAATGCCTTTTATGTATCATGTGTTTTTTTTATATTAGTTATGTATAATGAATTACTCAGTAATATTGTACGGAAGGGTTTCCTTTTATGGGTCCCTACTTATTCAATGGGTCAGTCTTTACAGGTTAGCTTGTAAGTACAATCAAAGACTAGTAGTATGGGTTGATGTCCTTTTTGGTGTTTTTGATTTCAATTGTATTTGGACTCTTATGTCCTTCTATACCTTCTCTTATTTGAGTTTGTAACCGCTGATGATACTTATTTTCAAAAAGATATCAGTATGTTTTTTTCTCTATTTTCTTTCTCTTAATTATATTATTAATTTAAGCGAAGTAATGATTTTAGTCTTATAACTTGATATGATAATGATAGAAAAAACCGGACTTGTAACAATGTGGTGGTAACACCTTACATTTTTATTTGTTTTAGCTTATGCGTTTAATTTTTTAAATGAAAATTTCAAGTCTTAGGGGTGTTACACTACAATCCAATACCCATATCCTACAATCGGTGCAACTTGGTGGCAAAATTGTAAATATCTAAAAAAGTAATTACTTCTCACACCTTACTAGCCACCGATAGCTATATAGAGGTGCTCCGTATTTTTCTATTTTTAAGAAAAAATTAATTATCATTAGTTTGAGTTATTAAAAAATATATATATCAAATGATTCTAAATTTTTTCTCTTCAAATAAATATATATATTAATATAGTTTTGACGTAAAAAAAAGTTTGTGTAAGAGTTAAAATATGTTCATTTGGTTGTACTCGCATGTTCAAAACATAAAATAGAAAGGTTCACTAGATAAAATATTTATGTTTAGGATATGATGATCACCGAATCATTTTAGGTTCAGTATAGAAATTGGATGAACATAAAATGCTAAAGGTTCATTATGCAAAATATTTAGGTTCATCAATAAAGTATTGTTGAACATGTTGAAATAAAAAAATATTTAGGTTCATCATATAGGTTCAGTGGTTAAAATATTCACATTCATTTCATTAAAATCATATATGTTCATTTAATAAACCTTATTGGTTCCTGACATATAATACTTAAGTTTATAATAGTAAATATATAGGTTCATTATGTAAAACAATAATGCTCATCAATTGAATTTTTTATGTTTATGATATAACAAATAGGTTCATAACATAAAATAGAGAGATCCAGTACGTAAAATACGTATGTTTATGATATGATAAAGATAGAAATGATTTAGGTTCACCATAGAAATCAGATGAACATAAAATGAAAAAAATGTTCAATGTACAGGTTGGTTAGGGTTATTATGTAAAATGTTCAGGTTCATCAATAAAGAGTTGATGAGCTCGCTCAATAAAAGAAAAAAATGTAGGCTTGTCGTATGGTTCCCTTATGTTTATTATTGGATTCGTCTAGCTTTAGCAGTTAAAATATTCATGCAATGTCACAAAATCATATATGATCATTTGGTAAACCACTTAGGTTCAACACATGAATTAGTCGCGTTAAGTAAATATTTGAAAACATAGAGATATACAAAATATGTGTTGGTTCATTTTGTCAGGTTCATTGTTTATATAGGGAATCTCTTTGTTTATTTTTATTTTTTTTAATGTCAGGTGGCTCATTCTACAAAAGTGTTCGGTTCAGTATGTATATGATTTATTTTCAATATCTTAATTAACATATTAAACATTTATGTTATGCTCATTACATAAAATATATAAACTCATTGTGATAACCATTTAGGTTTATTTCATACAACGTGTAGGTTCATAGTACAAAATAGAGGTGTTCACTACATAAAACGTTTATATTTAGGACTTAATGAGTATTGAATACTTTTAAATTCATTATAAAAAGCAGCTGCACATAAAAAAAGTAAATGTTCATTGCATAGGATGTTTACGTTTAGCAATACAGTAATGCTAGACACATTGAAATCAGAAAATACTTAGGTCTATCATATAGATTTAGTAGTTAAAATATTCATGTTCATCTCATTAAAATATGTAGGTTCATTTGATAAACTTTATAGGTTCGTCACATATAATACCTAAGTTTATAATAATAAAGAATTGTTGGTTTGTTTATGTTAGGTTTAATATGTTAAATGTTTATGTTTACTCCACAAAGAGTTTGGTTTAGTATGTTTAACATATGAAATATTTACATTAAGTTCATTTTATAAAATGAATAAGTTATTGTGTTAATCATTTAAATTTATTTTATCAAATATTTAGGATTATATTATAAAATAAAAATGTTCAATACATAATATGTCTCTGTTCAGGATTTAATAAATACCAAATCAATTTAGGTTCAGCATATAAAACATACGAACATAATCATTTTATTGTTGTATATCAGCTCGTCTCTTTTTTTTCTTTTGCTGCCTCTTAGTTTCGAAAAAAATACATGTCGGCTCTAACTGCAAAAAGAGGAAGAGGATTTAGCCGGGTTTGAGTAGTAATTAAAGTTAACTACAATATATGGAAATATTTGGAGAGCGGGTAAAGGAAGAAATCGGAAGAAGTTGCTATTATAGGAGTTGCTATTATTTACTTACAGGCACCAGTTGCGCAATAAATACTGTGCCATATAAAATGCATCTACAGTCGCTTCTCGTGCTCTGGTCGTCCCGACTCCTCCGTCCGCCTGTTTATGAGAAAGGTTGAGTTCGTGCCCAGCGTTTGATGCTGTCTTGAGAGATTACAAGTCGAAAATGGTAATGAAGAAGATCTCACGTCATGCCGTCGTTTCCAGATATCTGCTATCACTTTCTCCTTGCTACTTCTCATTCGGTCATTTTTCCACGGCGACATCGTTCTTGCCATACCATTCAAAGTTAAAATCATTATGCTCCAGCGGTCAGCTGAGAAAGGCATTGCTAGAAATGGCAGTCCAAGGTCTTGAAATGAAGTTTGAAGGTTACGATATGATATTGAACGAGTGTGTGAATCGCAGAGCTATTAGAGAAGGACAAAGAGTACATGTTCATATGATCAAAACTCAATATTTACCTCCTGTTTATCTCAGAACTAGGTTAATCATATTCTATTGCAAGTGTGAGAGCTTGCAAGATGCGCAAGAAGTGTTCGACGAAATGCCTGAACGGAATGTAGTTTCTTGGACTGCCATGATTTCTGGGTATTCTCAGATGCGGCACAGCCGCATGCCTTTGTGCCTTTTTGTACAGATGTTGAGATCAGGTACTTTGTTCGACCTCCTATCTCGATTAATCTCCCTAAATTGATACTCAATTGCTGCTGCTTCTTTTTCCTCCTCCTGATTTTGTAGTCGAGGTAAACCAATGTTGGATTCCAGATCATTATTATTATTTAAAATTCTTCACAATTTAGTACTTGTAAGAGTGAAAAGATTTGTGAGTATATGATTTTGATTTGATTATTCACATAATATGCTTATGTACATAAGGGTACACTGTCTTGGCACACTGCATAAGTTACGTAATTTCCACAGTTGGTTTATCGAATTATCGAGGCCACTTCACATACTGAAAGTACAGTCGATTCATATAGGAACAAAAAAAAAAAGTACCTCAGTTACTCACTGTTTGGTAGGCCTTTTTGTCTGCCGTCTTCAAAATATACTCCAAGAGGCAAAAGTAATAGGCTAAGCATTAAATAGTCCATGATTGCAGACTCTTTCTTACTTCTGCCCAAGTCTTTATGAATTATGACGGCGCTCCAAGATATGTTCCATTTGGTTCGAATTATTTACTACCATGGGCAACATTCCGAGGTAACTATGTCGATCATCCACTTTATGATATTATTATCTGGAGTCACATTGGTTTGCACATGTAGTTCCTTTCGAGCAAAGACTCACACAGTGGATGATATGGATCAATGATTCCACTTCCGTATGGTCAATGACACATGATACATCACTATGTGCTACAGGAAGGTATTATTGGGAATAGAATGTATGTCGCTTCCTAACCTGTTCAATTACGTCCCTTAACATAGCCAACATATATGCTGATTACACTTGGAAGTGGGCACTATATAAGGGCCTAAATGGATGTAGGAGCGATCTAGTTATATATCTCGTGTCATTTCTATAATTCTATGTTCGATGGAATTTCATCATGACATTCCCTTTTCAAGATGATTTTCAATAGCGGATAACTTCACCTTGTGTGTTTGTCACACAAAATCTCACTTTATTAATCTCAACTCAAAATATTAATAGAGATCAAACCGACTATTATTGATTGGTTTCCCTGTAAGTTGTGTATTATTCTCGTTATCGTAAACCAACATGTGCCAGAAAGCCAACCTATGCAATTTATTAAATAAATTAGTATATAACAACTTTCTCACACTAGGATTATAATGTACCCTTAAAATTCTCTAGCAAGATACTAATAAATTGTCCAGAAATAAACCAGAACTGCAAGTTGATGCCATCTTCCAGAAACTAGGTCTCACTAATAGAAAAATGAAGGAAACAAATACTTCAAATGAATCACAAGAGTATCTAAGCTTCCCTAAGCACGGAATCGATCAATTCACTTCGCTCATGATCTAAATAATTCACTTTGTGGATTGTTTAATGTATCCAAGGAAAAGCTTAAGTGACGCCTCAATAGCAAAATTGCTTCCCTTAGCTTAACCTTGAGTGTTTTAGTATTTCTCACGAGCTGATGTAGATTGAACTTCCTGCAGGTGTGGAGCCAAATGAATTTACTTTTGCTACTATCCTTGCATCATCCACAAGTGAATATGGTTTAGAATATGGTAGACAGATCCACTGTCTACTTGTTAAGTACAATTATGACTCTCACATGTATGTTGGCAGCTCACTTCTTGACATGTATGCTAAAGCTGGAAGAATTCATGAAGCTTTGGCAGTTTTCAATCGCTTGCCTGAGAGAGATGTTGTTTCTTGTACTGCTATGATATCAGGCTACGCTCAGCTGGGTTTTGATGAAGAGGCAATATATTTGTTCCGCAAGCTGCAGGCTGAAGGAATGACTTCGAATTATGTTACATATGCTAGTGTTTTTACTGCATTATCTGGGCTAGCTTCATTAAATCATGGAAAGCAATTGCATAACCATATCTTACGATGCCAAGTGCCGTCTTATATTGTTCTTCAAAATTCAATGATTGATATGTATGCCAAATGTGGAAACCTTACTTATGCAAGAAGGATCTTTGATAACATGCTTGAGAGAACTGTCATCTCTTGGAATGCTATGCTTGTTGGATATGGAAAACATGGAATGGGAGAAAAGGTGGTTAACCTTTTTAATTTAATGCAGGAAGAAAACATGGTTAGACCTGATAATGTGACGTTATTGGCTGTTTTGTCTGGATGTAGCCACGGAGGGAAGGAAGACATAGGGTTGCGTTACTTTGATGAGATGGTGACTCGGAAATATGGGATTGAACCAAATATGGAACATTATGGCTGCGTAATTGATTTGTTGGGCCGTGCCGGACGATTGGTGCAGGCATTGGATTTCATCAAGAAGATGCCTTTTGAACCAAGTGCAGCCATGTGGGGTTCTCTTTTAGGTGCTTGTCGCGTTCATTCAAATATTGATGTTGGAGAATTTGTGGGACGCAAGCTTCTAGAAATTGAGCCTGAAAATGCTGGAAATTATGTGATCCTTTCTAATATGTATGCTTCTGCAGGAAGATGGGAGGATGTGAGAACTTTGAGAGAGTTAATGATGGAAAAAGAAGTTGCGAAGAATCCAGGAAAAAGTTGGATTGAGTTTGATCAAATCCTTCATACTTTTCTTGCAAATGATCGATCTCATCCCCAAAAAGATGAGGTACATGCAAAGGTGAAGGAAGTTGCTGCTAAGATCAAAGAAGCTGGATATGACCCTGATCTTAGTTGTGTCCTATATGATGTGGATGAGGAACAAAAGGAGAAGATACTTTTGGGACACTCAGAGAAGTTGGCTCTGGCTTTTGGGCTTATGAGCACCCAGAAAGGAACTGCCTTACGAGTCATAAAAAACCTTCGTATTTGTGTTGATTGCCACAATTATGCCAAGTTTGTCTCAAAGGTATATGGAAGAGACGTGTCCATTAGGGATAAAAACCGCTTCCATCATATTGTTGGAGGGATTTGTAGTTGTGGAGATTATTGGTGAGGTTTATGGTATCAGAGCAACTGTGAAGGAGAACATCTACTGATCTACACGCCAAATATCCAATATGAATTCTAACACTAGCAGGGTTCGGGAGGTTCAGGCGTGCAACTACTCTTCCATTAGCTTGTGAGCTACTTGGCAGATTGTTTCGGGTAGACCCATAGTGAAGGAGATCATCTGAGCTTTGTTATTGCTGGGGCACCTAGTATTGCATCATTTTCTGCTGGTCTAGATCAATCTCAAGCTACCAAAGCTAAGGTAATTCTTTGGGTTCATAAAATTTTCCTCATTCCGACATGACTATCCTAATGACAATTGACGATTGAGATATTTGCCTTATGTGCAAGGATGGTTACATTCAATATGAACTGTAGACTTGAAAATAATAAATAGTCGATCCTTCAAAGGACTAATTATTGCTTTGGTGTTCATAAGCTTCAAGACTTATGAGTTATGGCTCCGACTTATCTATGTTCATCTTGTGAGGAGGGAGTTATTTGTGTAGTATGTGAGGATAGTTGTATTCAGAAGAGTTATGGAACTTGAAGGGAAAAGGAAAAATAAATTCAATCCCTTTCAAGAGCCAATAAGCAAAGTTTGCACAACTTCAAGACATTTTGTGAAGTTTAATGACTTACATTTCTGTTTTATTGGTAAGAAACTTGGATAGCGTTTTTAACATATACAAATCACTGCTTAAAGGTTGATTATGGATGCTTACTTGTGACCTCTCAGACTCTCAGTGGACAGACTTGGCAATCAGGTTCTCTGAATCTTTCCTCCTGTCAGTTTCATCTCTCTTTGATCCTCTTTTTTTTTTTAATTTTTTTTTTTTTATGTCCATAGTTATTACCAATGATTGATTAAATTGTGGTTACTGCTCACTTTTCAGTTACCCGCTGTTCAACAACCACCAGTATTGTTTTCATGCTACCTGCGAATCGAAGAAATATATCCTGTAATAATCCTTTCAGTAACAAGAATGGCAAAAAGGTTTTCTCTCAACATGGAAACATATGTCTTTAGCCATGTAATTCTTATATTGTTTAACCAACCAGTCTCCAACAACAATTTCCCACTTGATTCTAAGGCAGGTACTAGTAATTACTGTCTGCAACTCATTTTTGGAGGCCTAATTTTGCCCTATCATTGCTAAAGTCGGTACCAGGTATGGTCTTTGACAATTTTTTTGCCTCTTGTTCATTGATCTGTTATGATCCTCGTGCTACGTTACTGCTGAGTATATAAGAGAATTGTATTTAGAGTGATTTATATTTCAATAGTGAGCAACGACATTGTCATGCCACCTTCAATAGGAGAATTGATTTTCTAGTGTCATAACCAGTTCAAGCATCTCTTTATCTGGCATCAAGAAGCAGAAACTTGTGGAGTCATCATCAATACTAGTATGTACATGTATGTTTAGCTTATCGTAAATAAATTCATCATCAATCATTAATGCTTGATAAGAAGATGACAGTCTTTCCGGAGTCATTTGATTTTTCTAATTCCACTATTTCAGGCTACATCGTATGTGATAAAATGTTCGCCTTTTCTCGCGGCTATGTTAACGTGACGAACTAACAAGTGAAGGAGATTATTTGAATATGATCCGTAAGAGCAGGATTTAGCAGCAAAAGATTAAAAAATCTCCTGGAGCATTCAATGTGTGTATATGCTTGCTAGTTGCTACAGATATTCTAGTGGGAAGCAATTTTCCCATGCTGTTTGAAGTCCATCATTTAGTTTGCATCCATGATCTGCACACATTATATTGGTACTTTTTCTCTATTGTCGTTGCAATGACAGCTATCTTTTACGAGGATCCAGAATTTGGGGACTGGTGTTGCTGTTCTTTACAAATTCGTACGCTCTCTTTGATTTTTCTATCGTCATCACTATGAATGAATGGTGTCAAATGAAATGAATACATTAGTGCAGATCGATACAGCTACAATTCTACAAGATGCTTGTACGTAATCACACTCGTGCAAAACGAAATCAGGCTGATTGAGCATCTTCCCTCTTGCAGGTCAATATATGAATTCCTAGTAGATGCGAGGGACCCACCGTATTATCTCGTTTGGTTCGAATTGGGGCATCAAATATTTTCTTTCCGCATTTGTTTCAGGGTGAAGTTTAGCGAGTTCTTTCAACTTACTATTTAGGAGGTTGGGCATCTCTCCTATCTAATCCCTACTAGTTAGAGAAGGGCATACGTGTGTGTTGTGCATGTTTTTTCCATCTTTGATTGCCTGGAGATGAGGCAGTGAAGCAGCCAGGCCTCCAAAGCTAAGAGCTGTGCTTGGTTTTAGAATCGGTTTCGAAGGAATTTCCAAAAGAAGAATATGTATTATTCAGGTTTTATCAATTTTAGCCCAGCATTTTTACCCTTTTCGTTGACAGTTCTACGAAGGCGCTGCATAATTAGTGGCATTAATTAGAGTTAGTAAAAGTTGACCTGACCCGTCCAACCTGATAAGATCCAAAATTTTTAGCAATCCGACCCGGATCCGACCCAACCCATGATCCGATAGCGACCTGACCCGCTTTCGACCCGATTCGATATTGACCCAACCAGACATCAAAATCTATTATAATAATAATAAATTACATATATTTTATTATTCATTTAAAGCTTTTAAAAATATAATATTTTATAAATTGTACTTATTTTTATACTTTTACCCTAAACATTTTATACAATATCATTTAGAATAAAAAAAATCTTATAGCTTCAACTTTTGATGCATATTTTTAAAACAACAAATATTATATTAATTTACATACAGTACAAAGATTAAAAGTTTATAATAAATAGAAAATCAAACTCGGACTCTGAAAATATAATTATAGTGGTTACTGGTTACCTAACGAATTTGTAATTATAATTGTTACCAATTGAAAATTACTAACTTTCAAAACCATCGTGCTATAAATCCGGTCTATTTTATAACATATTGTATACTTAATTGATTAAAAACTAGTAAGGAATTATGAAATTTAACATAATTAAAATTTTTGAGCCCGAACAAAAAATTTGCCCAAATATTATTCAAATATTTAAATTGATGGTTCAAAATTGAAATTAAACATATTCTAAAATATATTATATACTCAATTGATTAAAAACTATTAAGGAATTGTCCAATTTAACATAATTAGGATTTTTGAGCCTGAATCGCAAATTCGATAAAATCGTATTCAAATATTTAAATTGTTGGTTCAAAATTGAAATTATATATATTCTAAAACATATTGTATACTAAATTGATTAAAAACTATTAAGGAATTACCCAATTTAACATAATTAGGGTTTGAGCACGAACTACAAATCCGGTAAAATATTATTCAAATATTTAAATTAATGGTTTAAAAATGAAATTAGACATATTCTAAAACATATTGTATACTCAATTGATTAAAAACTATTAAGAAATTACTCAATTTAATATAATTAAGGTTTTTGAGCTCGAACTGCAAATCCGGTCAATTCTTATTCAAATATTTAAATTAACGTTTAAAAATTTAAATTAGATATAATCTAAAACATATTGTATGCTCAACTGATTAAAAACTATTAAGGAATTACCTAATTTAATATAATTAAGGTTTTTGAGCCTGAACAACAAATCCAATCAAATCTTATTCAAATATTTAAATTGATGGTTTAAAATTGAAATAAGACATATTCTAAAACATATTGTATACTCAATTGATTAAAAACTATTAAGAAATTACCTAATTTAATAGAATTAAAGTTTTTGAGTCTGAACTGTAAATCTGGTTAAATCATATTCAAATATTTAAATTGATGTTTTAAAATTGAAATTAGACATATTCTAAAACATATTGTATACTCAATTGATTAAAAACTATTAAGGAATTACCCAATTTAATATAATTAAGGTTTTTGAGTCCGAACTGTAAATCCGGTCAAATTTTATTTAAATATTTAAATTTATGGTTTAAAATTGAAATTATACATGTTCTAAAACATATTGTATACTCAACTGATTAAAAACTATTAAGAAATTACCCAATTTAATATAATTAGGGTTTTTGAGCCCGAACAACAAATTCGGTCAAATCTTATTTAAATATTTAAATTGATGGTTCAAAATTAAAACTAGATATATTCTAAAACATATTGTATACTCAATTGATTAAAAACTATTAAGGAATTACCCAATTGAACATAATTAGGGTTTTTGAGCTCGAAATCCAAATCCGATAAAATCTTATTCAAATATTTAAATTGACGGCTCAAAATTGAAATTAGACATATTCTAAAACACATTGTATAACCAATTTAATAAAATAACTCAATTATACAATCCAATTTAAATTTGCAAGAGTTTTAACCTAACAATCCAATTCCGATATATTTCAATACTATTTTCCCAATTTAACAATACCAACATGAAATTAAGTACATTTCAAAGTATATTGCATAATCAATTTATCCAAAATAGCTTAATCGGACGAATCCGATAAATTCGAATATAACCAGGTAAAAAATCTTTATTATTTACTTGTAAAAATAAAGCATATATAATATTCTTATTTTATTTATCTGTACTAGTAATCTTATGATTGTCTCTAATATTTACAATGTAATAAATGATAATTATACATTGTATAGTCATGCTTATGCTCACCTATATTTTATAAAATTATCTCTTTTTAAGTAATTAAATAAATATAATATATGATAAATATCTAATATTTTTACTTGTAAAATTTATAAATATTTTAAGTAATCAAATATAATATTGTCAAAACTTATAATTATCTTAATTATTTACTTGTAAAAATAAAGCACATATAATGTTCTTATTTTATTTATCTTTATTAGTAATCTTATGATTGTCTCTAATATTTACAATGTAATAAATGATAATTATACATTGTATATTCATATTTATGATCACCTTTATTTTATAAAATTATATTTTTAAGTAATCAAGTAAAGATAATAAATGATAAATATCTAATATTTTTACTTGAAAAAATTTATAAATATTTTAAGTAATTAAATATAATATTGTGAAAACTTATAAATATCTTTATTATTTACTTATAAAAATAAAGCACATATAATATTCTTATTTTATTTATCTATACTAGTAATATTATGATTGTTTCTAATATTTATAATGTAATAAATGATATTTATACACTGTATAGTCATATTTATAATCAAATTTATTTTATAAATTTATCTTTTCTTAAGTAATCAAATATTTTAAGTACTCAAATAAATATAATATATAATAAATATCTAATATTTTTACTTGTAAAATTTATAAATATTTTAAGTATCCAAATATAATATTGTTAAAACTTATAAATATCTTCATTATTTACTTGTAAAAATAAAGTACATATAATATTCTTATTTTATTTATCTGTACTAGTAATCTTATGACTATATTTAATATTTACTATGTAATAAATGATAATTATACATTGTATAGTTATGTTTATGATCACCTTTGTTTTATAAAATTATCTTTTTTAAGTAATCAAATAAATATAATATATGATAAATATCTAATATTTTTACTTGTAAAATTTATAAATATTTTAAGTAATCAAATATAATATTGTTAAAACTTATAAATATCTTTATTATTTACTTTTACAAATAAAGCACATATAATATTCTTATTTCATTTCTCTATACTAGTAATCTTATAATTGTCTCTAATATTTACAATGTAATAGATGATAATTATACATTTTATAGTCGTGTTATGATCACCTTTATTTTGTAAAATTATATTTTTTAAGTAATTAAATATTTTAAGTAATAAAATAAATTAGAATAAATGATAAATATCTTTGTTATATTCAATCATGCAATATTTTTTATTATTAAAATTTATAAATATATTTACTATTTACTTGTAAAAATAAAGCGTATCTAATATTCTTAATTTATTTATCTGCAATAGTAATCTTATGATTGTCTCTAATATTTACAATATAATAAATGATAATTACCTGGACTCAAATCTGACTCAACCCGTCAAAACTCGATCTGACCCGGCCCATCAAGTTAACCCATAACTACTCAAATCCAACCCATCAAATTACACGAAATGACCCGACCCATTAAGTTAATCTGAAACAACTCAGACCCAATGGGACCAACCCATCATATTACACGAAATGACCCGAAAGGGCCGAAGCTACCTAGTCATGTGAACCATAAAATGATCCAAAATCAACCCAACCCTACCAGTCAATTTAACTCGAAATGACCTGACCCCGACCCGACCCCACAAATTAACCCGAAATAATCTGGAACTGAAATAACCCGACCCGGAATCGACCCGACCCAAATAAAGCAATGACCTAAAATGACCCGACCCCGAAATGACCCGATCCGACCCACAACCGACCTGCAAAAGTCAAATGACCCGATCCACCCGACCTGATTGCCACCTCTAGTATTGATCGCTTTGGGTTTCATCGGTCATTTCGGTTTCGGCGATTTGCCTTGGCTTATTTTCAATAATTTTTAATTTTTTTTGGTTGTGATAATTATCGATTAGGGGAAGATATATTTGGATTTTAATCTATTTAAGGAATTTTTTTGAGTTTATAGTAAAAATATAAATGTTTGGGATTTATTTCAATTAATGAAGTTATCTATTATCATAACATAGTTTTCATATGAACATGATATTTTATAGATCATATGCATATAATTTATTAGTTAATACTTAATATACTAAGCAACTTCATGTTAATTTAATGTAATATTATCTTATTATTTTAATTAATATTTGAAAACATACACCATATGACCATGAATTTAGTCATAACACATAATCTAACCATACTTATCATAAAGCCCTGGGTTTTGATCATTATATATGAGATAATATTCCATCTATTTCAACCACTAACTTTTTGTTAATTTTTTTCTTTAAAAAATATCAAAAATTTGCATATGAAATGACTTTTCTATACTTACACTTACTAATTACCAATTATATTGCTGATTAATATAATATTTTAAATGTATATTAGTCTCATTATATTTTCTAAAATTATCATTTATATTTGTAATCGCCAAATTAAAATTATAATTGATTTAAAACTTCTATATAAATTAAAATCATAATTAATTTAGGTGTAAATGAAGATTTTATCTAACTTGCTTTTTGAAGAATGTAGCTATAATTTGGCTTTTTGAAAGAATTTTTATAGCTACAATATTAGTTAGAACAAACTAAGATATTATTATGCTAATTAAAAGGATTTTATCATCTGATTCATCTCCTTCCTCTATCTTGCTGTCTTTTTGATGAAACCTGGAAGGGTTTCACAGAAATTTTTCCGGATTGCAAACAGAATCGAGCGCGGGTTTTGATTCGCCGAACAATCAGCCTAAGGATTTTCTCCAAAGGAAGATCAGAGAACTCAGAGCGCAGTTGAATCAACGGCTACTGAAGTTATAGAACAAAGAAGATTAAGAAGAGATCGAAGAAAGAGCGAGAAGAATGCGAATGAGAAGGTCGCGCGAGAGAGAGACAGAGTCAAGAGAGAGAGAGCAAGAGAGAGTTCCAGAAAATCTCAAGAATGTATTCAACCAAAGTAGTATCTGTTACAGCTGTGTATATGCCCTATATATATGGTGTATACAATACAAAAAAGAAGAAGCGTACAATACACAAACGCAGGCCTCCGTCCTTATACAATTCAGCCCAATTAATCAGCTGAGACATTTACAAATGGGTCGACGTCTGGTTAAAGAAAAATAGCCTAAAATCACAAGATATTACAAGGTATAATAATCCAAAGTAATGAATGTACAAATATTTCCCATCAGCTAAAACTTATATTAGCTAATCATGGTTACCAAGGGTTGAGTAATCCACATTCCAACTAACCCAAATAATTATGGGTCGGGTGGCAGATTACACAGCCAGCTTAATCCCCATTAGCCAAATTTGCCGGCGAATGCATCACATGAGATTTTCTACAACGAATATAACATAATTTCTGCAACAACTCCTAGCAGCAGCTACAACAACCTGTCGATCCATTTCCCCATGTTTTGAATTAATTTCCTAAACAATCACACAATAAGAAAAATAATTATAGGTACAACATAATCTATAACAATTAATAGAATTATTTAAATAAAAAATTTGGAGACTTATATCACCTTTTCATATATATTTCTTCTTTCTGTCATCTTTTGTCATCCCATTGTCTTCTTCAATTGTATTTGTTAACTCTAACTCCATTATCAACAAAAATCATTGTTCAAACAGACGGTAGTGCATCCAAAAAGAAACCGAAAAAAAACCCCATATCTAAGCTTCAAATCTTGATGATAGTTTATTATTGCATATTCTTACATTTTTTTATTAGTCTTCAACTTAAGAAACTGAATTTCTTGAGAAATCTTCAACTTGGGTGAGGTTGTTATATTACTCTCTAGTTTTTATGCTTCATCTTTCTCTCTCTTCAATGCTTTTAGAAATTGAAAGCTTTGTGTGATGTGGGATCATACTCTAAAAGTGGAGGTTACCTTACAAAATATCCTAAAAAGTGCCCTGCTAGAGGGATATGTAACCCTATATAAGGATCATATGATCCTATAGGAGTGACATTGTGCCTTATAATTGGAAGGATAATATATACAGGGAAAGGAATAGTATGCTATATGGGGGAACATTACAAATTAGGGAAGTGCCTTATAAAATAAGATTTAGTTAATTAATTATTATTTTCTTAGTTATTAAGTTAATTTATCTTATGGTGCAAATTATCTTATTATAGATTATTAAAACAATATAAAGTTTGGTAGGATATTATTTGATCACTATTCATGAGTTACTATTCACATAAATAGTGCCTTAAACCATACTTAATATAAGGAAATAATTAGTCATTAGTTAATTAGTTAGCCATTAAGAAGCTTAATTTAGTTAAGATATTGATACATATTGTGTGTTTTTTTGGTAATTAAATGCCTTTCATACCAAAATTAGAAGATATGTACATAAGTGTTTACAAAGACTCAAAATAAAACAACTAGTCAAAATAACTGCCTAAACAAACTACGAATGAAACTTAATCAAAAAGGCCAATGGTCTAAAGAGCTTAAGTAGTATAATACCTCCCTATCTCTAATCCATTCATGCCTTACAAAAACCTCATGGATAATTTGTTTAATCAATACATCCAGTGCAACTTACTTTTTTTTTTGGGAAAACCACAATGTTTCTACTATTCCAAAATTTTGCTACAATAGCAGCGAAGATTGCCCTCCAAATTTTTGCTTGACTTGTATCCTTTCTTGTGTTTCAAATCATCCACGTGATACAATTATACCAAGTAGTGAAACAATAGGGTAACAACATCTAATTGAGGACTTTTCTCCAAAGCTGTTGAGCTACTAGCCTACTAGGCAGGTGACCAACAGATGATCCATTAGTTCATCAGAATTTTGGCATACCTCACATAAAGCTGAGTCAACCACATGCCACTCCCTTAATTTGATATTTACAGCCAACCTTCCATGACAGGCTATTCACGTGGTCATTTTTTTTGTCTTGGCAATCTAGCATGGCACCATACCAGCTTGTACCATGGCACTGCAGGTGCTTTAACTCTTACCTCTTGATATGCTTTACTCACTGAAAACCTCCCTTTCTGGCTAAATTGATAAATTTCTACACCCAGGTATCTCATCTTCAAAATGTTTTTGATTATCCATGAAGAATGTGTAGTTGGAATAACATATTTAACATCCCGTGACCTGATGTACTCTCATGAATCCATTTTACCCACAAGCTTTCTCTGTCATTCATAAAGCCTCCATAAATATTTTACAAGGCAAGCAATATTCCAAGCTTCTAACTGGATAAGTCCAAGCCCACCCTCTATTTTAGGCATGCAGATATTTTGCCAAAAAATGGGATCTCTCCTTTTATGAGGGTTTAAGTTTTCCCAAAAAAATCTTATGCACAAGGAATTTAAGTGATGCACACCTGACTTGGGAAGAAGAAAAACTTGCATCCAGTACTAAGTTATACCAAGGATCGCTGATTGCAGAACCTGTATCTTACCAGCATAGCTAAGATACTTAAGGGTCTAAGAATTAAGTCTGGCCATAATTCTCTCAATAAGGGGTTGATAGTGAGCAACAGTAAGAGAAGAGCTGCTTATAGGAACACCCAGATACTTAAAAGGAAACTGACCCTCTCTAAAATGCAAAATGAATAAAATTTGCTACTTCAATTCATCCTTTACCTCACCAAAATATATATTAATTTTATCAGGGTTAATTGTCAAACCAGAGGTTGCAGTAAACTCCTCTAATTTATCAAGGAGAAGCTTTGTAGAGGATATATGACCCTTGTAGAACAGAAGGAGATCATCACCAAAGGAAAGGGAGATCAATTGGTTATTTTTGCAAGCTAAGTGCCCTTTGAAATTGGTATTGTTCCATAGGGTCTTTAATAATCTGCTAAGGTACTCCATTGATAGGACAAAAAAATAAGGGGATAGAGGGTCCCCTTGTCTTAAGCCTTTCCTCCCATTAAAAGGTTTGCATAGGGTGCCTTGCAACATCACAGAATATCTTATAGTAGTAACACATTGCATAAGCATGTTTACAAAATGATTAGGAAAACCATACCCCAATAACAGTGCTTTGAGGAAGTTCCAGTCCAGGGAGTCATAAGCCTTCATAATATCAATCTTCATCATCATCCGAGGGATGATTCCTTTTCTGCTGTATTTTCTAAGTAATTCCTGAGCCACCATAATATTGTCTCTAATCCATCTCCTTGGCACAAAATTGTGTCGATAAGCTCATTTAGAACTGTGGTAAGTCTATTAATCAATAATTTGGAGAAGATTTTATAGACCACATTACAATTACAACAAGCAATTGGTCTATACTTAGTAATATACCTAGTAGTCTTAATCTTTGGTAAGTGATGAATGGCTGTGTTGTTAAAAGATTTCAACAAAAAACCAGTCTCCCAAAACTACTTCATGGCACTAAATATATCTTATTTTACAATACCCCAAGTCTTCTTGAAAAAATGGGGATTGAACCTATCTGGTCCAGGAGCCTTCAAATCCTATATACTGAAAATACATCATGAAATTCTTATTAGGATATGTCCTGCATCAAAATTTGTCTACTTTTTTGGGATAACAACTTGCCTTGGTTTATGATAATCAGATTAAGAGCTTTCAAGCAGGATGAGGCTGTGCCTAATAATCCAACATAGAAACTATGAATTTCATGCTCAATGTCTTCCTAGCTATTAAGCTTCTAGCTAGCACAATCATGAAGTTGCCTAAGAGAATTAATATGAGTTCTTTCTTTCAACTTAGCATGAAAAAGTGCATTGTTGGCATCACCCAGCTTGATGTAGGTGATCTTTGCTTTTTGCTGTAAATAATTCTCTTCAATCTGAATTTTCTTCCACCAGTTCTCTCTGCTTTGTTTCTCCTTTTTAATAAGGTCAATATTAATAGTATCTTCCTACAGTTGCTGTTTTACCAGTTGCCAGGCCTTTTTTACTGATTCAACCTCTCTGCTTACATAACCAAAATAAGAAGTATTAAACTTTCTTAGCTCGGTTTTTAGTTTTTGTAGCTTCTTTATAATTTGAAATTGCTTAGACCCTTCCACGTGAATATCCCACACCTGCTTTACAAGTCCCAAGAAAGACTCATGAGTTGTCCAGAAGTTACAAAATTTGAAAGGGATGACACCCTGCATAGGAGTTTGGCTCAAATAGATCATCAGACAGCTATGATTTGAGAGACAGTGATCCAAAATCTGGATATTTTCTTGCATAAACTTGTGAAACCAATCTTAGTTACCAAAGCCTCTATCCAGTTTACACCGAACTCTATTAAGGGGTCTTGGTTGTCGCACCAAGTAAAATTAGGCCCAGTGGATTTAAGTTCTCCCAAACCACATTTTTGAGTAAACTCATCTGTATCACCTTGATGAATAATACCACCACTTGTCTCATCCACATATATAATTGTATCAAAATCTCCTATGACCAACCAGGGACCCTGCACTTGTTGGATAAGCTTGACTAGAGGCTCCTTCTTACTACACATGTGTTGAAAGCATAGACAAATGTAACAGTAAAATAATAATTACTGATCATCATCTTGAGCTAGTAATGTAAGTACCGATCTGTCTCTTCTATTACATCAAAATCCACTTTCCCTTGTTTCCAAAAAACCATAATTTTGCCATTGTAGTGAGACTGATGATTTGTAGTGCGAGCTAAGTTGGGAGTAATTCTTCGATGGGTAGTCTCAACTTTATTCAACTTGATTCTAGTCTCAAGTAAAGGTAAAATGGAAAATGAACTAAATTTCAAATATTTACATAAAGTATTTTGTTTCAGAGAGGATTTAACTACCCTTACATTCCATGTAGTAATTTTCATTAAGTAATTGCATTTGACCCCCCTACTACTCCTCTATTTTGTTGGACCCTATTTTTTCCGCCAATACTGATCACCAGTCCATGGGATTCCCATTTTACAATGAGTGGTTTCATGCCCAAGATTATCAAATTTAGTGTAGTAATGAGGCCACCAGTTGTAACATACCTTTTGCTTCCTAGTGCCACTACATGAGTCAATAAGAATGTAATCCATGGGGGGTAACTGCACATCAATTTCAATTAGGAGCCATGGGTAATAAATCCTACTACAAGTTGCTATTATCATATTAGCATAAATGGGAACACCCAAACAACTCCTTATCCTACTTAGAGAATCAGCCGATCAGTGTGTTAATGGAAAACCAGGCAATGTTATCCATAATGGCATCCTTCTCCATTTAGTGTCATCAAATGGGACATTCGGATTCCAGCATTTAAGTATTAAAGGTCTTACTCCAGATGACCAAAATGGCTTCTCCAAGATGATCAAGCAGTCTTGCTTAGACTTGAATCTAAATAGAAAGAAGCCCTGTTCACGGTGATAGATTTTTGGGGTAACAACCTCTGTCCACATATCTGTTACATATTTGCTAATCTAGACATAAGATGGTTGGAACCCCGCTACTATACCTATTAATGTATGTTCCCATTTCCTTTCTTTTAATTCAATCTCTTGTTTCTAAAACCACTTTCATCTCTCCATTTTCAATCACAGGTGGGGAATATGACAAATTTAGCACCGATTTATCCCTTCGATTCTACATCAATATATCCTTCCAACTTGTTGTCGATGATTCAAAATTCTTTGAAGAATCAACAGTCCTTGGTAGATAGTTCATAGGAGGATCGACTAGGACTGGGGATTCAACATCAATATTGTTCGCATCCTGACACATAGGAGAATCCATCATTTGACACGGGATACCCTCTAATCCATTATGGTTATGATTTTTTCTAGGTGATTTCACTTTAGAATCTAGACTAGATAGAATCTTCTTTGTTGAAGTCACCATCGGAGGAGAGATCTTGGTCCGAGGCTTGTTCCTGGCCATTACAAGTATTTGCCGGAGTCAATATTATCTGGTTTTTCTTCATATTTAATTTATCTTATTTTGAGGAGATGAATTGAAGGGTGATGAGTTAGCTATATAAAGTCCTTATAATTCATATTGATACTTTAATCATAGTTGAGTTGAGTTTTTATTCTCATTAAAATCCTATATGAGTTTCTCTTTTCTAGGTTTATGTTATCTATGTGAGCGATAAACTATATGCCTTTATATTTTATCATATTTGTATGAGAGATCATTTAGAAATCCTTTAATATTTTTTTTTGTGTGAGCTTAATCAAAGTCTTAGTTTGTGTTGTTTGTGGATTCAAACTTCACATCCACATCCTACATCACCATATTCATCCACCGCCATCGAGTCATCAAGTTTATGTTTTTTTCCATAAATCCACCATACTTTGGTTTGCTTCCATTAGTATTGTTAAAAAATTCATAATTTGATATTTCATGATTTTTCCACACATCATTGTGTGTTTGAGTTCCAAAGCTAAGCTTTAGATCTTACTATTTCCTCCCCGATGGTTCAAGAATAGATTGTGTTGAAGATGTTCATCTTGGTTGTAGTCTTGACTTATATTTGAAAGAATGAAGGTTGAATCCATATTTAGATGTTAGATAGCAATCAAAACGTGAGGATCACTTACCCTTAAGCATGGAACAACAATAACTAGGTAATAACTTGACTTAAAAATGAAAAAAAAGTAACCTAATCCAACCAAAAAACTTGACTTCGCATACCTTGAAAATTTCCAAATCTGGATAGGTATAGAAAATGTACATTATCACTAACCAATTCAAAGCCATAGTAGGATTAAAAATTCCAAAGCTATAGCTTATTCAAAAATGAAACATCCTAGATAAGAGAATTAGAAAAAGATAACCTCGATATGAGAAGAGGATAACAAAATCAAAACCAATCAAACCTTTTCGACCAACAGAGCAGATGGATCACATAATTTTAAAATTCTAAATAAAATGATTTAATGACTTTATGAGGAATAAATATGATTGGGAAATCATATCAGAAATTTGAGAGGAGTTAAATGAATGGTTGAAGACCATAGCTACCATATAAGGTGTAGATGTATTTGAGAAAGTAATTTGAGGAAATGCCTTAAGGATATTATTGGAAATTCACAAATACATTTCAAGTAAGATCATATGATTTTAATTGAGCTAATTCAAATATCTTAGTAAGGATTTAGAACCTTATTTGGAATTTAAGAAGTGTTTTGGGAATGAGGATGTTTTAATGGGTAAAATAGGTGATTTATATTATCTTAATCTATACTACAATTAAGCCAGTCACTTAACCCATGTATAGACACTTAGTTAAAATCCTAAACCCAATTACTTGTCTTGTAAAATACAACATCCATGCCACTTTTAAACTAAAAGGGGTAGCAAACCAAGCAAGGATAGCCCACTAGCATTTCTTTCATGCTACATGCTGAAATAATGAGTTGTTTTTAGGGTAAAACATTTAATTTATATTATCTTGATCTTACTTGTAATTTTTATCCAATCACCTAACCAATGTTTAGACACCTAAATTAACATCCTAAACCTGATTATCTATCTTAGATCTTGGAAAATATAATACCCATGCCACTTTTGACCTAAAATGGGTGGTCCACCCTTGTCATGCTCCTCTCTTTTTTCCTATTAGACCATACTTTGCTACCTTTACACTAAAATCTTGGGAACCATGATCAGCTACTTTTATCATTCATTAAGTATCCTTTGGTTGTAGACAAAATTGGAGAAGAGAGACCAATCATGTAGCATGAGATCAACCAAAAAATCTTGAAGAACCAAGTAATTGCAACCAACACTTTTGTGTATCTTTAACCTCCTTGGCCTACTTGAGCTTGAATAAGAAAACGCCTCTGAATATATTTCTTCAAATAAATTCTTATGATCTATTAAATGGCTTAAAACGTTTTAATTTTTTGTGTGGATAGATTTGGAGTAGTTTTGGAGGCAATTAAGATTAGGTAATGTAAATATGGTGAAGGTAGGGAATTTTGGATAAATTAAGATGGTTGATTATCATAATCTAGGAGCTTAAGGGAAATGTTTTCTTCTTATTATTATTTTTGACTTCAAGAGGTGTAGAATTCTCTTAACTTACTTGATCTGAAGATTTGAGTATGTGTTTTGTAGATTCAATCGAAGCATGTTCTAAAACCATATTTTTTAGAATAGTTAAGAATGCGTGAATTCTTTTTAATAAAATCATGAAATGAGATAAATTTATGGATTTTTTAATATGTTTTATCCCTCTATGCGAAGAAAAGTAGTAATTTTTTTTATATGACCTACGTGAAAAAGCATGAGTTATTATGCACAAAATCATGATAAGTTCAAAAAAGATCAATTTTGAATGATTGAGATAAAGGATGTATGAAATTTGCTTTTGATGTGATTTAAAAGCTTGTATTTTATGCTAAACATGTTGTGTCAAGATCCTGGAAAGTTTTGAAGCATGATAATATGACTTGATGTGTTAAATTTGCTTGTAAATACATGTTTAGTTTTGGGTGTATTTTGAAGACATGAAGTATATATGATGATGAATGAAACATCAACTGAATAGATATATCCTTTAGTGTAACACCTTGATCCACTGAATAAATGACCATATTAGTTGACTAACAACTATTGGATAAATATACTCGTTCTTTGGTTTTTTATAGAATCAAATTAATAACCCCATCATTCGATTGATAAGTTAAACTAGTTAACTGAAGTGAGTTTCAGTTGACTAAACCATCTTAGGATGGGTTTGAATAATTCACCGACTGAATTGTATAATCAATCGATTGAATTTGAGTTTCAATGAACTAGTTTTTTTAACTAACTATATAAGAAGAATGCATTGACTAAATTAATTTTAAGGTTAAGTGATTGGTATCAATGGCCATCTGGTTTAATTAGGCATTCAACTGATTGACTTATTGGTAAAAGTGAATAAAATGATATTAAAAGTTTTCAAATGGTACACTATACCATTTAATTATTTAGGTTTGTGATCCCGCCATGTATATATTATTGGTACAAGCATGATGGTTTGATATATGTATGGATTAGACCATTATGATTGAATAATATACGCCCAAATGACTTGTACCACATGATGGTTGGAATGAGGTCCTTATGGTTTTCCTAATGAGAATTGGTAATATAACACTATAGGCTAAACAACTTATAAAAGGGATATAAAAATATTCATATGAAGTGAATAGCCTTGAGAGGCTATACATAATAAGAGAAACAAATTGATAAGCATTGAACCATAAGAGGTTACCCTATATTACTGAATTGATAAAGGCTAAACCATGAGAGGTTACACCCTATTATTGAAAAGGTTCAGATTGAATCTTATGAGACTACCCGTCATTGATGTCATTGCTAATATTGGCATATTTAAGTGGTATGTGTCTCTAACCACTGTCTAATAAGAATATCCGAACTTAAAGTGAAAGATAATATGGGCCTTATACATGACGCATGGTCTACGATTCATATGATATTGTATATACAGACCAATCGTGATCTATGATTCGATATCCTTGTGCAGCTGGTCTTGAATTTCTTCAACCATATTTATATCTCAGTCTTGGTATATGATGTGATGTTATTTTATGGATAACCTATAAGGGCTACAACTAGGCTTTTCTCTACTATATAAGTGTTATATGTGGGTAATGACATATGCATACTTAATGATTAGATGACATAAATGGTGTGGGATTGGTTTATGTGAGATTATAGTCAAGCTTCATACCCATATAGAGATTGGATGACTTATATTGCGGCTTACATATATGATATTACAACCAAACTCTATACTTGTAGAGGGATTTAAACACTTTAGAAGATGTGTGATTGATGTGTATATGGTTGCAGCTAAATCCACTCCCATCAAGGGATTGTGTGACCTAAAATATATTATATTGATTATGGTATATATGTTAGTATTTGATACTTGTGGAGTTAGAGACCCATAAATCCTCAATATAGGATTGTGACTACCTATATCCATATAAGGAATAACTAGAATATGAATTGATTTATCGGTAATAGAGAGTACAATTATTTCGTATGATTATTATGCTTGTGATTGTCATTGATACGTGATTAGCATATTTTTAGAAAAAATGAAAACGTGATTAAGCATGATCCATATACTTGAATTGAATGTGCATAACTGCATATATATCATTCTAGTATTGACACGCTTTACTCAATTTCTTATTGTACTAATAGTTATCGTTTCATGGTAACTTGCTCTTCAAATGAGTAGGGAACATAGTGTAGGGTGACCATTAATATATCCTATCCAGCAGTATATTTTAGTTCAGAGAGAGAGAGAGAGAGAGAGAGAGAAGTTGTTTTTGGTGTTGATTTCATTGATAATTTTGTAGTAGAATCGTGATTTTGATTTGACGATATATTTTTGGCCTGCAAGTCATTCATTCTCTCTTTGTATTTTAGAGATTATTATTATACCATATACATTTTATTATCACATTATTATATTGATTATGGTTTATTTAGCATTATATTTAACATAGGGTTGATGTCAAGACATCTATTTTATGTTAGATACGTCAATAACAAACTGTGTTTTTCTTTTACTTTTGTGTTAAAACTATTTTTAAACAAAATTTTATAGGGATGTTACAGCCTTACGTGTCATTCCTAATTTTAAGATAAGAGATCTGAGCTAATATATCAAATAGCATCTTGGAGCTCTCTTAGGATTCAATCGGCACAACACCACTATATATTTGAAACACAAAGAATTGAAATAATTCCTTTGAGCTTTAGCCTTTCATTTAGTATAATATTTTAATTTAGAAACTAATTAATATTATATTTTTACCTTTTTTTGGTAAAAATAAATAGATTAGGTTATTACTAATTACATTGAACTTGTAATCAAGTAATTAGTATTATGATAAACCTATGTAATAGAAAGGAAAGTAATTAGTGTAAATGAATTTTTCTAGAACAATGATATAATGGCCATTTTATAAGTATTTTAATTTTTGAATTTTAAAAAATGGATAGGAAGTTTATGGTTGAAATAGATGGAGGGTTATCTAGTATATAACAGTTAAAAGTTAGGGTTATATGGTACATTTAAAAAAATAGGGTTATATTTATATATTAAGTCTAAATATGTGAATTTTTATTTAATATTTTAATAAAAAAATAATTTTATACATTCAAGTTTTTATTTAAGAAACAAAAAAATTAAAAGATTTATAAAAGGATTAACAAAGTAAATAGGTTTTATCAACACATAGAGGAAGGGTAAGAGAAACCTAGTGCACCGACGAGAATGGGGCTTGAACCTTGTCTCCTAGGACAAAGGGTGGAAGCTGCCCTAGCTTAGGATTTACAGTTAGAGAGCCTTTAAATAGGTGGGTTATTAAATAGGTATCATCTTCCTCAGTTTGGCATTATGATTTCCTTTGTTGTTATTGTTTAGGTTGATTCAACTTTAAGCGAATATTTGAAATTAGTGAATTAATGCCCTTTTCTCTTGATTGGATCGACGGTCAAGTGTTGGGCTGCCTGAAAAATCTCAAGGATGAAGTGGAGAGAGGTAGGTACAGTGTCTCAAGTGTGTAGTATAGTTTCGATATGACAACTTACAGAGTAGAAGAGCTAGCGAGTTGAAGGAAAAGAGGACAAATAACTCTCTAGAAGCAAAAATTTAATTTTATAGATCTCGTAAATATATGGATTAAATAATTCTTTGAGACCATTGTTTCATGTTTGATTCGAGTTTCTCAAATCTTCCATGCGATGGAATAGGATTAGATGTAGTTCTATGGATGGGATTAGTGAAGCCTAAATCGGAAAAAGAAGAAGCTCTAAGTGGATGAATTGATTGTTGAAGGATAAGGAAGATGGTGGAGCTTTTATTAAAATTGCATTCTTGACTTACTTTTTTCTACTTCTAATTTTTTAATCTTTCCATTTTTTATATGAATATCTAAGTTTTTCATTTATTTTTAATTTTTAGATTCTTTTTTTATTTACTTTTTTAATTTCTTATCTTTAATATTGAATCTTTTAATTTTTTATCTTTCAATTATAAAAATAATATATTTCTTTTTTTATATATAATTCATTAAAAATAAAAAAATAAAATGTAAATATTTTTTATATTAAAATATTAATTAAATAGCATAGTTATGAAGCATTTCTTCATTTGGATTTGAAGAGAATGTTATAGATCAATGCACGTACATCAAGGTCAGTGGGAGTAAGATTTATTTTTTAGTTTTTTATATGGATGATATTTTACTTGTAAGTAATAATAAAGAGATGCTATATGAGGTAAAAAATATTCTTTCTAACAAATCTGATATGAAGGATATGGGTGATGCATCTTATGTCATTGGCATTAAGATTTATCGAGATAAATCCCAATGACTATTATGACTATCTCAAGAAGTATATATCAATAAGGTGTTATAAAGATATAGGATGGTATATTGTACACCAAGTGTGGCTCCTATTGTGAGGGGTGAAAATTTATAGTTAAGTCAGTTTCCTAAGAATGACTTAGAGAGAGATTGGATGAAAAATATCCAACATGCTTATGCAGTTAGAAGTCTTATGTATGCTCAGGTTTGTACAATACCTTACATTGCATATGTTGTTGGGGGTATTGGGGCGTCATTAGAGTAATCCAAGAGTTGAATACTGGAAAGCTACAAAAAAATTATGAGGTAATAAAGAGAACTAAGGACTATATGCTCATGTATCATCATGTTAAGGATTTGCAGGTAGTAGGTTATTCAGATGCATACTTGCTGGCTGTGTAGATTCACACAAATATACTTTTGGATTCATTTTCTTACTAGCCGGTGGAGCAATATCATAGAAAAGCAAAAGTAGGATTACATAGCCACTTCTACAATGGAATCATAACTCATCTCTTCATTTAAAGCAACAAAATATGGTGTGCAATTAAGAAATTTCATATTGGGTCTTAGAATAATGGATTCTATTTCTAGACCTTAAGTGTGACAATTTAGATGTCATATTTATCTCAAGAAACAGTAAAAGTGGTAGTCATGATAAAGGCATAGACATCAAGTACTTAAAGATAAAGGAACATGTTTTAAAAGGAGAATTGGTATTGGAGGTTGGAACACATAGGCATTGATTATATGTTACCTGATCCTTTAACTAAGGGCATGCCTAGGGATCATGGTTGTAATATGGGTGTTGGACCCTCTATGTGATAGTATTATTGTAATACATTATGTTGTTTGTAATAAATTTGTGATATATTTGTTTCTCATTTAGTCTGTATACATATAGTTTATTGAGAAATAATATAATAAGTGTAGGACCTTGAATAAACATTAGGTTTATCCACGAAGTTAAAGTTTTGGGTGAAATTAGTACATAGCAATACGTGAAAGATAACTTTCTGAATGTTGAAGGCTCATCGCCGTAATTCATGTATTAGTTTCATTATTAAGTTTATACTAATATAAGGAGACCATCATAAGAATCTAATTTATATGGACCAAGTGGAAGCATATAAATATATTTTAGTTTTAATAAAATTATCATTATTGTTTTATATGTAAAATATTTTTATATATATCTTAACCCAAAAGTGTGGCTCATATTAATTAGATATAAATTTTGGCCATACATTTTATAATATATGATAATATGTTAGCAATTAAGCCTAATCTATACCTCTCTATCTAATTATTGATGGTAGAATTAGAGTAAAGTATGTATGTATATTTAAGCATGTGTTTATCACATGATAATAAAGTAAAATAGGTAATTAAATTATTTATTTATTTACCTAATTATGTGTTTTGAAATTATAAGGAGGGAAACATGGGTGGTTATAGGTGTGGCTTCTTCTTAAAAAATTCGAGTGCAATTTCTATTGCAAATCAATTGCGGAGAAGATACTCAAGCATGTTCTTATTCCCGTTTTTTGTAAATAAAGCATGCACCATCGGGTTTGAGAAAAAGGGAGCAGAACCAAAATTTATTATTGCATTCATCATTTCTACAATTTCCTATGTTGATAATCCCATAAATGACCAGAGTCATGCTATATATATAATTTATATATAGTATTATATGATTTTAATTTCGCATAAAGTTCGTTATTTCATGTATTAGAATTTCACATGAATTTTAATTTGATTGTGCATGAATTCACGATAATAATGTGTTAATTATGTGATTCATGCCTTATTATTGCCTAAAATATTCAACAAAGATTATATCGGGTCTAGGGCAATAAAAGCTGGGCCTTAGCCTTCCTTTATGCTTTACCTCAAGGCCCTCAACAGGTTGTATTTTGACCACTGCCCTATTTTCTTATCTCTTAACAACTTTCCCCTAGCACATGCCTTTTAGAATGGAATCTTTATGGCTGTTAGTTTTTCGTTTTATACCTATGTTAACGAACCTTTAGAATTGTGCACTTGGAATCCTAGTAGTGTTCTTGGCCTGGCTTCCTAAAGCTACTAGAAAATGGAACAAGCTCAAGTTGGGGAACATCTTTAAGAACATCAAGAAGTTGAGGGATTCAATTTTTGGGGGCTCAATCTAAATTAGTTGATAGCCTTACAGACTACAATTGTGAGCGAGAGAGGGAAATTAGATCAAACTTAGAGTAACAAGGCCAAGACGAACAAGCTAGTTTTTGGTGATAGAAACACAAATTTCTTTCACACATATGCCATCATTAAGAGAAGAAAAAATTGGATTTGAAATATCCTCACCCTTTTCGGTAACTAGATAGCTGAGGGGGAGGAACTACTATCCTTCATCTTGGATTTTGCCTCACTCTTCGCAAGCTCCACCTTTGCTAATTTGGTTACACTTCCCATACCGACTCTTTTGAATCAATGTTTGAATGTCGACAAGATCTTCCTCAATGCTTTACCTTATGACACAAAAATTAAAAGGGGTATCTTTAGCATGGGACCTAACAAAGCACCAATGGAATTCACCCGTGTTTTTTTTTTCAAAAATTTTGGGAAATTATCAGGGATGGTTGTTGTAATTTTGTCAGAAACACCTAGACTACAAGTAATTTTAGGTCTTCTTTAAACCATACTTATGTGGCCCTCATACTGGAAGTCAACAATACTCATAGGATAAATTTCTTTAGGTCAAATAACTTATCCAATACAACAAATAAGATGATTACTAAGACCATTATCAATAGGCTAAGGCTGATACTTATAAAAAACCATTGGGTCATTTTTAGAGCTAAAAAAAGTTGATCCGGCCCACCCAACTTGATCTAACCTGACTTAATCCGTTAAATTCATCAACTCAATCCAATCCAAATCCGACTTGACCTGATGCTGATCCAAATATAAATGACTTGATCCGACTCCAACCTAACTCGACCCAACCCCATCCAATAACCTGCTATCAACCCAGCCCGACCTAATAAAACCAAATTCAATATTAACCAATTATGATAATAATAAAAATACACATGTCTTATTATTTATTTAAAACTTTTAAAAATGTATTATTATTTAACTCTTACTTATTTTCTGACTTTTATAGTGAACTTATTTGTTCACAAACAATATTCTAATTTTACACATTTTTTTGCGTAAAAACACAACATTAAAAATTCATAATAATAAACAAATAACAATTATTATACATTATTAATCACATGTTTACATAAAGTTAAACTTAATGCTTGCCCATAAAGTTAATGAGTTAGATTAATTTTGTTGGTCAATGTCTGATTTAACCCATATCTAAAGTGATTCAATCAAGGATTAACTTGGCTCGAACCCAACCTGACCCATCAAAACCTAAAAAGATTTGATTTGTTAAGTTAATCCAAACCTGACCCATCAAATTAACTCGAACATGAGCTCACTAGGCCCAAACCCAATCCAATAAAGTAAACGGGGCGGGTTTAGGGTGTGTGCACCTATACTCGTACCTGATAAGAAAATTCATACCCAAAATCTTACCCGTACCCCAAATGAGTATCCACTAACACATCCATATTTATATCCATTAGATACCTGTTATCTGATGGATAATCCATTTACCCATTAATGGATATTATCCAATAGAGAAATCTATTATCCGACGGATAAACTTATTTAGAGTAACACCAAATGGCAATTCTAACCCTAATTTATACTATATTTATTTTAAAATTAAGGGTAATTATATATCTAGTAAATGAGTACGGATATGAATATAGGTATAGGTATAGGTATAGGTATGGATATGGATATCCCATATTTGTATCCATACCTAAACTCGATGGGTAATTTTTTCCATCCTCATATTCATTTATCCATATCTGTTTAAGTATCCGATGGATAAAAACTATCAGATTTTGGATAAAATCCACCCTATCAGACCCGACAAGCTAATTTGAAATAATCTAAATCCAATCCGATTCGAATCCAAACTATTTCAACCAAAACCTGACCCGATCCAGTAAATTAACCTGATATAATCTAGAAACGCAATGACTCGAAGCTGAAACCAAAGCCAAGTAATAAGATGACCCGACCACAACTAAACTGCAAATTACCCAACCCAAAAACGACCTGATCTGCCCAACCCTATTGCCACCTATATTCATTCCAAGGTACTTTCCTAGAAAGTAGAAGAGCATCTGACAACATCATTTCTCACTAGAGAAATTCTACACTCTCTTAAATACAAACACACAGGTAAAGACGGTTTCATGGTCATCAATATTGAATTATTCAAAGTTTTTGACAGGCTTATATAGTCATAAAGAGAATGTTAGAATGGTTTACACTTCATCCTAGACTCATTGAGCCTATCATGTTCTGTATCACCACTCCAAAATACTAGATTTTGATTAATGGAAGCTTCATTGACACAGTTATCCCATCTAAAGGAGCGAGGTAGGGGGATCCCCTCTCCCTTATTTTCATATCATCTGCACGGAGGTCCTTTAAGCTTTAATCAATCAAAAAGTGGAAGAAGAACTTTGGGATCTAATGCCAATTGCTAATAAGAAATTAGCATTCTCCCACCTTTTATTTGCTTTTAATATTATCCTCTTCTCCAGGGTAGATGACAAGAATGTGGAGTCAATTAGTCGGGTTCTTAGCAGCTTCTGTCAGCAATTAGATAAACTTGTAAGCTCAAATAAATCAAAGATCATCTTCTTGCCTAGTGTCACTGACTAAGAGTGCAACGAGATTACAGAAATGATGGATATGTCGGTGGTGTTAGACCTGAGAAAATGTTTGAGATGCCCAACCTCTCACCTAAGGGCTTCCTCAATTAAACTCCATGGTTCAATCCATAAGTTAAAGCTAAGATTAGCCAAATGGAAAGGGTGCAACCTATTCTTAGAAGGTAGGTTGTTTCTTGCAAAAATTAGGTCTAGAATCGGTCCAAGTGTTCAACATGCAGGTTGACTTGATCCCTAAAATGGTAACTTATGAGCTTGACAAAATCATGAGAAGTTTTCTATGGGGATATAACCAATCTAGGAAATAGATTCACCATGTATCCTAGGAAACCGTTAACTTGTCAAAATGTAAAGGTGGTCTCGGGATATGAGGGGCAAAGTAAACAACAAGGCACACCTCATGGGACTAGGTTAGAGGTTATGGAAGGATAAAAATGCCTTGTGGAGCAAGGAAATTTGAGGGAAATATATGGAGGAAGGTAATCGAGCCCTCAAAAGGAATCTATGAACAACTTGGAAAGCAATCAATAGACTATCACATCTTCTACACTTAGGTACCAAATGATCAATTGTTAATGGAAACATTGTAAGACTATGACATGCAACATAGTGCTGGTTGAACATGTTAAGAGAATGTATCTCTGAACTACTTCAAAGGGAAGAAGAGGAAATAAAAATCATTGACATCTAGTCAAATGGAAGTTGGAATTTTAGCACAATCTCCTTCCAAGTACCCCCTCAATCATCCAATCGATTAGAGTGGTTCCTAAGGCTTGCATAAATGTGAAGCATATTAACACTCCAATTTGGAAGCTTACTAGTTTAGAATTTTTCTCGCTAGGGGCAACTTATAGAGACATTTTGAGTAGAGATAATAAATTAATGCTGGGTCATTGGAGCTAAATCTAGAAGTTTGATGGACCACTAAGAACATGCTTAATGATTTGATATATCCTTCATTAAAGATTGCCTACTAAGGAGTTATTTTGCAATAGGTAAGTGCTGAATAATAACTCATTCCCCATTTACCTAACAATGGTTGAAAGCTACGTTTATAGTTTTTGTGGGTGTGATTTTTTGAGGCAAAATTTGGAAGCACTAAATGTGGATCCAACCTCACCGAATCTTATCATAGATAGGTTCTCAAACTGGATCAGAAGCAGTTGCTCCGCTTCTGACATAAAATTTTGGAACATACCCTGGGGTATCATCTTCATGTTAACCTTGTAGGCGATTTGGTACTATAGGAGCAAAGTGGCTTTCAAATAAAAAGAAACCCATAATATCTTCAACCTAATCTCAAGATGGTTATTTGAATGGTGTTTCCTTGCAAAATATAGAGCTTTCAAGGTTGAAAATAAGATGACAATTCTAGTTAGCTGTCAGGAACAAGATTAGATAAAAATAAACACAAATGGTTCAACAACAACTAACACTCTTACATTGGGGTAGAAGATGTGTTTTTAAGGATTAGTTAGGTAAATGGGATGGATGATTCACTAGTGACATAAGATCTACTAAAAACATGCTCACAAAAAATAAAAATAAAAATTAGGCTCTCCGTGATGACCTGATTAATTATGGCAAAAACCTTAGGGATGGGGAAAATTCATGTGAAGTGTTATGTTGATTCCATTATTCAACTTTTATAGTCATGTAATTTATCTCATCCTTGTAATGTTATTGTTTTGGATTGCATGTACCATTTGCAGAGCTTTTGTGACAACACACATTATTGCATGTTCATAGGGAAGGCAATAGGGTAGCTAACAAGCTTGCTTGCCTCAGACACATTATGACACTTAACTTTTTGTTTTTTGATGTTTTCTTTACTTTTGTTACATCTTTCATTAATGATGGTTGTAAGGGGAAATGTAAAAAAGAAGAAGATAAAATTTAAGAATTAAAATTTTTTCCTTAGTTGATTTGCCTAGATAAAGAATACAAAGTGACGTGAAGGTTGTGATGTATAGAGTAAACTACTTCTAAGCAAATAAATAACCTTTCATAGGACTGTACAACGCTGTATACATGAAATGTCCATTAGTAAAATATAATCTTGTTAATAAGGAGGTATAATTTCCATTTGAAACAAATACATTTTCAATAGAACTGAAGCAGTCAGCATTAATATCATAAACAAATCATTTATGTTTTATATATAAGTGGGTACTGGATAGGTGTGCCTTTAAAATTATTGGGTCCAAAGCTACTTAAATAGGTCAAGATCATTGGTCATTTTGATTCCTCTCTCTTGGGTGACCACGCTTAAGGCCTATTCGGTAGTTATTTGTTTCTAAAATTATTTGCATATTATTACTTTATTTTGCCTATTATTTTTATAAATGTATTATCTATATTATCTACTATATATTATTACTTTATAAATATATCCCAATATCTTTTACTAAATATTTAAACTATTCTATATTTTTACCTTTATACCCTCATTAATTATACCGACCCATTACACTACAATTATTCATATCATTTATTATTATCAATATTGATATTAATTATTAATAATTAATAATCATTGATTGTTATTCTCAATATTAATGAATATTAGTATTAATTATTAATTCATATGAGTTATATAATTAATAATTATTAATAATTCATATTAATAATGATCAATTATTAATTATTATCATGCTTACTATTATTACTAATTACTAATATTAATGATTATTCATTATTAGTTTTAATTAATTATGAGTAATTAAGATAAATAATGTATAATTATTATGAATATTATTACTAATATTAATTATTATTGAATATTCATTATATAATTCTTAAGAATATTATTTATTATTTATAAATATTATTAATATTTATTATGATGACTATTATTAATTTTCCATTTTTAATATTCATCACTAATTGTTGTTATTATTAATTATTATTAAGCTTAATTATTGTTTAATTAATATATATTATTAAAATAAAGAATGTCAAAAATTATCACAATACATTAATTCATTTAAGATCATTTAAGCCGTCAAATACTATTATTACTTCAGCAACATTTATATATAAATAATGTGTCTACCAATCATCATTAATATTTCTGTTATATTATTAGTTCAAACATATTATGATAAAAAATGATGTTACCATACAGACACTTATTACATTCTTAAATTTTAAAACAAACATCCATGCGGCGTAGAAAATCAACAGGGTTAGTCCAAGGGACTAGCAAGTATCAGACAAGTCAAATCATACCATCATCAACCAAACATGCGCACCATGAGGTACACTCTTATTCATAAATCCTCTAATTTAGCAAGGGACTCCGTATATGCTTATGGCCCATAACTTATGGAGATGCTGGATACCAGTTTTGAACTTGACTACACAGATAGCGGAGGCCAAAGAGCATCAATAGGCTCGACATAAAAAATAATGCCTATGCAATCGGTATTCTCCTTCAATTAGAAACACAGTTCGACTTCTACAGTGTCACAAAAAAACATGCACACAGTAACAGGTTACTTGATGCAGACGTGCAGTATCCACGATCCACCAGACGACCTCAGTCGTGCATTTGATACAAACAGATGACTTTTGGGTCAGTGTTGACATGCTAACTTTATAGAAATACAACTTGCACAGTTACATGTAAAAGACTAATGGGGGATAAACAGTCTTAAGATAAGTCATTGGCACCAACCCATCAAATGTATAAAGTACACAATTACTTGTTCTCTTAATGCACCCTAAATCTTCACAAAAGTGGCGCACTCGACCAGCTAATTCGCACCTCTATAAAGCGAAAGTTGAGAGATAAAGGGATACAGACAAAATCTGGCGACAAATTGAGCTACGTTGTGCAAATAATTCCAACTTCTCGGCCCCGTCGCTGATGGTGCTTTAGAGAGAATCAGGGAGGAGACAGGAATTTTTGGGAAAATATAGATTCCTTGTCTCCCAGGCAAGGCTGAATATATATATATATATTAAAGCAAGTGTTGATCCACGGATTGACACATCATTCTCCAGAAAAGGACAAACGTCCATATCAACCAGAATCAAATAACAAACTCAGCAAACAAAAAGAAAGAAAGAAAGAAAGAGTACGCAAAACTAAAAGATTCAGCTGATTCCTTATACTCAAGCAGCGACGTAGTCCCGGTATTTAATGGGTGGGCCTGAGTATCTCTTGGGCCTCTGTCCATTAGGTTGTCCGTTGGGTCGTGCATCAGTTGCTTTCATTAAGGTTCCAGATTTGCAAAGACACTGCAAGATGATAACATAGGTATGCAGAATTTGACACTTCTATCATAAAAAAGAAGAAAATGTGAATGCTAATATAGGTACTGTGGGGGTTAAGAGAATCAAAATATACAAGTCCAGATGTGGTAACCTGTTATAGACCCTAATCAACACAAAGGCACAACATGGTGCTTCCTAACTTTACTTGAATTCCAAGAGGCAGAGAAGGTGCAAAATGGTCATAAAGTTGCTAGAAAAAATTCTACAATTCTGTCATCAAACTTGACCTATATAGCTAACTGAGGAAAAACAATGGTCAGATGAGAAAATTGTTACATAGTGCTGCTCCTCAGAAACTCTAACCAAACCAACTGCATCACATCTGACTTGTTTAATAAACGTGCAAAAAAGTAAAATTTGAGCTAAACTTATTTAATAGAATGAACGGGCTAAGCTCGCGAGCTTAGTACTATAAACAAGCCGAGCCTAATTTTTTTTTTTGCGCTTGGGCTCGGCTCGTTTGATAAATGAGTCTAAAATTAACGTTCGGAATCGACTCATTTAACTAAATAAACAAGTTGAACTATTAAAGAGTCAAACCTGAGCTGACTCGTGAGTTGCTTGACTCATTTACAACCATAATCATCATGAACGCAATCAAGATAAACAATACACTCAGCCGTTATCTACTGGGTAGAGCTTAGTATCTTAAATAGCAGTTGTGGTTTATGGAAATCTAAACAACAAGAAGCCAAGAATTTCAACACATACTGGATCAAAATTCAGATACATCCATCATACACTTGAACCATAAACCAATCAACTGAATGGACCTAATTTCAGAAGAACTTATGATCAGTAAACAAAGGAAGGGATCGATTCGTCAAAGCTAGAACACGAAAAAAGTGCTCTGGTTTCATTGAATCATTTCATCGAACAGGTAACATGCAACGTAAGTCAAAGCTAGAGCATCCCTACAGTGTCCTGGTTTCATCGGACGCTCAGTAACACTAAACAGCACGCTCAAAATTAGAACAAAATTGACTTCAAAAGCTTAAATAATCAATATCTGCTTGACAAAAAAAGACAAAAAGGCGAGCTCTGGATTCATATTATACCGATCAAAACTCCTGCCTATAATTTCTCTTCTCGATTCACTCCATCGGACGGCAGTGAATCATCAAGTATCACAGATTCAACGGATTCTTGTTGTTGTTGTAGTTGTGGTTTAAGTTTTTGATCGGCGTTCATTATCTTCTCCATATCTTGCATCCTGGTCCGCACCACGCTGGTCACGAGCACTGAAATAGCAAATGCCAAATAATTTAGGATTTGTTAAAGGAAAAAAATAACAAAGAAATCTGTAGCACTACGAACAAAATTAAGTACCGGCGGCAGTTCCGAGTGCCCAAATCCAGAGGATTTTTACGCCGGCGGGTTTATCTCCGAGCATCTTCTGCTTGTTTCACAACTCACAAAGTCACAAGTAGCAGGTTTTCCCGACTCCGAGAGCACAGACCGGCGTCTTTGGACTTTAGATATTTAGGGGTGGATTAATGGTTTGCAAAAAAAAAAAAAACGGTATATAAAAACTTACAGAAAAATTACAAAATATAATTTTGAAATATGTAAAATATATAAAATAACTATAATTTTTTAAAAACACACCAAATACTTTTAAGTTTAGGAAATATTACACCATTTTTTATGAACAATAACCTTTGACTGTATAATAAATTATAAAAAAATTTAAAAACCATGTGAAATAATATTTTTATTCTCGATCTGGGTTCTTATTATTTTATTATATTCTCTAACTAATTTTCCACCAATTACCTAGTAGATTATACTTAAAGCATCCCCAAAAGTAATACCCCCACTTCCTTGTCAATTAATAGTGAAATATTAGACTCTTCAAATCAAACTAACACTCACTTATTTCATCATCACCTTTCAAAAGTTTTAGTGGTCTTGAATTTCTACCCAAAATCTTCTGTCATTGTCTTGTTCATCTTGAAACAAATGATGTTACTGTTGAAGAACAACTTGGACACTTGAAGACCTTCATGTTAATGTTGATGCTTCCCTATTCGTTGCCAATCGAACTCATGCTTGAAAGAAGGTAAGCGAGCACAAAAGGTATGCTATAGTAACACTTCATCTTTCACAAATTCTTGGTTTGCCACCATAGATATAGTGTTTTTTGGTGGATTTTTCTCTTTTGGCTTGGTATAGGTGCATGTATGTGCTAAAAATGAAGTCTGTGAATTTTTGTGCTGAGTTTTACTTAAAATGTTAGTACTACAAGTAAGCATGTGAAAGGTTTCATCCCTAAAAGTTTATTTGGTGATTAGGTTTCAACGTATGCGTACAAAAATGGGTTCTTTGCTTTGATTTTAGTAGATATTAGGGGTTCTGTTAAAAAAATTGTTAGCTACTAGTTTATTTTTGAAAGATTGGTATTAGTGGTTGGTTTAAAATATTATTATGTGCTTTTTACTAGTGGAGTCACATATAAATATAAAGTATTTGCTTTGTTTATATACAAATTAGGGCACATATTTAAAATATTGTAACCACTGATTTGTTTAAGTGTTGATAGTGGTTTGTGTGTTTAATATATGTAATATATATTCTATCTTATCAGTGGTGAGGTTGTTATTTAGAACACATTAGAAACCATTATTTATATTGGTATACAAAAAAGAGGTTTATGTCAAAAGTATTAGAAAGCAAAGAATGTTGGTTGATTGTTTTGTTATTTATTATAGTTGAAAAAAATGATGCTTGGGGAATGGTTGATTATTCATTATGAGGATCAAGATTATGGCATTAGGATAAATGATGTTGACATATATTATTTGGTAGACTTAATCTTTGATTTAGATGAGTGTGCTTTAAAACATGATGTGTGTCCTCTTAGGAATCTAATATGTGAGGATAAAAATAAGAAAGAGTAGACTATAGAGCTTGTCAATGATGATGTAGTGGCATATATGTTTGATCAATTTTTGTTAAAGCTACATAAGGAAAGTATATGTATAGCTAATCATTTTGGTGTTTATAAAATTATGGAATTATTGCAAGAGCATTTCTATTGCCCATAGATGATAACATTGGTACAACATATTATTGGGAGATGAGTGACTTGTCAAAAGAGTAAGAGTTTCTTCCATAAGGGTTTGCATACTCCTTTACTATTTCCTAATAAAATATAGGAGGGAATCAGTATGGACTTTATCTTAAGGTTACCTGATGGGCCAAATCCACAAGCACACAGACTTGTAGTGGCATGTCAAGATTGTATCCCATAGGGACTTTGTTGTTAATTACTAAATCCTCACCATTTATGGCTATCTAGAAAAATCAAATTTGGGAAGTACAAAATGGATAACAAAATAAAATGAAATAGTAATGCTAACGATAGTAAAAATCTAATTAAAAGCCTAGGATTGGATTGTTGTCATAATTCGATAATTAATGAATAATCAATTTAATTGCCAAACAATTACCTAAATCCGAGAAGATGAAATAACCTAAATTAACTAATTTCATTCAAGGTCTAAAAGTCATGCCTAATCCAAATTCCTAACCTATTTTCATGGTATTAAATTGAATTAAATCCATTACATTTTATGATAAACCAATTAAATCCCCAAGAGACTCTAGCCTATTTTTATTATTTGACTCTCCCATTCAATTATTAGATTTTTGGTTATTAATCTTTACCCTTTAGATCTTAGCTTAAAACCCATATTTAGTTAAATTAGTGATCAAATAATTCAACCGTAAGTAAATAACTTAACAATTGAAATCAATAATTCAAGCAATTGAAACAAAAATTAAACTAATTTATCATTAATCTACAATTTAGACTATATCCAATCCTAGAAAAAGGAATCTACTCACTTATAGTTAAATCAATAGTCACAATAGAGAAATTAGACATTGATAAAATAAAAGGGTAATAGATTAAAAGATAGAACTAGGGTGTTGAAGATATGAAGAGTCAATCGCTGGATCAGAATGATTGCAGAGCTTCAAAGTCAAATCTAATGGGTTTTTGCATCAAAGAGAGATGAATACAAATGAGAGGAATAAAAAATAGAGAGCCATCAGAATGAAAGATAGCCTCACAAAATCTCATTTTAGTCAACCCCTATTAGGTCTAGCAAAATCCACCGTTGAATGTAATTGTCCGATCCTTTAAAATTGTGTCAAGAAAATAAAATCTAATACCCAACACGACCGAGTTGGTTAACATGGCTAGGCCATGTTGGGGTTAGAGACTGAGTGGTCATGTTGAAAAATTACACAGCTATGTGATCAATATGGCAAGTCGTGTTGGCTCATAACTTCTTCGTTTAGGGTCAAAATGAGGTGATCTTGGATACGTTGGAAAGTTGAGAAGAAGACATATCATTTTTGTTCTTTACACTTTTCCAAATTAAGATCGAATCAAAATAAAAATTCTCACTTTTCAATCAAAGCCTTCATGTCGCCTCATATTAGCCTTATTTGCATCCATTGAGCACACCTACAAAACAAAATGTCAAAGGAAGCAATATCCAAGAATCTAATAGAAAATCCAACAATATGCATAAATAATCCATGTAAATAAGCATATATAAAGAGGGACAATCATCCTAATATTAGTCATTTTACTAATTTATCATTACCAAGGACACAAGGGGGGAAATGATTCTATAATGGTAGTGGTATATAGATTTTCTAAAATGACACATTTTATTCCTTGTAGTATAATAGATGATGCAACTCGTGATAGATTTATATTTTAAAGAAGTAGTAAGGTTACATGGTATTTCTAAAAGTATAACGTCCGATAGAGATGTAAAATTTTGAGATACTTTTGGAAGATACTTTGGTTTATGTTAGGTTCTAAGTAGTTATTTAGTACATCCCATCATCCACATATTGATGGTCAAACTGGAGTGATTAATAGAAATTTGGGAACTTTACTACAAGGATTAGTTAATAAGAGTACAAGTGATTGAGATATAAAACTTGTGCATGCTGAATTTGAATATAATAGGAGTCCTTATTTTCATTTAAGTCCATTTGAAGTTGTCTATGGAGTTAATTATTACTTGTCTATTGATATATTGTCATTCAATAAAGGTGATATTAAGAACTGTGATACTAAAGAAAGGGTTAAATTCTGTAAGAAACTTTATGAGCAATTAACAACAACATTGAGAAATCTAATGCTAAATACCAAACTCAAGTGAAGAAAAATTGAAGTAAACATGTGTTTTACTAAGATAATTGTTTTGGTTACAGAAAACATAAACCAATGCCAAGGGCCGATGAACCTTTAAAGACCTTAAGGAAATTTGACATTAATGCTTATGAATTGGAATTACTTGAATTCTATGGGGGAGCTTCTAGGACTTTCAACGTTGGCGATTTATCACCTTATTATATTGATGCTAATTTGAAGGAAAACTCTCTTTTATAAAGGGAAAATGATGTAGGAGCATCTAACTCTCACTCTTCTACTATTGGAGGTCAAGAGTTAACACCTTTATAATAACTTTAATGTTTCTAATATTTTGCTAAGTGATTCTTGTAACTATTATATATGTTTGCAATAAAGAGAATTCACCAAAGAAATCTAGCGTACAAGACAAAGACAAGATACGAGTTATAAAGTTGCATAGAAGACAAAGTTACAAGACATGAAACTTGATTACATGGTTATTACATGTATTGCATGATTAGGGTTTTGTTTACCTTTGATATTTTATGTACACTTTGTATAGTCTTGTAACTTGCAATTGTAGATCATTATATGTGTAATATAGGCATGTAGTGCATTAGTTTAATTCTTATTTTAACTAGGATAATCTAACTAGTTAAAGGTCGTCGGGTTGGGCTTGGTTAGTAAAGACAAATTAAGACCATCATGTATATATATACATATATGTCGACCTATACATTAACATAGAGATCAAGTTGAATAAAATCTAAGAATTTTCGCAATTCTTCCTTCCTCTTCAAGTGAATATTCTTGAGAGTCTAGGTATTTTTTTCTAGAAATTTTTTTTTGTGATTTATCTTTAGAATTGAGTTGTTCTTGGTGAAGATCAAACTTAAATCATGGAGCTTTGTTGAAGATCACCTCCTTAATCGAGCACTACATCATCTTCGAGCACCATTTCTATTCCAATGTTCAAATCAAAGAGATCTTGTATTGTGAAAGAATAGTTCCTCTATTATTATCTTCTACATCACTAAGCCTAATAATATGGGACGGATGTATGCCAAGTTCAAATACTCAAATATGCATGTTTTGTGATATGCATGTTTTGTGAATAAACATGATAAAAAAAATTTATGACTAGTTCTTGGTGCAACCTTCATATTTCTTTACTTTAAGGTGTACACTTGAATAATATATTGTGATTCGAGGAATTACAGCACAAAGGAGCCAGAAATAGTTCCGGGATAAATGATTGTTATTTTTGGACTCTTGAAGTACAGGTAAACGTCGGAAGCTCTAAAAAGGCATTCGATGTTTATAGGTATAGATTTGTCCAATCGAAGCGCAGTTCAGTTTTCCATTGGTGTTTGATGCGGATACTTGATTCATCTGGATACGTGTTCTCAGACAAACCCATGGCGGAAGCTATTGTTCAATGCTTGCCTCCGTTGTTTTCCAGGAAAAGCTAATATTAGTCTTTCCTTTAAGTTTACTTCCGGTAAGTGTCTAAGACTTGGTGTCAGCTTTGACTGAATCAATTGTTGCTTATGAGCGAAGGAGGATATAGAGGATTTCATGTTTACGTGGCATTTCTTCACCGTATACTTGCTTCAGCAGCAAGCTGTGTGGCATTTCTAAACTGGACAATCAACTGTAGTTGACACTGTAATTTGTGATGGCCAAGTCTCAGAGCCTGACACCGTGTATTTTCTATTCTAAAAGATAGCGTTGTACTGATTTCATTCTTTGGACAACTATCAAGCCGGAACACTTACGTGTCTTTGATATTAATTAATAGGAACGTCTCTGTTCATTTACAGCAACGCTCTGCAGCAGAGGTAACTTTCCCGCTGGTATGGACGAACGCCTGCTGCAGCCACCCTCTTTACCGGGTGGCAGAACTGATTGCAGAGGAAGCTCTAGGCAGTCATTTATCATTGCAGTTGAACCTGCCACCCAAGTTTATTTTTATTCTGGTTAGGTGTGAGAAATGCCGAGGAAGCTCCAGGATGAACTTGGTATACGGGCAGAAGATGTCCCTGTTGGTGAATTTATGTCGTTTGGCCGTATGCTATACAAAGCACCATCCGATGGAAAATGGGGAGAACATGAACGTAAGACGCTTGATTCCTTAACTGATAGTGCTCAGGTTTTTTCAATTACGGAATATAATTTTTGATAGATCAATTAGACCAGTGCCACTTAATTAGAAAAGCAAGTATGAACAGTAAGTAGGCATTGTTAAGTTGGTGGTGGTGGGGGGGGGGGTTATTGATATCGCCGTCAAACAGGAGCATTAGCATCGGTCTTATCAAATCCAGACTTGCTAATCTCATGGTTTATACGGAAATTTGAGTTGGATTGGGTGCCTATATGCCTTTAATTCAGTTATCCCGTTATAGTTGTCTCCACGGACAGAGGAAAGTTACAATCTTGAAAGTGACACACGTTGCCACCGGCCCCCTAGCTAGAGCTGGGCGATGCGCGGCGTTTTAATTGCCGTCATGGCATTGCCGACCCTAGCGACTTAGCGAGCATTTTGCATTGTAATTGGTGTTACCGAGATCATCAAAATTTTATGAATGTAATGTTCAGACACAATCAAGTCGATTTATTCTTTGTCTGTGGCTAATTTATTAAACAAGTTAATTTGTTATTAAACATGTCCTAATTATTAGTACTCTCAAATTTAACTCATTTATATTTTATTCGTTTTGATAATTGACTCAATTTATATAAACACATCTTTCTTTTTTAGAACTTAAGACTAAAGCATGATACAAATATACTCTATGCTATTTCTATATATATTAGGATTAATAATAAGTTTAATTTGATAGTGATAACAACATGCCACCAATGGTTAAATAAGGCATTAATACTTAAAAGTAGAATATCACATGAGTCCGGACCAAAGTGACTTCAAGTGATAAAGTGTTGTAAGTGTTTCACTAATAGTGATCTAGGTCTGTCAGAACTAGAGGACCTTAATATATTCTATGTAAGTTTGAACCACTGGTTAGTAAGGGATATGCATACTTAATTGTTAGCGGTTTACTAGTGCCTACAAGGTGTATCTTACCCCAATTTGACTGTTATTTCTCATTTGTTGGGGAAACAGGAGTGGAAAATAAAAGTAAAAGAGAAAGTAATATTGACTCTTATCTCCCATTTGTGGAGTAAAGAGGGGTGAAAATAATACAAGTGTGTTTATGGTCTCAATATGATTAAGTAATTGAAAATGTGTGATCACTTAATTATGAACTCTAATACGGTTTCCTTCTATGTCATCTCGTATCATAAGTAGTTTATGCATGTATAATATCCATCTTGTTATATGATTTCTATATGTTATGCATTACTTATTTTATTAATGTATTTTGTTACTTTATTTAATACGTAGCATATCTTATGATATGATTTCCTTATTATATGTATTGTTTATTTCCATGAGTAGATGGTACTTTGTTTTACATGTAGTTGTTGATTGGACGCTTTTGATGTGATGTCTACGGTGAGTAAAGTTGGGCTAACCTAGCTTATTGTTATTGGAATATCTCATGTAGGCTTTTATATTATATGTTTTCTATTGTCTATATTCTATTATATTATGTTTTGTAATCTTGTATCATTATAAGATCAAGTATTTTATACACTTAATCTCTAGCTATGAGTTACTTTTAATATTATATCCAATAAAAATTGGATATAAAAGGTACATAGTTTATGTTGAATACGGTATAACATCCTAAATTTTTATTTTATCATTTGTGAAGTCATATTTTTTTTAAAAAGAAAGCTTTTCAAATCGTGATAATAGGGGTATTAAAAATTACAAGACTAAATATTTCCCCCAACTAAAATAATACTATAATTAGTGTAAATAGGGACATGGGAGTAAGCATTATTTTTATTTTTATTGAGTCTTGCAGTAAGTATTATTCAATATTACTCTTTTAGTTTTTATATGTTTTTTTATCATGAGAATATATTTTCATTATTAATATATTTTGATATATAAGTAAAAATTATAGGAAAAAATATTAAAGTATTTTTGTAATATAAATATAATAATTATTTTTATATTATATGGGATTATAATTTGTGATAAAATTCTGGTTAAAATTAATTTTTAAAATATATGTCAGTAAAATTTTAAAATATAATAATACTAATAATAATAATAATAATAATAATAATAATAATAATAATAATTGTAACAAGTGTTTTAAGGACGAAGTCAGAAAAATCCTTAATCTTTTTGCATATATTAGATGTAGAGAAATAGAGAAGCTAAAGTGACCGCCGAAAATGCCGCAATAACTCTGGACGAGCCTCAATCACAAACAAGTAAGTCACGGCAAGGGCCAAAAGTCCGTCTCCTCTCGGGCAGCAGGTGAGACCAGGAAAAAGGCGCATTGGTAGTCCACAGACCACAATAGTTGCGTTTACTGCCTCAAATCCCCCTGGGACTTTCTTCGTCATCCTCTCTTCCAGATGCTTCTGCTTTTCACATGTCAAGTGCGCTCTGTATCTGTCACTTTCCGTCTTTTGTTTCTTTTTTCTCCCTTGTTCCCGTCCAAGAAATTGACTCTTTCGATCGTGACCCGCGCCCACTACCATTGAATTATGTATCACTACTCGGGTGTGCAGACCTGGATCAACAGTATAGCGATATTTTTGCAAAGCCGTAATCGCTACGGCACGGCCGAGTCCGGGAAGACTTGGTTCGGAAGAATACCCTACTCTTTTGTTATATAGACGACAGATGATTGTAATATATTTACCTCTTTACCTGGAAGAATAGCCTACTCTTACACGACCGGGCAATCGACTCTTTCTCTCGCTTACTTAATCACTCACATAATAAGAGTCATACGTAGGTACTTAATTATTTATCCTCCAAAACCCGAAACTGCTCTTTTACTTGGTGGTGCTGGTTGTTTGCCCGGGGGTCCCCACTCCCCACCCAGGCCTAAAAAGAGGGCATTCTCAGTTCCAGGAAAAGTTTCGGTCACTGTATACGCGACAGATCCATTCTGTCCGGCCGCATCGAAGAATGGAGAAAGCGTTGGGTTTACTCCGACTTCGCATCAAGAGAGGAATTAATCTTGCAATTAGGGATGCTTGTTCCAGTGATCCTTACGTTACTATCTGTTCCGGAAAACAGGTGCTCTTTCTTTCCTACTACTACTATAGTGTACTAGAACAAGTACCAACCCACTTGTTCACCCCCCCCCCCCGCCTCCATCTCCTTTCAATCAAAAGTGGAGATTCATGGAGATCTAACCCACTTGTTAAGTGGGTTGGAAATGGGAATTGGATGTCATTCTGGTTTTCTGTAGGCGACTTTTCATTATTGTAATTCGAATTATAACGATATGTATGTAATTATGTATGTGTGTTCCCTCTCTCTCTCTCTCTCTCTTTCGTAGTATCGCGCGGGGCATGAATCATCTAGATATATTTAATCTTTGATAATTGAACCATTTAAGATTGAGAAATAATATATAATTTGTTAATAAGGATAGATCCATTATAAACAATTTGACATGAAATAGGGATATACGAAGGATAGGTTTTTAAAGATATTATTCCATGATCCGCACGTAGAAGACATAAAATATTTAGTATTATCTTCCGCGCCAACACCCGATCGTATAAATCCTTCCCCCCCCCCCCACCACTCCTCTTCAAATGTCGAAATGACGATAGAATTTGTTATGATTTGTCCAAAATTTTAATGGTTGTAGAAACTGTTTTTTTTTTTGTTTTTTGTTCTTTTAAAACTAATCAAATATTTTAGAAATTTTAAAACATTTTATATATTTCCTATCCTATCCAATATTTTTGAAAAATTACGAAGTTTTTGTGTAGAAAATAAGTTAATTCTTTGTTCAAGCATCTAACTAATAAAATGGAATTTGAGATATCAAGTATAAGAACTCATAATAGGTTGTTTTCCTGCGATTCTCTTCAAAGTAGTTTAGTCTCCTTTGTTCTATATTTGTCGGTGGCACATCCCTTGCTATGTTAATTTGCCACCATGTGTAGGAGATAATGCCCATTGGCCTAGCCATTTAGATATCCTTGCAAATTGCACAATTGAAAATTTAAGTCGGTACGGTAAGCCATTATAATAATTCAACGGTTATTATTAGTTTAAATTAATTATTCAAGGGGAAAAAAATGTTTGCTCATCGTTAATCCTTTTGAGGTATGTTGCAAGCAGCGACGGAGCTAGTATAGAGCACATGGGATCACTTGACCCCATGAAATATTCTATAAATATATATTATATATAAATAAGAGAAGTATTGTAGCATAAAAGTGTCCATGCTATAGTGGTTGGACTTCCTTAATATTAAACCGGAGGACGTGGGTTCAATGCACACAAATTGTAAAAGAACTAGCCATGTTCCTCTACAAAAAATTTTCTCTATTTTTGGATCTATAGTACAGACAATAATCGTTCGGTAGTGTACCTTGTCCTCCATCCTTTAAGTGGTCCATCTCTTTTGTGTTCCAAGTAAAATTTCACATGAAGCAATGAAATAAATGGAAGAACGAATATAGATACATGCAATATCTATAAATATTAGAAAAATTCCTTAGATCTTCGGTGAAGTTATAAGTCTTTGTGATGCCGAAACATGACTCTCCCAGGCCTACCCAATATACAGAGCAAATTTGCACTTATGAAGATAAATATATATATATATATATATATATATATATATACTTATATTATATACGAAAGAAGGTTCAAGTGCTCAACATATATATAACCAACCGACCATATATTAAGCAAGGTTACCCATGGCTCGTTTGATATATATATATATATACACATAGCGTTTGTTTTTTATGTATCAAATTTTCTAATTAATGAGAAAATGACATCATCTTTATTTTAGTTCTATGTTTCAAAGCCATACTTGTCGCTTAGGAGTACTAACATATATAGAGGAGCTCCCATTCATAGCTATTGCTAGAAATTAAAAGTACAAACATGTCTATAGCTATTGTTAGACCCATTACGGAATAAGGAAGCTTGCAAATACATGCATCCTCCAGGCCAGCCACTCCAATTCTGACTCTCCACCCCTTCTAATTATAATGCAAATACATGCATAGATGGATAGCTAGTCACTCTTAATCAAATAATAGAATGATCTGGGATGGGGCTCTCACAGAGCTTACTCAGTGCAGTAAAACAAAAGCCAACGTAGAAGCAGACCGTACATGCTATCCAAACCGGTTTAAGAAGAACCACACAATGAATAATCAAATTCTGGCTTCCAGCTCGAATGAAAATATAGGCAACATGTATTTTGCTTCATTGATTTTGGAAGTGAGGTAATGGCTACCACTTGCATCTGGGTGGTTGGCGATCATCGCCCTCCTATGCGCTTCCTTAACTTTCTCCTCCGCCCTTTCTCTTTCAAAGCTGGAAATAAGAAAAAGGAAGGAACTATCAGGCCACAGTACCTCCAATCTAATCCTTTAGGTTGCTACCGGCGAGCTAACATTCATAGACACGTGAATGTCATAGCATAAAAAGGATCAAGTTTCTAACTTTCAAAGAAACAAAATTAAAAATCAAGCAATAATTTAAACGCCGGCAGTATTGGACATTAGTGGATCAATGTCGCGGACATTCTCAGTTACTAAATCTCAATGATGTTGCTAAAATTTTTAATTAGGCAAGACAACGGAGAGCTGTTTAGGGACCATCTTACTGAGCTTCATCCATCTTCAGCTTCAAATCTCAATGAAACTGGAAAATTGCATTGAAAGTCTGAATGCCCACTCAAAATACTTCTACTTGGATCTATGCCGGAGTTGGAGGTTCTAACATTTGTGAGAAGCTTCGTGTTCGACTATATTTCCTTTGTTTTAGGTGGGCTTGTGTAGGAAGCTTTGCTTTAGAATTAAAGACACGTAGTGACTTCTTTCTTGCCGGTCTTCTCTTGTAAGCTTTGCCCGAGTTTTGGAGGGAAAAATTATAGTGCATGTATTCTTCATTTACGTATAGTAAGGTAACATAAGATAAGATTCAGGCGTTGCTTGCTAGACTGCTGGGTATCAAACTAGCTGCCTAACTTTGATTGACATTTTCCTTCCTTTTTTCTCTGTTATTGTTATACAATCAAGTAACCTGGTTTTGAAATCAATTGCAGAAATTGAAGACTCGTGTGATAAAGAAATGTCTGAATCCTGTCTGGAACGATGACTTGACTCTCTGCATCTTTGATGTTAATCAGTCTATTAAGCTTGTGAGTGCGCCTTTCGAATTCCTAGTTATTTACACGCAAACACCAAAATCAAATATATATATAATCCATTGATGATTATATAGATGACCGTTGCCATTGTTTTTGCAGTTTGTTTATGACAAAGATACCTTCACGTGGGACGACCACATGGGAGATGCGGACATTGATATCAAACCATTTTTGGAAGTTATCAAGCTCAATATTCAAGGTGGCGATGATCATAGTCATCTTCCTAATGGAACTATAATTACAAGGGTTAAAGCGACGAGACAGAACTGCTTGGCTGAAGAAAGCCATATTGTTTGGAAGGATGGAAAGATTGTTCAAGACATGGTCTTACATTTAAGGAACGTCGAAAGGGGTGAGATTGAACTTCAGTTGCAGTGGATCGACATTCATGGTGCAGCATGATACTATATATTCCGGACGAGTGTTCTTCATTAGCTGGCTAGTTCCCCCCCCCCCCTTTTTCCTGGTGAGATAAGGCTTCAGGGATGATGTTATGACGGCGCAGCTGCCGATTGTATATGCGTAGCAGTGAGTATGTGCTGCTGTTTGGCGGTATTTGTAGTGTGTGTGACTTTTACTATGTATTGTTTGTATTAATCGACTGAGGTTGATGTTTGGTGAATGAAGATGATAGTAATAGTAGTAGTTAAAAAGAGTGAAACCGTTACGTATCAAAAAAAAAAAAAAAAGGAAAAAAATGGTGGAGACGTTTGTGACCTCACTGGCTGCCTACATTTTGCCAAGTCAAAGCTCGCAGTTTATGATGTTAGAAAATTGTGTCTTTTTTTTTTGGCTGATGTTCAATATATGTACTCCTTCAAAACTGTCAACACAGTAGCCCTTTGTTAGTAGCTAATACTAATAACCAGCAGTGTTGGGAATTGGCATACACATGCATAATGTTCCAAATTGCCACGCCCCGCTAACTGGCTGCGCTTGAACTAATATGGCACGGGATGGGCAACATGGAGAAATAGGGAAATGATAATTTTAAAGTATATAAAGCACATCTTAGTTCGTTTAGAGATGGGGACAACAATGTTTTTGTGCTAAGAGAGTACTAGTTAGTTTTAAAAATTGCTGAATTTACAGCTATAAATTTTAAAACTTGTTTACAACTTACTAGTAAATTGTGTGTCACATATAAAAAACTTATAATTTTTATAATATTTAAAATATCTGATTGAAAATTAATCCAGTGCAATAGCCAATTCATTCGATTTATTAACGTTTCGATCAAAAGTGATTTGACTTGATAATTTATTTACTGAAACCCCAAAAAGGTTGGTATAACCGATCCGATCAATTTTAATTTCTTTGCACTCAGGACCTTATCAATAAACTTTTATTTCAACCGATTAAAATAGCTTTTTTTAGTCAATATCATATGCCAAAATCAAGTACTTTTATACCAAGGACCATATGATACTTAGGCAAACTGGTTGGTCCGGTTCTTTCTTTACTCACTAAATTTTCACATGTGATGTCCACACTTTATTAGAGGTGATAAATAAGGCGTAGAAGATGTGGTCGTAAGGTTGATTTATATCCAAAATGATAGCCAAAGGTCATAAATGATGGAAAACCTATAGATGGCATCACCACCCCATAAATTGAGTGTTATTAAAGCTTTAATTATGATTCAAAACCGTCATAAAAAATCCACAAAATTTAGACCAAAATTTTGGTTTTATTAACAATTCATCCCAAAACCATTATTAAAACAAATGATTTAACCTATAGATGGCATCACCACTCCATAAATCAAGTGTTATTAAAGTTTCAATAACTATTCCAAATCGTCATAAAAATCTACAAAATTTAGGCCAAAATCTTGGTTTTATTAACAATTCATCCCAAAACTATTATTAAAACAAACGATTTAATAATTATAAAACCCTACAAAACACTAACTAAATCCCAATAAAGCAATAATTAAAATCCAAAATAATTATTAATTAGAATTAAATGCATGCTTTAATAATAGTTTTTAGCCAAAACCGTTATTAAAATGTGCATATTATCATTAAATATGTAATTACGCAATGATTAAACCATAGTTACTATTTAATGAGCATTTAATTCACTGTTTGTCAATGGTTTTTTTTCTTATAATTATTACTAAAAATGCCTAAAATATTTAATAGCTTAGGATTTTAATAACGATTCATAAAATAACCGTTATTAAAACTCAATTATTATTATTTATAAATTGTGCACTTTTGTTCTAGCTTGCATACGTAATTGTATGTTCGAATATTAATCAAATCTGTAATGTGTCAAAGAACAACAATTCATGCATATATTCATCCCAAAAATGGAAATTAGTAGGCGTACTATAAGTTGGTACATCTACACTCCAAAGTCAAAGTTTGATCATAAAACCTAACTATATATCAACAACTAATAAACACTTGCATGCATACATGTGCATCTCCAATTGAATAAAATAATATAAGATATATGAGATACAAACCAGAATATGCATGCATGTAGATCCCTAATACTCAGTGTGTGAGTGCACAAACTTGACTCATTTATCTCTAACTTCATTAATTTCATAATTTGTAAATTTTTAGCTTTATGCATATCCACTGATAAAAAAAAAAGAAATCAATACAATTTGATCATTCAGTTAGTAATTAATATGCCATAGATGAGTTAATGAAAAAATATGGGAAAAAAACATACATGGCTTAGATCTATGTTCATGGATTTGTTATTGAATATGAGTTCTATTGCTCTTCAAATATAGTATCCATAATCATTATTGGTTTTTGTTGTGGATACTGTAAAATGAATTTATCTATCTTGTTGTTCTATTAGATATTAATTGAAATTGAAATAAAATACAAAATGCTTGTATTTTTGCATACCATTACAGCCTTGTACTCAAGATTCCTTGGGTTTGGCACACCATTTCTACTTTTTCTCATATACCCCATTCGTAGTGCCCTAATAAATAAAGTTGATACACAATATTATAAATGTATATACTTGAAAAAATTAATGTTAAATATATGCATAAATAAGATAATGAAGTAAGAAGTATACTAACATGTCATTAAAATCTTTCCCTTCAAAATGAGTGACAATAAAAGGAATGGAATAATTTTAGAGGAAATCAAACACATATACTTTATTTTGATTAGTATTGATGGTATACAAAACCCAATGTTCACTTGTGACGTGAGGTATTGATAGAAAAATTCGTAAGTGCAAGAATTTGTTGTAGCTATTAAGGTCAATTCCACAGGGACTAGCAGTTAATTATCAAAATTAACCTTTTTGACTAACTAAATCAATGAGTAAGGTTGTAATACCCCAAAATTTTAATTTATAAAATTATGGTAAAATAGGGATTTATTAGTGAAATTAATTAGATATATTATTGTAATAAAATGATGGGAGTAATTAAGATAAAAAGGGAGGAAAATAATAAATAATTTAATTAGGGAATATTATGGTATTTTTCTAATTAAAATAGAATTTAGGAAAATTTACCCTAAAATTGCTAAATTAATATAAAAAGGAATTTAATTATTATTTTACTAATTTTATTATTTTTAAATATTTAAAAATACCAAAATATCCTAAAAACCCCAACCAACCTATTTTCCTTTTTCTGTTTTTCCCCTTTTCCTTCCTTTTTCCTTTTTCCGTTTCCCTTTTTCTTTCTTCTTTTTCTCCTTTCTCCTTTTTCTTTTTCTCATCTTCCTCCCCCCATATTGAGCCTCCCCTATAAGACTTAACCCCCCCTCCTCACTTCTCTCCTCATGCGGCATAGTTCGTGATTTTCTTTTTCTCTCCTCCCTCGCTCGTTGGTTCTCCCCCTTTGTTTTCTTTCTTTTTCTTTTCCCCCAACCGGCCGACCCAACCTTTTCTTCTTACTCTTCCCTTCTCCCTCCCTTGCATTGCAGATCGGCCTGCAACTCTGCCACCGTCCTCCCCTCTGCCACTATATCGCCGACCTACACCTCTCCCCTCTCTCCCCCGTCATTTTCCTTTCCCTTTCCATCGCCAACCTACCATGTACCTCCTTCTCTACATGCTCCTTCCCCTTTCCTTTCTCTCCCCCTACCGACTGCACCTTATGATTTTGCAGGTTCGTACCAGCCTGCCACCACTGGTCGACGAGCCCTACCTCACCTGCCCCTTGTCCTCTTCCCTTTTTGTCTTATCCTCCTTCTATTGGTATATAAATACCCCTATAGATCCCATTTGGCCTTCTTTACCTTGCCCATAAACTTCAGCGTATTTGCACCACCACCACTTTAGATGCTGCTCCAGTCACCGTCGTGTAACACCGTTGCTCGAAACACCACCCAAACCCTTCCCTGCATTACCCTCCACCAAATAGATCCACTCACCACCCCTGATTCCCCCTACACAAGCCACCTCAACCGTGCAAAGTTAGCTGCTCGACCTGCCCTTTAGCACCCATTGCTTCCGCTCTCGCCGTTGTGCGTCGCCTCCTCCGCCGCAATCACCACCTCCCCTATCACCCAATCAACCCAGCAGAACCTCCTCTACCTTACCCTACCTTTCTTTCTTCCTTTCTTCCTCTCTTCCTCTCCTTCCTCCTCCCTCCTTCTCCATCACACTCGGCCACCACAACCACCACCACTTGTGTCGCCACCCTTACTGCACCACCACCACCACTCCAACCCTCTCATCCCAGAGAGTCCACCCCACCACAACCACCATCTCACTTCCAACCCTATAATACCACCTTCTCCAAACCACCACTTCCACAACTGCCACCGCCGTCGCCACCTAGCTGCCACCTTCAATAGGTTGTGCCTTAACCCTTAAGTATAATTTATTTAGTGTAATTATTATTCTAACCTTATTATTGTTATCATCATCATCATCATCATCATCATCATCATCATCATCATCATCATTATTATTATTACTACTACTACTACTACTACTACTATTGCTATTATTATTATTACTACTACTACTACTATTATTATTATTATTTGTATTATTATTATTATTAAAGTTATTTTCATTATTATTGCTAAGATTGTTAATAAAATCTTATCATTAACTAATATAACTACCTAAAACTATTTTGGCTAATAATATCATGATTAACCATTTTAAGGATAATATCTTTATTTTTACTACTAAAGTACTTTTATTATTATTATTATCCTCAATACTAGGCTATGATAAAGGTAAGTAGGAAATAATGAAAATGTTAATAAGAGGGAGGTTAACCTTAGTATTTTTTCTCTTATAGGTGAACAAAGTCCTACCCCTAAGGAGGCATAGGAGCGTGCTCCATGTCCGATATTGTTTTAGGTAAGGATGTGGTTAAGGCCTAATATGTGTATTATGCACTTTGCATGTTATTTATGATGATATATTTGTGTACCTTATGTGATTATGACTACTTATAGTGAAGCACCAAGCTAAGGTAAGCGTATATGTTCTCCTTATGGCATGTGTAAAATGATCATGTATCTTGTGCTTTGTGGTGCTTATGTGATTTGGCATTTTAGGACATGCATGCTAAGAGGCTTTAAAATATATGGTGTGGGGATGAAAAGATGAAAGGAGTAAAGGAAGTGAGTTGACTGGAGGGGAGTAAGAATGACCTAAGTATCTTATGACTTATGGGTGGACAAATAAAAGGATAACATGAATATAACAAGAGAGTGAATGAATCTTGCACGGGGAGTCTAGGTTTTTCATGGGATGGATGGTATTTGAATGGGGATGATCCTTACATGAGAAAATTTGAATTGAGGGTTAATTAAGATAAGGGAGGATTTGTCATGGTGATTGGAGTCTATGGGTAAAAAATAGTACATAGGTTGGTATAAGGATGCATGGAGAACTTGGCTAGGGTTTGAGAGGAAAACCTTAAGCGGAGGAGATTATAGAAGGGAGAAATAATAGAGAGGATTGAAGTGTGGGATGAGAGTGGATGAATGTCACATGGAGGGTTAATGTGTATCATGTGGAAGAAGGAGTGGTAAGTGAGAGTGATGGAGGGACATCGAATGAGGAAAGAGAGGTGCTAGGGTTTTGGGGATGGCCAACTAGGGTTTTGTGTCCACATATACAAAATGAGAAGTAAAGTGGGATGCTTGGGGACGGAGCAAGTGAGGTGATGAGTTGGGAGTAAGGAAAACATGGGTTTTGTGAGATAGAGGAAGGTTGGGCGATAGTGAGTTGACTCAGAGATATGGGAAAGTGGGCCTCGACCCACACACATAGGAGTTAGGTATTCTTGATAAGTGAGGAGAAGGGGGAAAGGATATATGGATGTATTAGAAGGAGTAGAAGTCTCAATATATAGAACATGCCCTTTCGAGAGAGTAGGAGTAGACAGGTTTGTAACACCCATAAAATTCATTACTGAAAAATTTCGTTTTATTTAAAAGATTAGCGGGAGCAAAATAAATAGATTGTAAATTTTAGGGATATTACAACCACACTTAGTAACATATCGGTTTACTCATCTGTTCCAGTACTAAGTGCTAAGGCTAAAGGAATGAGATATAATTTATGAGAATTTCAAACCATATTTAAAATCAGAGTAGTGCAAATAAACATTTACAAGAGTAGAATCCACCAATAGTGGTTATAAGATCAAAGAATACATTTAAATCAGGAAGTAAGAGAGAAAGAGGGAAACCCTAAAATTCCGGATAATTTCCTTACGTTCTTTTTCGTTGCCCACTTGAGTAGCACCTGAAAATGGACATGTAAGGGGCACTGCTCATTGAATAGGCAGGGGCCCCATGAATAGAACTTTTTAGTGCTATAGTACTGATTAATCTTTTAAAACACACTTAAAGGCAGGCCCGTAATGTAACACATAAAACAAAACTATATACATATATAATAAGAAATGCATAGGCCACAATCACATACTTAACAAGTCCATCAAATATTAATAAGTCATAATGTACAATCAATACTTCTGGGCCTTAAGCCATTAGTCTATTATTATTCAATCATCTCGGATTTTATATATATATCCATGTGAGTGCGGAAACCCCACTATTATAGCCGACGGACTGAAATACATACAGGGCAGAACGCTCCTGACCACTATTATTCGTCGGTGGACCGGTTTGGCCACGACTCACATGGCATTCCACTATAAGTGATTAGTATTTTCCTATAATTTATTCACATCCAAATTAGATTTATTGAGCTTGAGGCCCCCACTATTATCGCCGATGGATCGGAATACATATAAACATCATCCAGGACAACATGCTCCTGGACCACTATTATATCCGGTGGATCGGTACTCATAAACATCTTCCAGGGCAACTAGGCCACTATTATAACCAGTGGACCGGTACTCATAATCATAATTTAACTGGACCCGACTCATTAATCTTTCACTTTCATTATTAATGTTTTCCCTTCTTAATTAGCACAACAATTCCATTTATTTACCTCAGACGAGAGATCAAGATCCCGGGACACAAAGGTATACCGGTCGTACTGGTGCATACAAGCTACTTAGTACCCTTCAACCATCAACCCAGGGACGCAAAGGTACCTTGGTCATATTGGTGCATAAAGCTAACTTAGTACCCTACCAACAAGGATACCTAATCCATAAGTATGCATACCCCCTAACTAGGTCCGTAGAGCTAGATAGAGTAAGATATAGGGTTTGGTTGGGGCACAAAGGTACACCAGCAAATACCAGAATAATCATGGGCTAAATCACGTCTTTAGGGTAGTGACCCCTAAAGAGCCACCATTACCGATCTCGAGGTCTTTCACTTTAAGTATTAGTGTCTTAATTAAGGTGATCACAAAAGCACATTAATTAGATAACTATTCATTTTCAATGGTTCGGATATCGTTAAATATTTCTTATTCAAACGGTTGTCCAAGGTAACACAGAAGAATAATTAAGGCAATCCTAATCTCATCTAATTCTGAATTAGAATTCGTTCTCATGATACTTACTAATTATCAAATACTCTTACCTTGCTAATCAACGTTATTTGAGTCATATTACGAAAGTCCACAATCACAACATGTTAGATACAAATTACTCATTTACCTCCTTACTTATATAATTGCTAAGTCAACACTTCCTTACTTGTTACATAATTGCCAAATTACCCTCCTTATTACATAATTACTAAGTTACCCCTTGCTCGATTTAGGTTACCAAGTTATCTCCTATACTTATTAGGTCGCTAATCCCCCTTCATAACTGTTACACTTAATATATTTTCCATTTGGTTAGCTAGATTACCACTTTGCCCTTTTTCCTTTATTATAATTAATAAATTGCCATTGAGTTGGTCAAATTACCAAATTACCCTTCCTCATTATCCTAATTACCAAATTATCCCTTTATTTGGTTAATTACCAAATTATCATTCTCTATTATCATAATTACCAAACTACCCTTATCCATTATCAAAATTACCAAATTACCCTTTAGTTATTTAAATTACCAAATTGCCCTTCTCTATTATCATAATTACCAGGTTACTCATTTCCAATTTCCACTTTACCCCTTTTATTTATATAATTACCATTTTGCCCTTTTACTTTTAAATTCACCATTTACCCCTTAACTTCCAAAGTTTACCATAACACCCTTTATTCACAAAATGACCATTTTGCCCCTTTAATTATGAAATTACCATTTTGCCCTTTAATTATAAAATTACCATTTTGCCCCTTTACTTCCAAAATTATGAATTTACCCCTTCTCATTTACAATTTAACACTTTACTCTTTTTACTTCCAAAATTACCATTTTATCCTTTTACTTACAAATTTACCATTTTACCCTTACCTCCAAAATTATCAATTTATCATTTTACTTACAAATTTACCATTTTACCCATGCCTCCAAAATTACCATATTTCCCCTTTATCTCAAAAAGTACCATTTTATCCTTTAATTCCAAAATTACCCTTTTACCCTTTAATTACAAAATTACCACTCTACCCTTGCCTCTAAATTTACCATAATACCCTTTTTTAATTAAAAATTACCAATTTTTCCCTTTAGTACACCACTTATATTAAATTATCATTACTACATAAAATATTAATATTAATACCTCATCCACAACCCTTATATTTAATATAATACTTATTAGCACCCATATATATATTAGGCCATCTTCTTATACAAGATACATTACTAAAATACCCCTAAGGCTCACAAAATATTAACCATGCATTAAGGATCACAATAGCATAATACAACATGGACAATACTTAACATTTTCATTAACAACCAAACTCTTACCTTAAACAATATTTCCATACATAACATATAACCTAACATGCTTCTTTTTATCCAACATCACAAGAAACTACGCTTATGATATTAAACAACATATATTAAGCATAATAACATATTAAAAATCCTAATGTGCTAACATACGTTAATCCATGCATTTAAGTGGGATTTAACGGTTACCTTGATTTCTGCAAAAACGAACCTTACCGGTATCCCGGTTAAAGATTCAATCTTTGATTATCAAAACCAATACCTAAAAATAATATCAAGATTTATTATATCAGAAATGATGAAAATCAAAGTATAAGACTTTATAACACTTAATTAATCAAATACTTGAAGTAAAATATTATTATACCTTAAAATTTATTAAACAAACAAACTAAGAAAAGCAGTAGCCCATGCTGCTCATGTAGCATGAGCTGCATGCAAAGGAATGAGGGGAGTGGCTCGAAAGTGGGTGAAAGGAGGGAAAATGGACATTTTGGGTTAGTGGTTTGGAGCTAGGAACGAAGATGGATGGGGGAGGATTTGGGGCAAGGGAAGGGTGAAAGGGTGGAGAGGGGGTGTAGGTGGTGGTCAGGGATGGATTGAAGGCTGCTAAGGGCAGTAGAGGCGGCGGCAGCGAGGCTGCGAAGTGGGGCCGTCGAGGTGGGTCGAGAGGGATGGGCTGAGGAGGAAGGAAAAGGGATGGAGAAAATGAAGGCCTTCGGGTGGTGGTTTCGGCCAAAGGAGGTTTGGGTAGTAGAGGGGGTTGTAGGATTGGTTTGGTGGCTCAGGTGGTGGTAGGGGTGGTAGAAAAGGGCGGTGCAGGGTGGTTGCTGAGAAGGGAGAAGAAGAAGAGAAAAAGAAGAGGGGAGGAGGAAGGAGGTCGTGGGGTGGCTCGATGGGTGTTGTTATCATTCGGGGGTGAGGTAGAGGGTGGCAGGGGGTGGCGCAGGCGGCGGCGGCAGAACGGGAAGGATGAGGGAAGGAGAAGAAAGGGAGAGAAAAGAAGGTCGAGCATGCATGGGGAGTTCGAAAAAAATGCAGAACGAGGCAGGGAAGGAGGAAGAAAAAGAAGAGGAAGAGAAGGGAGGGGATAGGGAGCTCGAGGGCGGTAGTAGGGTGGTAGGGAAATGGGAGTTGCATGGAGAGGGAGAAGGGATATGACAGGGCATGGGGAAGGGAGAGAGGGATGGTGGGGCCGGGATGGTGCAAGAAAACGACGTGAGAGAGAGAGAGAGATAGGGGGAAGCAGTAGCGGGAGAGGGTTGCAGGTTGGGCAGCGGAGATGGCGGGGTGGTCGGGATTTTTGCCGGGGAAAGAGGAAGAAGAAATAAAGAAGAAGAAGAAGGGAGGGGGTTGGTGCGACAGGCGTGCAGGCCAGCCGAAGGGGGAAAGAACGCTGTAATCCCCCAAAAATTTCGAAAACCTATATTTTAATAAATAACTTTATTTGAAATAAAATTAGCTGTAAAATTATTATTTTAATTATTTTATAGATTTTAGAGTATGTAAATTTGGATAAGAGTATTTAATAAATTAAAAATAAATATTTTGCTAATTATTATATTGTTCTATTTAAATAATTTTTCCAAACTAATATTTTACCAACTTTACCCTTTTTAAACTAAAACATTAGGTTATAATAAATTAAATTGTTAAATTAAATAATTTACCAGGAATATTATATTTTATGATTTTATAAATTTAATTAAACTACTTTTCCTATTTTTTTTCCATTCCCCTTTTTCTTTTCCCCATTTCTTCCTTTCCTTTTTCTTTTTCTTCTTCCTTTTCCCCTCGGGCTGCCTCGCCAGGCCAGCCTTCCCCGCGCAGTGGGCCTCGGCCCACCTCTCCCTCTCCCCCTCAGCCCTCTCTCCCGCGTGCCCAGCCAGACCGGCTCCCTTTCTTTTTCCCCTGGACCGGCCAGCCTTTTCTTTCCCTTTCCCCGACCGGCCAGCCTTTTTCCCTCCTTTCCCCGACCGGTCGCCCGCAGCTCCTTTCTTTCTTCTTCTTCCCAGGCGGCGACAGCCGCCGGCCTGCAGCTGCTGCCCGACCACCTGCAACTGTCGCCCTGCCACCCTGCCTCTCCCTCTTCGTTTTTCATCTATCCTGCCCCATTTCGAGCCCCATCCTTCTCCCCCGAGCTCCCTCCTCTCTCCTTCCTTCTTTCCATTTCCTTTCTGTTTTCTCTCTACGCCGCCATCATCCGCCGCTCCGACCGCCGCACCCAACCCCTGCGCCGACTCCAGCCACCACCCCCTACCGCCCTGCACTGCCCCAACACCATCCAACCCATCCCGCAGCCCTCTTTCTCCCTTTTTCTTTTTTTCCTCTCCCTGTTTTCACCTTCTCGACAGCCGCCTGTAACGCCGCCGTTCTCCGCCGTCCGGCCGTCTCTGCCGCCGCCCAGACCACCAATCTCCTCCCTGCAACCTCCTCTACCACCCCCATACTTTACCTTCCCGAAACCAGCCCCTTCACCCCTTCGTTTTTCCCCTTTCTTTTCCTTCCTCGCCAGCCTGCACCCCGCACCCCACTTCGACCGCCACCTTCACAACCTTGCTGCCGCCGCCTCCGCCACCAGTAGCCACCATCAACACGTCCCCGACCACCTCCTACACCCCCTCTTCACTTCTGCACCATCCACTTGCCTTAGAACCTCCCCTAACTACCTCATTTTCTAGCCTAAAGTCCCTAAACCGAGCCACCCTTCCTCTCTTCCATCTCACCCCTCTTCGAGCCCTTCCCCCCTCTCTTCTCTGCATGACACTCACGCTGCTCATGCAGCGTGAGCTTCCCCTTGTTTTGGGTTTAATTTGGAAAATTTTTGGAGGTATAATGATAATTATTTAAAGTGTTTTATTAAATAAATTTCTTTTATAAAGCCTTATCCTTTTTATTTCTTATTTTAACACAATAGTGATGGATGTTATTTTAGGTGTTGAATTGCTAATTTTGCTTGGTAAGGTTTGATATTTTGCGGGATCGAGATAATCGTTAAACCCCACTTAAACGCATGATAAACGTATGTTTACACATTAGGAATTTTAATATGTTATTATGGTTGATACATGGTTGTTAATATAAATTATATGGTTGCTTGTATTCTCTAATAAAAAGGAAAGTATGCTCTTTTATGTAATATGTGTGTAGATATTTCCTAAGGGAAGAATTTGACTATTAATGAGAGTGTTAATCAATTATCCATGTCATTTTATGTGATTGTGACCCCTTTATGCATGAATAATATTGTTGTGAACCCGAGGAGCATTTTTGTAATTTTCCTTAGGTTAGGTTACGGCCTAATATGTGTAGGTGCTAATATGTATCATGTCAAATGTAATGGATGGTGGATTTGAACATTGTTAAGGGAGCACTAATATTGTTATTTCATGTGAAAATGTTAAATTAATAGAAGTGGTATAATAATGGGGGTAAAGTGGTAATTTCGAGGGAAAAGGGCAATATGGTAATATTTGGAGGTAGAAGGGAGAAATAGTAATTTTATAAGTAAGTGGTGAAAATAGTAATTTTATAAGTAAGTGGTGAAAATAGTAATTGTGGAAGTAGGGGTAAAATAGTAATTTTGGATGAAGGAGGGCATTATGGTAATTTTGTAAGTAAAAGGGGTTAATATGTTAATTTTTGGAAAAAAAGGGTAAGAATGGTAATTTTTCAAGTGAAAGGGCAATATGGTAATTTTGAAAGTAAAGGGGGCAAAATAGTAATTTCATAAGTAAGTGGTAATATGGTAAATTTTATACGTGAATGATGACACGGTAATTTTGTAAGTGAAGGGTATTATGGTAATTTTGTGAGTAAAAGGTTAATATGGTAATTTTGGAAAAGAAGGGCAAAATGGTAATTGGGTAAGGAAAGATAAAAATGATAATTTTGGATGTAAAAGGGTAAGATAGTAATTTGAAAAGAAAAAGGGGTGTTATGGTAATTTTACAAGTAAAAGGGGTATGGTGGTAATTTTCATAAATAAAATGATATTATGGTAATTTGAAAGTAAGGGGTAGAAGGGTAATTTTGTAAAAAAAAGGATATTATGGTAAACTTGGGAGTAAGGAGGTAACTTGGTAATTATGATAACGACAAAAGATAATTTAGTAATTAAATTATGATTGTAGAAGGGTAATGGGATAAGTATGATGCTAGCGAAGGGTAATTTGGTAAATTAATCAATTAAAGGGTATTATGGTAATTTTAATAAAGGAGAAGGGCAATTCGGTAAATTATCCCACTAAAGGGACAACTTGGTGACTTAGCCAATTAAAGGATAAAGTGATAATTACTTAACCAACTAAAGGGGCAAATTAACAATCATGATAAGGAAGAGGGGTAAGTGAGTAATTTATCCAACTCAAGGGCAATTTAGTAATTATAACAAAGGAGAAGGGCGATTTGGTAATTTAACCAACCAAATGGGAAATATGATAAGTGTAGCAATTATGAGGAATGAATGGTGATCTAAAAAGCGTAGGAGGTAACTTGATAACCTAAATCGGATAAGGGATAATTCAGGAATTATGTAACCTAAAGGGGTAACAGGGTAATTTGTTAATGAGGAATGGATGACTTGGCGATTACATAAGTAAGGGGGTAAATAAGTGATTTGTACCTAATTTGTTGTGATTGTGGAACCTGATAATGTGATTTAAATAAGGTTGATTAGCCAAGTAAGAGTATTTGATAATTGGTATGGCCTTGATGATTTCTCTGTGACATCCTGATAATCCTCTGAATAAGAAACGATTAATGATATCGAAACGATCGAAAGTGAATAAGTATCGGATTATCGTGATTTTCGTGATCACCTTAATTAAGACACTATTACTTAAAGTGAAAGACCTCGAGATCGGGAATGGTGACTCATTAGGGGTCGCTACCCTAAGGACGTGGTTTAGTCCACGATTATTCTGGTATTTGCTGGTGTGCCTTTGTGCCCCAGCCAGGCCCTATATCTTACTCTTTCTAGCTCTACGGACCTAGTTAGGGGGTATGCATACTTATGGATTAGGTGTCCTTGTCGGTAGGGTACTGAGTTAGCTTTATGCACCAGTATGACCAGGGTACCTTTGCGTCCTTGGGTTCATGGTTGAAGGGTACTGAGTAGCTGATATGCACCGGTACGACCGGTGTACCTTTGTGTCCCGGGTTATCGATCTCCCGTTCGAGGCAAATAAATATGATTGATGTGATGATTAAAGAAAGGAAAGATACTATATTTGAAAGTGGAATATTAATGAGCCGGGCCCAGTGATTTATGATATTGAGTACCGGTCCACCTGTTATAATAGTGGCCAGGAGCGTTGTGCCCTGGATGATGATTCTTTATATATCCCGGTCCACCGGTTATAATAGTGGTCAGGAGCGTTGTGCCCTGGGTGATGATTTTTTATAAATCCTGGTCCATCGGTTATAATAGTGGCTAGGAGCGTTGTGCCCTGGATGATGATTTTATATATATTCCGGTCCACCGGCAATAATAGTGGGGGTCCCGAGCTCAATAAAACCAGTTATGTATGTGAACAAAATTATGGGCAAGTACTAATTACTTATAGTGGAACAATGGCTGAAGGCCTGAATGTTTTGAGTTGCATTATGATATGGCTTAAGACCATAAGTACCGATTGTTCGTAACGATATATTGATATGCTATGTGAATGTACTTATGTGAATTTTATATATGTATGTAGCTTGTTTCATGTGTTGCATTACGGGCCTGCTTTTAAGTGGGACTTTAAAGGGTTACTCAGTACCGTAGTACTGAAGGGTTCCATTCGTGGGGCCCCTGCCTATTCAATGAGCAGTGTCCCTTGCAGGTCTTTTCAGGTGCTACTCAAGTGGGCAACGGGAAAGAGAGTAAGGTCTCATCCGGAACTACTAGGGTTTTTCTCTCTCTCTCTGAAATATCTGGTTTTAAATGTATATTTTGATACTGTAACCACCATGGGTGGATTTCATTCTTATAAACGTTTGGTACGCTGCTCTGATTTAAGTATGTTGAAATTCTTGCGAATTGTATTTCATTTTCCTTTAGCCTTAGCACGTAGTACTGGAACGGTATGAGTGAACCGGTCTGGTACTAAGTGTGGCGGTAATACTGAAATACCCCAAAATCCTAATTTCTAAATTTTGGCCTAACAAGGAATTATTAGGAGAACTAATTATACAATTTTAATTATTAAAATGTAGAGAGTTAATTAAGGTATATTAACGGGAAAATAATAAAGAAGTTAATTGGAAGAAAGTTGGGTACTTTTCCTAATTAGCATGGAGGTTAAGGGAATTTATCTAAAATGGTCTAAAATAAGTAAAAAGGGAATTTAATTAATATTTTATAAAATACTAATACCCTAAATAGCCCAAAAATATTCTAAATAATTCATAAATAAATAAAAAATCCAAAACCCTAAATACATCTTTTATCTTCCTTTTTCCTTTTTCTTTCCTTCTCTTTCTTTTTCTCCTACGTCCCGCCAGAATTGGGCCTCGCCGGCCCAAATTCTCCTTCTCCCTTCCACGGCCCAGCGTCGCGCGCTGGCCCTCGCCCACCGAGGCTGCAACGACGCGTTTAACGACTGAGGACGCCGAAGCGCCGCGTCGCAATTATGGAACCTTATATCCGTTGCCAGCCAACGTCACGACGACGCGTTTCGACCATATAATTAATGAAACGACGCGTCGAAGTTATACACATTATAACCGTTGCCGACCGGCCGGTTCTTCCCCTCTCTTTTCTTCCTTGGACCGCCGGTCCAACCTGCCCGCCCGTCGTCTTCTTCCTCGCGCAGGTCTGCAACTCGCAGCCTGCCGCCGCTGACAGCCCTGCCGCCCGGCTGCCCTTCTCCTACCATTCCCGTCCCTTTCGTTCCCAAATCGACCCAGCAAAATCGTCCTGGCCACCACGCGTCTTGATTCTCTTTCTTTTTTTCGCACACGGCCAAACAGGCCTGCAGGCCACAGACCTGCGATCGGCTGCCACCGTCGAACGGCAGCCTGCCGCACCTGCCCCCGCGTGCCATCCCTCTCCCGTTCGTCATTTTCCCCACCTCAATCGCCTATAAATACCCCTCCCCGAACGGCCCAAGGCAAGTCCTTCCCTTGGACCTTGCCGAAACCCTGCCTCGCCGCCGCCAGATCAGACGCCCTTTCCGCCGCCTCTAGCAGCCGCCGCGACCACCTCCACGCACCAAAACCTTCCTTTCACCACCCCCCACGAAGCCAAACCGTCGCTGCCTCCGTTCCTACCCCGCACGAGCCACCACAGTCGTGCGAAGGTGCCACCCCGAAAACGCCACCGCCGCCTTGCGCCGCCCGCTGCCGCCACCTCCGCCGTAATTAACCCCTTCTCCACCTCCCAAAGTGACCAGCAGGTCCTCCCCTACCTGCCCATACCCTCCTTACCCCCTGCTCCCTTCTCCACCGGCCTCCACCACTTCCACCACCTTCCTCCTCCCTCGGCCACCGCGTCCGCCGCCGCGCGCCGCCTCCCTGCTCACGCCACCACCCCCATTCCACTCCCCTTCACCTGCTGATTCTTCCCCCACCTCAAACTTCTTCTTTTCTCCTCCCATCTAACCACCACCTTGATCTTTTTCCTTCTCTTCCTCCTCCACCGCCGCCGCCGTCGCCGCCACGCGCCGCCGCCGGACCACCACCGACCCTAGGTGGTTATCCACTCATCCAAACCCTAACCCTTTTTTTTATATAAATGCTAATATTTTCTACTAATATTAATACTAGTATAATTATAATTATTACTATTATCCTTATTATTATTCTTTATTATAATAATAATAATATTATTATTATTATTATTACCTTTATTATTATTATCATTTCTAATATTGTGACTTATGACATTAAAGTTATCATTTTTACCATACAAACATCTCTTGGAACCCTAACTCCTATTATGCTCAACTTTGGTTTATTTTATAAGTGTTAATATTAACAACCCTACTATTATTATTATTATCTCTATTACCTTACTAAGGTTATTATTATTATTAATACTTAACCATACTAGGTTAATGTTATTGTTATTACTATTGCTAGGGTTATTATGGTTACTATTACTATTATTATCATTATTATTAGCATTATTACTATTATCATTATCACCCTTAGGGATAATTTACTTGAAATATTGTGACCTTATAATATTATTATTTCAAACCCAACACCATTGTTAGACTTAATCTTAAAAATGTTAGAGTTCTATTACTTGAAACATAAGTGTCACTATTAGTGGTCTTATTATAATAATTATTATTACCACTATTTTACTATGACTAAGTAAACACTAGTATTATAAGAATGGAACTAATGAGCTTAATAATATAAGTGTAACAATAGGTATTAGAAATAAACAAATTTTGACTACTAATATTTAGTATACTAATGCTAAGGTAAAAACCCTAGTTTTGTATAAAACCCTTTTTAGTGATAAAAACCCTAACCTTAAAACTAGCATGAGAAATCATAGTAATTAGAAGGGGAACTAATACTTGGCATTTTTCCCTTTATATAGGTAACCCCGACCAAAGCCCTAAGGAGCTAGAGGAGCGTGCTCCAAGCCCGGCGCCTATCTAGGTAAGGACGAAGCTATGGCCTTGTGCTATGTGTGATATTATGTGTTGATGAATGATGAACTTGCCATGTTGATGAATGATGAGTATGCCATGTGGATGTGTATTATGCATGAGTTATGAGTAACCTGTTTTGTGTAGCGCGGCATGGATCATGAGGTATGTCGTGTGTGCCTTATATTATACGTATGTGACATGTTCCATGTTTGTTGTGGATGGTGATGATGTGACTTGTTATGGCCCTCTAGGACATGCATGCTAGGGTTTTGGGTAGCATGAAATGATAATAAAAGAATAACGGGGAGGTGGACGTTTGGGAAGTTTGCATGGGGGAACTAGACCTTGCATGGGCATGATCCTTACGTGGAAAAAGTTAATTTGGGTTGTAAGTAAGAGTCATGGAGAGTCTTAGAATGATTGGATACTCGGTATGAAAATAGTACGTGAGTTGGCGTATAAGAGACCTGATTAGGGTTTTGTGAGTAAGTGTGTTGGGAAGTCTGCATGGAGTATTTAAAGTCTGCATGGGAATGAATCTTACGTGAGGAAAGTTTATTTAGGAAGTAAACAAGATAATGCCAAAGTTATGGATCCATTGGAGACTTGGGTGCAAAATTTTACGTGGGTCGGTGTAAGAGCGCCTAAGGATTCCAATTAGGGTTTTTGGGAGGAGATGAGCATTTGGAGGGGTACAAGGGTAAAAATGGTCAAGGAGGGATGGAGTATGGGGTTGAGAGTGAGAGTCCACTTGTATGAAGGATGAGTATGGGCCTCTAAATGAGGGAAGAGGCTTTGGGGCAAAGAGGAGAGGTTACTTGAGGAGGAAGTAAAGTGCTAGGGTTTGGTGTGGCCAACAAGGGTTTGGCGGTCTCATGCGGAGTTGGGGAATAAAGGGGTATATTTCGGGAATTTCTTAATAGAGACGGGATGCGAAACAAGGGACCAAGTAAAGTTAAGATGAGTAAGAAAGAGTTGGGCCACATAGGCCCACATTAGGGTTTTCCAAGGAGGAGCCCTAGAGGGGTGAAGACATGCGGGACCGATATCGTTGTGTTAGGGTTAGTCCACATTCTCGGGAGAGTGTGCCCTTACTACGTTTCCTTATGTATAAGAGTAAGAGGGGATGGACATCGGGCATGAGAAGGGGATAACAGTCTCAAGATATGGGACGGGCCTCCTCGAAGGGAAGAAGCAGAGAGTAGTAGACATGCATGTCAAGGGTGGAACCTTATTTAATAATACATGAATAAGACATTAACTACTTAAAGAGTAAGATTGTTGAGCCGGGCCCAGACCGATCCACCGGCATAATAGTGGCCAGGTGCCGGGTGCCCTGGAGACCGATCCACCGGCGTATAATAGTGGTTAGGTGCGTTCTGCCCTATACGTGACCGATCCACCGCTATAATAGTGGGGGGATCCCGAGCTCAACAAAACAAACAGTATGTTGTAATTAAATCATGGGGAAGATACTATATACTTACAGTGGAACACCATGAGAGTCGGGACCAGACCGATCCACCGGCATAATAGTGACCAGGAGCGTTGTGCCCTGGAGACCGATCCACCGGCATGTAATAGTGGTTAGGAGCGTTCTGCCCTATAAGTGACCGATCCACCGCTATAATAGTGGGGTTCCCGTACTCGCATGGGCTAATGAAGTTTGTAATGTGAAATGGCTAATTATAAAGTTATGAGAGAAGAGGTTCGAGTAGGCCATTACTGACTTGCACCCTCCGTTCTCTTTCTATGTCTCTTGTATGTTGTACCTTGCATATTATGTTGTATGTTATATTGGCCTTAGCTCGTCTGTTACCTTACTCAGTACGTAGCGTACTGATCACCCGTTTCATGGGTGCTGCTCATTCCCACGAGCAGAAGACCCATCTGACCTTGTGCAGGTAGGAGATCATGTCTTCGATGCCTACGATACCTACGAGGCATCGGATGGGGCCGAGTATTGAACCTGTCCTGGTTGGGGCCGAGAGCGAGTTCGCCGGACTCTCTTACTATCCTAGTTTCTGTCTATCTTGAGTTTACCGTATTTGTATTATGTTCGTATTTTGGAGTGGAACTCCTAAGTTGTAACCTTAAACAAGACACTGTCTGTGGTCGACTCTTGTTTCTTGAATGATTTATGATGGCCATGAACTTATGCTTTTGGATGGTTCTTATTAACGATGGTTTGATTTAGCCTTAGCACTTAGTATCGGGACGGTATGAGTGAACCGGTCCGGTACTAAGTGTGGCGGTAATACCCCTAAGTTTACGGTTTTAAACCTTCCGCTTCTGTTAAGCCTTTCGACTTAAACGAAATTTTTCAGTGGTAAATTTGGGGGTGTTACAAATACTCCCAAAATTCACGTGTTATTAATTTGCTTCCGCTAATTTCCTTTTAATTAACGAAATTTTTCAGTAGTGAATTTCGGGGGTGTTACAAACGCGGGTAGGCTTGGTCGGGGGAAAAGGGGAAAGAAAGAAAAAAAGAGGCAGGTCGGGCTCAACGCGGGAGAAGGAGGGGAAGGGGAAGAGAGACAGGCCAGCGGCCCAATGCGCAGGAGGGGAAAAGGCAGGTCGGGCTAGTCGGCAACCCAAGGAAAGAAAAAAAGGAGAAGAAAGAAAAGAGAGAAAAAGGAGAAGAACAGGGAAAAAGGAAAAAGAAAAGGGAAAATAGAATGAAATAAAATAATTTAATTTATAAAATAATAAAATAAAATATTTTTCGGTAATAAATTTATTTAATAATTTAATTTAATATAATTAAAATATAAGAGTTTAAAAAGGATAATTTTAGTAAAATAATGGTTTGGAAAATTATTTAAATAAAAAGGGTATGATAAAATAACAAAATATTTATTTTAATTTATTAAATATTTATATCTAATTTTATATAATCAAAAATCCATAAAATAATTAAATTAAATAGATTTAAGGGCTAAGTTATCCCAAATAAAATATATTTATTAAATTATAAGCTTTTTAAAATTTCGAGGGATTACATAGGGTGGCAAGGAGAGGGAAGGGAAGAAGGGAAATGAAGGCCATGAGTGATGGGGGTGCATGGCTAGTTTGGTTCGAAATGATGAAAAAAAGGGAAGGGGAGGAGCACCAGGCCGATTAGGGAAAAAAAAGGAGGAACTGGGTCGGCCCGATCGCTGGGGGAGGAAGGAAAAGAAAAGAAAGTGCTGGGTTGGGCTGGTCGCGTGGGAGAGGAAGGAAGGAAGGAGGTGACCCGTGGCCGTGTGGGAGAGGAAGGAAGGAAAGAAGGGAGAAGGGAAGATGGGCCAGCGGCCCAAGCGCACAGAGGAGGTGGAGGCAGGCTAGCCTAGCAGCCCGAAGGAGGAAAAAGGAAAAAGAAAGAAAGGAGGAAAAAGGAAAAAAAGAGAAAGAAAAGAAAAAGGGAAAAAGGAAAATAGGGAAAATTAAAATAATTTAATTTATAAAATAATAGAATATAATATTTTGGAAAATAAATTTATTTAATAATTCAATTTAATATAATTAAATAGATGGGTTTAAAAAGGATAATTTTAGTAAAATATTAGTTTGAAAAAATATATAAATAAATGGATTATGATAAAATAAAAAAATATTTAATTTAATTTATTAAATATTCCTATCCAAATGTATATACTCAAGAATCCATAAAATAATTAAATTAAATAATTTTAAAAGTTAATTTATCCCAAATAAAAGTTATTTATTAAATTACAGGGTTCTAAAATTTCAGGGGATTACAGAGTTGTTGAGCGGGTAGTCCAAAGGACATGCATGTCTAGGGTGAAAACATATATCGAATAATATACAAATAAGATACTAACCATTTAATGAGAAAAATTGTTAAGCCAAGCCCAGACAGGTCCACGGGAAAATAATAGTGGTTAGATGCCTTGTACCCTAGAGATCGTTCCATCGGTGAATAATAGTGGCCAGTTGCATTCTGCCTTGGGTATCTTTCGATCCACCACCTATAATAGTGGAAGATCTTGAGCTCAACAAACCAAACCTAATGATGATAAACCATGAAAAGCTACTATCTAATTACAGTGAAATACCATGAGATTCAGGGCCAGACTAATTCACTGGCGAATAATAGTGGCCAGGTACGTTATGCTTTTGGTGTTTTTTAGTCCACCAGCTATAATAGTGGGGTTTCCATTAGGGCTGTGCAAAAAATCCGGGATCCGAAAATCCGATCCGATATTTAAAAATTCGATCCGATATTTCGGATATTCGAACCGGTTTTATTCTAAAAGGATATCCGACATTCGGATATCCGTTTTTTTTTTTGGATTATCCGATCCGAAAAAATATCCAATATTTTGTTGATTATTTCAATAATACACCATATTATTGTGTTTTTATAGTTTTAAGTTTTAAAATTTTATTTATTTTTATATTTTAAATATTTATAATAATATTTTAATATTTCTTTTAGATAAAATAAGATATTTATATGAATATAGATATGAATATTAATTGATATACGATCTTTATTATTAAAAATATTATAGCAAAAGTTATTAAAATTGATAAAATAGTATTTTCATACGGATATTGGATATATCCGAATCCGGTTTATAGTCGGTCTATATTTTTTGGATATCCGCATCCCGGATATCCGGTCTAAAAAAATGTAGAGCGGATATCCAAAAAAAATATCCGAATGGATACGGATATCCGGTTTTGCACACCCCTAGTTTCCATACTCACATGGAATTATAAAGAGCATGGTGTGAAATAGGAATATTTACCAAAAATCTAATGATTAAGTTTAATCGGGCTGATTCACGACTTATACTATTTGTATTTCATGTATGGTTTATCTGTATAGTTACCGGCTTGTGTTATCTACATTTCATGTATGGCCTTAGCTGCATGGTTACATTTCTCAGTACATAGCGTACTGATCATCCGTTTTATGAGTGCTGCTCATTCCCACGAGCAGATAGCCCTTCTGAGTTTGTACAGGTAGGAGACATCATTTTTGCTGCCTATGACACATTTGAGGTGTCAGGTAGGGCTGAGTATTGACCTTTAGGAACTTGGCATGGGGCCCAAGAGCGATGTAGTCCAGACTCTTCCTAATTCTTCTTTTGGTTTAATGTGTTGTATTATCCTAACCCCTTGGAGGCTTTGACTATGTAAACTTTTTCAGTTGTAATGACTTTTAATCACGCATCTCTCCTTATGAATATTTCAGTTTTCTATGGATCTCTACCTTAAGTGTGTTTAATGTTTTGTGAAATTTTTCTTAACCTTGTAGTTGGTGCGAGACTGGCTGGGGGCCAGGCTTGTGCCGATCACGGTTGTAGCACCCCTCGTGCTTGTGTATGTTTTAATTAAACGAAAATTTTCAGCTATGATTTTTGGGCATGTTACAAAGGTAAAGGAGAATAAAATTGTAAGATTAAATAATAACACTAAAATAAATAGCTAATTAGATGGAATTTAATATAATGAAGGGTCAGAATTAGATTTTTACCACATTTCAGCTCTCGATGTTGGTTCAAACTAAAAAGGGTGAATTAGCCTAAATTAATCTAAATCCTCTTTTAAGGTTTATAGATCATATCTAATTAATATCAATTACCTAATTTTATGGAATTAAGAGTAAATTAAACACATTAAGCTTCGTGCTAATGTAATAGAATCTCTAAGGAATCTAGCTTACTTTCATGGTTTGAATTCCCTATTTCATTTCTAGAGCGTCAGAATTAATTTTTGTCTTTTGGTCCTTCAATTAATTCCTTATGATTTCCGATTTGGTGATCAAGTGGGTTAACAAAGTTCAATCATAAGAAATTAAGTTTAAAGATTTAAACTTTCATCAAGAACATACACTAATTCATCATCAATTACCAAATAGTTGGGTTCTTTCCTCATCTAGAACAAAGAATCTACTCCACATGATTGAGAATAAAAAAACACATCAAATAAATATGTAATTAAATCATAGGAAGAAATTAATTAATGAGAAAAAAGAAAGAACTAGTATTTTGATTAAATCTTTAAGGTAGAGAGTTATAATTCAACATTGCATAATAAATCCTTCATTTTTCTTCAATACTTAAGTTCTAGATCTAGATACTAGTTGGTAGTTAAGATAAAACTAAAAGGATCCTCTAAACCCTAAGATGAAGTACACATATAGGTCTTAAAATTATAGAAACAAATAAAAAAGTTTTAAAATTGTCATAACCGAACCACATATGTGGCATGTGTTGTTTTGTTTGATTCGTGCTCGTTAGGACAATCTTTGGTATTCTGGATGTAAATTTTTCTTTCAACCTTGGATTGAAGTGATTCAAGTTGAATTGGAAATATATTTAATAGAAATACAATTTTTTTTCTTTTTATATGTTTCATATTCACATTTCATCATGGTTGAAAGTTTAGTTCTTTATAAAAATGCATCCATTTTCTTCTCAAACCATGCATTCTAAATTTCGTTGTTGCTCCAAATTCTTGTTCAACTTCCAATGATCATCAAATCTTTCAATATTGATCCAATAACTACACACAAGAATATAAAATAAAGTAGTATCCTTGATCTAAATACGAAATATGCATCCAACAACCATAAATCATACTTAAAACACATTAAGATAATGCACATTTTTATGTATTTATCAACTCCCCCAAGCTTAGACTTTTGTTTGTCCTCAAGAAAATAATCAATAAGAACCATAATAGGAGGGAAAGCTAATGGAGTAGGGATAACACCCTCATCAATCCTATAACTAATATCCAACATATCATAAGATACACATGTTTTATTAAGACACAATAAAGTAATTTTTCCAGCTTTCAATAAAATTACATTTAAAAATTTATTTCTGATCACAAGTATCACAAGTGAAATATAAAATTTCCATCCAGTCCTTAAGAAAAATTAAGAGAAATCAATCCATGTAACTAGCTTTAATTTGGAAGTAGTAAAATTGAGACACCCAGGTAGTTAAATTGGTAGACCTCGCTTTAGGGCTTTTGGACTTTCAATCCCTCATGTGTTTAAGGGTAGAGTTGTGTTGCTCAAAATTCTTCCAAATAGATGTATTCAATCCACTATTATAGCCGGTGGACCAGAAACACATAGGGCATCATGCTCTAACCACTATTATTCGCAGGTGGATCGGCCTGGGTCCGGCTCAACATCTTCCACTTTACGTGATTAATGTTTTAAGTTTCTTATTCAGAAGCTTTCATCCTGGACATGCATGAATCATTCCCTTTACACTTCACACATCACAAATCATAAAATTCCACAATAATAATTACACTTTAATCACCAAATACACATGATAACACAAAAGCTCTAAGTAGCCACAACAAACCTTAATTGTCCATGCAAACCCTAGCTCGATCTCCTATGCGCCCTTATATTGCTCCACGTACTATTTTTCACCCAAAGTGTTTAAACACCCAAACAACACTTACATTACCTTCCTCACATCCCAAATCAACTTTTCATATGTAAATTTCACTCCCATACAAACGTTACACATCCCATGCAACCATTCGAATTTTTTATGCAGAACCCTAAGTCCATCTATACGAAACCCTAAATTCTTTCATGCAAAACCCAAGATTCCATCATACAAAATCCTAAATTCAATCCACACAAAACCAAAGATTCATCCATACCAAACCCTAGATTCAAACCATATTAAACCCAAAGATTCATCCATATCAAACCCTAAATTCAGTCCATACCAAACCAAGGATTCATCCTTTCCAAACCATAAATTAGATCCTCCCATACAAAACCATAAATTAGGTTATCCCATATAACACCATAAATTAATTCCTCTCACACAAAACCATGCAAAACCATAAATTAGATTCTCCCGTATAAAACCATAAATTAGATCCTCCCATATAAAACCAGAAATTATATTCTCCCACACAAAATCATAAATTAGATTCTCCCATATAAAACCATAAATTAGATTCTCCCATATAAAACCATAAATTAGATTCTCCCATACAACATCATAAATTACATTCTCCCATACAACATCATAAATTAAATTCTCCCACATAACATCATAAATTACATTCTCCCATACAACATCATAAATTAGATTCTCCCACATAACACCATAAATTAGATTCTCCCATACAAACCATAAATTATATTCTCTCACACAAAACCCTAAATTTTCCATTTTATTCTTCCACTCATGAATCATTAGAATACTTAGGTCAACTCACATCCCTTGGTCAACTTATTTCCCCATCCCCCTTTTCTATCCTTTCTCCCACTCAAACCACATCAACACCCTCATATGCATGTCTTACAAGGTCACAACACATATCATCACATATACATAATACTCATGCCATGCAAATACACGAAAGCATACTTCAACTCAACATCATATCATATAGGACATAATTAATAATGATAAACAAAGGATACATAGCATGCGAAGCACATAATGCATATAAACACACAAAAGGCCTTAGTAACACCCTTACCTAAAATGACACCGGTCTTGGAGCACGCTCCTACGCCTTCTTAGGGCTTTGACAAAATAATAACATATTAATAAAAATAACATTAACAAATTTCTAACTTTGCTAAAGATATAGGAAATAATAGAAATATTATAAAAGTTGATAATACAGGGTTAAAGACTTTACCCTAATAATAATAAAAATGATACTAAAATAATAATAGCAAAGATACTAAAATAATATCAATGATAATATAAATAATAATAATAATAATAATAATAACAACAACAAAAACAACAACAACAACAATAACGATAATGATAATAATAATAATAGCAAAACTAATAGTAAAGTAATTGTAATATTAATAATGAAATAATAATAATAGTAATTCAAAATAGTAATAATAAAAATAATAATTATAATAATAAACTTATATTAATAATAATAATAATAGAAACAATAATAATAATAATAATAATAATAATAAAATCGAAATAAAAAATACAATAGGGCTTCAGCCCTCAACAGAAATAATAATAATAATAAAAACATTAATACTACTACTACTAATAATAATAATAATACATATTAAAAATAGACATATTAATAATAATAATAGTAGTAGTAATATATTCAAATAATTGAAATAAAATAAAATAAGGCTTATAAAAATAGGGAAACGGGTTGAAAGGGTCTAGGGTTCAACCTTAGGCTGGTGGAGATAGGCGGCACCGGCGGTGGTGTAAGGCTGTGGCGGCGGTGGTCAGAAAAAAGGAAAGGGGAGGGTAAACGTTGAATGGTGGGAAAAAGATAGGGAGAATTAAGGTGGGAGTTGGGGTGTTTAAGACTGCCTAGAGGGAGAGGAGCAGAATGAGGGTGGCGGCTCACGGCGGCGGCGATGGTGGCCGAATGGAGGATAAGAAGAGAAAGAGAGGAGGAGAGGGAGAAAGAGGAAAAGAAAGGTAGGGGAAGATAGAGGAGGGTTTGCAGAAGAGAATGAGAGGAGAAGGAAGCGGCGGAAGCTGCTGAAGAGGTGGCGGAAGGCGGCGCGAAGTGTGGCAGAGACAAAAAATGGTTTGATTGGGAAGGGGACTTCGCACAGCCGGGGTGGCTTGTGAAGGAAGAATCAAGGGATATGGGATGCTTGGTTGGCTAGAGGGAAGTGCAAGGAAGAGTTTGGTGGCCATAACAGGCGGCGAAGTTGGCCGGAGGCGGCGGAACTGGCGTCTCAAGGTGAGGCGACGAAAAGGAAGGATTCCCTGGGTTCGAAAAACAAAACTGGACTACAAGGTTGGTAAGGGGTATTTATAGGATTTAAATGAAAGGTTAGGGTATGTGGGTCGGCGAGGGAGTAAGGAAAGTAGGGTTAGTGTCACCGGCGGCGATGGTTGGCCGGTGGCAGTAATTTTCGGGGGAGGGGGTTGACTGGCTGGGAGAGGGAGAAATGTGCGAGGAGAGGGGGAGAAGGATTGGTCTATGTAGTCACCGAATCAGGGGGAAGAGAAAAAAAGAAAAACGGCTGGTCAATAGTGCGTAACCGGCGGTAAAAATTTCGACTGGTGGACGGTGGAGTTACAGGTCAAAGGTTGCCGGGCTAGGCAGGTGTGAAGGAAGAAGAAGAAGAAAAGGGGGGACCAGGCAGTTCAGGAAAAGAAAAGAAAGAAAAAGGAAGGAACCGGACCGGGCGCGAGGTGAGGGGGCGTTTAAATGGAACGTTGTGTTTTGGGAAAAAAAAAAGATAAAACGTAGCGCGACGAGGGACGGGTGAAAGACGATGGTCGCGCGGGCTGGGCTGGCCAAAGGAAAGGAAGAAGGGGAACTGGGTCGAGAGCCAGGCCTAGTTTGGGGGAGGGGAAAAAGACAAAGAAAAGAAGAAGAAAGAAAAAGGAAAAAAGGAAAAAGGAAAAAAATAAAAATAGGAGGGTTGGGTTAAATAAATTAATTAAAATATTTGGGATAGTTAAAATAATAATATTTAAATGAAATAATATTTAAATCCCTTTTTAGGCTAAATTATGATTTTTAAAAGATTTTCCATAAATTCTATTTTAATTAGCTAATCACTCTAATTTTATTCAATTAAATTATTTATAAAATTCATATTAATTTGGAACTATTTTCTCCTTATTATTTTAAATAAAATAATTTATTTAATTAATTTCCAAAATAAAGTCCTTAATTAGATAAAATGCCAAAACTGTTCTAATAAAAATTATTTATTATTTTCTTCTTAAAAAGCCCTAATTAATTCCCTTTTATTCTAATAAAAATAATTAATTTAATTATTTTTCATAATAAAACTTCATTTAAATATAATTTTTAAAATTAAAAATTTTCGGGGCTTTTCATAATGTATCCAATTTTAGGCTCAATTTCTCATTGGCTTTAAATATCTACCAAATTATATTCCCTTTTGTCTCAACATGATAAAGGTTACAATCCTAGCCATATATATAAATGCTAACTCCTATAATACAAGAGAACATTCAAGCTTGGTTCTCCCCTATTGCTAACTTAAAATCAATTAAAACGTGGGTCAAAAAGTTTTTCTAGTCCTGTAAGGTATCCGACAGTTTCATAGACTAGTCCTTTCTTGAACGATTAACTATTTTATCCAATTTACTCTTAATTTCATGATTTGAAACCTCCACTTGGCCACTAATTTGAGGATGATATGGTATAAAAACCTTATGAGTGACCTTATACTTTCTCAAGAGATCTTTGAATTTTCTTTCTATGAAGTGTGAACTACCATCACTAATTACTATCCTTAGCACCCCAAACCTTGGAAAGATGATGTTTTTGAATAGTTTCACAACCACATTAGCATTATTGGTGGGGGATGTTATTGCTTCTACCCACTTGGAGACATAATCCACCACCACTAAGATGTACTTATTGTTACACGATGGTGGAAATGGCCCTATGAAATCTATGCCACACACATCAAAAATCTTAATTTTCAAAATGGAGTGTAAAGGCATCTTGTGTTGCTTCAAAATGTTACCATTCCTCTGATGACTATCAAAAGATGTCACAAACCGTTTTGCATCTCTAAAAAGACTCAGCATATAGAAATTTTATTACAAAACTTTTGTAGTCGCCTTTGGACTGCTTGCATATCCCCCTATACGAAGATGAATGGAAATGGTGTAGAATACTTGTAACCTCATCTTTGAGAACACACCTTCTAAACATCCCATCAACACATCATTTGTATAGAAACAGTCCATCCCAAAAATAATACTTTAAGTTCGCAAAGAACTTCTTCTTCTATTGATAGCTTAGATCTGGGGGCAAGATTCCCACACTATATAGTTGAGAAAGTCCACATACCATAGTGCATCCAATCTTTCTATGGCTAACAACTGATCGTTTGGGAAGAAGTCATCGATTAGTATTTCATCCTCCTCCCTATCATGTGACTCTTGTTTCATCCTTGAAAAATGGTCCACCACTAGACTTCCTATCCCTTTCTTATCCTTTATCACCATGTCAAACCGGTGTCATTTTAGGTAAGGATGTAACTAAGGCCTTATGTGTGTTGATGTGCATTACATGCTTTGTATGCTATGTATTCTATACTTATCATTATAATTATTTCCTGTATGGTATGGCTTGGAGTTAAAGTATGTTCATATGTTATTATAAGGCATGTGTATTATGTATATGTGATGAAATATTGTAGTATGTGATGATTGGCTTGTGACCCTTTAGACATGCATGTGAGGATGTTAAATGTGGTATTGTGTGGGGGAAAGATGAAAAAGTAGAATGGGAAAAGAAGTTGACCAAGGGGAGTAAGCTGACCAAAAGGGAAAGAGGTTGACCAATAGGAGTAAGTGGATAAAAGGGGAATAAGTTGACCAAGGTGAGTAAATTGACCAAAGGGGAATAATTTGACCGAGAGATGTGAGTTGACCTAAGTAGTTTAATAATCCATGAGTAGAAGAATAAAATGAGGATCTTTAAATAAAATAAAAGAGTGGGAGAATCTAGGGTTTTGTATGGGAGAATCTAATCTATGGTGTAACATGGGAGGATATAATCTATGGCTTTGTATAGGATAATTTAATCTATGGTGTTGTTTGGGAAAATTGAATATTGGGTTTGCATGGAGGAATCTTGGATTTTGCATGGAAGAATCTAGGGTTTTGTATGGAGGAATCTTGGGTTTTGCATGGAGGAATCTAGAGTATTGTATGGAGGAATCTAGGGTTTGTATGGAGGAATCCAGGGTTTTGTGTGGATGGATTTAAAGTTTGCATGGGTGAATCTAAGGCTTGCATGGGAGTTTAGGATTTTCCATGAGAAAGTTTGAAGGTTTACATGGGAAAGTTAGCATATGCATGGGAGTAAATTTTACGTATGAAAATTTGACTTGGGATGTGAGGAAGGTAATAGAAGAGTTATTTGGATGTTGGAAGTTTTGGGTGAAAAATAGTATGTAGGACAGTATAAGGGTAGATAGGAGACTGAGCTAGGGTTTGAGGGAAAAATCCTAATTTGAGGAGGTGGTAAAAAGGAGAAATAAATGAGGGTGAGTGGAGTATGAGATAATGATGAAAATGATCAAGTAAGGATGAGCATGATTAACATGGAAAAATAATAAGTGGAATGTGAGAAATGGAAGGGTGACATGTGGACATGAGGAAGCTAGGGTTTGTTGTGGCCGTTTAGAGCTTGGTGTCGTTACCTAGGATTTTGTGACCACACGTATGCTTGAAGAGTAAGGTGTACGGGTCATTTGGATGCTAAGCGCAGAGGGAGTGAGTCATGCATGTTTAGGGTAAAATTTTTTGGATAAGACACTTAAAACATTAATCATGTAAAGTAAAAGAGTATTGGGTCGGGCCCTGACCGATCCACTGACATAATAGTGGCTAGGTACTAAGGTATCCAGGAGACCGATTCACCGGCATATAACAGTGGTAGGGTATGTTACCCTAAGCGTCCGATCTACCGACTATAATAATGGGGGATCCTAAGCTCAATAAATCAAACCCTACAGTTTGCTAAGACACGTAAAAGATACTGATACTTATAGTGGAACACCATGTGAGTAAGGGCCTGACCGACCCACCAGCTAGAATAGTGGCCAGGCGCCGGAGTGCCCTGGAGACCGATCCACGGGCTAAAATAGTGGGGTTCCCGTACTCGTATGGACTTGATAAAGAGCATGGTGTAAAAATAAATTTAACAAGAGATTAATTAAGTAATTAATCTAGACAATAATCGGATCTTTTGTTTTTTCACCTAAATGTTCATATACCTTATGTTATTATACTGGACTATATGTTTTTTTTATTCTTCTGCATGGTTTATGTGATTTTATATGTTGGCCTCAGTGCATTGGTTACCTTAATCGGTACATAGCGTACTAATCACCCATTTCATGGGTGCTGCTCATTCCCATGAGCAGTAGGCCCTTCTGACTTTGTACAAGTGGGCAATATGTTTTTTTTATGCCTTCGATGTTCATGAGACATCAGGCGAGGCTGACTGATGATTTCGGGTTTGGTTCGATGATCGGAGTGACGTAGCTGGATCCTCTCTTAAGTCATTCTATTTCTTTCCTATATTGGATTTTCCTGAATTAAATATTAATGTTTGTAGACATTATTCCTTCCGAGGAATTTTGATTACGTACTCAGATTTCTATCTTATTATTGATTATAAACCTTTATGCGTACTCTCATTTCTATGTTATGATCTTTTTAATTCTTTTTATGAACTATTGGCTTAAGTTTGAAAATAATCTTTTTAGCCTTGGTACTTGGTACTAGAACGGTCGGAGTGAACCAGTCTAGTACTAAGTGTGGTGGTAACATCCCCAGAATTCACAGGTTTTCAAATTTAAATTCTTTTGCTTTAAAAAAAATTAGTGAATTTTGGGGTGTTACATTACACCAAACAAGGCCTACCTAATGATTATTACTGATCACACTAAGTGGGTTTCACCCAGATTCCTAAGCCGTATTAACTTAGGACAAGTTGACATAAACCCTCAAGGTGAATTTCTAACTCCACCCAAAAGGTAGCTTAAGATTGGAGAATTGACCTCCCATATGAACCGTCTAAAAATCCTCTTAATTTTCGATGTGAGATTACATCATCATTTCTCTAATAATGAACCAAACATAAAATATTATTACTTACCAATTACAAATACTATTACTTTGAAGGAAGTATATTTTTTTCAACCACTTAAATCCATGAAAATATAATTATTAAGGAAGTTGCTTCTTTTTTACTTAACAAGCCTCCAAACATGTTTTATGCAAGTTATTTATGTATAATGTCCGTGGTTTTTATTTTATTTTATTAGGTGATTAAGTCTTTTTAACAGGGAATATGTCACAAGCTGACTTTAAATTTTAACATGAATTATATTTGAAAAGATGTCTGAATAGAGATAACTTGCCTAAAACATGTTTGGAGGCTACCAGTATTGATTTTTTTATCAAAGTAAGTTTTATTTCTTTCTTTGGTGTATCCAAAATTACCTATCCCTTTGTTAACCCACACTTGAACAGAGATATTTACCGAGTTCTAACACCCTACCTTCTCCCTTCTTACTCTTCAACCTTAATTGTTAACATATCTCATTTCTCCTCCATTTTAAAAAGGAAAAAAATTAAAATATTATTCTCTCTTTATTTTAACTTTATCCTCTCATTTTGTTTCCTATATTTTGGAGTAATAACAACAACAACATTTTTTTAAAAAAAGATAAAGATAACAATGTTTCTTTGCTTTCGTGAACTTGATATGGCCATGATTATATAATTTTATATTATTTATTTTTGTGATTTATTCACAACATCTAGATTTATTTTATAATAATTAGAACAATAATAACTTACAATAAAATTAATGACCTTTTTCATTTTATATGAATTTGATAACTTTTTAATTATTTTTTAATTCAATTCTACATCTTAGACTTTGTGGCATATTAGATCACGAAATAACACACTTTAATTCTATAGAAATTGTTCATTGAAGTAAATTTTTTATTAAGTAGTATTGTGATGGAAATATTGTGTAAATTAAGCTTATGTTTGGAGCTATTTATCAAAAGTAGTTATTCATGATAACTATTTAATTTTTTAAAAAAAATTTAGACTAAAAAATTCTAAAATAAGTAATTATTATAGATAATTATTTTTAATAAGTAACTCCAAATAAGTTATAAGTTATCCATGATAATTTAGAACCTACAATAATAATATGTCATGAAAATTTTACCGACTTAAAAAATATATTTGAGACAAAGAATAAATTTTGAGCAAAAATCAAATGTAATTGGATAATCTGTGTATAAAGTTCAATATTTGAGACACACTAATTGATATAGGGGCAAACATAACAATAGTACCAAAAATTTAGGGCCATTTTGTAAATTTCCCTTACTAATGACTCGATTAATTAATACGGTGAGAATACAACAGTTCTAGGCTGCAAGCTACCACTCACAGTCACAAGGCAGTGGCACGACTAAAACCCAGAACCCTAATCTGCCCGCCTTCCGCATCCCGCACTCAAAGAGTTTAAAGGTCCGTCCGTCCGTCCGATAACATTCGGAAACGATGAGACCTCCAAGGGGTGGCGGCAGCTTTAGGGGAAGAGACGGTGGTCGTGGAGGTAGAGGCTTCGGTGGTGGCCGTGGAGGTAGAGGCTTCGGTGGTGGCCGTGGTGGCTTCCGTGACGAAGGTCCTCCTGCTGAAGTCGTCGGTCTGTTCTCTATCTGTCTTTTAATTGGATAGGTTTCTTCCTTGTTGCTCTTTCACCTTCTCCATGTTTGCTTGTTTGTGGGTTTTAGAGGTTTCGACGTTTCTTCACGCTTGTGAAGGCGATGCAGTGACGAAGCTTGTTCACGAGAAAATTCCGTTCTTCAATGCTCCAATTTACTTGCAGAACAAGACCCAGATCGGAAAAGTTGATGAAATCTTCGGGCCCATCAATGAATCTGTGTGTGGTCCTTGCATTCTGTTATATAACCAATTCCGGTTGATTTATTGCATTTTTCCTTCCGCTAATATCATTTTTGTTATTTACTGTAGCTGTTCTCCATTAAAATGATGGAAGGAATTGTTGCAACTTCATATTCTTCTGGTGATAAGTTCTACATTGACCCTGCCAAGCTTCTGCCCTTGAGCAGATTCCTTCCTCAACCAAAGTATGTCTTTTATATTGATCTTTTCGGTTCTTGGTGGTCAGAAGTCTGTAGTTTGTTCTACTAGCTAGAGCGAGAGGCCTAGCGTGCTCTACGAGTACTCTGTTATTTGGCTGGGATTCTATTGAGCAATTGATCGGAGTTTGTGTGCGCTTTTCCCCCTCTGATAAGTAACGTGACTTTGCAAAATAGAGTGAATTAAAGCTTAGTTCCCAACCGGAAGTCACTATTTACATTGCTGTACTATCAATAATAGCTGCCGGAATTGTAAAGCATTTACATTCGTGCATGGGGGCTATACGGGTGGTAACATCTTTGATGATGATCTTAACTGTTGTGTCGAGTGGTTCTTGTCTGCAAAGATTCTTGAATTTCGTTCCTGCCATATGTGATAAACCATAGCTGAGAAGATTGCTTGCAATGCCATAAGCTTCACTTTGGGTCTTCTCCTCTGGTGTGCTAGCCATGCTAGCTCTAATCTCCATTTCTGAATTACATGACCTAATCCAAACTTGCTGAAGATAATCTGCCATATCAGCTTCACATAATCACACTGAAAGAACAAGTGATCATATGTCTCCTCTGCTGACTGACATAAAACACAGGTGAGGTCCAAATCTATCCCCAGTTGTGACAGCAGGTGCTTTGTGTCTAATATTTCATGACCAGCAGCCACGTTATAGACTGATGCTTTGTGATAGGTACAGGATGCCATACAGCCCTGCTCCACTGAACCTTGGTACCTCTGGTTCTAACGGCTTCATAGCATCTGCCAATACTATACTTCCCTTGTTATTAGTTACTGTTTCTTGCTTACTGAATGCAGTAGTAAGTGTTGAACGTAGGCTAACAATCCTTCTCTGTTATTTTCTTTGTTATGCAGTGATTTTGCTCATTTTCTGCCGTCAAAAATATCTCATTTGGAAGCTGTTGAATTGATACATATTTTCTGTTTGTCCCAAGTAAAATATATTATCGGGCTCTTATGCGAGCTGTAATGACTCAGTGGAAAGCATTCATAGACATGCTTGCAGGCTTATTAATCTGTTTCATCATTTGGACTGTTGCATAATGTGGTCACACCCTGATGCCTTAGATTGAGCTCAAAACCTGTTGGGCGTGCAGAAGATCCGGAAAGGGAAAAGATATAATACTTTTTGATCCAGCTCTAGTTCTGGGTTGGGTGACTGGAGGGACATAGCTACTGAAGTTGTTTTTGCTGTTGGCTCTTTGTAGAGGTTAGAGTAATGGTTTGTATTAGATAGTTTCTATGAAATAACTTTCACTAGCCTCAAGGTTGAGAAAATCCTGGTTAAGCTCACGTTTAAAAGCATATGATTTCTGGCTACCTCTTGCTAGGATGAAATGTGTAGTTTAAAGAGCTGAACAATGCAAATGAGATGCCCCAAATATTTTTATTTCAACTTACCTGTTGCTTGCAATGACATGCTTCATATCATTTACTTCCATGCTTGCACAAACTGGTCCATCTGATTATCTTGCAATGCCGGTTGATATAATGATATCTCAATTCTTTATTTAGCATACAACCTCCGTGGCAATTTTATCATTTTACAATTTCACACCTAATGTGCTAGAGTTGACACCACTTATCTCTTATGTACATCTTTATATGTCATTCCTGAATGACTTTCTTTAGAGTTATATTGACTACTGCGTGTGGTTAGTAGCTTGTTACTCCATCTGAAATATTTGATGCCAAAGTAATTGGGATATATTTTCTTCTTTAACTGGTGGTGGTTGTGATTGTTACTATCCTATAAAAGCTTAAGACGTGTCTGGTAATCAGCTGGAAGATGAAGTAGCAATCTTGCATGAAGTTGTTTCTTCCCAATGATTCTAAAAGCGATTTTTGCACAGATGGGTCATTTTGACTACTGCTAACTAAATTTAGGACGCTGTTTAACTTTTCTAATATGGAGAAATCATGGGATATCACTCTATTGATATTCTGTTATTTATGCCTTATGCAGGGGACAAACACAAGGTTTCAGAGGTGGAGGTCGTGGTGGAGGCAGAGGTGGATTTAGAGGTGCTCGTGGTGGTGGTGGCTTCCGTGGAAGGGGTGCCCCAAGGGGCGGTGGTAGAGGGCCTCCGAGAGGTGGTCGTGGTGGCTTCAGGGGCCGAGGGAGATTTTAGGAATGCTCTCCAAGTGGTGGTCGATGATTTTGTGATCCTGTTAGTTGTATCCACGTGTCCTTTTTACTAATTTAGCATGTAATTTCTTGTTTGAACGGACTTTTACCTATATGAGCTTTGAGATGCCTGAATCTACTTAATTTACATCATGCATTGCAACCTGTAGGAGGATTCATGGAGTTTTGGACGGTGATGTTTTTACATATAGGAGAGTATAAATATATATCTTTTATGATGAATTGAACATTGTATACTAATATGGTGTATGCGGTGTTATTTTTATAAATTTAATAATTTTTTTAAAAAAATAATATATATATTATCAGATAAAATATACTTGTAGAAATAAATGTATAGTTTTTAGATATATAGGAGAATACATATGTTTTAAATTTATATCATATTTGAAATAGTGTACATTTTACATGATTAATATATATTTTATAGTTGTAAATACACATTTAATATTGACAAATTTACATCTTATAAAGGTAAATATACATTTTATATCAATAATACTCATCTTATAACTTCAAATATATATTTCATAATGGTAAATATATATTTTTATATTAATCAATAAACATCTTCTAATACAGAAATCTACATCTTGTAAGGTAAAAATACATATTTTTTAGTTATTTGTATCTATTATCAAGATGTGTATTCTTACTAAAAGGTATATATATTTATATCTAAAAAATATATATTTATTAAATAAAATTTGTATTATTTTGAAAAAAAGAAGTCAATAAATTAATAAAAATATTACTGTAGCCACTATATTTATTAGAAAAAATGTACATTTATATATAAAAGATGTATATTAATACATGAAATTTGTATATTTTCTAAATTATCTTTATTTATTTTTTAATAAAATTATAAAAAACGTCACCATCAATATACAGAAAACATCTTAGAACAATGTAACGTTTGCTGAATCTATGTGGCCGAAGAATTGTTCATAAATTACGCCCCTAATGTAGTTGATTTGCCCATTGTTTGAAACTATTTTAAAAAATAATTATTTAAAATAATAACTTATTTTTAAAACAATTTTAGCATATATCAAGTATATTTAAGCGACTTGGGGAAAGAGGCGCGGTCATACATCTACACCTTTTAATTGATTTAAACAAAGTTGCTTCATTTTGAGTTTTTTTTTTTTTTTAATCCGTCCGGTACCTTCACTTAGAGATTCAATTTTACTAGAAGTACTAGATATACAGTTAAAATAAAAACAATTGCTTAACTGTAGATGATTAGACTTGATAGAATATACACTTAAATAACAATTATTTTAATTAAAACAGAAAATTCTTTATTCATTATACTCCTAAATCCTTGTCCGCCCATAACGATTGCTTAGTGTGGCACCTAATGGAATTCGAACTTGGATTTTGAGACTTTCCAGTCTCCAACCACCTTTTTCTTCACTATGATGCAGAATCCATGATCAACGGACATCAATTTGCGGTGATCAACCGAACCACCGTTTCACTTCAAACGTCCCATATTCCTCTCAGCCATAAAATTCATCTATACACAATATGGTACAGATAAACCACCTATAAATAATGGTAATGAAGTAATCAATTACCTCCGGCCGTGGGAACGCCACCTCAAACCAAACTGTAGATATTCAGATGAAGTTTATCCATTTAAAATTTCACTGCCAGAAATATCAACCCCTAAGTGAGCAAGATCTCGCCGCAGGTCTTCTGCATTTGTAAATTGAATACCAATCATCCCACCCTCCGCTGCTGCCTCGACATTTTTCTTCCTAGCATCAAAGGGACGTAACAATTTGTGAAATGGCTGAAAACATCACTATTTCGTGTCTGAAAGACTTCAGACATATAAAGGATAAAAGGAGAAGACGGACACAGTTTGGATTCAAATTGACAATTTCAAGTTTAAATATATCCAACGTTGATTTCGTACCAATCAAAAGCATAATGTTACTTACAATATCTATTGACAATGAAAAAAAATCAGAAGTCACACATACAAAGGTCTTGTAGAAACCAAAAACACTCAAAATTGAACCACCACCAATGGTGCATTTGATTTGGGATGAATGGAAGTTAATGGAAATAAAACAATTAATCTACTCTGTTTGGTAACGGATTTTGTTAACCTCAACAAGGTTAATCGAGGTTAAAATTTTACCTTCGTTTACCTCGGTTAACTTTATTTTTACTAACCTCCGATTTTGAAAATAACGGAGGTGAATAAAAAAATAAAGGCAAATTTTATACATTCATCTTAATTTAAATAAAAATTTTAAAACATTCAACCTGATTCACCTAGGTTAGATTAATATTATCCAAATAATATTTTAAAACATTCACTTCGATTCACCTTCATTTCCTTCACCTAGATTAATTTTTAATGCTTACTCTCACCCTGATTTACCCCAATCCAAATAGAGCATGGACATAATGTCAATACAAAGGCTTCCACAAAGTAGGTCAATTATCCAAAAAACTCTCAAAATAAGCTATATTGCTGTTGGCTACACTCTCATCTCTAGAAAACAATTATAATCTAGTCTCTGGTCTCAAGACAAACCACCATTGACCCATCACCAATGACCCAGGTAATAAAATCATGGTCGCAGGCATTGTGAACGATAAATTATGGGCCACAATCATCGCAGTGTAAATTTATATTTTTATTTTACCATATATTCTAATTATTATTTATTAGTCATTTGAATATAAATATTCAATAAACTAGTATTTTATATTATATTAGAAATATTAAAGTAAATCATTATATGCTAAATTATCCTAATGACCCTAAATTTACCTTAGAATAAAAAAACACATATTATTTAATGATATATGTAGAGGTAATAAATAATAATACTTTATTATAATTCAATAGCAACTTAGTCTAAGATATATATATATATATATATATATAGATTCTCAATATATCTCCGATTTATCAGCAATTCATCGATGACATATTTTGATTTATCAATCGATAAAGTATGAAATTTTAAAATCGTAGCAAATTAATAATTTTGTGTCATGGCTGATCTAAAACTGCTAAATAGCAGCGCAATTTAATTGTATGCAATGACCTAATTCCTCAAAGAAAAATGAATGTTGGCTAAAAGCCTTTGCATAAAACTTGCTATATATTTTGATGAGAAAAGTTCACAAGAAAGTTCCCAATTTTCCATTAGCATAAAAACTACATCGCATTTATGAAACTATATCAAAACAAAGGAAATGCTTAAAAGAAGCCAAACATGTCTCCTAGAGATAGCAATGGGTTCTAGACCCAACCCAAACCGGCCAAACTCAACCCATTTACAGCGAGTCTAGTTCTATGTTTTTTGGACCTGACAAATTTTGGTCAATAAATACCTAAACAGTTCAAGATCAAACAGCTTCAAATCCAGACCAAACCTAGATCTGACCTGCAGACCCATTTAGCTATGCATATTATATTATACTAACTCATCATATAGTTAAGTTGTGTTCCATTGTTAGTGCATATGTGTGTACTAGCTAATTATATTATTGTTAAGTTTGTATTTCCAAATTTATTTGCCTATTTACCTTATATGCATAAGCAAGATGCAAGTCCTTTTTCAAATATAAACTAAACAATTTTATTCTCAAAATAAAAATACCCTTGGATTAATTGTTTTAACAAAAAATACAAATTAACTTACATCAAAACAAAACTATGTCATTTACCCATTAGACACAGTTGAGCTTGGGTCTAAACTTTTGAGGGCTGGTGGGTTGGGTCCAGGTATCAAACAAAGGTATGGGACCCATTGCCATTCCTATTACCTCTCCCCAGCCAAAAAAGCAATGTATAAAACAGTTTGAAGAAGGAATAACCTGTCATCTATGAAGATACAACTGGCAGGCTCAACCTCAAGGTGTCTAACAACTTTGATGTAGGATTCAGGATCAGGCTTCAGTTTACCTAGCATTTCAAAGTATCATTAGGTGTCAGACAAGGGGCCAGTTTTGAAATTTTCCAAAAATCAAATGTGTCACGTCTGCTGAAATAAAGTGATAATTTACAAACGAGTTACCAAACAAATCCAAAATATGATAAGAAGAAAAAAAAAGTCAATTTATTATGAAATGAAATGATAAATAAAAGAATAAAGATATCATAATTTGAAGTTTCAAACATCTTTAAGTACAAGTCCCAACCAGTTCGTGATATTTAGATCTGCTTACACAACGCAAAACCTATATATCCAAAATTTATCCTCCATAACATGATAAGAACGACAGTTTATCTTCTCAAGTTCCTCCATTAAATGCACAAATTAGTGCATAAATCAATCTAAGTTCAACCAGCAGGCAAATTTTTAGCCCAATTGAAAAGATTAAATAACAGCGTTTCATATCCGTTCACAAACAAATGCATATGCTGACCCTTCCCCAGGCACGTTTTCTCTTGCTTTTTCTGCTTTGTGACAGAGTTAAGCTGACCCTTTCTCAAGCACTTTTCTCTTACCTTTTCTACTTTGTGACAGTAAGGGGGTCAAAGTAGTAAAGCATAACACAAACCAGTTATAAACGAACAGAATGTCCAAGACAAGTAGGATGACAGCTTCAACTTGTCTTCGATCATCTCATACCTGCATGAAGTCATATCATGAGGTAACAACTAAAAAGTCAAATAAACATCATGATGCAGTACAACGTAGGTATTCCAACAAATGCTGCTTACACATTACCAAATTGGATAATTCGTGAATGCGTGCATTTCATAGTTGTTCTGCTTTAATACGTACAGCAAACTCTCCACACCATCTACATAAGAATACCCTCTCTTCATGCAGCTTTTGAGCCCTAAATATGTAAATGAGACACTGCCACCTTTAAAAATACAGGCAAGGAAAATGTTAGAAACCCAGTAAAGTGACAAGAATGCTTCTCAACCAACCTTCCAGGTCAAATTGCCTTCCATCTTTGAAGAAATTCAGCTCTAGTTCATCCTGCAAAACCCAAAATGTGGCCAAATTTAGAGAGAATTAGAAGAAAAGGTAAAGCCTTCGGATCTCAACATATGGCACACATTATGTTACTCATGCAAACTCCTAATCCTTTTTAGAACATCTTCAGACCACTCTGTGATCACCATGAGTATGGTGGCGTTCTTGGAAAAAGTTACCCAGTGAGATTAAAAATTCTAAGACAAAGCAGGGAACATATGCATAGGAAGCTGTCCACTTTGTAGTTAAGTTTGCTTAGAAAACGAAGGGAAAAATTCCTCTATTTCTTAACAAAATGGAGGTACTCACTAGGCCAGAACACAAACAAAAGGGTAATGAAGAAGAGGTGCTATCATCTAACAGCCCTTCATCTTTTAACAATTTCTTTTACTAGTCTTAGATTAGCAATGCAGAACTGAGCTAGAATCATTTTCTAGGATTTTTATTAGAAGTGCCAATAAAAGGGGATTTGGCTAAGAAAACATGGAGCAGCTCCAGATCAAGCAGATACTTTGCTCTCCATAAGTAAGGATGCTTACTATGTCATGCAGGGTTCATTTAAATTGTGTAACCAAAGGATAACTCTAACAAACTCCTCAACCCAAACCCAAACCGTGAACCAAAGCGTCAAATCCCATCACCCAAGCCCAAAGTACTTATTATCATGTTGGATTAAACCAATATAACTCTTTTATTTATTTTTTAAACTAGGGTTTCTTGCACAAACAGAAAGTTCACAACAAATATACAACAGAATCACCGAATCAACACAAAGAATACGGAACAATTTATTATAAAGCTCACTAATAGATGTTGTCGCCTCACAAAGGCCAAATTAATGTATCACAAAACTTAATATAAGCTGAAGTGTATTCAAAATGATAATAACAACACAATAGTGGAACCATAATCAAAACAAACTAAACAAGCACAATCAAAAATAAATTTAGCAGAATTGAGTCATCACAGATCACAAATCAACAGTGAATGGCTAACAAAGCAACTGACTTGGTGGTCCTGCTCCTTCTAGACAATGCCTCAAGCAGCAAGCAGAAGAGGCAACGGGAAGAGAGTTTGGGGAGTGTGGTGAATGAAAGAAGCATAAAGCCTAGTTTCATTTCATATGCTCAAACCATTTAGGATTATTATTAGTTCTTGTTTAGCAAAATAAATACCACACTGCATTGGGTTTTGGTTATTCCCTGACCCGTCCAATTTTAACCCATCAATTGTCAGGTTGATGAGTTAAGAGCCTGAATTAACCCACACCTTCCTTTTTCTGATCCAAACATTAGTCACATTTTCCCTCCTCTATCCTGAGTACAATTAGCCAGACAAATGATGGTCACACTATAAGAATAAATACATAATGGGAAATAAGACCAAGAAAACTAACACCTTTTGGCATTCTGGTGAAGATGTGCAGTGACAGATGGACGACAGTTCATGTAGAAGATGCTTAGGGAGCAAAGATGTTATTTAAGAGGGAACTCCAGCTGTACCTCATTTATCAATCCCTTTTCAAACTCCATCCATGCAGTTGGATGCTTGCATTCAATCAGTTCCTTCAGAGACAAGCTAAGCAGCAAATTTATTATTTATAAAAGCAGATCTAAATCTTGGAACAGGGACAGGAACAAGAACAAGAACAAGAACTCCTAACAAAACTTCAAAAGTCAGGTGCTGTGAGGTCATAATAAGTGATAGGCCTTGAAATACAGCCAACTAACCGTTATCAGAAACTTATAAACATTACAATTAACTCAGGTATGCTTTAGTTACTCCATTTGCTCCAAGCAAATAATCATTATGTTTCCTTTAGTAGGTAAGTAATATGTGCCATTGTAAATATTATGAAACAATTAAGAGTCTCAGGATAACTGGCAAATTTCTCTCCAAAACAGTCTGTAACCACAATATGCCACCGATGAAATCTGGTTCAAGTAGTCATTGCCAAAATATTTTGTAATAAATCAGTTTCCGCCTCCCACTTTGCTCTTTAATTTGCAATCCTTGTTAGCCAACGTGTCACAGATAAGTGCACAAAAGTAGAAGTACAATGATAAGTGCCGAAATTTGATAAGAGTTGGAATCTTCCTACCCATGTGACACAGGAAGTAGAAAGGGTCTCACAAATGTGAAAAGATAAGTAAAACACCGAGAATAATTGGGAGAGAAGATGGCCCAAAACGATCCTCCCCCTTCATTCATTCACCACTTCATATATGTGATATTCTCAGGTTGTTACAGATACAACATTTGTCTAGTACGGACATCGGAACTGCAAATCAATACTAAATAGACAGAATATCAAAACAAGGATATTGCTGGCATGGGCTTGGGCCAGGGCCAATGAAAGGCACGTATCATACAAGCTCATAGCTGTTTGTGATGCTTAATTTTTAATGAAAATGGCTGTTCGATTCTTTTTTCATTTTTTATGAAAATAGATGTTCCTCATTTTTTAATCCTCCAAATTCTCTAAGTTTCATGCAAGTCCTAACAAAGTTCAGAGATTCTCCATGAAATCAACAGCGATAAAAAATACTGACAAATTTTTTTTAAGTCATTATTGAAAATTTTACATTTTTAAGCAGCCCCAAACGGGTAGAGTTAATTAAGCATTGGATACAAGAATCTAATTTTTATCAAGAGCATTTAGTATCATCAATGTTGGAGCAATGGCAAAACATTCAGCAATGTTGAATGTTGCTGTTGGCTCTTTTTCAAAGTCTCACATTGGTGGGAAAACTTTATTTTATTGAGTTTTTATATCCCCTCACCAAATGGATGGTTTGAGTTAATGAGTTTGGGTTGTTTTGTGTAGGCAGTAGGCTAGACTATATACTATATACCACACACACGCACGCCGCCGCCCGCCCGTCCTATCCAGGTTGAGCGTGGGTGTGTCATAGATCCAGACGGGCCCGACCTTCTCTTTTTATAGAAAATGTTAACAAATTTCTATCCATTTCTTCGGTCATCGTCGGTTGCTATTCTTATGCTCGGTTTTAGCTCTTCTTCCACATTCTTGAACGTGTGAAGAGTGGGGAACCTTCTACTCTTCCACATTTTTTCTGCTTATTTAATAAAAAATATTTTTTTTGTTTTCGGTGATAATATATAGAAAATCGAGAGCAACCTTCCAATTCCAAGAACCCTAACTCTCTTCGATTACTCTTGTCATCTAGGTATTGATTCTGCAATTCCATTCCTTCAATCATGAGTACACGGGATCGAAGACATTATGTTAACCTTTGGGGTAGACCGACCGACAAGGGATTTGCACCAAAGTCCGGTCGAATTTCACTCAGGGCAGTGATAATCAATCATGGCACAACATTATTCTCAGAGTATTGGCTTCGTTATTAATTTCTTTTGTCTTTATTGCTACTTATATTTCGAATATATTACATCATTCTGAAGTGAAATTCGTCTCGTATACGTACCAATTTTGCTTGTGTTTGTTCTGTTCGATTATTGTGTCTTCTATTAATTCTCTTCCGAAAATATTTACTTGTCTTGGGATCAAGTTGGCTCTATTTGAGTTTGTTGCTGTTGTTAAATTGATTGGTATTATTTTCGATCGATATTGCTGCCATAATTCACCTAACATTCGATTATTTGTCCGCATTGAAATTTTGTCTGTCGCTGTTGCTTTGGGAAAATTCTGTTCGGTTTAGTGATTTGCTGGACTAAAATTGCACATTCTCGATTTTCTACCTTCCTATACTTTGTTGCTTTTGCTAGATACCGCTGAGTGTTTTTGATTGAGATGATTTTGTAGCTGCAACAATAAACCTCGGTTATTGGTCTGCTAAATTATCACATAATTTGATTGATATAAGAGTTCGGTTTTCTGGTGTTGCCTGCTCTAATTTTGGATTTGGTTGGTTCGCGTGTTGAAGAGAGCTTATTGTTGCTAGTACGATAGTGCTATAGTAGTTTCGTCACAATTATTTTGATATGCTTGTTATTCTCATTCTAATATGGCTGCAAGTGTTCTAAGAATTATTCCGGTTATGTCAAAAGTAGAAGCACTAGACGGTACCAATTATCATAGGTGGTCACAAAGGATGTTGATCTTATTTGAGTTTTGGAGGTCGATTATGTGTTATTGAATGATCCACCTACTCAGAAGGATACTGATGATGCACTTGCCACTCCAACTACCACTCCCGTTCCCGCTGCTGCTAGGAAAGGTAATGAAGTTGTTAAAGAAAAATACGAACGAGACAATAAGACTGTTAGAGGTCATCTTCTGCAGCATATGAACAATAAATTATTTGATATGTTCTTCAGCATTGAGTCTTCAAATGATATTTGGGATATTATGCAGAACAAGTATGGTTCTGATGAGGCCAAGAGAAAGAAGTACGCTGTTGGAAATTTATTGAGATTTCAAATGGTTGATGACAAGCCGGTGATGAATCAGGTCTATGATTACAAACTTTTGATTGCTGAAGTATTGGGGGAAGGGATGAAGATATGTGAGATATTTCAGGCAAACATGCTGATAGAAAAATTCCCTCCATCCTAGAGTAATTTCAGAAACCATCTGAAGCATAAAAAGAGGGATCTGACATTGCCAGAATTGATCAGTCACATGAGGATAGAGGAGGCAAACCGTTTGAAGGACAACCGAATGCCTTATGCTTCTGGATCCATGAGTGCTAACATCATTGAGTCTGCTACTGGGAATGATAAATTCAAGGGGAAAGGCAAAAAGACTCAAAAAAATGATCAACTGAAAGGTCAACCTAACTTCAAAACTAGTGACACTAGGATTCAGAAGAAGCAAGTGACTTGCTATATGTACGATAAGACGGGTCACAAGGCTTATTAGTATTTTAAGATAAAGGGCCCACAGACTCAGAATCAAAAAGTTAGTGTCACTCCTACTCCACAGGCTAATGTTGTTGAGACAGAGGAAGTTATTGCTGCTGTGGTTGTAGAAGCAAACCTGGTTAAAAATAAAGCAGATTGGATTCTAGACACCGAGGCTTCTAAGCACTTGTGTGCCAACAAAGAACTCTTCCATCAATTCTAGGATGTCATTGATGGAGAGCATGTCTTTATGGGAAACTCATCCACTGCGGGAGTTTTGGGCAAATGAAAGGTTCTTCTAAAACTTACCTCTAGAAAATCTTTATTATTGAGTGATGTCTTGTATGTCCCCTCCCTCCGTAAGAACTTAGTTTCAGGTAGCTTACTTAATAGAGCCGGACTAAAACTAGTTTTTGAGGCTGATAATGTCGTGTTGACAAGAAATGGGGACTTTATGGATAAGAGTTACTTATCTGATGGACTCTTTGTTTTGAATGTAGTTTCTGCTCCTATAAATGAAATTAGTTCTACTTTTACTTATATTGCTGAGTCCGTATCTTTGTGGCATGATAGGCTAGGACACGTAAATGTGGCTTCCAATCCATAGACAAACTAAAACGAATGAACTTGATTAATGTGTTGGACACTAATGATTATGATAAGTGTCCTGTTTATGTGGAAATCAAGTATGCTAAAAACCTTTTAGACCAGTCACAGTGAGATTAACAAAATAGCTTGAATTAATACATACAGACTTAGCAGATTATAAGAACACCGAGAGTAGAGGAGAAAAACAATATTATGTGACATTTATTGATGATTATTCGAAATATACTAAAGTCTTCCTCCTCAGTTATTATCAAAAATCTAATTTGCATCTGTAAATCCCTCTCATCTGCAAACCCCAATCCTTAGTACCCTTAAAGTATCTAAGCAAACAACGAAGGGCAATCCAGTGATCACTACCTGGGTTGTGAGTATACCCACTCAGTCTACTCACAACATAGGCTATGTCCGGTCTAGTATAATTTATGAGGAACATCACACTACCTATAATTTTAGCATATTCATCTTGAGAAACACTAGCACCTAGGTTCCTTTTCAAATATACGCTATGATCATAGGGAGTTTTCACAAGCATTTCATCTCGACAATCAAATTTTCATAGAATCTTATCAACATAATATGATTGACTCAAGGAAAAGTCATTCTCAATTTTTCTCATTTTAATACCAAGAATTACATCAGCTTCTCCTAAATCTTTCACTTCAAAATGTAAAGATAAAAATAATTTGGTCATCATTTTTAACAAGGAAAGCAATAACAAAATCAGGTCCAAAGCTAGTTTCAATCCTTCGTCTTTTACTTCTCCTAGGCTCATTTACATTATCATTTTCAACACTAAGAGAGGGCGGTAAAGACAAGGGCTCTAAAGAAGCATTAGAAGAGCTAGCAAAGTCACATGCATTCTGTTTTATGGGAAACACATTCTCAAAAAATTCTGTATTTCTAGATTCACAAACAAAATAATCATTCAAACACAGAAATCTATATGCAGCACTGTTTTGAGCATATCCAATAAATATACAGTCAAAAGTCTTTGTTCTCACGTTGGTTCTTCTAAAGTCTGGTAAACCAACCTTAGCTAATCACCCCCCACACTTTTAAAATTTTCAGGTTAGGTTTAAAATCGTTCCATAATTCATACGGAGTCTTGTCTAGTTTCTTATGGGGAACCCAATTCAAAACATAGCATGTAGACAGAACTACCTCCCCCCACATATGGTTAGACATACCAGAACTCAATAGCACAACATTCATCATTTCCTTCAGAATTCTATTCTTTCTTTCAGCTACACCATTTTGTTGGAGAGAATAAGGGGCACTAGTTTCATGTATAATACCATGATTAACACAAAAATTCTTTAGAAAACTAGTTCCATATTCACCACCCCTATCAGACCTAAGCCTCTTAATCTTTCGATTCATTTGGTTTTCTACTTTTATCTTATATTTTAAGAACATACCTTCAGTCTCATCTTTAGACTTGAGGAGGAAAACTTTAGTATATCTCGAATAATCATCAATAAATGCTACATAATATCATTTTCCTCCTCTACTCTCGGTGTTCTTAAAATCTGCTAAGTCTGTATGTACTAATTCAAGCAATTCTGTTGATCTCATTGTGACTGGTCTAAAAGGCTTTTTAGCATACTTGACTTCCACACAAGCAGGACACTTCTCATAATCATTAGTGTTCAACACATTAATCAAATTCATTCGTTTTAGTTTGTCTATGGAAGCCACATTCACGTGCCCTACCCTACCATGCCATAAAGATACGGATTCAACAATATAAGCAGAAGTAGAACCAATTTTATTCATAAGAGCAGAAACAACATTCAAAACAAAGAATCCATAAGACAAGTACCCTTTACCCACAAAGTCCCCATTTCTTGTCAACACAACATTATCAGCCTCAAAAACTAGTTTCAGTCTGACTCTATTAAGTAAGCTACCCAAAACTAAGTTCCTACAGAGGGAGGGGACATACAAGACATTACTCAATAATAAAGATTTTTCAAAGGCAAGTTTCAGAAGAACCTTTCCTTTACCCAAAACTCCAGCAGTGTATGAGTTTCCCATAAAGACGTGCTCTCCATCAGTGGCATCCTGGAACTGGTGGAAGAATTCTCTGTTGGCGCACAAATGTTTAAAAGCTCCGATGTCCAGAATCCAATCTACTTTACTTTCAACCAGGTTTGCTTTTACAACAACAGCAACAATAACTTCCTCTGTCTCAACGACATTAGCCTGTGGAGCAGGAGGGGCACCAGCTTTTTGATTCTGAGTCTGTGAGACCTTTCTCTTAAAATACTGATAAGCCTTGTGACCCGTCTTACCGCACACATATCAAGTCATTTGCTTCTTCTAAATCCTGGTGTCACCCTTTTTTAAGTTAGGCTGACCTTTCAATTGACCCTTTTTTTGAGTCTTTTTGCCTTTCCCCTTGAATTTATCATTCTCAGTAGCAGACTCAATGATGTTAGCACTCATGGATCCAGAAACATAAGGTACTCGGTTGTCCTTCAAACGGTTTGCCTTCTCTGTCCTCATGTGACTGATCAATTATGACAACGTCAGATCCCTCTTTTTATGCTTCAGATGATTTCTGAAATCACTCCAAGATGGAAAAAAGTTCTCTATCAGCATGTTTGCTTGGAATATCTCATATATTTTCATCCCTTCACCCAATACTTTAGCAACCAAAAGTTCGTAATCATAGACCTGATTCATCACCGGCTTATCATCAACCTTTTGAAATCTTAATAAATTTCCAACAACATACTTCTTTCTTTTGGCTTCATCAGAACCATACTTGTTCTTCATAATATCCCAAATATCCTTTGAAGACTCAACGCTGAATAACATATCAAATAATTTGTTATTCATATGCTGCAGAAGATAACCTCGAACAGTCTTGTTGTCTCGTTCGTATTTTTCTTTAACGGCTTCATCACATTTCCTAGTAGCAACGGGATCGGGAGTGGTAGTTGGAGTGGCAAGTGCATCATCGGTATCCTTCTGAGTAGGTGGATCATTCAATAACACATAATCGACCTCCAAAACTCAAATAAGGTCAACATCCTTTGTGACCACCTATGATAATTAGTACCGTCTAGTGCTTCTACTTTTGACATATCCAGAATAATTCTTGGAACACTTGCAGCCATATTAGAATGAGAATAACAAGCATATCAAAATAATTGTGACGAAACTACTATAGCACTATCGTACTAGCAACAGTAAGCTCTTTTCAACACAAGAACCAACCAAATCCAAAATTAGAGCAGGCAACACCAGAAAACCAAACTCTTATATCAATCAAATTATGTGATACTTGAGCAAACTAATTCTAATTTAGCAGACCGGTAACCGAGGCTTATTGCAGTAGCTACAAAACCATCTCAACCGGAAACACTCAACGGTATCTAGCAAAAGCAACAAAGTATAGCAAGGTAGAAAACCGAGAATGTGCAATTTCAATCCAACAAAGCACAAAACCGAACAGAATTTTTCCAAAGCAACAGCGGCAAACAAAATTTTAATGCGGGCAAATAATCAAACGGTAGGTGAATTATGGCAGCAGTATCGACCGAAAATAATATCAATCAATTTAACAACAGCAGCAAACTCGAACAGAGCCAACTTGATCCTAAGACAAGTAAATATTTTCGGAAGAGAATTAATAGAAGGCACAATAATCGAACAGAACAAACACAAGCAAAATTGGTACGTATACGAGACGAATTTCACTTCAGAATGATGTAATATATTCGAAATATAAGCAGCAATAAAGACAAAAGAAATTAATAACGAAACCAATACTCTGAGAATAATGTTGTGCCATGATTGATTATCACTACCCTGAAGTGAAATTCGATCGGACTTTGGTACAAATTCCTTCTCGGTCGGTCTACCCCCAAGGTTAACACAACGCCTTCGATCCCGTGCACTCGTGATTGAAGGAATGAAATTGTAGAATCAATGCCCAGGTGACAAGAGTAATCGAAGAGAGTTAGGGTTCTTGGAGTCAGTTGCTCTCAGTTTTCTATATATTATCACCGAAAACAAAAAAATATTTTTTATTAAATAAGCAAAAAAATTGTGGAAGAGTGGATCTATGACACACCCACACTCACGCCCAACCTGGACCGGACGGCCGGGCGATATATAGTCCAGCCCACTGTCCACACAAAACAACCCAAACTCTTTGACTCAAACCATCCATGTGGTGAGGGGATATAAAAACTCAATACAATAAAGTTTGCCCACCAATGTGGGACTTTGAAAAAGAGCCAACAGCAACATTCTTTGCCATTACTCCAACAGGAGTTAAATCATTATACCTGATCAAAGTACCAAAAAGACAACGAAGGAGAATAATCAAAACCCCATCCCTGATTGGCTGATGCTAAGTCCCTTCTAGCAGAAGTCAACGTATTATCCAGACGATCAAACCCGTGGAATTGGCATAAATTAGGTCATAATCACCCTAATGGATATAAATTGAACTCGTAACAAGATCCTAAATTGACCAGAATTTTCATCCATTAGTACACAACATTACTGCATCTCTGTGTCTCTAATTACAGTGCCTTTTCACATTCTGCCACTACCTCACAAATCAAAATGTGAAAACAATATTTAAAAAATAGAGTAGGTGTAAGAAGATTGAAAAAGAGGAATACCCGAAGAAAGCAGGGACATCTTCGTAAAATGGGTCTCGAACAATAGTATCCATGACATCGAATAATAGCACAGGGAGTTTTCTCTTACTCGAAGGAGAAGCAGAGGAGATTGCGACACTGTTGCCGACGATGGCGCTTATGTCACTGTTCATAATTCCTGAACAGGCTTTCCCTAGTTTTCTGAAGGATTTTATAGGAGTTACGACGGAAGGAATCGTTTGGAGGAGAGTTGCCATACAATTAAATGTGGTGGAAATATGGGATCGGGCGGCCGGGAAATGGAAAGAGCGCTACAAAGGCAGATCTATATAGTTTCTATTGGGATGAACTGGATAATGAGAATCGTTAAAAATTAATCTCGTTTAAGATAATAAAAATAAATTAAGATAAATATTTTAAAATATTATTGAGATGGTATTAATTTAATTTATATTAATAAGATAAATGTTTTAAAATTTTAGTTTGAATCAAGGTAAATGAAATTTAAAAAAATAAAATGAATAATATTTATATTATTGTATTATATAGGTGTCTTATATATTAATTTCAATACAAATTAAGCTCGGATTATTTTTATATTAAGTTTTCACTTTTACCTTTAACCTCAATTGATGTAGTTGGGGTTAATAACATACATCTCCATACAAGATGAATTAATTATAGCAAGATAAATAAAAGGAGTTGGGTAAATCCCACCTTTAATTTTATCTTTGTTTAAATTAGGTTGTCCTAAGAAAGATACTAGTATATTCGCACACCAATATTATAATTTTGTTTACTTAAAATAATAATATAAGATACTCACTTGGTAGTATAGATGTGCAAAAACTATATATATGCATCATATTTTTTAAAATAAAATTAGATATTTGAAAATCCATTCAAATTATTGGGTATATCCAAAATACTCAATTATACTAATATTTATAATTAGTTACACATACTTAAAAAAATGTTACAATATAATATTATATTAAAAATTAAGTATTATACTAGTTCGGATAATTTAATTATAAACTGAATCGAATATCTACTTTAATTATAATCTGATTTTAACAAATTAATATTTTTAAATTATGGAACGAATTTTTTAATTTCTAATTTATTTTCACCATCCGACTTGGTAGCAATGGCCAAACTTGAGCGAATATAATGGCAAGTCTTTTTGATAGCCAAAATGACAGCAATGCTTTCGATGGTCAGTCATTTCAATGGAGAAAAAAAGGGCATTCACTAACTTAATAGAGAACCGAAGAACAAGGAAAAGTCAGAGAGGAAAGGATTGTGTGGATCCTGATTCCTGACTAGTTTCTTTTTGTGTATGCTGTGGGCAGAGACAAAAAAGAAAAAAGAACGCCTTAAGCTACTCTACTTACTACCGTTAAGAGTATATGAGTAGCTTATCATTTAGTATATATTTTTTTATGAATGTTTAAGCTACTCGATTAATCAAATATCATTGAACTCGCTACAATAAAAGGTTGGTTTTGGTTACTACTTACTAGAATTGTATGGAGAGATAAGCCAACAAAAGTCGTTCTTGCATAATTAGAGTTATTGTGCGGGATTTTAAATGGGTTATATTCTTTTAATATGTGTCATCATGTATTCTAATTGTTTTAAATATATATATGTGCTAAATAAATTATTAAAAAAATTTATTATGTATTACAGGATAGTTGCTACTAAATAAATCATTAAAAATTTTGATTATGTATTAGAAGATGGCTTGGGATAATGATTGACCTTGGCTATTGCTAATGGCTATTTAACTTCATTTAGAAAATATATTTACTAAAAATAAAATAAATTTTAAGAAACTTTGTCCAAAAAGCTATTGTTGAAGTCTAAAAGTTTTTCAAACCATACATGCATATTATAGCAAACATGATTTACATAAAAAGGTGGCACATAAAGGGAAAAAAAATTGTACTAATTTTCATAACAAAAGCAAAGGCTTAGTTTGAAATGCCCCAAAAATATTTATTTTAAGAAATATAATTAAACAAAGATTTATTAGGGAATTAATTTAATTAATTATTTTATTTGAAATGGGAAGGATTTATTTAGGGCAAATTAATAAGGAATTTATAAATATTTTATAAAGGAAAATTTGGGCTTTTAGCTAATTAAAAATGAATTTAGGAAAAATCTTTTAAAAACTCTAAATTAGCCAAAAAGAAAATTTAATATTATTTTATTTAAATATTTTATTTTAAATACCCAAAATATTCTAATTAATTTATTTGACCCCAACCTACTTAAATTTTTATTTTCCCTTTTCCCTTTTTCTTTTTCCTTCTTCCTTTTTCTTTCTCTTCTTTCTTTTTCTTATAGTTTCTTCCTTTTCCTTATTTCTCCCGATTGGGCCTGAGGCGCTGCCCAATTCTTTTCTTTTCTTCTCTTCTTCCGCGGCCCAGTGTCGTTTCCTTTCTTCCTTCCTACGACCTCCAGAACCCTACCATTCCTTCTAAACCCTATAAATACCCCTTGATTGGTTGTCTTCAAAACTTTTTTCCCAAAACCTTAAGAGCCTACCCTGTGCACCACCACGACTTCAGATGACTCTCCCTTTGCCGTTAGCCAACTACGCTGCCACCTCTACCCACCAAAGTCTTCTTTGCACCGCCCTCTAGCTAATTGAGCCACCCATCTCCCTCGATTCTTCTCGCACGAGCCACCACAGCCGTGCAAAGTTCCCTGCCCATCAAACTAAAATTTTACCCCCGCAACCTTCGAGCCATCGTCCGCCACCACATCTGCCACTTCTACTGCCTTCTGCACCACCCAAAAGTTGCTACTAATCCTCCTCCACCTAGCCATAACCTTCTTTTCTCCTTTTTCCTTCTCCTCACCTCTTTTTCTTCACCTCTTCCTTTCGCCCGCCACCTCCGCCGCCGTGTGCCACCACCCCTTGCCACGCCACCACCCTCACTTTACTCCTCTCAGCCTAAGCTACCCAGCACCTCAACCACCACCCTTATTCTCCATCTATTCTTCTCAAACCCCAACTTTTCCCCTTTTAACCCTCTTTTCCAGCCACCGCCGGCTCCGCCGTGCACCACCGCTGGTGCCGCCATCTCTGCCGACTCAAGGTGAAACCCTGGACCCTCTCAGACCTTCTCCCCTATTTATTTAAATTTATTCTATTTTTATTCCATTTTTCAATATTTATTCGATTATAATTATTATTATCATTATCATCATCATCATCATTACTATTATTATTATTATTATTGGGTGTAAAATTAATGTCATGTTTTCTTGACAAGGTCGAGAGTAGGAATAAAATAACTAAGTTGTTAGTTTCAAATTTTAGGCATTTATTTGTATTATTATTATTATTATTATTATTATTATTATTGGTATTATTATCTTATTATTTCTATTATTTATCTAAGAAGGGCCGAAGCCCTATTTTAGGTTGAGGATTCGCACACTTGTATTTTATTATTATTATTACTACTATTTTTACTATTATTAATAATATAATTATTATTATCTTCATTATTTTTAGTATTATTATAAATAATATATGTTATTAATATTATTATCACTATTATTGAATAGTACTTTCATTATTTAGAGGTAGGGTCAAAAACCCTACCTTGCAATTTTAGGCTATGTCATTGTTGTTGTTGTTGTTGTTGTTGTTATTATTATTATTACTACTACTACTACTAATAATAATAATAATAATAATATTATTATTATTATTATTATTATTATCATCATTATTAGCATTATTTTGGTGAAGGGTAGAAACCCTTATATCACCATCCGTTTTAAATTACATTACTATTATTATTAGTATTTCTAGTGGTATTTTATATAATTATTATTAGTATAGTATTGTTTTAATTAAAAACATAGTCTTAGGGTAAGTTAGTAAATGATAGTATTTTTAGGAGGGAACTTAATTCTAGTTTTTTCCCCATAATAGGTGAGCCCAGTCAAAGCCCTCAAGATGTACAGGAGCGTGTTCCAAGACCGGTGACATTTTAGGTAAGGGAGTACTAAGGTCGTTTGTGTATTATGTGTTTTATATGTCATGCATGCCATGTGATGTGAATTATAATGTATTTGATGTGGATGTGTATAACCGTTATGTATGCAGCATTATATGGAGTTGAGGTAAGATCATACATTAATTTGTGGCATGTGTATTATGTGTATGGGTGTGATATTATTATGGTATGGTGTGGCCCATAAGACATACATGATAGGGTTTGTAAAATAATTATGGAGAGCGTAATAATGTGGTGTTAGGGTTTTGCATGGAGTTGTGGTTTGCATGGTGGTATTAGGTTGTGCATGGTGGAGTCAGGGTTTGCATAGTGGAGTTAGGGTTTGCATGGGGGAGTTATGTTTTGCATGGAGTTGTGGGTTACATGGTGGTATTAGGGTTTGCATAGTATTGGGTTTTGCATGGGAGATAGTGATTGTATGGGAGTTAGAATTTGCATGGGATTTAATGGTTGTATGGTAGCTAGGGTTTGTTATGGTTACTATGGTTTAGTGTGGTTAACTAGGGATGGAGGATGAGAATAATAGAAGTTAATCGTGCATGTTTGGGCCAAAGTTTTGAATAAAATACATAAAACATTAATTATGTAAAGTGGAAGAGTATTGAGCCGGGTCCCACCGATCCACCGGTTAGAAATAGTGGTTAGGACTCGTAGTCCTATGTGCCTCCGATCCACCGACTATAATAGTGGTTAGGGTATGATGCCCTATGTGCCTCTGATCCACCGATTATAATAGTGGCGGATTCCAAACTCAATAAACCAAACACCTAAGTTGCTAAGACATTTAAAAGACACTATGTACTTACAACGGAATACCATGTGAGCCAGGGCTAACCGATCTACCGATAATAAATAGTGGTTAGGGTCGGATACCTTATGTGTGACTGATCCACCGGCTAATAATAGTGGGCAGGAGCATTGTGCCTTACTTGTCTCCGATCCACCGACTATAATAGTGGGGGCTTTCGTACTCGCATGGATTTGATAAAAAGTATCGCGTGAATCGGTTTCCGATAAAAGATTAATTAAATGATTAATCTGAACTTCTTGGGCCTTTTATGTGTGGGCTTGATCATTTATAAGTTGTATATTTTTCTTCATGACCTTATATATTACATGTGTGGGTTTGAAAGTGTAAGTTGAATATGATCCTGCATGATTTTATGTGTTTATGTATTGGCCTTAGTACTCGATTACCTTACTCAGTACGTAGCGTACTGATCACCCTTTTTCATGGGTGATGCTCATTCCCACGAGCATAAGGCTCGTTTGACGTGTTACAAGTAGGAGATGCCTATTTTGATGCCACTGATGTCTATGGGACATTAGGTGGGGCCGGGTGATGATTGGGCTGGATTCAAGTCCTAGGAGTGGCATGACCGGTTTTCCATTGAGATTACTATTCCTGATTTATTTTAATTATGTGAAACTTCAGAAGAAATTTTATTATTGTTGCTATTTTCTTCTCTGAAAAAAAAAACTATCTCTAGTAATTCGAATTATGTAAGAACGTACGCATACTCTGATTTTTTATGTATGATTCTTTCTAGTTCTTTTATGAACTATTTGGTTTGAATTTAATGTCAATATTTTCTTTAGCCTTAGCACTTGGTATTGGAACGGTCAGGAAGAACCAGTCTGGTACTAAGTGTGGCGGTAAAATCCCCATAATTCACGAGTTTTAATTTAAATATTTCTATTGTAATTTCTTCCGCTTTTTTTTTAAAAAAAAAAACTAGTAAATTTTGGGGTGTTACATAGTTCTCATACATTAGCTAATATTTCATAGTTATTGCTACAAGTTTATAAATTGATGTAATGCCCAAGAAAAGCTTTTTTCAAATAATTTGACCTTTCAAGCGATAGATTCTAAGATCTAAAATACATATAAAAATTCATAATACAAATTATAACTTCATACCTAAACTAACGAAATGATAAGGTTTTTTGTTAATAAAGTGAGAAAGAGATAAAAAAATGAGGCAAAAGAAAAAACAAACTTCTCTCTTGTTATATTATTAGTTTAGTAAAATAACTAACGTTTAATTTCTCTCATAATAAAATGAGAAAAATTAAATAAATATTTCACCTTCTACTTTCTTTTGAAGGTTTGATAAGACAAATGGAGCTTAAAAGTGGTGCGAAAATAACAAAAAAAATAAATAAATATGACATTGACATGTTAGAAAGAAAATATATGATAAAAATAAAAGAAATGTTGCTAGTAAATAAATAAGAGATAAACAATAGTAAAATAAATCCAGGAGAGCAAAAGATGACTAATGGCGGCAACAAAATAAATAAATAAATAAAGAAAAGGTAAGTCTGTAGATTCAAAACTGAAAATTTGAAATAAATGCATAATACTTGCGCATTTGGGTTGTAAGGGCAATGATCCTATTGTTGTTCTTTGTTTAGTTTTAACCTATATATATATACACACACACACTAAATATATTTTAAAAATCTAATACTTTCATAAATCTCATCAAATGTCATGTGCTAATATACCATCGACACCACCAGAGGATGAATCATAAGTTCAATAGTATTAAAAAGTTAACAATATCGTAAAGTTAAATTTAAATTGTTATGTGCCCTATGCCCATACATGTATAATGTATATTGGTGAGAATGGCAACATATATATATATATATATATATTAGAATACTTTTGATATAAAATTTCTTATAGATTTATGTGAATTTTGTGATCTAATTATGAATATAATGGTAAGATGATAGTAGGTTAATTTTAAAAAATAATGATAATTTAAAATTAATTTAGTTGTCAAACAGCGGATATTAAATAACTAACCACGGCAAAGACTTGAAATGCACCGCATGTTCCATGGCGAAGAGGTGATAGCCTGATAAGCAAGGCATGGGCCATGACAGTTAAAATACTCGAGTCCGAATACGGTGAATACATTATTGATATAAATATTTTAATTGTTGGCAAACTCATACCTAAAAACCGTGGATCCGTGGCGCAATGGTAGCGCGTCTGACTCCAGATCAGAAGGATGCGTGTTCGATTCACGTCGGGTTCAAAATCCCGATCCCACCACGGTAGAAAGCCTTTTTTTTTGTCTCGGGCCAGTCTGATCCTGGGCTGAGACCAATTAGTGAAGTCATTCTCTCGGACCCTTTGGGTCGTTGGCTGAGAGCCTGAGGCCAATTATTGTCTTCTGAGTCGGTGACTATACAAGAACATCTTTACCCCTTGGCCGCCGAATCGAGCTTTCTCATCTGGTTAGGGTTGTTCACAGACTGCGGAAAATCAATTGAGAAGAGAAAGAGATGGGGAAGACTCCGGTGAGGATCAAGGCTGTCGTTTACGCGCTTTCACCATTCCAGCAGAAGGTGATGCCTGGACTTTGGAAGGATATTCCAGGAAAGATCCACCACAAGATCACCGAGAATTGGATTAACGCTGCTCTTCTCATCACCCCCCTCATCGGAACTGTTAGCTACGTCGATTACTACTTGGAGAAGGAGAAAATGGAGCACCGTTACTGAAAAATATCGATTAATCATGGTCAACGAATCGATCTACATTTTTTTTGAATATTAGATCTTGTTTCGCCTTAATGAGCTCTCGGATGTGATTAATATTTGCTCATACTGTCTTGGGATATTTAATATTTTACCTTTGTTGGCACTATGTAAAATAAGATTGGGGATAACCGAATCCATTTTGAACTGATATTGATCATTTATGGCTTCTAATTTGACTTTGCTTCTTAGCGTATGTATTGGGATGTACTTTTGCCTCTTTTTTTGGTCAATTGATTTCGTGATTGTTATTGAAACAAAATCTCTAATTTCATTGCAGAGCATCTGATGTATTTACTGGGCTTGTTGCTGATTTAGGTCAAATCTATTGCGTCTGATGGTTAGGGAAGATGAAATTTGTTACTGATTTACTGACCTTTCTTCCCCCCTTTTCTTTTGGTTGTGGTCTTTATGCATTCACTGATTTAGTTTTTGTTGTTAGTTTTGTGAGGCTGATAAACTGCTATTGGACTTGACGAAATATCGTTTAAAGTAAATGGCTCCGCATGGTTAATGAAGTCTTTTGTGCTAAAAGAATGTCTTAGCTGCATCTCCAGACCCGAGACTCGCTTATTTTTGGTCTGTGTTACCACTGTACTACAAAGGTCTTTTGGTGCAATATATGTTGATGCACGACTTTGACTTTATGTTTGTAAATTACTCCTTTACTAATTATATCCTTGGCTCTGACGAATGAGGTTGTTCAGCCTCTAATAGAGCTGCCTTTATCATTTCTTTTTCTCTTTTGATTCCACCCTCTTTGCAGACCTTTTTCCTTGTAAATGGATCAAGGAGGTTGACAAATTGTACTTGGAAACTCGGATTTTGTTTTTGAGTTAAGATATTTCAAGGAGACAGAATGAATAGTGGTCGGTGTCTACATATCTACGGCTTTGTTTGGGAGAATAATACGCAGAACTAAAACTTGAGCGAAATGATGCATATCAACATATTTTCACGTATGCTTTCCTTTTGTTGTTAGAGAATAATTTCTGGTTGATTGTGGTAAAAGGTTAGGATCTTTTGAATTATTTTAAAAAGCGATAGTCTGCAAATAATTTTGCTGTCAAACCTCTAAACGAAATTGATAATGGATAAGGTTACCCAGAAGAAATCTTCATTGCTTGCTCTAGTTATTTTAAAGAAGTTTGCAGCAAGAAGGTCTTGGTGAAAGCTTGAAAGTTGTTTAATTATGCCCATAGCTTGTTTAGGTAGTTAATTTTGGTGTATGACAGTATGAGGTGTTGAAAGGAGGAAGATCCCTGTTTGACAGTTAGCTGGAGTAACAAATGGAAGGATACTAAATATTTCTGGTAGATGCCATGTTAATATTGACAAGCTTTGGTGAGCAACAATGGGATCTAAGGTTCAGTTTCACTGTCTTTGTGGATTTTTGCTATATTGTTGCAGCCGGTAGACTAATGTGGTTTTTTGTTTCCTCTAACTCAACCATGGAAGTTGATTCATTTGCTCAAACCCCAACTATACTGCGAGAATTAGAGACAGAGAGAGCACAGATTTTGAGGGGTCTGAATCTCTTGATGTGCACAGAAGGATGATTTCAGCCATTTTGCTCTGAGTGAGTTAGTTATGTTCCTGAGGTATACTACTGTGATGTCCTAACAGTAGTTCATCAACGTAAGATTACTTGCTCAAATATTATTGGCATTTGTCTAGCCTTCTCTCGGGAATTAGGCTACATTAGTTCTGAGTCCCTATTAAAATGTGAAGTGATTCAAGTTGTTCTCCTGAAGCTCGTAACTTGTGGTAGATTGAGAATGCAGTTGCTTGTAAAATCATGTGGTATCTACTTAATAGTGGTCACTGGGTAAAGAATCATGGGTGAAGAACACACCCCTAACATGGAGCTTGTGATGGAGTATTTTCAAAGCGGTCAGCAAGAGCTGATGAGACATGCTTGTAGTTGTACTCCTATAATTTCAGTTGCATGAGTTTTTGTTTTGCCTGTTGCTTATACTGTTCCAAAGTTGGTAATTATTATCTTTGTGTTGTGATTATTTAAGTTCTCGTTCTTCTTGTTAATTGTGCTTTGTCGTTGTTTCAATCATTTCCCTTTTTATATATTTCATGATACTATATATAGTTAATTTCCCGAAATTTATTCATATATCTACTATTGTACTACTACTGCTACCAGCCTACCACTGCTACTATTACTTCTGTATCTTATTTTACGTGCTCTAAGTTTTGGTCTCTCTATTACATCTTTCAAAGTATAAGTTTTTAGTGTTTATTGGCTTCAAACAGTCCGCTACTAGCTGATAAACTAGTAGAGATGAGGTTGTACACATCTGCTCCTCCCCATACTCTGTAATGGCAGGATTTTTACTGGGTTGTGTTTGTTGGTTTGTTTTCAAATGATTCCAGTCTCGTCTTCTAAAAGCTCTTTTTTGTGTCTGATGACTAAACGGATGTAGTACCTATAAATGCATTGTGGTGACCACTGGCATTATGTTTAACATCTCTCCCCTCTTGCTTTTTTGATCCATATGGGGTTTTGATTCCTTTGTTGGAAATGAGATAATTTAATTTAGTGGGTGAACATTCAGGCCTTGTTCATCATTATATCTCAGACGCATATTGTCTATACAGTATACACACCTGCTTATTCAGGTAGATAGGCTGAAGGTGAAACAGTGAACACCGGTTCAATAGTGCGCACCGGATCTACTGAGACCAACTCTTCTATTTTGATTCCTAAAGGCACATTTTGTTAGTTTTTAGCTCTGCTATGGATGATCATCTCCTAGATTGAAGGAAACTACGTATTGATTGAGATCTGTCAGGTCGGTAGGATAGTGCCTCAACTTATAGTTATGTGTCTGGTTTGTCGTTGTTCCTTGCTTCTTGGAAACTGCATGATGATTGAGATCTGTCAGTTGACTAAGATAGTACCTCAATTTATAGGTCTGGGTTGTCATTTTTCCTTGCTTCCTGGCTGTTACCTATTTATTTTAAGCTGAATGATCCTCTAGACAGACAAGCCGCTCACTATCGGAACTGCTTTCTTTGATTTTCTCGTTTGGAAGCCTTCTATTTCTGTAGTCAGGGAAATGGACGGAGGACAGAAAGTTGGAAGTGCCTTGCCTGTAGAGGTGGCAATCGGGTCGGGTAGGTTGGGTTCGGATCGGGTTATTTTGGGTTTAGGTCATTTCGGGTCATTGTTTTGTTCGGGTTGGGTTATTTCGGTTCTGGGTCATTTCGGGTTAATTTATCTGGTCGGGTCGGGTTCGTATTAAACAACTCGTGTTTGGGTCATTTCGGGTTACTTGACTGGTAGGATCGGATTGGTTTTGGGTCATTTTATGGTTCACATGACTATGTGGCTTCGGGCTATTTCGTGCAATATGATGGGTTGGTTCCATTGGATCTGAGTTATTTCAGGTTAACTTGATGGGTCGGGTCATTTCATATAATTTAATGGGTTGGATTTGAGTAGTTACAGGCTAGCTTGATGGGTCGAGTTCGGTCGAGTTTTGATAGCTTGAGTTAAATTTGCATCCAGGTAATTAATATTTATTATATTGTAAATATTAGAGATAATCATAAGATTACTGTTGCAGGTAATTGAATTAATAATACTAGATACACTTTATTTTCACAAGTAAATAGTAAAGATATTTATAAATTTTAATAATAAAAAACATTACATGATTGAATATAAATTGAATATAACAAAGATATTTATTTATCATTTATTCTAATTTATTTGATTACTTAAAATATTTAATTACTTAAAAAATATAATTTTATGAAATAAAAGGGATTATAACATGACTATATAATGTATAATTATCATTTATTACATTGTAAATATTAGAGATAATCATAAGATTACTAGTATGGATAAATGAAATAAGAATATTATATGTGCTTTATTTTTACCAGTAAATAATAAAGATATTTATAAGTTTCAACAATATTATATTTGATTACTTGAAATGTTTATAAATTTTACAAGTAAAAATATTAGATATTTATTATATATTATATTTATTTAATTACTTAAAAAAAGATAATTTTATAAACTACAGGTAAGCATAAGTATGACTATACAATGTATAATTATCATTTATTACATTGTAAATATTAGAGACAATCATAAGATTATCAGTACTAGATAAATAAAATAAAAATATTATATGTGTTTTATTTTTACAAGTAAATAATAAAGATATTTATAAGTTTTAATATTATTATATTTTATGACTTAAAATAAATATAAATTTTACGAGTAAAAATATTATATATTTATCATATATTATATTTATTTAATTACTTAAAAAAAGATAATTTTATAAAATACAAGTGAGCATAAGCATAACTATGCAATGTATAATTATCATTTATTACTTTGTAAATATTAGAGACAATTATAAGATTACCAGTATAGATAAATGAAATAAAAATATTATATGTATTTTATTTTTACAAGTAAATAATAAAGATTTTTTACTCGGTTATGTTCGAATTCGTCCGATTAAGCTATTTTGGATAAATTGATTATGCAATATACTTTGAAATGTACTTCATTTCATGTTGGTATTGTTAAATTGGGAAAATAGTATTGAAATATATCGGAATTTGTTTGTTAGATTGAAACTCTTGCGGATTTAAATTGGATTATATACTTGAGTTATTTTATTAAATTGATTATACAATATATTTTAGAATATGTCTAATTTTAATTCTGAACTGTCAGTTTAAATATTTGAATAAGATTTGACTAGATTTGCAATTCGGGCTCAAAAACCATAATTATGTTAAATTGGCTAATTCTAATAATAATCAATTGAGTATACAATATACTTTAGAATATGTCTAATTGCAATTTTGAACCGTCAATTTAAATATTTGAATAAGATTTGACCGAATTTACTGTTCAAGCTCAAAAACCCTAATTATATTAAATTGGGTAATTCCTTAAAGTTTTTAATCAATTGAGTATACAAAATATTTTAGAATATGTCTAATTTCAATTTTAAACCATCAGTTGAGTATACAAAATATTTTAGAATATGTCTAATTTCAATTTTAAACCATCAGTTGAGTATACAATATGTTTTAGAATATGTTTAATATCAATTTTGAATCGTCAATTTAAATATGTGAATAAGATTTAACCGGATTTGTAATTCGGGCTCAAAAACCCTAATTATGTTAAATTAAATAATTCTTTAATAGTTTTTAACCAATTGAGTATACAATATGTTTTAAAATATGTCTAAGTTCAATTTTAAACCATCAATTGAGTATACAATATGTGTTAGAATATGTCTAATATCAATTTTGAACCGTCAATTTAAATATTTGAATAATATTTGACCGGATTTACAGTTCGGGCTAAAAAACCCTAATTATATTAAATTGGTAATTCTTTAATATTTTTTAATCAATTGAGTATACAATATTTTTTAGAATATATCTAATATCAATTTTGAACTGTCAATTTAAATATTTGAATAAGATTTGACCGGATTTATTGTTTAGGCTCAAAAACCCTAATTATGTTAAATTGGGTAATTACTTAATAGTTTTTAATCAATTCAGTATACAATATGTTTTATAATATGTCTAATTTTAATTTTAAACCATCAATTTAAATATTTGAATAAGATTTGACCGGATTTGCAGTTTGGGCTCAAAAATCCTAATTATATTAAATTGGGTAATTCCTTAATAGCTATTAATCAATTGAGTATACAATATGTTTTAGAATATGTCTAATTTCAATTTTGAAACGTCAATTTAAATATTTAAAAAATATTTTATCGGATTTGTCGTTCGGGCTCGAAAACCTTAATTATGTTAAATTGGATAATTTCTTAATAGTTTTTAATCAATTGAGTATACAATATGTTTTAGAATATGTCTAATTTTAATTTTTGATTGTCAATTTAAATATTTGAATAATATTTTACGGGATTTACAGTTCGGGCTCAAAATCCCTAATTATATTAAATTGGTTAATTTCTTACTAAATTTTAATCAATTGAGTATATAATATGTTTTAGAATATGTCTAATTTTAATTTTTAAATGTCAATTTAAATATTTGAATAAGATTTGATCGGATTTACAATTCAAGCTCAAAAACCCTAATTATGTTAAATTGGATAATTCCTTAATAGTTTTTAATTAATTGAGTACATAATATATTTTAGAATATGTCTAATTTCAATTTCGAGCCGTCAATTTAAATATTTGAATAATATTTGATCGAATTTGTTGTTCGGGCTCAAAACCCTAATTATGTTAAATTGGGTAATTTCTTAATAGTTTTTAATCAATTGAGTATACAATATGTTATAAAATAGACCAGATTTATAACACGATGGTGTTAAGAGTTAGTAATTTTCAGTTGGTAACAATTGTAATTACAATTTCATTAGGTAACCAATAACCACTATAATTACATTTTCAGAGTTTAAGTTTGATTTTCTATTTGTTATAAACTTATAATCTTTGTATTATTGTAAATTAATATAATATTTGTTGTGTTTAAAAATATGCATCAAAAGTTGGAGTTATGAGATTTTTTTTTATTTAGAATGTTTAGGGTAAAAGTATGAAAAATAAGTACAATTTATAAAATACTATATTTTTAAAAGCTTTAAATGAATAATAAAATATGTGTAATTTATTATTATTATAATAGATTTTGATGTCTGGTTGGATCAATATTGGATCGGGTCGAAGGTAGGTCGGGTCGCTATTGGGTAATGGATTTGCATCGGGTCAGGTTGATTTTTATTGGATCAATGTCGGGTCGGGTCGTTAAAATTTTTGGGTCTTATTGGATCGGGTTGGGCGGATTAGGTCAACTTTTACGAGCTCTACTTGCTTGTGAAGTATCAGGTGAATTATTTTTAGCCATAATTCTGAAAATGCCATGTTGAGGAGTCAGAACATTCTTGTTCCTGGTTCCTGTTCTCATTGAATTTTCTTCACATTCTCCTGGATGTGAGATATGAGGATTGGAGCCGGAAGTTGCGTCAAAGGTTGAGGTAGCTCTTTTTGAATTCTGCAAAATGTCTGTGATTGTGATCGTACAGCTTCAATGATCTCACTCTTTTGTGTGGCTTCTACCTCTGTTGACTCCACCCGTGTTGACTAGTCCATGTCCATCATTTACCTTCTGAATTGGATGATCACGCTCCTTGATGAAGATCATGTAGCATCTTTTACCTTTTTGTTACTACCTCTGCTTGTTGAATTGGATGGAGCTCATTTCTTGTCCATATTACAATGTCATGAAAGTTCAAGGTGAATGTTTCAAATTTTGATTATGACCTATATTATAAGAAAACTTGGATCATGGGTGCTTTAAACCATAGTTATGAGTTCTTCTTAATTCCTGGTTTCTAATTCCAAATATCTAGAAATATCATCTCGAACATGTTTGGTCCGACAAATGAAATATCAAGAAGCTGACATGCCCCGTTCCATGTTCACCTTTCTTGATGGGCGCATGGGCAAATGTCTGACGCCGACCCCTTAATATGAGTTGTATATTCTTCAACTTTTCGATTCAAGATTTGATCAACTATACCAATCAACTCTACGAATAATTGGTTGTTAGGTATTTTTTTAATTTAATTTATCTTTGCATAGAATTATTAATAAAATTGTACTTTTGTATTTTTGAGAATTTTCTATACAAATAGATTAATATTGATATACTTTTGAATTAGAAAAGTTATTATGTAAAATATGATTATATGTTTTTATCATAGTTGTAGTTATATTTTGCCACTTTTATTATGAAATTTAATAGTTGAATTAATTTTATCATTCTTATACTTATATTTCACCATTATTATGTTTATGTTCAACTAATTTTATTCTTGTTTTTTACTATTATTGACTTAACATTTTACTGAAGTCGTCTATATATTTTACCATAGTTGTTACCACGTTAAACTGACATTGGTTGTATTTTTATTTTTTTTAAATTAACTTATCATATTTTGTTATAATTGTTTTCGTATTTCACTTATATTATATTATATTTAACCATTATTATGTTTGTGTTTAACCATTACTGTCTTCATATTTCACCCTTGGTGTTTTTATATTTCACTATAGTTGTTTTAACATTTTACCACACTTGTTGTCATAATTTATCAATGTTAATTGTGATTTTTTATTTATAGAAAAGTAACTTGTTATATTTTACTATAATTGTTTTTATATTTCACTACTATAATATTATGGTTTACTATTGTTATGTTTATATTTATTACTATTGTCTTCATGTTTTATTATAGTTGTTGTTGCACTTTTATTTTTACTACTTAAAACTTTTATTTTAGTGGAATCATAATTATAAAAAATGGGGTCTTAAGGCAGCATCCAACATTGGTATATATACAAAAAAAATACTTATCATATGTCGGATATAAGGTTAAAACAACTCACACATGAAAATTAATGGTCTATTTGGTTTCGATTAATGGGAGTTAACAGAAGTGAATTAATTGATTCACCTTATTTGAGAATTGATTTTGTTAACCCCAACTAGATGAAGCAGTCTTTAATTTTACCATCACTCACCTCAGTTAACCTCATTTTTGTTATCCTTCAATTTTGGAAATTATAGAGGTAAAGGTGAAAACATCAATAAAGTCACCCCCGGTTAACCTCACTCTAAACAAAGATTTTAAAACATTCACCCCTCTAGGTTAATATAATATAAACAACATTTTAAAATACTCACCCCGATCCACATTCCCTTTACCTAGGTTAACTTTTAATATTTACCCTCGCCCCAATTTACTCAAATCTAAACAAACTATTAAGTATAGTAAGCCTTTAATCTAAGGTCAAGACAAACCAAAACAAAGCAAAGGAGAAAGAGAGAGATTAAATAATATATGAAAGTGTTTACAATACTAGATGCCCCAAAAAGGTGATAACAAGAACAACAAAACTATAAGAGTAATAAGTTATACTAGAAAGCCCCAAACACTCTAGCCCAATCCAAAGCTACCATTAACTCAAAAAACAAAACCAACTGAAAATGTAGTATCAATATGACCTATTTATATAGAATAAATCATGGCTCTTAAAAGGTAACGTGCTCACTTTGAAATCAAATGAGAAAAAGAAGATAAACATGCATAAATATACAAGCACAAGCGATAACTCCACATATGATATTAATCCAACTAAAACCCTTACAAGGGCCAAAATTTGACATGATTGCATTAATACATCAATATATAATATCAACCATAAATAATTCCTAAATCAACCTAGTGTTTATTGCTTACTAAAAACATATCAACATGGAATTTATTGATTACACCAAATATTTCCAAACACTTAATAAGTTAATGCTAATCCAATTATTTAAGAGATGCCATGATGGTTTTTTAATCCAATTCAAATCAAGTGAACTTAAATCGTGATCAGAATATATTCTCATAATCCAAAGCAATAATCGCTAAGGATGCATAAAAAAACCAACTCAATAACTTCTAGAAAACAAATTAAAAAATTCGTAGGATATAGAGTCATGTATATATAGCTTTAACGCTTAAATATTTAATTATGTATACCATTTATAAGGTATGTGATCTTTGATGATAAGAGTGAGGATTTTTGACTTGAAGGTGCAATTATACACTCATGGACCTATTACGAGGCACAAGATCCATTTCCATACACAATAACTTATATTTAGGCGATTAATATCTTAATGACAAATTATTATTCCAACAATACAAAGATCTACATTACTAACCCATTAAATTGAATGACCGCAAGAGTTAATACAAGTCAACATCCAACCGATAAGGACATTAATGGTCACTAAAATTCAATGATATTATCTAACCATCAAGTATTAGGTTAGCCATAAACTAAAACCTATCACAGTTAACTCAATCTTCTTAATTGAATCATTTTACCCCCTTTTGTTCCTATAATCCAAAGGTTAGCACTTAGTCAATTATCAAGGACAAATCAAAGGTCCATGCTAATGTTAACGAAAGCCAACTAAATAAAAGATAACAAAAATTGCTAGAAGTATAAGCTAAGATCAAACTTAGCCAGCCTATATGATTAAACATAAGAAAGTCAACAAAATATCCCACGGGGCTAATTGGCTAGTTTGGGAGTAACAAAAACACACATAACAAAATAAAAATAGTTAAATTAGTCAACCAATTTAGCGATAAACAGTGGACTAGTGAACCGGTTAATTGATATAGATAGAAACCAAGACGTACAAATTCTAGCTTAACCAATCTACTAGTGAACCACTTGACTAATTTTGCTTATACTAGTTGACTGGTTTCTTTGGGAAAAACACATAGAAAACATGTGATTCAAACATACAAAAGTTCAAGACTATCTATACAATCATAACATGTTATTATCTAGATGAAACACATACAGACACTGCTACAAAATAAGGCATAGAGGATGGTGGAAAAGAAAGAAAGATGGTGGATGATGGTTGCTAATCCACAAGAGCATGGCTTTGTTATAACATGTCAATGTCGTATCTATAGGGACTTCGCAATTAATTACCAATTTTTATTATTTTAGCTATCTAGATCGTTATAAAGTAAAAAAAATGGAGGTAAATAATAAAATGGCTAATAAGTTGTAGATTATAAAGCTATAGATGTAAAGACTAGGATTGAACTTTGGTCTCATTTTTGGTATTCAAAAATGAATTATTAATATGTCGTAGTATAGTTCAAAATTATTGTGAATAATCAATCAATTGTAATTCACTAACATCTTTCAAGATCTAAGAACATACCTAATATAATCCATTAACTACTTTTGTGACTAATAAATTAGATTAAATCTATTAAACGCCACCAATTAATTAGTCCCTAATAATCAATTGTCTACTCTCATGATCAATTGAATTTCCATTCGTATATTAATGTTTTGACATTGATTTCAACCTTTTAGTTATAGTCAACGTATATATATATATATATATTATTAAACCAGACTTATATCAATAATTTCTAACATATGAAACAACCTATATGAACCGTACATGCAACATATAATCTAACTCATTATATTTATACCAAATAAAGCCTAGTTCAATTCTAGAAAAGATAATTACTCACTTATGAATTGAAAGAAATATTGAAAATAAATGGCATTGGCATACATATTGCAGATATAATGAATTAATGGAAAAGAGAATGAAAAGGATCAAATCGTAGATTAAAGATCAAAATAACGATTTGTAGAGTTGAGATACACCCTTCACAAATCTTGATTGAAGAATAAAAATTGCATAAGAACCAAAAGTAAAGTAAATTACAATGAATTATTTTTGCTTGAGAATAATACAAAGAATTTAGCCTTCTTTTCCCCTCCTAATCTGTCATTAATTTCTCCTTTTATACTTCCTTTATATCCACATATAAAATAGCGAATCGTGCGAAGCGCTAGTACCCGTTGGCTACACGGTTGTGCAAGGCTACATTGGCTAGCCATGTAGCTTTTTAACTCTCGACATAATACACATGCATGGTTGTGCAAGGGTGTGTTGTGGTTATGCAAGGAAATGTTGTGCATAGTGTTGTTCGATAGTTGTACAACTGTGCAAGGTTGCATTGGTTGTCTATGCAACTTTTATTCTCTCGATATAAGGATGATTTAGAGTTGCATAGCTGTACAAGGTTCCACTGGCTAGCCGTTTAACATCCATATCTTCCTCCTCTTGCTTCCTTTGATCCTCTTTTAAACTCTTTGACCCTCTTCACTTCTCCATATGCATGTGAGGTTGATTTTCTTCATTCAATGCCTTCCATATTTGATTATTTTCTTGGTTCAATGCATCATTTCCTTGGATCTTTGCATTTGTGAGAAATTTCCTAAAAATCATTATCAAGAAAATAGTAACACAAATAAGATGCCAAACAAGACTACATAAATAAAGGAAAGTAGGATAAAAATATGGGAAAACTTTAGTTTATTAGTGGAAAATGAGGGTTATATAGGCTATAATCATCTATATTATGGATGAAGATTTACAATACAACCATATATAATGAAATAAAAGCTAGAAATTATGCCTTATGGGAGAGTATAGATAATGGTTTTGATATCAAACCACTATTTATGGTCTCAAGAAACAATTGTCGTCTAAAGCCTTACCGTTATCCTTTATTGAACTAGACAACGATTGTAAACTATAGCAACCATCTATGTGTCTCTATAGACATTAATTTTGTCATATAATTATCATCTAAAATATTTCATAATTTCCCATGAAAGAATAGACACTCGTGATAGTTTATAACCATTGTATATAGTGCTCCTTTGTTTCTAATTTATATTACACATGCTTCCTGCATAATTCCTTATTCCTTGCACATAAAAACCTTCATACATTTTCAACTAATACACTAGCCTCAATGTTGTGTATCCCATATTAAAATTTAAAATGTATACTTTATATTTACATCAACTAACCACATCATATGGTATAGTATAATACACACACACACACACACACATTAACCAAACACTCATAACATCAATCAATTTACATTAAAATTATTTACATCAACCACTTATATAAATAGTAAACATAGAGCAAACAAGATAGTAAATTGACATAAATTTTATAATAAGGCATTAATCACAAATAAATTTTATTGTTATCAACTTGGTCATTTAATTTCTCATCAGCTTAGTAAGGGCTCTACCATAGAATTGAAAGGACCAAGGTAAATAACAAAGACTTTTCTTATGGAATCATTGACTTGGTATCTTCATCATGACCATCAAATGACATACATGAATTAAACCATCAAAGTAATAATTAGGCATACATTTTAACAAGGTATTGATCATAAATATATGTCATTCACAAATTTAATATACTATTTCAACAATTAATATATGCTTCCCAAAATTCACAACATTGAAATGCTTTATAATATACTTGCATAAATCATTCATCTATGTTGCTTTATAGTGAAGGGTATGCCTTCCTTATGTACAAAGTTATATTTAAGTGCGTAAAATCCTTTTTTATGATCATTTCACATATAAACATCATCAATGACATCATTAATGTTAGACAAGGAAGGTATGTCTTTAATCAACACGTTTCCCCCTTTTATGTTATCATCCCATTTATATGATAAAAAAACTATGAATCATCTTTTAGTAGCCGGATTAATGACATAGAATACATATTTGGATTGTGTGGTCAATATAAATAGGTCATTTGTTTTACTAAATCTTAAAAAAAATCCATCCTCGTAAACCTATCTTCCTTAGTAGAAATATCATTTTGATTATCAACCTACTTGTAGTTAAATAAAGGAATCCTAAAGGAAGTGTAATCCAATAGCCATATATACCATATCACTTTATAGTGAGCCATGGATGCATAAATAAGGTGTTTGTCTCTAACACTTTCTGCATGCAAAGCTTCTTGGGATGATTGGAAAGTACGTTGAAATCTTGGTATTATTGGAAAGTACCACACACCTTGTTATGAATCTTAGCCTTTTTGAATCATGACATTTGACATTTGGGAAATGTATCTAATGACGCATATTTATTGCAATACAAAATACAATTATTAGAACAAGCATGTTTTTTTTCATTATTCAAGCCAATATAGCAAATAATCTACTTTGCTACATATGTTATGGGAGGAAGCGCATTGTCTTATGAAATTATCTCTTTCAACAATTTGAGAAGAAAATTAAAGCTTTTATCACTCCATTCATTGGTTATCTTGGTCGATAATTTTGTAAATTTAGAACACCTTTAGTATAAGGGTGTTTCTGAATCAATAACCAACTTTTCAAGCTTTTTGGGAAAGCATATGAAATGTTCTTCTTTGTTATTTTTCACATCTTCCATGTTAAGAAAGTCGTCATATTCAAAATCAAATCAAAATAACTAGTTTGGGTGCTGATAATATTTCCATGTCATATCCACTTAGTGTATACATAATAAGATGAACCCTTTCTTCTTACTATTGTCACAATCAATATATCCTATACCATGTCAAAATAACATGTTTGATCACAAATTTAATGAATTCATCTATACCATCTATATAATCTCTAAAGAACCAGAAGAGTATACCCATAATCAATCCATTATATCCTATATTAAAAATAAAGTTGTACAAAATAATTTAGGAATAATGAGAATAGTGATTTATAGATCAAATGCATACAAAATGTACGTAAGTTTGTATGTATGTATAACAATGTGATGGCTTCTCATATAGTACACTAAAAACAACAACAAATACCATATCAAAGCTACACTTCTAGAAATATATAATAAACAAATGACATAACAAAAATGAAGAAGCTCGATGACACCCTAACCAGTCAAAGCATGGTAAAAATAGGTAATGCATATCATGCCAAAAATAAAGAAGAGTGAAGATGAAAAATCTAAACCACTAAGGGAAGAATGACAACGAAAAAAGAAGAAGAAAAAGGAAGGTTGATGACGGTGACTATAGAGGTGATTGGTGGAGAGGAAGTAGGAGGAGATACATGAAGCAATAAAGGCATAATAAAAAGGGAAAAAAAACTTGTTCGCAAAACAATTCTCTATGTGTTCATGTGAATGATAGGGATAAAGGGAAGGCTGCTAGGTTACAAGTCAAAAATTGAAGAATGGGAAAAAAAACAAGGAAATCCTAATAGGTACAGATGATAGTTATAAGTCAAAACTAATATCTATACCCCTAAAAATTGAAGAAAAAAAATACATCTCACTTTATATTAGATGGTGGTTTTAACTTATGACCACATTCTAAAGCCAAGAAATCACCGCTCAACTTTAGGCAACAATTGTATTTTTATAACTTCCATCTATGTTGCTAAAATTAAAGCACCCCAATTATCCCTTACTTTTATACTTACCGAGGAAGTAATATATGATTCTTTTAGCATAACATTTGTATATGTGATGTCATCTATTTAAAATTTTGCACTAGTGAAAATCATGTTAAAAACTTTAAACAATACATATTCATACTCATAAACCAAATACACAATAGCTATTATGCTTAACTCATCAATCATTATGCCAAAGTTAAAATGGATTAATCATACTCATACTTACATATTTCACTAACAATACTAAACACACGCTAATATGTATAAACCATGCTCCAAATACAATTTGAAAGATATAATTACCAACTCATACACATTCTCATGCTCCTGAATGTAATGGCATAAAAGTCACAATTTCATTATAAGTACAACATAGCATGAAACTAAGCTTATAATTCCTAGCATAGTCACACCCATACAATCTACCATCTTAATAGTAGTTAGATTTACCAAGATTCAAGTTAAAATAAAAAAGGAGAAAGGGTCCTCCCAAAGAAAGACTTTATAAACCACTTGAATACCCTTCAACCACAACCATATCATATATAAGAATATATATCAACAATCAATCATAAAATAACAAAACATAGTTAAGAAATTCTAAGGAATATACCCTTCGAAAAAAGGAGATAGAACAAGAGGAGATTAATGATAATAGTCTTTACAATTTAACCAAAAACCTAACTTTCTTTACTTATTTAAAAATGAATACAGTTTAGATATGAGGAAATATAAAAGAAGAAATGAAGAATAATGTGAAGGAGAGAAGGAGAGGGGCTTGGTTGAGGATAAAAAAGACTAGTCCAAAAACTCAAACAAAGTGAGGAGACAGAAGAGATCACAAAAGAGAGGAAATTAATGCAATATAAGATTCAATGCAAATGAACAACTCAAGGGGCATATGAGGGGAATATATGGTTGAAAATCAGATGTCAAAAGAAAATAGAGGGTCACTTATCCAACAATTGAATGGAGAAGATGACAATCGAGTAAGGTATGGAAGTAAAGTGCAAGCAAACAAGCATAAGCAAGCCAGTCAGCCTAACTTACTCTCCCAATGTTGTTGCTATATGAGATCAAAGAGAAAAAGGAGAGTTGATTTGAGTGAGGTGAAGGGTGGTTAGGTAGAATATGTGATTTTGGTAGATTTGGGGTGAATTAATTGGAAAAACATTCAAGATGTTAGGAGAAAAAGCATAAAACTTCCAAAAAATAAATGTCAACAAAGATACAACAATATTAGAATATTATGAAAGGATTGGGTAAGGTTTGGAAATTATAATAGAATTGCAAAATAGAACCAAGACAAACCTATTGACTAGTGGATCAAAACCAGTGGGCTAGTGATATGGTTTGTAAGATTAGTAAATTTACAGGACAAACTAGTTAATTGATGGACTAATGGATAGGTTTATAAGTTAAGTTGACTGGTCTCAATAGAGATTGAAAAATAAAACTAACCATTTGATTTATAAACACAAACCTACGATTAGTGACTCTACAAGACTTAAACCTACACAGGGACTAATATAATATACCCAACCCACAATCAAAACACAATAAAAGGGTAGGATTAATTTCTTATCGTGGGTGTAACACCCCTGAATTTATGAAATAAAAAAATTTAATTTTAAAATTTAAATGAGGAAGCTAAATTATTAAATTGCGGGGTGCTACTGGCACACTTGGTATTAGACCGGTTTCCTCTGCCATTCTATTATCAAGTACTAATACTAAAATGTTATACCACTCAAATTAATAACACAATTGTGAATCAGAGTAGCGAGAGCATTAAAGTAATTAAATAAAATTTTGAATAGAACCAACTATCAATGGTTATAAAAATGTCAGTGAAAGGAAATACATAAGGACTATAAGAAATACAAAAACTTTCGGTTCAAGACACTAGACAGAACACCGGATAACCCTACACTCTCAACCCAAAGGATAACCTTGAATAGATCTTGTGAGCTAACTTACAAATGTCATTTCCCATTGAATAAGTAGGGGAATAAGAAAGGAACCCTTTAGTACAACAGTACTAAGTAACCCATTATACAAGACTAATATGCAAGACCTGTATGGAACACATAAAATACATCACAAATATACATGAATATTTAGTTATGCATATATTAATTGAAATACAACAATGGTTCATATCACCGTATACCATCAAGACCATATACTACCAATGCAAATTCATCTGAAAAATAGCTAAAAATTATCAATAGAGTATCTAAGAGATTCTTTTTATAGTATTATTAGAAATCTACATCATTCTCAAGATATAAACATAGTCACATTTCTCATTATCAACCCTAAAAGTTCTCATAAAACAGGTAGGCTCATCAACACCCCCAATAACAACTCACATCATCAAAGGTAGGCATGAAGGCTACTACTAAATAACTCAATAATTATTTCCATTCAAATATCAAACATTTTCATTTTTATTTACTTGAGAGTAGATAAGAAAAACATGGAGACACAAAGGTACTTCGATCATACCGGCACACAGGGGCAGCATAGTAACCTACGGACTATCAACCTTGGGACACAAACTTACCCTGGTCGCACTAGTACATGAAGGTATGCAATACCCTACCAATAAAAGCACCTAATCCATATGTATGCATACCCCTACTTAGGTTTGTAGAGCTAAATAGAGTAAGATATAGGGTCTGGCTGGGGTACTAAGGCACGCTAACAAAATCCATAAATAATCGTGGGTTAAACCACGTCTTTAGGGTAGCGACTTCTAAAGAACCACTATTCTCAACCTCGAGGTCTTTCACTTTAAGTATTAGTATTTTATAAGGGTAAGAAAGAAAAACACATATTAATCACATAGATCCAATTCTTCATACTTAACCATTTTATTCATTTCCGAATATTTGTATATAACCATAATTAAGATCATTATCAATGTTAACATTAGAAATCTACTAATCTCATCATAAGCTCAATTACTCACACTTAGGCACATTAGGTAAAAATGACCAAAATACACCTAAGGCTAAATGATGAGTACATATTTATACATATTTTGTACCATTTTAATCTAAATTTTTGGTTTTCTATTTGATTAATATATGATAATAATTATAATTTTATGTTTAAGTGATAATAATCTTATATATTTTATTATTTGAGCTAAAATGATATAAAATGAATGGATTTAAAGTATAAGATTATTTATTAACTCTTCTAACATAATGTTGTAGGTAAAATAAAATAAAAAAGTGTTGGGTCCTTGGGATTTGGTTCAAAGGACTAAAGGGCTAAAGACCAAGAAGAAACGGGCAAACAAGGCCTAATAGTAGAAGAAAACAAAAAAAATTATAAAAGGATGGGGCAGTTGGCGTAGGTAGAAGGGGACAAAAGAAAAAGAAGACGAAAAGTAGAAGAAGAGAGAGAGAGAGAAAAATCCATTTGATGGCTATAAACGAAAAAAGGTAGGGGAGAGAGAAGGTCACCGTAGAAAAAAAGAGAAGAAAGAGAAAAAGACGGCGGCAATGCAAAGGGCGGCGATTTGCCGAAGGAAAAAAAAAAGAGCCAGCGTAGAGAGAGAGAAAGGATAGTGCAAAATGAAAAAAAGAAGCTAGTTCCACAGTGCAATACTGAAAAGGGGAATGGGAAAGAGAGAGAAAAAGAGACTAGAAGGGTTATTTTAGATGAAATTAATAAATTTTTATATGAATAAATTGCCAAGCTTTCATCCATAATTATTTTGGTTATTTCTTTATCTATTTCTATTATATATTTTAAAATTTATTTTTGGTGATTATTATGACCACCTAATTATATATGGCCGGAGAATAGATAGAAACCTTGTATTATGGTTTGAGATATGATATTATTTTTCTTTATATTATGAGATTGTTTTTTGACTCTATTTTAATTGCTATCATTTATATATATAATTATATCAAGTATGATTTATATAGTATATATCTTGTTATGGTATCCTTATAGTGACCTTTGTAGGATCGCATATTTGATAGGCAGCTAGGTTAGATAATAATTTACCTAATAGTTTTATGATTCTAACCAGAGTAGTGGAACGTTTAGATACGTGTGGGTGTGGGTCATATGAGATAAATACAATTAGACATGTTTTATTGTAATAGTATGGGTACTTAGACTGACATACTTCTACTTGTTCTTAATGCTTTAAATCTAGTTAAATATAGGAACTGCTTGTTGCTACTATATTACTAGTATTTAATAGGATTTATTATTGGCGCTTTGTCATATTAATTATTTCAGGAAAGTAATATAAGGTGTATAGATCTACTTTTAGCTTACAACTTGGTCATTCTCCTTCTCATGATTAAAATTTGACTTAGAAATTATTTTTATATTTTAACTTAGTCTAGTGGTGGATTTTGATTTTTTTTAACACTTTTATCATATTTGTAATTATCTATTATTTTTATTATTTTATTTCATTTATTATTTTCTAATTGAAAACCCCACAATTTTGTTTGTCTTATTATTTATTTTTTTTATTTAGAATTTTTATTTATTTATTTATTTTTATTATTTGTGTGCTAGTTATATAGAGGTAAGCCATCTCAATCCCCGATATAGAATGATACCCTTATTTAACAATACTACAATTGACTATAAGAAGGTTTTAATTGTGTGCCAACTACGGTCACACCAATTTTTGGCTTCATTGCTAGGGATTGCTAACTTTATCTATATTTTGCTAGTAATTTTTTTAGTGTTTTTTTATTACTTATATATTATTATTATTTTCTTTTGTGTGTTCTCTTTATATCTAGCATGGTTTACTTGGTTATGTTTTTTTTTTTAATTTCAAGTACTCACCGGTGAATGTTTATAAGAGGAAAACCACAAGGGGAGTTTATACTGGTGAATCTTGAGTTAGAGAGATACATTTGAGTAATTAGAAAGTTAACAATTTCTAGTTATCCTTTATCACCAAAACTCAAAGATAATGTTTTTGGTTTTTCATCATCATTAGACTTTGACTAAGTGAATTTAAATACCAACACATCATTAACAAAAGATTCTATCTATTTCACTTACATAAAAGCCAATAGGAGTTTGTGAGACTTGGTAACCCATAATATATTTGAAGTTGTACCTACATGTATTAGCTATCATAAGCCTGCTGCTGGAAAGGAAAAAGACTTTGAGCTAAAATCCAGCTTACTTCATCGCCTTCCTACTTTCCACAGGCTCCCAAGTAAATACCCCAATACATTTCTAAAGGAATTCTAGTTTGTATGTGTCTCCATGTGTCCTAAGGAGGAAGATCTTCAAATCTTGAAGCTTAAGGCATTTCTATTTGCCTTGGTGGATGGTGTGAAGGACTAACTTTATGAACTACCTATAAGGCATATATACTCATGGGACACCTTGGCTAGTGCATTCTTAGACAAATATTTTTTCCGCTTCACGTGTCACGGTACTGAGGGAGAGGATCACAGGGATCCAATAAGAGCCTAATGAAACATTCCATGCTTACTACAATAGGTACAGATCTATACTATCACAGTGCCCACAATATAGGATGAAGGTATAATACCCCAAAACCCTATTTTAGGGTTTAAAAATAAAATAAGAATTATTGGATAAGGTTTAATTATATATATCATTTCTAATAAAATAATAATATTATAATAGTAATAATTATGGCCATAAAAGAAGAAAAATGATGTAGGGATCTAATTAGTAAAGGCTAAATTATTTGCTAAATTAAAATAAACTTTAAGTAAATCACAATAATTTCTCAATTAATAAAAAAATATTTTATTATTATTACTAATTTTGTTATTTCTAAAATTCAAAAAAATCCAAACCACCCTACCAACCCCATTTTTCCTTTTTCTTCCTTTTCTTTCTCCTTTTCTTTTTTTCTCTTCCTTTCCCCTTCCTTGGCTAACAAGGCCACACCCAACGCAGGCCCAATTACTCCTTTCTCCTCCTTTTCTTCCTTTCCCTCCCCGACCCACTCTTTCTTTTTTTTTTCTTTTCTTCCCCCGTACAACCCAGCCCGGGTGCGCTCCCCGCTCCCCCTATTTTCTCCCTTCTTCCCCTTCTGCCCCTGTCTTCAACCTCCCCCCGATCGGAGCTACTAGATATGGCTGCTTGGCAACTCCACTACTCTCTCTCCCCTCCCCCTTTCCTTATTTGGACCTACAGGGTGTGTAGCTAACACTGCCCTGCATGGTCCCCCTCCCTCTTGCAACCCCCACAGCCTCCACCTACTCCCCCAGCCTTGCAAACATTTGCTCCTGTCTCCCCTATCGACCTGTTGCTCTGGTTTGCATGTCAACAAACAGCCAACCACCCCTCTCCTTTGTATTCTTCCCTCCTTTGTCCACTTACCCCAGCCATTTCCCCTATAAATACCCCTACTCCCCCAATTCTCTCATTTTTTGTTGATTGACACCCCCTAGCCTTACTCGTACATCCACTTCAGCCACTGCCACCTCCATCGCGCTGCGCCACCGTCGCCACACCCTCCCTTCCTCTTCCCTACATCACCTTCCACCTAAAAAAACACTTCCCTACCCCTAACTTTCCTTCCTCTTCTCTCTCCACTTGTGCAAAGTGGGCAGCTTGAGATGCCCTTTTACACCTCCCTCTGCCACCCATGTCACCCTACGCCACCGCAACCGTAGCAACTACCACTCTTTTTGCCTTCCTTCCTGCCCAGAAAACCTTTCCCTACCTTACCACACCACCAGTTCCCCTTTCTTTCCCCTCCTTCCTCCTCCTTTTCTCTTCTTTTCTCTCGGTCACCGCCGTTTAAACCACCTGCACCACTGCCGTGAAGTGCCACCATCACCACCACAACCCCCTATGACCCAGAAACCCTAAATCCTATCCTCTTTCCCAACCCCAAAACCCTTCTTTTACAATCATCGCCACCACCGTCGCCGTGCATAGCTACTGCCACCGCCACCCTTTTACCTACCGTCCCTTCTAATTGTGCACTTATCCCTCCTACCTACTTAGTATATTTTATTTTAAATATTTTGTTGTTATTATTATTATTATTATTATTATTATTTAATTAGAAAAATAAAGAAAAAGAAAAAAGGAGTAGGAAGAAGGTTAAATGACTAGTATGCTATTTTTATAGGTTGTGAGCAAAACATTTCCCATGAGGAGGCGTAGGATTCGTGCCCCAAGCTCGAAGTCCAATTAGGTAAGGATATAATTAAGGATTTGGATTTTGTTATGAATTATGTGCTTATGGGTTCAATGGTATGTGATGTTTACTTATATGTGAATGTGAACTAAATATGTGTGTAGTGTAGCTTGCCTTGTAAGGAGCTAAGGTATGTTGAGTATGATTTATATTATGTGTAAACTGTGTGATTTGGCTTGTTATGTATGTAATGCTCTTATGTATTGTTGTTATAGTATGAAATGCATGCTTAGAGGCATTAGGTGGGTTTGAGTGGTTGTGGGCAACTAATAGAAATATAAGAGAGTGGAGTAAGTAAGGAGAAGTGGGGGAAAAATACTAAGTGCATTATGAAATATGGATGAGAAAATAAAGGAAGAAAGTAATAAAATGAAGGGTTAGGGTAAAATTTTACATGGAAAGTGTGAGTCTTTCATGAGGGAAATGCTTACGTGGGAAAATTTAGCTTGAGGGTTGAAAATGGGGAGGAAAGTGTAATTTGGGTGATTGGAGTGCTTGGGGAAGAGTTAGTATGTGGGTTGGTGGAAGGATGCATGGGAGCCTAATTAAGGGGAATTTAAGGAGGTTTGTTAGACTTTGGGTTGTGATGAGAAGTGTGTTATATGGAGGATGTGAGTCAAGTTCAAATGGATGGTGGAGTTGTGCATGAGATGAAGGTGTACAGAAAATGGGTGTATTAGGGTTTTTGGGGATGACCAACTAGGTAGGGTTCATTATCACATGAAAAAGTTGTAGAGTTAGGTTGTGATGGTTGGATTGGGTTCATTAGAGTGATGGGGTTGGAATCAAAGGGAGTGTGGGCTATGAAGGATAAGGAGAGACTAGGGCCACAAATGCAAGATTAAGGTTTCAAGGGCGATGGCGAGCCTAGGTGGAGAAATGGGAAAGTAGGCCTTGACCCACATGTATGAGGGTTTTTGGACTTCAAGGTGAGTATGGTGGAAGGTGAAAAGGGGTCCTGGAATCTTGGAGAGTGTAGAGGTCCCAAGTTATGAGATAGGGTTATTGAGGAAGTCTGGGGTGGAAGAGTGATAATAAGTCGAGGAAGTCCATCGGGGGCGTGCATGTCTAGTTGAAGGGGTTACTTGTTGAATAATACATGAATAAAATACTAATCATTTAAAGGGAAAGATTATTGAACCAGGACCAGACCGATCTACCAGTCGGAATAGTAGCCAGAAGCATCTTTATCCTAGAGACTGATACACCGACAGGTAATAGTGGCCAATTGCATTCTATCCTAGAGTTGTATTTTCGATTCATTGGCTATAATAGTGGGGGATCCCGAGCTTAATAAACCAAACCTTGGATGATAACAAATCATGGGGAATACACTAATCACTTACAATGAAACACCATGTGGGTCGGGGCCAAACCAATCCACTAGCAAATAATAGTGGTTAGTTGTGTTCTGCCATGGAGATGTATTTTCGACCCACTGGCCATAATAGTTGGGTTCCCATACTCACATGGATATAATTCAAGAGATGTGTAAAGATAGAATTAATGGCTTAAATCCTAATAATGGTGATTAATCTAATTAACTTACGACTTGCATTATCTACCTTTTATTTGATATACCTTATCTTAGCTATATGGTTACCTTATTCGGTATGTAGCATACCGATTACCCCCATCATGGTACTGTTAATTCCTAAGAGCAGTGGCCCCTCCTGAGTCTTTGTAGTTAGGAGATGATGCACTTGCTAACTTTGATGTACATGATGACTTGGTTAGAGAAGAGTGACAATCCGATGTACCTAGAGTGACGCCAGAGAGGGTGTTCTCCAAACTTTTTATTTTTGTCATTTCTATTGTTTTTATTCCCCCGTAGCAGGCATTGATTCGTACTTTATTTCAATTATGTATTAATCTTAATGTTTGCATACTCTGATTTCATTTATTAATGTTGAACTATTATAGTTTTTATTAATCATCGTTATTAATGATCTTTATACCTTTAGCCTTGTGGTTAGTATGAGATTGGCTAGGGGTCAATCTTATGCTGATCATGGCGGTAGTACCCCCTATTTTTAGTGCATGATTTTTCATAACAAACGAAAATTTTTAACTAAATTTTTAGGGTGTTACAGAAGGAATAGAACTGCAATACTTCTATGAAGGCCTCATTCCACTCAAGAGGAATATGTTGGATGCAACAAGTGATGGCTATTTCATGGATAAGTATCCCACTTCAGCTCAAGCCTTATTAAAACTGAGCCTCTACCGCAAAATAATACGATAACCTCTTTACCCATACAAGAGTAAATGAGGTAAGTGTAAATCAATTTAATGATATACGTAACCAACCCAATTATCTTAATTTGGAGACTGCCACATCTACTAAAGCTGTTACTACATGTGGAGTGTGTTTAGAAATAGGACATCCTAATGATAAATGTCCACAGATGATTGGAGAAAAGGATCATGTGCAAGTAAATGCTATTGAATTTTTAAATACTTATCATTCAAGTATGCACAACCATCCTAATTTCTGTTAGAAAGATAATAATAATAATAATAATAATAATAATAATAATAATAATAATAATAATAATAATAATAATAATAATAATCTTAATCCTCCAGGTTTCAACCAAGTGGTATTGGATTTTTATAAAAAACCATAAGGAGGATCTTCTCAACATTAAGATCCAACCACCGAAAAATATGAAAAGATGTTTAAGTTGCTAAAAAATGGACATACTCAATTGATACAAAGCTAATTAAACATGGACAAGAGAGTATTGAATATAGAGGGTCAAATGGGAGAAGTGGTCAATAAACTAAACAAATTACATGATCTAGGGAAACTACCTAGTAGTACCATACCCAATCTTGAGGAAAACTTTGAATCAACTAATGCAATGATAACAAGGATTGGTAAAACATGTGAGAATGATTCAAAAAAATAAGGAGAATTTAGAGCAATTGGAAGAAGATCCCAGTACAAAATAAGATCTTGCAAAAGCAAGAGAATAAGAGTGGAAATAGACAATTGATTAACCGGCCCACTATTTAATAGAAACATAAGAGTTCTTCGAATGGTATATCCTCTACCATTCCAAATTATGTTCTTAATAACCCTATTTTAGATGCTCCTTTTTCCTATTAGGCTATCCAAATCAAAAAAGGATGAGAGTGATCAAGCTATATTTGATACATTCAAGAAGGTTTAGGTCAATGTCCCACTTGTAGAAGCTATTAAACATGTGCCCAAATATGCCAAAATTCTTAAAGGAGTTATCCAGCACAAGGAAGAGATTGGGGAAAGGGAGGTGGTTAGGATGAGTGAGCAATTTTCCACTATTATACAAAGGAAATTACCCCTAAAGTGTAAAGATCCTGGAAGCTTAATTGTTCCATGTGTAATTAATAGCAACAAGTTTGAAAATACCATGCTAGATCTAGGTTCATCTATTAATGTCATGCCGTATTCTATTTATGCATATTTAGGTTTAGGATATCTTGAGAAAGATAATGTTATCATTCAAATTGCTGATCATTCTAATGCATTCCCTAAGGGACTTGTAGAAGATGTTCTTGTGCAGGTTGGTACACTTATATTTCTAACAGACTTCTATGTTTTGGATATGGATGAAAGTAGTTTGAGTCTAATGTCGTTGCTCTTTGGAAGGCCTTTCATGAGAACCTGTTACACAAGGATATACATTCATACTAGTTCTCTCACTATGGAGTTTGATGGAGAAGTCATGAGCTTCAACATCTTCGAGGTCATGAGGTACTCCATGGATGATCATTCTTTTTGTACTATTGACATTATTTACCTTTTGGCATAGAGTTACGTTGAGGAGGATAAGGAAGATCCATTTGCAATCACTCGTATGAAAAGCTTAGGACTGGATGAGAAAGGAGAAGATAATTCTTTGGAAGAGATAGAGGTAATTATTTCCCCACATTTTGTGCATATCATAGCACACATGAAGGAAAACCCTCCATATCGCTATAGTTCCCCTCCTTTTTCAATTCTTTTAGCTACTAACAAACCTATACCTTTTGTGATTCTGGCCCCTACATTAGAGCTCAAGCCATTACCAGATCATTTGAAGTATACATGATTAGGAGATAGTGAGGCCCTTCCTGTGATCATATCCTTAAAGTTGACAGAGGAATAAGAAAGCAATATATTAGAATTCCTTCAAGACCACAAAACAACTATTGGATGGATGTTAGAAGACATCAAAGGGATAAGTCCTACCATATGTTTTCACCGCATACTTCTTAAAGAAGGAGCTAAACTAACTAGAAAATCTTAATGCACACTTAGCCCTTCTATAACGGAAGTATTAAAGAAGAAAACCATCAAGATTTTGGATTGTGGATTCATCTACCTAATCTCATATTCTAAATGGGTGGTGCCTAGTCAAGTGGTACCTAAAAGTCGGGGGTCACTATAGTGAAGAACAAATAGAGTGGGCTTGTTAGGGATGGCAACGGGGCGGGTCGGGGATGGGGACCCTATCCCCATCCCCGAACTCGACCCGATCCCCGATATTTTTTTGTCGGGGATTCCCCGATCCGATCCCCGCGGGGATCAAGTCCCCATACCCGACCCGATTCCCGATTTATTCCCCGTTCGTAAAACCCGACCCGATCCCTGAAACCCGACTTTATACCCGATCCCCGATCTCATCTCTGATCCTCAAACTATTTTTTTTATATTATATTTTTAATTTATATTCTATAAAAAAATTATATATATATATATATATAATTATATAAAAATATATGTATAAAAAAATTTTGGGGCGGATTCGGGGATGGGGACCCCAAACCCGTCCCCGAAAAAATCCCCGTTAAGAATCCCCAAACCCGAACTCGATCCCTGAATTCTCTCCCCGAACCTGAACCCGAACCCGAACGGGGAATCCCCGACCGGCCCCCGAACCCGCGGGGAAAATTGCCATCCCTAGGGCTTGTCCTATAAAGGACAATAACTAGACACTTGGTATGCATTGACTATAGGAAGTTGAATGCCACAACAAGAAAATATCATTTTCGACTACCATTTATTGTCAAATGCTTGAGATATTGACTTGGCATTCCTATTTTTACTTCCTTGATGGGTACTTCAGTTACAACTAAATTCACATAGGAGAGGAGGATCAAGAGAAGAAGACCTTACATGCACGTTTGGTACATTTACTTATCAACGCATGCCCTTTAGCCTATGCAATGCCCCTGGTACACTCTAAAGATGTATGCTTAGTATTTTCTTTGATTATATTGAGAAGATTATTGAGGTTTTTATGGATGATTTTAGTGTGTTTGGTGATACTTTTGATTCTTGCCTCAACAATCTAAGTTTAATTTTGAAACAATGTGAAAAAACTAACCTTTTAATTAATTGGGAAAAGTGTCATTTCATGGTGACACACGAAATCATACTTGGTCATATTATTTTATCTAAAGGGTTAGAAGTTGATAAATCTAAGATAGATCTTGTGTGCTACTTACCTTCTCGCACTTGCATGAGAGAGGTGTGTTATTTTCTTGGACATTCAGGCTTATATCGATGATTCATAGAGGACTTCTCTAGCATTGCATGACCATTGACACGCCTTTTTGAGAATGATGCATCTTTCGATTGGAGTAAGGAGTGTCAAAAAGCATTTGATAAACTTAAAAAGCTCCTAACGACAACTCCAATAATGCTATATCCAGATTCCTACCATTTAAGACCATGTGTGATTCCTCTGACTATGTAATTGGTTCAACCTTATGTCATCTATTATGCTTCAAGGACTCTTAATTACGATCGGTTGAATTACTCCACTACCTAGAAAGAACTGTTAGTAGTGGTATTTACTCTTGAAAAATTTAGATCATATTTAATTCAAACTAAAGTTATCATTTTTACAGACCATGCACCATTGAAGTACTTATTGTCTAAAAAGGAAGTGAAACCCTAGTTAATAAGACGAATTTTACTACTACAAGAGTTTGATGTGGAGATAAAGGACAAGAAAGGGAGTGAGAACATAGTAGCCGATCATTTGAGCTACATGATTCAAGATGGTGAACCCATACTCTTGATTGAGAATTTCTTAGATGAGCAGCTCTTCGGGATACAGATAAGTACACCATGGTTTGTTGATATTATGAACTATCTTGTTACTCATAAGCTACCTGTTGACATGACAAGATATGTGAGAACTAAAATTAGAAATGAGGTATACCGATATATTTAGGATGACCCCTATTTGTGGAATTTTTTTACTGATAGTATAATGAGGAGATGTGTTATCGATTCCGAATTTAAGCATATTTTATCACACTGTCATACATTTCATTGTGGAAGACACTTTGGTGCTAAAAAGACTGCCTTTAAGGTTCTTGAAGCTGGTTTGTATTGGCCTACACTATTTAGAGATGTTAACATTTATTGCATGAGATGTGACATGTGCCAAAGATTAGGTAACATTGGTCCTAAATATCAAATGTCCTTAACCTCAATTATAGTTGTAGAAATTTTTAATGTTTGGGGAATTTATTTTATGGGTCAATTTCCATCTTCTAAGGGTTATCTCTATATTCTTCTTGTTTTGGATTATGTGTCGAAATGGATGGAAGCAATTACCATCTGTATTAATGATTATTGTGTAACTACAAGTTTCCTCCAATCTCACATATTTTCCGAGTTTGGTATACCTAGAGTGATCATTAGTGATGGAGGATCACACTTTTGCAACAAGACAATCAAAGCTTTGCTACGCAAATATGGAGTTACACATAAAGTTTCTACACCCTATTACCCTCAAACTAGTGGGCAAGCATAAGTCTCTAACCAAAAAATCAAGTAGATACTTGAGAGGATAGTGAGAAAAAATGAAAAGGATTAGAGCCAAAGGATGGATGATGCTTTGTGCGCTTTTAAGATTACCCATACCTATAGGCATGTCTCCCTTTCAGCTTGTTTATGGAAAAGCATGCCACCCACCTGTAGAGCTTGAATATAAGGCATAGTGGGCTGTGAAGAACCTAAACATGAGTATAGACTTTACTAGAATATAGAGGAAGCTGCAACTTCATGAGCTGGAATAAATAAGGGATTATGCATTTGAAAGTGCTATGATACACAAATACAAAAGCTTTTCATGATAAGATGAATTGTGGAAAGTTCATTTTTTGTGGGCCAAAAAGTGTTATTCTACCATTCCCGTCTTCGCTTATTCCTAGGTAAGTTGCATTCTAGATGGGTGGGTCCTTTTATTGTTATTCATGTTTCCCTCATGGTGCCATAAATACCAGAAGCGAGAATATGAGAAATGAATTCAAGGTCAATGGTCATAGGCTTAAACCCTACTATGAAGCATTCATAGAACATAATGCTGAAGAGGTGAATTTACAAGAAGCACCCACCTTGACTGAGTAAACCGAGACCACGTTAGGTTGAAGACATAGAAATAAGCAATACTTGGGAGGAAACCCAATGTGATAAGGGAGATTTGTACCATTTATTCATTCATTCATTTATTTATTTTGTCTCTCCATACTTAAAATTACATTTTACTTTAGCTGCCTACACATTGAGGATAATGTATGATTTAAGTGTGGAGGTGTAAGCACTTTTATGTGTTTGTATGTTAAAAAAACATGCATTTTTTTATGAGTTTTTGGTATTTTTAGAGTCTTAGAATCCCTTAACTATTTAATGATGAGAATATCTTGAAATCTAATGAAAAGAGGATCATAAAATTGAGATAAAACAAGTGAAGATTTTTTTTTTGTTAATTTCAATATAAGAAACAAATATCTACATATGAATAGAGCAAGAACATGTATGATTTTATAACCATCAACATGGCATGTTGAGATTCATTAAGTTCCATAGTGAGATTTTGAACTATATATACCTTCCTTTTATGAGTGAATTCACATGAAATTATCTACTTGTCTTAGTTTCAAATTTTCTTTGCATATATCATATATATTTAATTGCTCTGATCAAATTACTTGCCATAACTCTAGTAATGGACTCTAAAAATTATTATAGCATACTCTTGTGCTATTCGAAGCTCATAGTTAAAACATGCTCCAATTGAGAAAATGACAAAGGCAACATATGATTTTCCACCACATAACCAAATAACGTGAGTCCTAATTTGTGTACATATGATGTACACCCCATAGAATCCTCTTCGAGCCTATACATTGACCATATATTTTTCTTCATTACCTACATTAAATAACCCTCGGGCCTTATCCTTTCCCTTTCTTAGAGCTAGTGGAAGGGGATCAATTCATTATATTATAGATATAGAGTGGTTTTGTATGTGATAGTATGTGGAAAAATATATGTATTTACGCAGAGAAAGAAATTGGTTATGTTTGGTGGTGGAGATAGAATAAATATATATTCCTTTTATTGTTATCAATTTTCTTTATTTTAAAAAAAATGAAAAAGAAAGAAAGAAAGAAGAAAATGATACGATAAAAGGAAGAGAGGGAGATATGGAGATGATTTCGAGAAATTTCTATTCATATTATATATATATATATATATATATTATCTCATTATTCTAGTTTGATGTTAAGGTTGAGGTGTGTATTATTATTATTTTGATAAGTTTGAGGTATGTATTATTAATCATCATTGATGTGGAGTTGATGTTTATAATTCATCTGATTATTAGAGTTCTATTAGTTCTTAGCCTTTTTGGCACCACATTCCTAGAATACTCCAAACCCTTCTATATCTTAAACCTATTATTACTTATAAGTAAGGCCTATTTGATTCTTGAGATGGTCATCCTTTAATCTGATGGAGATTAGTCACGAGAGTTAAGCATATAGTTAGATCCATTTAGAAAGTATTTGATATCTTTCATGAGGTTTTATCCATAAAAATATAAGCCTTCTTTGTTTATATATGTGAGTTTCTTGTTATTTTTATCATCTTATTTCACATGCCTGAGTGTTTTTATACATTTGTAACCATGAATCTAAGAGAGAAAAATATAGGGTATCTATAGTGAGGATAGATCTTGATGTAACTAAGGCATGGTAAATCTTCATCCATATTATTGATCTATCTATATCTGTCATGTTTATGTGTGAACCATATGTTGAAATTAATTCCTTAAATCTCTGGATGCTAAATCTTGGTTGATTTCTAATCTTGATGTTGTGAAAGTAAAAGATTAAGAGACAACATTGGTTAAAGGTGTTAGGTGTGATTTTATTTTTCTATTTGAATTGTGTGTGATTTTGTGGGTGTATCATATGCAAAAATCTCCCGATACCTTATTTGTCCTCTAAGGGTAACCTATGGATTTAAAGGGCTTGTTACATATGCTAAGTGCAATTATGAGACCTATAAAAGTGGCTAATTAGTTTTATAGCTATAATTTGATTTGGTTTGAATCATGTCTTGTTTAATGACAAGTAAGAAGCTAAGTGTGGGGGTATTGATGAATACACATTTTTATATATTTTATACCCTTTTAGTCTTAATTTTTGGTCTTTTATTTGAGTAATATATGATAATAATTATAATTTTATGCTTAAGTGATAATAATCTTATAAATTTTATTATTTGAGCTAAAATGATATAAATTGAATGGATTTAAAGTATAAGATTATTTATTAATTCTTCAAATATTATTTTGTAGGTAAAATATATATAAAAAAAGGTTTTGGGTCCTTTGGACCAATGGGCCAAAGACCAAGAAGAAACGAGGCCCAATAGCAGAAGAAAACAAAAAAAAGTTATAAAAGGAGGGGGCAATGGGCACAGGCGAATGGGGAAAAAAGAAAAAGAAGAAGAAGAGATAGATAGATAGATAGATAGATAGATAGATAGATAGATAGATAGATAGATAGATAGATAGATAGATAGATAGATAGATAGATAGATAGATAGAGAGAGAGAGAGAAAAAGAGAGAGAGAGAGCCATCTAATGACTGTAGAAGAAAAACGATAGAGGAGAAAGAAGGATGCCCCGGAAACAAAGAGAATAAAGAAAAAAAAGACGGTGGTAATGTAGAGGGCAGTAATCTGCCGAAGGAAAAAAAGAAGAAGAGCCAGCGTAAAGAGAGATGAAGGATAGTGCGGCACGAGAAAAAAGAAGAGAGAGAAGTTAGTCACACAGAGCAACACTGAAAAGGAGAAAGGGAAAGAGAGAGAAAAATAGACCAGAAGATTTATTTTGGATGAAATTAATTAATTTTTCAGATGAATAAATTGTTGAAATTTCATCCATAATTTATTTCGGTTATTCCTTTCTTTATCTCTATTATATATTTTTTAAAAATATTTTTGGTGTAATTAATTTAATTCTTATGACTTGATAATTATTTATTATCAGGGAATAGATTGAAACTCTAGATTATGGTTTGAGATATGATATTTTTTTTTATTTCATGAGATTGTTCTTTGACTCTATTTTAATTGCTATAATTTATATTTATGATTCTGTCAAGTATGATTTATATAGTATATATCTTTTTTTGGTTTCTTCATAGTGATAGCATGTAGGATCATATGTGAAATGCCCCGAAAATTTATAATTTTAAATATTATATTTAAATGAGGTTTTATTATGAAAATTAATTAAATAAATTATTTTTATTAAAATAAAGGAAATTAATTAGGGAAAATAAAGGAGAAATTTATAAGTATTTTTATTAGAATTTTTTTGGGTATTTTAGCTAATTAAGGGTTTATTTTGAAAATTAATTAATTAAATTATTTTATTTAAAATAAGAAGGAGAAAATATTTTCAAATTAATAATAATTTTTATAAATAATTTAATTGGAGAAAATTAGGGTGTTTTGCTAATTAAAAAGGAATTTATGGAAAATCTTTTAAAAATTCTAATTTAGCCTAAAAAGGGATTTAAATATTATTATTTTTAAAGATCCTAAATATTCTGATTAATTTAATTGGCCCTAACCTAATTATTTTTCTCTTTCTCTTTTTCCCTTTTTCCTTTTTCTTTCTTCCTTTTTCTTTCCTTCCTTACCTTCCCCGAGTTGGGCCTAGTCGCGACCCATCTTCTTTCTTCTCCTGCCACGGCCTACTCCCATTTCTTTCCTTCCTTCTTCCCTCGGCAGCCAGCGTGCCGAGTTTCTTCTCCTTTTTACCTAAAATGCGTCGTTTCATTTAAGTGACCTTAACCCTCGCTCCCGACCGACCCAGTCTGCCTCTCTTTCCTTTCTTTCTTTCTTCCCCAAGCCGCCCGGTCCCCCACGTTTCTTCTTCTTCTTTCTTCCTCCCATCAACGCTGATGCACTTGTAACTGCACTACAGCCACCAGCCGAAAATTCCGCCAGTAACTACGCACAATCGCTGCCCACCTCCCCCTCTCTTCCACGTCAACTCATCCAACACACCTGCCTGCCCATTCCCCTCTCCTCGCACATTTCCCATTTCCCGGCCAACTGCCTGCCACATTTTTTTTGAATTTTGCTGGCAACTGTCATCGTCGGCGAGCCCAACTGACTTGCCGATCCTCCCCTTCTTCCCCTTTGACCTAAGCCACCCTTTTTTCTCCTTTAAATACCCCTTACCCATTCTGCAATCGAGCTTTTCCTCGAGACCCAGAATTTTCCCGACCTTGCCACCGTTGCCCCTTTAGACGCCTCGTCTGCCGTCTCCAGCCAACTCCGCCACCCAATCTGCCTACTAAACTCTTCCTTGCACCTCCCTCTAGCTAACCAAGTTTCCTATATCCGTCGATTCTTCCTACGCAAGCCGCCCCGGCTGTGTGAAGTTTGCTCCTCAATCAACCCATTCTTCAACTCCGCCACCCTTTGCGCCACCTATTACTCTGCTTATGCCGCTTCTTTCACCTCCCAAATTCTTCTGCAGACCACCATCTATTTTCCCCTACCTTTCTTTTCCTCTCCCTCCCTCTCCTCCTCTCTTTCTCTCCTTCTTATCCATTCGGTCGCCACCACCACCGCCGTGCGCCGCCACCTCCATTCTGCTCCTCTCCCTCTAGGAATTCTTAAACAACCCAACTTGCACCTCCATTCTCTCTATCTTTTTCCCAGCATTCAAATTTTCCCCTTTTTCTTCTCTTTTTCCAGCCGCCGCCGCCTCCTTTCACCACCGCCGGTGCCGCCTATCCCCACCAGCCTAAGGTTGAACCCTAGACCCTCTCAAACCTTTTCCCTATTTTAACAAGCCTTAAATTATTTTATTTATTCTAATATAAATCCTATTATTATTATTATTATTATTTCCATTTTTAATATGTATTATTATTATTATTATTAATGTTTTATTATTATTCAGTTGAGGGCTAAAGCGCTATTGTAATTTTTAATTCGATTTTAGCACTATTACCCTCATTATTTCTATTATTTATATTATTACTATTATTAATATTAATATGTTATAAGTATAATTATTATTATTATTTCCTATTTCGAATTTCTATTATTCTTATTCCATTATTATTAATACAACTATTTTACCATTAGTGTTGTTAATAATGTTATTATTGTTATTGTTGTTGGTGTTGTTGTTGTTGTTGTTGTTGTTGTTGTTATTACTATTATTATTATTACTATCATTGTTATTATTTTCAAGTGTTAGTATTATTATTTTATATAGGGCTAAAACCATATTGTGCTTATTTTAAAATTTAGTAGTAGTATTATAAATATCATGTCTTATTATTATTAGGGTTATTAGTGTTTTATTATTATTAGTATTTACTCTTATTAATGTTATTATTATTATTATCATTATTTATTAAGTTATTATTACTCAATGTAGGGTGGAAATCCTACTTATTTTTATCTTCAAATATTATCCTTACTATTATTACCATTATGATTATTATTATTATTATTATTATTATTATTATTATTATTATTATTATATTATTATTATTATTATTATTATTATGGTTTTTATCATTATTATTCTTATTATTTCATCACTATTATTATTACTAAATTTGGTTATTTATTTTACTAATATTATTATTATTAGTATTATTTTAGTAAAGGGGATGAAGCCCTTATTTCACTATGTTTTTGAGTAATGTCCTTTTTATTATTATTATTACTATTTTTATTATCCTTGTTGATATTAATATTGATATTATTTTTGGTATTTTTGCTATTATTATTTTAATATTTTATCAAAAGCCTAGTCTTATATTAAGTTAGTGATTAATAGTATTTTTGATAGGAAGGAGTCTAATTTTGGCATTTCCCTCGTAATAGGTAAAACCAGTCAAAGACCTAAGGAGGCGTAGGAGTGTGCTCCAAGACCGGTGTCGTTTTAAGTAAGGGTGTTACTAAGGCCTTTTATGTGCTTATATGAATTATGTGCTTCGCATGTTATGTATCATATGTTTATCATTATTAATTATTTTGTACGTGGTATAATGTGGAGTTGAAGTATGTTTTTGTATGGCATGTGTACTATATGTGATGAAATATTGTGGTATGTAATGATATGTGTTGTGACCAAGGGATGTGAGTTGACCTAAGTATTTTATTGATTCATGAGTGGAAGAATCTAATTTAGGGTTTCATGTGGAAGAATCTGATTTATGGTTTTGAGTGGAAGAATATAATTTATGGTTTTATATGGGAAAATCTAATTTATGGTTTTGTGTGGGAGAATATAAATTATGGTTTTGTGTGGGAGAATATAATTTATGGTCTTGTATGGGATAATCCAATTTATGGTGATATTAATGGTTGCATGGTGGTATTAATGGTTTTAAGGTGGTATTAGGGTTTGTATGGTGGTATTAGGGTTTGCATGGTATTATTGGGGTTTGCATGGTGGTATTAATGGTTGCATGGTTGTATTAGGGGTTACATGGTGGTATTAGGAGTTGCATGGTGGTATTAGGGTTTTCATGGTGCTATTAATGGTTATAAGGTGGTATTAAGGTTTCCATGGTGGTATTAATGGTTGCATGGTGGTATTAGGGTTGCATGATGGTATTAGGGTTTGCATGGTGGAGTTAGGGTTTTGCATGGGAGTTAATGATTGCATAGGATTTAGGGTTTGTATGAAAAGTTTGAGAGGTTGCATGGGAGTGAAATTTACGTATGAAAGGTTGATTTGGGGTATAAGGAAGGTAATGTAAGTGTTATTTAGGTGTTTGAACATTTGGATGAGAAATAGTATGTGGAGATTATATAAGGGTCCGTAGGAGACCGAATTAGGGTTTGCGTGGATAATTAGGGTTTGTTGTGGTTGTTTAGAATTTTTGTATTATCATGTGTATTTGGTGATTAAAGTGTAATTATGATGGTAGAATTTTATGATTTATGATGTGTAAAGTATAAAGAGAATGATTCATGCATGTCCATGGTGAAAGCTTTTGAATAAGATACTTAAAACATTAATTACATAAAGTGGAAGATGCTGAGTCGGGCCCAGACCGATCCAACGACATAATAGTGGCAGGGAATGTTTCCCTCGTGACCGATCCACCGGCTATAATAGTGGGGGATCTCGAGCTCAACAAAATCAAACCCTACAGTTGCTTAGACATGGGAAAGACACCAATTACTTACAGTAGAACACCGTACGAGAAAGGGGCCATACCGATCCACCGGCATAAAATAGTGGCAGGGTATGTTACTCTCACGACCGATTCACAGGCTAAAATAGTGGCAGGGCATGTACCCTCGTGACCAATCCACTGACTAAAATAATGGGGTTCCCGTACTCATATGGGCTTGATAAAGAGCATGGTGTGAAAATATTTCGATAAAGGATTAATGAAGTAATTAATCTAAACTATATTAGATCTTGGCATTTCACCTGATCGTTCATTTACCTTTATGTTATTGTGTTAGTGATTATGCCCTGTTATTATTCTGCATGGATTATGTGGTTTATGTGTTAGTCTTAGTGCTAGGTTACCTTACTCAGTACGTAGCGTACTGATCACTCTTTTCATGGGTACTGCTCATTTCCACAAGTAGTATGCCCTTCTGACCTTGTGCAGGTGGGCGAGATATCAGTCGGGGCTGAGTGTTGAGCATGTTTTGGCTCTGAGTTCAAGGGTATCGTGGTCGTATTAAGTCTTTATACGATTCCTATTTCTTCATGTTCTTCCTTTTGTATTGGATTTTTCAGAATTAAATATTAATGTTTGTAACTATTATTCCTTCTGAATAATTTTGATTTCCACTCTGATTTCTACCTTATTATTGATTATAAATTCTCACGTGTACTCTAATGTCTATTTTACAACCTTTTAGCCTTATCACTTGGTACATAAACGATCAGAGAGAACCAGTTTGGTACTAAGTGTGGCGGTAACATCCCCAGAATTCATAGGTTTTAATTTAAAATTCTTCCGCTTTAAAAAAAAGTAGTGAATTTTGGGGTATTACAATATGCTTGCTAGATGGCTATATGAATATGCTATAATATATATATATATATATATATAATGCGGCTAGGTTAAATAATAATTTATCTAATAGTGTTGTGATTCTAACTAGAGTAGTAGAACATTTAGATACGTGTGGGTCAAATGAGAAAAATACAACTAGACATGTTTATTGTAGTAGTATGGGTACCTAGACTGACATACTTCCACTTGTGCTTAATGCTTTTAATCTAGTTAAATATAGGAGTTGCTTGTTACTACTATATTGCTAGTATTTAATAGGATTTAATATTAATGCTTTGTCGTATTAATTATTTCAGGGAAGTAATATACGGTTTATAGATCTACTTTTGGCTTATAATTTTGTTAATTTCCTTCTCATAATTAAAAGATGACTTAGAAATTATTATTATAATTTGACCCAGTCTAGTGGTGGATTTTGATTTTCCTAACACATTTATCATATTTGTAGTTTTTATATTTTTGTTATTTTATTTTATTTATTGCTTTTATTATTTTCTAATTGAAAACCCCGCAATTGTGTTCGTCTTATTATTTATTTTGTATGATTTAGAGTTTTTAATTATTTATTTATTTTCATTATTTATGAGCTAGTTAAATGAAAGCGAGCCCTTTTAATCTTCGGTATAGACCGATACCCTTATTTACCAATACTACAATTGACTATAAGAGGGTTTAAATTGTGTGTCGGTTACGGCAACACTACTAAAGTTACTATTTTACCATCCATTTCCATTACAAATTCCATTTTATTTATCCACTTGTCATAAAAAGGGTAACATACCATAATTAAATTAATTATCATATAATTAAAAAATCAGTTACGCCAAATGACCGTTTTGCTCTTATGCATAGTTCTTCACGTAAAACCCTAGTATGAACTTCTAGAACATTAATACACTTATTCTCATTCCTAATAACAAATAATATGCATCTTGCATGTTTATTAGAAAAATTATCATGGTATAATCTAAATTACCAAAATACCCCTATACCATATAATAATAATAATTATGCTAAAACAAATGTATGCAATACAGCAAAACCCCTATTCTCATGCTTAACAATGAATAACACATATTATGTATGTTTATTAGAATATTCATTATGGTACACTCCAAATTATTAAAATACCCTTAAACCATATAATATTGATAATCATGCTGAAACATGTATTTCTAAAATAGCAAAACTCATATTCTCATACTTAACATCAAATAACATATCATGCATGTTTCTTAGAATATTAATTATGGTAAACTTCAAATTACCAAAATACCCCTACACCATATAATATTGATAATCATGTTGAAACAGGTGCATCTAACACAACAAATCACCTGCCATCATTCTTAGCGATTAGGCATTTTGGTTAAGGCTACATATCATGATATACTTAAATGACCAAATCGTCCCTAGGGCACAAGATAATAATCATTTTGCTTCAAGTGTACCTAAAAATACTTAACCTAATATTTTCACATGTACATATTATACAACATCACTTCCCAACATTAAATTCATTTAATCACAATTTTGTATACATGATATTTTACACAGGATAATATGCCTTCTTTTTTAATTATTCATAATAACAATAATAATCACATAATTATTTATAACAAACCATGCCTAACACAAATTACATATCAAAACCCTAATGTACTATCACTAGATATCTAAACATTTTAGTGGTGTATAAATGTTACCTAATTTCCAACAAAAATAAAGTTTACCTACAATCACCTATACATTATTAGGCTCTGTTAATAAAACTTTTATATGTAAAAATAATATCACAAATACCATATTAACTACTCATATTCATTAACAATTACCAAATTAATTAAAATTAAAAACACAATTCACGTTGCATACGTAGTGTGAGCCATGCACGAATGGGGGAAGATGGCTTAGTGGCCGGTTGGTAAATTGTTGGAGGTGGTGGTTGGGTGGTGTAGGTTTGGTTGGTGGGTGGAGGAGTTTAGGGTGGTGGAGATGGTAGTGATTGGGAGGTGTGGTGTAGGAGGGTTGAAGGCAGCTATTGTGGTGTTGCATTATGTAGGAAGAAGGTGCATAGAAGGAAAGGAGGAGAAGAAGAAGAAGGCGGGTGGTGATAGGGTGGTCGCGAGGTGATGGTGCAAAGGTTGAGGTTGTGGTTTGGGTCATGCAGGGAGGATACAGGGTGGAGGGCGTGGTGGCTTTGAGTGGAGGGGGTGGTAATGGCAAAAACTATTATTGCCCTAAGTGTGGCTGTGGGGTTTGTGACTGGTGTCAAGGGAAGGGATTGGGAAAAAGAGTCGTAGGGGAGGAAAGAAAGGAAACTAGGGTGGGGAGGAGGAAGAAGGAGGGAAGAGGGAGGTGGCTGACCGTGGAGGCTGGATGATGGTGGAGGTGATGGTGAGGAAAAATAGAGGCGGGGAAGAAGAAAGAAAGGAGGTCAGGGGAGAAGAGGTTGGGCATGAGGGAGAATAGAAGAAGAGGAGGAGGAGGAGGAGGGTGGCAAGCCTTAAGTGTGTGAATGGACAGGTGAGAGTTGCAAGGAGACGAGGCGGGAAGGATAGGGTGGTGTAGGGTTGATAGGCGGGTAGGGGTGTTCTAAGGCGTGTCGATGCAGGTAGGGGTGAAAGGTCTTATAGGGTTAGAAAGGGAAAAGGAAGGGACATGCAGAGGGAGGGGGTGCATGCCTAGTTTAGCTGAAAATGGAAAAAGGGAAATGTAAGCGTGCATGGCATAGGCATTCTGAATGTAAGGGGGTGGAGGGATAAGGGGTGTTTGGATGCAGGGGTGCAGACGGCAAGGGAGAAGAAGATACGAGGTTGGGTTGGGATGTTGGGCGCAAAGAAAGAAAGGGAAAGGAGAAGTGGGTTGGGCCTGCAAGGGAAGAAGAAGAACTAAGAAAAGAAGGGTGTCGGGTTGGTGTAGGAAGAAAAGAGGGGGGAATGGTTTGGCTCAAGAAGAGAGAAAAGAAGGGAGAAGAAAAAAGAGAAAGGGGAAAAGGAAGAAAAGGAAAACAAAGAAAAATGGAAAAAGGGAAAAGGAAAAAAGAAAATATATTTAGAGTTATAATTAAAATTAGATTAAATTTAGGTCGTTAGGATTAATTAATTTATCCAATATTATGGAATCAAATTAAGAAAATTTTTGATAAAATTATGGGTTTAGGGTTTATAAAAGAATAGTTATAATAATTTATTAAGTAATTTATATAGATTTTTGGGTCAAGGGTTAACAAAAATAATTAAATCAATATTTAAAGATTAAATTTTTTAGAAAAGGCTAAACATTCTAATTTAGGGTTATAAAATTTTGGGTATTACAATGGGAATATAATCTAGCAAATCAAGGTTCTAAAATATGGGGTATTCTACTTGTCTCCATATTTTACCACTATTGTCTCTATAGTTCACCATAACTGTTTCCATGTTTCACTATAGCTATTATATTTTACTGATATTAGTTGTGATTTCTTTGAGAAAACTAAATATTTAAGTTTCATCATAATTGTAATCATATTTCACCATTATTATCTTATATTTTTATCATAATTGGCTCTATGTTTTACTATTATTATCTCCATATTTTACCATTGTTGTCTCCATATTTCACCGTAGTTGTTTTTATATTTCATCATAACTACTATTATTTTTCATCTGTGTTAGTTTAAATTATTCTAAAAAAACTAATGTGTCATGTTTCACCATTATTATCTTCACGTTTCACTACTAATGTGTTATTACTTTTTTAACCATATTTTTTTGTCAAAAATATATCAATATGAATATCAATTTGTACAAAAATATATCATGAACATTTTGATACAATTTTCCCCCTAATAATTCTACTAAGATATATTTTAATTTGAAAAAAGGTGTATACGGTTACATGGTAGTAATTGCCCTATTCCTTTTTTCCAAGTGATCCTTAGAATTATCTTATTGGTAAATGAATTAATACTTAGCTTTAGTGCGTGTATTGCAATTCTTTATTCCTAGGTTTTCAAGTCTTATTTAGGAGCAAGAATACTGGGAAGATAATAGAAAGAGTCATGTTCTTCCGTGAGTAAAATTATATTTGTTATAATTTTTTATTAATTAGAAGGAAAAATATATTACACAATTGGAAAAAAAAATCTAACCGCTAACCTACAAGATAACAAAAATGATATCACATCCAACACCTCCCCTCTCAAGAGAGAAAAGCGAAATGCACTTTCAATGTTGTCTTTAATCTTATGATGGTTAATAAACTCCAAAAAGAGGGACAGAAAGATTGATGCAAAAGAGAGAGAGAGAGAGAGAGAGAGAGAGAGAGAGAGAGAGAGAGAGAGAGAGAGAGAGAGAGAGAGAGAGAGAGAGAGAGAGAGAGAGAGAGAGAATATGAGAGATCAACACAAGAAGAAAGAAAAAATAAATATTTAGGTGACTTTGATATTTTTACCTCATAAAAAATGGTATAGTAGAATATATCTTCTTGGTATGATTTACTTCTATTTTATTTGGTTTGAAATTGTATAGTTAAATTAAATTGGCTCATAATTATAGTTAAAATTATTATTAGAAGTATTATCTTAATATGAACTTATTAGGTTTGAAAGTAAGATTAAAAAAAAAATATTATAATCATATAACACATGGTATGACAAGAGACTATGTTGATGTATGAACCAACTATTTATTATGACTTGTATGACATTATATAAGTTCACTTTTATGTATTTATTTTTGGTTGAATCATGAAGTATACTTCATTTGAAATTATATGTGCGTATTGTATTTTATTTTATTTCATTTTATTTATATGGTTGAAATGAAGGGGAAAATGGGATAATATCATCAAGAAAAGATGAAATGAATGCCCAAATGCATCATGAAATTAGGAAGTATAGAAACTCAAATGTTGGAATAAAACTTAAAACTAGATATACTAAAATTCTATATCCATTAATGGACTACACATTATTCCAAATTACATATATCACACCTTCTTTGATATAATGATATTAATGTAGATAATGATCAGGTTAGATTATGTTATTTAGACCGTAAATGAGTTGAGTTGAATCACAATATTTCTAACTTAATTAGTTAATTATCAAATTAAACTTTAATAAATTAAAATTATGATCTTTTACGCTATAAATGATTTTAAATCTAAAATTTTCATATTCATACTAAATTTATTTAGTTAAGTAATTGAGTCTCATAAAATACTTGACAAGTCAAGTTTAAAAATTCTAGCGAATCGAATTTACTCATTCACGAGTCTATTGGAAATGAGCCATTTAAAAAAGAAAAAAAAAATCTAATCGCATATACGCTGGCAAACATTATCCCACACTAGCGGTGCATCTGAAATTTCGGTGACTTGTGAGTCCATGACAAAGTAAAAAATACTGCGAGCCTACGGGACCCAAGGAAATGGTCAAAGAGCCCTTCTTATTGATATAGCAGGTACTGCTACTTCATATTCGTTGCTTCTTGTTGATTTCCATTGCTCTGGAAATTGTTCTCTTGTGGACGCTGCCTTTTCTCGTCTGTCATTATAATGACTGCGGTCGCATGTTTTTTTACAGCCCCATTCGCAATCCATTGATTCATTAGCCTTGCGCTGCTGACGTTGAATTTACCCGCTCGAATCTACGTTTGTCATTTGCAGCTGCTGATTAATGAATATCCGATAACTTGTTGCTATTTTTGGGTCTGAAATCGATCTGGGTTTATTTTTGCGAACTTCGGCTTAATTGCCGTATCCCCAATTCCATCAATCAATACTGCATCCGTCTGAATCGAGCTAATTTGTCCTATTCTCTTTCATATTTTTTATTTGGGGACCAGAAATACTTCCATGGATTTTATCTCCGTTCTTGATTCATTTGTACGTCTTTTGTTGTAGGATCTAGTCTCATTATTATGCGCAAACCTTTTTTGTCGTATCGAATTAGTTGGAAACCATGGTTTCTGTGTCAAGTTCAGCTGTAATTCCTTTATTTTCTGATGGCTCTTCACGACCAACTTCTAGACTTTCTAGGGCCGTGAAGATGTCAAATTCACGAGTTTTTGCGTGGAGGAAAATTATATGTGCTTGTATGACTCCTTCCAGGAATTTGGGTGATGAACTTTCTCGGCTTAAACTGAATGTAAGTCCACTTTCTTTTTTTCCTTCCTTTTTAATTTGTTTATTTAAATCGTGCCTTCAGACTTGAGCCTGATTCACTATCTTGATCAGGAAGCTGTGTTGTTATGCTTTATAGTTCTCATGAAAATTTTGTGTTGTACCTAGTAGTCATGGCTTTCCAAAAATTTTTTGGTAGTTGTTTTGCATTCTAATTGATGATCTTTTGTGATAATGGTCAATTTCTAGATAAATAGCTTGTTTGGAATGAAAAATAAATAAATTTGTTAATGGCATTTCATATCTCATTTTCCTCAGAATCCCATATTTTTAGTTGAAGAATCACAAAATATAAAGTTTACTCTCAAAGGAGTGGGGGTTTTATTCTTAGAACACTTGATCTAGTGTCGATCTCGACTGATGGTCAATGTTTGTTTTTCTATTTCTATTGTTGGTTTCTTTTTTATAATATTAATTGTTAGTAATATTGTCATTCGAAGAAATCTAGTTCGTGATTTTAAACAGGAAAACTGGATTAATCCATTTCTGGGTTACAAACAGAACGTGAACATTGAAATCCATTTTTTCTTCATTTTGCTCGTTTGTGGAAATGATGTCAAACAAGCTGATAGTGTATTTATTTGAATAATTGTGGATGCGGTGTGAGCAAAAGAAAATAGTTGGGCGGGTCCATATTATTCATCGGCACATTCTAACAGTTTGATTATCGGCTTTTTGTGTGCCAATCTGCTGTATTTATCTATAGCTGGGTCTATAGCTGGGCTGTGCCTTTATCCACAGATGTTGCTTCATTTTACTTTATTTTTTTTTGTGTTTTTTTTTTGGGGGAGGGGGTGGGATGGGCTTTGGGGAATATAGGCTTTTGTAGGTTAATGAAGTAATTTATTGACTTTTAAGATTTTTATTATTTATCAGATTATATTTGCGTGTAACAACTATACTTAATTTTTATTTGGTTTATTAGGATTCATCCGAGACTAATAAATTGAGCTCAGCTCAAGAACCTGAGGGTGAATCTGATGTGCTAATAGAGTGCAAGAATGTATACAAATCATTTGGGGAGAAGCTCATACTGAGAGGTGTTAGCTTCAAGGTCAGGACTCTTTCTCTTTCCTTTGGTAGGTAAATGGTAGTTCATCTGAGAAGCGTTGTGCCATAGCAGCTAGAGGGAAGTTTGTTTTAGTTCTTTTGTCTGTGGTCATTGCTCCAAAGTGCTCGAATACCATACCAGAGTAGTATTATTCTTTCAAAGTCTGACTGTTTTATTAGGAGTCCCTATATGTTTTTGTGGGTGTGTGTAGATTAGACATGGTGAAGCTGTTGGAATAATTGGTCCTTCTGGCACTGGGAAATCCACTATTTTGAAGATTATTGCTGGCCTTCTTGTTCCAGACAAGGTATATTAATTAATTATATGCAATTAATTTCTATCGTTTCTTTCTCTTTCTTACCAATGCTCCACTAGGATACTGATGAGAATTTACATTTATTTGTTAAATTTGCTTTATTTTAATTCATCTGTGGGGTAAACTGTGTTGACTTTTTACCAAGCAGGGAGAGGTCTATATTCGAGGGAAACAACGTCATGGGTTGATTAGTGATGCAGAAATGTCTGGCCTTCGTATTGGCTTGGTAAACATTACTTGAGTTTTACAATTGTTTGGTAGTAGGCTCATGTGTGAGGAATAATGCAATTGCTATTCGTGGTTTATTTCAGGTCTTTCAAAGTGCAGCACTCTTTGATTCCTTAACGGTTCGTGAAAATGTTGGCTTTCTTCTGTAAGTTTCTGTCTGGGTCCTTAGTTGTACTCTCTTATTAAGTTTCTACACATCAGTAATAAATTAACTTCTGCTACATTTTTGCCTCTAACTTAGGTACGAAAATTCAAGCATGCCGGAGGAGCAAATCTCCAATCTGGTGACAGAAACCTTGGCTGCAGTAGGACTGAAGGTACTGCTGATGGAAATTTATCTTTTCTGTTATATGCTGGCGCGGTCACGTCCAGCATTTAGATTGCTTGCAGCATATGGTATATGTATTTCTATTTTCCTTAGCTACCTCTGGTTGTTTGATAGAATGGGTGTGCAGGGTGTAGAGGATCGATTACCTTCTGAATTGTCTGGAGGGATGAAAAAAAGAGTTGCATTAGCTCGCTCTATTATTTTTGACACCACAAAGGAAACAGTCGAGCCAGAGGTATGTTTACTTTACAATTTTTTCTCTGGGTGATAAAACCGTACATGCATTTTTAACTGATCTTAAGTTTGTGTTGGATTATCGGTGTTTAATCAGATATATGGTCATTTGAATTCCCAGTTAGATTTTTTTTCTTTTCAGTTATTTACTGATATATTTATGGTTAATCAGTTATTATAACAACTCTGATTGATTGAAAGGGATGGGTTGTGTTTTTTGAGCTATCAGGTTATTGTTTTCAGTACTTGGCTGAGAAGATCTGTGATCTTGATTCACGTTCAAAAAAGTTGTGATTGACTGAATATGATAATTGGGATGAGTGTGACAAGTGAGATCATTATTTCTGTGATATGATTTACTGATGGTTGTGAATTGACTACTGTAACATCTCTAATCAATATACAGTGATGGAGTGCACTGAAGGTATCGGATTAGCAAGTTCAACCCTAGGGATGGCAACGGGGTAGGGTAGGGTGAACAATGTCATCCCTATCTCCAAACCCAGACCACATATCGCTCCCCAGCCCTATTTTCTGTAATAAGGGAATCCCCATCCCCGGCATAGTGGGGATTAAGTCCTCATGCCCACCCCAAGGTGACCCAAAACTGCCTTGTATTTAACTAATACTTTTTTTTAAATAATAATTAAACAAAACTTTTGTATCTATTTATAAAAGCAAAATACATTGTCATATTTTTTTCTCGCTCAAAAGTTCGAAGGGCCATCCAATACATTTTTGAAGACCTTGGTAATAAAAATTATATCTCTAAATCTAATTAAATTTATAATTACTAAAATATAGTATATACTTCATAAGACATATTACAATTGTTTTTTACAATTGGTCAAGTACAAAAGTTCCCTTAAAATTAAAAAGTAAAGTATCTTTACATATAATGACAATTATTTGACTTTTGTACAAAATATGGTACTATAATATAGGAAGATATTAATTACAATCTATAAAACAAGGTGGTATGAGAATTGAATTATGACTACTTTTGATTTATTTACTTATTCTTTAGCTACTTTTTTTAGTAAATATGCATATCATTCATATAAAATATGACTATTTAAATAAATTAATTTTATATTTAATAAAACGTAATATAAATTAGTAAATAAAATATGAAACATTAATCAACCATAAATTAGAAAGTAGATTAGTTAACTAAGGTAGAAAAAATACTAGTATAATTCTATTTAATTTAACTTCTATGAAACTTTGAAATGCTCCATTTTAGTTACTTTACATTCAATTAGTTAATAAAAAGTAATAAATTAAGAAAAGGGATGAGCAAAAATTTGATTGCTATGTGCCTACCCCCATATTGTTATAGCACATGATGATGAAGTTGATGCACAATGCCTTTTGAAAACAAATAAAAAATGTGTCAACATTGGGGCTTGAACTACAAACGTGAAAGTTGAACCACTAATGCACTACTACCACACCACTAGGACTCCATTTTTTATTGTTTGGATTTACTTATTAAAAGTAATTACCCAGGACTAAAAATTTCTAACACAAGTACTTATCTTGGATAATTACCTTTGATAAGTACCTCCAAACACGGAATTAGTTGCAAATGCAATTTATAAACTACTACACTGAATATATGCTTCCCAAAAATTTAGAGGCCTTGTGCAGTGCAAGGGGTCACCTTGCATATGGCCTTAGTTTGGCCTAATAGTAATTCACAACAAAAAAGTTCATGCCGATTGACTATAAATGGCATTTGATTTTTACCTTGGAATTGTAAATTGTTGTAGCTCCAAAATGGAGTTGTTGAGTTGACTGGAAGTTCAGATGGTGCTTCATACAATAGGGTGGACTACTGACTACTGAGTATATATATTCAAACTACATATTTAATTTATTATACTACCATCGGTAATGCCCATATTTTGTAGTTGGGTGATGCATTAACATCATAAATATTGCTCTTGCACATGTCCTCTTTGATCTTAATTGAGCCGACGACAAAGGTCAAATGTGTGTTTCTCATTAATAGTTGAGATCACTTCAATATGTATTTTATAAAGGAAGGTGGATGACTAAGATCTTAGTCTAGCTTGATGTTGGGTCTAGATTGCTTTATTCTCTACTCCGATGTGTTGGTTACAATTGGATTCTAAGTCTATATATTTGTCTCTAGATGATGTTAAATGGCTGCAATTTGTCCTCGCATTATATGGATAGTGATCCATATTTTTCTAATAGTTAATTTATGCTTTAGAAGTATAATAGTTTATGTCAAAGTGTATATGAACTTTGATTTAATAATTGAAATGCTAATTATCTTTAGCTTACTCCTTAATAATATTTTGGGGGAAAAACATCTATTTTATTGAATAAATATTTATTTCATATTAACAATAATAATAGATAAGTTATCATCTATATTCAAATAAATAATGATAGTTTATTCAACACAGTTTTTGATATATATTAATTATTTATGATTAATAATCATTTAAATTAAATTTTCATAAGAATTATTATCTTGATATTTTAGATTATTATCATTATTAGTTATTATACTTTATATGATTTATAGGCATCACAACATATTATATGATTATTTCATATATTTTTAACCTTTTAATAGTTTGAAATGATATAATCTTTTTGAGTTATTTTCAATATAAATTGTTATACTCAAAAGAAAAACCTATTTTGACATTTATATATTATTCCTTATTTTCAATGATCAATAATTTTGTTATTTCTTCCGTAACTTTAGATTGAAGCTACTTATGGTGATAATGCATAGTGCTTCTATTCATATTCTCTAAATTAGATTTCAGTTCATTCCAATTTCAATATATATATATATTGCATGTATCAATTCGTTCTTAATAGCAAAAATATTTTCATTTCATATCCAAACAAAAGATGTCTATGTAATTTATATTTTAATGGATTTCTACATAATTGTCAAGACAATGTGATTAAAAAAATATTTATGAATTTATAATTGTGAAAAATACATTATTTTTACATTTTATTATATCAATGATTTTACTATAGAAGTGATTTTATAAGTATGAAACACTATACATCACACGGGAGCAAATCTTGTTGTTTACTTATAGAGAATGACTGAATGATGAATGACAAAGACAAAACCTAATCGCATACTATAATTTATTAATATATCATTATTTATATATTTAGGGCAGATTCAGGGATGGGGATCCCAATCCTATCCTTATTGCTATACCCAAAAAATTCCCTTAATCATCCAATAAATGAACCCCCATACCTGACCCAGATGGCAACATGGCCCCCTAACCTGCAGGTGAAATTGTCATTCCTATTCAGCACTTGGATTATAATTCTCACGGGTTTGGTTTGCAGAATCTTAGAAATTATGATTACATTTCTATCAATTCTGTATGAAATATTACCTTTTTAATTCAAGTTATTGATTTGCAGTTCTTTATATGATAGTATTACATTTTGCATTTGTTACCTGCGCTTTGGTTTGGGAATCTTATCGTCCATGATTATGTGTCCAAGTGTCATGATTGATAATGATTTTGGTATTTTTGCCCATCAAGATAATGTGTCCAATATCTCACATTTTCGCGGTGTTACGTGTGCTACATGCTTCAAATGATGAGTTCAAGTAATAAAGGATTGTGATTAAGCTTGACAGAGTCATTTTAACCATGTGATTGAAGAAAAATATGGCCACATAAAGCAACTCAGCTCCTACATTATCTTCCTTGGAATTTTCTGATCTAGTGATCTCTCTCTGTCTCTCATTCTTGGTTGGGTAGGGGTGTTTCTGGAGAACTTGCACCAACTGGCTTTGCAGCCATGAATTCTACTAGCTAAAGAACCAGACACCTAATACTTTCTTTTAAGCTGGCTCATGCAACTAAATCATGAAATATATGACCAATTGACATTAAGGTTCATTAAACCCAGGACCGTATTTGTTTGCCTCATCTATAAAAGAAAAAGGGGGAAATTGTCCACTCTTGGACATGCAGTTTCGGAGATAAGTTGTAGTTTGGTCCCAAACAAGTCCAGAGGTTGCTCTGATCCTATTGCTCTCTTTTTTACCTTTTTTTCTTCTCACTTAAAATTTCGTTCATCATTATTGGATGGTTGCCAGATGGAAGGATATTGACCCTGTTGCTAGATGCTTCTTTTGTATAGGTGCTTTTATACGATGAACCAACTGCTGGACTTGACCCAATTGCTTCAACAGTAGTTGAAGATCTTATTCGTTCTGTTCATCTGAAAGGTGAAGATGCACTCCAGAAGCCTGGGAACATCGCATCATATGTGGTTGTGACTCACCAACATAGTACCATAAGAAGAGCAGTTGATAGGTATTACTTATTTTCTGCTCTATTCAGATCACTAACATGCCTTTCAAAAAGAGAGAGAGGCTCTAAAGGTTCCATTTCACCAATTGCTCAATATCACCTTATATAAGAATTGTTGCCGTGTAGGTTAATTTTCCTCTATGAGGGCAAGATTGTATGGGAAGGACTCACGCATGAGTTTATGACATCACCAAATCCTATTGTGCAGCAGGTATTGATATTATCATTTAGGTGAATTACCACTAATTTGTCAAGCAATGCTTTCCACCTCCACTTTCTGAAATCATAAATACCACATGATTTGATATGTTGAATGGAAATTCTACATCCACAAAATTGTTATTCTGATCTTTGTTGTTTGCGTTACTAGTTTGCATCAGGGAGCTTGGATGGACCTATAAAGTATTAGGAGGAGACAATTGAGAATTCATGTTTCTCTGGTATAAATCCAATTTTTTTGGGTGTTGGTACCATTGGATATTGGAATACCCACTAGCCCGCACAACTTAGCTTGACCCTTTTTCCTTGGTCTGCTGGGGCTATGCTTCTGTTTACAATTCAATCTGACATTATATTTGCTGAAGTCGCTGCAGTCCAGGTTTTGTAGCCAAGGGCAGGAAAGAGTCAAATCATGATTAATAGATAAAGTTATGGAAGGCATGGTTAACAGATAGTGGCTCCTCTGTAATCAGCATGAAGCGAACATAGTGGTCTTGGCATTATTAGTTTTTACTCAAGTTGCTATGTACTTGTGCTTCCATGCACAGCTAGGATACCGACAAGGTACCTGTTGCCTGCCAAGCTGCATGAAAACAACGTTGTCAAATGTGTACTCAGAGATGTTGCTGACATATCATTAAGCTCATAAGCGTTTCTGTTTCAATATGGAATTTAAAAGTCTATGAATTCATGTGTTCACACTTAGATTTTGGCATTTGGCTGAAATTATTCTGTATCCAACAACACGTGGTCATAAATTAGAGGCTGGATAAAGATCTTATCGCATTTCGTGTTGAATTTACCATCGTCTTCAGATCGAAGGGGACATTGTTGGACTGAGGGTACTAATGCTGTCACAAGATGTGTTGGATCACACTACAAGGAGTTCTTGACATCTTGTCTTCACTTTAAAACATGCAAAATGTAAAACTTTTATGGATAAATGATTAGGCAATCTGTAGAAAGTAATTAACGATAATCGCAGCAATTAATTAAAAAAAAAATAATTAAACCAAACCGAGATTAACGAGTTGTGCCGTGATAGAATCACTGCCCTGAAGTGATTTTCGACCGGACAATGGAGCAGATCCCTTCAACGTCGAATCACCCCCAAGGTTCACACAACGTTCTTCGATCCCGTGCACTCGGAATAGAAGAATGGAACTTGCAAATAATACAATGCCAGATCGGGATTTTCAAAGAAGAGAGAGCTCGCTAGGGTTAGGGTTGTGGCCGACGGTTGCTCTTCGAAAACAATAATAATAATTCGGTATTACTTAAACAAATGATATTAACGTTTAAATAGGCAAAAAACCGTAGGAGGCATAAGTGGTACGTCTTCCACTAACCAGCCCATAAAAACCGAAATGTTGAATAAGTCAAACCGCAACCGAATAAAAACACCACACCCACGCCCAGCCCGGACGGGCGGGCGGCGGCACACGCGCGTGTGTGTGTGGTATTTATGATCCAGCCCACAACCCACAAAACAACCCAAACTCATAATTCAAACAACCAAAAGGTGAGGGGATATATAAAGTGAACTAAAAACTTATTCACTTCCAATGTGGGACATTGAAAATGCCCACAAGTTGCCATTGCATCCAACACAATCTACAACGAATAGTCTCAATATCATATACAATGCCCTTTGAACTTTAGCCTGAAGAATACATATCTTGCTCGAGATGAACTCATTCTGAAATCGAATTTTGAACCTCAATGCATAAATCTGGGATTCCAAATAATACTCCAGGAAAACTTCCACGTCTTCTGTAGAATAGCTGGAGGAATTTCTCCATTTGACAAATTAGCCGACAAATCTATTCTAACTGCTGAGCAGGATCATAACTGATGTTGATGTCATGGTTATCCATGTGTGTAATCGTGATTTTGATATCCAACGTTTAATGAGCTTGCAATAAATGGTTCTAAAGCAGCTGAAATACCAATAGCTGAATTGTTGAAGCTTAAACTGACAGATCACTTATTTTGCCTGATAGATCACTCGGTTTGACGTCAAGGAATGTGACAGCCAACTTAGATATGATGATGGTTGAAAACATACTAATGTAAATTTGGTGAAAACATACTATTTTTATAAATTAATATAAAACCATCTCTGAAATGGAGTAATTTTTTCTCTCAAAATATCCATTTTACAAACTTATTAGAGGAAAATGTGTAATTTTTTAACTTCATAAATACTACTTGGCACATGCAAGGCATGAAACGAGAAATATTTTTTATTCACTTCATTGTCACCATATTGAACACCCATATATAATTGAAGGAACAACTTAAAACATTTTTATTCACTATATATATATATATATATATATATATATATATATATATATATATTTTTTTCTAATTTACCCCACTTCCCACTGTTAGCCAAGTATGTGTAAGACAAGCATAAGCTATGTATCGTTAATAATCAATTCCTACTGGGAGTGTGCTTACATAAGTTATTTGGTAAGTAGCTTCTTCACTAACTTTTAAGTTCATTTTAAAAAAAATTATTTGAACTTATAGCTTTTAAGTTTTAAGTTAACTTATAAGTTAGTTTTACCAAACATAGCTTATTGGTGTACAACTATAAATTCAGTTGCACGTGAGCTAAGCAGCACTTGAGTTGACATTTGATGCTTTGAGTTGCACGTAACTTTTGCATAATGTGAATCCTCATGATAATAAAATATAATAGCGGGAAAAAATCGTGAGGTGAATAACTTTATCTTCTTATAAAAATAAAATTAATTTAATAATTTATAATCCATTTTAGGATTTAATAAAGCTAAAATATTTACACCATTTATTAGAAAACAACAAAGCAATAAAACTAACATTTATCCTATTTATTAGAAAGTAATAAAACAATTAATACATGGGATGAAAGAAGGAAAAAATGGGTGGAAATGGAGATTACTTGTGACATTCTCATTATCTTTTGCATAAAATATTAGGCTTATATATTTAGACATTTATACCATTAATTTAAAATAACAAAATTGTTGGATTTTCGGATATGGTCTGAATATCATGATCCATATGAATATCAATAACAAATTAGTTAATATAGAACATATCTCCCTAATCTTGGGACTGCACGTCAATTGTCATGCCTCTATCGGTATCTATACGAACGCTCTCAATCTGATACAGGGTGTGCTAGTATCCAAAAACAATTTATCTCTTTCTAGGGTGATTGTCAAAGAGACTCATAAAAATCTAATTTTATATGTGTCTAAGTCCCAACACGACTCTCTTCCTTTTATAAGAGATACTATGATACTTGATATAGTTTTTATCAAAGTAACAGAAGGTTGGATAGAAATTTGTAGTAGAAGCTGTCACCCACGATCTAATGCAAAAAGAAAATTGGTGGATTATAGACGAAGAAATTGATGTTACAAGATGAAGGTACTCGATAGATTTGTATACCCTTCAAATATGTTGAGATTTAAGATAGTTTTTGAGGAAGGATTATCCCAGATCTTCCTTGCTCAATGTAGACCCAAAAGGGAGGATTAGACTTTAGCTATCTTGCTCAAATTTTGATATAAATTTTCATTCAATATTCTGCATACAAATGATGCACACAAGGAAGGTATATATAGGATAATGAATAAGCTCGGTGGTGACTAGCTTAAACCAGCCGAGTTTAGTCCCTTAATTCAGCCCATTAATCATGATTGAATTAAGCCCATATTAAACTTAATCCAAAGTATAATATCATTAGTTAAATGATACTAAGGATTAATATTACAAAGCTATACAATAGACTAAGATACATACATGAAATTATAGCCATACCCTAACTTACATAAAATATACTTAGGGTTAGGGTCTACAACAACTTTATACAAATAATGAATATCACCACTTTATATCTTGTTGTAATGTATTATCCCATGTATGTCATATCCTTGCATGCCTTGGAATACTTGTACACATCAATGTGTATAAACACCATCTTCTTGCAAATATTTAACATACCTACAAGAATAACTTGAATGGTTTTCAATGTCAAGCATATTAGAGTTATCAAGAATATTTAACATGATAGGCTCTAACATTAAGAAAGATAAATTATCTTCCTTACCTTGAGGATTAGAATGAAAATGACAATCATTATGTTCAATGGATGCTCCTGCATCAATACTTAAAACCTTATACAATGACCTTGGACTAGATTAGAAATTTTAGTTCAATTATGTTAAATCTAGCTCGTTTTAATGTGTGATCTTATAGGTTCATTCAACATTAGCTGTAGGCTCAAAATACATATTTGGCTCTCAAGTCATGAGCAACCTTCTAATAAGATATTATGACTATCCAAGTTGTGTGAATGTGCTATGTCCAACAAAACCTCTGTAATTAATTTCTAGGGCATATCGCAATTAATATATAGAAGATGAAAAATAAAAAGCTATATTATAAATAAAAAATAAATATCATTTTCTTGAAACAAAGTTGTAATTGACATACTAAATAATTAGTTTGTATACATAAATATTTACACCATTTACTAAAAATAATAAAGCATTTACTACATAGGGAAAAAAAGTTATGGTACAAATGAAATTTAATTTAAGTTATTATATCAAAATAACTTTGTCCATGAAAAAGGATTTGTCTCCTTCCAATAACTAAAAATCACTATACCTCCAATACCTCATGAGATTTTAACTCTTATAATTTTTAATTAGAAAATTACACGTTATGTTATTTTTTATTTATATTTTCTCATTAAATTATTGAACCTTCCCCCTATTTTGGGTGATTTTTTAAACATGTATTTCCTAATCTCTTCTCACATTTATAATATACCAAAATTTGCATTGATTGTTAATAAAATGACTCTAGTATTTGTAAGATTGTAAATATCATATATTGAACAAAATATTTCGAGCATAAATACTCCAACCTTAAAAAGGAAGGATTAATATTGTGAGTTAATTAATACGCTACTATATTAATAATGTTAAAAAAAATTCTATAATTCAAAGTATATAATTAGTATCTCTTATAATATATTATTAACATTAAATAAGTATACTATTATAGTATAAAAAAAACTCAAATATTTTAGATCTATATTTTGATGTTAGAATATGATATTATTCATAAAAGATAATATACTATCAATGTGAATAATGCTACTAATTTGATTTAGCAAATACACTTACCTTATTCAATAACTATGCTTTTGTATGAATTGTATGTGTTAGAATATTTGAATGTTTATACTACCTGTAGTATTGTATTTATAATATTATCATTATATTTTGTTTCATATAATAGTATCATTAGGATATGATTAAAGGGGTACTTATATCATCTACAATAGTATCTTGAAGTATTTGTAATGTTATTTTCATTAACATGTAATAGTGTCTTCATTGACATATATATATTAGATGAAGTATCATATTTAGATATATTGCCACACAATTAATTAATATGAATGACATATCTGGTGTAGCCATAGCTGGCATATAATTTATACTCTTTTATTGCTAATTGTAATATTGGTAAATGAAGGTACCATTTTAGGCCGAAAATTGAGGACATTCACTGTTATTTGCTAATCACACAAAGACTAGCTAAAATTCTAAACTCTCATAAAAATAAATAAATAAGAAAACACTAATGATAATAAAAAATATGAATATGGGGGGGTTTTAAATATAAAATATCAAAAATAAAAATATATTAATGCACTGGGGAAGTCAAAGTCCACCATTAAACTAGGTTAAAATATGCCAATAAATTTTAAGTTATATTTTAATCACAAGAAAAAGACCGACCAAGTTGTAAGTCAAAAGATACCTTACATTACTTTTCTAAAATGAATAATATGATAAAGCGCAAATATTAAATCATATTAAATTATAGTAGTATAATCGAAACAAGTGGCTCCTATATTTAACTAGATTTTTAGCATTAAGCACAAGTGGAAGGTTATCGATCTAAGTACCTAAATTAGTACATCATAACATTTTAGTTGTATTCCCCTCTTTTAACCCACACATATTGAAATGTTCTACTAATCCGATTAAAATTATAAAACTATTAGGTGAATTGTTATCTAATTTAGTTGTAATTTGTATATATAAATTCAAGTGCAATTATATAGTCACCTACTATGCATATACTCCTACATATTGTCACTAAGAAGAAGTAAACGAGTCATGTACCATATAATTTAACTTAATATAATCAAATATATAAATGTAAGTAAGTAAAATGGAGTCAAACGACATTCCCATAAAATAATAAAAACATTATTATTAAATCTCAAAACACAGTCTAAGGTTACAATCTATTATCAAGCATCAATTATTTATCTAATTATAATAGATAAATTAATTACACAAAAAATATATATCAAGGATATATCATAAATAAAGGAAGAAAGAATAAAAAATGATTATGGGTGAAAATTTCAACAAATCAATTGGATGAATAATTATTTGTTGTTCGTTTAAAAAAAATGTTCGCTTTGTTTTTTTCTTCTTCTATTTCTAATTTTTTTTCTCTCCTTTGTCACATCTCTTCTGTCTCCTCTAGTATCTCTCACCTGCCATCCTCTGTGCCACCAATCTTTGTCTTTTTTTTTCTTTTCTCACCTAACATCTCCCTCTCTCTTTCTCTCTATTTTCTTCCATATTTTCCTATACTTTTGCACCTCTATCCGTCTCTTCGTCACCTCCCCTCCCTCTATCTTCTCTAGTGCCTTTCCCCCCTTTTTTTGAATTTTTTTCATCCATCACTACCCTATACTTTCTCAGGCCTACGCTAACTTTTTTCATTTGATGGCACGAGAGTGCCATAGCTATTTTTTTCCTTTTTTTTCAATTGTACTCGCCAAATAAAATTATAGAAAATAATAAATAATATCATAACTTAATTCCATCAAAATTATATCATTTTATTTCAAATAATTAAATATATAATATTATTATCACTTAAACATAAAAATATAACATCACATATTATTCACATAAATGATCAACTGCTAAATTTAAAAATGATATAAAATAAGTAAAATGTGTATTTATTAATATCATATAAATATCTCAAATTTTAATAAGTATTTCATATTTACATTGATGTAATTCATATAAAAATATAATAAATGTAAATTAATATATAATTTAAGAAAACCATAGTAATAAATAAAAAATTCCATTTTTAATTTGGACTCAACCCTTTACTTAAGAAATTTATTTTTTTATTTATTACTTTACATGCTATAACACTCGTTTTATAAATTTGAATGATAAAATAATTTTTTTTAATTTCACAATATATGTATGTATGTATGTATGTATGTATGTATGTATGTGTGTATGTATGCATGTATTAAAAATAAGGAAGGGTGTGCACAACTATTTGTCAGATATCTTTTCCTCCCTTTCAACTATCATATTCCTTAGACCAAGAACAATGGTAGTAAAAATGGGGAGTATTAAGGTAGATAAACATTAAAAAGTTGTAACAATAAGGATCTTAAATGAGAAAAGGTGGAGGGAGTAATTTAAATGGGAAGTGGGAGCTTAAACAAAGAGGAGAGTCACGATCTAGTTTTGGGCCAAGAAATTGGAAAAGTCACAAGACAACAAGAAGAAAAGAAGAAGAAAAAGCATCATATTTTTGCTTCTAAAAGGTAATACGGTGTCATTTTGAGGTCATTCCAACAAGAAAAATAAGGGTTGAGGTGATAAGGGTCTCACATTGCATTTACATGCATTGGCCTCTAATTCAGCCTAGATATTTTAGATAAATTTTTTTTAGGGTCATTTTCAACATCATAAAATGTTTTTTTTAACTACACATTGTTTTCCTGTAAATAGAAGCTTGATTTGATTCATTAGAATAATTTTATATGAACTTTTGAAGTTTTGCTTCATTTTTCTCTCTTCTCTTTCTTCTAATTTTGGTATTTTAATATTAAGTCAATTAATCCATAAATTTGTTATTAAAATTCTTATATATTTTCTAACTACTTTAATTATTAATATGACTTATTATACTACTATTATTTTTTAGATATTAATATTGTTTGTTGTTGTCATTGTTATTGTTATTGTAATTGTAATTATTGTTATTATTGTTGTTGATGTTGTTGTTGTGTTGCTATTATTGTTATTACTATCTAATTATTATTGTTATTATTAATATTATTGTTTTTATTACTATTAATAATAATGATATTATTAGAGTTGTTATTATTATTGTAATCATCATCATCATCATCATCATCATCATCATTGTTGAGGCTATTTTGTTTATCACTGATTATAATTTTTTTAATTAATATTTTTATTAATTTGGAGTTAATTAGTGTAATACCTTATTTCTTAAAAAAATCTAATTTTTTATAATCTTTATGATTTCAAAATAAATTTATCTCATTTACATATTTTATCACATCATTTAAGAATTTGAAAACCTTATATTAGTTTTCAAGATGTTTTGTTCATGCTTTTTTTTTATTTCTTATAGTTTTGATTTCTGTGAGACTTATAAGCCTCTTTAGACTAAGAAACTTCTCCAAATTATTCTAATTCATCCATATTTTAATTCTTTTTTTTTTAGTTTCCAAATTGTTTTCAAAATGATAAATAGATATTACAATGACAAAAAATACTATTCACATTTTATTTCTCATTTAATCACATTTTAAGCCCAAATTTAACCCTTTTATCTATTAAAAAATCACAAAGCTTCGAGGATCTATGTATTTTAATATTTTTTTATATATAAGTGAATCAAAAAATTATCTTTATTGTTATTGTTATTAAATTTATTTGTCATCTTTTGGCATAGTCTTTTATCGAAACTTGTATTTACCTACTTCTAAATTTTATAAAACCTACTTTAAGCCATCCTTTTCTATGAAGATATAATCTTATTCATTGATTTTACTTTGTAAAACCACATCAATTTTACTTTTAATTAGTACATATAATGTTGTAGAATATTCTTTAAAGTTTCCTTGATAATTACTTAACCTTTATCATTCTTACACTTATTAACTTATACCAAATGGTACCCTTTCTCCTCTCCACTTCACTCACACCACCTATACTCTTATGATTCCTTTCTTTCTAGTGATTTTCCCAAGCACACATCCCTTAATTTTTTTTTTTCCATTTCAAATATTTTATCATGATTTCCGATCATTCATAATCTACTTCATCTTGGAACACATGGCAAGTTTTGCCTATGGCCCCCTCTTATCCAATGCCAAAAGCTTCCCATCCTTTAATTCATATTTCTTGTGTGAAATCCAACACATACACGCCCCTTATCAAGACTTCCTTCTTGCAAAATTTTCCCCATCGTGGCATATACTCTTAAATTAATAATATGTAACCCATCACCTTCTAACACTTCTAATTCATTCCCCTTATCATCCTTCCTTATACAAGCATGCAACCCCCTTTATGCCTTACTTTACAAAGTTTAAGATTCATTTATTATCTTCCATTATTGGCACTCAAACTCTCAACAAACTCATCATGACACATGTGCACAAATAACACTCAAATTTCCTTAACTTAGCATATTGTTCATTATTTTTGTGCAACCAAATGACCTATTTCCTTTCTTCTTCTCCTCCCCTGAGCCTCATTCTTCATCACCTTCCTCCATTAAACTCATTTCCTTCATTGCTTCACCATTATCAAGATTCAACAACCTCAAATAAACCTTAAGTTTAGCTTCTCAGTGTCTTGAGTAGGCAAACGGGAGTTAAGTTATAGTTTTGGGTTGAATATCTCCAAACATGTCCTTCTTATAGGAACTTTGGTGTGGTGTTCTTGGCATGACCACCTATCCTCTTTTAGGACATTTTATTATCATGTGATAAGAGGTAACGTCTATTTTTCTTGTGCTAAAACAAGGATTTGCTTATTATCACAAGTGTTCTAATGATTTTTGGAGATGTATGCTTCTTCTTTTTTGGCATTTATAGCATGTGTTTGCTTATAAAGTGAGCTATATAATGTTTTATAAAGTTGTTAAGTTTTTGTGTGGAATATTCTTAATTTTTTTAAAAGCATGATAATAATGGAGTGTTATTGTTTTAAATATTTGGCACAAAAATAAATTAGAAAAGCATGAAAAATGATGATTTTGAGGCCATCAAATTTATTGAATGTTGTGAGGAAAAAATATTTTATTTTCTTATAATTTATGATTCAGATAAGGTACCAAATTAAATCTTAATATTTCTTGTTTACCACAACTTTTATGGTTCACAAAAATACGAAGTATGTAAAAAGTTGTGGTAAAAACCTTATAAACCATCAAAACTGCCAATTTCTACATTTTTAGATATAGGCTTGACCTTTGAGATTTTTTTTTTGTGTTTTTGTTTTTTTTTTTCAATTGTGATGGTTCCTTGAAGTTTAATAGCATTTTTAGGTCCAATTTGGTGCATCATATATTGTATTTTGGGTTTATATTGCAAAAGTCATGAAGGAATAAAGTTTGGTTATGTTTAGGTATGAATGTTGAATGTTCTTCATGTTGATCATGTGTTCTTCATGACATTTAAAGTGTTATTCACTAATTACTCACTAATTGCTATGACCATGGTTAATGAATAATTAATCATGATTATTAGGATTATTAATGATTTTATGACATATTATGCTTAATATGCTCAATCAAGTGTTAAAATAGATTTTAGTAATTAATTTGATTTTAAGAGCCACAATAAGACTTTAACTGTTTACTTTGAATTTGAACATTGACTTTAACTTTGAATTTTTTGTAATAAATAGTAATTTTTGGTCATCAAATTTTGGCAGGTTTTGGATTTAAGTTTTTCAATATAAAATGATATTTTCTATTGATTGTAAATAATGTTTTGTGTGAATAAAAATCTTTTCAAAAGTGGTTAGTGATATGATTTTCAAAGTGTTTTACCTAAACTAATAATATATTTTCTCTCATCATCTCTTATAGATTTTTAGGATAAAAGTGACTTTCTTTGAGATATTAACCAATGCACTTTTATACTAAGCTATAATAGTTTTCAACCCTTATATGTTATGAGTTTTGTGACTTAGGTTTTGTGCTATCTTTTAAGCATTCGATTTGAATGAGATTTTAAATACTGTGTTGTTATGTGTAATCATGCAAAAAACTTATTGATGTTATGAGTTAGCGTGATATAAAAAATCCTTATGTTGCTTATAGTTATTAAAATTTTAATTCAATCTTATGATCCAATGTAAAATCTTAAATTAGTTAAATAGTTATAAAATCTTATGATCCTATGGTATATTCTTACAATACTAATATAAATTCTTAAAATCCTAATATGATCCTATAATAACATCTTACAATCCCATAATAGAATATTACAATCTTAGGCAAAATCCTATAATTCTACATAATAACTATAATTTTTATCAATTTTTCTCCAAATCTATTTTTATTTTTATTTCACATATATTTACATCTTAATCCTCTGACTCTTGACCTTATATTATTTTACAACATGTCTTGAAAATGGGCTAAAGGAACGAAAATATGGTTGAGACACTACTAAGATAATAAAGTTAATTAGTGATGTCAATTGTTAACAAAGTATGTAATATCCATAGTTACTTATGTCATATATGTGTTTTTTTATGTTACTAATAATGAATGAGTATGTGGATAATGGTATCCTCGTTATGCATGATCAAGGTTTTACGCATTAAATGAGCTTTAAGTATAATATGGCTAGTTTAGGTTATAAGGGTACTTTAGTCATTTTACATTAACATATAATTTTTTTAGAATTAGTAATTGTGTTTAATATTCTTAACTGAGTGTGTTTAAATCTTTGTTTAGTATCCTTTTATAATAAAATGACCTAGCATTAAAATGATATAACATGAGCATATAGCACCCTGGAAGTAAAGTTATTATTTTATGTGCATAATTTTGAGTTTAAATTTAATCACATTTAATATGAAGTGTTTGAGTGGTGTCTTAAGTTTGATGAAATAACAAGTTTAATTGGTGATTTTATGAAATAAATGGAAATTATGGTTACTTAGTGGATTTTTTATCTTCTCACATTTGTTATGACCTTCTTAGTTCTTGTTTGGCTATAAGATAACTTAAAAGGCTTCCTAAATGTTATTATAAGTTGTATGGGTGGAATAAAATAATTGAACTATGGTCTCATAACACATTTAATTCTTATTTTACATGGGGCATGTTTCATGTAATTAACCTTGTGTAATTTTAATTATATGTTTGTTATGCAATTGTTGGTATGATGCATATGTCATAAGATCATGTTGGGCACTAATTAATAAAATTACTTATATAATATAATCACTTATTTTGAAAACTTTTGCCCTATAAAGTTTCCAAAACAAGTGATTATCTTATATAATCCCTTTTTTTAATTAGTTACAAGCAAGCAAAGTAATTGATATTGTTAATTGTTTTAATTTGATTCTATGAGTAGTTGCATTTATCTTGAAATATTATAGGTGTTAAAGTGGATCTTTCTCATTAAAATAGATCGTTATGGTAAGTGACTCTTAATGGCAAGTATGCCTTGATCATGACAAGTGATTAGTGACATTTTAAGTAAAGTGGTTAAGTTTATCATATTTTATTAAGTGATGCATGTGATTAATATTCTTGAATAAAACATTAATAAGTAAATAGAAATATCATATGAGTCGGGACCAAGAAAGTCTTTTGATGATGGTGGTTTGATTCTGTTAAAACTAAAGGACCTTATATTTATTCTATGTAAGTCTTATCCTATGGCCAGTAACGCTACATATACTTAAAGAGTAGGTGTCTAACTGTGGTCCCTATGTGTGTTTTGTCATGGACGGTGTTTTATGTCTACTCAATTTCATCAAATATAATAATGGTCCCCGTGTGTGTTTTACCATAGAATGTGCTTAATGCTTACTCTATTCCATCATATATTAATAGTTGGGTTCCTATTCTTAAAGTGATTAAGTAACTGTAATTATGTGATCACCACGTATTGATTCTAATATGGCTTATCTTTTAAGTTGTCTTATACCATGAATTATGTTCGCATGTAAAGAATTTATGATTGATGACATGTTGTATATTGTTGTATTGTGTTTGTGATTGTATATGTTTCCATACTATGCCGTTGAAATGAATATGTTTCTTATATATCACATGTTCGCATGTTAATATTATTATGTGTGTATCCTTATGTGACTATAGTGTCTTATGCTTCTCGAGTGATTATATTAATTAATACGTTAAATACTATCTTGTTGTGGCCACTGCTCATTAAAACGAGCAAATACCACTCATTGTTTTATAGTTATAGGTAACTTTCGATGCTTTTGATGAGACGATTGTAGTGAATATTATTATTTGTTTAAGAGTAATGTTATAGTTATGCAAATCTCTCATTTAAAATTTTTAGTCCTTTTTTTCCCTTTTTTTCTATCTCTCTTGTTATGTTTTTATAATATTGTATCATTTGGGATCACATGTTTGACATACCAGATCACTAGGTACGAATTATTTTATGATATCTTTGTATCTGATATAGATTTGGTATAAAAAGTATATTTTTTGTTTTGAATGCAATGGTGACACCTTCCATTTTCATTTTAACCTTCTGCAAAACTTTTTAAAAAAAGATTAGTTTGTGAAAATAAAGATGGTATATTATCATTATTAATTAATTATTATAATTATAATTATTTTTATTAGTTAATTACAATTAAGAATAATCTTTTTATTAATTTTAATTTATAATTATTAAAAATATTATTATATAATTAACATTATCATTTATAATTATGATTAATAGTATTTTTATTGATATTATCTATAAGTAGTAAGGATATAATGGTAATAGTATAACATAGTTTATATATTTAGTAAAAACTAGTGAGGCCTACTCATGAACTAATAATATGGTAGATAATATAGATATGGATGTTTTATAATAATATGCAAAACAAAGTGTCTAAAGTCTGCATGAAATAATAATAATATGGATAATAAGGATGGTGCCAAACATTCACTAAGGAACTGTTCTCTAGAGTTTATTTCTGCAGGTCTGATTTAGTTTAAATTAATGTGATTTGAATTTATTGGTGCTCATATGATATGATAGGATATAATCTTGTTATGATTATGATTATGGCTATGATTATTATTATTATTATTATTATTATTATTATTATTATTATTATTATCTCTCTTTTTATAAAAATGGATTCCAAAAGAGCATTTCGCCTCACTTATTTCAGCTTCCTTAGTGAGTCAATTCTTTGTCAACAACAACAAAAAGTAAGGCATAACTGATCATAGAAAATTATTGGGAGAAATTGATAACCCATTTTCAGAAATTGATACAACTTAGGTTGATTCCATTAGGTAGAAATGTAATTTAAATTTTAAATCTTCAATTATATAACTATAAAAAAAAAAGGAGAACAAAAAAATTGGCAAATAAAAAAGAAAATTGAACAAAATGATGGGAAAGGTAAATGAATTCAAGATTAGTCTTGAATATTTGCTTAATAGCCTACGAATCTATTACGACGGGTCTATGGAGAAAGATAAGAGAATTGTGCTTATCTTTGAGAGGATGAGAACCTGTTTTGCTACCATGAAGAAGATAATGCATTTAAAAATCAAATAGATAAGTAAAAAAATTAGGTTTTTTAAACCTTAGAAGGTCACTATAAGATTTAATATGATAATACTCATCCTTTTGGTGTCCTTCACTACTCTCATAATAATGTAATTATCTTTCTTTCTTATCTTTTAGTGGGGGAGTTGTTGTTGGACCACAAAAAAATGTTGAAATTTTACTATTAATCTATTGCCTACTGAGATTCATGATTAATTAGTCTGAAGGTTATAATGCTTTCCTTAATGGATACCCAATTGTTTTAAGTACCATTCAAGCACTTAGAGCCTTAGTTCATATATGATTTTAAGTAGTTGGGTATTAGGAGTGAGCAAACTAAGTAGTTTACGATGGAGATATTGTAAATTTTTTGGTGCACTTGTTGTAATATCCCAAAATTAAAAACATAAAATTTAACAATTAATCCTCATCTAAGATAATTTAATTTTTACATTATTAATTTAATTATTTTATGGAATTTTAATTTATAAAAATGGATATGATTATTTAATAAATTAAAATAAATAAATATTTTGTTATTTTATCATACTTTTTTTATTTAAATAATTTTCCAAACCCATATTTTACTAAAAAATTTCTCTTAAATTAATATATTAAATTTTAATTAAATTAAATTATTAAAATAATTTATCCATCTAAATAAATAAATACCCTAATTTCAAATTTTATTTTATTTTATTTTCTTTTATTTTTTTCCTTTTTCCTTTTTTCCTCCTTTTTTCTTCCTTTTTCCTTTTTCCTCCTTTCTCATTTTTCTTCTTTTTCCCTTTCCCTAGGCTGCCCAGCCTGATTCTTCTTTTCCCTTTATTGGGCAGCTAGTCTACTTATCTCCCTGTGCCCATCCAACCCCCACTTCTCCCTCATGCACACAGGCCGACCTGTCCATCTTACTTTCCTCCCCACCTAACCGGCCTGCTTCCCCCTTCTTCTTTTTCTTCGTCTTCCTTCGCCCCTACACATCAAGCCAAAAAACACCCCATTTCTTCTCCCCTCGCTTGGGCCAACCCAACCTCCTTTTTCCTTTCCCCCTTCTCCCTCATGCACACAGGCCGGCCTGTCCGTCTTCCTTTCCTCCCCACCCAACTAGCCTACTTCCCCCTTCTTCTTTTTCTTCTTATTCCTTCGCCCCTACACATCAAGCCAAAAAAACACCTCATTCCAGCCCCTCCCTGCATCTCGCCTACAACCACAACCTTGCACCTACACCTACCCTCTCTCTCCCATCCCTTTCCCTTCCATTTTTGACTCTACATGCTTCCCTGCAACTCTCCCCTCATGCCTTTTTTTCTTTCCCTTTCCTCTTCTCCCTTCTTTGCCACCTTGCACCCTGACTAGTCACCCTCCCCTTGTAACCACCTAACCCTACGCCTCTACCTTTCCTCCTCTCCCTCTTCTTTTTCTTCTTCTCCTCTACCCATTTCTTTCCCTCCTTGAGCCTCCTTCTTCCCTCGTAGAACCTCACTTCTCCCTTCTTTCCTCCTTCTCCTTTCCTCCCCTATTTTTGCTTCACAGCCCTCAACCGCTACATTTGCAGCCTAACTAACTACCACACCAACTCCCTAGCCTCCCCCACTTCCTCCCTACGCCACCTAGTAGCCGCCACACGCCCTTGCAACCCACCTTTTCCTTCCTTTTTCTTTTCATCTCCTCTCGACCCTCCTCTATGCACGCCACCTTGCACCATTCATTCCCCCTCTTTTGCTTCCCCTGAAGCCACCCCTTGACCACCTAACACCTCCCTACCTCACCTTTCTCAAAAAATCACCCTATAGCTGTAATACCCCAAAAATCCTAATTATGGAATTATGGCAAATAATGATTTATTAGAGAAAATTTAAGGAAATAGGTTACTTTATTAAATAAAGAGGAAATTAATTGAGGAAAATAAAGATAAATCAATAAATAAATTATTTATAAAATTTTAGACATTTTACTAATTAAAATGGAAGTTAAGGGCAATTTATCCAAAATAGCCTAACTAATTTAAAAATGGATTTAATTATTATAATTAAAATAATTATTATTAAAATTAAATATCTAAAATAAATATATAAATAAATAAAGACCAATACCCCCTACCCAACTTACTTTATCATTTTCCATTTTCCATTTTCCTTTTTCTCCTTTCTTTTCTTTTTCTTTCTTCCTCCTTTATTTTTTTCTTCTTCTTCATCTCCCGGTTTGGGCCAGCCCGCGGCCCAAACTCTCCTTCCCCCCGTCTCGCGCGACCAGGCCCGCTTAACTCCTTCGTCGCCCGTTGCCCCCAGCCGGCCGAACCGCCCTCTTCTTTCTTTTCTTTCTCCCCCTGGACCGATCGGTCCAGTCGTCGTCTTCCTCCCTCCCAAACCCCGATCTGCAACTGCCAAACCCTGCAGGCCTGCCGCCGACAGCAGCACGCCGTCCGACCTCCCCTCTCTGCCCTCTCCCTGTCGTTGTCTTTCTATTTTCGACCCCAACCAAGTCCCTCTCTCCCCTTCCCGCGTGCCCACCTCTTTCCCTTTTCCTCTCCCCTTCCCCGACCCAGCCTGCCATGGCAGGACCTGCACCGCCTGCCACCGGCCGGCCACCTGCACACTCGCCCCGCACGCCTCCTTCTCCCCTTGTCGTTTTCCCCTTCCAATTGCTTATAAATACCCCCATTGATCACCTGGGTTCGGGATTTGGAACCCCGAAACCCTGGGTTTGCTCCCTCTCGCCGCCGTTCTATCAGACGCGTCGACCGCCGCCCTCCCCCAACGCCGCCGATCGAGCGCTGCCCAGAACCCCACCTTGCACCACCCTCCACCTAACCAAGCCCTCCTCAGCCCTCGATTTGCCTTGCACGAGCCACCCCAGGCCGTGCAAAATCGCCACCCCGAGCAACCCCTTCCAGCCCGTCGCCACCTTGCGCCACCTTCTGCCGCCTCCTCCGCCATGTTCCACCCTCCTTCCACCTTCCAAAGTAACCTGCAGGTCCTCCCCTACCTGCCCATACCCTCCTTACCCCTGCTTCCTTCTCCACCGGCCTCCACCATTTTCCACCACCTTCTCCCTCCTTCGGCCGCCGCGTCCACCACCGCGCGCCGCTGCCCTTCTCACGCCACCACCCTCATTCCACTCCCCTCTCCCTGTTGTCTCCTCCCCCACACTTAACTTTCCTTTTCCTCCTCCCATCTAACCACCTCCTCCATCTTTTCTCTCTTCTCCTCCTCCATCGCCGCCGTCGCCGCCTCGCGCCGCCACCGGACCACCACCATCCTCAGGTGGTCTTCCACTCATCTGAACCCTAAAACCCTTTTCTTATGCCCCCTATAGTAGTTTATAACTAATATTAGTATTATTACACTTATTATTATTATTATTATTATTACTATTATTATTATTATTATTATTATCATTATTAGCTTATTAACTAATACCATTTCTGTTATTATCCTTAATGTCATCATACTATCACCCCTTCTAACCCTAACCCCTATTATGCTTAACTTAGGGTTAGTGTCATTACCTTCATTATTAACATTTCTAATACTATTATTATTATTATTACTTTTATTATTGTTATTACCATTATTAATTTCTGTATCCTAAAGGTGTTATTTTCTTACAAGCCATAATCTCTCCCAAAACCCTAACTTTCAACATACTTAACCATTATTGTTGGTGTTATTATTTTTATTAATACTATCACTAAGACTACTACCACTATTAGTGTTCTTACTATTTAACCCAACCTTATGTGAAGTATTGTAACTATGTAATAGTGTTTTACCATACCTAATACCTTTAACATTAGTGTCATTTCTATTATTGATATTACCCATATGCTAATTCTATTAGGGTGACAAAATATAGGAGCCCTTATACTATTTATTCAAAAATATGGCTTTTATCATTACTACCTCTAGGAGTGTTAACTTGTTGATATTACAACCATTGTATTAATATTTTAATGCTAACACCAACATAAGTATTACTATTAGTAGTTTACTAATACCATTATTATCACTAGTTTACTATGTCTAGCAAACACTAATGTTATAAAGATGGAACTAACGGGTCTAATGATATAAGTGTAACAATGAGTTTTGAAACTAAAGATATATCAATGAGTAATACTTAGCATAATAAATTAGAGCAAAACCCTAACTTTTGTATAATAACCCCTCTAGTAATAAGAACCTTATTCCTAAACTAGAATAAGGGTTGATGGCACTTTTGAGGGAAACTAATACTTAGCATTTCCCTCCTTTTATAGGTAATCCCGACCAAAGCCCTAAGGAGTTAGAGGAGCGTGCTCCAAGCCCGGTGTCGCCTTAGGTAAGGACAAAGCTATGACCTTGTGCTATGTGTGACATGGACGTGTTGAATGTTGTGTATGCCATGCTATGCCATGTATTATATAATCTGTGTATAACTTGTCTTATGTGTAGCGCAGCTTGGAGATTGAGGTATGTTTGTATGTGTTTCCTATGACATGAGCATGACATGTATATGTATGATGTTTATGAGGTGATATGATATAACCCTCTAGGACATGCATGCTAGGGTGATTGTTATGATGATATGGGAATGAAAGGATAAAAAGGAAATAAATGGGAAGTGAGTTCACTAAGGGGGATATGAGGTTGACCTAAGTACCTCATGATCCATGAGAGAAGATTTAATAAGGGAGGAATGACCAAAATAAAAGAGAGTCGGGGAACCATGCATGGGAGTCGTAAATTTGGCATGGTGACTTGGGTTGTTTGCATGGGATGGCTAAATCTTGCATGGGGGCGAATATTATGTGAGAAAAGTTGAATTATGGTGTAAATAAGAGAATGGGAGAGTTGTGGAGCGATTGGAGACTTGTGATGAAAAATAGTACGTAGGTTGGTGCAAGGGTGTATAAGGAATCCGATTAGGGTTTTTGGGAGAAAATGGAAATTTGGGAAGTACAAAAGTAAGAATGATTAAGGAAGGGTGGAGTATGGGTTAGAGTGAGATTTCATTTATATAAAAGGTGAGTATGGGTTCCCATGTGGAAGAAGAGACTTTGGGATGAAAAGAGAGAGGTTGCTTGGGGAGAAAGTAAAGTGCTGGGATTTGGTGTGGCCAACTAGGGTTTGGAGGTCATATGCGGAGTGGGGAAATAAAGGGGTATATTTTGAGAATCTCTTAGTAGAGACGGGATGCGAGACAAGGAACAAAGTAAAGTTAGGATGAGTAAGAAAGAGTGGGGCCATATAGGCCCAAATTAGGGTTTTCCAAGGAGGAGCCCTAGAGGGGCGAGGACATGCGGGACCGATATCGTTGTGTTACGGTTAGCCCATATTCCCGGGAGAGTGTGCCCTTACTACGTTTTCCTTATGTACAAGAGTAAGAGGGGTTGGACATCGGGCGTGAGAAGGGGAGAACAGTCTCAAGATATGGGACGAGCCTCCTCGAAGGGGAGAAGTAGAGGGTAGTAGATATGCATGTCAAGGGTGGGACCTTATTCCATAAGACACGAATAAGATACTAAGTACTTAAAGAGTAAGATTGTTGAGCCGGGCCCAGACCGATCCACCGGCATAATAGTGGCCAGGTGCCGGGGTGCCCTAGAGACCGATCCACCGGCGTATAATAGTGGTTAGGTGCGTTCTGCCCTATAAGTGACCGATCCACCGGCTATAATAGTGGGGGATCCCGAGCTCAACAAACCAAACAGTATGTTGTAATTAAATCACGGGAAAGATACTATATACTTACAGTGGAACACCATGAGAGTCGGGGCCAGACCGATCCACCGGCATAATAGTGGCCAGGAGCGTTGTGCCCTAGAGACCGATCCACCGACGTAAAATAGTGGTTAGGTGCGTTATGCCCTATAAGTGACCGATCCACCGGCTATAATAGTGGGGTTCCCGTACTCGCATGGATTAACAAAGATTATGGTGTGAAATGACTTACAAATAAATCATGGAAAGATACGTTATAATTACAGTGAAACACCATGAGAGTTGGGGCCAGACCGATCCACTGACATAATAGTGGCCAGGAGCGTTCTGCCCTGGAGACCGATCCACCGGCATAAAATAGTGGTTAGGTGCATTATGCCCTATAAGTAACCGATCCACCGGCTATAATAGTGGGGTTCCCGCACTCTCATGGATTCATAACGATTATGATGCGAATCGACTATAATTATCAGAGTTACGAAAAGAAGAAGTTGGATTGGACCATAACCGACCTACATCATCCATAATATTACATGTTGCTTATGTGTTTGTGATGTGCATGTTATGTTGTATGATGGTATGCTTGGCCTTAGCGCACCTGCGCCCTTACTCAGTATTGGACCCATACTGATACTCCCTTGATTGAATGGGTCCTGTGATGATCCACCGATGGTGGGGAGCAGACTTCCTGTGCAGGTTTATGATCGGGTACTATCTTGGGGTGGAAGGCTTGACTTGAGTGAGTAGGCGATCCAGATACTGATCATTTTTGGGGATTGTTTTGTTAGCTATATTTTGTATTACGTTTCCCGTTTTTAAAGAAAAAGCATTATGGGGTTGTAATCCTAAATTGTATTCAAACTTTTGTTTGACTTATATCTTATTAACGATTTATGCTAAATGTCATCTTGCGTTTTATGATAATTCGTACTTATTGATGATCGGATTTAGCCTTAGCACTTAGTGCTGGAACGGTAGGAATGAACCGGTTTGGTGCTAAGTGTGGCGGTAATACCCCCAAGTTTACGATTTTAATTCTTTTGCTTCCGCTAACCTTTTGATTTAAACGAAATTTTTCCGTAGTAAATTTGGGGGTGTTACAATAACTCCCTCCTTTCTCCTCTTATTTTCCCTTCCTTCTTCTTCTTCTTCTTCTTCTTCTTCTTCTTCTTCTTCTTCTTCTTCTTCCCTTCCTTGCACCAATTTTATAGCCCTGCCACCACCATCTCTGCTGCCCTAAGCCATGAATCTCTAACCTTCGACCACCACCTACGCCCTAGCATCCCTCCTGCATCTAGCCACTACCCTCACTCCCCTCCTCAAGCCCTTAACCGAAACCTTTTTACCCTCACTTGAACCAACCCTTCCCCTTCTCCCAACTCTTCTCTTCATCCCACTTCTCATCTTCCCATTGTACATGCAACATGAGTTTTGTTGCACATTATAAGCTCACTTAACCTAAAATTTTGAGGTATATATATAGTCAGTATTAGCATGTATTTAATAAGCTTTTTGGTAAAAAATCATTCTTTTAATTTTCTACAACTAATATGTTAGTTTTGATATTATTTCTAGGTATAAATTTTTACCAATCAAAGCTTAAAATTTTAACAAATGTACCGGCAAAGTTTAATTATTGCTGGAAATAAGGAAGCTATTATACTCTACTAAAATATGTGGATATATGTATGCTAGCACATTAGAGTTTTTGAATATGTTTATGTGCATATTATGTTATCTTAAGTATAACATGATTTATAGCATATGTTGGTAATTGAAATGAAGAGCATGCTATATTGTAAAATATGTCATGTATAGAAATGGTGGTTAAAAAAGGAGCCTTGTTGTCAATAATAATATTAGATGCATGTAAATGTCATAATAAGCAAATATGACCTTTGTAGTAGAGATAATGTTTATATGAGCCATGAGGGTATTTTAGTAATTTTTCTTATACAAAGGGTGTGGCCTAAATAAGTGTGTATGGTAGGTGATAATGGCTATTAATAGTGAATAATAATGGTTGGTGGCGTTAGATAATACATGTGGACCATGGGTATTAATATTTTATGTGTTAGGGGTGTTTTGGTAATTCTATCATAAAAAGAGGTAATTTCGTAATTTTATGAGTAAAAAGGATAATTTGGTAAATTGTTAAATAAGAAGGGCATTTTAGTAATTTTGCATGAAAAAGGGGGAAACTTGGTAATTTTATGAATAAAAGGGGTAATATGGTAAATTAATAAGTAAGAAAGGTAGTTTGGTAATTTTAGCATAAAAAGGGGTAACTTGGTAATTTTATGAGTAAAAAGGGTAATATGGTAATTTAATAAGAAGAATACTTTGGTAATTTAGCATGAAAAGGGGTAAATTGAAAATTTTACAAGTATAAAGTTTAATTTGGTAATTTGACAAGTATGAGGGGTAGATTGGTAATATAACAAGTATGAAGGGTAGATTGGTAATTTAATAAGTATGAAGGGTAGATTGGTAATTTAATAAGTATGAAGGGTAATTTGGTAATTTAACAAACTTGAAGGGCAATTTGGTGATTTTAACAAGTATGAAGGGTAAATTGGTAATTTCATAGGTATGAAGGGTGTTTTGGTTAATTATATAAATATGAATGGTAATTTGGTAATTTGGCAAGTAAAATGGTATTTTAATAAATAGGTAAGCAAGAGAGGTATTTTAGTATTTTGTAAGTAAGGAGGGGTAAATCCATACTTTGTATAAAATACGGCAATGTATTTAATAAGCCTCTATAATAAGACATAAGAAATATTAAATAATATAATAAGGGTTTATGGCATTAGTATCACTTGTTTAAGTATGACCATATATATTATAAGGATAAGGGTATTTCAGTAAATTAGTGAATATCATAAGGATAATGCATGATTAAGGGTATGATATTCTATTTATTTCATAATCATGCAAGAGGTGAATTAACTGTTAATTATGCATGAAAATGTGTGATGGATGTGCTAGAAGTACATGTTAGGGTTTATGTGTTCAATGATTCCTTGGTGTAGAATACTTAATTCCATGACCAGTAGCATGCTTATAATATGATAACCATTATGGCATGTGAATAAATGAAAATGAACTCTGTGATGAAAATATATGATAATCAGATGCATTAGCCTTAAGGGCATTTTGGTTATTTTGACCTAAGATGCCTAAGTATAAGAATTGGAATCTAGGATGACCTTATTGGACTATTTAAGTTAACATGGACAATAATATGAATAAGGATTACTTAATAATAACCAAAAAAAATGAAAATGATTAAGTTTGTGATTGATGTGATTCTTGTGGTCACCTTAATTAAGACACTAATAATTAAAGTGAAAGACCTCAAGATGGGAAATGGTGACTCTTTAGGGGTTGCTACCATAAAGACGTGGTTTAACCTATGATTATTCTGATTTTGCTGGTGTGCCTTAGTGCCCCATTAAGACCCTACATCTTACTCTATTTAGCTCTATGGACATACTTAGGGAGTATGAATACTTATGGGTTAGGTATCCTTGTTGGTAGGGTACTGTGTGTCATCATGTACCAATATGACCAGTGTACCTTTGCGTCTATTGGTTGATGGTTGGAGGGTACTATACTACTTGTATGCGCCACTATGACCAGTGTATCTTTGTGTCTCTGGGTTCGTGATCTCCCCCTTTAAATAAATATAATTGTTGTGTTAATTAATTGGAAAACACTAATCATTAAAGTGAAAGATTATTAAGTCAGGCTCAGACTGATCCGCCGAGGAGAATAGTGGCTAGGAGCCTTTTACCTTGGAGACCGATCCACTAGCAAATAATAGTGGTCAGAAGTGTTCTGCCCTGGAGTGTATTCCATTTCACCAGCTATAATAGTAGGGGATTCTGAGCTCAATAAACCAAACCTTGGTTGATAATAAATCATAGATAAAAACACTAATCACTTATAGTGGAATACTATGCGAGTCAAGGCCAGACTGATCTACTGGTGATAATAGTGGCCAGTAGCTTTTTTCTCTCAAGACTGGTCCACGGAAAAATAATAGTGGTCAGGTACGTTATGCCCTCGAGTGTATTTTTGATCCACAGGCTATAATAGTGGCATTTACGTACTTACATGAATATAATTTGAGAGATGATATTGAATAATATTGATTTATGGCTTAAAACTGGAAGTATTGATTTCACCTTTATGATCTATTGTTATGGTATAAATATGGCATTGGTGCCTGTCTCTCATGGTAAGTGCTGGAAATGTTAAGTGAATGGACTTGTAATATATGATTCCTGCGGTACGAGTCTATCCTATATTTGTTGTGTTTATTTCTTTGCCTTGTGTACGTATTGTTCATATATATGTATGATGTGTTGTATGCGGGCCCTGCCTTTTAGTTTGTATAAAGGGTTACTTAGTACCATAGTACTGAAGGGTTCTCTTTATAAGCCTCTGCCTATTCAATGGGCAGTGTTCCTTGCAGGTTAGCCACGGGTGTTAGTCAAGCTATTATCGGGTAAGAGCGTAGGGACTTTCCGAGAAGCTTTATAGGGTTTTTCTTCTAACCTTATTATTTCTTTGTTTAATGATTTTACTCTTATAACAACTAGTACTATGTTTTATCTTTTATAATGTTTTTAATGCACTACTCTGATTTAAATGTAATATTGGATTTGTGTAAATTGTATTATGTTCCTCTTAAGCATTAGCACTTGGTACTAGAACAGTAGGAGAAAACCGACCTGGTACTAAGTGTGGTAGTAACATCCCTAAAATTTACTGTTATGCTTCTACTTAACTTTTAATTAAAACGAAATTTTTCAGCAGTGAATTTTAGGGTATTATACTTGTTCACCTTTAAAACACCTTTGTCTACATAATCTGAGTATTGATAGCCAAAGAAACATATTTTGGTGTCCTACCAATACTCGATTGATAACCTATTTATTGGTAACTTTTGTCATTGCATCCATAAGTCATGTTCTTATACCCCGGTTTACTGACAACTAATTGATCAATGATTCTTAATGTTGGTATATTATGTGATTTTATATCTAGTAGTAAATATCTTATTCTTAATATTCTTTCTTTAGCTAATTGGTGGAGGGCATATTACATATGGTAGATACAATGTTTGTTGGAAAGTTTGCAAAGAGAATATTGATATAATGGATATTTGGTATCAAATGTTGTGTCCTTTTTTATGATGAGATGCACAAATGAGGTAATATATTTGAAATTAGAATACATGATGAAGGATTGACCCTAATATCTTATTATTTAATATAAGAAGGTGATATTTTATGAAGGGTGTTTCTTATTCGTAATGATACATTACTCTTGATTGTGAAAGTGGTTATCATTTATGAAATATCTTGCTTTATTGTATTTAGCTAGCAATAATTTGATGAGTTGGAGGGTGAGTTACACAATTGAAATAATATATTTGAAAGTAAAATAAATGATGTTTGATTAGCCCCAACCACTTCTATTTTAATATGAAAATGTGATATTATGTGAGGATGAACTTATTGCTTAATGTATATCATTCTTAACCATGAAATGATTATCATTTTAGGAAATAATTAGTTCTTTATACATAGATGGAAATAATTTGATGAGTTAGCGGATTGATTCGATTACCTTGCATAGAGTTACGCCAAGTGGTTGGTTTCTCATACCATGTTTATAGATTTTTGCATTCCTCCCTTACGTCATCATTAATATAAATCTATGTATTGTTTTACATTTTTTGTTTCAACAACTTATACTACAATTCACTTGAAACTTGTTATATTTTGGTACACTAAATGTTCAATCCATTTTCATTCTAAGCAAGCTGATTGTTTTTCTCAGTAAATGTAGAAAGTGTTGTATTTTGTAAAACCCATTGTACATTAAATTATATATACAACTACTTTCACTTTTAAGATTAGTGGTCTAGAATTAGGTAGGTTTATTCATTTTGACATCATTAAGCAAGCAACTATATAGGCTTTTTTTTTTATAATTTTAGATATGTGTGCTATTTGATTCTTTTACAAAAGGAATAATTCGTATTCTATAATTGGTAATTTTTTAATATATTTTATTGTGCCTACTTCCATATGTAGTAAAAATCATACATTTTATGTTTGGTAATCTATTTTTATTTTTTCAACCTTTTAGTCCCGTAATTCTATTTTTTTTATTTTTTTAAAGTTATTTTTAGTTCAATTTAATTGTGCTTTTATGAAGTTATCTCCTAATTTTGTGGGTAGATGGTGAGGAATTATAATTTCTTCTTATAACACCCTAATTTTTTTTACTAAAAAATTTTGTTTTGCAGTGGAAATAATTAAGTAAAATATTGGGGGTTACCGCCATGATTGACATAATTATGGCTTATGCAACCATCCTTACATTAATTACAAGGCTAAAACATTTAAGGTAACTCAAGGAAATTAGAAATAAAATAACATTTATAGTACAATACAAAATATAAAAGAGGGGATACCATGGATCAAGAGTCCAAAAAGGGTATCTAGTTAAATACATCAATTGGATATCAATTACTCTTCATCTAACCCTTAACATGGATGAATTCACTCATCCTCACGTAAGGTGTCATAGGCAGCATAATCATCTACCTGATCTTCTGATACCTGTATATAAGATTCAAGGCCTTCTGCTCGTGGGAAGGAGTAGCACCCATAAAACAGATGGTCAGTATGCTACATACTGAGTAAGGGAACAGTACTATTAAAACATAAATATAAATAGCATATGCTTTCATATATTAGATAATAAGGGAATAACCAAATAAATGAAACATCTCATAAGATAGAATATGATCCCGATTCCTTTATTAAGTATAATCTATTTTCATTCTTTTATATACGTTGAGTGCGGAAACTCTACTATTCTTAAATCGATGGAACGGTCTGAAACTTCATCCTAGGGAAAATACACCTGAGCCACTATTCTTTCCAGTGGAATAGAGATAAAAAAAATATCTTCTTGGGGAAAAACACTCCCTAGCCACTATTTTTCCCTGTAGAATGGGAATATATATATATATATATATATAGAGAGAGAGAGAGAGAGAGAGAGAAATAGACTCACATATTCTTCCACTTTAAGTCATTAGTATCTTTTCCATAAGTTATAATGATACATTTTCATTTCATGATAAGTAGGGGTCCCCCTATTCTTAATCCGATGGAACGAAATGAAGTACATTCTCTGGATAAAACGCTCCCGAGCCACTATTTTTTTTGGTGGAATGGATATTAAAAACATCTTTTGAGGGCAAAGTGCACCCGAGCCACTATTTTTTTCCAGTGGAATGGGAATACATGTGTGTATATATATATAGAAAAATAGATTACCTTGGCCCTACTTACGTGATATTTCACTTTAAGTGATTAGTATCTTATTCAAGATTGATTCTCAGGCATAGAACACATTAAAACAAATATACATATAGCATAGGTCCAAGTCCTTAATTCCTTTCAAACCCTAATTACACACCCTTTAGTAATCATTCTCCCATGTTGATTATTCTACACAAATTATATTATATCATCTCCAAATCCCATCATTATTATCATACCCAAAATGCACGATCTAATTCTCATACACATACATTAATAATATTATCCTGATATATTACTCACAGAAATATCCAAAACCCAAATTTCATATATTTTTCATAACACCTCCCATGAAATTTACATGATTACCAATTCCGATAGATAACCTCATAAGGTCAAACATTAACAACGTATTAAGAAATCCAAATAACCTCTAGATCTTATACATGGAATAATGGTATTGTCATTATAAGATACTTTACCCCAAATTATCCATTAAATCATTTAAGGACCTCAAACAACAATAATACTTCCAAGAATTCCTCATGCTATTATTATCATATTTTAATCTACCTAAAACATATAACACCAAAATTTCATTATTATCCCATAATGAGAAAATATCCCTTAAGAATAAATAAAAATCTTTATTTTATAAAATCTTGTACTTTCCACACATATTATTTTTCAAGTCCACCATTTATCATCATACCTCATGAGAATTCTTAAATCCATTTATCAAAACTTATTTAACCTATATTTCATACCATAAGATATATTTCCACAAATATGACATTATCTCAACTAAAATAATAATGGTATCTCTTACCCATTCATACTTTATTTCAATAACATAACAACCTTAAGCCTATATTTCATACTATAAGATATATTTCTACAAATATGATATTATCATAACAAAATAATAATAGTACATCTTACCCATTCTTACTTTCTTTTAATAACATAATATCCTTAAGCCCTTATTTTATACCATAAGATTTATTTCCAAAAATATGATATTATCACAATAAAATCATAACATAATGTTGCCTCTCATTCATTCTTATCCCCTTTCAACATACTATTCATGTCATCACAAAATATCATGATCAACACGTGTTACATCATATATCAAAAATATCATGAAAAACACATATAACCATACAAGAAAATAACACCAAAAACCCTAATCATCGAATAGTATCGTTAACAACTAGGACACCTAGCTCTAAGCACGCAAGTCCTATATTTCCTCCTCTGAAGATACTGGAATACCATCTACAAAAAATAATAAAATTCATGGTTAGTCTCAAAGAGTTAAATTAAAGGAGAAATCAAGGTAAATAGGGTAAAAATAGAAATAATCGTAGTCAAATGGGAGCTTGAAATGTGTGGATGTGTAGTGGAATGTGTGATGGAGCTATGGTAAAATTTTGGTAGTGTTTGGACAAGGTTTGGGGGTGAGAATAGGGGTGCACATCAAAAAATAAGAACTTGTATGACTATGCAGTAGGCTATGCAACCCTTGTCAAGAGAAAAAGTAACACACGGCCAGGCGGTACAAAATTTACACGGCTATGCTGCAGCGGTGCACGCCAGGTCGAGAGAAAAGATCACGCATGGCTAGGAGGTACAAAGGTTGCATGACTTACAGCAGGAGATTTTAAGTGTTCCATGGTCGTGCTGAGGCCATGTACTCTACAAGAGTGCTATGGAAGAGGGAAAGAAGAAGGTAAAATAGGTAGTGGTTGGCGGTGATGGACAACTACGGTGTTAGGAAAGGTTGTGGTGACCTTAGTGGTCGATCTACCAGTCAATGGACAGCGAGTGGTGGCCGAGGTGGTGCACGATGGTGGATTGGTGGTGCATAGGCTAAAAATAGGGAAAGAAGGAGGAAGAATAAGAAGAATAAGAAAAGAGGGAAGGAGGAAAGGAGAAGGAAGAAGGAGTGCTTGGGTAGAGTTTTGGACACAAAATGGCAGAATGGAGGTAAACTAAAGAGAACAAAAGAAGAGTGTGTAGTGTGTGTGTACATGTGTCCATATGTGGTGTGAATTAGGGAAGAAGAAAAAAGAACAAGGGACATGCAATGATGATGATGGTGATGGTGTAGCTGCAAGGTGATGTTGATGTTGATAGTTGCAAAGGATGGTGAGGAGTAGGGTAGTAGTTGTAGGGTGAGGGTGGTGATGGTTGTATGTAGGTGTGTTGCGTGAGAAGTAAAATGGTAGGGGAAAAATGGAGTGTGCAGGGTGTGTGTATGGGTGTGCAGGTCTGCAAAGATGGAAGAAGGAGAAGAAGAATGAGAAAGGTGATGGATGATGGGTGAGGGTGCATAAAGGTGATGGGTGATGGTGCAAGTGGGGAGTGCAAGTTGCAATAAATTTAAATGTGCACAGCTTAAGGTTGACAGGAGGAGAAGAAAGAAAGAAAACAAAAGGAGAAAGAAAAGGAAAAAGAGAAGGGTTGGGGTATTAGTTTAGGGTGATTTTGGATTAGCCATAAGTACTAAGGATTAGTGGAAATTTTAGTGGGTTTTGATTTTGTTTTACAAATTACAGTTTATCAGAGTTAAAGTTTTGGATTCGGTTAAAGTTTTGGGATTAAAGGATTGAATTAAGGCTAAAAATAAGATTTCTTGAGCTTAGAATCAAATTAGGGCGTTAATGATGCGGAATTAGGCTAAGCAAATTTTTGGGGTATTACACTTCTACATTTAATATGCCATATCTTGGTGTGAAAAAAAAGGTATGTGAATCTAAAGTACTTTGTGTTGTAGAAGTCTGATGAACATTGAGCTAAATTAAGGCAGTCCATGTTATCATAAGTTGGTTGCTCTACTCTTAATGATATTTCTTTTCTAATTTTAGACACAAATAATTAATTTTCATGACACCATTAGTGGTATGATGCATAATCTACTAACATATGTACTTAACATCCTACCTTGCCATGTCCCCTAAATGGATCATAACTTTGTGTGAGTAAAAGTCCTACTATACTTGGAAGAAACTTTCCTTGCCATTTTAGATGAAAGAGACAATGTTGATGCAGTTAGTGCATTACAAATGTCAAGCTATTTAAGTTATTGAAAAGTGCAATCTATATAATGAATATCTTTTGAACTTGGTATTTTTTTTCTTTTTTTATCTATAGTGGTTGCGTATTTATTCAAAATTTTCAAGTTTTAGCTTTTATGACCCATGTTTAATGGCCTCTCAAAGTTTCATCCCATGCTTTCATGAAGAATATTTTATTTGGGTGAAGATGTTAATTGTTATCCCATGTCCCTAGTCCAAAGAATATTCAATCCACTTGAGCTTTAAGGCACATTTTTCTTTGGAAGCCTCATATGAACACTTTTGATAGGGGGTCTAACTAAAAAGGCTTTAATTTTTTTTCTTGGCACCTTGCATGAAAATGTTAAATAGAATTCCTATAATATCCCAAAAATCATAGTTGAAAATTTTTGTGTACTCAAACAAATACAAGCATGGGGTGCTACCGCCGTGATTAATATAAGTCCGGCCCCCAGACAGTCTCGTACCAATCACAAGGCTAAAGAAAAATTTTCACAAGACAGTAGACACATTTAAAATAAAGATTCATAGAAAATTGAAAATTTCATAACAAGAAAGTCAGAGTGCGCGATGAAAGGTCATTATAATCCAAATAGAGTACATAGTCAAATTCTCAAAAGGAATAAAAGGCACAAGACAATAAAATGAAACCGAAATAAAATGAAAACATAAGCAAACAGGGATAAAAAGAGAGTCCAATCTATATCACTCTCGGGCCACCATGCCAAGTCCAACAGTCAATTCTCAGTCTCGTATGACACCTCATAAGTATCATAGGCATCAAAGATGGCGTCTCCTACTTGTACAAACTCAGTAGGGCCCTCTGCTCGTGGAAATGAGCAGCACCCATGAAACGAGTAGTCATTACGCTACGTACTAATTAAGGTAACCATGCAACTAAGGCTATACACAAAAATCATATAATACAAGCATGATCATACGGATAAACCATACAAGCAATGCAGATAGTAGATGTCGTGTTACAATTCGGTTAAACTTATTCATTAGATCTCTAGTCAATATACTCATTTCACACCATGCTCTTTATAGGTCCATGCGAGTACGGGAACCCCACTATTATAGCCGGTGGATCGGAAACATACAATGCAGATCGCTCTTGACTACTATTATTTACCCATGGATCGGTCTCCAGAGAAAAGTTCACCTGACCACTATTATGTCAGGGGATTGGTTTGACCCCGACTCTCATGGTGTTTCATTGTAAGTAATTAGTATCTTTCCCATGTCTTATCATAACTCATGGTTTGGTTTATTGAGCTCGGGATCCCTCACTATTATAGCCACTGGATCTGAAACATACAAAGTAGAATGCTCCTGACTACTATCATTTACCGGTGGATCGGTCTCTAGGGCACTCTGGTACCTGACCGCTATTATGCCGGGGGATCAGTCTGGGCCCGACTCAATAATCTTTCGCTTTAAATAATTAGTGTCTTATATATGTCTTATTCAATATATATTTTCACTCTAGACATGCATGTTCTTTGGACTACCCGCTCATACAATCTGTTTACTCCTATTCTCCTGAGAGGGACCCGTCCCATATCTTGGGACTTCTGTGCCTCCTAATACATCTAGACATCCTTTCCTTCTTCTCCTTACTTAACACGAATACCCATCTCATAAGTGTGTGGGTCGAGGCCCACTTCCCTATATCATCTAAGTCAACTCACTATCTCCTTCTAGGGTTTTCCCTGAAAACCCCTAATTTGGCCTATACGGGCCATCCTTCCTTTATCCCACACAACTAATGCTCCTTTACCCCAAACTCATCACCTTACTTAGATTCAACCCCAAGCATTCCACCTTACTTCCCACTTTGCACATGTGACCATGAAACCTTAGTTGGCCACCCCAAACCCTAGCACCTCTCTTTTCTCATATGTCACCTCTCCATTACTCACCTACCATCCCCTCTTCCACATGACACACACACTCACCATTCATGCGATATGCTTCCACTTTTACCCCATATTCGAATCCTCTCCATTATTTTTCCCTTCCAAAATCCCCTCTGCTTAGGGTTTTCCTCTTAAACCCTAGCCAAGTTCCTAATACACCTTATACTAATCTATGTACTATTTTTCGTCTATGGACTCCAATCACCTCAACAACTCTTCCCTTACCTTACTTACACCCCAAGTTAAAATTTTCCACATAAGGATCATCCCCGTGAAAACACCAACCATCCCATGCAAACCCTAGACTTTCCCATGCAATATTCACTTCACTCTCTTATTTTGTCCACATTTTCCTTTTATTTGTCCCTTCATAGGTCATGGGATAATTAGGTATTTCTCACTTTCCTTTAGTCACTCCTTTCCTTTTTTTTGCTTTTCATCCTTTCACCCCATACCATATCATTAGAGCATCCTAGCATGCATGTCCTAGAGAGCCATATTACATAACACCAGAAAGCACAACATACATATCCTTTTACACATGCCATAAGAAAGTCAGATAAACATACCATAGCTCCGCTTTGCGCTACAAGTAAGGGTCATATTCACATAAGGTACACAAACATAACATAACACACATCATACAAAGCACATAACACACATAATAGGCCTTAACTACATCCTTACTTAATACGACACCGGGCTTGGAGCACGCTCCTATACCTCCTTAGGGTTTTGACTTGGTTCACCTATAAGAGGGAAATACTTGAGTTAACTTCCCTCTTACTAACATTATCATTATTTCCTACTTTACCTTTATCATAACTTAGTATTATGGTTAATAATAATAATAGTAGCTTTATAAGTAAAAATAAGGGTATTATTCTTAAAGTAGCTAATCATGCTTTTACTGGTCAAAATAGGTCTAGATAGTTATATTGGTCCATGTTAAGATATTATTAGCAATATTAACAATACTAAAAACAATAACTTTAATAATAATAATAATAATAATAATGATAATAGTGATAATAATAATAATAATCCGAATCATAATAATAATGATAATAATAGTACTAGTAGCTAAAATAGTGCTAATAATGTTCATAATAATAATGACGATGATGATGATAGTAGTAGTAGTAGTAGTAGTAGTAGTAGTAGTAGTAGTAGTAGTAGTAGTAGTAATGATAGTAGTAATAATAATAATAGTGATAAAGATGATGATGATGATGATACTAATACTAATACTAATAATAATAATAATAATAATAATAATAAGAGTTCAAATAATCATAATAATATTATCAGTATTAATAATGCCGATGTTAATAATAATAACAACAACAATAATAGTAGTAGTAGTATTAGTAATAGTAGTAATGATAATAACACTAAGAAAATTAAATAAAAATTACATTAATCATATTTAAAGGTTAGGGCACAACATAGTGGTGGTGACAACTAGGCGGCGGTGGCAGTGGAAGAAGTGGGGGTTGAAGAGGTGGCTTTTTAGGCTAGAAGAGGGAGAATGAGATGGTGGTTGTGGTGGTGGTGGATTATCTGGGTTGAGAGGGTTGCAATGGAGGTGGTGGCGTAGCAAAGGTGATGGCGCAAGTGGTGGCCGAAGGTGGTGGAGAAGGAAGAAGGGTGAAGGAGAGGGAGGTAGGGGAGATAGGAGAGACTTTGCTGAGTGGTTTGGGTGGTAGGAGAGGCAGTGGTTAGGGTGGAGATGGTGGTGCATGACGACAAGAGGGGCGGTGACGGGTGCAAAGTGGTAGACCGAGTAGCTAATTTTACACAGTTGAGGTGGCTCGTGTAGGGGAAACTAAGGGTGGTGAGTGGTATAGTTCGGTGGAGGGTAATGCAGGGAAGAGTTTGGGAGGTGTTTTGGGCGGTGGCGTTGGGCAAAGGCAGTGGGGATGGTGTCTGAAGCGGCGGTGGCTCAAGAAGAGCTGATTTTCTAGGTAAGGAAAAAGAGGGTCGAATGGGGATCAGTTGGGGTATTTATAGGCCATTAGAGGGAGGATAAGACAGATGGAAAGAGGATAAGGGGGCAGGTGTGGTAGAGCTTCCTGGCCAGTGGTGGAAGGTTGGTACAAGCCTGTGATTCTGCAGGTTTGGTTGGGTCAAGGAGGAGAAAAAGGAAAGGGAGAGAGGCACGCGTGCCGGAAGGTATAGGTAGGTCGGGGCTGGAGTTGGTAAGGAAAGGGACGGGGAACATAAGGGAGGTGGCTAGCTAGTGATACGGTGGCTAGCTGGCTGCCGAGGCAGAGTTGTAGGTCGCCTACAATGCGTGGGAATGAATTAAGAAGAAGAAGGGGCCGGTCGATCGGTATGGGGGAAAAAAAGAAGAAAAAGAAGGGGAAACCGGGGGTGAGGCAGAGGAAAAAAAAAGGCAGGTGGGTTGAACCATGCGGGGGAGAGAAGAGAGGGAGGAGAGTTGAGCCGCGAGAGGCACAAGCCCAAACCAGGAAGAAAGGAAGAAAAAAAGAAAAGGAGGAAGGAGGAAAAAAGAAAAGAAAAAGGAAAAAAAGGAGGAAAAAGGGAAAAAGAAAAAATAGGCTAGTTGGGGTATTTAAAATATTCTTATATTTTAAAATATTTTGAAATAATAAAAATTAGTAAAATAATAATTAAATTTATTTTTATTTTTTTTATATTATTTTAGGATATTTTGGATAAATTTTCCTAAATTATATTCTAATTAGCAAAATACCCTAATTTTTTCTAATTAAATTCTTTATTATTTTTCTCTTGATTTTGCCTTAAATATTCTCCTTATTTTAAATAAAATAATTTATTTAATTAATTGAGGTAGAGGAGAAGAAGATACGAGAAGAAAAAGAAGAGAAGGGGAGAGAGGCAATAGGTGCAGGGGTTAGGTGGGTACAGGCTACCATGGCAGAGGGAGAGGAAGAAGGGGAAAAAGAAGGGGCATACGAAGGAAGGACTCAGGGAGCTATAGGGCCAAAAATGGAAAAGAAAAGGACAAATAGAAGGGGTGGTGGTGCAGGTGGTCTGGGCGGAGGAGGGGAGGGTGATGTAGGCTTTCAGGTTGGATAGAGGTGCAAGAGGAAGAAGGCTTGCAAGGAGGAGGTGTGTTTGGCAGGGGGAAGAAGGAAGGGAGAAGAGAAAGAAGAAGGAGGCTGGGCGGGGGAGGAGGAAAGAACGAGCAGGTCAGCCCGCGTGAGGAAGAAAGAAAAAAGAAAAAGAGGGAGTTGGGCTGGCCCAAAGGAGAAGAAACAGAAGGAAAAAAAGCAAATGAAGGAGGGAGGTGCGGAGTGGGCTGGACCGGGTGGAAAGGAGGAGAAATATAAAGGAAAAGAGAAGAAGGTCGGCTAGCCCAAAGAAGAAAAAAATGAAAGAAAGAAAAGGAAAAAGGAGAAAGAGAAGGGAAAAAAGAAAAAGAAAATTATTTTTGTAAGTTAGGATTAGAAATTAGGCTAATAAAAAAATTATTTATTAAACTAAATTATCCAAACTTTAAAGTATTAACTTAAAAGGATAATTTTGGTAAAATTATGGGTTTGGGAATTTATTTAAAAAAAGTGTGAGAAAAAATATTTATATTAATTTATTAAATAATCCTATATATTTTTATAAATTAAGGGTCCACAAGATTAAATTATTTCAAATAAGGGATTAAATATTAAATTCTAAATTTTAAAATTTTGGGGTATTACACTATACTTGGATACATTCAATAAAAACAACTTATACCGAGAACAAATGCAACTCCAAAAAATTGATCATATTGATATCTCTTAATGATTTCATTACTCCGAATACAATTTAAGACATGATGTTGCACTATTTATCTAGAATACATAGTTGTAAGCTTTATTATTGGATGGTATATAAAGTAATAAGTGAGAGTGTGTCTATAGAGAATTACGTGTATAACCTCTCTTTGAGACAAAGGTCAGATCCTCGTCCATGTACTAAACATTCCTTAAATGACCAAAATTCCTAATACAGCCATAAGTTCGAGACTGCTCATGCAATAAACAAAATTAGAGCATTAGCTAATGAAAAAAAGATTCCCGACCCATTTCCTCACAATTAAAAGACATGATAAATGAAGGAAAAGACAAATGGTCTAAAGTGTAAGAATCTTCCACACACATAAACACACCAACATTTTCTATATAATAATTGGTTTGTTTTCTTAATAGCAGCTTCATTATATAATCTGACTATGATCCTATTTGGTAAATAGCAGTTTGAAGATTTTTTTAGCAATTTTGAGATAAATTAAATGTCTAGCGATATTAAATTTTCAATTTTAGTATTTGATAAAGAGCCTTTTAAATTAGCTATTTGGGATAAAAAAATTGCTTTAAAAAGTTTAAAATAAGAACATTTTAAATTAGCTTATTTAAAATTAGTTTTTAAAATTATTTATATTTTTAATTTATTAATAATTACTATAATTATTAAATATTATCAAATATTTTTATATAAATAATAAATATAATCTGCTATCAGCTAATTATTAATATAAACGGGTAATAACTATATGCTATATGATAATTACCAATTAAGGCCTATATGTCCTCTCGTTTTCTCAAAAAATTAAAAATAAAAATTCAGCTTGAAACGATTTCACCCACCCGCGTCGTCTCCAGGCAGCTTGGAAGTTGAAACCCATTGATACTCTTTCCCTGACAGAACCCAGCACTACCATTTGCTTCTGCTTCTTGCCGTCTCTCTTCCAAACGCTGCATTTGGGGATCTCTACTGCGCTAAATTTTGTTCTTCTTAGCAATGTGAGTTTCTCTTCTTTTTGCTTATTGTTCCAATTGCTGTTTTAAGGTTGATGATGCTTAGGGCAGTGATCACGCTCTCGATATTTCGTTCCTAAGTGGGAAATTGGGAGGGCTGTTTCTTGTTGTCTTTGTTGTTGCTTGTAGTCAGTTCTCATTTTCTTAATGGCGACTAGGTTTCCATTTCTTTTTCGAATTTTTCAGTGGTTGCGATGAAGGGTGGAGTTTGCAGTCGGAAGCGGCCGAGAGCATATGGTAATTTAGCTTGCTTGCTCTTTCTTTAAACATCAACGTGCATGCGAAATATTTAATTTGTTTATTTTTATGACTGATTTTTTGACATGTTTTCCTTTTGGGTCAATGGTTCTGTATGTCTCGTCCTTCACCTATTGGCTTTATGTGTAGTTGTCTCCTGTCATGTGCTTGCTCAGTGGTCGTGGCATAATTGCCGGTATAGAATTTCTTAGCGATTGGGAAGTGTATTTCACCCTAATGTACAGACTTCTTGTTGAAAATTTGCTCGGATTTTGATTATATATTTGGATAGTTTTATTTTAGAATAAGAGAGGGATCTGGATATGTGCCTGCATTAATTGTCTGAGCTCTCACTTTGAGTGTTTTTTTGGTCTTTATCTAACAATTGATTGTGTATTTATGTACATATAAGTTCCTATTTCTTCAATTGTGACTTATTTCATTAAAGAAGGTGATCTTATTCAGTTGACCATCAATTTATTGGACAAAATGGTCCATTCATCTCTTATAGCTACTCGATGTAACACTGTCATATTGTTGTGTTGCTTTCTAATGTGGTATTCCAGCCTGTGGTTAGACTATTCTTTGTGACCTCAGACCTTAGTATTTGTTTTGATTTACCTTTGTGCATAGAGATTAGAAACACATAGTTTCTTATGGTGAAATAAATGCATAAAAGTTGAAAAGTCAGTTTTCAGTCTTCACATATACCGTACTTACTCCATTTTTTATAGGACATGCTTTCACTTTTCTGAGTAAAGTATCTTTCAGCATGCCTTGTTTCTTCTCAGTGAGTTTTCCAGTATGCAAAGGCCTTTGTTAGCTCAGATTAATTTCACTTGAGATATTGGGTTGTATAGAGGCAACTCCAGGCCTAGTATGAGCACATTACATTTAGTGATTTTCCTTCACTTCATCTCCTGTCCTGTTAGTCCTCCATGCTAAGTTTGGGCACAGGAGATCCAGCTTCTAGTAGACAGCCACATTGTTCAATTTGAAGTCATCTCTTCCTTGTTAGTTGGGGCAGAAGTTACTCAAGAAGACTTGAGGCTTAATTCCTGAAAATTTACGACAAATTTTCATTACTTAAATGCCTTAAAAATGCTGGGAGACTTCATGCTATGTAAAACTTGAAACTTTCCTGTGTTGTTCTTATGCATTGACTGATAAGAATAGATGTCTTGTTGCATCCGCTGAAGGCTTCTAATTTCAATACTTAGTGAGGTGCTGAATATCTAAGTAGAATTGTCTTATGATAGTCATTATTCATGACTTTATTTAAGCATATACTTGCCCTTGTCAGTTAATGCCTCTTTGCTTGTATGACACAGAGCTGAATGGTTTTACCATTTAATTTCCACATTTATTGATGTAGTGTTGTGTTATTTTGCTGATATAATTTACCTTTTTCAATCTTTATATATGTGTGCGCGTGTGTGTATTTTGAGGAACAGAACCTTATTATGCTAGTACAAAAAAGTGCAAGCTATCAGATGAAGTAAGGGAAAGGAGCAGTGAGGTAATTGATTATTCTCGTCCATCTGCTCTGACCCATCTGATGGAAGAGATTGGGTCAGGCAAATATGGTAGTGTAACAAAAGATGTAGAAACACTGATTGGACGGATGGGACAAGTGATAAATTCTTTGTGTAAGCTGTGTCCAGAAGGTGAGGATACTTTGGACAGGAGCAGTTTGGGTGGAGACATAGTTCTGGTAGATAAGAGGATTATTGATTTGGAAAATGGCAACTCTGTGAGTGCTATCCCACAGAAGGAAACTGTGGTGATTATTGATTCTGATGAAGAGGATGAGGCGGAACAACAACCTTCCAGTCTACCTCATGATCCACTTCATGATGCCTTTTTACAAAGGCAGGCTAGTGAACTCCTAATGAGGGATTCTACTGTGAGGTCGCCTGCATCAATGTTTATTCAGGTATTAATTGTTATCTTTCTAAATCATCATTTTTCATAGCTGTTGGAATATTTATTCAGTTTATATATTATCTTACTCATCTTTTTGAATTTTAAGTGCATAGGCCCAGTCAGTCGTATTGTTCAATTAAGTTAGGTCTGACATAATTGATAGTTTTTGGCTTTTTGGTACTTCAAGATCTTAGCTTTCATCACCCTAACCCTATCTGATCTAACCCTGCTATACTGGCGATATGAATTCTGGATTTTGTATTCACAGAGCCATTATACTTGCTGTTCTAAGGATATGAATGTGAATTTAATCTTTGCTTGTTTTCATCTGTCTAGGTTGATAATCTTATTTATGGGAAAAAAGGACCCAATGTGGAGGCAAATGTTGCCAACCATAAAGTCAAGGACAAAGGTGTTTATCTTGGTGTCGATGATGAGATAGTTAATGAAAGCAATCATGGAACTGTTGAAGATGAAGGACTAGCTGATATATGGAATGAGATGACAGTTGCATTAGAATTTTCTAAGGTATCTGTTCTAACATTATGACATTTTTTGTGTTTCTAACTGTTTTTTTTTTCTATGTCCTCAATTTTTTCTTTTGCTGTAATGATCTGTTTTTCTTTGTTTTTAAACGTTTCATTTCTTTTTCCTTTGAAATGTGCTGCTTTCTATCTAATAGTGACCTACGTGATGTTCTGATAACTGAAAAAACGTCTTATTTCACTCATGTCTTCGATGTAACTGCCGAAAAACTTATTTGTCATATATGTAATTTAAGCTGTCTTCACAAGCTATGTATTTGAGATATAGGTTTGTAATGGCTGGCTGTGGTTTGATTGCTTTGTCAATTGCCTGATTTGAGGTACAAAGCACTCTTGACATGCTGTAAATCACTTTTTTTTTTCTTTCTAGGATAACGATTCAGACTTTTAGAATGTGAGAATTTGGGTGCATTCAATTGGTTTTTCTCCTTATCAGATTTAGAGCTTGACCTTGATAATAGTTGTTCTCTTTGTCTTTGGTGAAGAACTGAAGAATCGTCTCTGCTTTTCTGGTGAAGAACACGTTCTCTCTTTTTGGGTGAAAAAGCGCTCCAGCTTTTATAGCTTTGATAACACTTGGAGTCACATATTTATGTGCCTTTCCTCTTTTTCTTTTGTTGGCGAGTCTTTTGATCTCCCAAAAAATCTGATCTTTTCTTTCCAAGTAAATATTTCCCTAAAATTTCATTACCATATTAATTTTCAAATTTTCTGAATGAAATTAAAACACTGATAATAACCTAAAAATAGAAGGCGCGTGCCTCAGCACCTTGGTGCGCCTTAGCTGCACCTTGCTATTGTCGCCTCACCCAAGACAACGAAGTGCCCAAACCCCCATCGCTTTGACACTGTAAGTGCTACCATTTATGGTGTCCAATGAAGCAATGGACCACCTTTTCAGGTAGATCTGAGCTTGACAGGGACGGTTGCAGAGCCCCAAATTGGCTGGAGGTTGGCTCCCTTTTTGTGCTTCAACCGTTTCCCTTTGGGATTTTTTCCTTGTCTACTTTGTGCAGTTTTTTTTCCACCATTCCGGATTTGGATATAGTAGAAGTGGTTTCTCATAACAAGGTCCTTTCCATGGTTGGTTATTTTTTACATTGATAACGTTTAAAGCATTATTAGTATTGTTATTCAATTTTTATTTTCATATTTTATACTCTTTACACTAGCATTACTATTGTAGTTATCATTGCAATTACTTTATCATCGTTGTCATTCATTTTATATTATTTTTATTATTGTCAAATTTTTATGATTTAATCAGATCTGAAAATATGGTGATGAAAACAGGGCCTTATTTGTATTCATTCTCTAAGACCACACCACCATAGTAGGGTGTAATGCTAAAACCTTTTTAAATTTAGTTAAATGGTAAGGTAACACTGGCTTGTGTGCTAAAGGTATGCACTATCATTAATTAGTGTTCCATCGGTCAAAATTCAACTGAGGCTATAAACTTTCTCAAGTCAATCATCTGTTTCTTGTGGCAACTTCTCTTCTCCAAACTTCTTCTTGGTCATTTTTCATTTTCACTTCCCCAGATTCTGATGTCAGCTGTTAAAAAAATAACTTGCATAAATCAAAGGTGTAACTGCTTGCTAATTTGTGTAATGTATATAGTATCAAAGACTTCTTCAAACCATGATCTTGACTACTATTTGTTTGATTATTATTAATTTTTTGTTCATTTTTTCTTAAATTATTTTCCTGATATGCTTTTCTAATTTTCTGTAACCTGAAATCACCTCTATGTTTCCCATCTAGGACGTTCCTGATAACCAATCGTCTGATGAACTTCTTAAGGAAGAAGATGAGGACTGTGATCACTCTTTTATTCTGAAGGATGACATTGGCTATGTGTGCCGTGTTTGTGGTATCATTCAAAAGGGAATTGAGGACATAATCGAGTTCCAATATCCAAAGGTATGCAATTATTTTGAGTTAGTTATTACTTTGTCTTCATATAAATTTAATTGTGGTGGCACATCAAATGTGGTTAGTATTTTTCATCCCCTTTGGTTTGATCGTGTGGATATAGATAGCTCAGTTATCTGAACCCTAACATTTTGCCTTGCGACACTTGTAGAAACCTCTGAAGCATCTCATTTACCATATTTGTTAAACTCGGTGCCAAAAGATGTTATCTGTAGTATAGGGTGAACTAGGAAACTATATTTCCTCAAATTTTTTTAGCCTGTCTGAGTAAAGAAATGGAAGTTTTGGTACCTAATAGGTGCCTAGAAGAGTTTTGGTACCATAGAAGAGTTTCTGCATGGAATTGATAGGAAGACCTTAACATTCTGGTTTGTCAATCTTCATTGTTGCTCTGTGGGTGCTGGTCCATGGCTTCTGTTACGGTCACAGATTCTGGATAAAGTTGTGGGGTGATAGGGGGATTAATTGAGGATATGGGGTGCTTAGAATTAGGCTTCTTATTGTTCCTTTTGGTGGAAGAGCAAGAGGTGAGTAGAAAGGGGGTTGGCAGCTCTCTGGTGGGGGGAGTGAGATGCCCGGTGGCTAGGGTTAGAGTTTAGGGAGAGAGAGGAGAGGAGAGAGCTGTATAGGTGGCTAGGGGATCATCTTAATTAATTTTCCCAGCTTGCATGTTATTGATACCTTAGCCTCGGTTTATTATGAATGAATGGACTTGATCTTTGCTAAACAAATAATTATCAACTACCTTTAAATGTAATTATCCCACACACCAATAAGGAAAATTATCACATGCTGAATCTAGCTTAATATTTAACTTATAAGATAAAACTAATCCTAAAGGAATAAAATCTTAATCTCCAGCTATTAGGAAATAGCTGAATAACAAATACGATAATTATCAGGTAATAATTGATGACTAAATAACAAAAATACTAAAAGACACTAAACAAGCTCATGTGAGCCTTCTTATTGGGCTTCCAGGGATTTAGGCTTGTAACAGGTTCAATATAGCTACTGTCATTCGGTAGATGTTGTAGATTTAATACAGGCCCAACCCAAGGACTATGGCCCCCGAATATATGGGGCCTTCATACTATATATGTGCTAGCTCAGTAGTTGACCTGCATCATTTTTACAGAGGATAGCAGGGATTCCACTGCTTCCACCTTTTACTACTCAGTGGTATGTTATTATAGTATATATTTACATCTACAGGACCCCAAGTATCAAAACTTCTTTGCCTAGGTGGTTGCTGTGGAAGTTGCAACTATTTTTTTTTTAATTATTTTCCTTCCTTGCAAATTTAGTAAGTATTGGTGAGTTTTGAGGCCTTATATAGGACATTGGTATAGGGCCCCAAGAAATATAAGGCCAGCCCTGATTTGATGGATCATACTGATACGTGTATTACTTGAATCTAAGCGATCTTGTTGGGTCACACTGATTCAAGGGGTGAGACTTTTTTTTTTATTTTTTTAAATTTTATTTTATGCATGTTTAGTACAGATTGGTTTTTGTTTGACCGGCTGTCCAAGGGATCTTGTGTTGTGTAAATTCTTCCATGACTATTTTTACTGAAGATATTATTTGAAAATAAAGAATGATGAAATCTGTTGTACCATGTGATGCAGGAAGTAGGAGGTATATGACACAACCCAAGATTAGTGGTTTGTCTTATATTTTAAGAAGTAGATATTTCAATTTTAGGTATGTAAATAGTTATTAATAGTTGATACAACTATTAAGGAAAAAGTATTTAAGCCATATGTTTTTAGGAAGTCTCCTTTCACTGCTTAGGACCTTTTTATCAGTTCACTTGCTTCTTGCGTAATATTTGTGTTGACCTATATATATGGCCTTACCATTGTGGCTACTTGGACAACTTTTATGGTTATTGATAATTGATGTGCTCTATCCCTTTCATAATAGAGGGCCTATAATTTTTTAGCACAGATATTATGAAGTATGATACATAAATTACAAATTGACTAAAATGTCTGTATTGAAATATGAACAATTTTATTCTTATGAGATATATTAATGAGGCGGTAGGGTTAAATTAGGAAATATTCTAATAAGTTTTTATTAGAACTTGAAAGATAACTTATATTGTGAAACAAAAATAAAAAAATTATTGGCCATCTATCGTGAAACAGAGGGAGTATGTTGTTTTTCCCTTCGCTGAAATTGCTATCCCCTCTTGGTTCCCCCTTTCTCTATTCCTCTTTCTGTATCCCTTCTCCTCCTCCTATCCCCCTTCTCTTCTTCCTAGCCTGCATCATCATGAAAAATGAATTTGGGAATCAGAGGGAACAGTGAAATCTGCTGATCCTGATCTCAAGGAGTTGATTTGCAATGATTTATCCTCTTTCTCTGGGACCAAACTTGTTCATTACCTGGATAGGGACTTTAAATGTAAGCTGTAGTAATTATTAGTGATCATTAGCTGAAGGCGCTATTGAACTTGAGTAATCAATATTAGAATTATGACATTTTTATTATTATTAACATCTTAGCTTCCAAATCCAAACCATTTTTTCAACTTCTGAGGATGAATCCCAATCATTATGATTGGTTACTATTTAGCTTTCTCTAGTCTGTTGCCATTTTGCATTCTCTTGGCCTACTTTTAGTGGTAATTGTAGAATTCTGCTCTTCTTTTTTTTCTTTTCTTTTTTATTTTTTTAAATTAATTTTATTTATTTATTTATTTATTTTTTTAACTTCTGAGGATGAATCCTAATTATTTAGCTTCCAAATTCCACTCAAATTTTCAACTTATGAGGATGAATGCTAATCATTATGATTGATTACTATATAACTTTCTCCGGTCTGTTGCTATGATTGACAATTGGGTTAGGAGGGTCGGGTCGGGTCATTTCGGGGGTCGGGTTGTTTTGAGTCATTGCCTTATTTGGGTCGGGTCGGGTTCGGGTTAAGCAAACTCGAATTCGGGTTATTTTGGGTTAACTTGACTGGTAGGGTCGGTTGGCTTCGGGTAATTTTTTGGTTAACATGATTAGGTGGACCCGGCCCATTCAGGTCATTTCATGCAATTTGACGGGTTAGATTTGACTATTTACGGGTTAACTTGATGGAGTCAAATTTGGGTCTAGGTAATTATCATTTATTATATTGTAAATATTAGAGACAATCAGAAGATTACTAGTACACATAAACGAAATAATAATATTAGATGCGTTTTATTTATAGAAGTAAAATATAAAAATATTTATAAATTTTAACAATAAAAAACCTTACATGATTCAATCTAACAATGATATTTATCATTTATTTAATTACTTAAAATATTTGATTACTTAAAAAATGATATTTGTCATTTATTACATTTTAAATATTAGAGATAATCATAAGATTATTAGTATACATAAATGAATTAAAAATATTAGATGCGCTTTATTTTCACAAGTAAATAATAAAGATATGTATAAATTTTAAAAAATAAAAAACATAGCATAATTCAATCTAACAAATATATTTATCATTTATTTGATTACTTAAAAAAAAGATAATTTTATAAAATAAAGGTGATCATAATATGACTATACAATGTATGATTATCATTTATTACATTATAAATATTAGAGACATTCATAAGATTACTAATACACATAAATGAAATAAGAATATTAGATGCGTTTTATTTTTACAAGTAAATAATAAAGATATTTATAAATTTTAACAATAAAAAACATTGCATGATTCAATCTAACAAAGATATTTATCATTTATTTGATTTCTTAAAATATTTGATTACTTCAGAAAAGATAATTTTATAAAATAAAAGTGATCATAATATGACTATACAATGCATAATTATTATTTATTACATTGTAAATATTAGAGACAATCATAATACTATTAGTACACATAAATGAAATAAGAATATTAGATGCGCTTTATTTTCACAAGTAAATAATAAAGATATTTATAAATATTATCAATAAAAAATATTACATGATTCAATCTAACAAAGATATTTATTATTTATTATCATTTATTTGATTACTTAAAAAAAAGATAGTTTTATAAAATGAACGTGATCATAATATGACTATAGAATGTATAATTATTATTTATTACATTTTAAATATTAGAGACAATCATAAGATTACTAGTACATATAAATGAAATAAGAATATCAGATGCGCTTTATTTTCACAAGTAAATAATAAAGATATTTATAAACTTTAACAATAAAAAACATTGCATGATTCAATCTAACAAATATATTTATCATTTATTATCATTTATTTGATTACTTAAAAAAAGATAATTTTATAAAATAAAGTTGATCATAATATAACTATACAATGTATAATTATCATTTATTACATTATAAATATTAGAGACAATCATGAGATTACTAGTACACATAAATGAAATAATAATATTAGATGCGCTTTATTTTCACAAGTAAATAATAAAGATATTTATAAATTTTAACAATAAAAAACATTGTATGATTCAATCAAATAAAGATATTTTTCATTAATTATCATTTATTTGATACTTGTTTATTAAATTATTATTATGACTTCTTAATGTTGTATTTTTGTGTGGAAAAATTTATTAGGATATCATTAATAAATAAGGATGTCTAGGGTAAAAGTATGAAAAATAAATAAAATTTATAAAAACACTATTTTTAAAAGCTTTAAATGAATAATAAAATATGTGTAATATATTATTATTATAATAGATTTTGATGTCTAGTCGGGTCAACCTTGGGTCGGGTCAATGTCGGGTCTGGGTTGCTAAACTTTTCGGGTTTTATCGGGTCGGATTTCGTGCGGGTCAAGTCAACTTTTGCCTGATCTATCTGTTTCCATTGTGCATTGTCTTTTGGCCGACTTTTGAGTGGTAATTGCTTCTTATCATAAATAAATTGGCGAATCATAAATTGGTCGCGGTGCTGTATGGCCAACTGTTCTAAGAGTTCTGGTTCTTTGTGAATTTATGTTTAACTGGTGATTTTTTTGTTTAAAGATTTCATTACTAGTGGGCATCTATGTCAGAATCATTCTTTATTCTTACTATTGATCCATTTTGTTCCTTTGTCCAGGCTGCAAGGTCAAGGACATATCGGTATGAATCACGGTCCAGCAAAGATGACGAGAGTAATGGTGTCCGTCCAGATTGGATGAAATCATTAGGACACAGCCTTTGTGGTATTGAGGAGATATCTGTTCACCCAAGGCACATGAAGAAAATGAAACCTCACCAAGTGGAGGGCTTTGAGTTCCTCAAAAGGAATCTGCTAGACACGAATAATGCTGGAGGGTGCATTCTGGCCCATGCTCCAGGATCTGGAAAGACCTTCATGATTATAAGTTTTATGCAGAGTTTTTTGGCCAGGTGTCCTGATGGAAGGCCTTTGGTTGTACTACCGAAGGGAATTCTGCCAACGTGGAAGAAAGAGTTCCAAAGGTGGCAAGTTGAGGACATTCCTCTGTTAGACTTTTACTCTCTGAAAGCTGACAGCAGAGCTCAGCAGCTTGCTGTCTTGAAGCAGTGGAAGGAGCATAAGAGTATACTCTTCCTGGGGTACAAACAGTTTTCATCTATTGTGACTGATAATGGTACCAGCAGTGCAACAGTTTACTGCCAGGAGATTCTGTTGAAGGAACCCTCTATCTTGATATTGGATGAAGGCCACACTCCAAGGAATGAGGACACAGATGTCTTGCACTCACTCGCCAAAGTTCAGACACCACTGAAAGTGGTTCTGTCTGGGACTCTCTACCAAAACCATGTTAAGGAGGTCTTCAATATTCTTAACCTAGTGCGTCCTAAATTTTTGAAATTAGAGACATCTCGGGCAATTGTGAAGCGCATCTTGAGTAGGGTGCAGATTTCTGGGGTGAGGAAGCAGTTGAAAGGGAAAGGAGATGGTGCCTTTTATGACTTGGTGGAGTATGCACTGCAGCAGGATGAGGACTATAAAAGAAAGGAAACTGTCATTAGAGATTTGAGAGAGATGACTAGTAAGGTTCTCCACTATTACAAAGGAGATTTCTTGGATGAATTGCCCGGTCTTGTTGATTTTACAGTTATGTTGAATCTCACTCCGAAGCAACGATTGGAAGTTGAGAAACTGAAAAAGCATGAGAACTCCAAATTTAGGAGAAGCTCATTGGGATGTGCAGTGTATGTGCACCCAAAACTGAAGCTGTTTTCAGACAGCAGTGCAGCTGGAGAGAAAGGGTCCATGCTTAATGAGGACAAGATTGACGGTCTGGTGGAGAAGCTGGACGTCCGAGATGGTGTAAAGGCTAAGTTTTTTCTCAACATGCTTGCATTGTGTGAGGCGGCACGGGAGAAGCTGCTAGTTTTCAGCCAGTATCTCCTTCCATTGAAGTTTTTAGAGCGTTTGGCCATTTACCATAAGGGATGGAGTATGAACAAGGAGATTTTTATGATCAATGGCGATACTCCTTCCGAACAACGTGAATGGTCCATGGAGAAATATAACAATTCTCCTGACGCACGAGTCTTCTTTGGCTCCATCAAAGCTTGTGGAGAAGGGATCTCACTTGTTGGGGCGTCACGGGTCATTATTTTAGATGTCCATCTGAACCCATCAGTTTCCCGTCAAGCAATAGGCCGTGCATTCCGACCTGGTCAGGAGAAAAAAGTCTATACATACAGATTGGTTGCTGCCGAGTCTCCAGAAGAGCGAGACCATGCCACATGCTTTAAGAAAGAGCTGATTGCAAAGAGATGGTTTGAGTGGAACGAGTGTCGTGGGCACCATCAATTCGATATGGAGGCTGTTGATCTTAAAGACTCTGGTGATGAATTCCTAGAGTGCCGACGGCTTGCTGAAGACGTGAAGGTTCTGCACAGAAGGTTCGTAGATCACACCACTGTAATGGACTAATGGCAGCGAGTTCTGCTGGTTTTGGTATGACGCATATGCTAACCATGTACATGCATTTGGTTTTGACTATGATGCAGGTGAACGCTCTTGAAGTAGTGATTTTTTTTGTCTCCTGAGCAAAGTTCTCTCTAGGCTATAATCTGCGAAACAGCTAGGACCTTTTGGATGGATATTGTTTATCATCACTGCATTTGTCGTACAGGAAGCGCAGGGTAATTAGGAGCAGTTAAATTGCTATGTGAATTTTGTACATAGTAAGCAGATAGTTCTGAATGCTTAGTCGGTGCATAAATAATGATCATTTTGCTTTTATTCGAGTATATATGTTGTCATAGCCTGTATGTTTATTTGCGTTATGAGATGCAGATTGCATCTGATATATCTCATCCAATATTGCTGCATCATTCCAGATATCCCTCGATGAAAATACCTAATACAGATGATTGTCTCGTACCTGTTTCCGATAATTTAAGTATTATACAGGTGTTGATTGTGCAGGGGTTCTGGCTGTTGAAATACGATAATATCATGTTGAATTGGCGGATATGCGGTGCGCCTCCAGGATGCCAACTTCAAGGTTGGGATACATTACACTACAAGACCCCCGAAATGATATGTACGCCTTGCACATAAATAAGTTACTGTATAAATGTCTCATGGAAGCATCATTTTCCTTACGGCTGTAGCCTGGATTGGGGAAGCAGAGCTTGGATGCCACAATAATTTTCTCGTAGCATGATCCGGGCCTCAGGCAGGTCCCTCCCTTCCATTCATTCATTCATTCTAATCAATGGTCCGATTCTTGGGGCACATTTATCGATGCAAATGCAGTGACAGTGTGTTTGTCTTGGTCCCCATCCAACTTCGTTTTCAAAATTCTCTCTCTGCCCCCCTTCCACACCCCCCCCCCAAAAAAAACCCCACCAATCCAACCCACCAAAGGCTAAAACGATGAAACCGATGATGGAATTTGGAAAATGCGGAGAGATTTGTCATTTGTTTTTTTTCGAGTAGAGTAACTAATAAAGAGTGAAAAAACAAAACGGCAAGGTCAGATGGAATTGACGGATGGATTGTATCTGCAGTAATACTATACATCCTATTTTAAATCTAAATCAAAAATTAATTTAAAAAATATTTATATTAGTGCATTCATTTTATTTTTATTAATAATTAAATAACATAAACTAACTATAAAAAAATTATAGCATAAAAATAAAATAAATTTATTATTAGCATTATTTCTATTATATTCATCATCATTATTGTTATTGTAATAAAAATAAGATATATAGTTTTTTTCTGCCCCAGTTTTTCTTTTGTATTATTTAATTATTAATGGAATATAAAATCAATGAACTAAAATGTATATTTTTAAAAAATTTTGATTTTTAGTTTGAATTTAAAATTTAGGTGTATACCATTTCTCTTATATCTGTGGTCCAACGTATCAACGCAATTAGGTAGTCATGCGGTGCAGGATTGATTACTATCGAGGAGGATCACGCCTTACTGGACGAGGTCGAGGTGATCGTGAGAATAAACCAGAGCAAACGCCATATAGTAGTATACTGTAGCGGGGGATAGGAAACAGGGACGGGAAGAGGCGTATAAATATTATTTATTAAAAATTTTAAAAATAAAGATGGCAGAAAACAATAATTTATATACAGTTATACACATATATATTATATATATTTTTTAAAAATAAATTAAATATACTAAAATTAAAAAAATTAAAATTATTATCTACTTTAATTGATATAAAATATTAATAAAAATAAAAATAAATAAATAAAAATTAATCAAATGTTTTTGGTATTAATTCCATCACTAATAAATTTTTAGAATAAAAAATAATGATAAGACGTTTTTAAAATGAAAAACGGCACTTCGGTGCTTCACAGGTATAGCGTAGAGATTCCAAGGACGCGTTTATCAGCCGGTGGGCTAATTTTGTCTTCGTCTTTAATAGCTGGCCCGGCGCAATGTGACTTGATCAATTTGTATGTTTATACATCGGATATGCTTGCAAAAACATTTTTGTCCCCAAGTGAATAATTTCCATCCGTAACAATTTTGAGATATATATATGTATTTTCATAAATTTACTCTTCAGTTAGAGAAAAAAAATAGTCAATTACGATAGTTAAAGACCAACTTTGTAAACATGACAACTTCATCTGTTTCTTTTGTTTACTTGGATACTTGTTTTTTCAATTGTCGTGCTTAATTACATATGCTAGTTAGAGCCGTAGAAAAATTAAGTCACCTTATATTTGGTTTGATTTAGCTTGTTTGTTTAATTAAATGAGTCAATTTTGAATTTTTTTCTTATACTCAGATTATTGATCGAGTTGAGTCCAAATCTTAAAAAAACTTAATTTATTTTAAGATTTTAGTTTGTTAGTTCGACTTATTTATTTAGTTAAACGAGCCGAACATTTGTCCAGAAATATTTGGTCTGGTTCATTTATATTTTTAATACTTGTACAATTTTTTTTCTTAAATTTTTTTATATGCAAGTTACTTGGAAATTTTATGATGCTGATAATAATCTTTGAAATTTAAAAATTACGTCATTTATTTTATAGTACAATCTATTACTAACATCTGCAAAATGTTATATCAAGGTGTACATTATCTTTTACAGCCACTATGAAACCTACGACTATTAATGAAACCAGTATGGATTTTAATAAGAACAATGAAGAAATCTAAGTATTCCCTCCCTCCGGTGCCTTCAATCCATCTTCTCTTATCGGCAGGGAGGGAGAGAGAGAGAGAGAGAGAGAGAGAGAGAGATGCAGCAAATATCCTCGTGAAAAAGAAAAAGAAAAAAGAGCACATTTCTGGCAAACAAATGTGCTGAATAGATGTTCTTTGAATGTACTTTGTTCAATATTATATTGTGACGGAAATCGATGTATGAAGGTAAGTTGATACCAAAATAGGCGAAAGACCGTTTTAGATAAAACTTCTTGTCTAGGAATGATTTTTTGTTATTTTCATACTCGACATATGATTTCTTTCAATTATTTCTCAAACAAGTGTTTACTCGTAAAGCTTAACCGTAGAGACCTCCTTCAACATTTGAAGAGAATATAGGAAAACAATTCCCTTTTTTACTTGCTACTATTCCCTATGTTTCTCAAGGTTCTTATCATCAGGACTAGTTTGTGCATGAGCTTATGAACTCATTTGATTTGGGGATGGCAATTTATTTAACCTGACGGATGGATATCCACAACAGCCCAAGTAGTATCGTTTACAAATATCCAGTCTATAAGAAGAATTTGGCAGATACAACCGTTGCTTTATAAATGTAGTTGTAGCAGCCTTGATAGCTAGCTAGGAATTGTTGTATTTTTAACTTTAAAGATATACATAATATCTTTCACTGTGTTTTTAGATGGTCGTTCAAATGAAAATATCTTAAAAATAAAAGAAACAATAGGTTTATAGACAAACAACTATTTTAGATAAAAATAAAATTGTCAGACAAACTTTTTCTCAAATTGAATACAGATGGAACAGTAAACATATATAATCAATCGGCTGGGCGGGAGGAGTTATCAGGGTAACTAGATGACTCACTTTTCTAGAAGAATAAGTGCAACAATCTGTCTCATTGATAAATTATGGGTATCTTTGATAGGTTACAACTTGCTTCCTCTTTAGGGATTAGGCGGCTTTATGTAGAATGTGACAATTTACAAGCTATTAATTTAATTGTCGTCTATAGTCCTAATCATTCATATTATGGTATTTTAGATTGCAAAGTACTTTTAAATAGTTTCACTTAATAACGACTACAACATATCTTTCAGGAAACTAATGTTGTTGACATCTTGATATCTTTTGGTCTCTCACTTTTAGAATTTCACATTTTTTCCCCATGTCTATCTATATTTTGTTGTAAATGTAGTTCTGAATGATGTAAGGGAGCACATGCTTTCCAAGAACATTTTGATTTTTATTACAATAAATGCTTGTTTTACATAAAAAAAATACTCTCTAATTTTTATGGAGGAGTAACAAACTAGAACTAAGATTAAATATCCATATGGTAAGATATTGGATGAGTGTAATTCCTTAAGACAAAGATGCCCATCCCTCCTCCTTCGTTTACACTTTCCATACTTGTAGTCATAGTATGTGGTAATAATAATAATAATAATAATAAGTATTTGGTAAAAAGAAAGCCGTAAATGTGATACAAGGAATCATTAACACATTGTAAAATGAAAGATGAAATGTTAGTATATTTTAGTGTGTGTAATATTTATGAGAAAATTACATTATCTTTAAAGATTCAATGTTGTTTGGAGATGACAATTGTCTTGACTCCAATCTAAACCTAACTCATTTATAGAACATTCATGTTTGATTTTTTTAAGACTCAACGAGCTTGACTTATGAACTGATTTAGCTATGTATATATACACACACTAATTAATTGTATTATTGTTAAAGTTTGTTCATTATTTCTTCATCTTCGCTATAATAATGTTTCGGCTTCTAGTTCATTTTTCTAATTTTATTTAGGTCCATTTACTCTATACGTAAAGCAACATGACATGCCTTTTTAATTATAGATTAACCAAATTTATTCTTAAAGTTTCAAGGAATTAAAATATCCTTTGAAGAAGTTGTTTTAATAAAAAATTATATATTAAATTATATAAAAATAAAAAAAAATAAAATGTTTAAATAAATTGTTATTTTTTTTTACAAAAGTAGTTGGACCCGCTTACTTGTGAAATTTAATAAATTGATATTTGGGTATAGAATTTTGAGATTTGATAGATCTTAATTGAGTTTGGATTTGGATATAAAAAATGACTTAGTCAAACTTAACCTTGAGCCAACCAAATGTTACGTTATTATTTGTATAAAAGTTGGTACGCAGTATATTGACAAAAGTAAAAAATATAAATAAGTGTGTTATATATATAGACATTAAACTTTAAGTGTATAGAAGGTGAGCAAAATATTAGAAGAGGTCTAGTGATATTTACACTATCTTTACATCTTTCATAAAAGAGTTATACTTAACCTTTAGATCAAGTATATATAAAATATGGTTTGGGTAAGTCATTGAGTAAGCTATAATTGTTTATTGTTCTAGTTAATTATTTAAACTTTATTTAAAAAATAAATTTACTAAATTTTATATAGATTTTTTAAACTCTCAACAATAAATAATTATTGAAGACCAAAATACTTATCCAAGCCATAACTTGGTCTAATGGTTAGGCACATATTTGATCAAGAATCTCAAGTTAAACAGATTATGATCTTTAATGAATAGACTAAGACCTTATTTGGTAAATAATAGTTTAGAGAATTTTTAATGTTTTAAGGTACATTAAAGGTTTTATTACATTAAATATTTTATTTAAGTATTTGGTAAAAAAAAAGTTATATTGGATGTTTGAGATAAAAAAAATCTTTCCAAATAAGATAATCTTTTGAAATATTTTTATTAGTTTATCTAGAATTAATTTTTTTAAATTTTTTTATACTTTTAGTCTGCTAATAGTTATTATAATCAACAAATATTATCAAACATTTTTATATAAACAATAAATGGTTTTTTATTTTCCAAACTAACTAATACAATATAATATGTCGCTAATATAATTTATTAATCATTGTTAGCTATCCACCGACTGCTTAACAAACCTGACACTTATCCGTACGAGTAGAAGTTATGGATGATAATTCGAGCTCAATCCAATTTCATCGTGGAAGGTTAAAACTTGTGGCCACGTGGGAGCAGATTACAAAAGTCGTAGTAATAAATCGTAATTGATTCTGCTTACAAAAATCGTAATTGATTACTAATTTCACTGTTTTTATTGTCTCCAATCATCCCTGTGCTGGTCGTATAACTGGTACATGTTGATTTGATCCCCACTTCTTGAAAACTCTATATATCTATCATATCATGACTTTTATCCTCCGTTCTAGATCACCGATTCTCATACTCCTGCATTGGCCGAAGCAAAACATTTCGACTGCGAAGAGTGAACGAGTTGGAAGTTTAATTGATGGGATTTCGTCATCCTTTTAATCCTCTTCCATGGCCAATTTGCATCTGTTCTCTCTTCCGTCACCAGTTTTGATTTCCGTTCTCAACTTTCTGTCACTCCCGATCCCTGGCCTTCTCCTCCTCCTCATCCTTCTCCACTCCCTCTTATAACTCCCACTCATTTCGTGTTTGAACTTCCTACCACTAGTTAATCGCGTATCGTACTATCCCAGATTGTTGGAAGCTCTCCAACCCTAAACCCGTCTAGTTTTTAATCGAATAATTCTGATTTCTGTCTGATCATCCACGTCTGAGGTAAACCCAGAAAACCCACTTGGCCCCAATTTCAGGACAACACCCCGGAACTGTGTGGTTTCTGTATTATTATTTATTAGAGGGCGTCAAGCAAGTGTTTTTATTGTCGTCTACTTCGATTGTGTTTGGATATTGTTCCCTTTTGTTTTCGAGATGGCTTCCGTGTTTCTGTATCATGTGGTGGGTGATCTGACGGTCGCTAAACCGGAATTGGTGGAGTTTGTGGAGACAGAGACGGTCGAATCGGCGATTCGGGCAATTGGAGAGGCAACCGAGAATGGGATTCCCGTATGGAGACGGAAATCGCAGAAGGGTGTGATTGAAAATAGTGAAATGAGGCTGCAGAGATTTGTGGGTATTCTCACTTCCCTTGATATTGTGGCATTTTTGTCTGCAGATTGGTGTTTGGAAGATCAGGAGAAAGCTATGAAGACTCCAGTTTCTGAAATCATTGTGCCCAATAATGCTCTACTTAGAGAGGTTGATCCTGCAACAAGGTTAGCTTTTGAAATTGTCATTTGTAATTTCCTGAATTACGGTTGTCTGAGCGATGTGTGCGATCATGAGTATAACGATGGTCGGCCACATGAAATGTGTCGTGTTGTGATTGATTTTATCAATTTGATTAGTCCTCGGTTAGATCAACATGCTTTCAGTTTACCACGTTCCTTTCTTTTTCATTTAGGCCTCCCCTCAGTGGTGGCTAGAATTCAACTTAGCGTTTGCCTTGGCGCTGGAATCGTATCCATTTTTTTTCTTGCAACTTTCATTGAATGTTTGAATCATTTCTGCACTTGAAATGATGTTAGGCATGAAGCATAGTGTTCTTGGAAGTTGTAGTACACATCCTGCAATCGTCACTTCTTTTTCTTCGCTTGCGTTTGAAATACAGATTGTCTATCTTTGATTGTAAACTCAATTTATTTTATTTTATTATTATTATTTTTCAAATTCATAATACATGTTTTGTTTGAGTTTTGCAAGATAATAGGCTGTGACTATAAACCTTAATTTAGAACATGCTATGGTTTTGTGCTACCAAACAATATGAAATGCCATTTTTCTGGTTTTCTTAGCTTCACAATGTACTGTGGATGGGTGTTGTTTTAGACCGGAAATGAGCACAATACCATACCTAGGTTTGTAAATGAACCGAGCTAGGGTTGGATGGGCTCGGTTTGGCTTATTTATAAACGAACGAACTGGCTTGTAAACGAGCTGAGTCAAGCCAGCTCGTGAGCTTTTATAGTAAAAGAATTGAGTTTGCGAGCTTTTGCACGATAAATGAGTTTGAATCCCCATTCTTCATCCTTATACTCAAGATTGACTTGTTTATTGATCTCGGCTAGGAATGAGGCCTGAGTTCGGCTTATTTAGCTAAATAAACGAGCCAATCTAAACCTAGAAAGCCTGCGAGCAGCCTTTGTTCGTTTACAGCTCTAACCATACCTCAGTGTGCTTGAATGTCCTTTCTTTCTCTCTCCCTCCTTTTTTTTGGGTCATATTTGACATTATATGCGAATATGATTTGAGTGAACAAGGTTGCATTATTATGTAGACTTACATATTTTGAACTATCTTATAGGATTTCTTGTAATTATTGTAAAATATCTTGTACTCTTGAGAAATTTGTCTGCTAGATTGCGAGCTAGTGTCATGCAGGGCGTTATGTATTCTCCTTCCTGGTTCCAGCACCACTAACTCCCGTGTCTCCAACTTTATTTGATGTCAGTATGCAATTGAGAACTATTCTAATGGTTTCTGATAGCTGCTTGTGCCCTCTTCCCATTGTTAAGTGATATTCCTGGAACTGCATCTTTATGATGTCACAATTTTTATTTGTATTTTTTCAAATGTGCTTAGAATTGAAAAGAGAATAATGAAACCCATTTTGTGGTTTCATAGGGAAAAGAAAAAGGCCATTCCTATTCTTTGAATTACTCTCAAAAGATGGTTCTATTTTCTGATTGCGATAGTTTTTATGCGCTTGCCTTACATGAGTTTTTGGATGTAAATATATTTATGCTTTTGATATGAATAATAGACTTAAATCTTTTATAGGATTTTTCATTTTCTTTGGAAGTTTTTTGGATATAAAAATAGCACATATCATAGTTTCTCATGCACATGATGCGCTAGCATGTAAACACTTTGCTGCTTTCTATTATTTACTATTTTACATTCACCCCATTTACATTATTGAATTAATTTTGTGCTGGTTAGATAAAGCACGAGTAATTTTTTATTCAAAAGATCTATTTTGTGCTAGTAGATGATAGGACCAATTGAATTAAAGCATTTGGTTGTCTATGACATCATTCTGCTCGCTATATTCATGATGATATTTATTAAGGAAATTAATTAGTATATCTAGATGTGGCAAACAAGTCATATGGGTCGGGGTTGGGTTAGGTTTGTGTTTGGAACTTTGGATGCCCTTCGGGTTCAGGTCTAATTCAGGTAACATTGATTTAGGTTGGGTCATTTTGGATGAGGAGAATATTGGGTATGTTTGGGTTTAATTCGGGTTTACAGACTTTGGGTCGAATCGGGTTTGGGTTAGGTGGATTTGGATTTATAGACTCTTGGTCATATTGGATTTGAGCGAATTTAATTCAATTTATAATTTGTATTGATATTGATTGTTATCAAGTTAATATAAATAATAAATTAAATTTTGAGATTTTTTATTATTATTATGCTTATCATAGTAATTTTTATCATAATATATGTAATGGTACAACAAATTGTTATTATAAAATATGTAATAATAATAAAAAATTGTTATCATTATTAGTATTATTATTATTATAGTTATTGTTATAAATACAATTATAAATATTATTATATACGTAGATACAATGATTGTTATAATAATTATAATTATCATGTTAATTATAATAATTATTTTTATTATTATGTTTAATTATTGTTGTTGTTATCTTTAGAAATATAATAATCATTATTATCAATAGAAATACAAATATAAATTTTACTACTACTACTACTACTACTATTATTATTATTATTATTATTATATTATAAATATTATATATATAATTATAATTTTTATGTTTATAATTATTATAATTATAATAATAATAAGAGAAATCGCTATAATCTAATTTGATCGATTTTAATATGATATTAAAATAAAATGAGTAGAACAGAGTCTTACTAGTTTTGTTTTATTTGTTGTTATATGAGTTACATATTTTTGTTTACTTAATTTTTTTTAATAAGATAGTTTATAAGTGTTTATGTAACAATTTATATGATATGTTACCTTTATGGGTCAAATTTGACTTTAGTTTTGATCAAGTTTGGAATTATATAAGGGTATGGGTCGGGTAAGTTCGGATCAGGTCATTATCTGATTTTTGTCCAGGTACGGGGCTATTTGGGTTGTGTTATTTCGATTTAGGTCATTTCAGATATGGGTCACAATTGGGTTAAGTAAATTTGGGTTAGGTTTGGATTGATTTAGGTTATTTTGGGTGTTTTGGTTGAGATCAGGTGTAACTTTTTGGGCCTAGATCAGGTTTTGGATCGGATAATTTGGGTTGGGTTGACTTTGCCGGCTCTAAATATATCGAAGCATGACACCTGTAAAGTTTGTACTTCTGATTTCCCTAGTGGCACTTTAGCTGATATGCTTCTTGTTTCCATTTTTCAGAGTAGCTTATGGTGTGTTGATGTCGAAATGTTAGAACAATGATGGGATGTTTCTATTGATTCCTGTAGATCTTGTTAGCTGTTAGATATTACCTTGCAAGTTAGTAGTAAATTTGCGGCACCATTCCAAGGACAAACTTCATTTATGATATCTGCAAATATCATTATCTCTTGGATCAAGTTGCAAGGAAGAAGCAGCTTATCATTTGTGATATAGGCTTCACTTTGTCAGCGTAATGGTTATACTTCTGATGTTTGATGATGATATGCCATTTAATTCTCAGGCAGATGTTCTATCTATCATGCTATTTAATTCAAGTTGACATGCTGTTAAGTCAGTCCATTGTTCGTATTTAAATGAGCAAGTGCTTTTAATTATATGTTGCCATCAGCTGAGAGCCTGCATTTTAAGATTGGGGAGGTCCATTATTATGATACGAGTTTTCCCTTGGGTGAATGATTTACTGTTAAGATTTTCTTGCATAGTACTAGGTGGTATTAAGTTGAACTGTAGAAGGGATGAACGTAGACCGTGTGTATGTTTTGAGTGCATACATTTTGAACATCTGCTAATGGGTATGTTTGGTATGTGAACTTATGAATTTGGTGGAGTTGAGTAGCCCTAGCCTGGAATAAACGTTGTGGAGTAGTGTTCTTTTTTCAGTTCATTCTTGCTATAGTCCTATTGACCCTTTTGCATGTGTAAGATTGATAGATGCACTTGAGATGATGAAGCAAGGTGTGAAGCGTCTTCTTGTACCTAAAAGTGTGGCGTGGAAAGGTGTGAGCAAGAAATTTTCAATCCTGTATAACGGCAGGTGGCTAAAGAATGTTGAAACTGGCAGTAGCACGAATGGCCTTTTCAACCCTAATTGGCCTTCTTCATCTACCACTGCTGTCAGTCTCACCAAGTTTTGCTGTCTCTCAAGAGAAGATGTTATCCGCTTCCTCATTGGCTGCCTTGGAGCACTAGCCCCTATTCCTCTTTCCTCAATCACCACACTGGGAGCCATAAATACACATTATCAGTTCATTGAAGCTTCAGTCCCAGCAATTGCAATTACCCAAAACATGCCCTTGGACCCAACTGCTATTGCCGTGGTGGAGCCCGTTTTTGATGGCCAACAAAGAATCATTGGAGAGATCTCAGCTTCTAAACTATGGAAATGTGATTATTTAGCTGCTGCATATGCCCTGGCCAACTTCTCAGCTGGGCAGTTTGTCATGGGGGTGGAAGATAATGCAGGCATGAGATCAGAAACGGAGATGCTGCTCAAGTCTGCAGCTGGAGATAGTAATGGAGTCAGTGGTGTTGGTTCAAGAAGGCTTAGAAAATTTAGCAGCCGAAGTATGGGGTTCTTCAGCAATGCTGTTAACCCGGGTGCAGGTGCTGCTAGGAGCGTTTACAGGGGAAGGAGCGCGCCGTTGACTTGCAAGGTTACGAGCTCACTAGCTGCAGTCATGGCTCAGATGCTGTCTCATAGGGTTACTCATGTGTGGGTAACCGAAGGTGAAAATGATGATATTTTAGTCGGCGTTGTTGGTTATGCTGACATCTTGTATGCTGTGACAAAACATCCTCCATCTGTTGCATCATGAACTCTGTGACTCAAATCTGATTCTTTCGTCATCTCTCTACTCAGCTGCCTTTGTGAAAAATAAATTTGTACCGTCTGCAACGTAGGAATGATCAAGTGTCCAGTGTTCCGGACGTGTTCTTTGTATATCAAGTGTCCAGTGTTCTGGACAACGTGTTCTTTGTATCCAGCTGTTGTTGGAAGCTGTGATCTCGCACGCCAACTTGAAAGTTTTTGCTCTGAGAAATTTTGGGTTTCACCCGGAACTTGTTTTGATGTTATTATAGTTTCCATCTTCTACAAGTAGCATGGAATTGGAAAGATTTTTGAGCCTATTTTTGATCTGAATTTCTACATTGGATTGTTACTTTTTCATGCTGTTTTGTATCCTCAGAATGATACAGCCTGCAACTATGGCAACTTGATCCATTGGAATTTGATTGTATTCTGTTGACCAGGATCGGGGCCCTGTCATTCTGGAAACCATGGAAACACCCTGTCGAACTCGTCGTATTCGGCAGATGAGGAAGGACGTCCGAGAATTTGGATATTGATGATGGTGATGTGGCTAAACTAGCTTTCAATCCAAATTCTTACGCTTGTATTTTATAGGCATAGCGTGGGCATGTGTAGCAACAAACCGTTAGGCAACACTATTCATTCGAGACTTTAATCATTCTTTTTGTTTTTCTCGTGTTGCATATGGTGTGCCTTCTACAAGGCTACAAGAAGTTTCTTTTCTTTTTGGGTGGGCGGGGAGCGGCCACATGAAGTTATTATGCCTTTATATCATTCGAGACTGATATATGGAATGTATTTCGGTTTTTGACGGTTATATTTTCTTAATGAAACTAGGAATCCAATTTTTTATTCTGCTCTCCAAATAGATTAAGATGACCCTGATATAAATTTTTCTGCCCATTTGCATATACCTTTCTTAGTGGGCCATATGATGTCACGTGTCATGTTGTGATTGGCTAAAAAGATATTCGGGATGGAGGTACAATTTTAATGTACCAAATCTGCCTGTCCAATAATTGTTTGTTTGGGATTTTGATGCTAGTAACCTTGGTAAAATGATTTGTTAAATTTTAATAGTAACACCTTAATTTTTTTCACCATAAAATTTTTCTCGAAACCCACATAATTAATATCCAATGCAACGCTAAAATGTTAACAATTCATGCAGAAGTAGATAGAGAGAGAGAGAGAGAGAGAGAGAGAGAGAGAGAGAGAGAGAGAGAGGACATAATAAAGTTTACAAAATAAAACAAGTAACCAAACAATACAAAATGTCCCAACACACTAGAAAAGGTCTAATTAATGGTTAACCTAACTTTCTAAATGATAACTCATTCCCCAAGCACAGGATATAAGAGTGAAATATCTCAAAATCTTAATTTTAAGAATTATAGTTAATTAAGGATTTATTATAAAAATTAATTAAATTAATTATTTTATTAAAATAAGAGGGAGTAAATAAGACCAAATCAATAGGAAACTTATAAATAATTTAGTTGGAGAAAATTAGAGTGTTTTGCTAATTAAAATAAAATTTAGGAAAAATCTTTCAAAAAAATCTCAAATTAGCCAAAAAAAGGAATTAAATATTATTTTATTAAAATATTATTTTTTAAATATTTCAAAATATCAAAATATTCCAAATATCCTAACCAACCTATTTTTTCTTTTTTCTTTTTTTGCTTCTTTTTCCTTTTTCTTTCTTTCTCTCCTTTCTCCTTTTTTTTTTCTCTTCTTTCCCCCGACTGGGCCAGCACAGCAGCCCAAACCCCTCTCCCCTTTCCCTTCCTTCTGCGCGGCCTAAAAGCTCGCCACACCTCTTTTTCCCCTGCCCGGTCGGCTATTCTTTTTCCCGGACTGCCCGGTCCACTCCCCTCCTTCTTCTTCCTCCCCCGTCGCGTCCTGCAACTCCCCCGAGATTCTCGCCGCCGACCACGCCTGCTGATCGGCCATCTCTCCCCTTTCTTCCCCGCTGATTCGCCTATTGTTTCAGGCCAACCACTCCTCCCCTCTTCTCGCGCGACTTCCCTTTTGCCTAGCCGATCGCAGTCTGCCATGGCAGACCTGCGCTAGCCTACCGTCGCTGGCCGGTGTGCCCTCACCTACCTACCCCTATTCTCCCATTCTCCTTTGATCTTATCCCCCTCTTTTGGCCCTAAAAATACCCCCATCGACAACCTTGATCGAGCTTTTGATCCCAACCTAGAAAAATCACTCATGTGCACCACCACCCTATCAGATGTCGTCACTATCGTCCAGCGCCGCCACTCGAGAGACCCACAACACCACTCTCTACATCACCCTTTACCCATCTGTACCTTCCTCCTCCCTCGATTTGCCCTGCACGAGCCACCCCCACCGTGCAAAACACCCTTCTCGATCAACCACTCCTTCGCCCCTGCCACCCTTCTCACTACCGTCCACCACCACTCTCGCCGTAACCACCACCCCATACACCTCCCAAAAACACATGCAGACCTTCCTCTACCTTTCCATACCACCCTCTTTCCCTACCTCCCAATCCTTCTCCTTTCTCCTCCCTCCACCACCTTCGGCCACCACACCTTCCGCCATGCGCCGCTACATTTGGTTGTACCACCACCCTCATTCCAACCCTCTCAACTTGGGCAACCCCAACCACCCCAACTTCCACCCTCATTCCCCCTCTCCTATTCCCAACACTTGAATATTTCTCTTTTCTCCCCTTTTTCCCACCACTGTGGTGCGACCGTAGCCGGCACGCAATTTAAACCCTCTTGTTGTCAAATGTAGCACTGGTAAATAAGGGTATCGTTCTAAACCGGGGATTGAGAGGGCTCACCTCTATCTAACTAGCCTAAACTATAAATAAAATAAAAACACTAAATAACCTAAAATAAATAAATAAGAAAAATACTAATGGGGGTTTATCAAAATAATAATAAAATAATAAAAGGATTAAATAGAATAAAGTAAACTAATGATAAAAATAATGGAAATAATGGGAAACTTGCAGATAGGAGAAATATGTTAGGGAAATAAAAATCCACTACTAGATTAGGTTGAAAATATAATATTTATTTCTAAGTCATCTTTTAATCGTGAGAAAGAGATCGACCAAGTTGCACACCAAAAGCAGGTCTATACACCTTATATTACTTCCCTTAATTAAATTAATACGACAAAGCGCCAACATTAACCCTATTAAATACTAGCAGTATAGCAGCAACAAGCGGCTCCTATATTTAACTAGATTTAATGCATTAAGTGTAAGTGGAAGGCTGTCAATCTAAGTACCCAGACTAGTACAAAAAGCATGTCTAGCTGTATTTCCTTTTCTTGACCCACACGTATCGAAACGTTTTACCACTTCGGTTAGAATCACAAAACGATTAGGTGAATTGTTATCTAACCTAGCTGCAATTTATACATATAAATTCTAGTATATTTAGATGGCCACCTAGCAGGCAATTAATCCTACATACTGTCACTTATGAGGTACCAGAACAAGGCATGCACCAAATAAACTATACTTGACAGAATCATACATATAAACGATAGCAATTAATATAGAGTCAAGAAACAATCTCACGAAACAAAGAAAATAAAATTATAATTCAAATCCTAATCCGGGGTTTCAAATTATTCCCTAACAATAAATAATCAGCCAACCATAATTAAAGAATCAATTACACAGAAATATATATCTAAAATATAAATTAAAAATAAGAGAAATAAATAACCGGAATTAATTTTAAATAAAAGATCAAGAATTTATTCAGATAAAAATTAATTTTATCTGAAATAAATTCTACCGGTATTAATTTCTTCCTATTTTTATTCCTTTCGTTGCTTGAATTTCCGTGCCTTGCTTCTTTTCCTTTTTCTTTTCTCGGCTAGCTGACGACGGCTGCTCCGTCTTCCGTGCCTGGTCCGCACGCTGCCCCTCTGTCGCTCGCCCGTCTCTGTGTCTCACGTCCGAGCCTGAGAAGGCTCTGCCTTCTCTCGGCTCCACCGCCCCACACTGCTGTGCCGCACACTCTCCTCCTATCTGTGTCGTGCGGCTTTTCTTTATAGCTTTTGTGCTGCCGTGATCTTGCCACGTCAGCCCTCGCCCGACCTCTTTTTTTTTCTTCTTTGACTTTTCTTCGGCTGACCCTCTGCGCTCTCATTCGGCTGCGTTTTGTTTATTTTGCTACAGGCCTTTGGGCCTTCGGCCGTTGGTCCAAAGGTTTTTTTATTTATTTAAAAACAAAACCTGTAAATAAAATTCAATAAATATTAATAAATAATATTTAATTCTAAATTTAATTAAATTATATCATTTTAGCTCAAATAATAAAATTTATGCAATTTTTACCACTTAAGCATAAAACAATAATTATTCCCCTATATTAGTTAAATAAACTACCAAAAACTAAGATTATAAGGGTATAAAATGTGTCAAAATATGAACTCATCACCCGTGCACCGCTGCCGATACCGTCAGTCACCGCCAACCCTAGGTGGTACCCTAAACCCTCTCAACCCTTAAATCCTAATTATTCAAGCCTTATTCATTTTAATTGTATTATTATTATTATTATTATTATTATTATTATTATTATTATCATTATTACTATTAGGGGTTGAAACCCTATTTTTTTCATTATTTCGATTATTATTATTATTATTATTATTATTATTATTATTATTATCACTATTATTATTATGATAAAAATATTCAAACCCTTATATTATCATCATTTCAAATATTACTATTATTAATATTATCCTTAGCAATATTAGTATTTTATTAGTGTTACTATTATTATATTATTATTTTATCCCTAACACTATTATTAGCCTTAGCCTTAAAAATACTATGGTTTCTATTAATAGGCGAATTAGTATTATTTTTATTATTAATATAGCTATTTTTTCTATAACTAGTGTTAGTACTATTAGTGGAGGAAATAAAGCTGTTAGATTTACTAGTATAAATATGGCTATACATATTATTAAAAAAACCCTATTTTCACTTATAAAGTTTCCTTTAATAATAGTAATCCTAATCTTAGAATAAAATAGGAAATAATAGTATTTTGGTAGGAGAAAAACTAATCCTTAGTTTTTCCCTCTTATAGATGAAACTTGTCAAAACCCTAAGGATGCATAGGAGCGTGCTTCAAGATCGGTGTCGTGTTAGGTAAGGGTGTAGCTAAGGCCTTATGTGTGTTATGTGCCTTATATGCCTTGTATGCCATGTATCATGATATGTTATGTATCTTATGCTTATCATTATAACTATTTTATGTGTAGCGTAGCTTAGAGTTGAGGTATGATCATGTGTATCTTATGGCATGTGTACTATATGTATATGTTGTGATTATGATGTGATGTATTGTGGCTCTTTAGGACATGCATGCTAGGATATGTAATGTAATGATATAAGGTGAAAGGATGAAAAAGAAAAATGGGGAAGTAAGTTAACCAAAGGGAAGTAAGTTGACCAAGAAATGTGGAATTGACCTAAATACCCCATGATCCATGAGAGGAAGAATACAAGGGGAGACTTTAGGAAAAATAAAGTGGACGACCTTGCATGGGAGAATCTAGGGTTGCATAGGAGAATCTAGGGTTTTACATGGGAGTTTTAGGGTTTTGCATGAAAAACTTTGAGGGTTTGCATGGGATGGATAGAGTCTGCATGGGGTGAACTTTATGTATGGAAAGTTGACTTGGGGTGCGAGGAAGGTAATAGAAGATTTGTTTGGGTGATTGGAGGCCTTGGAAGAAAAATAGTACGTGGGATAGTATAAGGGTGCATAGTAAATCGAACTAGGGTTTAGGAGGAAACCCTAATCCGAGAGGGTGGTAAAAAGGAAAAATAAATGAGGGTGAGTGGAGTATGAGACGAGGATAGAAGATTATCATGTGAGGGATAATCATGAGCATTTGAGCATTGACCAGAGGTTTAATAATCAGTTTATTTGGACTATAGCTTGGCTTTTATTTATCTGTAAAGATTGTATGTTGTTATATTATCGTGCTTGAATTATGTGCCTTTATGTGTTGGCCTTAGTGCATGGTTACTTTACTCATTACGTAGTGTACTGACTACCCTTTTCATAGGTGCTTCTCATTCCCATGAGTAGAAGGCCTATCTAACTTTGTGCAGGTTGGTGATTCTGTTGTTGATGCTTTCAATGCTTGTGAGACATCTGGTGGGGCTGAAAGTTGAGCATGGACTTAGCTCGGAGATCGAGAGTGGTGTGGCCGGATTTCCCCTTTATGTTCTTCTATTTCATTATGTTCTTCCATTTTGTATTGGATTTTCCAAAACTAAACTTTTATTGTTTTGTAGACCTTATTCCTTTTAAGGAACTTTAATTATGTACTCTGGATTATGACTCTTTTTCACGCACTCTGATTTCTATCTTATAATTGTTTATACTCCTTTAGATTGCAAACTTTTTACTCTTACTCTAATTCCCATGTTATGAACTTTCTAGTTCTTTTATGAACTCTTGGTTTAAGTATTGACTTAAGTTTGATGGTAATCCTTTTTAGCCTTAGCACTTAGTACTGGAATGGTAGGAGTGAACCGGTGTCGTACTAAGTGTGGCGGTAATATCCTCAGAATTTATATTTTTGTCATTTCTCTTCCATTAAACCTTTTTATTAAATAAAATTTTTCAGTAGTGAATTTTGGGGGTATTACAAAGAGCCTCACATTAAGCCGATCAAACTTGCATAACATCATTTGCTTCCTGGAACAAAAATTGAATTAAACATAGTGGTCACACACGGTAATAATAATTGGGTAAAGTACCGGTAAAACAAACCTATGCTAATACAAGGTAAGACTCATGTCGTTCATAAGGAATATGATTATTCGGATAATACATAGAAAACATGCTAACATATACCACATGGAAACATACTACAAATAGTATATTTTACTAGTAGTGTGTTATTACTACTATCAAATTAAACTTATTCTAACCTAAATAATAATTACGAATATAGCATAGGATAAGAAAGAAGCATTCCTACAAAGTTGATGTGATTCCAAACTTTAAATTATTAAATAAAATATTTTAAAAGAAATAAATCAAATAGAATAAATAAATAAATTAAAACCCAAATAAAAAATGGAACTAGACACACACGCACACACTAAGACTATTTACAATATTCACATGGATTGGGGTTGATATAGGGAAAATAAATAAATAAAATCAAAAAAATAACTAAATTAAAAACTAAACTAATCTAATAATTGAATTAATCTATAAGATAAATAATACAAATAAAAATATTAAATTAAATTTATTAATAATGAAACTAATATATATATCTCATCCTTTTCCATCTTAATCTATATATTAAATTTTCAAAGCCAGTTCGTATGAAGCAAAAAAATACACATATAATCAAGTTCAATAGGCTAATAGTAAATAATTAACGCACTAACTCTCTCAATTCCTAAATTTGTGTAATTAGATTAACTATCATGTTTTTCTAATATTAATTAATCTCTCTAAATTAATCTTTGTTATTCACTTAACTTAAAGTAAATTAATTGTGTTAAGCTCTTAGAAAACTCATTAGCCCTGGCCAAATAAAAAACCTCATTCTTAAATCAACTAAAATAAATTATATTTTAATTTAGTCAGTTACTTAAGAAGATCCCAAACTAAATTAATTGTTACTTGTTTCAACTAATTATCTACTTGGTAGAAATAACTTGAATAGTTATAATGCTTAACCATATATAAAATTTATCACGTTTCATATAAAGGGAAAAAATTAAATATTAATCACAAATATAATTTATATATCAAAAGATTCAATTATTCATAATACGTAGCAATAATGCACAGTAAAAATAAAAAAACTTAATAAAATATGGACAATTGAAACTTAATATAGAGCACAAGTTTAATTAGAAATAAATCAAATTTTAATTAAATAATAATATAAAAAGATAGAAATTTAGAATAAATACAATAACCTTTTTGGTTGAAGTGCATTTGCTCCAACTAGTTAGTTACAACACACATGATTATAAAATTGCATGTATACTATAGTTATTCCCTCTATTTATATAAGTTCTAAGATTAAATTTAATGGATTCTTAATTTACTTTAGGAAGGAGTAGGGAGGAAGAATAACAATATCTATAGGGCCTATAAGATGAGCTCGGGCCAATTGTTTAAGGGAGTGACACTCCCATTTGTAGTATTTATTTATAGACTATTTTGTAAGGAACTCCGCTCCGACTTTCAAGAGCTAAGATGCCCTACCTATGACCCTTAGATTATTATTTGAGATTCTGACACTAGAGGCTCTCTTGCATCAAACCACCTTTAGAGGCCAACCGCAAACTGATTAGCTCTAGATGCCGATACCAAAGGATATATAACTTGATGGGTTGATTTTTGAAATGAGTGATGACACTAGTTATTTTTAAATTAGATTGTCAGGTCCAAAGAGTCAATCAAGCCCATTAATATGTACAAACAATAGGATCAAACCCAGCTTATAGGCCCAACTTGTATACAGGAATAGGCTCCCAAGGTCCAATCCATTATATGGGGCTTTAGAGGTCCCTTTACAATGAATAGCTTGCTTGGGATCTCATTTACCCTTCACCCTTCTCTTATACTCACCTCTTTATAAATTGGGGGTTCCCTCACATTCAAGAGGGGGTTTCTTATTCCCAACACATAGTAACACATTCTTCTTTTGCTCTCACCTCTCTCTACTTCTTCTTTAACACCCTTACCCCATCATCCCCTCAATTAGCAATCTTGCTACAACACATTTCAAAGAGCAACAAAGCACTCATCATAGATAATTAAATAGTTAGATTTTTTTTTGAAAAAATTAGGTTCATGCCTTCATTAATAAGCATACATAATTCTTATTATTTGTCTCTCATGCTACTCATAACATAGCCAACATATTAAGAGAGAATATACCTTTTTTTTAAACATTTTCTCTTGAATTTTTCCCCTTTAGAACCTTATCTTTGACTTGAGTAATTTTTTACCAAAGTAGGCATGTTTTACGCTCTATCCTACTCAGTACAAGAATTTAATAAATAAAAAAATAACCCCTATTTTCTACATCGATACTTCAAGTTTTTTTTTCTTTAGCAATTTTTTTTTATTTTTCTCCTTTCCTTTTTTTGGATTTTTTTTATTCTCTCTCCAACCTATGCTACAAATAGTATAAAGAGATATCAAATAGGATCTTGATTACCATTTAAAAGGAATAAATAAGGGTTAGATAAGTTAAAATAATTTTGAAACAAGTTAGAACTCGCTAAACAAGCTAACAATTCAAATATTAAATGACACATTTCCAAACTCAATATCAATGAGTGGTCTCATTTATCAAAACAATCCAAATTGAAGAATTATTTACACATCATCTAACTCATGCAAAACAAAACTTCTATACATGAAATTATTAATCATTTGTGGGAGTTTGTAGCTTTAGGTTGGGGAGAATGTCATGGTCTATGACTTCCCAAAATATATTGTGGACTGAAGATTTGAATGCTCCTTTGTTGCATGACTTCGTGATGATATATATCAAAATTCAAGAGATAATAAATGTATTTTGCGAGTATGAAGTTCATTTTAAATAATATTACACGATTATCACCTATTAGTTAATTAACTTTTAAAAAAACTATCATAATATCAATTAAGGGGGAACCATTGCTGGTTCAATCTAACTAAGGAATAAACTTTTTTAAATTTTAATTAAAACATAAATGTTTAGACTTTGTTTAAGATAAAAAAAAATCGGGTAAGTATAATGATGGAGGATAATAATAATAATAATAATAATTATTATTATTATTATTTATGCTAGGTACATATTTAGGTTAAAAGTAGGATTTAGGATAAATTTTAATAAAAAATTTAGGTGGGTTAATTTATAAAAAAATGTCAAATCTTATCATGAAAAAATGTATCATTTTTTAACCCAAAAAAAATCATAGAAGCCTTCATATATTATAATTATAATGATAATACATACTACTTTAATCATGGTATGAAACTAAAAAGAATATTAAACTCAATGGATTAAATTAAAATTACACTTTTATTAATACATGATAATTACTTATTGAATAATTCAAAATCATTAAATTTTATTAATTTTAAATTGGATTTTTAAATGATATGGAATAATTAAAAATAATATTAATTTAATATTATTGAATTCAACTAGAAAAATTAATTTTTTTTAAAAACAAATACCATTATTATATGATACATAATACAAACTTATTGGATAATGCTAGAATTTTTAACCTCTAAAATTATGAATTGGATTAAAATGTGATATGAATAATTCTAAAAGACATGGAGTTAAAATATTCAACTTAACTACCAAAATTAAATTGCTTTATTAATCTAACCAATAATTCTAAAATTACTATAGAACTAATAAAAATTTAAAAAAATACTCATTATATTAGTACTTATTGAAAAATTATAAAAAATAATATGGAATTAAAAATTTAAATTTGATTGAAAAAGTGAAATTAAAAGTACACTATTATTATATTAACACATGATAAATGCTTATTTGATCATTCTATAATTCATAATATTTAGGATTTTTAATTTGGGATTAAAAGTGATATCAAATAATTGAAAAACAAATGATATGCAATATATTAATTAACACTTAAGGAATTTTAACTTGGATTTGTTACCAATAATTTCATTGTTGCCATCCAATTCGAACCTACCTTTTAAATTCAATCAAAAACGATTTTCATTAATTGTTTCATATTCAATGACAATCATTGAAGCTCGAAATTTATCCTAAAATTATGCCTTTATTCTATTCAAAAATATAATATTTAATCATAATTAATTATATTTTATGGTTTATCGACTTACAGATTGTAGAGGTTAAAAAATCTTAATATGCGACAACAATGTTGATGAAAGCTATTAAAAAAAGTGTTGTATTTACATAAAATATTTCAAAAACTTGAATCATATAAATGTATTAAGAGAAAAAATAATTATTGCTACTCCTTGTGTTGCTTAACCATTTTTTAGAAAAGAAAAAGTAAAATGCCCTTAAGCTACCCAAGCACTACTCTAATAATAATAATAATAATAATAATAATAATAATGATGCAAAAACCAAAACTCTTTACAGACCCCATCAATTTTATATCCACCAATTTAATATATTAATTTTATAATTATCTTATCTATATCCAAAAATAATTTATTTATGGAAATTAAGTTTTATTATTTTTTAAATAATTAATATTTTGGAAATTATTTATTTATTATTTTATTTTTATTTATAATTAAATTTTATTTCTTTTTTATGCCTTTTGTTGTTGGTATTGTCACTATTACATAGTAATACTAATTAATTTGTGTTCATTTAGATTTGATTATCTAAATATATTATGAAATATATTAATTAAAACTTATTACTCAATTAATATTTATAATCTAAATTTTATTAGTTAATTTAATATTATTAAATTCTTAATTACAATTAGAATATTGCCTATTTTTTCAAAAAATTATTTGTTGAATATATATTATATTATAATTTTAATTAATTAATTTAATTAAAAAGTAAAATCCTCAAATTCCCTTATAATGACTATTTATCAACAATTATTCCCTAACAACTATCTTCTTTTCTCTTATAAAAGGGGGTCATGAGCTTCTAATTCCCTCATAAACCTACTCATTGGTTACTTTCATATTTAACTGGCCTAATATGATTATGAGTCTTTAACACCCCAAAACTACTTTTTCACCTTTTTCCACTTTCATCCTTGATTTCCTCATCTCTCATTTTCTCATCGTGGTTGTGTTGTCTAGGAAAATTCTCAACCTAAATCACCCTTTTTGGCTCCCTTTTAGCAAATTCAAGATCCTCTTACACCTTGTCCTTATGCTACCACTTCTAGCCCTTTTTTTACACTTTTCCCCCTCAACACTCAAGCGTTCACCCCCTTATTTTCCTACCTTATGATCTCCGCCCAAAAATCCTCCATTATCATTTTTCCTTAGCTAATTCCTTTCAACCTTTAATCTCAACACCTGAAGCTCTCCTCCTCCTTTTTCAAGGAAACTACAAGTGCTCCTTTGTTCTTATTTTCCTTAGCTTCTTTGCATTTTCCTATTTTTTCTATGTGTTTTATTTTTTATTATCTCTAAATGTTATCTCTTCTATTCTTTAATATGTGAGGAAAAAATTGGTGTTGAAGTAGCATAGTGGGTTGGTATTCTTTACCTGCAAACTTACTTAGTATGTAAATTTGGCTAGACCTTTTGGATCTAGAATTAACATGTTGTGTGTTGTGGTCTGTTTATTTTTAGCATGTATCCATGAACTAATCTATGTAAAAGAGTATGTTTGAGGGTTTGGAAGCTTGTAGTTGACTTTATAAGCGTAAAAATTGTTATTTGCTTGTATGAGAAAGTATGGAGATGAATGTGGCGTGATTACTGTGCAATTTGACTATTCAAGTGTTGATTTGTGAGGTGTAAGTGTTATATTCGATTTATGAAAAGTATTGGGTGGTATGAGTGTGTTTGTAATAAGGTTGGAAGCATGAAATGTTCGAATTGAATTTTTCCTAGTAGAACCAACCAACTAATTTTGGAAAAAACCAGTCCACTAGTTTATTAATCGACTTGTTTTGACCTACCAATTGTTGTTTTCACTAAAATTTGGTATGTTAGTTTGGCATGATACTAGTTAATTTGTTAGTCTTATGACCCGTCAACTGATGACACTAGCCGACTAGTCTTCCCATACCAATTGATTTGATTTATTGATTCTCAATAGTTTCTCTTGGTCCATTTCCCAAACCCATCAATTGGTTTGTAAGACCGGTTGATTGGTTTGCTTGTGACTTTTGGTGAACTTTTTGAGGGTTTACCTCTAGGGTAGACTTCATGTTTGACCTTAGACTTTCTTAAATAATGTTTAAAATGGGAATATATGGCTTAAGTATGGATGTGTGGTATGAATTAAAGTGTTAAACTTGAATAAAATATTCATGATTAAAGTGGAAAATAGTGGAATTCTTTGTTAACTTCCCTTAGTGGGTTACCTTATTATTTGAATTATATTGGTTATTTATATCAGGTCAATTGGTGGTTTTATTTTACCTTATTATTTGAATTGTGTTGTCTATCTATGTTGGTTCTAGTGATGGCTTTATCCCACCTTATTATTTGAGTTGTGTTAGCAATTTATATTGAGTCAACTGGTGGTTTTAATTCATCATTATATGAGTTGTTATGACTACTTATATTAGGTTGGTTGGCGATAGACAGTCCACCTTGGTTAACAGTGATGAATTATGTTAATTATCTATAATAGATTAGCTGGTGGTAAACAATTCACTTGTTTGAAAATGGAATTATTATGGCCATTACACTTACTATAGGTTAAGTATGGATAATGGAATATATGAGTATGGTTAGATTTGTTCTTTAAGATTGATTGTGAGTATTATGTGATAGCATGTTTGTATGTTTCATGCTATATGTGTTATATGTTGCCTTTATATGGAAGATCTTATTTACACAGTACATCGATATACTATTATTACAATTTGTGGGTCACCTATTGAAGGTACCAAAGGATGATGACGTTGACTTATATGATGATATGCTAATTAGGAGTGACTATACATGGATGGAGACTTAGAGTATAAGTTATCCAATAGTGCCTTTAGGGCCTTTTGTGACTCTAATATTTCTGACTCTTGTGTCTTTTTTTCTTATATTGTATTTTTAGGAGTTTATATCCATAACAATATCTTTTTATATTATATTACTTCTAGGGTCATATCAATTTCATGACTTGTTTGTGAATTATTTTAGTCTTATCCTTAGCATAAAAATAGCACACTAACCAGACTCATGCTAAAAGTAGTGATAACACTTATTTTTTAGTTTTCATTTTTGTAGTATCTATAGTTTTAAATGAAAAAAATTTGTTCAAAAATTTGGATTGTTTCACTCTTTCTTATAAAACCAAAAACTACCTATGTCTTAATTTTCAAATTCACCAAGAATCATTGCACTAATAAGGCCACAAAATATGACAATTCACATAGTGATAGTCACAGCACTAATAATTTTAAACTTCAACATCTTGATCTATCTTTGGCCAAAAGTAACTTTTGCTTAGGAAGGCAAGGGTCCTTTATCTTCCAAGGTGTCATGCATTGCTCATTGTGAATCATGCACATCTCAAATAAATACCTACTTGATCCTCCCTACTGGGGCATATATGTGTCTGCCTTTAGTGAACAAGAGTTCATCTTCTATCTAGAACCGGTGAACAATCCCATCTTTAACTTATTGAATCATCTTCAAATACCACTTGTCATTATGAGATTATTCTTTAATATTTTCCACAAAATCATTCTTAGTCTACATGAGGGTGGCAAAAATAACGGCACATCTTTGACTTAAGGCATCAGGGACAAATTATGTCTTCCGGGTTTGTGCTCCCAAGTAAAATTGTATTCCTGCAAAATTTCTTGCCAATAAGCCTATTTTGGGGAAAACTTCTTCTACTTTTGGAAGTATGTATTGGCTAGAGCTAGCAATCGGGAAAGTCGGGTCACTATCAGACTGGGTTATATGAAAATTGGGTCATATCAATTTCAGATAATATCGAATCATTTTATCAAGCTAGGCTAGGCTGGGTTTGATTCAAATCAAACTAATATCGGATAATATTGGATCATTCTAAGCTCTTGGATCAGGTCGGGTTGAGATCGGATGAACTCAGATTTGGGTAAATTTGGGTTGTTCTAATTTTGATTCAAGTTTGGATCGGGATCGGGTGAGTTCGAATTATTATATTTTTGGGTCAAGTTTGGATCAAATTCGAGTCATTTTAGTTTTGAGTCATGCCTGTGCCATTTTTTTATTATTTTAAGATGTTATTAAAAGCTAATTATTTTGAGATCATTTATTTCAATTTATCTTATTCAATTAAAAGTGAATTTTTATATTGATTGTTTTGGGCCTTAGATTTTTTTTTTTCATTATTACATCTTTAGAGATGTATTTGATGTTTCAAATTTAAAATTTTTCAAATCGGATCACTTTCCTTTTTATGTTAAGGTATAGCTTATAATTTAACTCTATTATTAGTTTGGTCATATTGAGTTCAAGTATTATTTTAATTTTACATTATATTTATATCTTGCACGATCCTTATATCATATTAACTTACAATAACCATTGATAATTGATAACAAATGAAGGCTTCTAAGGTTGTACTTCTTATATTATTTTTATAACATATTGATCACATCATATAAACATAATTTAAATAATAATAATAATACAAAAATAATGATAACAATAATAATAGTAATTAATAAATATCAATTATGAAAAAAAATAATAATAACCACACATTAGTTTTTTTTTATATTTTTTGATTCTATCATATCAAGCTAAATCATATAAAAATTAGATAAAGTCATTAATAATAACCATTATTGACAAAGGAACAACTAATATTGACTTCTTACTATTTAACGTAGTTGATGTAATAAAAAGTATTAATCTTTAATTTTCATAATGAATAATTAACGTATTCACTTTAGATTTTTCTTACTTTTCTATGATGTTATAGGTGTTATATTGTCAGGTATAGATACTAGCATATAATGTTCAAGGGTACAAAATTTTATTTATGTGTACTTATAATAGAATTGATAAAAAAATTTCCCTTGTTTGATTGGATTTTACTTATGAAGCAATCTCTCTCTCTCTCTCTCTCTCTCTCTCTCTCTCTCTATATATATATATATATATATATATATATATATATATACACAATTACTTAATTGTTCCAAATATTTTAAATATTAGAATTAGTATTATTGATAACTACATTTTGAATAAATAAATAAACTATGATTATGTAATATTGATTTTAAGTTGCAACAATAATTAGTTCATATCATAGTTGTTGTTCGGGTTTTGGTCGCTAGATTGTGGACTTGAAGACTTTGTTGGAACTTTTGGTGGACTTTATCAGTCGAAATGTTTTGGATATTATATCACTTGTGGCCCATAGGGCATGTTCTGTAGTCACTAGACTTAAAATTATAATAATTAGGTTTTAACCCAAACATCATATTATATTATTAATTAGTTGGAGTAATTAATAATTTAAGATTATTTTCTTAGGTTAATGTATTTAATTGGTTTCAACTGTTTAGTTGGACTATGTATTGTATCGTGACTCATGAGCTAAAATGCACCTTACTAATTGCTATTACATAGGATTTAAGTTATATATTTTGTATTTGGTGTAGGCTAGGTTTGGAAGAAATCATATGTGTTTGTTTCAACCCAAGATATATATTAAAGCTTTGTTCTTCTTTTAACATTTAGAATTGGCAAAGTTATGCACCTAATTTAGTGAATAAAGGTTACAAGCCATTGGTTTTTCTTCTCTCTTCTCTTCATCTCTTTTTAAGCGATGTTGTGTGAGTGAAATAATGCCAACGATGCTTGAAAAAAATGTATATATTCAATATTATTCCATATATTGAGTTAAGAAAGGTTTATAATGGAGGATGTTTCTTCCTATTATCTCCAATTCTTCAATGTTTTTATGAACTCACTTTGGTAGTGAGTTGAATTTGATGAATCTTTTCCATATTTGTGAATTTTCCTTCAGGGATCTTCATCATTATAAGCATATTGACAATAGTTATATCACATACATATCATTACAAGTATGTTCTAATATTTGATAAAGTAGATTATGATGTTAGCTTTATAAGCATTCATAATACCTTGACATTCCCAAGATAAATAGATGATAAGAATATATCACTTAAGTTGGTAAACTCGAGTAGTGTCATCCATGTTTGATAATAATATATATGAGGGTTTATCTAGTGAAAACTCGATTAGTGTCATCCATGTTTGATAATAATATATATGGGGGTGTATTTAGTGAAAAACACTACTTATAATGAGAATTGAGAACCATTAGTGTCATAAAACAATTATGGTAGTTTCATAAAACTATTACACTAGGTTTATAAACTAAAATGAGTATTTTTCTTAGTAACTTCAAGTAGTTTAATAAGCCAAGACAAGTATTTTTATTAGAAATTTAGAGTAACTTTATAAGTTATAATGACTAGTTTCAAAATATTAAACCAGCAGTGTCATTAGAAACTTAGAGTAGTTCCATTATAAACTTAGAATACTTTTATAAGCTGAAACGAGTTATTTCATTAGCTAATTTGAGAGTTTCATAAGATAAAGCACGTGGCTTTATTAAAATCTTAACCTAGTTTCATAAGCTAAAATGGATAGTTTCATTAGAACCTTATAGTAGTCTTTTAGATCAAAATGTGTAGTTTCATTATAAACTTAGAGTAGCTTTTATTGATATAAATTAATAGTTTTATTATAAACTTAGATTGGTTTCATACATGAAAGCTAGTAGTTTCCTTAGATTCATAGAGCACTTTAGTAGTTTCATAAATCTAGTGGAGTAGTTCAATTAGAAATTAGAGTAGTTTCATTTTTAGTATAGAAAAACTAGCTTAGTTTAATAAATTGAAATTAATAGTTTCATTAGAAACGTAAAGTCATTTCATATATTTTATATGTTATTGTTGTATCTTAATACTTAGATCAATTAAAAATAGAAGAAACACAATATATATATATATATATATATACACACACATAAGTAAAATCAAGTTTACTTTCTTTGTGAAACATCAAAATAGCGACATAATTTTTCATTAAATTACTTTTTTGTTTGGTATTAAACCAATATCCACCTGTAATAATCCATTTCTATAAACCCTGATTTAGATACCCTAATTTAAAATTTTATTATTATGTATAATTATGTATAGAATTAAATTAGTGTTGGATAATAATAATAACAACAATAACAATAAGAATAGTAATAATAGTAATAATAACAATAATAATAATAAAAACAATCAAAATAATAATAATAATAATAATAATAACTATAATAATAATGATGATGATAATATTAGTAATAATAATAATATGATAATTGGATAGGATTTTTAGTATTTAACAATCTCTTAAAATTAATTGATATTGTTTATTTATTTTGCTAATTACTTATTTAATTAATTAATTTTAATTTAAATATTTTACTATTATTTTATCCCAAATTTAACCTAAACTAAACTAATTTTCAGCCTTAGTTTAAACCGAACTGGAACCCCAACCAAGCACCTCTTCGTATGTACAGTAGTAACTAGGTAGTAACAATACCCTTTACACCACTACCCACCCCATCCCGTCTACATCAGCAATTCAACACTGAGTTTGCAACATCACATCAACCCATTGCTTATTTTCTTCTTTCCTGCCCTATCTCGTCTAGTCTTCTTGAAGCCACCAACCATCTCCTTCTTTTATTTTCTCCTTCGGTGTTTGAATTTGATCATCGGTGACAGTCCGTGGTTGCTCCTTGGTTGATATCACCATTCAACCTCTACCATCATCCTTGCTTCATCCGTCCCTCCATCATGCTCTCTAGCATTGAGAACCACCACCATTGCCATTGCTTCTTTCTCCTTCTTTTTCTTCCTACTCCATTCGTCCATCCCCATGCCCAGGTTTTTCTCCCTTCCCTACAAGTGGACTGAACTCCTCCGTCACATGTCATAGCCTCAGCAACCAAGCTTCTCGTGGAACCTCCCCATCTAGCTCGGTTTTTTATCACCATCCAAACCCCGCCATCGTCCCTTCTTCATCCGTCCCTCCGTCGTGCTCACTGAATCGAGAACCACCACCACCACCATTGCTTTTTTCTATTTCTTTTTCTTTCTTCTCCATTCGTCCATCCTTATGCCTATCACCCTAGTTTTTCTCCCTTCCCTATAAGTGGACTGAACTCCTCCATTGCATGCCATAGCCTCAACAGCCAAGCTTCTCATTGAACTTCCTCGTCGAGCTCCTTAGTTGTTGTCAGCCTGTCACCATTCAACCTCCACCATTACCCCTAATTCATTTGTCCCCCTGTCATGCTCTCTGGAATTGAGAACCACAACCACCACCATCGTTTTCCTCACCAACCATCTCCACATCCTCTGCCTTGTTCTCAGCCTACCTTGGTTGGCTTCTCCTTTGAGTTTCCTTGCTCAAACTATAGCAACACTGCCAACATCATGCACCACAAAGGCACCGTTTTTTTTTTATTTGGGTAAATCGTTGAGTTTTCTTTGGTTATAGGGAATTCAGGTAATTATAATCCCTATAATTCTACTTTTCATATATCCACTTAATATTGAAATCTTTCACACATTTTCTCAAGACATCAATCACTTGTAATACCTCAACCTTTTTTAGGAATAAAGGATAAAATAATGAGTTATTGAATAAATAAAAAATATATGTACACTTTATAATAAAAATAATAATACCAATTATGATAATAAAAATGATGCAAAAAATTATCATTTGGAAGCTATTTTAATTAACTAACCTAATATAAATTATAGATAAATCATGATAATTTTTAAATTAATGTAAATTATTTTAATTATATTCTTTATTACCCATCAATTCTCAAAAATCCAAAACACCCTACCATCTCTCTCTCTCTCTTTTCCCTTTTCTTTCCCCTTTTTATTTTCCTTTTTCCTCTCTTTCCTTTCTTTCATTTTCTTTCTTCCTTCCCGACCATCTGGGCTACAACCCAACAGGCCCAATAGCGCGAGCCCTCTTCTCCTCCTTTTTCTCTTCTCCTTTTCCCCCTGACTGGCCCAAGCCATTTCTCTCTTTTTTTTCTTTCCCGGGTGGCATCCTAAAAACGCACGCATGCCCCCTTATTTCTCTCATCTCTCCCTCTCCTTTTCCCTCTCTTCCCTTTCTACCCTTACTCCTAACCTTACACCTGCCAAACTCTCTCCCCCGCTGCCATTTTTGCAGATCCCCTACCTACTCCCCCTCTCCCCTTCCTTTTTTGGCCATGTAAGTTGGCATGTCCTAGTACGGTCCCCTTTATACACCCTCTTCCCCCTACCCTGCACTATGTCACATGTAGAAATTTCCTCCCTCTGTGCCTGCCTGTACCGCCTCCCCTACCACCATTGGCTGACAGCTACCTACCCCCTTGTCCTCTTCCTTCCTTTGTCCTCATCTTCCCTACTTGTGCCTATAACCCCCGGCCATGATCTCGTTCTCCTATTTTTTCTTCCTTGATCTCCCCTACCACTCCTTCTCTCACCACAACTTCAAACACTATCAACGCCGCCCCAACTCCATCCCGTCCTCTTCCCTACACCTCCCTACACACAATGAGCCCCTCACTTCCCTTTCCATTCCCCTCCTTTTTTCTCCCCGAACATGAAAAGTGGGCAGCTTGAGCTGCCTTTTTGCACTACCGTGCACCACCAACACTGTAACACCCCCAAATTTACTACTAAAAATTTTCATTTTAAGCAAAAGCGTATAATCAAATATTTTGGTGTTACCATCGTAATTGACATAAATTTGGCTTACCCCACCATCCTTATGTCGATCACAAGCCAAAATGATTAGAAAATTTAAAATATGATTAGAAAAAGATAGGCAACTTTTTATACATCAAATAAGTGTTTGGTGATTAACTCCAATTATAATATCAAAATATAACTAGAAAGGGATCCCATGAAATTAAGAGTCCAAAAAGGTATTCAGGTAAAAACTATCATCCGGAAAACATGATTCTATGTCCAACCCTGATATGAATTAATCACTCCTCCACATATATCGCATCAAAAGATGTGAAATCATCAACTTGTTCCTCATTGACCTGCACATAAATATTTGGGTTGTCTACTCGTTGGATTGAGCAGCACCCATAAAACGGATGATCAATACGCTATGTACTGAGTAAGGTAACAGTACAGTTAAGTAAGATTACACATAATACAAGAATTATCATAAGCAAATCATACATGCACAATAGAAGAAAGCCAGATAACTACTGATTCCAAGTATTTCATTAGATATGCCATATTTCAAATATTTTATTTACGTTGAGTTCAGCGACCCCACTATTCTTAAATCGGTAGAACGGTTTGAAACACCTCTCTGGGACAAGACACCCGATCCACTATTATTATTCAGTGGAATAGAGCCAACACCTCTCAGAGTAAAAATACTCTCGAGCCACTATTTACCAAATTTTGGTGGTGTTTAGACAAGATTTGGGGTGAAAATAAGGTTGCACGGACAAGAAAGAAGTTGCACTGGTAGGTAGTGCAAAATTTGTACGGTCGTGCAGTACCATAGCATAACCGGTCGAGAGAAAAGAAAACTCATGGCAGTGCAGCAACAGTGCACAAAAATTTGAAGGAAGAAAAGATGCACAACTAGGCGGTGCAAAAGTTGCACGACCTTGTAGAATTAGACCAAGAGGAAATTTATGCATGGGTAGACGGTGCAGGGTTGCACAGCTGTGCAGTAGCGTATCTGAGTATTTGCACGTCCATGAAGTAGGCCGTGCATAGGACATGCACTCTGAAACTCTGCAACAATTGTGGGGAAAGAGAAGGGAAAATAGGCGGCGGTCGACGGTGATGGCTGGTGACGGCGAGGTGGAAGGTCGAGCGACCTTGGTGGTTGGTCCATCGGCCAAAGGGCGGCTAGTGGTAGCTTGGGTGGTGCTTGTGGTGGATGGGGTGGTGGGGAAACTAAAAACAGGGAAGATGGAGGAAGAAGAAGGAGAAAGAAGGAAGAAGAGGAGAAGGTCGGGGAGCTGATGGATGGAAACAATATGGAGAGTTGGGGGTTATTTATAGTAGACGACGTGCTAAGGAGGAGAAAAATGCAGAAAAGTGACAACGGTGATGATGATGAATTTTTGCTGGGAAGAAGAAGAAGAAAGAAAGAAAGAAAGAAAAATACAAGGGGGAGATAGTGATGGCTGAGAGGGATATGAGTTAAGCAAAGGCACGAGGGGGTGATGATGGAGAAGGAGACGTGTAAGGGAGGAGAAGGCAGGGAGAATAATAAAGGAGAAGAAAGAAGAGGAAGGGTGGTAGGCTGGTAGGTGATGGCTGCAAAAATAGGGCGTGCATAGGGAGAAGAAGGAAGAAGAAGAAGAAGAAGAAGGGGGTGGTAAGGTTGGTAGGGTGATGGTGATGGTGATGGGCATGAGGGAGGCAAGTGGATAGTGGTGCATGTGTAGGAGAAGCAAAGCTTCTCACGCCACAAGGAAAACGACGTAGGAGAAGAAGAGAAAAAGAAAAGAAAAGAAAAAGGAAGAAAAGGAAAGAAAGGAAGAAAAGAAATGGAGAAAGAAAAGGAAAAAAAGAGGGAAGGTTATGGAATTAGGATTAGATTAAGAATTTTAGGATTAGCCGAATAATTTAATTTAGCGGAAATTTTAGCGCTTTTGGTTTTTGATTTTTGGTTTTGGTTAAAGTTTCAGGTTAAGAAATTTGGTTAAGGCTATCAATAAAATTTCTTGAGATTAGAGTCAAATTAGGGCTAACGATGCAAGATTAGGTTAGGCAAATTTTTTGGGTTTTACATTACACCTTGCGCCACCATTGTCGTTGACCATTCCTTCCTCCTTGCCCTACCTTCCAGGAAGGTTTTCCTGTGCCACAGACCTCCTCCACTACCCTTCTTCCCCTCTTCCTCCCTTTCTCTCAAGCACCACTATGAGACCTCCACCTCCTCCACTAGCCACATGTGCCAATACCTCCACAACCTTAAGAAACCCTACCCCACTCCTTCTTCCAACCCTAAAAATCCTCCTCCTAGCATCACCACCACCACTACAACCACCACGATTGTTGTCACATCACCCTCGCCTTCCTTTATCTAGTCGGGTCACATCCTCCCCTCCTTACTCATCTTAAGCATTTTATCTTAATATCTACTATTATTAACATTATTCTTATTCTTATTCTTATTATGGTTAAGAAAATAGGGAAAAAAAGGAAAAAGGGTAGAAAAGGAATAAAATAGCTAAGTTGGGTGTTCTCATTTTAGGTACCGAACCATTAATCACCCGTGAGGAGGCATAAGATCTCATTGCTTTAAGACCGAAGCCAATCAGGTAAGGATATGGTTATGTTAGGGTTATGCTTATGTGTCTTGGTTTTGGAATAAATGTACTTGTATGAAATGTATATATATGTACATGTGATCTAATTTTATTGAGAAGCTTGGCTTGTAAGGACCTAAGATAAGGATGTGTGTGGCCCTCACTACTTGTTTTATATGTGTTTGCAAAGTCTTATCATGCGTGGATGTAGGTCTTATGTGTTGTTGAAAAATGGTATACTTAAGACGGAGAGTCTTAGGTGGGGCTTGGGTGGATAAGGCGAATGAAATAAAATAGTGAGGGATAGAGTAAGTAAAATTTTAAGAGGGGATTGTTCTAACTATTCCTTAGAATAAGGTGGAGTAATAAAAACGGGTTTTGATGAAAAGAGGGGTTAGGGTAAAAACTCTTCATGGGGAGAGTGGGCTTTGCATGGGGGCAAGATCAACTTGGTGGTACCTTTTTTGGAGGTTGACCATGGGGAGGAGAGTGTGTTATGGGTATTTGGTGGACATGGGGGAGTTTTCGTACTTGGGAAGATAGGAAAGTGCATAGGTGCACAAATTTGGGTTTTGGGGGTCAACCCTAAGGATAGGGTGTTATATTGGGGAGAAGTTGACGGAGTTGGGTTGTACAACGGGGTTGTGATGAGGGGTGTACCACATGGAGGATGTGGGTCCAGTTAGATAGAAGGTGGAGTTGTGTAAGAAAGGGGTAAGAAAATAGAGGGGAGAAAGGGATGTGGGTGTGATATCTAAGCAAGTAAGACACGAATAATACACCAATTACTTAAAGTAGAAGATCATTGAGTCGGGCCTGTATGTAGGATACTTATAAGTCCACCGGTTATAATAGTGGTCAGGTGTATTCTGCCCTAGGTTGTAGTATATTACTGATCCATCGGTTATAATAGTGGGGGTCCCGAGCTCAAATAATGGAAACATTAGAGGATATTAATCTGTAACACCTCCAAAATTCACTACTGAAAAATTTCGTTAATTAAAAGAAAATTAGCGAAAGCAAATTAATAAACCGTGAATTTTGGGAGTATTACCGCCACACTTAGTACCAGACCGGTTCACTCATATCGTTCAAGTACTAAGTGCTAAGGCTAAAGGAAAATGAAATACAATTTGCAAGAATTTCAACATACTTAAATCAGAGTAGCGTACCAAACGTTTACAAGAATGAAATCCACCCATGGTGGTTACAGTATCAACATATACATTTAAAACCAGAGATTTCAAAGAGAGAGAGAAAAACCCTAGTAGTTCCGGATGAGACCTTACTCTCTTTCCCATTGTCCACTTGAGTAGCACCTGAAAAGACCTACAAGGGACACTGCCCATTGAATAGGCAGGGGCCCCACGAATGGAACCCTTCAGTACTACGGTACTGAGTAATCCTTTAAAGTCCCACTTAAAAGCAGGCTCGCAATGTAACACATGAAACAAGATACATACATATATAATAAATTCACACCATTAACATTCCCATAGCATATCAATGTATCGTTACGAACAATCGGTACTTATGGTCTTAAGCCATGTCATAATGTAACTCAAAACAATCAGGCCTCAAGCCACTGTTCCACTATAAGTAATTAGTACTTGCCCATAATTTTATTCACATACATAACTGGTTTTATTGAGCTCGGGACCCCCACTATTATTGCCGGTGGACCGGAATATATATAAAATCATCATCTAGGGCACAATGCTCCTGACCACTATTATAACCAGCGGATCGGGATATATAAAGAATCATCATCCAGGGCACAACGCTCCTGGCCACTATTATAACCGGTGGACCGGGATATATAAAGAATCATCATCCAGGGCACAACGCTCCTGGCCACTATTATAACCGGTGGGCCGGTACTCAATATCATAAATCACTGGGCCCGGCTCATTAATATTCCACTTTCAATTATAGTATCTTTCCTTTCTTTAATCATCACATCAATCATATTTATTTGCCTCGAATGGGAGATCAATAACCCGGGACACAAAGGTACACCGGTCGTACCGGTGCATATCAGCTACCCAGTACCCTTCAACCACGAACCCAAGGACACAAAGGTACCCTGGTCGTATTGGTGCATAAAGCTAACTCAGTACCCTACCGACAAGGACACCTAATCCATAAGTATGCATACCCCCTAACTAGGTCCGTAGAGCTAGAAAGAGTAAGATGTAGGGCCTGGCTGGGGCACAAAGGCACACCAGCAAATACCAGAATAATCGTGGACTAAACTACGTCCTTAGGGTAGCGACCCCTAAGGAGTCACCATTCCCGATCTCGAGGTCTTTCACTTTAAGTAATAGTGTCTTAATTAAGGTGATCACGAAAAGCACGATATTCCGATACTTATTCACTTTCGATCGTTTCGATATCATTAATCATTTCTTATTCAGAGGATTATCAGAATGTCACAGAGAAGTCATCAAGGCCATACCAATTATCAAATGCTCTTACTTAGCTAATCAGCCTTATTTAAATCACATTATCAAGTTCCACAATCACAACAAATTAGGTACAAATCACTTATTTACCCCCTTACTTATGTAATCGCCAAGTCATCCATTCCTCATTAACAAATTACCCTGTTACCCTTTAGGTTACACAATTCCCGAATTACCCCTTATCCGATTTAGGTTATCAAGTTACCTCCTACGCTTTTTAGATCACCATTCATTCCTCATAATTGCTACACTTATCACATTTCCCATTTGATTGGTTAAATTACCAAATCGCCCTTGAGTTGGATAATTTACCGAATTGCCCTTCTCCTTTATCATGATTACCATCCTACCCTTCTCAATTATTTTTAATTGCCATTTACCCCTTTTAATTATTATAACTCACAAATTACCCTCCTTCATAATTACCAGTATTAAGTTATCCTTCTTCATAATCATATTTATTAATTTACCCTTCTCCATATCCATAATTACTATGTTACCCTCCTCCATTATTAAAATTACCATAATACCCTTTAATTGATTAATTTACCAAATTACCCTGCGCTAGCATCATACTTATCCAATTACCCTTCTACAATCATAATTTAATTACTAAATTATCTTTTGTCGTTATCATAATTACCAAGTTACCCCTTACTCCCAAGTTTACCATAATATCCTTTTATTTACAAAATTACCCTTCTACAATCATAATTTAATTACTAAATTATCTTTTGTCGTTATCATAATTACCAAGTTACCCCTTACTCCCAAGTTTACCATAATATCCTTTTATTTACAAAATTACCCTTCTACCCCTTACTTTCAAATTACCATAATATCCTTTTATTTATGAAAATTACCACCATACCCCTTTTTCTTTTCAAAATACTATCTTACCCTTTTACATCCAAAATTATCATTTTTATCTTTCCTTACCAAATTACCATTTTGCCCTTCTTTTCCAAAATTACCATATTAACCTTTTACTCACAAAATTACCATAATACCCCTTATAAAATTATCATTTTGCCATTCACTTGTAAAATTACCATATTGCCATTTATTTATGAAATTACTATTTTGCCCCTCTACTTCCAAAATTTACCATATTTCCCTTTTACTTGAAAATTTACCATAATGCCCTCCTTCATCCAAAATTACTATTTTACCCCTACTTCCACAATTACTAATTTCACCACTTACTTATAAAATTACTATTTCTCCCTTCTACCTCCAAATATTACCATATTGCCTTTTTCCCTCGAAATTACCACTTTACCCCCATTATTATACCACTTCTATTAATTTAACATTTTCACATGGAATAACAATATTAGTGCTCCCTTAACAATGTTCAACTCCACCAACCATTACATTTGACATGATACATATTAGCACCTACACATATTAGGCCGTAATCTAACCTAAGGAAAATTACAAAAATACCCCTCGGGTTCACAACAATATTATTCATGCATAAAGGGGTCACAATCACATAAAATGACATGGATAATTGATTAACACTCTCATTAATAGTCAAATTCTTCCCTTAGGAAATATCTCCACACATATTACATAAAAGAGCATACTTTCCTTTTTATTAAAGAATACAAGCAACCATATAATTTATATTAACAACCATGTATCGACCATAATAACATATTAAAATTCCTAATGTGTAAACATACGTTTATCATGCATTTAAGTGGGGTTTAACGATTACCTTAATCCCGCAAAATATCAAACCTTACCAAGCATAATTAGCAATTCAACACCTAAAATAACATCCATCACTATTGTGTTAGAAATAAGAAATAAAAAGGATAAGACTTTATAAAAGAAATTTATTTAATAAAACACTTTAAATAATTATCATTATACCTCAAAAATTTTCCAAACAATTTTCAACACAAGGGGGAAAGCTCACGCTGCATGAGCAGCGTGAGTGTCATGAATAAATGGGAGGGGAAAAGGCTCGAAGAGGGGTAAAGGAAGAAAAATGAGCCATGTTTGGGTTGAGGTCTTTGGACTATAAAAGAGGGTGGTTGGGGGAGGTTTGGAGGAAAGGTAAGGATGCAGGAGTGAAGAGGGGGTGTTGGTGGTGGCCAAGGATGGTTTCGCGGCGGCTGAAGGTGGCGGAGACGGCGGCGGCAAGGCGGCGAAGATGGCTGGCGATAAGGGGGAAAATGGGGAGAAAAGAAAGAAAGGGTGGAGAAGGGAGGAAGTGTAGGGATCAAGGGGGCGGCGTGGGGGTGCAGGGCAGTAGGGGGTGGTGGCAAGAGTCGGCGCAGGGGTTGGGTGTGGCGATCGGAGCGGCGGACGGCGGCGGCGCAGAGAGAAAACAGAAAAAAAATGGAAAGAAGGAAGGAGAGAGGAGGGAGCTCGGGGGAAAGAAGATGGCTCGAAAATGGGACGGGAAAATGGACGAATGGGAGAAGAAAAGAAGAGGAAAGGTAAGGGGGCAGATGGCATGGCATAGGGCGGCAGGGAGGCGGTAGGGTGGCAGGGAGAGGGTGGCGATGGGAAGGAGGGAGTTGCAAACATGGATAGGGTGCAGGGGTAGCTCGACTCGAAAGAGGGGAGAAGAGGACAGGGTAGAGGGAGGGAGTAGCAGGGGTAGGTGCGGTGGCAGGCGACGGCAGTCGCAGGTGGTCGGGCGGCAGCTGCAGGTGGTTGGGCTGTTGTCGCCGCCTGGGGGAGAAGAAAGAAGAAAAAGGCTGTGGTGGCTGGTCGGGGGAAAGGAAAGCAGGCGGCCGACCGATCCAGGGGGGGAAAGAAAGAAAAAAAACGAACGGGAGGCCGGCCGGGTCAGGTGCGTGAGAGAGAGAGGGGCTGAGGGGGAGAGGGAGAGGTGGGCCGAGGCCCACTGTGCGGGAAGGGCTGGCCTGGGTGTGGCGGCCCGAGGGAAGAAAAAAAGAAAAAGAAAGGAAGAGGGAGGAGAAATGGAAAAAGGGCAAAAAGGGACATGAGAAAATAGGAAAAATAAAATAAATTAATTTATAAAATTATAAATGTATTATTCTTGATAAATTATTTAATTTAATAATTTAATTCATTATAATCTAATATATTAATTTAAGAAGGATAAGGTTAGTAAAATGTTGGTTTGGAAAAATTATTTAAATAAAATAATATGGTAAATAGCAAAATATTTATTTTAAATTTATTAAATACTCTTACCCAAATTTACGTACTCTAAAATCCATAAATAATTTAAAAAGCAAATATTATTTTAAATAAAAGTTATTTATTAGAATATAGGTTTTCGAAATTTTTGGGGGATTACATAATCTATGGCAAAGACACTAATCACTTACAGTGGAACACCATGAGCTTCGGGACCGTGTGTAAGATATTTATTGGTCCACCTGTTATAATAGTGGTTAGGAGCGTTTTGCCCTGGATGGTATTAGGTTTACCGGTCCACCAGTTATAATAGTGGTCAAGTGAATTCTTCCCTAGGTGACATAGTTATTGGTCCACTGGTTATATTAATGGGATCCCCAGGCTAAATTGGATATAATTCGAAAGATGTGTAAATACTACACTAATGGCTTTAAGTCCCGATAAGAGCAAATGATCTAACATAATATGTTATATACATTATATCTATGTCATGCATTGCTATTGAAATACCCCAAAAATTCTAATTTAGAAAATTATGTTAAAATAGGGATTTATTAGGGAAATTAATTAAATAATTATTTCATTAAAATAAGGGGAGTATTTAAGGTAAAATCAAGAGGAAAATAATAAAGAATTTAATTAGGGAAGATTAGGGCATTTTGCTAATTAAAATAAAATTTCGAAAAAATTACTCAATATATCCTAAATTAATATAAAAAGAAATTTATTTATTATTTTATTATTTTAAAATATTTAAAAATACCAAAATATTATAAATACCCCAACTAACCTATTTTTCCTTTTCCCCTTTTTTCCTTCCTTTTTCTTTCTTTTTTCTTTCCTATTTTCCTCCTTTCTCCTTTTCTTTTTTTCCCTTCTTCCACGGTTTGGGCCTGCGCCCCTTGCAGCCCAACTCTCGCCCCTCTCTTCTCTCCCTCATGCGACCTAGCCCGCTTTTCTTTTTTTTTCTTCCCCTCGCCAGCCGGCCTGCCACCTCCTTTCTCCTCCTTGTCCCTTTCCTTACTAATTCCAACCCCGACCTACTTATACCTACCCTCACATGTGCCTCCTTCCCATTCCTTTTTATCATCCCCGACCTAACCAACCCTGCAGAATTACAGGCTTGTTCCAGCTTGCCACCGCCAGTCGGCGAGCTTTGCCACACCTTCCCCCTTTTCCTCTTCTCTCTTTATCTTATCCTCTCTCCAATTGCCTATAAATACCCCAATTGATCCCCATTCAACCTTATTTTCCATGTCTATAAATTTTAACCCTCATTGCTCCCCCGCTGCTTCAGACGCCGTTCCCTGCCGCCGTTTCCCAAAGTGGTCGCCTGAAACACCACCCAAAACCTTCCCTGCATTACCCTCCACCGAACCATACCACTCACCACCCCTAGTTACCCCTACACAACCACCTCAACCGTGTAAAGTTGACTGCTCGATCTGCCACTTTGCACCCATTGCCGCCCCTCTCGTTGTTGTGCACCACCTTCTCTGCCGCAACCACCGCCTCTCCTGCCACCCAATCTACTCAGCAAAGCCTCCTCTACCTTCCTTTCTCCCTTCCTCCCTCTCCTTCACCCTTCCTCCTTCTACACCATCCTCGGCCACAATAACGACCACCACATGCACCGCCACCACCACTCTAACCCTCTCAACCCATAGAATCCACCACCACCACCACCACAACCACCATCTCACTCTCCCTCTTTTAGCCTAAAAAGCCACCTCTCCAACCCCACTTCCTCCACCACCATTGCTAGGGGTGTAAACGAGCCGAGCAGAGCCGAATACCCCTGGGCTTGAGTTCGACTCATTTAACTAAACGAGCCTAAAATAATGTTTGGGCTCGGCTCGTGTAACTATATGAACGAGCCGAACCGAGCTTTTACTGAGCCGAGCCGAGCTTATGAGCCAAAGTCAAAAAATGAACCAAGCCCGAGCCTCACTTTTAGGCTCGTTTAACTAAACGAACGAGCCGAACCGAGCTTTTAAAGAGCCGAGCCGAGCCGAATATCGAGCTGGCTCAGCTCATTTACAGCCCTGGTCCACTGCCGCCGCCTAGCTGCTGCCACCACTAGGTTGTGCCCTAACCTTCCTAACCCTTAAATATAATTAATGTAATTATTATTTTATTTTATTAGTGTTATTATTATCATCATCATCATCATCATCATCATCATCATGATTATTATTATTGTTGTTGTTGTTGCTGTTGTTGTTGTTGTTATTGTTATTATTATTAAAATTAACATTAATAGCACTATTATTACTAGTATTATCATTATTAGGGTTATTCAAACTATTATGGTTATTATTATTATTGTTGTTGTTGTTGTTGTTATCATTATCACTATTAATATTATTACTATCATTATTTTTATTATTATTATCATTACTATTACTATTTTTATTATTACAATTATTATTATTATTATTTGAGTTATTATTATTATTATTACCACTATTATTGTTATTATTATTATTATTATTATTATTATTATTATTATTATTAAAGTTATTATCTTTAGTATGGTCGATATTGCTAATAATACCTTAACATGGACCAATATAACTACCTATACCTACTTTGACTAGTAATAGCATGATTAGCTACTTTAATAATAATACCCTTATTTTTACTAATAAAGCTACTATTATTGTTAATAATCCTAATCCTAGATTATTATAAAGGTAAAGTAGAATTTGGTAAGAGGGAAGTTAACCCTAGTATTTCCCTCTTATAGGTAAACCAAGTCCAAACCCTTAGAAGGCGTAGGAGCGTGCTCCAAGCTCGGTGTCATTTTAGGTAAGGATGTAGTTAATGCCTATTATATGTGTTATGTACTTTGTATGCCATGTGTTAGTGTACCTTATGTGATTATGATCATTTACTTGTAGCGCAGCACAGAGCTAAGGTATGTTTATGTGTTCTCCTTATGGCATGTGTAAAATGATATGTATGTTGTGCTTATGGTGCTTATGTGATATGGCCCTTTAGGACATGCATGCTATGATGCTTTAATGGTATAGTGTGGGGTGAAATGATGAAAAAGGGAAAAGGGGGAAATGAGTTGATTAAGAGGGAAGTAAGAATGACCATGGATCTCATGACTTATGAGAGGACAAATAAAAGGATAATATGGACAAAATAAGAGAGTACAGTGAATCTTGCATGGGGAACCTAGGGTTTACATGGGATGGATGGTGTTTTCATGGAGATTATCCTTATGTGGAAAAAGTTAACTTGGGGTTTAAGTAAGGTGAGCGAAGAGTTTTTGGGGTGATTGGAGTCCATGGGTGAAAATTAGTACGTAGGTTGGTATAAGGGTGTATGGGGAACTTGGCTAGGGTTTGGGAGGAAAACCCTAAGTGGAGGAATTGTGGAAGGGAAAAATAATGGAGAGAATTGGAATATGGGGTAAAAGTGGATGGATGTCACATGGAGGGTCAGTGTGTGTGTCATATAGAAGAAGGGATGGTAGGTGAGAGTAATGGAGAGATGAAATATAAGAAAAGAGAGGTGTTAGGGTTTGGGGTGGCCAACTAAGGTTTCGTGGTCACATGTGTAGAATGAGAAGTAAAGTAGGATGCTTGGGATTGAATTTAAGTAAGATGATGAGTTGGGGTAAAGGAGCATGAGTTGTGTGGGATAGAGGAAGGTTGGGTCCTATAGGCCAAATTAGGGTTTTCGAGAGGAAAACCCTAGAGGGCGATAAGGAGTTGACTCAGAGGTATGGGAAAGTGGGCCTCGACCTACACACTTAGGAGTTGGGTATTCATGGTAAATGAGAAGAAGAGGGAAACAATGTTAGGACGTATTAAGAGGTGCTGAAGTCCTAAGATATGGGACGGGCCCATTCAGGAGAATTGTAGTAGACGAATTGTGTGAGCTGGTAGTCCAAAGGACATGCATGTCTAGGGTGGTAATATCTGTCGAATAAGATACTAACCACTTAAAGAGAAAGATTTTTGAGTTAGGCCTAGATCGGTTCACCAGCAAATAATAGCGGTCAAGTGCCAGGGTACCCTGGAGACCATTTATCCGGTGAATAATAGTGGTCAGGAGCGCTCTACCCTATATGTTTCTAGTCCACCGGCTATAATAGTAGGAGATTCTGAGCTCAACAAAACCAAACCTAATGATGTTAAAATATGGAAAGATACTATCTACTTATAATAAAACACCATGAGAGTTGAGGCTAAACCGGTTCATTGGCGAATAATAGTGGCCTGGTGCCTTATGCCCTAGAGACCGTTCCACAGGCGAATAATAGTGGCCAGGTGTGTTCTGTACTCGGTGTTTTTTTGGTCCACTAGCTATAATAGTGGAGTTCCCGTACTCACATGGATTGATGATAATAATGGTGTGAAATGGGAAATTTGATCAGAGATCTAATAATTAAGTTTAACCAGACTATATCACGACCTCTACTATCTGCATTGCTTGTAAGGTTTCTGTATGATCCTGCTTGTATTATATGCCTTTTTGTGTATGGCCTTAGCTGCATGGTAACCTTGCTCAGTATGTAGTGTACTAACCACCCGTTTTATGGGTGTTGCTCATTCCCACGAACAAAGGGCCCTGATAAGTTTGTGCAGGTAAGAGACTTCATTTCGATACCTATGATACTTATGAGGCATAGGGTGGGGCTAAAAGTTGACCTTTGGACTTGGCATAGGGGCCCAAGAGCGATTTAGACCAGACTCTCTTTTTGTCTCTGTTTACTTATGTTTTTGTTTTATTTCGTATTCTATCCTTTATCCCCTTGGGGACTTTGACTATGTACTCCATTTGGGTTGTAATAACCTTTTATTGTGCACTCTAATTCTCTTGTTACAAACATTTCAGTTTTCTATGAATCTTTGTTTTAAGTGTGCCTAATTTCCTTGTAAAAATTTTCCTTAGCCTTGTGGTTGGTATGAGACTGGCCAGGGGTTGGGCTTGTACTGATCATGGCGGTAGCACCCACATGCCTGTATTTGTTTTAATTAAACAAATTTTTTAACTGTAGTTTTTGGGGGTATTACAAGCACATTGAATTTAAAGATATTCTTAAAGCATCTTTAAGAATAATTTCTAGTAAGATTTGTTTAATTTATGACATATGGAAAATATGCACAAGACGTGATTATCTTATTCTCACTGTATATTATGTTGATGATAATTGGAAATTGAACTCTAAAGTGTTAACATTTTCCCATTTTCCTCCTCCCCACATTGGTGTAGAGATATATAATCTATTACATTCATTGATTATTGATGCAAGATCATTCCCCCTCATGTGATGATAATAATCTATTCATAAATTCTTCTAAGTTAGGAGAATCAAAAACTCTCCTTACATGGACTAAAATATAAGTTATATTATATGGAGCCATGCAAAAAAAAACCATCAACTCACCACCTTTTTTGGCTTCATTATGGATTGAATATAACTCAAAGATATGGATTGAAAATCCATGCAAGATTTGCCCATCATCTAGCAAAATTCAACACATGGAGCGCACATTATTCGAAAATCACAAGCATGCAACTACTTCACTTTTGCAACATATTTTGGAGTCAATTTTTGGTATTTTCTAAGACCTTAATTAGAATTAATTAAGTGGAGTTAATGCCTTAAAAGTAGCCAAATAAATGAGCCAAATGGGGGTCTTGGGGAAGGTTTATTTTTCCATCTAGTTAATACATTAGTAATGTACTAGTTTTCCTTTTTTTTTCTTGTAATTTCTATTTCCTATGTCCTAATTATTAGCTTGTAAACCTAATGTAACATCTAGTGCATAAGAAATAGATGATGGGAGGCTCAAAACATCATCTCCCATGCTGATTTTTTTAGTCCTACCATAGTTAGCATACATTAGAGTAGAGTTTGGTTAAGTTGAACCCTTATGGTTACCTAAGGGTTGGTTGTAATTTTTTCAACTTCTTAAACTCATATATGGGTGTAAAGAGGAAGGAAAGAGGTATCCTTTGAGTATTCTGCAGGCCTTAAGTCGTGTGTTTTCATTTCAACCAACCTAGTGCATAGTTTATTGAGTTTTACAAAATCTTGCAATATTTATCTTAAGAGTTGTTACCTTAAGTGGTGATTATACGTATTTTATTTAAAGGATTAATTGAATATCAAATCATTTTCCCATCTCATCCTCTCTTCTATTTAATATTTTTTTGGAGCTAACCCTAATTTCCATCATTAACTCTTAGCAAGACCTAGATTGTTTATCATTTTATGCATCAATTATGGAATAGGGAACTAAAAAATAGATTTTTACCATGATTGTGGACAATGCATCAAATATGATCAATATGATTATGAATATAAAATCCAAGTTGCTTGGAACTTTGGTGTGTGAGGGAAAAAAATTTCCATGTTCCTTGTTCAGCTTATATTTTGAATTTGATAGTGAAAGAAGGAATGAAAAAAATTGAAGAATGTGTTGTGAAGTTTCGAGAAAGTATCAAGTATACAGATGGATCAGAAGGTAGGATAATTAAGTTTTATGAATATGTTGTGCAGTTGAACATATCTGTTTTTGCAACGTTGTGGTTGAATGTTGCAACCAGGTGGAATTCTAATTATTTGATGATCAATAAAGCATTACATTATAGTCATGCTTTAGACTATTATGCATTGAATGAACCTAATTTCAAGTGGCATGTTTCAAGTAGTGAATGGATTAGAGGTAAAAAAAATTATGATTTGTTACAACCATTCTATGATATCACAAATTTGTTTTCAAGAACCGAGTATCCGACATCCAATTTATACTTCTTTAATGTATTGATTATTCAAAGGTACCTAAAGAAGGCAATGTCGTGTGATGATATGGACATTATTAGAATGGTGGCTCAAATGTATGAAAAATTTGGAAAACATTGATCATACTACTCTATGATTCTAGCTTTTCTATAATTTTTTATCTACGTTACAAGTTTGATTTCGTGACATTTTTTTTCACAAAATTGTATGGAGCTGACAAGGGTTCACAGGTGACCAAAGAAGTGTATGCTTAACTTCTTGACTTATACAAGTATTATGAGGATAATTACCAAGTATCTTTAATTTCGTGACATTTGTTTTCTATAATTTTTGTGTTCCAATCACGTCTACTCAAGAAGAAGTCGACACTTGTCAAAGAAATGATGACATAAGGGTAAACTATTGTTGTTAGATATTAAGTTTACTAATATTTGTTATATTCATCCTATTATTTAGTTAAAAAAATTTTATTATGGTTTTATACAGTCTTTTTCCTTTTTTTCTTTTTATTTAGGAATTTGACTCTTTAATATTTCTTGGAGATATAAATATTAGAAAAACTTAATTGGATAGCTATCATGAAATTCAAAGAATGGAGCGATTGATTAGGCTTGATGTGCTTTCTTATTGAAAGGATAAATACAGTTGTTTTCTAATACTTAGTTTCATGGAAAAAGATATTCTCACTATTCCAGTCACCACAGTTGCTTCAAAGTCTACTTTCAGTATGGGTGGTAGGATATTGAATAAGTGGAGAAATTCTCTTTTGCTAAAAAATGTTGATGTGTTGGTAACAAAACATAATTGGTCATTTGGATATAGAGGTAATTTAAATATTTAGATCCATTTATTTTATTATGGCTATATTTTTTTTCGTGAAATAACTTATATTTTTGGTATTTGAACAGATCTTGAAAAATATGGTTCTATTGTGGACTTGTCTAAATAAACAATTAGGCTAATTGAAGAGTTGAGGTTTGTTTTAAGCTACTATATTTTTTGCTAAGTTGGTTGTTCTTCGCTTTTGTTGAAATTATTAGAGAACAAATGAGAAAATTAACGAAAGATCTTTGAAATGTAAGTGAGTCTGTTAGATTATGTCTTTTAAAAGCGATAATTATATCTTACATATTTGTATCATCTAATGTCTTTTCTTTGTTGAGGTGAGAGTAGTATTTGATTTTAGATAATATATTTTTAGGTTATGTGATTTATGAAGGTTAGCATCAAGTGGCTACTTATATTTTGATGTTGAAGCTTACATTTTGATGTTTTGTGGCTAGTGTTATCCCTCAAGGCTTGGCAGTCAAGGAACTGGAAACAACTTTTGGTTGATTATCTTGCATATAATGGTAGAATGTAGATTATATCCATTCATTCCATGTTTCCTTAGATATCATATCTTACCTTTTGGATATATCCAATATTATAGAAACTTTTGAATATTAGAGCTTGTTTGAATTGGTTTAGTTGTATAGATTTTGTTTTGTTAGTAGAGCTACCTATACGAGGAAAGCCTATAAATGTTATTGATAATCCTTCTCTAAGCTCCATGCGTTTGGTTGTAGTACTACCAAAATGTGGTATGTCAACTACTTTTTGATCTTCTAGGAATATAGAAGTGCTGATTATGTATTATTTTGACATTAAAGCTACCAATATATAGTAAACTCTAGCTTTTGATTAGTTTAAGTACACCAAGTAAACTAAGTGTTGGATGTATATCTTTTTAGGCTTTTTAAAAACTTATACGGTGCCTTTTGAAGCTTTTTTGTATTGGATATATTTGTATTATTATTATCTTATGGTGCCTTTTAAGGCTTACATATTTGTGTTTGAGTTAAATAGGTATTGGAAGTGGAAGTGTTTATATCGTGCCTTTTGCGACTTACATATTTGTGTTTTGAGCTACCAATGTAGAGATGTACCTTTTGAGGCTTTTTAAGTGCTTATATGGTGTCTTTTGAGACTTGTATGTTTGTATCTTGAGTTTAAGGTATTAGATGTATTTGCACTTTTATTGTATTATGATACTAGATGGAAGTGAACTAATATTTAGATGACATAGTAGAGTTTTTCCTTTTTTTTCTCTATTTTTATTTCTATACTTTAATACAGGTATCCATAGATATTCATATTGTATTTGTATATACATAAGAAGTGATATAAGGTTTAATAAAGTATATTGTTTCTAGAATTTCATGTTTTATAAAGTTTTGAAAATTTTTAGTTATGGATTAATGTTAATTTTGAGGTAGTATTGAGTTGAATCTTTATAGATTTATGATTTTTAGGGTTATATCGGATTTCGGATAAATAATAGATTGGGTCGGGTCATTTTGGATTTATAGTTTTTCGAATTATATTAGGTTTTGGGTGAGTAGGGGTTCGGTTGGGTTTATTCAGGCTGATGATTTTTTAGGTTATATCAAATATTAGATTGAATCGGATAGGTTTCGGGCTCTTAATTGTTTGAATAAAATCACATCTAATTTTGGACGAATCTAATAGGTATTCGTAGGATTTTTTGGGTCGGGTCAACTTTTTCCAGCTCTAGTATTGGATACATTATCTATTTTCACAATAAATTGGGTTCCTCGCAAATAATGATGCCAAAGATTAAGATAATGAACAACAACGAGCATTTCTTTTTCATGTGCAGAGTACCTTTGTTCAACATCCTTCAATTTCTGACCTTCAAATACAACTGGATGGCCTTCTTGCATAAGCACCCCACCAATGGCTCAATCTGATGCATCGGTGTGAACGTCAAAGGGTTTGTCAAATTATGGCAACCAAAGAAGGCTTTGAAGCTACTGATCTCTTAATTTCTTTAAAGATTGTTTGACATAAAAGGGTCCATTCCCATTTCTTATCCTTCTTGAGCAAATTTGTCAATGTCGCAATCTTCTTTGAGTATCCCTCAATGAATTTCCAGTAATAGTTAGCCAAGCCAAGGAATGAACAAAGTTTTGTGACCTTTGTTGGTGTGGGCCAATCAACTATTGTGTGCACCTTATCTTCATCAATCCGAATTGAACCCTTACATATCTTGTTCCCCAAAAACTTGATCTCTATTTGACCAAATTCAGACTTCTCCTTCTTCACGTATAACTGATGTTCTCTTACCCTGCCAAACACCTTCTTTAAATGCTCCAGGTGTTCCTCTAGAGACTTGCTATATATTACAATATCATCCAAGTAAACAACCAAAAACTCATCGATATATTCTTAAAATAATTCATTCATAAGATTGCAAAAGGTTGCTAAAGCATTTGTGAGCCTAAAAGGTATTACAAGAAACTCATAAGAACCATATCTTGTCACACAAGTAGTATTTCCCTCATCTCCTTCTGTAATTCGAACCTGCCAATATTTCAAGCAAAGAACTAATTTGGTAAAATAGGTGGCTTTGGATAAGTGATCAAACAGATCATCAGCATAGGGAATTGGATACTTCTTCTTGATAGTAAATTTGTTGAGGGATGAGTAATCGATACACATACAAAACAAACCATCTTCATTCCTTTGGAAAAGAATTGGTGCACCATAAGGAGCCCTAGAGGGTTGGATCAACCCTAATTCCATTCAATTGCCTTCTCAATTCTGCCAATTCTGAGGGGGCCATGTGGTAGGGCGGTCTAGATAGGGGCCTCGCACTAGGCTCTAATTCAATTCGATGATACTCAACCCTTTTTTTTTTGCAGGGGCTTTGGTTAATTCGGGGGCATTATATCCTTAAATTATTCAAGAAATTCAACAACTTCAATTGGAACTTCCATGAACCAATCTTCCTTGATTTCCATTAAGGCTGCCAAGTATGTCTCCTAACCTTTCTGAACTCATTTCTTGACTTGCATTTCAAATAGCAAGTCAATTTCCTTCGTTGTTCCCTCCACTTGGTCATGAGTCTGTGCCTCTACAAAGTAGGGCTGCTTTTCATCATTAATCATGATACTGCCTAAGTGGGAATCACGACTGCTTTAGCATGAGTGAAGAACTCATTTCCCAGCACTAAGTCAAAATCATCAAGAAGAGAAGCTAGCAAATCACAAGTACCTATCCAACTACCAATCTAAAGAGTTGCATTTTTTACCATACCACTTGTAGGACGGGCACTAGAATCCACTGCCTTCAATTGATGATGGCATGCTACAAGTTTGAGGTCGTGTCTCTTTATTACTTTATCACTAATAAATTTGTGGGTTGCAACAGCATCGACCATAGCCATGATGTCTCATCCATTTACACAAATATTGAAGTACATCAACCCGTGCTTTAGCTCAAACTCATCTACCATGACTGCATTAAGGATGTGTAAAGGGTTAAGTTGTGACTCCACTTGGTCTTCCTCTGACTTTGATTCCGTAAACAAGGTAGCCAACTTTTCTCTTTTGGGGCATTCCCAGGCAAAGTGAGGGCCTCTGCAAATAAAACATCTATCTGTCCTCAGCTTCTTGGATAAGGTTCCCTTTGTTTGAGAAATAGGGGGCTCTGGCCTCTTTCCTTTATGGAATGCCTTCTTTTGACTTCCATTTTTATTTTGGAACCCTTTTCTTCTTCAATCTCGAATTCCCCTTCTTATCTTTTCCATGATGCTTTCCATCCATCGACGGGCTAATAGCTTTGAATTCTATCAATGATTACATCATGAACATAGTAGTTACAACATCTCCAACATATTGTTGCATAAGTTCTAATTAAGCCCAAGGCTTTATGTAACACCCCCAAAATTCACAATTAAAAATTTTCGTTTAATGAAAAGGTTTAACGGAAGCGAAATAACAAAATAATAAATTCTAGGGATATTACCACCACACTTAGTAACAGATCGGTTCACTCCTGCCATTCCAATACTAAGTGCTAAGGCTGAAAAGGATTATCATCGAACACAAGTCAATACTTAAAACGAGAATTCATAAAATGACTGAATCATTCACCATACGAAAATCAGAGTGCGGTTAAAAAAGTTATAATTCAAGGAGTAAGTAATTAAAGTTCCCAAAGACATGAAAGATAGAATAAAACGATGCCTGAATTTAAAAAATGACTGAATCATTCACCATACTAAAATAAAACGATGCAGAGTAAAACGAAATGAAAGATAGAATCCGGACAAGTCACTCTTGACCCCTAGGCCAAGTCTAGGCTCAACTCTCAGCCCCACCAAATGCCTCATAAGTGTTGTAGGCATCGAATATATCATCTCCTACCTGCACAAACTCAGGTGGGCCCTCTGCTTGTGGGAATGAGTAGCACCCATGAAACGGGTGGTCAGTACGCTATGTAGTGAGTAAGGTAACCATGCAGCTAAGGCCAAACATATAAGGCATAGAACACAAGCATAATCACGTAGGTAGCATACAATAATACAGATAATGAAGGCTGAATTACAGTCGAGACAACATATTCTTTAGAACGATGGTCATCATACTCATTTCGCACATACTTTTTTATCAATCCATGCGAGTGCGGGAACCCCACTATTATAGCCGATGGACTGAAATACATACAGGACAGAACACTCCTAACCACTATTATTGCCGGTGGACCGGTCTCCAGGGCAGAACGCTCCTAGCCACTATTATTCACCAGTGGACCAGTTTAGCCCTGACTCACATAATGTTTCACTATAATTACTTAGTGTCTTTCCCATGTCTTATCATCATTACATTTGGTTTGTTGAGCACGAGATCCCCCACTATTATAGCCAGTGGACCAAAAAACATGCAAGGAAAAATAATCATGGCCACTGTTATTCGTCAATGGACCGGTCTCCAGGGCACCCCGGCTCCTGGCCACTATTATTCGCCATTGGACCAGTCTAGGCCCGGCTCAACAATCTTTCTCTTTAAATGGTTAGTATCTTATTTATGTATTGTTTGATAAATATTTCACCCTTGAAATGCATGTCACTAACCTTCTACTTCTATCCTCCTAAGAGGGCCTGTCTCATACCTTGAGATTACTGCGCCTCCTATTATACCCCGATATTCATTCCTCCTTCCATTTACTCATAATGAAAACCTAACTCCTAAAGGTGTGGGCTAAGGCCCATCACCTTATGACATCCAAATCCACTTACTACCAATCTCTAGGGTTTTCCCTTGAAACCCTAATTAGACCTATGTGGCCCAAACTTCCTCTAACTTACACTACCATTATTTATTTTATCACCCAAAACCTCATCTCATTTAGATTCAACCCAAATCATATCACTTTATTCACCGATTACACATGTGACTGAGAAATCCTAGTTGGTCACTCCAAACCCTAGGACCTTTCTTCCCCCACAAGTCACCTCTCTATTTTTCTCCTAACATCTCTTCTTTCCCATTGCACCCATACTCATCCCTCATACGATAAGCTTCCACTCTTATCCTATACTCCACTCATCCTCAATTATTTTTACCCTCACATTTTCCCTCATATTAGGGTATCCTTCCAAAACCCTAATCAGGTCCCCTATACACCATTATACTAACCTACGTACAATTTTTCATCCTAAGTCTCCAATCACTCCACAACTCTCCCCTTACCTTACTTACGTCCTAAGATAACTTTTCTCACGTAATAATCATCCCCATGCAGACTCCATCCATCCCATACAAACCCTAGAAATTTTTCATACAAGATTCATATCAATTGTTCAATTTGATCATAACCTCCTTTTATTTTCCCCCTCATGGATCATGAGATAATAAGGTCAATCTCATGTCCCTTAGTGAACTCATTTCCCATTTTTCCCTTTTTATCCTTTTACCTCGTATCATATTATTAAACATCCTAGCATGCATGTCCTAGAGAGTCACATCATATAACATCATAAGCACAACATATATAATCATTATACACATGCCATAAGGAAATTCACATAAGCATACCTCAATTCCAAGCTACGCTACAAGTAATTAGTCATCATAATCATATGTACACAACATGGCATAACACATGACACACAAGACACATAATACACATATAGTTATTCTTAGCCACATCCTTATCTAATATGACACCGGTCTTGGAGTATATTCCTACGTCTCCTTAAGGTTTTAACTTGATTCACCTATAAGAGAAAAATAGTATAGGTTATTCTCCCTCTTACCAAAATTACTATTATTCCTACATTACCCTTATCATAACCTATTATTAGGGCTAAAATGATAAGAGTAGTTTTACAAGTAAAAGTAGGGTTATTATTTTTAAAGTAGCTAATCATGCTACTACTAATCAAAATAGGTTTTAGTAGCTACAACGTTTATGTTAAAGTAATTATAGCGATATTCATATTATTAAATATAATAGTTTCAATATTACTAATAATAATAGTAGTAGCTGTAGTGATAATACTAATATCGACCCAAACCCTAGTAGTAATAATAATAATAGTGATATTAGTAATATAAAAGTAGTGACCATAATGATACTAATAATAATAATGCTAGTAGTGGTAGTAGGGTTAGTGGTATATGAAATACTAACAATAATGACAAGGTAATAATAATGATAATAATATTAATATTAATATTAATATTAATATTAATAATATTAATAGCTCCAATCTTAAGAATAATGCTAACAAAGGTTCTAATAATCATAATATTAGTGGCATTAGTGATAATATGGTCAAGTATAGTAGTAGTAGTAGTAGTAGTAGTAACAATAAAAATAATAATGTTAAGAATATTACTAATAATAATCGAAATGGTAATAGTGATATGAGGATTCAAATATTTACAATAATAATAAAAGTGATAAAATGCCTAGGTTAGTATTAATAATAATATTAACAATAGTAATAGCAATAGCAATAGTAGTAGTAGTAGTAGTAGTAGTAGTAGTAGTAGTAGTAGTAGTAATGATGATGATGATGATGATGATGATGATGATGATGATGGTGGTGGTGGTGGTGGTGGTGGTGATGATGGTGACGATGATGATGATAGCAATAGTATTAGAAGGCCCCCTGGCCTTAGGCTTCGCTCGATCCATCGGCTTCGCCTTTTATGATATTTATTAAAGTAGTAGTGCACTACCGATCCTTGTGGCATGCCCTCATGCCCAGGCCTCCAAGGCATTGGCCTAAGGGTGAGTCAAGTGCTGGCCAAAAGGGGTCTAACAAACCTCCCTCACATGTTCTCCTTCCGCCCTCGGAAGGGAGTCTAGGAATTTCTTGATCTTGTCTTCAAATTACCAAAGTGTTGTATCACGTTCCCATGACGCCTCCAATACAAGAAGGTTCTTCCATTAAACCAAGAAATGTGTCCTTTGATTTTTCTTCCTTTGGCCCATCAATCTTCGATTAAGGATCCTCTCTACCTCTTTGTTCAATTTTGTACTTATTGTTTGAGGAGGCCGCTTCCTTGAAGTATGCATACCTTTAAGGTTTAAAGGTACACCCAAATTTCCATGTTAGTTTCCTTAAACTCTATATTAAAGATGCTACAAGGATACATTCTTCCAGGAAGAGAGCTCCTCTAACAATAAGGAAACAATTTAACAAAGAGGTAGAGAAGATCCTTGATCAAAGAATGATAGGTTAAAGTAAGAAAAATTGAAGGATAGATTTCTTAATTCAATGGAAGAACCTTCCTATATCAAAGGTGTTATGGGAACATGATACAATGCTTTGGAATTCTGAGGATAAGGTTAAGGAATTCCTAGATTCCATTCCGAGGGCGAAAAAAGAACAGGTGGGGGAGGCTTGTTAAATCCCTTTTGGTCAGCAATTGACTTTCCCTTGGGTCAATGCCTTGGAGGCCTAGGCATGGGGGCATGCCACAAGGATTGGCAGTGAACTAAATTGATGGACCAAGTGAAACCTAAGGCCAAGGGACCTTCTAATTTGGTGTTGGGGCACTCTATAACTAAGCCTCGACCAAGCGTTGGGCGCTTGAGAGTATGTTCGAGGAAAGTCTGGAGCCTGAGGCTCTAGTATGCAAACTCAACTAGTTTCATGTCTACTCCTACTAGACCTAAAAAGATAAATAAAGCTCTATAGGGGGAGGTATACATCCTCAAGGTTAGCTTAGCAGATGGGGGCATGGGGCACATTGAGCTTGGACACGGTCTTGGACCTAGGCCTAAGGGCTCAGTTGGCTTATGGAAAAATGATGGGCACAAGGCTAAGAGCGATGGCACAAGGACACGAAAGGCACAACAAAGACTCACCAAGGACAAATCAAGTCTAGTGCAAGGGCGCTAACAAGGCCCATGAAAGGGAAAGGGCACAGTAGTTGGCTTTAGTGGAAAATGGCTTGGCGCACACCCTTGGATCCCATACAAAATTCAAAAAGGAATGGTTATCCCTAAGAAGGCTTGACGGACAAACCAAGTGGAACCAAGGAGATACACAAGTAGGCCAAAGAAGTTGTTGGTAACCGCCACCAGTATAAGGAGGTACAATCCAAAAGGCACGAGCAGTCCCAAGGGATACGATGGCTCGACAAGCCCAAGCCCTAAGGGGCACTAGAGGCACGGAAAGGCTTGACCCATGGACTAGATGAGTTCCAGACACGCCTAGTGGCCAAAAGTCTATATGGTTCAATGGAGAGACATGGCTATTGGCTTGGAGGGCTCTAGATACATAGGATTGGCAAGAAATTTAAATGAAAGGGCACGACCCTTCAAAGAGACTTGACCCTGGGCCACAAAAATTTTGTGGTCTTCTAAAAATACCCCCTGCTAGGGCAAGGAATTCAACCTTGCTTAAGAGTTTCTAAGCATTGTCCAAGTACTTGTATTGTACCTTAAATTCAAAATAGAGATCATATATAGAGAGTGAGTGATTCTTTCCTATTCAATCCACGAGTTCTAATATTTTGTATTGAGTTCCCATTTGTGCATCAAATACAATCAAGGCGGGCAGGGTGTTTAGAAGAGAATTCTAACGCCCTCACAATGCAAATTGAAAGAAAATTTTAACCCTCAAATTTCTATCCATATGTATTACAAGCATTGGAAATATTAATATTTTCAATGGGCCACGCTGTCACATGCATCAAGATCAGGAGCACTAGCAACAACAACAAATACACCAAAGTACCTTTTTTCCATAGAGAGAAGAAACACAGTGTTGCACTAGCAACAACAACAAATACACCAAAGTACCTTTTTTCCATAGAGAGAAGAAACACAGTGTTGAATTGTATCATCCCATTCAACTCTTATATTGCGCATCATAAGTGATCATCTGCCTCCTTTTCCTTTCCCCTATGTACCTAGTTCTTTCCTTAGCTACTAAAGAACCGTTTTTTCAATTTAAGCTCCTATAATAATCTACCAATGAATGCATTGATATCCTTTTACTCTCCAATTAATCAACCTTGTTCTTGGTCTAATCATATGTTATAAATCATTTTGAACTTGTACATTAGGTTAATTTTTATTAACTTTTTACTTAAATTTTATCTATCCTTAAATACTTAAATTATCAAACATAAATTAAACTTTCATCTAATTGCACTTGTGATAAACACATGGGTAATTATCTAGTTTTTTCCCTTAAGAACACAACAAATGGTACAAATTATTTTATCATTCTCAAATAGTTTTTTTTTTGGTAATCTACTAGTATTTTTATGAATTTTTTACTCTACAACCATGTATCTCCAACTTACATTAAAAGATATTATTTTAGTAGACTAAACCCTACTAATTTTATCTACGATAAAATTTTATGTATTTATATTCTTCTAGTTTGACTATTTTTCATTGTGAAAATTAAATAATAATATTTACACATTTTTTATTTATTAATAAACATAAAAATATTATTAATGTCACTAAAATTAATTAATTAAGGCTTACAAAATTATATTACTCATTTATAAAATATTAGAATTTGCATATTTAATCTATTAAATTCACAAATAAATTTTTTATTTTTTAATATTTAACATCTCAAATTTTCTATTATATTGTTTATAATTTTACTTAATCATGAGTGTAAATCATTGATATCTTTTATTTTACATAATCAAATGTTTAGTTACCTATAATTAAAATAAAGCAAATAAAATGACATGGCCACCCTTAACTACCCCACATGCATATTCTCTCTCCTTTGCACACACGCGCCTTTCTCACATCTCTCTCTCATTTCCCTCTCTCCTCCCTTGTATCTTCCTTCAACCGGTACAAGATCTCGTACCCCAAACCAAAAGTTCATCTTTTCGTGTTTCGTAGCACCATTGTTGGAGTTTGAGCATCAATAAGGTCCAAGCAGTTATCTTCAATTGCATCATCTAACATAAATATAGCACAAATGCCATGAAGTACTAGAAGCATGCATACAATTCTCGAATGATATGATTTTCTCTTTCGATATTTGACATGTTGGTATCGCTCCTGTTAAATCAAATATCATGCAGTATTGGAGATCCCTACATTAATCAGGAAAAGAACTATGTGGTATTGGCAGGCTAAAACCCAAATGTTGACGGTGGAGAAGTGCTCGACTTGTTGATTGCTAATAAAAGAGACTTCAATGGAGCCGGCTGGATTTTGATTAATTCCTACATTCTTAAACTAACAAAGAATTCAACCACCAAAAAATTGTTTTCCTTTCTTTCTTTATTGAAGAACTCGCTCATTTTTCCCCTTTTCCCGTGAGTACCTGTTTCAATACTTAGGTTCGGAGCAACCCTAGACCAGCAAAAAGAACATTATAGCACTACCACATAACAATAATACGAAATGCCAATAGATTCCTAGATACATAATGAAAAACTGTAAACGACATTACTTGCAACTCCCCACAATTTCATGTGTGGTAGAATAGAATTCACCGGAAACATCACCTGAAACTAGTCAAGTTTTAAAATAGTGAAGAAATCGTGAACTAAGGAAATCAGACATGCAGACCTCTGAAAGACTGAAATTGGCGATCTGTAATCCATTTAAGTTTTAAAAAGAAATCATTCATATGATACACGATGCCCTGTCCAACACAAGGAAGACAAAAAGCAAAACGTCACTAGGGAGATAAACTTGAGAACAGGATTACAAGGATCCTCAAAGAAGAAGAAAAAAAACAAATAAACAACCAGGCCTTGATGATAGGTGTTATGCAGCAGCACCAGGATCATTGATCACGCCCAAGAAATCATCCTTGATGGTACCAATGGCAAACTACAATAGAGGGGAATACAAACAAATCAAAGGTTACTTGCTATGACACCCAAAAAAATTGGGACAATCACCAATCTCAACAATTATAGCAGTCATGACTCATGTATAAGCCATAGTTTACATTGCAGAACACCCAAATCAACAAGCTGGAGATGCCAAATTCAGTAAATTTATGTCAAAGCATGCAGTCGTCTGGCAATAAAAGAACTGTGAAGGCTAAACGGTATAATCACAAAGGGCATTCGCAAATTTTTTTTACCTCCTTTCTTTTTGGCTTCAAACTATATATCAAGATACAAAACTATGAAGGAATATATTCATGTTAGCAATATGCTTCCATCTTCCAAGCAAGGGATTTTAATTTCATATTTTCCATTTACTCTAAAAACAAGGGCTCGGAAATTTATATCCTCAAAATTTAACAGGTACTCCACACATTGCACACAAGCATCAAGCACGTCAAGATGCATTTTTATGTAGGAGAATCACAGTTACCTACAATACATATGTCAAATATTTATCCTCAAAGTTAGGAGTTAGGTAGATATTTTAATTCCTGTTTTTTAGGAGGTAGAATATCTTTCAGTTACTGAATTTTAGAAGTCAGAATATCTTTCAGTTATGTGGATGTATATAAATAAATCATGTACTCTCTCAGGGAAAATAGAATATCATTCTCAAAATCCTACATGGTATCAGAGCAGGGAAATTCTAGAAAACCCTAGCCGTCTTCCTCCTCACCAGCATCCTCAGCTTCTCCCAGCATTCTCAGTCTTTCCCAGAAAATGTCAATTTTTTTTCTCCCTAATGGCGAATGAACAAACTAGTTCCATCTCTGAAACCTCCTCCTCTCCTTTCCATAATTCAAACTTTGAAAATTCTGGAATAACAGAAAATACCTCTCTTCTCATCATAAATCACAAACTCAATGGACAAAACTATCTGCAGTGGTCCCAATCTGTCCGTATGTTCAGTGGTGGCAGAGGAAAAGAGGATTACTTGTCTCGAGAAACCAAAATTCCTCAGGAAAATGATCCAAACTACAAGAAGTGGAAGCCTGAAAATCATCAAATTATGTCTTGGCTCATTAATTCGATGAATGTTGATATTGGTGAAGATTTTCTCCTATATGAAACTGCTCATGGAATATGGAAAGCAGTGAAAGAAACTTCAAGGTTTAGGGCTAGGGTTTCACTATTTTTAGTTAAGGTTAGGGCAGTGTTTGAAAAAGCGCGCCTGAGGCGCAAGGCGCGAGGCGATGGGGGGTGGGGCTTTTCTGGTGCTAGGCGAGGCGAGGCAGGTGAGGCGATGGGCGCAGAGGCTATAAGGTGCACGCCTCAGCATAAAATCAAACAGAAACATGGGAGATCAATAGACACATAGGGAAGATGGACTTAGGGAAGAGGGATAAAAAAACTTTTCAGCAAAAAAAAAATTACATGCAGACTGCAGGGACTTAGGGGAGTTAAATAGTCATTTGTTGGAAAAAGGCAAATCTATTTATAGTCTTAATTACATTAAAAATTTTCTGCAACTAATATGGGAATTGAGGAGAGCAAGAGTCATTTTAGAAAAGTTAAAAACAAGCTGCAGAGACTGTAAAGTCTGCTACTGCTACCACTGGGGAACCGTTGTTGCTGCTGCTGGAGTTGATGAAGAGAGGTTTAACCTAAGATTTGGTGCAAGTGGTGGCAGCAGTAGTAGCTCACAAAGACATACGCCTAGACAAGAAATAGAGGAAGAAGAAGTGGAGGATGATGATGAAGGCTATGGGTTAGAATCAGAATCAGAATCAGATTCATTAGAGGATGAAGATTTACTCATAGAGGATGATGTTTTTTGAGTAACTTGCTAGTATTGGTAGTATTAAACTCATAGGTTACTATTTTTATAAGTATTTTCTTGTTATGGTATACTTTTTTCTAAAAACTTAGTCATTTAATCATTTTTTAGCTTTTTTGAGTGATTTTGGTGCCTCACATCGCCCAGGCTTGCGCCTTCTCCTTGCTCCTCGCGCCCAGGCTCCAGGACCCCTAACACCTCGGTGCGCCTTAAGCCTTTTCAAACACTGAGTTAGGGTTTGGGGTTCACGTCCTCCATCACTACATCCTCCATCCACAATGCTGACTATGACCGCAAAACTCATTGTTCGTTCAACTTTGAAAGCCGATGACGAATTCAACCATAGAAATTCACCAAACCTCTAAGTTAAGGAGCCACTCTAGAGCTATTGTTACTAAATGTCCTAGACGACTAATTTCCAAAATTATGAACGTGCATGAAAATTCTTTTAGGAAATACCATCCTTCTTTGCAAATTGTTCTTTTTTAACCTCAATTTGTTATCTATATATCATTAGTATATGGGAGTTCTATTCTTAAGGAATTGAATTTTATGCTTTCTTGAAAATGAGAAGGTAGACGTCCACTTTGCTTCAAATTATATACTTGAAGCTACAGCTCTAACAATAACCTTTTATTTCATATAAAAGATTTTTTTTTGTTTCAATTTACTAAGAAATTGGCATTTGAAGCCAAGAGTTTCAAAAAGTTTTGATGATGCTCATCAACCTCCAAGGCACAGCTTCATTATGGTGAGTAAGCAAAGAGCCCAAACTTCCCATCAAATTCAAAAACAAACTTCTAGAAACCCTAATAATTGTCATCTAAATACAAACAGAAAAATTCACTACTAGTGCATGAAATATTTGACAATAAAATACTGACAATTATTATTAATATTATAAATTAGTACAAACTTTTTATTTTTTTTATTATAACACTTCTTCATGTGAAATCACATAGATAGGCCACCATGATAAACCTTTGTCTGACATAGAGCTACAATATTCTAAAACAAAATGGATAAAAATAAAGCTGCTTAATTTGCAGATCTGGAGTTGCAATTTGCTAAGAAATTGGCATACCTTTTTCTTTTATTAAACAAGTTTTGTGATCTTTGTAGCGAGTTTAAATCTTGGAGTTCTAGAGTTTTATATTTTAACAAGAGTTTATAACAGGGATTTGGGGGCCATTCGGGTTTTGAGCACGTGGACAGGTTACGGGGACAGGAACAGGGATAGGGATATGCGTTGGGAGAAAGGATTCCTTGTTAACAAAAATCAAGGATCAGGGCGGGTTTGGGGATTGATATGGTATAGGGTTCAAGAATGATGATGGCATGCATCCCAATCCCCATTGCCATCCCACATTCCAATGTGTGAAACAAGTTATAGATCTACTAAATCAAGCATGTGTCTGGGTGAATAAGCATGAAGTGAAGTGGTGCAAATGGAGGAACAAAAAGAAAGGAATATAGCAGAGGAGAAGAAATTCAATGAGTTTACTAGGTCATTTGGCCAAGAGCAACAGCAATTTTAAGGTTGTGCACTGAAATGGGTAAGAAAGGGTACTGTATAAAGGGTGATAAAGTTTAAATCAACGAGACAAAGCTAATTTAAACTTCCCAGTCCAGCTGGATATGTGAAAAGCATGAACTATTGTATATAACTCTATTCGCAAACCAAATCAACTTCCAACTCATTCCAATATAGTTGATATATAGGTTAACTGAACAATATAATTACTAAATGCCATGAACCAGCAGTGCTAGCCCTAATCCTAACATCAAAAAATCACAAGAAAAAGGCATAAAAAAAGCAACAACACAAATAGCAAATTCAAATAGAAACCGTACAGGTGTTGTATGCATCAATAAATATATTCGAGAAGCTCATGAATTAAGGTTTAAAAAGCAAGACAAAAGAAGCATACAATTTCTGTGGCATCTACTCGAGTCCCAATTATCTTCAAGCGCACTTCGGTGTCCTTTTGAATTTTAACCTGGGAAAGAAAAGCACATATGACAAGACTGCACATTTGAATCGGGAATTAGAAAACCAACGTCCCACATCATTGTGACAGAAACACATACCGAACCATCTGTGGTTGTGTAGTTAGGTGTATCTCCAGACTGGAACTCCATATCATCTGGTATCAACTGTAACCGAAAAGGACCTAACATTAAAATAATTCTTGAAGCCACGCGTAAATATACTCTTTACAGCAGTTTAAAATCCTAAATAGTCTGAATCAAAGAACTGATATACTCACATGAGTAGAAACGAATATCTGAACAGGACCAGCCTCGGCAAAGAATCCCATCTGCAAGGGATACGGTAACGATCGCCAATTTACAAGATACAATCTTGAACATACAAAATAAAGTTGATCGCGAGAGAATTGTTTTTACGTGTGCATCTGGGGGGATGTTAAAAACCTAAAACTCAACTGACCTTGTTAACCATAGTAACAACGGCTTCAAGAATCTCCCCCTTGAATGGCCTAAATACAACACACTGATACTTAACAGGGAATGTGACAAATCCTGTTCCGTCCCTAATCAACCCTTTGCCCACGTTCTCAATTCCGGTTATTGACACCACAAATCCATGTCGACCACTAAACTCAAGAAACCAAATATAGCATTCAGAATCCAATCATATACCTTTGGTTATGAATTGAAAGTTACATCAAAAAAATCTACTAGGGTTTCCAAAATTAAAAATTTATACCTGCAAGTACCTTCTACTTCCTTCATTAGCTGAGAAACGATTTTTTCACGAAGTCGAGGACCGAAGTAACGAGGATGGAGCTGCATGTTTCGCTCCAGAACTATATGAAAAAACATTTTTAGTAATGAATAATTTTATTCCTCTTTCGTGTCTGCACTTCGATAAATTAACTAAAACAAAGAATCTTTCTTGGCTTTTGATGCGCAAAAGGAAGCTCTGATCAGTCAATCATGCTCATCAGCGGGTGTCTGGGAGATACAGAATCAACCAACGGGGGCGAAGACGCCCGGCCTGGAAGTTCGTCGGCGTACTTTGCGACCAAAGAAGCCGCAGTTCTGTTGATTTTGAGCAGAGATGAAAGAAAACGACAACTAGGGGCTAGTTGGAATCAACGATATTTTGCAAACATTTTAAACGAAAAAGTATCCAAACTAATTATCACGTGCAAACAACTAGACAAGGGTATACGGTAGGTGCGGGAGACAACTCCGTTCATCGGGTGTGATGTGGTGGTGGAGGAGCAAATGAGGCGGTATATCGCATTCGCATACGTCTCGTATGAATTTTTAAAGCCCATTCTGTCAGCAGGGAAGCCCAAAAGGTGCTGGGCAGGTCGAGCGCGAGTCTAGGATTATGAAAGTATTCGTGCAGGAACTAAAAAAAATCTAAAAATCTTTTAACCTAATTTTTTTAAATAAAAATAATTATCATATACGGTTACTTTTTTAAGCGGATCAAAATAAGAAACGATTCATTGAAACTAGGATGGTTATGATAAATTATTTTGCTCTCATAAATATTGGTACGATTGATAATTGTCTATTGACACATAAATATTTTTATGTCATAAAATATTAGTAATATTATTATTGTTAGTAATATTAATAAAATATTAGTTATTCCTTTTATTATTATTATTTCTTAAAATATTAATAATAAGTTTAACAAAAATGATATTATTAATATTATGATTATTTTAGTTTTATTAATAATAATGGAAGTAATAATTATATTAATATTTTTTATTATCATGATTGTCACTAATAATTGTCATTAATATTATTAATAATATTAACAATAACAACGATATCATCATTAGTATCGCTTTTATCTTCATTAATAGTATAAATATCAATGAAGGCTTTGCGGTTCCTCTTCAAGAAAAGAGAGATAATTGTATTTTTTTAGTTTATTGTAAAATAACAGCTTGTTTCTACAGTTTTTTTCTTTATGATGCCCATAATTAATTCATAATAAATGAATTACAAAATATATAAAATATATTAAAAAATTCATTTTCATTTATTACAATGCGGCCTTGTGAATTTGTGTAAGATCATGCTTAAGTTGTGTATTTTCATGTATGTTTGATAGCATGGTACAGTAAGGTTGTTTGTGGTGAGATTTGTTTGCATGTATTGTAGGGAAGCTCAGCCAAAGGCTATTTTGTCCTATCCAAGACTTCTTTTGTTATTTTTGAGCTTACCATTGGATTTATTGTATGTTTTACTTAAAGTTTAATATATGATATGTTAAGGTTTGAATATATTTAGGTATAGTTAAGGATTTATTGTAAAGTGATTGAAGATTTATATGCTCTAGAGGCATTTCAATTTTTTCGCATGAAATTTATAAATTTTCACCATGTATGCCTAGTATGTGTTTTATTATGTTGATCACGAGAAGTATGGGAAATCTTTTAACACCCCAAAAATTTTTAATCCTTATTTCTGAATGTTTAGTCTTTTATCTAAAACCCAATCCAGGAATTTTTGTTTAACTATTTTTGTTAATCATTGACCCACAAATCCATATAAATTTTTAAATAAATTTATCCTATTTATTTTATATTTTTTCTTTTTATTTAAACCCACCTAAAGCTGATAATTTTTTGTGACTTATTTTTTCCGATCGAATACCCTAAACCCGAATAAATTATTTTTACCCTAATCCTAAATCCAAACATAATTCTAATGCTAAGCCTAAATTTTATTTTATATTTCCTTTTTCTTTATTTTCCCTTTTACTATTTTCTTTCTTTTTCTCTCTCCCTTTTTCCCTTTTCTTTTTCTTTCTCGTTTTCTTTTCTCCTCCTCAGTTTGCGCCCCAACCCATCTTTTTCCTTTTTTACTTTCCGTAGCCTGCAGCACCCTAGCCTAGTTCATTCCCTTATCTTCTTTTTCCTTTTATTTTCTTCTTATTCTCCGTCGACTACCCTACCCGTCCAAACCACCCTATTTCTATTCCTCCCGAGCACGCTTGTGCTCCCCTTTCATCTTCAAGCCAACCCACCTCCCCTACTCCCCTCATGTGCCTTTTCCTTTTCCCTTCTAACCTAAAACATCCCCTGCGTGCTCCCTTGCATGCATTTTCGTTACCTCCCCAACCCTGCACATCGAGCCTTATACACCACCAATGCTTTTTGTAGCCTTGCACCCTCACCCTCATTGTGCATTAGATCCATTATGCCCTAACCATCTGCATATACATGCACCATCCTCTTCTTTTGGTTCGAACCCAAGCCCCTTCCTTCCTTTCTTCTCTCATCCTTTCTCCTTCATCTTCTCCGTCTCCATTTCCTACATTCCCCATCCCTACTTGCAGCTAACCACACCTCGCAACCCACAACCACCGCAATCTTTTCCTAGCATCGGAGCCCACAATCATCGCCCTCCCCCCTACAACATCACCCACCACTAAGCCTTTCTTCCTCTTCTTCCAACCTTCTTCTTTCTCCTCTACCTCTGTCTTCAACCCCCATCTCTTCTCATTTCTCTTCCATTTCTCCTCCCGATTGTGCTCTATTTTGGCGGGTATCGCATAGACATGCACCACCCATACATAACTGTGTGACCCGTTAAATGCCTATCCTATGCCCTTCCTACACCTATGCCCATCCTCGCACGCCCCTTATTCCAATCGTGTATTCACTCCTGAGTCTCGTGCCTCCCTCAACCTCGCCCTCTCTTCTTCAACCTTCCCTAGCCTTGCCTCAACAACTGATTACAACCACCAACCTTCCTTGCCTCCTTGTCATGCCCCATTTCCTCCTTAGTCGTGCCCTTCAACACCAGCACACCGCCACCCAATCACCTTTCTCTCTTATGCCGTCATTTCCCTACCTCTCCATCCTCTCTCATTACCAACAACCATCACCACCACTGAAGCCCAGCAGGCCAGCACCACGCTCTTCTCTATTCCCTTCATGTTGCATGCCTAAACTTACCTTGCATGAGTAGTGTGAGGTTTGCAAATATATTTTAACCATTTTTCAACATTGGGGACATATTAGTAATTTTTAATTTATAAGTATTTTAATAAAAAAAATAGTATTTTATTGGTTAAAATTTAACATGGTTAATATGTTATTGTTTTTTGTGAAAAAGTTTGATTATCGAAGCCAAATAAATTTTAGCATAATTTGTGTTTTTGGTAGAAATCATATAATCCCGATACTATACTAAAATATAAGATATCGCACGATGGCGCATTAAGGTTTTTTTTATGTATAAAATTAATTAAGCATTTTCGTCGCATTGAAATTATTTGTCTAATTATGCTAGTATGGAATTTGGTAAAATGGAATATGTAAACTTGTGTAAATTAATATGTGTACGAAAGCATGTTAAAATAGGTTTAATATCGAAAATAAATCATTTATTTCATGTATATACAATATGATAAGCTAAGCATACCTAGACGTATTTTTAGCATAAATATTATCATTATATGCCCCAAGGGTAATTTGATCATATCATTATATTTATTCTAATAATGATGAGTAATATATCTTAATTATTATTAAGTATGGAGGTATATGATTTGATATTTTAGAAATGTGTGTTTTAGCATGATTATTATTATTATGTGCCCTAAGAGTATTTTGGTCACTTTAAGCGTATCATGATAATTATTCCAATAATCATGCCTAATATGTATTATGTATTGCTAAGCATTGGAATATGTGATTTGATATTCTAAAAACACATGTTAAGGTTTTACATGCAAAGTAGTGTACAAGGGTAAAACGGTCATTTGATATGTCTAACAATTTATTTGCATGTTAAATAATTTAATTAATATATTTTAGTATTTTCATGATAAATTAATAAATAAAATGGATGATAATATAAAATTTATGGCATTAGGGTCATTTTGGTCATTTTTGTCTTAATGTGCCCAAATATGAATAATTGATCCTAGGATGGCCTTGGTAGATATATAATATTGACATCGGTGTTATCTTTGATTATAACAAACTCCAGTAATTTGAAATGTGTAAAAATGGTTGAATATGGAAGTTGGAACTATTTGGTATTATATGATTGCATGGTCACCTTGATAAAATAATAATTATTATTTTAAAGTGAAAGACATCAAGATTGGAATTTGTGACTTTTTAGAGGTATCTACCCAAAATACATGCTTTAGCTCACACTTGATTATGGATTATCGTTGGCGTGCTTTAATGCCTCAGTCAAGCCATATATCTTACTCTATTTATCTATACGGAATTTATAGAGGATATACATACTTATGGATTGGGTATCATTATTAGTAAAGTATTGTGATACCTTTGTGTGTGTCAGTATGACTAGGGTACCTTAATGTCCTTACATTGATAGTCGGTATGATACTATGTTTCCTTGGTGCATTGGCATAACAGGAGTACCTTAGTGTCTCTAGATTTGATATGATCTCTCGTTAAGTAAATAAAAATAAAAATAATTATTGTTGAATTGAAATGATTTTTAAATTGGTCGGTGGTGGCCTTCGTGTCTGCTTGTGGTTCAATAGTAGTCTTCGTGTCTACTTATGATTTGATAGTAACATTTGTGCCTACTAGTGGTTCGATATTAGCCTTCATGCCTACATGTGTTCAGTATTGTGCATTTTACTTCTGCCTATAATGTTATGGATTTTAGTAGTATTATGCATTTGAGCCCTACTTGTGATGTATATATATTATTGACTTTGACATTGATATATAAGATATACTGTGAAGGTTATGGTTATTGTGTTGATGTTGGTTCTAATTATTATTTCATAAAGCATCTTTTGGATTCTTGGTTAGTAAGTTTCATCATTTCATAAATGAAAAAGTATGAGGAGTATATGGCTTTGGTGATTATTGTTTATCTGATTCATATTATGATCATTGCATGAATATTTAAATATTTTACACCTTGTCTTGTTGTGATGTTTATGTGTTCCACACGGGTTATTCATATTAGTTTTGTATAATGAGTTAATCAGTAGCATTGTGTAACACCTTAAAATTTTGTAATCTTTGTTTTCGAGTGTTTGGCCTTTTTATTCAAAACTAACAATTAAACCTTAGCTTAATTATTTTGTTTATAACCTTGACCCGTAACCCGAAATAAACTCCCTAAAATTTATACCCGATTATTTTACCTTTTTTTCCATTCTATTAAACCTATCCTAATCTGAATTATTTTTCCCGATATTTTTTCCTACCTGATACCCTAATCTGTCCAAATTAAACCTAAAACTAAATAAATAAAATTCCACCCTACCGTACCATTTTTACCCCTTATTATACCCCTCTTTCGTGCCCCAATATTCTCCCGCAAACACTCCCCTTCTCCCACTGCAACCCCATCACCTCACCCCTTCTCTACATGTGTGTTTACATACACACGCAAACCTAGCCCGTGTGCACCCAACTCCCTGTCACCTCAACTCCCTCACTATATTTGACTCCATCTACATACATATATACATACAAATGTCACCTTCTCAGCCAAAACCAAACCTCCCAGCACCCATACTCACCACTTTAGCGCCCCAGCCCACACAACTACCAACCTCCAACCTGACCAACCTTCCCTAACTCCCTCTCCCGGCCTTAGCTCTCCTCAATCCCTGCCTCGACCAGCCATCCTCGACAGTCAACCACACACTACAACACCGCACCTAGCACCCCTCCTTTGCCCCTCCATCTTCATGCGATTCCAGTACCACCCAACACACTTCCTACACATCCTCCCTTCCACCTTCTTCTCCTTCTTGCCTGTGCACCCCAACTCCAGTCATGCCCCCTGCACCTCACCACAACCTTCCTATAGATCCCTGCCCAACCACAACCTTGTATACTCATGCATCCACCACCACAATGTCCTCCCAACTCTCTTCCTGCACCACCGACCACCACCACCATCCCAAAACCCACAACCTTCTTCTTCTTCTCCTCCTCCCCATTATTTTTTTGTAGCTTCCCCTACTCCCTCTCTCTCTTTCAGCTTTGTTTGTTTTCTTTTTCCTCAGCCAAATAACCTGCCAGCCTCCCCTGCATGCTTCATCATTTCGAGCCATCACCGGCTCATCCAACACCAAACAACCCCCTTACCTCTCTATTTTCTCTATTTGACACCATCCTAACCACCTCCACTGTAATCCCCCGAAATTTTAAAAACTTGAAATTTAATAAATAGCTTTTATTTAGGATAAAGTAGCTTTTAAAATTATTTAATTTAATTATTTTATGGATTTTTGAGGATTTAAATTTAGATAGGAATATTTGATAAATTAAAATAAATATTTTATTATTTTATCATACTCTTTTTATTTAGATAATTTTTCAAACCAATATTTTACTAAAATTATCCTTTTTAAACACATTTATTAAACTAAATTAAATTAAATTATTAAATAAATTTATTTCCCAAAAATATTATATTTTATTATTTTATAAATTAAATTATTTTAATTTTCCCTAATTTCCCTTCCCTTTTCCTTTTTTTTTCTTTCTTTTCTTTCTCCTTTTTCTCTTTTTGTCCTCCTTTCTTTCTTTTTCCTTTTTCCTCCTTCGAACCGCCCGCACTAGGCCTGCTCTCCCCTTCCCCCTGCGCCTGGTCCTTCGGCCCACTCCCTTCCCCTCGTCTCCTTCTCCCGCGCACAGCCCACTCCCCCCTCCTTTTCTTTCTTTTTATTCTCCCCTCCTACCCAGGCCAGCCTAGTTCCCCTTTTATTTCTCCCGACCGACCTACTATTCATGCACCCCCTTCTTTCTTTCTTTCCTCTTCTTTGTTAATCAACCTAAGGTGGTCGACCTATCTTCATCGCCATACCTGCCACCTCAAGCACGCCGACCACCGCCTTGCCACCATTGCGACCCTCCCTCTTTCCCTCTCTCCCTCTCTCCCTCTCTCTTCCCGTCCTTTTTTTTTCCACCATTTTGGACCCAACCAGCCATGCACCCCCATCACGCATGGCCTCCCTTTCCCCTTCTTTTCTTCCCTCTCCCTGCCTCCCTACCACCCTAGACGCTGCCACCCGATCAGCCACCTATTACCCTCTTCTCCCTCTTATTTTTCTCCTCATCACTGGCCTTCCTGCCCCCATATGTTTTGAGCCCTTTCCCTCGATCTCCTTCCCTTGATTTTCTTCCCCTCCATCTTTTCCCCTCTATTTTGCACCACCGCCACCCTCCACCGGTTCCACAGCCACATAAACCCCCTGTACCACTCCCTTCCACCCTCTACCTCAGTATTACACCACCACAATACCCCCTCAAGCCCCTACAGTCCCTTCTTCCCCCTCCCCCTCTTCTTTTTCCCTTCTTTCTCTCCCTTATTAGCAACCTCCCTTCAACACCTCCATTCGCCGCCTCTACCGTCACTTGAACCACCAAGATGCTCCCTGCAACCGCCTCTACCACCCCTACACCTTCTCTCTTCGAAACAAACCCCCTCACCCCTTCATTTTTCCCCTCTATTTTCCTTCATTCTTAGTCCCGTCCACTCCTACAGCCTACTTCGTTGCCTCCGCCTCCCTTGGCCGCCAACAACCCATCCCCGACCACCACCTACACCCCCTCTTTCCTCCTACACCCTTCCCTTGCCTCCAGTCCTCTCCCACCTACCCTATTTCCTAACTTAAAAGCCTCAACCCGAAAATGACCATCCCTCCCTTCTACCTCCCTACCTTTGACCCTTTTCCCCCGTTATAACCTGCCACATTATTTTGGGAGTTGTTTTGTTTAATTATTGAGGTATATTAATGGTTAAGTAAAGTGTGCTATTAATTAAGTTTTTATAAAGTTTTATCATTTTAATTTTCTACTTCTAATTAATAATTATTGATATTATTTTTAGGTATTAATTTTGCTATTCAAAGCTTGAATCTTTAACCGGAGTACTAGTAAGGTTCAATTTTGTAGGAATTAAAGTAATTGTTAAACCCCATTTAAACGCATGGATAAACATATGTTAGCACATTAGTTTTTTTTTAATATGTTATTATGCTTGATATATGTTGCTTAATATATATATATATATATTTGCTTGTATTGATTAATGAAAAGGAAAGTATGCTATTTTATGTGCTATGTGTGGAAATATTGCTTAAGGAAATAGTTTGGCTATTAATGAAAGTGTTAAGTACTTATCCGTGTTATATTATGTTATTGTGACCATTTATGCATGAATAATATTATTGTGAGCCCTAGGGGCATTTTAATAATATTTATTGTGCATGAAAGTGGCCTAATATGTGTGGGTGCTAATAGGTATTATATTAAAATACAATAGTTAGTGGAGTTGGATACTGTGAATGGAGTATTAATATTACTATTCCATGTAGTGATGTTAAGTTAATAAAAATGGTGTAATAAGGGGGCAAGATGGTAATTTTGGAAGAAAAGGGTAAAATGATAATTTTATAAGTAAAAGGATAAAATTATAATTTGTATGAAAAAGGGGTATTATGGTAATTTTGGAGGTAAAGGGCAATATAGTAATTTTATAAGTAAATGGGAAAATGATCATTTTATAAGTAAAGGGAAATATGGTAATTTTATAAGTAAAGGACAATATGGTAATTTTATAAGTTAAAGGGCATTATAGTAATATTGAAAGTAAATGGTACAATGGTAATTTGAGAGGTAAAGGGTACCATTTTAATTTTTGAGGTAAAGGGTAAAACGGTAATTTTATATCAAAAAGGGTAAAATGGTAATTTTATAAGTAACGGTAATTTTACAAATAAAAGGACATTATGGTAACTTTGGAAGAAAGGTGTAAAATGGTAACTTTATAAATAAAATGACATTATGGTAAATTAGGAAGTAAGGGGTAAAAGGATAATTTTACAAATAAAAGGATATTATGGTAAATTTGGAAGTAAGTGGTAATTTGGTGATTATGATAATGGCGAAGGATAATTTGGTAATTAAATTATAATTATAGAGAAGGGAAATTTGGTAATATAACCAACTAAAGCGTAAATTGGTAGTTATAATAATGGAGAAAGGGTAATTTGGTAATTTAACCAACAAAAGGGTAATTTGGTAATTTTAATAATGGAGAAAGGTAATTTGGTAATTATGATAATAGAGAAGGGCAATTTGATAATTTAACCAACTAAAGGGTAACTTGGTAATTTTGATAATTGAGAAGGGTAATTTGGTAATTATGATAATAGAGAAGGGTAAATGGGTGATTTAACCAACTAAAGGGCAAATTGGTAATTATAAAAAATGAGAAGGGCAATTCGGTAATCTAACCAAATGGAAAATACAATAAGTGTAACAATTATGAAGGGTGATTGGTGACCTGATAAGTGTGGGGGATAGTTTGGTAATCTAAATCGAGTAGGGATGTGGCTAAGAACAACAATGTGTGTATTATATGCCTCGTGTGCCATGTGTCATGCCATATTATGTACTTTATGCTTAATGATTAATCATTTGTAGTGCAACTTCAAGTGATGTATGCTCATGTCTCCTTATAGCATGTGGATGATGATTATATATGTTATGCGTACGATGTTATATGATGTGACCCTCTTAACATGCATGCTAGGATGTTTAATAATATGACATGGGGTGAAAGGATAAAAAGGAACAAAGGGGAAGCGAGTTGAATAAGGGGGCACGATGTTAACCTTAATATCTCGTGATCCATGAGGGGAAAAATAGAAGGAAATTATGATCAAAATGAATGAGTGATGCAACACTTGCATGGGAGGTTACTATGGTTTGCATGGGATAATCCTTATGTAAGAAAGGTGTTAGGGTTTAAGCGGCCAACTAGGAACTCACGGGCACATATATGATTGGTGAGTAGAGTGATGGGATTTGGGTTGAACCTAAATGAGATGAGGTATTGGATGATAAAAGAAAGGTTGGGCCATATAGGTCTGATTAGGGTTTCAAGGGAAACCCTATAGAGTGGTAGGAAGAGAATTTGAATGTCATAAGGTGATGGACCTTAACCCACACCCTTAGGAGTTGGGTTTTTGTTACGAGTAAATGTAAGAGGGAATGGATGTCGGGGTGTGATAAGAGGCAAAAAGGTATAAAGATATGGGATGGGCCCTCTCGGGAGGATAGAAGTAGAGGTCGGTGATATGCATGTCAAGGGTGAAATACTTTTAAATAAGATATGAATAAGGCACTAATCACTTAAAAGTGAAAGATTATTGAGTCGAGCTCAGACAGATCCACATATATAATAGTGGCCAATGCCAAGCCGATCACACGTTTGTAAAACGATCATCATCAAATAAGTTGACAATTCTTATTATCTATGTGGATGATATCATTCTAACTGGAGATGATATGGACGAAATAGCAAGGATCAAACAGGCATTAGCTAAATAATTTGAGGAAAAAGATCTTGGTCCTCTTCGGTATTTTCTAGGAATGGAAGTGGCTCGATCTAAGGAAGGTATACTTGTGTCACAACGCAAGTACATCTTAGATTTACTAAAGGAAACTGATATGCTTGGCTGTAGACCAGCAAGTACTCCAATGGACTGTAAGAAAAAGTTTGGACGGGAAGAAGTTGGAGTTCTAGTAGAAAAGGGGATACCAACATTTGGTTGGAAAACTCATTTACCTCTCTCACACTAGGCCAGACATTGCCTTTGCGGTTAGCACAACGAGTCGGTTCATGAATAATCCGATGGAAGAACATATGGAGGCGGTATATCAAGTTCTCAGGTATCTAAAAAGGACTCCTGGAAAGGGCATACTATTTAGAAAAACTGAGTGTCAAGATGTATCTCTATAATCTGATGCAGACCGGGCAGGAAGTCAGATAGATAGTAGATCAACCACCGGTTATTACTCCTTTGTATGGGGAAACCTTGCAACATGGCGAAGTAAAAAGCAATCAGTTGTCTCTAGGAGCAGTGTTGAATCAGAATTAAGAGCACTTGTAGTTACTATTTGTGAAGGGATATGAATTAGGCGAATAATGACTAAACTGGGTATGGATTTTGGAGAGAATGTGAAGCTCAAATGTGATAACCAAGCATTTATCAGTATGGAAAAGGATCCAATCCATCATGATCGAACCAAACATGTGACAATTGATAGACATTTCATTGCAGAGAAGATAGAGAATTCTGAAGTACAAGTGACATACATTCCCACTCGGGAGCAGTGCGTAGATATTCTCACAAAAGCTCTTCAAGGACCTAACTTTGAGAGATTGTGTAGCAAGTTGGGTATGTATAATATCTACAACCCAACTTGAGGGGGAGTGTCAAATATTTATCCTCAAAGTTAGGAGTTAGGTAGATATTTTAATTCCTGTTATTTAGGAGGTAGAATATCTTTTAGTTGCTGGATTTTAGGAGTCAGAATATCTTTCAGTTATGTGGATGTATATAAATAAATCATGTACTCTCTTAGGGAAAATAGAATATCATTCTCAAAATCCTACAACATAAGATATGAAGCTTCTAGAACCAAATCTCTTGTCCTTAGGATATGTGCATTAAACACACAGTGGAGGCATTGCAGTTTATCCTGTCAGCTTATTTCTATTCACTCATACCTGAATCTTTTATGAATGGACAAGTTAACTTATGGACAAACAGTAGCAGGTATTACAAAAGGATATAATAGTCAAGCCCCACCAAATAAGGGATGGCAATTTCACTGCAAGTTTGGAGCCACATTAGGGAAACCCCACTTGGTTTTGAGAGGTTTCAGATTTTGGAGGTTATAGGGATTTTTTTACTCCAAGGATAGGACTGGGATATATGTATGTGTGCGTGTGCATGTAGGGACTACTAGATAAAATACAAATATAGGAACACATAACAACCGTATAATTAAATAATAATAATAAAAAAGGAAGGCAAATATCAAATAGTAGACAATGAACTAAATAGATGTAGTGGCACAATGGTAAATAACCAAAATAATAACTTTGTTATAACTGAAATCCCTACCGTCAACCCCCCCATCTCATTCAGGCCCCCATGACTTCATTCTATTGATTCACCATCATCTCTGCGCGTTCTCTCAGGTACCGTCTCTCTTCCCCTACCATTTTCTCTCTATTAAAACCAACGAGAGATGATGCAATGAATTTACTATAGTCGGCCCATCATCTTGTGTCTTGTTTAATGTGATATATGGCTGTAATTTGGGCTTAGTATAGTATGATGAGTGGAGAATAATTATATTTAAGATGTATGTTGATAAATGGAGGATTTAGAAATAATGATATTAAAAATATAAGCTTTTCGTAAAATAAGGATTATCGGCTATCTTTAAGGGTAAGTTGGTTAATATAGGTTGATATGGGAATTTCGGTGTTTTAATGTGTTAGGTGGATTAAAAATATGCTAATAAGATCATGTGGAGTGATTGGAGTAATTATGAATATCATAAGTTCCTCAAATGAGAAAATGGTTTAATTTGAGAATAGTAAACTTAAAATAGTAATATTTTTATCACATGTATAAAATGTTGGAGTTAGGCCATGAATTTTGGATATGTTGTTAATATTGGTATTTTAGGGATGTATATTGAATCTAGTAATAAGTATAAGCCTTATAAGAAAAAAGTTATGATTTATTTGTGAGATTAGGGTTTTGGAAGTCTTGTGAGTAATAACTTTTAAGGTAGGGCTATTATCACATATGTATGCCATGGGAGTTAGACCTCATATATTGGGTATATTAATAATAATATTAATTGATGAATATATACTAAATTTGGTGGATAAATGATCAATATGAGGGAAGTTTTATCTCAGTTGTGAATTTAGGGTTTTTAGGAGAAAATAAGTATTTTAATTAACCTTAGAGAATAGCCTTGTTATCTGTATGTTGATGTCTCGCTTGCCTCAATTATGTTTTTTACTCATAAAATAATCATGAATAAGATACTAATCATTTAAAGTGAAAGACTTCATGAGTTGGGCCGAGATATTTATAGGTCTGTTCCATCGGACGATAATAGTGGATCAGAAGTATTTTGCCCTAAGAGGTGTTGGGTCCATTTTATCGGACGATAATAGTGGCTCATGTGTCCAGTCCCTGAGAGGTGCTTCAGTCTGTTCCACCGGATTAAGAATAGTAGGGCCCTATACTTGACGTGAATGAGAATATAATTTGAGATAAAAACTAATAGATAAGATATTAATTATTTAAAGTGGAAGATTACGTGAGTCAAGGCTAGGTGTTGGGTTTGTTCCACCGGATGATAATAGTGGCTCAGGTGTATTGTCCCAGAGAGGTGATTCAAACCATTCCACCAATTAATAATAGTGACTTAGGAGCGTTTCGACCTAACAGGTGTTGGGTACGCTCCATTGGACGATAATTGAGAAGTGTTTCAGTCTGTTCCACTAGATTAAGAATAGTGGGGTCCTTGAACTCAACGTAGATAAAAAAATTGATATAATGATGATTATTATTAGATTATTAGATTATCAGACTGGTCGATAGTAGCCTTTATGCTTATATAGTTTTGACAGTAGCCTTCGTGTCTACCTATATGAGTATTGTGCCTTTGTACCTTACCTGTGATGTTATACATTTTGTTGGGATTGATGTTGAGATATGAGTTATACGGTGAAGGTTATGGTTGTTGTGTTGGAGTTTGTTTCTAATCATACTTCATAGAGCTTCTCTGGTATGATCGTTTGGTAAGTTTAGTTATTCCAAATGAACAAATATGAATAGTATATGACCTTGATGGTAATTGATTATCTAAATGATTATTGTATATCAATTCTCATATGTATATGTATATCTTATACCATGTTGATTGGTATGGCTTGTATGTGTTTCATAATGGTTTTTCATATTAGTTTGGTATAAAAGGTTTTTCAATATTGTTGTATTGAAGGGTTCATTCTCATGGACCCCTACCCATTTAATGGGCAGTGGACTTTGCAGGTTAGCTTTTGAATTCAGTCAAAAGCTAGTGGTTTAGATTTGAGAGCATAGGACTATCTGGTGTCTCTTTTACTATCTTATTTCCGATTGTATTTGAACCCTTATGTCCTCTTATGATTTCTCTCTTGAGTTTTGTAAACTATTGATATTGTTTTGATTAACACAGTATTTATCTAATGTTCTCTCTATTCTAATTTTTGTAATTAGGTTATTAATCTAAGTGGAGTAATAATTTTAGCCTTAGCACTTGGTATGATAATGGTAGAGGAAACCAGACTTGTACCAAGTGTAGCGGCAACACCCTTCGTTTTTATTATTTTAGCTTCCGCGCTTAACTCTATAAATGAAAATTTTAAGTTCATTAAAACGTGGGTGTTGCACGTTGTACTGAATTGTTCCTTTTCATGGACCTCTACTTATTCAATTAATAATAGTATTTGTAGGTTAGCTGGCGAGATCGGTGAAAGGCCAATACTTGGGTTAAGAGTTAGAGCTATATAGTGTTATACTGATATCTTTTGATTTGGTTGTTATTGGACTCTTACATCCTTATGTATTTTCCTTTCACTAATTTTTGTATCATTATTTTATTTAGAGTAATATTTTCCTTTCACTAATTGTTGTAACCACTTTACGTATTAATTTATGCCTTGATTCTCTCTATCCTAATTCTTATAACTATATTATTAATTTAAGTGAAGTAATATTTTTAGCCTTAGCACTTGATATGAAAATGATAGAAAAAACCAAACTTGTACCAAGTGTGGTAATAACACCCTGTGTTTTTACTCTTTTAGCTTATGCAAATAACTCTTTAAATAAAGTTTATCAATCCTAAAAATGAGGGTTTTATAGATATAGTATATTATATATGCATGATTAGGGTTTTATGTAATAAATAGGCATAAGTGTGATTTAGGGGTGTAATACCCCCACGTTTTTGTATGATGGTTAAATGAGAATTGTTGTCAAACTTTGGGCCTCTAATTTTGATTTAATGTAATGATTTGGTTTGCGATAGAATTTGATTTGAAATCGTGTTGAAAAATAAAGTTTATTGAGTTTTAGAGACAAACCCATCTACTGATTCCATGAACCGATCGACTAGTTTTTCGTTATAGCCAATTCGGATCCCTTAACTAAACTGATTGATTGGTTGCGAGAAACCAATTGACTGGTGGATGAATAGTCAACTGGTAGACCCGAACCTATCGATTGGTTTGTCAAGCCGGTTACATTTTGTAGCTTGATTTTTATGGAGGATCCCTTACACCAAATAAGAACCATACCAATCCATGCGAGATTGTCCCTAAAAGATTCCCGACCATTTTTATGATGCATTTAACCCAAAATATTGCCTTGATTTAACCTGGATGTTGATTAGGAAAAATGAGGGAGAGAGATGACATCAACATTTATCTTCTTCCGCTAATCTCCCCTGAACAATTCTGATATCAAATGATTGAATCTTAGGCATGCTTCTAAGAAGTTGGAAGATTCCTTCCTATGACTCCATTTGTGAATGTGAATTATGGTCTAATTGATCTGAATTCTCCAAATACACCATTTGAGATCTAGAGAAGAGGTCGGCAAATCCTGAACAAATCCATCTGTTCTAATCAAATTCAAACGATTAATGGCAGGGTTTTGAGTTGATCTCTGAACCTTTAATAATTCCCTTTGATTGGTTGGCTATAAATAACCCCAATCATCCCTGCATTTCACCTTTCTTTCAACCATTAAATTTTCTTAAGTCTTGCATTCCCTCTATTCCTTCCACATTTCAAGCCTTATTAATCTACTTTTGCACACTCTTTTGATCATGTCTCTAGCTCTTTCTTGTTTTGAATCTCAATCAAGGCAAATTTAGAGTATGGGAAAAGGTAGAGTAGTTCAATTAGCCATTTTCTATGTCTTGGCCTCAAGTTGGTATGTTTTGGATCTCTACTATTTTAAGATTTGAAATTTGATAAGAGTTTGGTATAATTTATGAGTTTAAGACTTTGATTTTAAGGTTTTAAAAGCTAAGAACTTCTACATTTGGAATCTATGTTCTAAGAGGATTTTACTTGCATCAAGTAAGTGATTCTTGCTTATAAAATGTTTAATATGTGTTCCTACGTGATAGGTATTATATTTTGTTGATTAATTCATGGTGACATGAATAAATGTAGCTATATGTATAATTTGCATGCTTAAATGACACGATTTGAGTAAAAAGCATGAAAATGGAGAAGAGTAGGCTATGATGATCTTATGATGAGGAATGAATATAATTTTGGTTGGAAATAAGTTAGCTGATGTTTATACATGTTTTAATGTGGCTAAAAGGGATTTATATGAAATAATATACATGAAATGTATGATTTGGTGTTGTATTAGGATAAATCGATCGACTAGTTAGATCAAATTGATTGACTGATTCCTTAAATAGTCGACTGGCTAACCCAACCCATCAACTGGTAAAACTACAGAGACCTTGGTCTTACTCTCTACTTAAACCCATCGATTAGTTTATGAAAAGTTGATTGGGTTGCCCAAAATGATTAACTAGTTTGAGGAAAGCATGGTCTGGTTGAGTCAAACTGATCAATTGTTCCACCCAAACCGATCAACTAGTTAGGCCATACCAATTGACTGGTTCGATCAATTTGCTTAATTTCATTATTTTTGGTTCAATTATGCTTTGAGATTTTGAATAGCACTATACCATGGTTATTAATGGGATGAAATACACATTCAATCATGGATTATTGTCCTAATTAAAAGATCAAATGGTTCATGAATTATGGTACACTCTATAAGTAGTAAAAATGACTAAATGGGCATTTCACTTATGATAAGTGAAGCTATTAAAAAAAAGAGTAATGAAGCTTATCTTGGGCTAGTATTAAATATAATGGTGGATATGAATAACATTGGCCAAGGATAAATGGTAAACCCACATGATTAGGGAAAATGGAAAGAAATTGATTAATATGGATTAACATGGAAAGTCAACTTTCTTGCTTTGTACGGGCCTTGTATGATCACCCATCTTATGAATAAAATACTAATCATGTAAAGCAAAAGAAATTCGAGTTGAGAATGGGTCTAGGTTACCTGATCTTCGATTAGCTACCAGGGGTTAGTCTGCCTTCGAGCTTTGCCTTCCAGCGGGATCCTAGAGGTCTTTGTGCTTTACCTACTCTAGACATTGATGATGTACTAGGGAATATCGATACTAAAGGGTCTGGTTACCTAGGTGGTTGGCTTTGGCCTGTACTTATGTCCATTTTGGTGATTGGCTTTGGTCTGGACTTATGTCCACTTGGTGATTAGCTTTGGCTTGGACTTTATGTCTGTTATTAGATTGGCTTCCATGGTATGTGAGACCATGGGGTGGTGCATAGTCCATCGCTCGATGATAATAAAATATGGATGGTAAATACTGGTTGATAATTATGAATGATAGCCAAGGGAATGGTTGATGATTAGCTAAGAAATGGAAGTAATGATATGATTAGCCAAAATGAATAAAGTTGGTGTATGCTTGGAATAATTAATTATGGAGTGGAACATTGATTGAGTGGTTTATTCCTTACATGGATAAATGAATGGCATGTCCTAAGGAATTGGATTGATGGAAATAACCCTATGGGTTGTTTGGATACTCTTTGTTATTGCTTATGTAAGCATTTATGTGAAAGTATTATGATTCTTAAGCATGATATATTCTACCGTGCAAAAATTATATATGATGGCATGTTTTATGCACTATTACCTTTATAAATAGTCTTATCATTATGCATGTTGTAATTTATACTCATATATGGTAAGGTGGCATATTCGTGTACATTGAGGAAGCAACTTGGCTTACTCAGTACTTAGCGTACTGATGTGCCCGTTTGCTCAGTCACTCGTTCATTCCCACCGATAAAAGATCATGTGCAAGTATTTGGGGATGGTCAATAAAGTGCCTACCTCAGTTAGGTCTGGGCTTGTGAGTGAGGACATCCAGAAGGTTGGTGGGGTCCATGGTGGACCATGGTTTTGATTTGGGTACCATGCCCTTAATTCTATTTTGTAACCCTGTATTGTATTCACATATATTTGTAATGATTTGATTAGAACCCGTTAGGGTCCTCTGATGTAAACACTTGTGGAGTTGTTTAATTAAATGGTTATTTGTGCACTCTACTATTTTAAATATTTGGTTGGTTTAGTCTTGTATCTGATATGGGGCAGGTGACATACATCTATCTTATGTCAGGTACAATGATAACACATTGTTTTTCCTAAGTGTTTATACTTCCACAACTTGTTTTAAAGAAATTTTTCCGTAGTAGAAAATGGGGGTGTTATAAGGGATAACATGGTAATTTTTCTATTTTTGAAACTCTTCCATAATTATAAATTATGTTAAAATGCTTAATTTAATATCTTTAGTATTTTCATGAGAATTTAGGAGTTAAAACTAAGCTTAGCATTAAAATGGTAAATTTTGAGCTAACTAAAGGTTATAAAGGTATTTTGATCATTTAAGATCTAATATACCTAATTGTGGCTAACTTGACATAGGATGGTCTTAGTGGATTCTTATGTCGGTCTTAGTGTTGAATTTGACTTTGGCATCTTTGACCTTAGGGTCGTTTTGAATAGTTAGAAACAAAATAAAGTTGGTTAAGTATGGAATTAGAATTGTGTGTATTATTTAATATTTGTGGTCACCAAATAAAATATTAATATTTAAAGTGGAAGATATTGAGATTGTGAATGATTTACTCTCTAAGGTTAGCTACCTTAGATATGAGGTAGGAGTCCTTTTTTGGTTTGGTTTCACTAGTGTACCTTAGTGCCTAAACAAGGCCATAGTCTACTATATTAGTGACCTACAAGCCCTATAGGAGTATCAATACTTAAGGATTAGGTGTACTAGGTTGAGAGGGGGTTGTGTTGTCTTGTGCGCTAATTTGATTGGATGTCTTTGAGTTGAATAGTTAGAATGGTATTGTGATGCCTTATGTGTTGATATGACTAGTGTGCTATTATTTCTCTGAGTTATCTCTTCTATCCCCTTGAGTAAAGAAACCAAAAAGGAAAATTAACTTGTTAACACCTGTGGTTTTATGTGAATTGATTATGATGAAATGGTTGGGAGGGTACCGTGCTTCATATGTGCACTAATAGAACCGGAGTACTTTATACATCTCCGAGTTATCACTTATTTTTTGCTTTATTTGGATATAATTTGGTAGTATGGTTAGAGGGTATTGTGTCACCTTGTGCTCTGACATGATCAAAGTACTTTATACATCTTTGAGTGATTTTATATACTTTTAGTTTATTTGTAACTAGTTATTATGTTGGTTCGTAGTTGCCTTAGTGTATTATCCTAAATGTTAAGAATTACGTTGAGTTTGTTTTGGATATGGTTATGATAGGATTATATAATTGTTGTAAACTAATTAAGTGAGATGGTAATTTTAGCATGTGGTTTTGGTGGTGTTTATGTCCTGACATGTTTTATTGTATCTCGTTATCGTGTGCATTATTAATGTATTCATGCAATGATTCCATTATGATGCCTTCTATGTGTTATTTATGATCTTTACATGGTTAGTGTTGTGTAGTAGGATTAATCAATATTATTATATTTATGGGTTCTATTTTATGGTTAACTACTTATTCAATAGCTAGTCTTAACCTTATAGATTATGTTGACAGTGGTACTAGCTTACGCTAGATCTGATAGTTTTGATAGGGTTATCCGATGCGTCTCTCGGGTTGTATTTAATTATCACTGTTGCTCCATTATAGGGCATCAAGGGTTGTAAAAACTTTAGCTTAGTGCATTTAAAGTCTCGCTTCCACTTCTATTTGGTTGTTATTGGTTTTTGCCTTAGCCTCAAATTAAGTGTTGACCACATTTAATATTTGTGACTGAGTTGTTTTGGCCTTGCAAACGACATGTGATAGGTATTAGTCATATATCATACTTTTTTAGTTGCGGCATAACACCCAATACTTTTGAAACTAAATTGTTAAGTACTAAATTTAGAGGTAGTACAAAGGTCTAGTTTAGATCCAAAGACAGTTAGGAGGCATGTTATATTTAGTTTAATGATTTAAAATGTAAAGAATGCCTAACAATATGTATTTGTGGGGAAAATAATAAATGGGATCTAAGAGTTAAGAAAAAATATGGGAAGGTGATAAATAATTTTATGAACCCAAATATATAAATAATATTGGGTATCATAGTTGATTTAAAGCTCGATTGATGAAAAACAAATGGAAATGGAAATGGAAAAATTGGTTACTACTCAAAAACACATTTTTTCCATGAATAGGTAAAAATATAATGAAAGGTCTAAAAGATTATAGATTGATATGGAAAATTTTTAGAAATTTAAATATGTAAAAATATTCAACCTCGAAAATCGATTGGAGCTCAAACTGATTAAAATGAATAAATCGACAAACATTGTCCATCATAGAAACAATTTTTTTTTGTGAATTAGCAATTTGAAGGGAACAAATGAACTTAATAATGTCTGGAGAATACATCCAAGGTTAGAATATTTTTATAAGGCACAAAATTTTTTTGAGCGAGTTAAAACTAACGAGAAGCATTTTAGAATGAAAAATCACATAAATCATAATTTTTCGCAAACAAATAAAATAATTATGCAAGCAAACAAATGATTAACAAAAATCACAAGAATGGTGAGGAAAGCTTCAAAATGAAATAATGTGCTAGAGTAATACCTTAAGAATTATTTGTAACTTCAAAATGAGTGTGAAATAGTAAAAAACTTAAATAATAGAAATTACATAAAAATGTGAAATTTTCACAAATGGATAAAAGAGTTGCAGAATGTTCGAAATTAATATATATATGGCTTAGAAAAACATATTGGAAATTTTTGAAATGGATTATAAGCATAATTATAGATAGAAAATTCATGGTATTACATAAGGCACTAGGGTAAGGACTAGGATGTCATCCCCATCCACACCCCCAATTTCCAAATGGATCCCTATTTGCACCCCTTTCCTAATTTTTGTATTGGAGGAATCCCAAAACTTTAGCTCATGGAGAGTAAATTTCCATCTCCATCTGCAAGGATTAAATCACTAGTACACGAATTAGATTAAACGACGGTCAACATAAGGCGAGTTTAAACTAAGTCATCGTCTAATCCATTGCCATTAAGAAATAACACAGAGGGAGCAATTTGGAAATTTAAGCGAGACATATACAACATGGTTTTAACTTATAACTGCCATATATTCCCTTCTACACTATTAGGGTATACAAGGCGGCTTTAACGTAGAACCGTCATGTATACCCTTTTCCCCCATTTTGGTTTACTTCATCATTTTTTTAACCTATAACTGCCAATATTTTTCACTTTACCTCTAGATATCCAAATGGCTCCATTCAAAGAGACAAATCTTTGCAACCGTTGTTGGCTTTCTCTCTTCTCTTCACTAGAGTGCTTACTCATTTTGATTCCCCTACAATTTGCGGTCATCACCTTACTCTCTCTTTGTTAACAATATGTTTGTCATTCTTTATTTTTCCTTTTCTTTGAAATTCAAGTGTTGTGCATAAGTTTTTCTTTATTTTTGAAATTTTCTTGTGTTATTTCTTATTTGAACCTCTATGTTGTGTATTTCATTATTCTTTGTTCATTATACTATATATGATGTTGTGGTGTATATCTGTATACTCTATGTTGTTAGATTTTGTGTTGATATATCTTATGAATATATATTATCAAACTATATATTTTGAAAAACATAGTATAAGGCTTAATAGATAATACTATGTAGGAATTATTGTATTGTTACTAGTTCAAATGTTGTTGTGGTGTATATATATTCCGTGTATGTTGTAGGTTTTTTTTTTACTTGGCTTGGGTAAGATTGTCACATTCACCATTTTTTATTTTAGGGGCTGAAGTATACTTATTTCTTTTCATGAATTGTAAGTGGATATATGTAAGTAGATTGTCTAAATAATGTATAGACAGTTTTAAATACTTTATTAAGTTAGCCGTTGAACACTCAAAAGATCCTTTGCGGATATCTTACCCATGTGTAGATTGTGGAAATACGATGAGAAGATGGGTAAATGAGATATTAGATCATACCATTATCCATGGAATTGATAAGGGTTATATTAGGTGGATATGGCATGTAGAGCCACTTATTAATAAACCTACCGTGGTTGACCACGATAATGTTGAAGTGACAGATGATTTTGCTTACATGAAAGATTTGAGCAATAATGTTGAATAATATTTTAGAGACCATCTGGAAATGTTTGAAAAGTTGGTTAATGATTCGGAGATGCCTTTGTACAATGTTTATATTAAATTTACAAAATTATTCATTGTATTATGAATGTATAAGTTGAAGGTGGGTAATGGATGGAACAATAAAAGCTTCTCTTCTCTTCTTGAGATATTGAAAGAGATGCTTTTGGAGGAAAATGTGCTTCCTACCCATACTTTTGAAGCTATTTGCTTTACGGTGTTGAATTATGAAAAGATTTATGTTTGTCTTGATGATTACATTTCGTATCATAATGCATCATTAGATAGTTTTCCTCGATGTCAAATGTCACAATACAAGAGAGTTAATGCTCCTAATGAATAAAACATAGAGAACCTTATATGACATGTGAAAGGAAGGATTTCCAATGACAATCTTAGACATCCAGTAGATTCTCCTCAATGGAAAATGATTAATTCTTTATACCCTAATTTTAGTAGTGAAGCTATAAACCTGTGATTTGCACTCTATTCGGATAGAATGAAATCTTTTGATGGAAAAACCAACTATAGTTTATAGCTCGTTATTCTGGTGATATACAATCTTCCCCCCATCATTATGCATAAAGAGAAAGTAGATGATGTTATCCTTACTTATATTTTGTCCAAATTAGCCAGGTAATAATATTAGTGTTTATTTGGATCCCTTTATTGAGGATTTAAAGTATACGTGAGATCGCAAAATTGAAGTAGTTGATGCATGGAGCCAAGAGTCATTTAAATTGATAGTGATATTATTTTGTACTATAAATAGTTTTCTTACTTATGGTAATCTTTCTAGTTATAGTGTACAAAGACAATATGCATATCATATTTGTGAATATAACACAAACTTTTTCAAACTACCGAAGAGTAGGAAGACTACTTATCTTGGATATCATAGATTCTTGTCTACGAATCATTATTATCGTAGGCAAATAAAAGCTTTTAATGGAAAAGTTGAAGAAGAAAAATCTCTGAATCCTCTCATAAGATTTCAAGTAATTGACAAAGTAAAAGACTTGAACATGTCTTTCGGGGAAAAATAAAATAAGAAAATAGTCCCTTCAAGCAGGTGGAAGAAGAGGTCAATCTTCTTTGACCTTCCATATTGGACGAAGTTGTACATACACCATTGTCTTAATGTGGTGCATATAAAAAAATTTGTTTAATTGTCTAATTAGAAAGCTCCTAAATGTGCCAAAAAGATAAAGGATGTAATCAATGCTGAGTTAGACTTAGTCTGTGTAACACCCCCAAATTTCACTCCTGAAAAAAAAATTGAAAGAATAAAGCGGAAGCTAGGAGAGAATTTGAGAAATGTTACCGCCACATCTAACACAAGATAAATGTCAACCATCTATCTCATGTTAGATGCAAGGCTAATCCTGTCAAATGAAATTTCAAACATCTATGCCATGAGGATAAACTCCCAGAAGGAGATATCCACAGGCAGATGGCAAGTGAATAAATTCACTAAACAAAATCATCGCTGAATTAATCAGCAGAACCTGTGGAATAAATCCGAAATTTAAAAGCTTATCAGAGTACGATAAATTTAAAGTTAATTACAATACCCTTGAAATTTTAAATACAACACTTGTAACTTCCAAAGAGGAATACGGTTAAACAAGATAAAACCCGACAGATCAAATTCCGGATTGCTTACTCACTCAAGTCAAGCCTTCCACCCAAATACAATATTCGATCTCAAACCTGCACAAGAGGTCTGCTCCCCACCATCATGGGATCATCACAGGACCCATTCAACCAAGGTAGTATCAGTACGGGTCCAATACTGAGTAAATCCCAATACCCTATCTTATGGGAAAGACGTAAACTATAACATCAAGTGTATATTGAATTATGTTGCATTACGTTGATACAATAGTATGCCTACTCAATACCCACATCATAAGCCCTACCATACACATATAATAACATGCGAAACATATGTAACATCTTAAACCGATAAGAAATTCAGATAAACCAACCAGGCATTTATAGATAATGTTAAACCAACCAACCGGGCATTTTTGGACAACGCCAAACCAAACCAAGACGAATCAAGCATTTATCAAGCGGGCATTTATGGGTAATGTTAAACCCACCAATCGGTCATTTAGCCCCACAGACATTACTTAGGGACATGTCCAGCCCCGATCGAGTAGACTCATTCTTTAGACCTCTGGTAAATATAGTCGATTCACATCATAGTCTTTATCAATTCATGTGAGTGCGGGAACTCCACTATTATAGCCGGTGGAACGGCCATGAGGGTCATGCCCTGCCACTATTTTAGCCAGTGGACCGGTCATGAGGGTAACATACCCTGCCACTATTATTCGCCGGTGGACCGGTCTGGCCCCGACTCACATGATGTTTCACTGTAATTACTTTGTATCTTTCCAATGTCTTATCGTTATTACGTTCGGTTTGTTGAGCACGAAATCCCCCACTATTATAGCCGGTGGACCGGTCATGTAGGGCACCCCGGCCCTAGCCACTATTATTCGCCAATGGACCGGTCTGGGTCCGGCTCAACATCTTTCTCTTTAAGTGATTAGTGTCTTAACATATCTTATTTGAAAGTATTTTACCCTTGACATGCATGGCTAACTATATCCACACTTATCCTCCCAGGAGGGCCCGTCCCATATCTTGGGACTCTTGCGCCCCTTATCACACCTCGATATCCATTCCCCTCTATACTTACACATAATGAAAACCAACTCCTAAGGGTGTGGGTTAAGGTCCAACACCTTGTGACGTCAAACTCCACCGGCTATTAGCCTCTAGGGTTTCCCTTGAAACCCTAATTGAACCTATGTGACCCAACTTCCTCTTACTTCACTACCATTAATTCATTTGTTGTCAAACACCTCATTTCATTTAGGTTCAATCCCAAATCATATCCCTTTACTCATTGATTTCATAGGTGATCGAAAAACCCTAGTTAGCCACTCCAAACCCTAGCACATTTCTTCCCTTTTTATCCTTTCACATTCATGTTCCCCCACATCATATTATTAGTATCCTAGCATGCATGTCCTATAGGGTCACGTCATAAAATATTATAAACACAACAGAACAATCATTACACACATGTCATAAGGAATTTATATAAGCATACCTCAACTCCAAGCTGTGCTACAAGTAATTAGTCATTAAAATTATATAATAAACAACATGGCATAATACATGGCACATAAGGCACATAACACACATATAATTGATCTTAGCCACATCCTTACAAAACACCCATAAGTGGAGGTAAGTAGTGACTTACCTTAATCCGAAGCTAGCTAAGCGAGATAAGAGGGGGAGAGAGATCACTAGCTCGAGGATCCACAATAAAGCTTTCCTAGATCGCCGATAGAAATCGGAACTAGGTTAGAAACTATCTTATCAATTAACAATTCACATATTATAATTAAATAAACGCAAACGAACACAAACGATCTTTCTTGGGAAACGTGTCCAAAACTTAGGACTTAAAAGCATAGCTCTATTAAGATTTAAGATTAAATATAAATCAAAACGGATTAATACAAATACCACTTGGGACATTTCAAATTAATTTGGAAAGACCGAGAAAGTATAATTGATCATAAGTTAATTTATCGAAAATGACTTATTCATTAGGTTTTATAACTAAATAGGTAAACCGACAATTTACATAGAACCAGATCCAAACCGATTAGGTTAAAACATAATTTAAATTATTTAAAACCCAAAGACAGAAATCGTTTAGATAAAAGACGCATAACAAAAATCAATTTATAAAACACTCCCCGAAGATTAGGGTTTTAAAGCCCACAACACAAGCTCAGGTAATTCAAATCAATTAATTTCAATTAAAGGTATTAGAATACAATTAGGAACATTTAAACTACTTCTATAAATTTAATTTTAGCAAAACAACTATAACATAAATTTAACTAATTTCATAATCTCACTTAAAATCTAGGGTTTTAGGCCCGAAAATATGATTCGCTAAAATTCTATAAATTTAATCAAATTGAATGTTTAGAAATGCAATTAAACATATTTCATAACATATCAAATAATCAATTGATCAAAACCGATAACAGAAATATCCAATTTAGCACAATTAGGGTTTTTTTAGCCCAGAACGCAAATCCGATCAATTCTTGCTAAAATATATAAATTGACGGTTCGATAATGTAATTAAATATATTATAATATAAATTGTATAGTCAATTGAATAAAACGACCCGATTACACAATCCAACTTAGTTCCGCAAGAGTTTTGACCTAAAAATTTAATTCCGATGAATTACGCACAATTTTCCCAAATCAACGCTTCCAATATGAAATTAAATACATTTCGAACGATATTATAAAATCAATTGAGCGAAACAACTCAATTAAGCGACCCAATTTCATTACACACAAATTTTGACCTAGGAATCAAATTCCGATTGATTCCGCATAAATTCCTCAAATTGACGGTTCCAACATGAAATTAGATACATTTAAAAACATATTGTATAATCAATTTATCCAAAATTGCCAAATCGAACGGATCCGGAAAAAAATTGGGCATAACCCGACCTAAAATTCAATTTTCCAAATTCTCAACACAAACCATACAATTAACATATCCAAATCAATCTTACAACACATATATACATAAACAAACAATAAATTTAGCTTTTCATAAGCTAAATCACATTCAATTAATCAAATCCATATTAGGGTTTTTCAGAAAATTATACCAAACGCAAATCAATGAATCGGAGCAAATGAAGGTTGGAGAAGCTTCGTCGGAGGCTGGGGGTGGCTCGCCGGTGGTCAACGAGACTCGCCGGAGTCGGACGGCGGAGCAACCAGCGCAGCTGCTGCGCGCAGCTTCTTCAGCTACTGTGTGTGGCTACTATGCGTGGCTGCTCGAGGTTGGCATTCGTGGTTGGCGGTGGCGGTAGCCGACGGCCGACGAAGGAGGAGGTAGGGAGAAGGAGGCGGCTAGGGTTGCAGGACGGGAGCAGGGGTCGGGGCAGCAGAGGGAAGAGAAGAGAAGAGAAGAGAAAGAAGAAAAGAGAAAAAGGAAAAGAGAGAGGGGGGTCGGTTCGACCGGGTGCTGGTTTTTTTTTTTAACAAATGCACATAAAATAAAATACTAAAAATATCAAAATATTATTGGAAGATTTTATCTAAAATTTATTTAATGAAAATTTATTTCGAACGGGTCCAAAGGCTTAAAATTAATAAAAAGCTATATAAAGAATTTCAAAAACATTTTCGGAAGAATTTACCAACAAACATAAAAATTTATATTATTTACGGAAATATATTATAAGGCCTCGAAAAATTATATAATAAAATATTTAAGTCGAATTCTAATAAACCGAGACTAATTTAAATAATTTTTGAAATCGGTTTTCCGCAAACCAAAAAGCGTAAAACGGAAGAAAATTAATTCGGGAAAGAAATTCACAAATAATCTCCGAAAAACCTTTTTAATTTAAAACTTCCTGAAGGTATTAACGATTTTCGAAAACGAATAAATTTAAAATCGGAAATATTTTCTACGGATAAAATCATTAAAATAACTTTAACTATTTAAACAGAAATTTTATAATTTAAATAATATATTTTGTTAACGAAATATAACTCCAAAATAAAGTCGTAATCACACGACGAAGTTATAATCGAAAACGAATCTAAAATATTAAAAATCAAAATACGAGAAAGAATGGGAATATATATTTTTAACCGAAAATCAAAATCATAAGAATATAATAAAATCATGGTCGTGAACGAATTTATCTAAAAGGGTTCACAACGACAATGATTAGTTAAATTCAAATATGAATTCGAAAACGTTGATAAATCCATAAAACGAATCAAAATTAAAATAATTAAATATTTACATCAAATTACGCTAATAAAATCATTAGGCTTAATAAAATTAGGTTTCAAAAATACGGGGTATTACAGTCTGCATGGGTATAAGAACAAAATTACATCTATAGAAGGTGGGAAATAGAACTTTTTTTCCTCATGCATGTTATATTCTTTCCAAAAAAAGAAAATATCTATTTCTACGAGTGCTTTTACAGAGTAGAGGTTCCCGAAGGATATTCATTAAATGTTAATAAACTTTTTTTGATGAAAGATTTGAAGTTAGCAGGTATGAAATCTCATGATCATCATATACTCATTCAAGACTTGTTGTCGAATGCTATACATTCTACCATACCAAATCAGTTTCAAAGTGTCCTCACCAGATTTTGTTTATTTTTCAAGTAACTATGTACTAATTTTATTAACCTTGTAATGTTGGACAAATTACAAAGTGAGACTATGACTATATTATGCCAGCTTGAGATGTATTTTATTAATCATGATTCATTTAACGGTTCACTTGGATATGGAGGTTAGATTATGTAGGTCCGTTCATTTGCATTGGATGTATCCATTTGAAAGGTGTGTTAAATTCTTGAAAGGATATATGAGGAATCTAAATAATCCTAAATGTTGCACTACCGAAAGTTATTTGGTGGAGGAGGCGACAAAATTTTGTTGTGAGTTCTTACCCATTGTTAATACAATAGGCCATCCTAAACTATGACATTCAGGTATAGAAGAATAAGGGAAAGGGTGTAAAGGATTTAGCATGGTTATCATTGATTATGATCAAATGTTTTTGCAAGCTCACCTCTATGTCCTTCACAATAGAGATGATGTTCAACCATATGTGGATCAACACATGCATAATTTGAGGACTTCAAATCCATATAGGACTGATAAAAGGAAATTAGATAGACACAATAACTCATTTTTTTAGTGGTTGTCATCTCAATCATGTAATTATGATACTGATTTGTATTGGTTGTCACACCCTCCTTATAGGAAAGTGATTTCATACAACTCATATATTATCAATGGTTATACTTTCTACATAAATGAGTAGGATAACACAAGTAATATGTAAAATAGTGGTGTGAGTGTCATATTAGAAGCTTTATATATCTCAAGTGCCAAAGAAAAAAAACCGTGTTTATGCATCGATGAAGTACTATGGGATGATAGAGTGAATATGGCTATTGTATTACACAGCTTTTAGAGTTCCTTTATTCGGGTGCAAATGGGTTGACAATAAAAATAGGGTTTGTACGAACAAAGATGGTTTTAGAATGGTGGATCTTTCAAGGCTTGGTCATAAGCAATACCCATTTATGTTATCCTTACAAGAAAAACAAGCATTATATGTTACTGATATAGGTGATAAAAAATGGCCCATTGTATTGAATGTAAAAATGGGAAGATGACATAAAAGGGGAGAGTGTTTTAACTACTAAATTACCTTTCTCGTCCAACCATGATAACTTTATTAATGACCTCTATATGCTAGATGATCACGAATAAGGGTTCTATATGCTTGAATCGGATTTTGTGCATAAAGAGGGCATATGTTGTAGATTAAAGCGTTATTGATCAAATATTTAATTAATTCCCATGCATTGTTTTATTTTATTTTGTGCATTAATGTTTATTTTTTATATAATAACTATATCACATCACATATTAATTGCTTCCTAATATATAATTTTTGTTCATTTTTCCGGTTATGGGCCCACTTGAAGATGACATGCATGCTCAAGAGGTTGGAAAAACATAAAGAAGGGGGATAATCAGATTGACATAAATTGCTAGAAATAGAGAAAGATACATTGTGCTTTATGTTGATTTTGATGAACCGGGTATCCAATGGGCGAGAATAGGAGTTTTTTCATTGAATATTGTAATAGATATGACTTTTTATTATTATTTCTATATGATAGTTTAATTACACGCATACTAACTATTTTATTTTTATGATTCTAGCAAGGATTTAATTTTAGACAATAACATAAAAAAAACTTATTATGAGTCCAGTTGTAAAGTCATGGATAGATTGGAAGTTGTGGATAACCAAAAACCATATGTATGTAGATCTAGGGATGTGACCACCCTCGACTAATTAAGGGAGTTCTGTTTATGAAGGACTTAAGAGGAATATGAAGTACATGTGAATATACTATTAACTTTCTAATAAAACTATATTTTACTTAGGTTACAATTCAAACTAACATCATCTATCTATTTTGTTTGTGATATGCAAAAGGAGCTAAAAATAGAGCCAATGCAGAGAAAAATATTTACGCTCGCAAGGTAGGGCATAAAGGCAACGAGGTAGCTAGAGAAAGCTTGGTATGAAAATAAGTATTTTTATAATCTAATTTTGTTGCTAAGTATTTTAACTTGATGCCATTCTTATATGGTCTACTATCGTTACTAAGTATTTTTACTTGATGCGGTAGGAGAAATAGTTGATGGAAGAAGCAGAGTTAACCCATACCCCATATGTAACCCTGGAGTAAGTTGATGTTTGGATATATGTTAGCGTAAAGAATGGAAATCCTACTAACGAACCAACTCAACAGACAGTTGAGAAATTTATAAGGCATGCAACATTTATCTTTAGTTGGTTTTATATGGTTATTTATCAAGACTTTAAATATTCGGTATTGAGAAAGGATTTTCTAGTCAATGCTCTTGGTAAAGAATGTCCAAATGACCTTTTGACATGCACTTTAGGCACTCAAGAGCATGGTGGCTGATGTAAGACATATCATTATGGGTTTAACCTATCTAAGGTATTTGGATGTTGCCCTAGTTCGCACCCTTTAAAGGAAAAATATGAAAATATGGAGAAAGAAATGGTGAAGTTAAGGGAATCAAAATAAGCAATCCTTAGAAGGACAGATAGTATGTTCTCGTATTCATAATGTCCTGGTCAAACCTCCACATGTAGTGTCCCTAGACCCTTTTTGAAAATTAATAAGTTAGTGTACTATACTAAACTCTGTGTACTTGAATATATTTAAAAAAATTCTATAACTTGAATCTTTTGACTATTAATTATAGGGTCAGTATTCTTGTGACTTGCAAGTCATAGAGGATGAGCCTATTATATCAAATGCTACTACATTTATTGAGTCTAACTCAACCCTTCATACTCTACCATTTGGGGTTGATAAAGTTTGATTCTCAATTCATAATATCCTTGAGGCATATTTAATTGAACCAATGCCACTTGATGTAGCATATAATCATGAAGAAGAGGATATACCCGTATTGTGATTACTAGTGGGGTAATTTGTTAGATGGCTTAGTAACCTTCTAATTATCAAGGTTAAGGTAATCCAAAATTTTCAATTTTAGATTACATTCTTATTAATTAAGTGATATTATATGATCTAATAATTATGTCATCCACTTTTTATTACTTAGGATAGTCATATTATTGAAAAAAATATTAATAAAAGGGAAAATAAGATATGGAGTGTGTGGAAGCCCAAAAAGCTTTGGGAATGAAAACAATAATCAAGCATCATGACCTACCACATCAATTTAGGTTGTATATAGACATGGAAATTTTATTCGATAGTAATTCTATTAGGATTCCTCTTCCAATCAATTTGCACATGAACTTAGGAGATGTGAATATCTAGATTAGGATAGAGGGCATGCTACATTTTTTATAAGGTGAAATGTTACAATTTAAACATATAATTGCATATAGTATGTAATTTAAATCCTTTCACATTTGATCTTATTTAATTTATTAGCGGGAAGGTGGTGTTTATACTAAAAATTTATTCTTTTATGGTCATAGGTTCTTAAAAGATAAATTTATTATCTGATGTCTTGGACGAATTTGATGTATATTGATTTCTATGCTCATATACGATCTCCAATGAAAATGATAATATTAAACGTGTTCTATATGTGGTTAACTCAATGAAGATGGATCTACAATCCCTCTTGTTTTCTTCATTTTCCTTTGACATGCATTTGGTACTAGTGATATTGTAGCCATCTTTAGGGACCGCATATTGGATGGATTTAATTGATGAAAATCATCGTTCTAATCCAAAATCACTTGTGGAAAGATATATATTTATCTATATGGTGATATTAATTAGAATCACACACACACATATATACATAAATTTTTTTAATATATGGCTACTACATCAATTAGATCCTTCAAGACTTATTTTGGGTTATAAAAAGGGGGAATGATGCCACCACCATGTGTGTCTTAGAAAAAAAAATGTTTGAAGTTTGTATGTCATTTAATATTAAGTATTTAGTATGAGAAACTAATAAGATAATGTAATTAATATTATATTTTTTTAGTGTCCATGACAATAAGATAATATAAGTTTTGGATATTGTGTCGTGATATTTATAAAGGAAATCATTTGCAAACATTGGATGGGGTAAGGAGAAGTATGCATTTACTTTTTTTAGTTCATATTAATTATGTTTATCTATATATGTTAATACTAACATGGTATTTTCCATCTTTTGTAGGCTTATCAACATCATAACCTTCTTAATTATCAAAATAACAAGATTAATGAACTTAGGAAAGAATGGTTAGGTTTTACTACAAGTTTTTATGATAATTATATGTAGAATCATGTGAAGCTTTAATTTTTTGTACATTGAGTGTAAATATGAATTAAGAATAATTTTGTATAAGACTTTTTATGCAAATTATATAATTGTTTATTCTTATTGCTTGCCATTTTGGATGAGGCAAATATTTATGATTTTTTCACCAGTAGGAAAAATTTACATATGAAAGTTTTTTTGCTGGGAAAAATGTGGTAGGGAAATGATCAATTTTTTTTAACAAGGCATACACAAAAATTATACATAAAACACTCCGTGTATACACAAAACATCTCCCCAGCCAATAAGATATAGAATACACAGTGATTGGGATGTATAACCACCGTGTATATACATAATAAATGATGGTTATGCATCCCAATTGTCGTGTATTCCCTATCTCACTACTGTGTATATTAACTACTCTGTATTAATGATATAAGGCACACACATTCTTGTTTTGTCTCATATAGTGCAATCAACTTTACATAGCTTAATGAGGTAGCTACCACTAATTGTTTTGTCAAACACTAAGAAACTAAAGTCCCATCGCAAAATAACGCATACCTTATTGGGAAATGGATTTATGTGGGTTAGATAAATATTCCCCATCTGAACATCCAACCAAATTGACACTTTCCTTATCTTTTTTAAGTAATAATCTCGTATCACTTATTCCATGCAAATATCAAAGGACATGTTTTATATCAGTCAAATGTCTTCATGTAGGCAAGGAGCTATATCTTGCCATGTAAATGATATATCTGGCTGGGTGTTATTGGCAAGATACATTAAGGCACTAGTGGCGCTTATATATGGTACTTCAAGACCAAGTATTTTCTCATTATTTTGATGAGAATGAAACAAACCTATATCTACTTCAGAACTACCATCGTTTTACTTATATGCACTTTATTCATAGTAATGTGCTCTAAGACCTTTTCTATACAATTTATCTGATGGACAAATATCCCATCTTTGATATTCTTACATTGGAGTATTAAACAATACTTGGTGGTTTCCAAGTCTTTCATTTCAAATTCTCTCATTGGACAATTAGTTGCTTGTTAGATCTCATCTATAGTTTCAATAATATTTAAACCATTGACATAAGCAAATATGATCACAAAACCTACTTTTTCATCTTAATGAAAAAACACATAATAATGGGATGAGTTACATATCCTTTTATTACTAAGTACCTGATTAGGTAATTGTATCACATTCGCTCGAACTGTTTAAGTCCATATAGAGATATTTGAAACTTGATTGAGTACATATGGCAAGCTTTTGATTTACAAACATCGAGCATGTTTAATCCCTCTGGTATTTTAATATATAGGTTAGTATCCAATGACCCATATAAGTATGTAATGACTTTATCCATGAGGTGCATCTGCACTCTTTCTGACACTGCTAAACCAATGAAAAACCTTAGGGTAATTGGATCCACCACGGGAGAATATGTTTATGCAAAGTCAATTACTAGTTTTGTGTGAAGCCTTAGACTACCAATGTACCTTTATATCTCACAACCTCATTACACTCATTCCATTTATGCACAAACACCAACTTATAACCAACTATTTTGACACTTATAAGTGTTGGGCTAACATGCCCAAACACTCCTCGCTTGTTTAGCAAGTTTGGCTCTACTTGTATGACCTATTTATAGTTATCCCAATCATTCATTTGTCGATATTCCTCAATTGATTGAGGCTTATTGTCATTTTCATCCACACTGTTGACAACAACATTATATACAAGATATCATTGATGATAATTTCATTCCCATACCACCCCACTTTTGGTGGTAGTCTAACTAACTGATATCTTATAATTGTCATTTTCTCTATCGTCTTTGCTATCATTATCCTTCAATGAAATATCTTTAGGAATTTTATCTTTATCATTATTATTCACCACATTAACAACTTTTGGAGTTGTTATATATTATTTCCTTTTCTTTGGATTATAATTCTTAGAGACAAGTGGTCCGCCACACTTTTTTCTTACTTATAACTCACTCGTTATTGGTTGGGATGAAGTGTGTATAAGGACTTTTACAATTTCTTAGAATTGGTAAATGCATATGGTAACTTGTTGGCTACATTTTATAAGTATATGATCTTTTAAACTTCAAGTTTATTTTATTAGTGATAGTATCTAAATATTGTATGGAGATATTATTCCGTGTAATATATTTCTTAACAATCTCCTTTTCCTTCTCTTCTCTTCTCTCCCTAAGGTCGGGAGATTGTTTCATCAAAACAAAAATTTAAGTACCTTTCCCTAAATAAATCAATAATTTTATATTTAAGGCACTTTAAAATAGAAAATGACTCATGACCAATGGAAATTTACATTATTCTATGTGACCCCAATTTAGATTATTATGGAGGAGGAATAAGAACATAAATTGCCCATCTAAATTTTTTCAAATGAGAAATTTCAACATATCTATTAGAAATAAGTTGTAGAGGGGGATACTAAAGATATAAATTTGGTTTAATCTGAATGAATTTGGCTACATGCAAAATTGCATGGCCCTAACTTGATGTCGGTAATTTTAATCTCATGAGTAAAGGTTGAGATATCATCTACAACTGCTTAATTAATGACTTTGCTAAACCATTTTGAGTATGAGTGTGAGGTAATGGGCACTCTATTTCAATCCCAATTGATAGACAATAGTTGTCAAAATTGTAGGATGTGAATTCCCCTACATTATCCAGCATGACTTTCTTAATTAGATGGTCAGGAAAATGAGGCCTTAATTGAAATATCTAGGCTAAAAGACTTGAAAAATGCCATATTCCTTGTTTATAACAAGATTACATGAGACTATTGGGTTGATTCATGAACCAACACCATAAAATATACGAATGGTATACATGGCAGTGTTATTGGCATACATAAGTCTCGTTGAATGTGTTTAAGAAACGTAGATGATTCTGCATTTACTTTTATCACTAATGACCTTGTTATCAATTTTCTAAGGGAAGATGTTGTGCATGTTACTCACCCATAGAAATAATCTTCAAATTCTTTAGTAGGTGTTAATGTGAATGCTTAGTGACTTTATGTGTCATTGTTTTACCTGAGTGACCAAGTCTATTACGATATAGAGTAAATATATGTTGGTTAACTACCTTCTGGGTAATGATGTTATGGGAATTAATGGGATGCATAAAAGTGTCACATATATAAAATCTACACATCAACATCTTTTATAATATTTGCTTATGACTAGTCTTATAAGACATCATGTAAAGGTATTCAACGTCTTCGTTACAAGTGGTTCCTCCACAACTTACTCGATAATAGGGAATTCTTTATGTTTAATTATGTCCCTACTAAGAGCAAAATAAAAGCTTTATTGGAGTCTTCTATGAGATTAGTGATGCTAAATATGGTGGCCAAATTTATTTTTTCCATTTGTAAAGTATAAAAGAATTTACTACTCTTGAGAATAGTATAAGTAGTGGCACTAACTACGAGACATAGATCTCCACTATTCATCTTAATATTGTCTCAAGCCATTATAGTAAGGTGTAAATAAACATAATTATAATCATCATACTCTTATTCATAATAATAAAAGTACATATTTTGCATAATTTTGGAAGAGGAAACAAACTGCAACATTATTATTGAAAAAAATATATATAACATAAAACTCTATAATCTGACAAATTACAACCATCAGAAGTATCGCCAAAAGGGAACCAATATCTAGGAGATCCATAACATGATCCACGCTCTTTTTTCTGAAATCATGCTTGTTTTTCAATTTCATTTAAAAATATCAATTGGTATATGTAAGATCAACGAAGTTATCTATAAGTGAAACATACAAACTATATTTACTCAATCTAGACTCATATAGACAATGCCTAGTGCTATTAATAGCAATGCAGCTAACCAAGTGATGCAAAGGAACATTCTTAAATTTAAATATTAACAAGTCACGAGCTTTCCATATCTTATAAACATCTACAACTAACAAACACCTTAACGCCTCTATTTTTTGAGAAGCTCGCCTATGTACTTTGATAGTCAAGGTTAGTATATATTGCCAAATTGTGTTCCTCCTTTGTCTACCAAAAACAAATAGCTATAACTTAGACAATGCGCCCCATATAAATGCAACTAGTCATTAAGTGTTGGACAAATTTCTCTTGGTTACAAAAAACACATAAAAGCATTTATTGTAATCAAATTTTTGTGCATGAAATATTTGGTAGCTAGACCTTCTTATGTATCTAAACACAATATGAATTTACTCACTAGTGCTATGGGAATAATCCAGACTATTCTCCACCTGGGTTTAGGTTTTGCTCGTTTGCGTATCCTATCATAGATGACACTAACTTTGTAAACTCCATCATACTCAATAGTAGCAAAAATGGGAAGCAAATCTTCTTGAAGATGAAATTTTCTTCTAGCTGTCTAGGATGCATGATGTAGGAGCATCCCAAGCAATCCAAACTGAGGATAATCTACTTATTAATTTTGCCAAAGTTGAAGACTTCAAAACTCTTCTCATTTGAGTTAATAAGTAACTAGATTATCTAGCAGCCATGCTAACTCCACAAACCCATGTAAATATGGATTCATCTAGCTACTGCATAGCTCCACAAAATCCCACCCTCAATTGGTTACAATATGGCTCCACTTTTATTCAACCAAGCCACCACCTTATCCACCTCCACACTCTACTCATTTTTTGTCGAATCAATGCCTGATTTGCCACCTATATTTTATGCAAGAATTAGGGAAATTGGGAAGGTAATTATGGGAAGTTCAAGGCCTCCCAAATCTGGCTTAATTTGTGGAGAAGTAACCTCCAAATCAGAAAAATCAAACAACCATCAATTGAGTAAGTTGCACCTTTTCTTATTTCCTTTATTAGCTAAACTTAGTTAAAGTATGTTGTTAAAATTTCCTATCCTAAACTCCTAATATGTAATTTATGTTTCCTAATCATTTTAATAGGTTGTATTGATAGCCATATAGTGATGGATGACTACTAGAAGTCGACACACAATCAACACTAGCTGATTGGAGTCTTGTTAACTTTAGTTAGCTTAAGTAGTATCCACCAAGGGTGAGGTTGTAACTAATGTAATACCCTAAAAATTTTCTTAGCCTAATCCACCATCATGAATGCCTTAATTTAATTCTAACCTCAATAAATCTTATGTTAGCCCTAACCTAACTCCTTAATCTCAAAACTTTAACTGAATATGAAACCTTGATTCAGATAAACAATAACTCGTAAACCAAAATCAAACCCACTAAAATCTCCAATAATCCTAATTACTCTGGCTAATCTATAATCACCCTAAACTAATCCCCCAACCATTCTCTTTTTCCTTTTCTTTCTCTCTTTCTTCTCATTCTCCTACCAACCTCAAACTGCACTTTTGCACTGTTCCAACTTACACCATCACCCATCACCTTTCTACACCCTCATCCATCACCCATCGCCTTTCTCCTTCTCCCATCTTTGCAGACCCGCACACCCCCATGTGCACCACCTTATCTCCCTGCATCCTTCTTATCCTTTTCATCCTTACGCAACACCTAAGTACAACCATCACCACCCTCACCCTGCAGCTACTACCCTACCCCTAACCATCCTCTGCAACCACCACCATCATCATCACCTTGCAGCTACACCATCACCATCATCACCATCGCACACCACCCCCTGTTCTTTTCTTCTTCCCCGAATCACACCACACACGCACACATGTATATGTATATATATATATACTTCCCACTCTCCTTTTTTCTATTTGGTTTTGCCTCATTTTGCCTATCTTTGCGTCAGAGAGTCATTGCCCGAGCTCCCTCTTCCTTCTATTTTCTTCTTCTTTTTCCTCCTGCTTTCCCTATTTTTGGCCTGTGCACCACCTCAGCTACCACTCACTACCCTTTGGTCGGTGGATCGACCACCAAGGTCACCCCAACCTTCCCTAACACCGTCACCATCCATCACCGTCGACCACTGCCTCTTTTCCCTTATTCTTCCCCTCATCCATCATAATTTTGCAGAGTCCACAACCTATGTGCGGTCGTGCAACACTTAAAATCTCCTTTTGCACATCTATGCAACCTTTGCACCACCTAGCCATGCGTAATATTTCCTCTTGACCTAGTGTTGTACAATCGTGCAACTTTTGTACTGCCTGATCATGCGTTACTTTTTCTCTTAACCACGGCTGCACTCCCTGCTGCACAATTGTGCAACTTCCTATTTTTGGTCGTTCACCCCTATTTTCACCCCCAAACCTTGTCCAAAAACCACCAAAATTTAACCATATCTCTGCCACACATTCCTCTACACATCTAAAGCTCTAATTTAACTACGGTTATTTCTATTTTTACCCTCTTTACCTTGATTTATCCTTTAAATTAACTCTTTGAGCATAACCATGAATTTTATTATTTTTTATAGGTGGTATCCAATAGCTTAGGAGGAGGAATTCTAGGATTTGTGTGCTTTGAATCCGTTGTCCTAGTTGGTAAGGATACTATTGGATGTTTAGGGTTTTTTATGTTATTTGCCTACATGGTTATATGTATTTTTCATGATATTGTTTATGAATGATGTAACATGTGTTGATCATGATATTTTGTAATGATATAAATATTATGTTGAAATAAAGTAAGAATGAGTGAGAGGTACCATTATGTCATTATTTTTTTTGTGATAATGTCATATTGTGGAAATATATCTTATGGTATGAAATATGGACTTGAGAATATTATGTTATTGAAAGAAAGTAAGAATGGGTAAGAGGTACCATTATGTTGTGATTTTGTTGTGATAATGTCATATTTATAGGAATATATCTTATGGTATGAAATATGGGTTTAAGGATATTATGTTATTGAAAGAAAGTAAAAATGGGTAAGAGGTGTCATTATTATTTTGTTGTGATAATATCATATTTGTGGGAATAAATCCTATGGCATGAAATGTGGACTTAAGAATAACATATTATTAAAAGAAAGTAAGAATGGGTAAGAGGTACCATTATTATTTTGTTGTGATAATGTAATATTTGTGAAAATATGTATTATGGTATGAAATATGTACTAAATGAGTTCTTGATAAATGGACTTAAAAATTCTCATGAGGTATGATGATTAAATAGTGGACTTGAAAAATAATGTGTGGATGGTATAAGATTTTATAAAATGAGGGTTTTTATTTGTGCTTAAGGGTAACTTGGTCATTATGGGATAATAAGGAAAATTTGGTATTTTATGTGTTAAGAGGATTAAAATATGATAATAGTAGTATGAATTCTTGGAAATATTATTGTTATTTAGGGTCCTTAAATGATTTAATGGATAATTTGGAGCAAACCATCCTATAATGATAATATCAATATCTCATGCATAAGATCTAGAGTTTATACATATTTCTAAAAAAGTTGTTAATATTTAACCTTATGAGGTTATCTATCGGAATTGGTAATCATGTAAATTTCGTGGGAGGTGTTATGAAAAATCTATAGAATTTGGGTTTTGGATATTTCTGTGAGTAACATATTGGGACGAGATTATTAATGTATGTGTATGGGAATTAGATCGTGCATTTTCGATATGATAATAATGACGGGATTTGGAGATGATATAATAAAAGTCGTGTAGAATAATAAACATGGGAGAATGAATACTAAAGGGTGTGTAATTAAGGTTTGAAAGGACTTAAGGACTTGGACCTATACTTTGTGTATCTCTGTTTTAATGTGTTTTGTGCCTGAGAATCAACCTTGAATAATATACTAATCATTTAAATTGAAAGAGCACGTGAGTAGGGCTAGGGTAATATATTTCTATATTTCTATCTATCTATCTATCTATCTATCTATATATATATATATATTCCTATCCCACCGGGGAGAATATTGGTTTGAGAGCATTTTACCTTAAGAAGATATTTTTAATCTCCGTTCCACTGGAAAGAATAGTGGCTCAAGAGCGTTTTGCCTTGAGAAGATGTTTTTAATCTCCGTTCCATCAGAAATAATAGTGGCTCGAGAGGATTTTGTCCCGAGAAGGTGCTTCATTCTGTTCCATCAGATTAATAATATTGGGGTCCCTACTCATCATGAAATGAAAACGTATTATTATAACCTATGGAAAAGATACTAATGATTTAAAGTGGAAGAATACGTGAGTCAAGACCAAGGTGATCTATTTCTCTATATATATGAATGTATTCTTGTTCCACTAGGGAGAATAGTGGCGCGGGAGCATTTTGTCCTCGAGAAGGTGATGTTTTCATATCCGTTCTACTAGATAATAATAGTGACTTAGGTGTGTTGTCCCTAAGATGGAGTTTCACACCGTTCCACCAGTTTAAGAATAGTGGGGTTTCTACACTCAATGTAAGTAAAAGAATAAAAATGGATTATATTTAATAAAGGAATATGGAACATTTCCTATCTTATGAGAAGTTTCATTTATTTGGTTATTTCACTTATTATCTAATGTGAAAGCATACACTATTTATGTCCTTTTTTTGATAGTATTGTTCCCTTGCTCGGTACGTAGCATACTGACCACCCGTTTTATGGGTGTTACTCATTCTCACGAGCAAATTTGCCCTATTTTGCAAAGTGATTGATGATTATTAGCTTGATGTGCTTGCCTTGGGTGAGCGCTAAATTATTTGGTAAAGGGTATGGTTATCTAGATATCTCTATCTCTCTTTCGACTCTTTGTCCTCTGTTTTACTATTTATTCTCTTCTCTCTATTTCGTCTCCTATATCACAGTGGAATCAAGTGTTTCTCACACCTGATTCCTAGGAGTAAGGTTACTTTTACCCTACACCCAATATAGATTTCACGTAGGGAGTGCCTAGTCTCTATTAGATGCGGCATGACACCCTTACATTTTGTGTTTTGGCTTCCGCTATTAACTCTTTAAAACAAAATTTTTAAGTTCCAAAATTTGGGGAGTGTTACAATGAAACTAACCCACATGGTTAGCAATATTTTTGTAACCCCTAGTATTTGACTCTTGCCTTTTAAAAGGGGTAAGAGGCTGCAAAGAAGGGCGTAATACACTTCAATAAAAACTATCCTTGGTTGTTTAACATTCTCAATATTGTGGTGTTCTTGAGTTTGGTTTAAATCTTGCACCATTTCTGCTAAGTGTCGTAACCTTAGTTGGCTGGTTCAAGTAATTGATTTTTAAGGTTTCAAAGCCAAGTTTTCTCTTCATATTATTCCTCTTCATCTCCATTCTATTTTCAAGTTTTGTTAAAAGCTTTTCCCATTTTCAGCACTAATACTTAGTTTAGTTCCATTTGTTTTATGGTATCAAAAATCAAGGTTGGTAAATTTGGGCTCTCATCCTTTTTTCTTTACCATCACATATTCCTTAAATCTTAACCACTTTGACCATCCACAAAAAAATTATTGTATTTAGCCATTTTTTTCACAAAAATTGAACCTTTCCACCACCTTATTCCTCTTACATTCCTCTCGGGTGAAGCAAATTTGTTGCTTGCGGTCCAAGCTTAACCCATGGCAAGTCAACATGTTTCAAGGGGTTTAAGTCTTGAGGATTCTCACAACTTAAGTAGCTATAGGAGCGTTGAAGCCTTGAAAATGGACATGAAGAGGGTGTTGGGCATGTTGTAGTCATTAGTACCAAATGCCAGCCTTCGTCGAGCAAAAAGTCATTTACCTTAAGGAGAAGAAAGGGAGAATATATAGGGGATGAACCAACCGATTATAAATCATCTTCTGGTGATTCCAATAGTTATTTTTAAAGGAGGAGGATGGGTAGAATAAATCCTCTTAGTGAAATTAAGTTGGAAGTCCTAAAGTTTGATGGATCCCATAATCCGATATAGTTTTTGGAGTGGGAAATAAGATCCAATCAGTTGTTTGAGGCTAGGGTTTTGGATGGTGAGAATTCTTTTAAAGTTGTAGTCCTTAAGTTAAAGGGACATGCTTCCTTGTGTTGGGATAATATGGTACAAAGTTAAGGGAGTAAGGGTAAGTCTAAGGTTAGGAGTTGGGTGAAAATAAAGAGGTTGATGAGGGAAAAACTCTTACCACCTTCGTACACTCAAGACTTGTACAACAAAATATCTTTTTTAGGGCAAGGGTCCTTGAGTGTGGAGGAATACATTCAATATTTTAAGAGACTTATCATGAGGCTTGGTTTGGAGGAGGTTGAAGAGCACATAATGTTTCAGTTCATAGGAGGATTGAGGGGAAACGTTGCTAGAGAAGTGGAGCTCTATAGGTATTATACCTTGGATGAGTTGCTCCAATTGGTCGTCAAGGTGGAGAAACACAAAAAGGAGAAGAGGAGCTCGAGGATTAGGGTTGAGGATGAGCACGTACTCACCTAAAGAAGTCCTAAAGGCTAACCTTAATCTCAAAAAATTGATGTTAAGGGAAAGGGGAAGCTAGATGTGGGTGAGGCTGAACACAAAAAGGTGTGTTTTGTTTCAAGTGCCAAGTAATTAGACATTATCAAAATGAATGTCCAAACAAGAGGGTAATGGCCTTATTAGACCAAGAGGGAGGTTGAAATGGAGGAAAATGTCATCGAAGACCAAACGGCCATGGAGGGAGGAACCGAAGTGTAGGAAGTGTTGTTCGATGTAAGGGAGTCCCTAATGGTGAGAAGGGTGTTGCAAGCTAGAGAGGCAGTGAAAGAAGAGTCCCGGATAGAGAATATAATACATACCAAGTGCACCATCCTTGGTAAAGTATGCTCCCTCGTTATGGATGAGGGTAATTGTGTAAATGTGGCTTCCACCACATTAGTGGAGAAGCTAAATTTACTGACCAAAACACATGCCAAGCCATACAAACTATAGTGGATTAATAATGGTTCAATGGTTGAAGTTACTAGAAAAATTGTTGTGCCTTTTTCCATAGGAAAAACCTACCAAGATAGTGTTGTTTGTGATGTCATTTCCATATATACTTGTCATTTGTTGTCAGGTAAGTCATGCCAATTTTGATAGGGATGTAAAACATGATGGTAGGAAGAACACGTATAGCTTGATCTATGTTAGCAAAAATATTGTACTCACACCCCTTAGCATTTGATCCTCACTTGTTATAGAGGACAAAAAGTGTAAGAAGAAGGCTTTTTTTTTTATGGGAAGGGGTTAGAAAGGGCCATATGGAAAAGGAAGGCCTTGTATTTGTTGTTGCTGTTGAGCCTAATGAGAAGAAACATGAACTCAACCCTCAGGTCAAACACCTACTAGGTAAGTTTGGGGATGTTTTCCCAAATGACTTACCTAGTGAGTTGCTTCCCATAAAGGGCATAGAGCACCAAATCAATTTTATTCCTGGTGTTACACTCCCAAAAAAACCGGCTTATAGGTGCAATCCTAAAGAAATTATTGAATTGCAAAGACAAGTTGAGTTGCTACAAAAGGGTTGCAACTTTTCTTATTTGTGGGAAGTTTATGACCCCCAAATCTGGCTTAATTTGTGGAGAAGCAACCCCCCAAATCAGAAGAATCAAACAACCATCAATCGAGCAGGTTGCACCTTCTCTTATTTCCTTTATTAGCCAAACTTAGTTAAAGTGAGTTGTTAAACTTTCCTAATATGTAATTTATGTTTTCTAAGCATAAATTACATATGTAAGTTATGCCTGGTTGGAGTCTTATTAACTTTAGTTAGCTTAAGTAGTATCCACCAAGGCTGAGGGTGTAACTAAACTAACCCACATGGTTAGCAGTATTTTTGTAGCCCCTAGTAGTTGAATCTTGCCTTTTAAAAGGGGGAAGAGTTTGCAAAGAAGGGTAGAATACACTTTGATACAAACTATCCCTGGTTGTTGGTAATGTATTTTCGTAAATAATATAAATCTTTACGATAGTTGGTAAATTCTTCCAAAAATATTTTAAAAATCTTTATATAGCTCTTATATCAATTTTAGGCTTTTGAATCGATGCAAAAGGATTTTTGGTTAAATAAAGTTTAGATAAAACATTCCAACAATATGTTTAGATGTTTAGTATTTCTTTATATATGTGTATTTGCCAAAAAAATACTGACCGACCCCAACACCCTTCTTTTTTTCCTTTTCTCTCTTCTTCTCTCCCTCTCTCCCTGACCTGTCCCTATTCTCTACACCCCAAACCCTAACCTTCCATCTCCTCCTTGCCCCTCCACACCAACCGACCGCCGACCACAACAACCACCACTAGCGAAGCCGCAACAGCAGCCGAAGCAGCGCAACAGCAGTGCAACAACAGGAGGAGGAGCGGGCAATGGCGAAACACCGCCACGTCCGGCCACAGCTAGCTCGAGTGATGGACGGCGAGCACCGGTCGACCTCCGGTGGAGCTTCCCAAGTCTTCACCTGTCCCAATTTGCTAATTTTGTTTGGGATAAAATTATAAAAACCCTAACCCTTGTTTTGATTAATTGAGTATGAATTAGCTTATGATAAGCTAAATTGATTGTGTAATTATGTATAGATGTGTTGTAAGATTGATTGGGGTAGGTTAATTGTCTGGTTTGTGTTGTAATTCTGGAAAATTAGATTTTTGGCCCGGTTATGCCTAAATTTTTCATATTCGCCCTACTAAACTATTTTGGGTAAATAGATTTTACATTACACTTTAAAATACACCTAATTTCATGTCAGAATCATCAATTTAATAAAATTATGCATAATTAATCGGAATTGACTTTCTTGGTCAAAATCTATGTGTGATGAAATTGGATTGCATAATTGAGTTGTTTCCTCAATTAATCTTATAATATCATTTGAAATGTATTTAATTTCATATTGGAAGTGTTGGTTTGGGAAAATTGTGTGGAATTGATCGTAATTGGATTTTTAGGTCAAAACTCTTGCAGGTCTAAATTGGATTGTGTAATCGGGTTTTTTTATTCAATTGATTATATAATTTACATTAGAATACATTTAATTACAATTCTGAACCATCAAGTTAAATATTTTAGTAATATTTTAGCGGATTTGCTTTGCGGGCTCAAAAACCCTAATTGTGTTGAATTGGGTTTTTTTTTATCAATTCATTATATAATATGTTATAAATATGTCTAATTTCATTTGTAAACATTCAATTTAATCAAATTAACTGAATTTAACCATATTGCATTTTCGGGACTAAAACCCTAGATTTCAAGTGAAATTATGAAATTGGTCATTGGTATAGTTGTTTTTCTAAAATTAAATTTATAGAAATAGTTGAAATGGTCTTAATTGCATTCTAATGCTTTCAATTGGAATTAATTGATTTGAATTATCCTAGTTTGTGTCTTAGGCTTTCAAATTATCAATTTGAGGTAATCGAAGTGAATTGGTCGGTTCGTAGTTCGGACATTAAAAATCCTAATTTTTGGAGATGGTTAAAAAATTGATCATGATATACTTCTTTTACCTAATCAATTTCTGACTTTGATTTAAAATCATTTGAATTATGTTTTTATCTTATCAGGTTGGATTTGGTTCTCAACGAATGGTTGGTTTGTCTTTTGAGTTATAGAACTTAACCAGTAAATTATTTTTGATAAAATAACTTATAATGTATTCTTCTTTTCCAGACATTCCAAATTAATTTGAAATGCCCCAAGTGATGTATGTTTAATCCAATTTAATTAATGTTTAATCTTAAATCTTAATAGAGCTACGCTCGTGAGTCTTAGGTTTTTGGCACGTTTTCCAAGAAAGATCATTTGTAACCCCTTGTGTTGATTTAATTATAATAATTAAATTATTGATCGATAAGGTAGTCTCTAACCTAGTTTTTTTTATAGGTGATCTAGGAAAGCTTTCTTGTGAATTGCCGAGCTCTCGATAGATCTCTCTCTTTCTCAAATTGCTTAGCTAGCTTCGGATTTAGGTAAGTCATTACTTACCTTTACTTATGGTGGAATCTGAAATGTATGTTTGTTCGGAGTGGAAGATGATGAGTATGCTTATCAATTATTTAATCATGCCAGGTGTATATTGTGTTTTTTTATGGTGATTATATGTATGTATGAGTTACAGTTTTAATGCGAATAGGTGTTAGTATGACTTTTGAATATTGTATGTGTGTATGTGAAGGGTTGAGTATGGATTGAAATTTTATGATACCTTATGTTGTATTTTTATATCATGGAATTATTCGGCTCTAACACCATCTAAATAATAAGCCTTAGTCCCACATTAATTGCTTCACCTTTAATGCCCCCAAAGTAGACTGGCTTTAACGCCACTTGAATTGGGTTGACTTTAACGCCGCTTGGATTGGTTCAACTTTAACGCCGCTTGAATTGGTTTGGCTTTAATGCCGCTTATAATAATGGAAATTCATTGTGTGGATGGAAGTGAGCTAAGTGTTGTTATGTAGGTCTTATTTATGATTGGTTAACTCCTTGAATAAAATATTAAACACTTAAAGTGAAAGATCTTGAGTTGGGATTTGTATCACTTAGGGAAGCTATCCAAGTTAGGTTTAGTATTCACTTGGTACCATTCCACTATTTTTCTATTATGTGATCCCAGGTGCCTTACAAGGTCCAGAGAGGCCCTCTTCTACTCTATAGGTGTCTCAATATATTTCAGCCCTATAGGGGGTATGCATACTTAAGTGATTAGGTGTCTTATTTATTGGTAGTCTGGTTACGCTTCTGGGTGGGCCAGCTAAGGCTAGTACCGTTCGATTACTAGATTAGTTGTTACGATCTATTTGAATCTCCATCCTCAAGATAATATAATTAAATGGTTGTGATCATGATAATAAAGTATAATAATGAATTATTCTCGTTCACTTATGAAATTTATATCTCTATTTCCTATGAATGTCTCTTGGTTGTCTCCCTTACAATAGTGTTATCATATGATGCATGTTTGTGTTCAATTATCACATGATATATTATTAAATAGCATATGGGCCTTATGTGCAGAATGCTATCTTCTAGAGTAGTGTGTGTTACTTATCATGCGATCGTGATTTCTTACACTTGTACTTTATGTATTGTCATGTCTAGTCATGTCTTCATAAGCATGAATATGTGACTCTATGTTTTATTGTATGCACCACATGTATAATTTAGCATACGTTATTATACGAATAGAATGGTGTATGTATAGCATGTATAATCGAGCATGAGTTATTATATAAGTAGAATGGTGTATGTATCGCATGTATAATTAAGCATAAGTATTGTAAATTAAAGATTGAAATATCTTATTTATATCTTATTTCCTTCTATGAGTTAGGTAGTCTTGATTTACTCAGTATTGGACCCGTACTGATACTACCTTGGTTGAATGGGTCTTGAGACGATCCACTGATGGTGGGGAGCAGACCTTTTGTGTAGGTTTGAGATCGGATATTGTTTTTGGGTTGAAGGCTTGGCTTGAGAGAGTAGGTGATCCAAAGTTTGATCCATCGGGATTTGTCTTATTTAATTGTATTTATTTTTAGAAGTTTCAAGTATTGTACTTAAAATTTCAAGGGTGTTGTAATTGACTTTTAATTTCTCATACTTTGATAAGCTTCTAAAATCCAAGTTTATTTCACAGGTTTCCGCTAATTTATTTAGCGATGATTTTATTCGGTGAAATTGTTCACTTGCCATCTGCTCATGGATATCTCTGTGTGGGAGTTTATCCTCAAGGCATAGATGTTGGTTGAATTTTTTTGAACAGGTTCTAGTCTTGCATCTAGCATAAGATAGATGGTGGACATTTATCTTGTGTTATATGTGGCGGTAATATTCCCCAAATCCTATTTTAGCTTCCGCATTATTCTTTTAAATGAAATTTTTTAGGAGTAAAATTTGGGAGTATTACAACTTCCCTTAATTAATTAATACGACAAAGCACCAATATTAAACCTATTAAATACTAGCAGTATAGTAGAAACATGCGTCTCCTATATTTAACTAGATTTAATGCATTAAGTATAATTGGAAGGTTGTCAATCTAAGTACCCAAACGAGTACAATAATTATTTCTAGTTATATTCCTCTCCTCTGGCCCACAAGAATCTAAATGTTTTACTACTCCGGTTAGAATCACAAAACTATTAGGTGAATTGTTATCTAACCTAGCTACAATTTATACATATAAATGTTAGTATATTTATAAATAATCCTACATACTATCACTATAAGGAAACTAGAGTAAGGCATACACCATATAAATTATACTTATATATATAAACGATAACAATTAAAATAGAATCAAAGAGCAATCTTATGAAATAAAGAAAAATAATTTAATAACTTAAACCATAATTTAGGATTTCAGTCTATTTTCTAGGAATAAATAATCCACCAGTCATAATGATCGAATTAATTACATAGAAATATATCTCAAAAATATAAATAAAAAATAGAGAAAGAAATAACCAAAATTAATTATGGATGAAAGATAAAAACAAAAATTATTCAGATGAAAAATTGTTAAATTTCATCTAAAATAAAAATTTTTGTATACCTTTTCTCTATTTCTCTCTATTCTATGGATTTGATTTCCATGCTACCCTTCTTTTATTTTATTTTTTCTTCCTTCCTAATGGCACACAACCCCCTCTCTTCTTTTCGGTTGTTCCATGTTTCTTATGTTGCAATCTTCTTTGTCCTATGTCACTGGCTCTCCCTTCTTCTCTTTTCTTTTTTTCTTCCATGCAGCTGCTAATTTTTCTCTTCTCTCTTCTTTCTATTGCTGACGACTACCTCCCTTTTGCAATGCTCCTATGCTTCTTCTTTTTTTCTTTTCGGCAACTACTAAAGCTGCTCTTGTCTACTTCACTACTTCACACGTCTCTCTAATAGTTGCTACTTCCCTTCCTTGGTTTCTCCCCTCTGCGCCACTTTTCTCTTTTTCTTTTCAAAAGCCCTTGACTATTTGAAGGCTTTTCCTTTTCTTTTATTTCCTCTGTCACTCCTCCTTAACTGGTCTTCTACTCTCATTCCTAGGCCTTTGGGCCTTCGGTCTTTAGGTCGTTGGTCCAAAGGCCAAACATTGATTTTTTTTCTTTTTTTTCCTACAAAATTAAATTAGAAATAATAATTAAATAATAATATAATATAAATTTATTTAATTTATGTCATTTTAGCTCAAATAATAAAATTTATACAATTATTATCACTTAAGTATAAAATCACAATTATTCGCATATATTACTTAAATAAAATACTAAAAACAAAGATTAAAAGGGTATAAAATATGTTAAAATATGAACCCATAAATACCCCCACACTTAGATTATTTCTTGTCCTCAAGCAAGTTATGACTCAAACAAAATAAAAATAAACTGACAAACCACTTTCATATGTCTCGCAATTGTACTTAACATGTGCAACAAGCCCTTTAAATCCGTAGGTCACCCATAGAGGACAAGTAAGGTCTTGTGAGGGTTTCGCATATGATATACCCACAAAATCAAACACAAAAATAAATAAGAATAAATAAAATAAAATCACACCTAAAACCCTTAACCAATGTTATATCAAAATCATTTGCTTTCATACGTCAACATTAGCAATCAACAAAGATTCAGCATTGAGAGATTTAAGGGATCAATTTCAACATATGGTTCACACATAAACATGATAGATACGGATAAATCAATATTAAGGATGAAGATCTACCACATCTTAGTCACATCAAGATCCATCCTCACTATGGATACCCTCTATTTTTTGTCTCTTAGATTCATGGCTACAAATGTATAAAAACAAGTATGTGAGAGAAGATGATGAATATAACAAATGACTCACACATATAAACAAATAAGACTTATATTTTTATGGATCAAACCTCATAAAAGATATGAAATACTTGTCAAATGGACCTAATCATATGCTTAACTCTTGTGATTAGTTTCCATCATATCAAAGGTTGCTCATGAATATGACTTATTTATTGGTTGTAATGGGTTTAAGGTATATAAGAGTATGGAATTTCTAGGATTGTGGTGCTAAAAAGGTCAAGAATTAGTGGAACTCTAATAATTAGATAAAATAAAAACTATTAATGAAATACCCAAAAACCCTAATTTTAAGAATTATAGCTAGTTAAGGATTTATTATGAAAATTAATTAAATTAATTATTTTATCAAAATAAGAGGTAGTAAATAGGGCCAAATCAATAGGAAATTTAGAAATAATTTAGTTGGATAAAATTAGAGTGTTTGACTAATTAAAATGGAATTTAGAAAAAACCTTTCAAAAATCCTAAATTAACCTAAAAAGATAATTTAATTATTATTTTATTAAAATATTATTATTTTTAAATTTTCCAAATATCTAAAATATTTTAGTTAACCCCAACTCACCTATTTTCTCATTTTCCCTGTTCTTTTCTTTTCTTTTTCTCCTTCTTTTCCCTTTTTCTTTCTTTCTCTCCTTTCTCCTTTTCTTTTTCTCTTCTTTCCCCAACCTAGGCCAGCCCTACGGCCCAATCCCCTCCTCCTTTCTTCTCCTTCGGCGCGGCCTAGGCCCTGTGCGCCGTGTTTTACTTCTTTTCTTCAGCCACCCGACCATTTCCCTTCCCCTTTCTTTATTTTCTTTTTCTTCCTAGACCACCGGTCCACCCCTACCTTATTCTTCTTTCTTCCTCGTCGCAGCCTGCAACCTCCCTTAACCGTGCCTGGATTTTCACCACCGACCGGCCAACCTTCCCCTCTCTTTCCCCCAAATCCGCTTTCCGTTTCCACCCAACCAACCTCCCTCTCTTCCCGCACGTCATTCTCTCTCCTAGGCCAATCGTAGCCTGCCATAACAGACATGCGCAGGCCGGTGTGCCCTCACCTACCTGCCCCTATTTTACCGTTCTCCTCTAAACTTATCCCCCTCATTTGGCCCTATAAATACCCCATTGATAGCCTTGATCGAGCTTTTGATTCCAACCCAGAAAATCACTTCCGTGTGCCACTGTCCTCGTCTAATGTCACCACTCGAGCCACCCACAACACCACTCCTTATATCGCCCTCTACCAAACTACGCCACCCTTTGGCCTCAATTTTCCCTACATGAGCCACCCCAACCATATAAATTTTCCTTCCCGAGTAGCCACACTTCCACCTCTACCGCTCTTCGCACCACCGTTTACCACCACTCTCGCCACAACCACCACCTCTTCCACCTCCTAAATTTCCCTGCGGACCTTCCTCTACCTCCCCTACCCTCCTTTTCCCCTTCCTCCATCTCCTCCTCCCTTCTTCCCTTTCCACCACTTTCAACCACCATAGCACTACCGCCTGCGCCGCCACCTTTGGCCTCACCACTGCCCTCATTCCAACCCTCTCAACTTGGGCAACCTTAACCACCCCAAATTTCACCCTCATTCCCCCTCTCCTATTCCCAACACTCAACTAACCTTCTCTTTTCCCTTTTTTCCCGCCATCGCCGTCGTGAGTTCTGCCAGGCACCACCAACCCTAGGTAGTACCCTAAACCCTCTCAACCCTTGAATCCTAATTATTCAAGCCTTATTCATTTTAATTATATTATTATTGTTGTTGTTGTTTTTGTTGTTGTTGTTGTTGTTGTTGTTATCATTATTACTATTAAAGGCTGAAACCCTATTTTGTCATTATTTTAATTATTATTATTATTATTATTATTATTATTATTATTATTATTATTATTATTATTATTATTATTATTATTATTATTATTATTATTATTACAATGAAGGGTTGAAACCCTCACTACCACGGAAACAGCTTTTAATAACGGTTATTTTCGAGTTTTAATAACGGTTTTCAACCGTTATTGAATCGCTCGTTATTATATCTTTAATAACGGTTCATAACCGTCATTAAAAATACACAAAAACCCGCGAATATGTGCGTAAACTTCATATTTAATAACGGTTTTTACTTAAAAACCGTTGTTAAAAATGAGCTTTTAATAACGGTTCTATGGGAAACCGTTGTTAAAAATAAGGTTTTCATAACGGTTCATCAGAAAAAACCGTTGTTGAAAACCATGTTTTAATAACGGTTCGTAAACAAAACCGTTATTAAAAACCCATGCTTTAATAACGGTTCTATGGGAAACCGTTATTAAAAACTGAGGTTTTAATAACGGTTTCCCATAGAACCGTTATTAAAGCATCGGTTTTTAATAACGGTTTTGTTTACGAACCGTTATTAAAGCATCGGTTTTTAATAACGGTTTTGTTTACGAACCGTTATGAAAACCTTATTTTTAACAACGGTTTCCCATAGAACCGTTATTAAAAGTGTATGTTTTTTTTTAGCATTTTTCTGTTTTGTTCCTGCCCACATACACAGTTGTATGTTCAAACAATTACCAAATCTGCAATGTAAAACAACATCAATTCATACCAACAGGGTATCACACCATAATTTCAATCAATCTATAATTAGTATGCATGTCTCAATACACCAACTATACTTAGGAATAAAAATTAGTGGGCATACCACAACTTGGTAGCTCTACACCCCAAAGTAAAGAGTTCACAAATCTAGGCTGGAAGACCGAAAGATGTAGACAAAATACAAACCTGAAAATGCATGTAGAATATATAGATCGCTACCTAATACCGAATGAATGAGTGCACGTGCTTGGCCCATTGGTCTCTAACTTCATCAATTTCATCAATATTATATTGCTAGCCTCGTGCATAGTCATCGGTGAAAAACTACAACACACATGTTTCAATTAATATACAGTTAGACATTAGGTCAAAAATATATATGTCATGATTCATTAATAGAAAAATATGGAAAAGTAAACATACATGGCTTGGATCTATGTTGACCGATCTATTCTGGACTATAAGATCCATTGTTCTACATACATAGTATCCACAATCATCGCCATTTTTCTGTTGTGGACACTGTCAAATGAATTCAATTAACTCTCTAACTATTATATATTAATTTGAATTAAAACAAAATACAAAATAGTTGTCTTCCTACTTACCATGATAGGCTCATATTGAAGATTCTTTGGGTCTGGGACACCATTCCCACCTCTCCTTTGATATGCCGTCTGTAGTGCCCTAATAAATAGAGTTGGATACATAATATTGTAAGTATATATACCTCAAATAATGAAAATAGAATATATATATATATATATATATATATATATGTATAAATAAGCTAATGAAGTAAGAAGTGAAAATTATACTAACATGTCTATAAATTCCTTCCCACCACGACGAGCGACCTCAAAAGGCACGTCATAGGTTCGAAGGGAATCAAACACATAAACTTTATTAAGATCAGGTCGGACGGCGTACAAAACCCAATGTTCAGTTGCGAGGTGAGGAATGAGATAGAGCTTGTTGTGTCCCTCAATCAAAATGCGATCCGCTAAATAGTTTATGTGCCTACCCTCTGTTATTGTACTACTGTCAGCTATGTAGTATGGGCACACAAAAACAATAGAGGAAAGCATTCCCTCCAACGCAGCGCGACTAGCTACCAACCTATATATGGACGACAATAATAATGGATATTTGTTAATAACTAATAACTCATATAAGCTTAAGAGGTCGTAAAAATTCTATGTCTCCAAGAGTACTAAAATCTGAAATATGAAATAATGCTTACGTGACATAAACGGCGACACTTGTGGTTGACATCCATTCCTGATTATAAATGTCGCTTATGTCAACTGTCGATACCATGTAAGTAGCATCGTCCCTTCCAACATACTCAGGACGACAATCAATGGAAATATAATTATTCCCGAGGTAGTTTTGGGCATAGAAATACAATAAAGCTAATGCTGGTGGAGGTTGGCGTATTTCCAAAGAACGAATCTTTTGTGGGGCAACTGATTTTTCAGATTTAGCTCTCTTTTTTTTGGCAGCGCCCTCTTTTGTGTTGCTCGTTCTACTAGTATCTCTCTTAGTTTTACTAGCAGGAGCAGTCTTCTTCTTTGATTCCTTAAATAATAATAATAAACAAAATATGTATTGAGCATATATATATGAAAAAGGTATAAACAATGTAACTACTAAACTAGGTCTAATGAAGATATTGAATGTCAATATATACCTCTTCAGTAGTGAGACGTATCTGATCCACAGGCCAAGGCACGAAGCTTCCATGAGCTTCTAGCACTGTGGCTGCCTCATCGCCCTCTTTATAACAAGGTAAGGGCGCACTACCAATGATTGGAGTGTCAATACTCACCGGCCTTGTAAGTAGGGCTAAGTTATACCCGTGGACAGTTTGCGTTTGGGTACTGTGACTGATGCGGACCCTTCCTTTCGCCAAAAGAGTTGAAAGATCATTCGCTAACAAGTCACATTTATGCAAACCCTAAACGAAAATATTACACATTATTAACTATTTATGACACCGAATACATTTAATAACAATTCAAAGTTATGTAATGCTTACCTCGGAAAGAGAAGAAAGACGTGTATCAGCTTCACAACTGTCTCTGACACTATTTACATTAGGTATGTGAAGCTGATCATGGTCGACTAAATCGGATGGCTTATACCCTTGAGATTTAATAAATGACAACTCTTGCTCCATTGTTGCCATCCGTTCAAATGCCACGTTCAATTTCTATATAAGGATGGCGACTTGCTCATCAGTGTTACGAGAACCACGAGATCGACCACGTACGCTCGTTTTCGTAACACCTAATCCAAGACCCCTGTGTCTTCCAGGGTGTTCTACAATTCCTATAGCCTATGATACAATGTTATATTGGTCTACCCCCTCCTCACCATCTGACGCTTGAAGTTTGTCCTGTAATGTATATAATATATGTAAAATTAGCTTGCATGAATAAGCATAATATAATAGTTTTCTAAAAGAAAAGTAAGCAGGGTTCCAAATATCTAGAAACTTACAATTTTTTTCGCTGCAACATCTACATCTTTATTAATATATCCATCTTTTGTTGTTCTAGCCTTCTTCCATAATGTACCAATATTAATGGACGAGGTACATGGGTCTAAGTCTTGGGCTATGAGCTATAAATCAAAAAATATTCTTATAATGTACCAATATTATAAAATTCGTCAGTACGTTGTAAATAGATAAATAACAAAATACATACCAACTCCTCTTCAAAGCCTGCATAACCTTTGCGAGCCATATTATGCCGGTATTTATTCTGCTTCGCAATCTCTTTATTTTTGGCACTTTTTTCCTATGTCACCAGCCAAAACATTGTGACATAGTTATTTCAATATTATGCACAATACTAGGATCGATAATAAAAATTTAATTGTTATCTAACAAATACCTTAAAATCACCCGTAAGACGATATGCAATAAATTGGTTCCAACTTTCTTGATCGATGAAACCGTATCGTTTGGGTGGATTCTGCCGTAGAGAACCATCACTCTTTCTGTACATTTTCCTACGAGCTAAAAATGACCTAAATGTTCTTAGACGCTCCCCACAATGTCTAAGAAGCCATTTCTTCCTACTCTCTGGCACATTAAATACTCTCTGCATTGTAAGACATACAAATGTATACCGATATTAATGTATTAAAATTAATAAAATTTTACATACATAAATGATTACATAAAATTGTATATTTACCGTGATTTCCTGCCAAATATGCTCCTTATGACCCGTTGGAACCTGCTTCCAATTATTATAGGAGATAGGAACACGGTTACGTGTCACAAGTAAAATGTAAGTCAAAAACATGTCTGCATAAGGGCCAATGGGAAGATTGTAAGTATTCCATCCCAACTTGACTATTTCTCCTTTATTCCTCATATCTGTGATGATTCTCATAATTGTCGGCCCTCTTTTCCCTTCTTCATCACTGCTGTCCCTATCAATATTCTTATTGACCATATCTCTAAAAGAAATCAATAAATAAATTATGTTAGAATGTTATGTATTGAGCATAATTGAGTTGAAAAAAACCAACATAGATATTATATGTTACAATATTATTACCCTCATTGCCTTCTTTTCCTTCTTTTTTCCCCCTTGTTTTTGGATTAGATTTAGGATCTGATACATATATTACTTCACGATGATCATCCCTGACATATATTTCCTCCTCATTAATTGTATTGTTATCATCGTTCAATAATTGAGTTGCTTACACAGCTGAGACACACTCGTTATTCCAATTGGCATCATTTTCATCATCACATTCATTGGCATTTCTTTTTTTCGTAGATAGTACTACAGACCATCCTCTATCAGTAGGGTCAGTGACATAGAATACTTGTGTCGCTTGTGATGCTAAGATGAATGGGTCTTGTTTATGCCCTACCCTATTAAGATCTACTAATGTGAATCCATCTTCATATCTAACCCCACTGCTGTTATCAACCCATCTGCAGCCGAATACAGGGATTTTAAATACAGTGTAATCTAACTCCCATATATGTTCAATCACACCATAATAATTCATATCTGCATAAGTTGGATTCTTGTCTTTCGCACTAGGAACATGCATTGCCTCAGCCACTAAAGTCACCCCACTGTTCTGCATTGTACTCTTCCCATCTTGTTCTTTTGTATAAAAAGTGCAACCGTTGATCACATAACTGGTATATTGAAAAACTTCATAACAAGGTTTCTGAGACAACCAGTGCAGGGTTTCGGAAATTAAAGTTGGGGAATGACCGATGAGTGGAATGATGCGATCTCTTATCCAATCAATAAAGGAAAGATTATGTTTATCGATAATCCATTTCTCAGTCTTGGATGGATTTTCAATCCGTAAAGAAGTCATATGCTCTTCAACGTACGGCTGAACATCATCACTATTGTGTAATACATATAGATGTGCTGCACGGAACATGTTAGGGTCTACACGCCCAAGCTGTCTGCCTCTAATACCTTGTCGTTCAAATTTGCCCGCATGTCGAGACTTAGGAATACAAAGAGCTTCAGCATTTGACAAGTACTTCGTGCAAAACTCAATTGCCTCTTCCACCAGGTAACTCTCAACAATACATCCTTCTGGCCGATATCGATTCTTCACATAACCTTTTATCAACTTCATAAATCGTTCAAAGGGGTACATCCAATGCCCATGAACAGGTCCTAGCATCTTTATCTCATAAAATAAATGAACAGTTAGATGTACCATAATGTCAAAGAATGACGGTGGAAAATACATTTCAAGTTGGCACAAAATAATCACAATCCCTTTTTGCAAGGCGTCCAAACTATCAGGATGTATAACTTTAGAGCAGACGGCTTTAAAAAACCAACAAAGCCTCGTGATAGTAATTCGAACACGTTTTGGAAAAATTCCACGTATAGCTATCGGCAATAAGTGCTGCATCAAGATATGACAATCATGAGACTTCATGTTAATTAATTTCAACTCTTTCATCGACACGAGCCTTCTGACATTTGAAGAATACCCTTCCGGAACCTTGACACCGTGCAAGAATTCACAAAATGAAATTTTCTCTTTTCTGGAAAGAGTATGACACGCCGGCGGTAAATATGTTCTTCTTCCGTTGTCTCGCGGTTTCAGTTCTTGTCTAATACCCATTTCTTCCATATCCATTCGAGCATTTATCCCATCTTTAGTCTTGCGTGGAACATTAAGTAATGTGCCAACAAGACTGTCACATATATTTTTCTCAATATGCATCACATCAAGGGTATGTCTCACGTAGAAAGATTCCCAATAAGGAAGGTTGAAGAATATTGACATCTTCTTCCACCCAACTGATGGAGGCTTATCTTTATTCTTCTTCCCAAACTTGACACTCAAATGTTTCATCTTCAGCCACACTTGTCGACCCGTCAACCGGATTGGTGCCTGCCCTTCTTCTCGGAATCCATTGAACGCTTTTCTTTGCCTACGATAATGATGATTCTTCGGTAAAAACCTACGATGCCCAAGGAACACAGTCTTTCGGCCATGTCTTAGCTGAACAAATGAAGTATTCTCCTCACATATCGGACATGCATAATGGCCTTTCACACTATAACCTGACAAGTTGCCATATGCCGGAAAATCATTTATAGTACAGAATAACAATGCTCTCAAAGTGAAATTTTCTTGACCATATGCATCAAATACTTCAACGCCCATGTCCCATAAGAACTTCAAATCATCAATCAAAGGTGCCAAATAAACATCAATATCATTCCCAGGTTGGTTTGGCCCGGAAATGAGTAAAGACAACATCATATACTTGCGTTTCATATAGAGCCACAGAGGTAAATTGTATATAACCAAAATCACTGGCCATAAACTGTAGCTGCCTTGATTGTGCGGATTCATTCCATCTGCAGATAGTGCAAGGCGCACATTTCTTACTTCTTTACCAAATTCAGGAAACAACCCATCAATCATCATCCATTGTGGAGAGTCGGATGGATGTCTAAGAAGCCCGTCATCTATCTTGTCATCAGCATGCCATCTTAGGTTCTTGGTATCTTCAATATCATTAAACATCCGCCTTAATCTTGGTATTATAGGAAAATACCATAACACCTTAGTGGGCACCTTGTTCTTCTTGTATCGTGGTGCTTTGCATTCAGGATTAGGACAACTATCCAAAGATGCATTGTCATTGCGATATAAAATACAATCATTAGGGCATGCATGTATCTTCTCATAACTCATGCCCATAGAGGATAGAATCTTCTTCGCTTCATACGTACGATCGGGTAGAACGTTATCATCAGGAAGCATATCCTTCACAAGTGACAATAATTCTGTAAAACTCTTATCACTCCATCCGTTACATGCCTTGAAGTTGTACAACCTTAAAGTAGCGGATAATCGCGAAAACGTCTTACAATCATCGTACAAAGGTTTCTCCGAGTCATTCAATAACTTCTCAAACATTTTTGGACAATCCCGAACACTTTCCTCAACCTTTTGAGTCATCTCCTCTAACGAATGTCGCTCATAGTTATCAAATGATGATCCACTACTATCCCTCCCAGCATCGTCATTTTCATATTTAGACTCTGTTTCCCCATGCCATATCCAACAAGTGTAGCTTGTATCAATTCCATACACAAATAAATGATCTCTCAAATCATTAGCGTTGACACGCTGAATATAAGCACACTTCAAACAAGGACAGACTATTCTACTATTGTCCTGAGCATGTTCAACTGCAAACTTGATGAAAAACTCCACTCCTTCGTTATATTCTCTAGACAGACGATTTGCAGACAACCATTTCCGATCCATATTATTTGAATCTAGATATATCCCACATGAAAGTAATTATATATTAAAAATCAATTGAATTATAAGTATAATAATTTTCAAATCACTCTTGCTTAGAAATAATTAATCTCAAAAGTATCATGCTATTCTCTCTCTCTCTCTCTCTATATATATATATATATATATATATACGAATCATGCTAACAAGTTTCCAAAATTATATTAATGCTGATCAATGAAACTCTTCATACTTACAAAGAGTTCATTATATATATATATATATATATATATATATATATATATATATATGCATACATACAAACGTAGCAAAATATTATACAATTAATAGTTCAATTTACAAAAGATATGCATACTACAGGATTTAAGCAATAGCAGCACTATATACATCAAAATGTTGCTACAACTCAAATACCTAAAAAACGAAAACTCATATCTAAAACTAAATCCCCCGATAGCCTCGTCGAGCCCGACTAAAAACTATAACTCTAAAAGTCCACTCATCACGATATATCATTTGATCCCTGACATCATCAAATGAGAGTCTACTCACGGATACTCTAGGGTAACTGAGGTGGATACTCCGAGGCAAGCTATGACGATACCTCCACTCGTCATCGATGACCATCAGTTCTCTCGATATCCTATCATACTCTCTAGCAAACAGCTCACCCTCAATAAATCTCGGGTGTGGTGCATCACTGTGGTAGACAAACCACTACAAAAAAGTAGACGTAGCCGATGCCCATGGCTCTATCTGAGGCGGGGTCAACAGAAAGTGATAAGATCTAAAATGGAAGGGGTGATAGGATGAGCAACTCGCGTGCAAATGACATAGCTCATTATATAACCATATCACATGAGTCCGTACATCTCTATGTGGCGCCATATGAAAATACAGTGGAGGGTATGTCATCTGATCACTACCTACAAATGAGAACCACTAAATCTTATCATCAAGGTTGTTCTCGAAATTAAAAGGATCTAAATTACAGAATATATAAAGTGATCTTCAACTAGCTAGACAAATCATAAATATATTCTACCAGATCATAACCAACTATGTAAACCTAACAACATCAAACTATTTAAAATAAGGACATAATCTTTAGTTATATATTTAACAAACTGGCTAAACATCAAGCTATCATCAAATCATTCAAGCTACGCATAGTAAAATCAAGTAGATATTAATAAGATAATATATATATATATATAGTACAATCTAATAAATCTTATATGATGATGATGATGATGATTATTATTATTATTATTATTATTATTATTATTATTATTATTATACACAATTATTCATCTCTATTTAATTTTTATCGATCACAACACCGATGCCCAACCAACCTCCTCAACTTTTCCCCAGGCACAATACCCTTATCCTTAGGATTTTTCCTTATAGCCCTAGTTTATATTTAATATAATAAACGATAAACCCTAACCCTCCCCCCTCCCACTAACCCTAACAATAATTAACCCTAATAAATTATAATAGAAAATAACACTAAACCTCATAAGATAATGATCCTAAACCTATAGCTAACCCTAACCCTAACCACAATTATTTAAGATTATATATACACATCTTATATATGAATATATTATAAATATATATACATATAATAGAACACATATAAACACACATTTTACGGAAAAACAAACATACACGTCTTACAAAATATATATTAAAAAAAGCATATAAATACACATGATCATCTGCATATATAATAATGTGAGTGCTAAAAAAATATATACACCTTAATTTTATACTTAGAACGTACATATCTTAGGATAATAATATATATTTTAGGCTTGTGGATTCTCTTAAAATAATAATACATATTTTTATAAAATAGATTATAAACACATTTATATATATATATATATATACATATATATTAAGGTCTCGGCCGACCACAATCAAAAAGGCCGCAGCAAATTTTTTCACCAACACATCGAACGACAGATTTTCGAACAACACATCAAACACAACATCTTCGGTGCAACATGCATGCATTTATATATATATATACATATCAGTAGAGACAAATTAAGCAATATTGAAGGAAGAACAACACATATATAAAGGGAGCGACGGCGTACAAGTTCAGAACGGCAACGACGAAGGTACAAATGCTGGCTACGTTCGCAAGAATGGCAGAGGGGTGGTGGAGAGATGGCGGTGCGACGGTTTCCCTTAATTCAGAGGAGCCGCAGCGGTGGTGCAAGGGTTCGCAATAGAAAGAGAGTACGAGAGGGAAGCGGCAGAGTGTGAAATTTTTGGCACGAAACAAAAGAGAACAAAATAAAAGGAGATATTAATATCGGTTCCTGTAAGAACCGTTATTAAAACATGATTTAATAACGGTTCTTACAAGAACCGTTATCAAAACAAGATTTAATAACGGTTTTAAAAGGAACCGTTATTAAAACATTGGAAATTTTAACAACGGTTCTTGTTTGAACCGTTATTAAATGAATTTTTAATAACAGTTTTACGTCAACCATTATTAAAATTCCCGTGCAAAATTTTACCTTGCACTTTTAATAACGGTTATTACGTAAAACCGTTATTAAAAATTCCCGCGCATTAATTTTCACGGATTTGAAGACGGTTTTCGAACCACCGTTACTAATGTGCCGTTATTAATTCCTGTTTCCGTAGTAGTGCCTATTTCACATTATTTCGATTAATACCATTTTTATTATTATTACTATTATTAATATTAGTATTAGTAGTAGTATCACTATTATTATTATGGTAAAAATATTCAAACCCTTATATTATCATCATTTCAAATATTACTATTTTTACTACTATCCTTAGCTATATTAGTATTTTTTTCGTGTTACTACCATTATATTATTATTTTATCCCTAACCACTATTAGTCTTAGCCTTAAAAATACTGGGGTTTCTATTACTAAGAGTATTAGTATTACTATTATTATTAATATCACTATTTTGCTATAACTAGTGTTAGTACTATTATTAGAAATAAGCTATTAGATTTAATAATATAAGTATGACTATAAATATTATTAAAAACCCTATTTTCACTTATATAAAGTTTTATTTAATAATAGTAACCCTAATCTTAGAAGAAAATAGGAAATAATAGTATTTTTGGTATGAGGGAAACTAATCCTTAGTTTTTCCCTCTTATAGGTGAAACCAGTCAAAACCCTAAGGAGTCGTAGGAGCGTGCTTCAAGATCAGTGTTGTATTAGGTAAGGATGTAGCTAAGGCCTTATGTGTGCTATGTACCTTATATTCCTTGTATGTTATGTATCATGATATGTTATGTATCTTATGCTTGTCGTTATAACTATTTTATATGTAGCACAACTTGAATTTGAGGTATGCTCATGTGTATCTTATGGCATGTGTATTATATGTATATGTTGTGATTATGATGTGATGTGTTGTGGGCCTTTAGTACATTCATGTTAGGATATGTAATGTGATGATATAGGGTGAAAGGATGAAAAGGGGAAAATGGGGAAGTAAGTTGACCACGAAATGTGGGATTGACCTAAATATCCCATGATCTATGAGAGGAAGAATAAAAGGGGAGACTTTAGGCAAAATAAAGTGGATGGACTTGCATAGGAGAATCTAGGGTTTTGCATGGGAGTTTTAGGGTTTTGTATGAAAAACTTTGAGGGTTTGCATGGGATGGATAGAGTCTATATGGGGATGAACTTAACGTATGGAAAGTTGACTTGGGGTGCGAGGAAGGTAATGGAAGAGTTGTTTGGGTGATTGGAGGCCTTGGGAGAAAAATAGTAGTGGGATAGTATAAGGGTGCATAGGAGATCAAGCTAGGGTTCGGGAGGAAACCCTAATCCGAGAAGGTGGTAAAAAGAAAAAATAAATGAGGGTGAGTGGAGTATGAGACAAGGATGGAAGATTATCATGTGAGGGATGAGCATGAGCATTATGGAAAAATAAAAGTGGAAGGTGAGAAATGGGGGTGACATGTGGAAAGGAGTATGCTAGGGTTTGGCATGGCCACCTAGGGTTTCATGGTCACACGTATAATCGGGGAGTAAAGTATGATGATGAGGGTTGAATATGAGGGTTGTGATGTGTGGAGTGCTAAAATAGTTTGGGTTGTGTGAGGTAGAGAAGGATGGGCCACATATGCCCAAATTAGGGTTTCTGGAGAAAACCCTAGGGTGATGCTATGATTAGACTTGGAGGTGTAAGGTAGTGGGCCTTGACCCACACCCTTAAGAGTTGGGCCTCTAATGTGAGTTAGGAAAAGAAGTAAAGGATGATGGGGTGTATTAGAGATGGGCAAAGTCTCAAGATATGGGATAGGCCCTCTTGGGAGGATAAGTGTAAATGGAGTGTGACATGCATGTCTAGGGTGAAGACTTGTTGAATAAGACACAATAAGACACTAATCATTTAAAGAGAAAGATTGTTGAGCCGGGCTCAGACTAGTCCACCGGCGAATAATAGTGTCCAGGAGCCGAGGTGTCCTAGAGACCAGTCCAATGGTGAATAATAGTGGTCAATCGCATTATGCCCTATGTGTTTCCGGTCCACCGGCTATAAAAGTGGGGGATTCTGTGCTCAACAAACCAAACATAATTATGCTAAGACATGGGAAGACACTAAGTAATTACAGTAAAACACCATGAGAGTTAAGACCAGACCGGTCCATCGGCAAATAATAGTGGCTAGGAGCATCTTGCCTTGGAGACCAATCCACTGGCAAATAATAGTGGTCAAGTGCGTTACACTCTGTATATTTCCGATCCACCGGCTATAATAGTATGGTTCTCGTACCTGCATGGAATGATAATAAGCATGGTGTGAATTGAGCATTGATCAAATATTTAATAATCAGTTTATCTGAACTACAACTTGGCCTTTATTTTTTTGTAAAAATTGTATGTTGTTATATTATTATACTTGAATTATGTGCCTTTATGTGTTGGTCTTATTACATGGTTACCTTGATTAATACGTAGCGTACTTACCACCCTTTTCATGGATGCTGCTCATTCCCACAAGTAGAAATCCTCTCTCACTTTGTGCAGGTCAATGATTATGTCGTTGATGCTTTTGATGCTTGTGAGGCATCGGGTGGGGCTGAAAGTTGAGCATAGACTTGGCTCGGAGATCGAGAATAGGGTGGATGAATTTCCTCTTTATGTTATTCTATTTCTTTTTGTTCTTCCATTTTGTATTGGATTTTCTAGAACTAAACTTTTATCATTTTATAAACCTGATTCATTTCAAGGAACTTTGACTACGTACTATGTATTATGACTTTTTTTCATGCACTCTGATTTCTATCTTATAATTGTTTGATGCTTATTTGAAGTCTTGCTTGGGTTTGATTTATGATGGTTATTAAATTCCTTTTATCCTTGTGGTTAGTACGGGAACGGTCGTGGGCCGGGCTTATACTAATCACGGTAGTAACATTCCCAAAATTCATAAGTTTTAATTTAATTGCTTCCACTAAATCTTAATTTAAACGAAATTTTTTAATAGTGAATTTTGAGGTATTACAATTAACTCCACTTCAATCATACATATCTCCACCTTAACACCAAACTAGAACTATGAGATAAAAATAAAACATGAATATAAAGTTCTCAACATTATCTCCATATCTCTATCTCATCCTTATATCGTACCATTTTCTTCTTCTTTTTTCTTTTTTTCTCTTTGTATATATATATATATATTTTTTTTTATTCCTTAATTTTTTCCCAATTTTTTTCAATCACTTTTTTATAAAGAAGAATATTAATAGTAAAACCAATATATAAATTTGATATCTACCACCAAACATAACAAATTCCTTTCTTAGCATAAATACATATATTTTGTACACATGCACTCACATATACAACCACTCTCTATCCGTAATGAATTGGTCCTCTTCCACTAGCTTTAAGCAAGGGTAAAGATAAAGCTCAAATTTTATTTAATGTGGGTAATGAAGAAAAATATATGTTCAATGTACAGACTCAAAGGGCTTATATGGGATGTACATCATGTATACAAAAATTAGGATCAAACTATATGGTCCTATGGTGGAAAATCCTAAGCTGCCTTTATTATTTTCTCAATCAGTGTATGTTTTGACTATAAGCTTTGAGTAACACAAGAGTAAGTTCTAGTAATATTTAGAGTCCATTACAAGAACTATGGCAAGTAATTTGATCAAAGCAATTAGACATATATGAGGTTTGTAATGAAAATTTGAAGCCAAGACAAGTAGATAATTTCATGTGAATTTACTCAAAAAAAAAAGAAGAAGAAGAAGAAGAAGAAGGTATATATGGTTTATAAGCTCACTTAGGAATATGATGAATTTCAATATGTCATATTGATGGTTAGAAAATCATACATATTATTTCTCCACTCACTTCTAGACAAGTATATGTGTATTCCCTATATCGAAACTAATACAAAAATCTCAACTTGCTTTATCTCCATTTTATGATCCTCTTTTCATTAGATTTCAAAGATCTGCTCCTTATTAACTAGTTAAGAGCTCCTAATACTCTAAAAATACTATAAAAATCAATTTTTTTATACAAACATAAAAACACTCACACCCCTACACTTAAATCACACATTATCCTCAATGTATAAATAGCTAAAGGAACACGTAATTTTAAGTATGGAGCGGAAAATAAAGAAATAAATAAAAATAACTAAAGGGTAGAAAACTCCCCTTTCATATTGGGTTGCCTCATAATCAGCGCTTATTTTTATGTCTTTAGCATGACATTATCATAATTTTAGTCGTTCAAGGTGGGTATGTCTACTTGGAAATTGCTTCACCAAATCCCTCCTCTTGTTGATCATATATATCCTACAAGGTATAAAAAAGATAAAATATTAATTTAAATACAAGATTTGATCCAACAAGAACGTAATTTACCTATCATAAGATTTAAGCTTGTGTGTAAAGAGAGAATGTTTTGTCCGATGTCAGTGTATGGTGGTCTCTCTATCAAAGGAGGAACATATTGTCTCATCTCAAAGTCTTTTAATACATCTTTCCAACATAACCTCTCATTTGGAGCATTACACTTCTTGATGGTAACCTGCTAAATTGGGTAAAATAAGGAGTATGATTAGCATAAATAAAATCAAAGTGGTTCAAAGGCACCTCTCATGTTTCATGGTCATCTTCAAGCTAAATTGGGAAACAAATGTCCAAAGATGGTCTATAGTAGATGAAAGTGATAGTCTTGCCATTTGTATGCTTCTCTTTGTTCACCTGATCCTTATTTTGATGAGATTCTTTTTCTACTTTTACAAGATCATATTCCACTTGATCATGCTTTTCAATATGCTCTATGGGAACCTCCTCAACTAGTTCATCCTTACATACGGACATGGCATCGTCATACTCATAACTCCCACTTGAATTTGGAACTGAAGTACTAGAGAGATTTTTTGTAATTGTAATTGATTGATCATGTTGACCACAATACTCATTTGAACCTTTAATACCAACATCCTATTTTGTTTAATTTGACTTTGTATCAGTTGATTTTGCCCATTTGTTAATGCTTCAAAAAAACTGTTCATTTTTTTTAACTTGAGGGTTCTAAAACTAGAGAAGATTCTTGTTGAGGATATTGATAATATTTTGAAGCTTCATATTCGAGTTTGTAAGGGTCTTGATATGGCACTTGATAACGATCGTTCATATCCAATCCAAAGTTGGAGTGATGCCTCATTCACAAATAGTATACGCTTGTGTAGGGGTCATGTCCATGGAAGCCATTGAAAGATTAAGCACCGGGTTGTGTCCATCCTCCTCCTCTCATAGCTTGTGAATGGTAAGCATATGGATTCTCTTGTGTGTGACACACTTCACTTGTATTAATAACCCTAGTAGTTGCGGCAACCTGCAAAACAAGAGTAGTGAGTTGATTAAGTCTATCATCAATGGTACTTGAACTTACCTCATTTACTTTAGCATTAAGGTTCATACAAAGTCGTTCATAGCTCAAGTATCCTCTTATAGCAACCTGTAGAACACAAACACTTCCAAGGAGAAGGTTAAAAGTGAAACAAAACACAACAAAAATCCTTAAAAAAACAAAAAGAAAGAACTAAAAAATAACACAATAACTACTAAAAATCCTATTAATTTAAAGACCAGAGTGCCCACAAGCGCTCTAACCTCTAAATAAAAGGATGACACGACACACATAATACACTAAAAATACTAACAAAACAAATGTGAAATGACCAATCCCCGACAACGGTGCTAAAAATTGGCGTGGCCGTAGGCGGCACGCAATTTAAACCCTCTTGTTGACAATTGTAGTACTAGTAAATATGGGTATCATTCTATACCAATGATTGAAATGGCTCACATCTATTTAACTAACTCAAAAATAATAAAAATAAAAATCTAAGTCACACAAAACAAATAAATAAAAAAGCACTAATAGGGTTTTTTAAATTAGAAAATAATAAAAGTAATAAATAAAATAAAATAATAAAAATAAAAATTAATGGATAACCGCAAATATGATAAATATGTTTGGAAAATCAAAATCCACCACTATATTAGGTCAAAATATAATAATAATTTCTAAGTTATTATTTAATCATGAGAAAGATATTGACCAAGTTACAAGTCAAAAGCAGATCTATACACCTTATATTACTTTCTTAAATTAATTAATACGATAAAGTGACAATATTAATCCTATTAAATACTAGCGGTATAGTAGCAATAAGCGACTCCTATATTTAACTAGATTTAATGGATTAAGTATAATTAGAAGGTTGTCAATCTGAGTACCCAAACTAGTACAATAAGTATGTCTAGTTGTATTTCTCTCCTTTGACCCACATGTATCTAAATGTTTTACTACTCCGGTTAGAATTACAAAACTATTAGGTGAATTGTTATCTAACCTAGCTACAATTTATACGTATAAATTTTAGCATATTTATATGACCACCTAGTAGGTAAATAATCCTACATATTGTCACTATGAGAAAACCAGAATAAGGTATGCGCCATATAAATTATACTTAACATAATCATATATATAAGCGATAGGAACTAAAATGGAATCAAAGAAAAATCTCATGAAACAAAGAAAAATGAAAGCATATCTCAAACCATAATATAGGGTTTTAGTCTATTCCTTATTAATAAATAATCAACAGGTCATAATGATTAAATTAAATATATTGAAATATATATCAAAAATATAAATAAAATAATAGAGAAAGAAATAACCAAAATTAATTATGGATGAAAGATAAAAAAATAATTATTCAGATGAAAAATTGTTAAATTTCATCTAAAATAATTTTTTGATATACATTTTCTCTATTTCTCTCTATTCTCTGGCTTTGATTTCCATCCTGCCCTTCTTTTCTTCTTTTTTTTCCTTCTTTGCTATCGATGTACAAACCCCCTCTCTTCTTTTCGGTCGTTCCTTGTTTCTTGTGTTGCAGTCTTCTTTGTCTTGCATCGTTGGCTCTTCCCTTCTTTTATTTTCTTTTCTTTTTCTGTGCATCTGCTACTTTTTCTCCTCTCTCTTCTTGCTACTGCTGACGCTGCTCTTCTCTGGATCTCTCCTTTGCATGCTACTATACCTCTTTTTTTTCTTTTTGGAATCTACTAACGTTGCTCTTATGTGCTTTGCTTCTTCGCACGTCTCTCTAACAATCGCTACTTCCCCTCCTCAGTTTCTCCCCCCATGCTACTTTTCTCTTTTTATTTTTTGAAGCCCTTGACTATCTAATGACTTTTTCTTTTATTTTATTTCCTGCATCGCTCCTCCTTAGCTGGACTTGAACTCTCTTTCCTAGGCTAAACATTTTTTCTCTTTTTTTCTTTTCTTTTTCTACAAAATAAAATTAGAAATAATAAATAAATAATCTTATAATCTAAATTTATTTAATTTGTGTCATTTTAGTTCAAAGAATAAAATTTATGCAATTATTATCACTTAAGCATAAAATCATAATTATTCACATATATTATTTAAATAAAATACTAAAAACTAATATTAAAAGGGTATAAAATATGAACTCATCAAGGTTTCATAACCAAGTTTTCTCTTCAGATTCTTCCTCTTCATCTCTATTCTATTTTTGAGTTTTGTTGAAAGCTTTCCTCACTTTCAGCACTAATACTTAGCTTGGTTCCATTTGCTTAGCATTATGCAACACTGCATAAGTAGGAAGAATGGTCAATGTAGTGTCAATTGTTCCTATGTAACGAACATGCACCCACAAAATCTATAAGTAATCTTTTCTCATTACTAGATTCCAACCCACATCTGCAACATTCCTCCATTCAATGTTAATGATACCTAGGCCCCCTCCTTTTTTGGCATGCAACAAGAAGCCCGTGAGACTGGAGATTTATGAGATAGATCATCTTTCCATGTCCGTAAAAATCTTCAATAGATAGTATTAACTTCCTAAATCATTTTTTTTTTTTGGAAAAAGCACTGTTTGGCCCTAAAACATTTGGATACCAAATATGATACTATTGATAAGTTATAACCTTCTTGCATATGAAAGTAATTTAGAAGACCTATGGCACATCTTGATTGTAATTGTATACACCAAAGCCTCCATTTGATGAGTTGTGAAATGAGAATCAGATACCGATAGGATAAGGTATTTGACCGAAGCTCTCAAAATTGAAATGATATATCATTTGCTAATTCTTCAATCACACGGGGTTGCATCCCACCACAAGACAAGACACTCTTTTGTGGGCTTATCAAGAGACCCGATAATTGACCAAGTGTTTGGATTATCTTCATGATGCTTCTAATACATTCGAGGTCTCCTCAATAGAAGATCAACACATCATATGCAAAAGAAAGGTTAGCAATGCCTATCTTTTTTTATTGATGGTGGCCTTTAAACTTAGGGTTAGTCCATAGTTTCTTTCACATCCTACTAAATTACTCTATGTCAATGAAAAATAAGAAGCATGACATTATGTCTCTTTGGTAAAGGCCCCTCTTACCTTCTAGTGGGAGGAGGTTTCTCCCATTCAAAGAGATGGAAAAATATGCACCTCTAACATAGGACATAATAACTTTCACGCAATAAGGGAGGAAAACCCAAGCTAAACAACATTTGTTGTAATAAATCCTAACTTTAAGTATCATATACGTTTTAAAAATCTACCTTCATGATACTACTATTAGATCTATGCTTACAACCATAATGTCTCATTAAATCACGAGCAAGCAGAATGTTCTCTCCTATCAATCTCCCTTTTACAAAAGTAGATTGGGAAGGATCAATAATCTTAGGAAAAACAAGTTGTAGCCTCTTAGTTAACACCTTAGTAGGTATTTTTGTAACACCCCCAAAATTCACTACTAAAAAATATCATTTTAAATGAAAGAATTAATGGAAGGAAAATAACAAAACTATGAATTATGGGGATATTACCGCCACACTCAGTACCGGACCGGTTCATTCCTACCGTTCTAGTACCAAGTGCTAAGGCTAAAAAAGATTATCGTCAAACAAGAGCTAATACTTAAAACAAGAATTCATAAGGGAGTTAAATCGTTCACAATATAAAATTCCGAGTACACGTAAAAAGGTTTACAAGCCAAAGGGGTACATAGATAAAGTTCTCAAAGAACATAAAGTATCGTATGATAGAGCAAAACTAAAATAAAATGATACAGGGTAAAATGAAATGAAAAGGCAAGTCTGGCCATGTCGCTCTCAGTCCCCAAGCCGCCAAGTCCAGGCTCAACTCTTAGCCCCACCCGATGCCTCGTAAGAGTCGTAGGCATCGAAGATATCATCTCCTACCTGCACAAACTCAGGTGGGTCCTCTGCTCGTGGGAATGAGCAACACCCATGAAACGGGTGGTCAGTACGCTACATACTGAGAAAGGCACTATACAGCTAAGGCCAAACATATAAAACATACAACATAGCATACATAGCATAATCACATTAAGAAACATGTAGTAATACAAATAATGAAGGCCGGCTATGGTCCGGGTAGACTCATTTTTTAGATCTATGGTAAATATAATCGATTCACATCATAGTCTTTATCAATCCATGTGAGTGCGGGAACCCTAATATTATAGCCGGTGGACCGGTCATGCAGGGCAAAATGCGCCTGGCCACTATTATTCGTCGGTGGACCAATCATGTAGGACAAAACGCTCCTGGCCACTATTATTCGCCAGTGGACCGGTCTGGCCCCGACTCACATGATGTTTCATTGTAATTACTTTGTATATTTCCTATGTCTTATCATTATTATATTGGTTTGTTGAGCACAGAAACCCCCACTATTATAGCCGACGGACCGAAAATCATGCAGGGCAGAACGCTCCTGCCCACTATTATTCGTCGGTGGACCAATTATGTAGGGCACCCCGGCTCCTGGACACTATTATTCGCCGGTGGACCGGTCTAGGCCTAGCTCAACAATATTTCTCTTTAAATGATTGGTATTTTATTCGTGTCTTATTCGGTAAGCATTTCACCCTTGATATGCATGTCACCAACCCTCTACATCTATCCTCCCGAGAGGGCCCATCCCATATCTTGGGACTCTTGTGCCCCTTATAACACCCCGATATCCACTCCCCTTTTCAATTACACATAATGAAAACCAACTCCTAAGGGTGTGGGTTAAGGCTCAACACCTTGTGACATCAAACTCCACCCACTATCACCCTTTAGGGTTTCCCTTGAAACCCTAATTGGACCTATGTGGCCCAATGTCCTCTTATTTCACTACCATTATTTCATTTATCGTCCAATACCTCATCTCATTTAAGTTCAACCCCAAATCATATAACTTTACTCATTGATTTCGCAAGTGATCGAAAAACCCTAGTTGGCCACTCCAAACCCTAGCACATTACTTCCCCCACGAGTAATCTCTCTACTTTTCACCTAACATTACTTACTTCCCATGGCACCCATACTCATCCCTCATATAATAAATTTCCGTTGTTAACCCATATTCCACTCTTCATTAATTGTTCTTACTTCCACATTTTCCCCTATATTAGGATTTCCTCCCAAACCGTAATCAAGTCCCCTATACACCCTTACACCAACCTACGTACTATTTTTCATCCAAAGTTTCCAATCACTCCACAACTCTTCCCTTACCTTACTAACACCCTAAAACAACTTTTCTCACGTAAAGATCATTCTCATGCAAACTCCATCCACCCCATGCAAAGTTCACGTCCCTCATTTATTTTAATCATAATCTCCTGTTAATTTTCCCTCACGGTTCATGAGATAATTAGGCCAGTCTCATGTCCCCCCTTAGTCAACTCCCTTTGCATTTCCCCCTTTTTATCCTTTCACCCCACATCGTATTATTAGCATCCTAGCATGCATGTCCTAGAGGGTCACGTCATATAATATCATAAACACAACAGAACAATCATTATGCACAGGTCATAAGGAATTCATATAAGCATACCTCAACTCCAAGCTACGATACAAGTAATTAGTCATTAAAATCATAAAGTACACAACATGGCATAACACATGGCACACAAGGCACATAACACACACATAATTGTTATTAGCCACATCCTTACCTAATACGACACCGATCTTGGAGCACATTCCTACGCCTCTTTAGGGTTTTGACTTGATTCACCTATAAGAGGGAAAACTATGGGTTAACTTTCCTCTAACCAAAATTACCATTCTTCCTACCTTACCCTTATCACAACATACTATTAGGGATAAAAATAATAATAATACCTTTATAAGTAAAAGTGGGGTTATTATTCCTAAGGTAGCTAATCATGCTACTACTAATTAAAAATAGGTCTTAATAGCTACAACAATTTAAAGTAATTATAATAATATTTATATTATTAACGGTAATAGTTTCAATGTTACTAATAATGATAATAGTAGTAGTGATAGTAAGGTTAGTGATATATGAAATATTAACAATAGTGACAAGGTAATAAAATAATAATAATAATAATAATAATAATAATAATAATAATAATGAGGTTAAAAATAATACTAATAATAATAATAATGGAAATGGTAGTAGTAATATAAGGATTCGAATATTTACCATAATAATAAAAGTATTAAGGTGCCAAAGTTATTGTTAATAATAATAGTAAGAAAAATAAAAAAAATTAATAATATTATTATTAACATTAAGAATAATACTAATATTACTACTAAAAATAACTAACATCTGCATAAAAAGGGTTTAGAGGTTGGGGAGTTTAGAGGACCGCCTAAGGATGGTGGTGGCACCGGTGGCGACGCACAGCGGCGACAGCGACAGTGATAGAGGGAGAAGAGAGGTGGAGAAATGGTGGTGGAGGGAGGAGAAAGGAAGAGGAGAGGGTGGCAGGAAAAAATGAAGGTATGGGGAGGTAGAGGGAGCTCCCTTGGTCATTTTGGAGGGTAGAGGGGGTGTTGGAAGCGGTGGGACTGGCAGAGGGCAGTGGTGCAAAGGCCAGCGGGGCTTAATGAAGGGCTGATCGGGGGAGGGACTTTGCATGGCCTAGGTGGCTCATGCAGGGTAGACCGAGGGAGGAGGGAGGCTTATTTTGGTAGAGAGTGATGTAGGTAACGGTTCAATGGGTGGCTCGGGCGGTGGCGATGGGTGGCAACGATGGGGGAGTTGTCTGGACTAGAGGTGGTGTAATGGCGGGCTTTTCTGGGCTGCGATTCCAAAAGGTCTGATGATGGCTTCCTTGGTGGTATTTCTAGGCCGAAAAGGGGGGGAGAACCAAGAGAGGGGATAGAGGAAGGTAGGGGCAGGTGTAGTAGGCATGCAGGCCGACGATGGCAGGTCGATGCAAGTGTGCCATAGCAGGGCTGCATTCGGTCAGGGAGAAGAAAGGAGACGGGGACAGGCACACGCGAGGTGAGAGGGAGGTCGATCAGTCGGTCGAGGAGGGACAGGCAAACGGTCAGGGAGAGAGGGAGATGGTGGGCAGGCGGCGTAGGTGGTTGGTCGGCGTAGGTGGTGAGCTGCAAATTACAACGGGGGGCGGGGAAGAAGAGAAAGGGAAAGAGGAGCTGGATTGGGCTGGTTTGGGGGAGAAAGAAAAGAAAAAAAGGGACAGGCGGACCAACTAGGGAAGGAGGGGAAAGGAGGAAGAGTCAGGTGGGCTTGGACCGCGCCAAAGGGAAGGAGGGGAAAGGGGATTTGGGCCGCAAGGGGCTGGCCCAATCGGGGAAGTGGGGAAGAAAGGAAGGGAGAAAGAAGGGAGAGAAAGAAAAGGAAAAATAAGGAAAAAGGAAGAAAAGGAAAAGGAAAAATATGTTGGTTGGGTGATTAAATTATTTTGGTATTTTTTAATATTTAAAATAATAATTATTAAATCCCTTTTTAGATTAATTTGAGCTATTTTGAATAAATTTTCCAAAGTTTCATTTTAATTAGCAAAACACCCTAATTTTTTTTCTAACTAAATTAGTTATTATTCTCCTCCTTATTTTGCCTTAATTTCCCCCTCCTATTTTAATAAAATTATTTATTTAATTAATATCTCTAATAGTTCCTTATTTTACCATAATTTCTAAAATTAAGGTTTCGGGGTATTTCAATTTTATACATGACCATGCAACAAGCAATAGGGAAAAAATCCATTATTCTTTTGACATTTGGGACCTTTGGGATGAGTGAACACTTGGTAAAATTCATGAATTTTAGGACTGCACCCTTGCTAACACACATGATTCACCATGCTCCAAGTGTCTTTACCTATCACAAGCCAAGTATGCTTAAAAATGTAAACGTGAAACCGCTAGGGTATGGAGCCTAACTAAGAAAAGAGCTTCCTTAACCTATTTGATAGATATCGGTTCTACAAGCTCTCTTTGTATATCATAAGTTAGCATTGGTCCTTCTTGAAGAACTTCTTGAGATATAGGTGGCGACGATGAGGGTGTGGATCTAATGAGATCGACATAAAAGTTTCTGAAATTGTTTCATATACACTTAGGGTCTTGAATCCACATATCATCATCCCCTTGAATTTGGTGAACCAGACTCTGATTCTATCTTGCTTTTGTAGAAGCAAATAAAAGTTAGCGATTAGAGTCTCCAACATTTAGCCAATGGGCCAATGACTTTTTTTGAAGAAATAACTCATCACACTCGGAGAGGAAATCATACATTTTCCATTCTTCCCGATCTTGTTCTGAATATCTTCACTCATAATATTTTGGGCTAATTCAAGTTGAATAGATAAGAGATTATGTTTCTGATTTTTTACCTGTCCCAGGATGTCACTAAAACTCTCATGATTACATTAATTCAGCTTCGATCAAAGCAGAAATAACCCCTTCTTTAGCTTAAACACTAAATCATAATTAGTTAAGTGAGCCCAGGTCTAATGTACAATAGGAAGGAACCTCGGATCCTTACACCACATATTGTAAAACTTAATTGATTTTCATGTGTGCCTTTCTTGGTTGTAAAAGATTAGGCTCAAAGTATAATAATTCGAAAAGGTCACTACAGAGAAAATAGCGTGTGAGTCATGTATTTTTTAAACCGCATTGTGTTTCCCATCACATAATCCAACTTGCATGTAATCTTGGCCTGCCCAAGTTAGTTAAGACTCCACGTAAACATTATAATAGTGTAAGATATGTCCTACATGGCAAGAGCATGATCCACATTGTCTAAAAGAAAAATCAAATGTATCCAGGTGGATATTCTCAGAATTTTTGGCTTCCACAAGATATATCTTCTTCCCTTTTCCTTTTGAGGAGTATTGATATAGCTTTACCAGGTGTGGAGGGGTATAATAAGAATGATCCTAATGCCTTCATGCTCTACGCTTATGATAAGCATTGCCACCTGAATTTTCATGCTTCTTTAGTGGATCATTTTTTGTAAATTTTTGCTCCTATTTATTTTAGATGTCCGGGTTGATCCAATAATTATTAAACCCACCAGGAGGACCACAACCACGTGGGTGACCATTGCTTTTTCTTATCCTAGAGGAGGCAACATTCACTTTAAGAAATGTTGCATGAATTTCAGGTAGTGGTGTTGAACCAATGGGACATGCCTGATGATTAGTCAAGAGCATTTGATTGTTTTCCTCTACCAAAATCAAACATGATATGATATCTAAATAAGTTTTAAAATTAAATTCTTTATAGTGTTGCTGAAGGAACATATTTTTTACATGAAGGGTAGAGAAGGTACTTCCCAACATCTCATCATCTGTGACATGCTACCCACATAACCTAAACTTTTAGACAATTTTAAACATATCTAAATTATACCCATGAATTGTTTTATAATCGTACAAACTCAAGTGCATCCATTCATATTTGACATAAGGGAGGATAGCCATTTTTCAAGTGATCGAATTAGTCTTTGAGACTCTTTTGTTGATGGTGGCGTATCAACAACATTCCTTTGCGCAGTCTTAGTTGGATGCATTTGAGTCTCCTTTCACGATTTCACCTAAAACAATAATGGCTAAGTGGAGTTGTACATCTAAGACTTAAGATAAATAATTCTTTCTGGTCACGTCTGACGTGGTGAATTCCAACTTTTTAAGGGTGTCCATTTTTTTAACTACAAAAATTAAGTGAAAAATATAAATAAAAAGAAATAATAATTTCAAAAGAACTAAATTGCTAGAAAATAAATTACAAAATAATAAAATGCATGTAAATAAAATAGGTGATCAAGAGATTCATGCCTCTACCAACATTTGTACAATCACCCAACCGTACATCAGGTACGTGAAATTTTTTTAGCCAAGTTTGGTGACCCTCCATTATCTTTGAGTAATGGAGGTTTGCACATATTTGATTATATAACCAAGTTAAGTGGTCCTCTAATCAACTTCCAATGATGGAAATATGTATATAGTGATGGATGATGCAACAACCAATTTATCCCGTTTCTCATGTATGTAGTGATAGGCAATGAGACCGCCATTCTATTACCCTTTTCTTATTCTTTTATAGTAATATGTTATGATAGAATACAAAAAATAGTTTTGAGAACAAACGTGATGAGTAAATTCTAAATTTGTGAAATATAGAGAAAGTATAACTAATTAAAATACAACATAGTGCATCAACTAACTAAATATTGTTGAATCATGCACTTGATGTATCAGATAATCATAACTTATACGAGCAACAAAAGTATACAAGGATAAAAGTATTACTGATTCTAGAGGTATGAAGCACTGGATGGTGAGGGTGGTAAAGTGTAATATCATACATACGTACATGATAGTAGGGATAATATTGCAATATTATAGTAAGGAAGTGGTATATCACATAAGTATAATTTTCAAATTAGATGTGTCCTTTATATTTAGAATATGCTCTAATAGTAATAGTACTTTCAATATAAATATATGTCTGTATATATAAATAGATAAAAAAGTATATTAGATTATGGCTTGTAATAACCAAACCTGATACATTTATAGAAGTAACACATTATAATGCATGTAGTAGAGGAAGAAATTAAGAACAAACAAGAAAAATTTTCACAACACAAGCAATATTTATTCATCTCATAACTTTTCAACCAAAATAGGGCATAGAGCAACCTATATACCTATGATTATGATAATAAAGCAACAACAAGGGTATGCACATCGACAAAAGAATAATGATATGCAATTTTTTTGTTTACAGATGTCATGAAAATAAAGTGATATTGGGAAACAATAACGATGCCGATATATACCCAGAGAAACAAAGAATAATTTTTTTATTAGCTAAAAACATATTCTCACTTAAAGTAGTTGTGTTGATTAGGGCTGTGCAGAAAAACCGGGATCCGAAAAACTGATCCGGTATCCGAAAAAATCGATCCGAAATTTTGGATATCCGATCCGGTTTTTGAAAAGCGGAGCGGATATCCAATCCGGTCAAATATAAGTTTGACCGGAGCGGATATCCGATCCAATTTTTTAGTGGATAATCCGATCCGTAAAAAATATCTGATTTTAAGAATAAGTGAGTTATATTTAGGCATAATTTAATTTATAATCTATTTTTTTCTGTCAATCTTCAAGTTTGGATCATTTTTTTACTATAGTACATGAGTCCAAATATAATTTACTAAACTAAAGTCTAAAATAAACATCCACACTCTACAAATAGTCAAATAGGTCACGACCTACATACACGCAAGCACCCAAACCAGAAAAAAAAAAGAACTCCTAAAGTGTTTGAACCTTTTAACTTAGGTCATTCCACAGTTCTAGAGCGTCATTGTTCACAAATCTTGATCGCTAATTTTTTTTAGATATGATTAATCATGTATTTTATCTTTTTGTATGCAAGATGAATAATTAAACAAGTGTTTATGCTGAAATTTTTTTTAGTTATAGATTATATATGTAAATTTAATAATCGAATTTGTTTTTTCAATAATCCGATATCGGATATCTGGTGTATTCGGATACGGATTCGGATATGGGATATCGAATATCCGGTCGGATCGGATATCCGAAAAAAATATCTGGTCGGATACGGATATCCGACAATGTACACCCCTAGTGTTGATAATATGTAACACAATAAAAAAAATGAGAAGGTTGGAGATGGAAAAAAAAAAGAATATTGCTCTCAATGTTTTTATCATTTCAAAATTTATCTATATATAATAGAATATAAAGGTTGGGAAATATGAGGAGCTACAAGAAGCAATGGTATATTATTACACCATTATGAAAGGAGGTAAAATGTAGTGATTAAGATATTGTATGGTACATTAGGGAGATAATGGAGAGCTTTAGGGAAGGTGTATAGTTATTTTTATCTAACGTTCAAAGATTTATCTTGGCCGACTAATTAATGCAAATATTAGTATGTTATGATTTTAATGATAATATAAGAAAATCAACTTTGTAAAATTACATGCATCCTATACAAGTACATGCGAAACTTTTATAGAAAAAATGTCACTATAAATTAATTTAAAAAATAAAATTTCCTCTTTTTTTTGTAATTTAAGTTAATGTTATAGATTTATTTGGTTATACCATTTGACTTGTAACATGGTTATGTCTAGGATATATGTACAAACAACCAATCTTTCTTGAAACCTAGTTGTGACAAAGTTATGATTTAGGGAAGAGTTTCAACCTTCAACAATATTCGAAAAATAATTTTTAGAAACTTATATAAAATTAAAAATTTTAATATTTAATAATTAAGAAAACAATCACACCAACCATTACAGTTTACCCAAGCCATACCTAAATCTTGTAATATATATATATATATATAGCAATCTTATATTGGTATAATTATATACATATCATAGAGTCTTTATTTTTTTTTAGTAGTTGGTGTATATTTTTTGGGTAAGTAATGTAGATTTTTTGTTACTAACAAATATATGCGAGTCACATTCCAAAGTTCAGGTGAAACTCAAAAACCTAAAGCTAAGTATAGCTATATATGAAATTAATCAATAATCAAAACTAAGTTGTGAAAACTAGAACTAGCATGCAAGTTAGCTATTCTATGAGAAACATCACAAACAATCTGCCTCTAAATTATCTAAAAAGGTGATTTATCTTGCTTGAAAATGCTAGTGCTCCTCTCTAGCCAAACATGGTAAACAAATGCAGGTGGTGTATATTTTTATAGCAATATATATTGATATTTAGCAAGATTTTTTTATAAGTGTACTTGTGTTGTATATGTTAGTGTCATATCTTCATGGTAGTAATTTTATTTAATATGTACGACTGTATTTTAATTTTTCCTATAATAGTGTATTCCGTTTTTTATAATATTCAATGGCCTATGATATCATTGAATATGTGAGGTAATGATTTTTATTGGCTAATGGTAATTAATGTTTTATAACTATTTTTCTAATATTTAATGGCCAATGATATCATTGAATATATCTTGATTTTAGTGGGATTATTTTTTATAAGTATACTTGTGTTGTATATGTTAATGTCCTCGTATATTCATGGTAGTAAAATTATGTAATATATAGGGTTGTATTTTAATATTCTGTATAGTAGTATATTTGATGTTTTATAATATTCAACGACCAATGATATCATTAAATATATGAGGTAATAATTTTTATGGCAAATTAGGTCAATATTTAACTAACATAAGTATGAGTAATATATTATGTAAATGTTTAATCAATACGAACACTCATAATGAATTTTGTAAATATTATATCTTCATGTTTATGTATAACACAAGTGGTCTAAACCTGTTTTTGGGGGTGTTTTACTCCCAAGCCACAAATTTTTCAAAAATATATTACTTTTAGTAAACTTATACACTCAAATATAGTATAATAACAACATTCGCAAATAAAGGCAAAACCTTAAGCAAATACTAGTGATATAAATCAAATTGTATTTGTACATGTTATTTTAAAAAAAAAATTACCGCATTTAGGATTCAACATTTTCCCTCCCATTTTTATAATTCAATATTACTGAAAAATATTTACTACATACATTAATTACATATGGAATGTGATGCAATTACTAAAAAGTTTAACTAAATATCTTGATTAATATCATTATTAATTATCATATTTTACCATGTTTATTAACGTGAAAAATCAATTTTTAATTAATGTATTGGATAAATCTTTATAGCTTAAAGTATTTGATAGTATACAACCATATTGTCATTTTATAAAATCTTAAATAAATTATTTTTGTATAGATTAATGGTGAAGATAAATCCATATTCTCTTCTCATCGTTCTTATCGATACAATCAAGAAAACAATGCTTATTATTTTTCTTACTATATATTTGAAATTTATATTTAATTACATCAAAACCTATTATCAATATTCCTAATAAAATATTATATATCAATTGTGGCTCTTTTATTCATCTGTCTCGTTTTAATTTTCTACAACCACACACACAAACACATATTGGTTTATGAATATTCAATGTTGTAAAAATAATATTTCCTCCTACATCATGAAAATAAGTATAATTTTATTAATTTGAATATATTGTAATCCTTAAATTATCACTTGAAGATTTTTTTTTGACAATTAGCTTGAACCACGTATACTTAGATAGTCATACCGAATGTAATATTTTCATAACTCAATTTAAAAAATGAAGTGAGCCTATTCTAGGATTATTTTATGTTGTTTTCTTAACAATAAATTAGTTACAGTTTCTTAGTTGATTATGACTTTATAGTTTAATATATACATGTTATGTATAATTTCATGATAACTTTTATTTTATCAATTTATATAATTTTTATTAATTAAGTATTTATGTTATTATACTTCTATTGATTAACTAATAATGGGATTGTTCTTGTAATGATAACTCTAGAATGTAATTAGTGTATTAAATTATTAAGGAAATGATACCTCTAAGGGCTATGGTCAAAAAACTAAAAAGAGATATATTTTTCACTTAATAATACCTACCAAATTGCATATTTGATATTTATTTTTAAGTTAATACTACTAGTTACGCACATATGCGATGCACGAGATGTTTAATTGATAACTTATTTATTGTTACAAATTATATTTATGTTTATTTTATGTTAATGAATATGTACATACTTTTTCTTTAGAGTGTAAACAAAGTTAAAAAATTTAAAACACTTTTTTAGATACCATATTTGTGGTTTTATTTGATTTTTTATAGTATCTCAAACCAATTTATGACTCACGATACAACTACGTAAAATACATTATGGTCAAGAATAAAGTTTTTCAAATAGATGCCACCATTTGAGATTAATTGGCCACAACTTTTGTTTACAATTTGTACCTTAATTGATTATTTACTCTGCATAAGTATTGTGTCCTCAAATTTTAACCACATTAAATGGTGTCAAAACAACTTTTTTGGACTCAATGTTTACATTTTTTCAAATCTAATTTGAAACATGTAATTTAATGATGCTAATGAAAAGTAAAATTACTACAAAATCTATAATAGAGTTTAAACTTACTCGATATTGTAACACCCCGAGTCGGTACAACCACATGGGGGCTACTCTAGAGTACTTTCTAATTGATTGGTTGACCTCACATATCAACACGAGTTGTTTTAGCGCACTTTATCTTCACTCACACGCTTTCTGATATATTTTTATAAATTTTTTAAAACTTCCCAATAGGGAAAGCTATCCTAAAAATTATTCCATGGTCAGCACGCTTAACTATATAGTTCTTATGATGGAATCACTAAAAGGATAGTATATCATATTGATATAAGTAGTTATTTCAGTCCTTATAACACTCTACTCAAATTGGAGATATTACATTCACCCCTACTTAAATAATGCAACGTCCTTGTTGCGCCTCAACTACTAACCGCATTAATACAATTAAGCCCAAGAATCTTCCCATGAGGCAGCTAACTGACTCATCAAAGTTCAATTCACCATTGCAATTTGGCTCTGATACCATTTGTAACACCCCTAGTCGATACAACAACATAAGGGCTACCTTGGAGTACTTTCAAATTAATTAGCTAGCCCCATAAATCAAAGCGAATCCTTTCAGCATGCTTTGTCCTCACTCGAGCACTTCTCAAAAAAATCAAAATTTTCTAATTTTTTTCTAGAGGGTCATCCTTCCAAAAAATTACTCTACGGCCAGCATGCTTAACTATAAAGTTCTGAGGATGGAGTCATCAAAAACATGGTATGTTATGTTGATATAAATAGCCACATCAATCCTTATAATATTTTACTCAATTTGAGAATATTACAGATAATTTCTCAATTTACATTTCCAAATGATTTCATGATATAGTAAGTTGACATAAAATAAAAATGATGCATGAGTATAACTGCACCACATTAAAATTACTACAAAATGTTAAAGTATTGCATATCAACTATTTTTCAAACAACTTTTACTGTGACCTAAATTTAAGTTTGTATAAGAAGAATCTTATCGAATTTTAGGTGTGAATTACTATGAGACCAAATCATGATCGGGGTGGAAGGGTAGAAAATATTTATAAAAGACGAAGAAGCATATGGTAGTGTCTAGTTTTTTTAAAATTGAGAATTAATTTTGAATATAATGGCACAATTACATTTTATATACGGTACTCGTAGTTAATTAATTATTAGGACCATATGATATATTGATTTTCTATTCATTGAATAGGAACGGTAACAAAAAAAGGATGAAGGTGCACATTAACAACAAAATCATAGTCAAATCATGATTTTATGTGAAAAGGTTATTATTTTAGGCACCTTTTTTTTAAATTTTGTACAACAACAATATGTGTATAATTTATAATTGGTATATTTTTTTATTATCGAGGAGGGAAATTATATTTAATTGTCAATGGGTGTATATTCTTATTATTCTATGATATCGTTAATGCTTTATTCACAAAGTTTAATGTAGCAAAATGAAGAGTTAGTAATAATATTACAATTAAGATGTGAATATTATATAATGTAACTAATATATCAAACATTTATAGTTGTTATGTAATATTATATTGGATTTAATTTTGTATTCCTTTTATAGCACAAGGAGTCAGCAATAATCATATAAACTAAGATGTAACTACTATAATTCATTTTTTGTGATTATTCAAGTGTATAAAGCTTTAATGTTGTGAAAGAAATAGCGAATAATAACATTATAAATTAATATGTAACTATTATGTAGTGCAGTTGATGTCAACACACACATGTAATGTAGATGCTATAAATAATATTAATTTGTGGTGATTAAGATGGATTACAGTTTTTAAGGTTATTTTATGCATTTAGGTGGGTTTTAGTGGGAGATTCCTTCCTATTGGTTATTACTTTTATATATAGTAGTTACTCATCTCTGCGTTGTTCAAACATAATTAAAGAGATATAAGCATAATGTTCTAAAATTTAATTACTAAATAAATAAATTTGATTAAGTTGCTACTATAATAAACAAAATTAACAACTATTTCTTGATGCATACACATATTATTATATGAACTTGACTTAAGTTTTATAAGCGGTACTCCCTCATCAGACAAAAATTGGCACCAATGTGTTTCAACTTACATATACCCATTACATGAGATGGTGTTCTTGCAAGTCAGGAGAAATTAGAAAACAAAGATGGAGCTAGCTCTAAACCTGTATATATGTAAGTGCATGTTTGGGTAATCATAATATTTATTAATTTCAAATGAAGTAATACCTTTTTTTATCTTTTTTAAATTATGGTTACTTTTTAGAACATATTACGGTAAAGCAATTTTAAATAAATCAATCAATATAGATCACTTCATATCATATATTAATTTATTAAATGGCACCTAAGCTACTTATTATGGTCTAGTCGATATTCCTCATGATAGATATGTTGGAAAAATCAACCGAAATGCTACATGATGCCAATTAAATGAATTATAATTTTATCTTTTATATAACAGAGTATTGTAGATACTTCATCTCTTTTATCATGGTTAAGCAATCTCTTATATATATATATATATGTTCATCTATTTGTATTAAGGTGTAGTGGTTACTTTACATATGCCCCCCGAACAGTAGGCAAATATATTGATTATTCTTAATATCCTTATTTGTTTTAGTCTAAAATTATTGGTAAAATATAAATATTTGGTCAATTGGATAGGACCTCAAGTGAAGGAGAGTTGTGTTCTCAATGGCCACAACCTTACTGCTATTTGTAGCAAAATTAAATTAGCACTATAATATTAGACATATTACAAACTTAGGAAATCTATGAGACCAAAAACCCTTTTTTTGGGAAGAATTATAAATATGTTGCATATTATTATATTTCAAATCCTTGTAATTAGGGAAGAATTTTCTAATGAAGTAGATTTCCATTAAAGAAGTTTTAGCACATGGATACATACAACCTCAATTGTATGGATCGCATATTTGAAATTATTTAAGAATATAACTATTATGAGACAATGTTAAATGTAAAGGGATAAATATTGGCCTATAATACTTATAACACAAGTATGATTGTGAAATTCTCATTATATGCTAATTATCTGACTAGTGTATCAGATTGTGAATTTGAAAGCTCAAATGACAACTTAACCCTTACATTTTGATCTAGAGTGGAAATTTTGATTGAGTAAGGTATTGAAAAGGGGTATTTTGTGCCAAGCTTATGCCTAAAGTGATTGTTGTAAGATTATATGTTGTTGAGACAAAAATGCATGGAGAATGACAATGCTAATGTGTATATATATGTGAATAGGATTGGTAGTTAAGCAACTGTAATTTGGCGGGTATATATTTATTTATTTTTAATACAAATATACATTTTTAATACACTTCTTTTAATAATTAATTTCCCTGAGCTCATGCAACGCCCATATCCCTCCCCCAATCACTCTCCTTGTCTCCCTTCTTACCTCACTCTATTCAACCCATCTGCGTGTAAATATATACATACTAACACATAAGCACACTAACCTTCCCTAACTCCCTATCTCTTGACCCTAGCCTTCATCGACCAAACAAAACCCAACACCCCTTCCTTTCCTCCTCAACCAAACCAGCCCTCCTCCCCCTCTCTTTTCTTTGTTCAATTATTCCTCGGCCATCCAGCCTCCTTCCTTTTCATTTTCATTTGACCACCACAATCTCCACACCACCACCACCCTCCTCTATGTGCAACCTCTACTTCTCCTCGACCAAATAACCTGCACACAGTTGCACAACACCTTCTTCTTCTTTCCCTTCTTCTCCTCTCCCTTTGCCCTTTTCGGCTTTGTTTGGTTTGCTCGCCAACTACCAACTTCTTCATTCTCCTCACCCCCACCAACCAAAACCCTCCTCTACATTATAATAACCAAACACCATCGCCCTCTTCTCATTCTCCTTTCGGTTTCATTTGGTTTCATAGAAACCATCACTACCAACCCCATTTTTGTGTGTGAGCATTTCCACCACCTCCTTAAGGTCCCCCACCCTGAACCACAACCTCAATCGTCATCCAATCAGCCAACCTCCCCTTCTTCTCCTTATGTTCTTCTTTCTTCTCCCTTGCTACCCCTATTTTTTTCTTCTTCCCTTCCCTGCAACAATTTTTTACAGATCCCTACCACACCCCTTACATCAAATTCTCCTATAGGGAAACGATATATTTTGTCATTACACACCCCATCCTTTTGACCCTCTTTGCCGCAACATCTCACCACCTTGTAGGGATGGAAATGGGTTAGGTCCGACCAGACTCAGACCCAACCCGTTTACAGTATCTATATAGACCAAACTCAGATCCATTGGGTCTTAAAATTTTAAACTTAGATCCAGACCCAGACCCATTGGGTATAGCAGGTAAACAAGTCCTAAATGGGTTCGGCTACTTTTGAATGTTCTTAAATAATTTATGTAAATATAAATACATTTATGTTTTATACAACTCAATATTTATTTTTTGTTAAAATAATTTATTCGAGTAAAAGATAAATATTTTAAAATAATTACTTTAACTTTTTAAATAGTATTTTAATACTTTTGGAATAAAATATTATACATGATATTTATAAAATAAATATGCAAAAATAAAGTTACAAAAATGAATAAGGATAACAAACACAATTAAGACAAAGATGGTGAACATAATATTAATGTATATGTATATATACATTAAACAAGGCTGGGTTGGGTATGAATTTGAGACTACTAGACCTAGATCTAGACCCATTTATATATATATATATATATACCCAAACCCGATCTAAACCCGTCGAGTCCAAAAATTATGGAACAAGATAAAAATAACGTGGGTCTAACGTATCTGGGTCAGGTATAGGACCCATCACCATCACTACCACCTCAAAAACATCACACCAAAAACCACCATCCACGTGTACACCAGCACCACCTCGCACGTGCCACCAACACACCTCCAACCTTGCGTCGCTACCCTGCACACCACCACCACAACCTTCTACATCACCCTTCCCACAGCACCAAACAACCCTTGCACCCCCTCTTTTTGCAACCTCATCGCCCCTTCTGCACCACCGTGCCCCAACACTACCACCTGTACCACCCAACCACCATCTCCATCTCCCTTGATGCCATCACCCACAACCAACCTAGCTAACTCAACCGCTTCCCCTTGTGTGCGCATATAGTGTGAGGTGTGTTTTTTTTAGGTGCCTATTATCAATGTGTAAGGGTACTTTGGTAATTTTAAAAAAATAAATATTTTATTATTATAATTATTATTTTATTTGTTAAATATTAATATGGTATTTTGGTATTAGTTTTAGGTACAAAAGTTGATTATTGGGATCATGTAGTATTTAGTAAGGTATTGCTATTTTTGTGTGTTTACTATAATTAAGGTTTTTATACTCTCCAATATTGGTAAATTTTGCATGATAGTATATTAGGATTTTTGTATCTAAAAAATGTTAAGTATGAGTCGTTATGTTATAATTATGTGTTAGCTATTATATCTTGAAAATTAGTAGAAAGAGCAAGATATCATATGCAAAATATTTTGGGTAAAAAAGTATGGCAAAATAATCGCTCATGACTAAGTATGAAATGTACATGAAATTGATAAGGACGAGCATGTTTAGATATAATTATGGAATAGTAATCATAGATGTGTGCCCTACGGGTAATTTGATCATTTTTATGTGTATTATAATTTTTACCATGAGAAACATGTCTAATATGTATTATATGTTGTTAAGCATGTGATTATGTGATCATAAATGTATTATATATTCATATTAGGGTTTTGTATGCAAAATCTTAATTAAGGGTAAAATGGTCCTTTGACTTATCTAATAGTTTAATTGCATGATAAATTAATTTAATTATTATGTTTTAGCATTTTCATGAAAAACCTATAAATGAAATGGATTTAGTAATTAGAGGGGATGTTAATGTGGTAATTTTAACTTCAGGGGCATTTTACTCATTTTCAGCCTAATGCGCCGAAAAGTGAATAATTGAGCCTAAGATGGCCTTAGTATATTTTTATGAATGACCTTGGTAATGATCTTGTTTATGGTTGTCTCAGAATAATTGGAAATGAGTAAAATGGTTAATCGTAGAAATTGGATCTATGTGATTAATGATTATATGCGATTTTGTAGTTGTAACACCCCAAAATTCACTACTTTTTTTTGAAAGGCGGAAGTAATTAAAATAGAAACTCTTAAATTAAAACCCGTGAATTCTGGAGATGTTACCGCCACACTTAGTACCAGACCGGTTCTCTCCGACCGTTCCAGTACCAAGTGCTAAGGCTAAAGGAAAGTTTAATATTAAACTTAAACCAACATTTCATAAAAGAACTAGAAAGATCATATACAAAAATCAGAGTGCGCATGAAGAATCACGAATCAAATAGAAATCAGAGTGCGAAATCAAAATTCCTCGAAGGGCATAATCTTACAATTGATAAAAGGTTCATTAAAATACTCAATCAAGTAATGAATCAGAAAATGGTAAATTTGATGCACCAGAAATAACATAATGAAATAAAATCACGTGACAAGGAAATACAGCCACGACACTCTCGAACTTTGAGCCAAAACATGCTCAACACTCAGCCCCAACTGATATCTCGCCCACCTGCACAAATCAGAAGGGCATGCTACTCATGGGAATGAGCAGCACCCATGAAAAGGGTGATCAGTATGCTACGTACTGAGTAAGGTAACCGAATTCCTAAGGCCAACACATAAACACATAAATCATGCAGGACATAAAAGAGCATAATCATAAATGCATATGATCAACCAGGTAAAGGTACAAAGGCCCGTATTTAATCCAGATTAATCACTTAATTAATCTCTTATCAGAAATCGATTCATACCATGCCTTTTATCAATCCATGCGAGCATAGGAACACCCCACTATTATAACCGGTGGGCCGGTCACAATAGAGCATCATGCCCTAACCACTATTATTACCGGTGGATCGGTCACAATAGGGTCAAACCCTAACCACTATTTTAACCGGTGGATCGGTCACATATAGGGTAAAAACCCTAACCACTATTCCTAACCGGTGGATCGGTTCGGTTCCTCCTCGCATGGTGTTCCACTGTAAGTAATTAGTATCTTTTAAGAGCTTTAACAATTCTGGTTTATGTTTATTGAGCTCGAGTCACCCCACTATTATTACCAGTGGGCCGGTCACATATAGGACCTCATGTCCTAACCACTATTATAACCGGTGGATCGGTCGCACATAGGGTAAAACCCTAACCACTATTCCTGACCGGTGGATCGATCTGGACTCGGCTCAATAATCTTCCACTTAAAAAAGTTAGTGTCTTAAATATCTTATTCAAAAGCTTTTGCCCTGGACATGCATGAATCATCACACATCACAAATCACAATTATACTTTAATCACCAAAAACACTTGATACGACAAAAACCCTAAGCAGCCACATCAAACCCTAGGCAACCACAACAACCCATAGTTAATCACTCCAAACCCTAATTCAGTCTCTTCCGTACCCTCATAATGCTCCATGTACTATTTTTCGTCCAAAATAGTTCAACACCCAAATAACACTTATATTACCTTCCTTATATCCCAAATCAACCTTTCATACGCAAACTTTACTCCCATGCAGACTTTACACATCCCATGAAAACCCTAACACCACCATACAACCATTAAATACCACCATACCACCACTAGTACCATCATGCAAACCCTAATACCACAATACAAACCATAAATACCACCATGCAAACCCTAATACCACCATACAACCATAAATACCACCATACAACCTTAATAACATCATACAAACCCTAAAATTCAACCATACCAAACCAAATATTCATCCTTACCAAACCAAATATTCATCCCTACCAAACCCAAATTCAAACCATATAAAACCCAAAGATTCGTCCTTACCAAACCCAAATTCAAACCATATAAAACCCAAAGATTCGTCCTTACCTTACAATTGATTAGATTCTCCCATTCATAACCTTAAATTAGATTTTCCCATATAAGACCATAAGTTAGATTCTCCCACATAAAATCATAAATTAGAATCTCCCAAGCAAAAACATAAATTGGATTCTCCCAAAAAAATCATAAATTAGATTCTCCCAAATAACATCATAAATAAGATTATCCCAAACAAATCATGAATTAGATTCTCCCAAATAACATCATAAATAAGATTCTCCCAAACAAATCATGAATTAGATTCTCCAATATAATATCGTAAATTAAATTATCTCAAATAACATCATAAATTAGATTCTCCCAAACAAACCATAAATTCGATTCTCCCTTATAAATCCATAAAAGTAGGTCAACTCACTTCCCTTAGTCAACTTCTTTCCCCATCCTCCTTTTTCATCCTTTCTCCTAGATAAACCACATCAACATCCTCACATGCATGTCTTACAGGGTCACAACACATATCATCATACATAAATAATACACATGCCATACAAAAACATACTTCAACTCCACGTCATATCATATACGACATAATTAATAATCATAAACATAGAATCCATAGCATATGAATCACATAATGCATATAAGCACACAATGGCCTTAGTAAACCCTTACCTAGAACGACACCGATCTTGGAGCACGATCCTATATCACTTGAGGGTTTTGGTTGGTCTCACCTACTATGGGAAAAATATTAGGATTAGGTTTTCTCTTAATAATACTATTATTTCTAACTTATCCCAATACCTTATTTTTAATTAAAAATTATTATACTATAATTGACTTTACAAAATACTAGTAGACTATTAATAATAACACTAAGATAGTTCAAAATAAAAAGGTGATATAAGGGTTTCTACCCCTCACTAAAATAATATTATTAGAGATAAAATAATAATAATAATAATAACAATAATAATAATAATAATAATAACAACAACTAAATATTATAAATAAAGATAATATTAAGAATGATGATGATGATAATAATAATAATAATAATAATATATAACTTTACATTTAAAGTGGGGTTTCGACCCTACTTATAACTAATGTCCTACTATTTATTAATATTAATAATAACATTAATAACATATATAATAATATTAATAATAAGAAGAAGAATGATAATAATCATATAATAATTCAAATAATAACTTAAAATTCGAAACTAACAATAAAATTATTTTATTACCACTCTCTACCCTGCAAGTAAAATTCAGCATAAATTTTATATCAAATAATAATATTAACTATATTATTAATAATAATAGTAAACATGTAATAATTCTATTAAATAACTAAAATTCAAGAATAATAGTTTTTCTAACTCAAGAATACTCCCAAACCTGTAAATAAGATTTAACCATTAGATTACAGTTGATAACAATAACAATAATTATTATTATAATAATAATTAGACTCGAATTAACATTAAAAATTAGGATAAAGGCATAATAATCCTCAATAATTTGAAAGTAAGTATTTAAAAGGTCTGAAGTTGCGGTGGTGGCAGCCCTCGCTGAGGGTTTCGGGTGAAAAAAATCTTCCAAAACTCCTACACTCAAGCTATTTATAGATGGTAGATGGGATAATAGGGTTTTGGGTGTCGGCAGGAAGGCATTAGGTGCGAGAATTTGGGTGGTTGGTGGTAGTAATTGATCGGGCATCGTTTGGTTTTTCTCAAAATTTCGCGAGGCTGGGGAGAAGAAACGGGCGAGAGATAACGGACGGGAGTTATACCAATTTATTCCTCGAGTAAAGGGGAATACAATGAGACAAGAAACAGCCGGTCAAAGGTCTCGTGGCCGGAGATGCCATTGACGGGGTCGAAAGGTTGCAGCGCAGCGACGGAGGAGGACGGAGGAAGAAGAAAGAAGAAAGGGAGGCGGTCCAATCGGCCGGGAAAAGAAAAGAAAAGGGGAGAACCGGGCGGTTCAGCGCGACGAGGGCGTCATTAAATAGAACAATGAGTTTCGGTGGAAACGGAGGCAAAACGCGGCGCTGGAAGTCAGAGGAAGGAGGCCGCGCGGGCTGGGCCGAAGAGGAAGAAGAAAAGAAAGACTGGGCCGCAGCTGGCCCAGTTCGGGGAAAAAGAAGAGGAAAAGAGGAAGAAAAAGAAAGAAAAAGGAAAGGAAAAAGGAAGAAAGAAAAAGAAAAAGGGAAAAAGGGAAAGAAAAAATAGTTAGGTTAGGGCCAAATAAATTAATCTAAATATTTAGGGTATTTAAAATAATAATATTTGAATAAAATAATATTTAAATCCCTTTTTAGGTTAAATTAGGATTTTTGAAAGATTTTCCATAAATTCAATTTTAATTAGTAAAACACCCTAATTTTTTTCCATTAAATTATTTATAAAATTAATATTAATTTGGAACTATTTTATCCTCCTTATTTTAAATAAAATAATTTATTTAGTTAATTCCCAAATTCCTCCTAATTAAAATACTTATAAATTTATTCTTGATTTGCCTTAATTAATTCAATTTATTTTAATAAAAATAATTTATTTAAATAATTTTTCTAATAAATATCATTTGAAGGTAATTTATAAAATTAGAAAATTTTGGGGCATTTCAGTAATCACCTTGATAGAATACTAATACTTAAAGCGAAAGACCTCGAGATCGAGAATGGTGGCTTTTTAGGGGTGTAACACTCCTAGATTTTGGAACTTAAAAATTTCTTTTTAAAGAATTAATAACAGAAGGCAAAACACAAAACATAGAGGTATTACGCTGCATCCAACATAGAAGAGGCACTCCCTATGCCTAGTTTATATTGGATGCAAGGCAAAAATAACCTTATACCTAGGAATCAGGTGTGAGAATCACTTGATTCCAGTGTGATACAGGATATGAAACAGAGATAAGGAAATAAATAGTAAAAATATAAGACTAAGAATCCAAAGAGATATAGAGATATTCGGATAACCATACACTTTACTAATTCGTTTAGCACTCACCGAAGGTAAGTACATCGAGCTAATAATCATCAATCACCTACAAAATAGGGGAATGAGCAACACCCATGAAAAGAATGATCAGTATGCTACTTACTGAATAAGTTAACAATATAGTCAAAATCGGAAAAACATATCATTACACACATTCATAGCGGAAAGTAGAATACATGCGAGATACAAAAGAAAAAAATACAAAATAATTACTAGGCCAGATTCGGATTATTAGAATATATTATGATCCATTCTTTTATTTACGTTGAGTTCATGAAGCCCACTATTCTCAACCGCAAGAACGGTTATTCCACCCTAAGGAAAAATGCTTCTTTCCATTATTCTTACTGGTGGAATGGTAATTAACATACAACCCCAATAAAATACATTCGGACACTATTTTAACCAATGGAATGGTTAATAATATATATCTTTGGGGCAGAACGCTCCCGGCTAATGCTCTCGTCCGATGGAACAGACGTATACAACCAGTCCTGACTCACGTAGTATTCCACTTTACGTGATTAGTATCTTATAAAAGATTATAATTGTTCTTGAGATTTATTTTAAATTGAGTTCAAGGACCCCACTATTCTCAACAGGTGTAATAGTTATTTCACCCCTGTGTAAAATGCTCTTGACCACTATTCTTACCGGTGGAACGGTAATAATATACAACCCTGGGACAAAAAGCGCTCAGCTAATATTCTCATCCGCTGGAATGGTCACATACAACCGATCTTGACTCATGATCTTTCAATGTAAGTGATTAGTGTCTTAATCAATGATTATAATCATTATTGGGATTTATTTTAAATTGAGTTCAGAGATCCCACTATTCTCAACTAGTGGAACGGTTGTTCCACCACAAGGCAAAACGCTCCTGGCCACTATTATTACCAGTGGAAAGGTAATAATACACAATCCTGGGGGTAAAATGCGCCCGGCTAATATTTTTGTCCAGTGGAACTGACATATACAACCGGTCCTGACTCATGATCTTTCAATGTAAGTGATTGGTGATTATAATTGTTCTTAGGATTTATTTTAAATTGAGTTTAGGGACCCAACTATTCTCGACTGGTGGAACGGTTATTCCGCCCCAAGGTCAAATTATCTTGGCCACTATTCTTACCGGTGGAACAGTAATAATATACAATCGCAGGGCAAAACGTGCTCGGTTAATATGCTCGTGCGGTAGAACAGACATATACAACCAGTCCTGACTCATGATCTTTCAATTTAAATTATTAATATCTTATTCATGATTGGTTCAATGAGTAAGAAACATAATTCATGCGATCGAGACATCAATATACATATAACAAGACTACTCTCAAATATTAAAATGCTCATTTTCTCCAAAAACCCTAAATCCACAATTTAAGGATAACTTCCCCCATATTAATCATTTATCCACCAAATTTAGTATGTGTTCCTCAAATAATAGTATCATTAACATACCCAAAATTTGAGGTCTAACTCCCACTTCTTACACATGCGATAATAGCCCTATCTCAAAAGTACTATTCATAATGCTCCAATAACCCTAATTTCACAAGTAAGTCATAACTTTTCCCAGAAGACTCATATAATTACCGAATTAAATACACATCCTCAAAATACCCATATTAACATCATATCCGAAATTCGTGGCCTAATTCTAACATTTTCACAAGTGATAATAACATTACCATTTTAAGGCTACTATTGCCAAATTAGGTTATTTTCTCATCTAAAGAACTTATGACCTTTATAATCACTCCCAAACATTTCACATGATATTATTAGCATATTTTAATCCATATAACACGTTAAAATACCAAAATTTCCATATTAACCTATATTGACGAAAATGCCCTTAAAAATAGTCGATAGCCCTTATTTTACAAAAATTTCATATCCACAATATCATTTTTTTCCTAAATCCTCATTTTATTAACATATATCTTAAATATATTTATTTCCCACTTATAATAATTCATTAGGCCCATAGTACTCGTAACACCCCCAAAATTCACTACTAAAAAATTTCATTTCATTAAAAGAATTAGCGGAAGTGGAACAACAAAACTAGGAAGTCTAGGGATATTACAGCCACATTTAGTACCGAATCGGTTCACTCCTACCGTTCCAGCAACAAGTGGTAAGGCTGAAAGAGTGAAATACAATTTACAATAACTCAAACATACTTAAATTAGAGTAGCATAAATAACACTTTACAAGAATAAAATCCACCAGTAATGGTTATAAGGATACAAGTTACATTCAAACCAGTGGTTAAAAGAGAAAGAGTAAAACCTTAAAATTTCGGATAAATTCCTTATGCTCTTTCCCGTTGCCCACTTGAATAGCACCTAAAAAGGACTGGCAAGGGACTCTACCCATTGAATAGGCAGGGGCCCCATGAATGGAACCCTTCAGTACTATGGTACTAAGTAACCCTTTAAAACACACTTAAAAGCAGGCCCGCAATGTAACATATGATACAAAACTATGTACACATATAATGAGATGTGTATATATAACATTCACCTACATAACAAGTCTGTCATATATAAATGGGTCAAAACATACAATCAATTCTTCCAGGCCTTAAGCCATTAGTCTATCATTAATCAATCATCTCAGATTATAAATATATCCATGTGAGTGTGGCGATCTCACTATTATAGCTAGTGGATTGGAATACATACAGAGCAGAACGCTCCTACCACTATTATTGCCGGTGGACCGGTCTCCAAGGCAGAACGTCCTGGCCACTATTATTTGTCGATGGACCGATCTGGCCTCGACTCACATGGTGTTCCACTATAAGTGATTAGTATTTTCCATGATTTATTAACAACCAGATTGAATTTATTGAGCTCCAAATCCCCCACTATTATGGTCGACGGGCTGGAATACATATAATCATCATCCAAGGCAACCCACTCTTGGACTACTATTATATCCGGTGGACCGATACTCATAATCATCTTCCAAGGCAACACGCTCCTGGGCCACTATTATATCCGATGGATTGGTACTCATAAATATCTTCTAGGGCAACATGCTCCTGGGCCACTATTATATCCGGTGGAACGGTACTCATAATCATAATTAACTAGGCCCGACTCATTACTCTTTCACTTTCACGATTAGTGTTTTTCCCTTTTCAATCAATCATAACAATTCCATTTATTTGCCTCGGAGGGGAGATCAAGATCCCAGGACACAAAGGTACACCGATTACACTGATGCATATAAGTTACTCAGTACCCTTCAACTATTAACCCAAGGACGCTGAGGTACCTTGGTCGTATTAGTGCATACAACTAACTCAATATCCTACCGACAAGGACACCTAATCCATAAGTATGCATACCCCCTAGATAAGTCCGTAGAGCTAGATAGAGTGTGATGTAGGGCCTGAATGGGGCACAAAGGCACACCAACAAATACTAGAATCACTGTGGGCTAAACCACGTCTTTAGGGTAGCGACCCCTAAAGAGTCACTATTCCTGATCTCGAGGTCTTTCACTTTAAGTATTAGTGTCTTAATTAAGGTGATCATGAAAAGTCTAGATATCATTAGGTATTCCTTATTCATATGGTTATCCAAGATAACATAGATGAATTATTAAGGCCATCATAATCTCATCAAATTTCGATTTAGGATTCGTTCTTGTGATACTTACTAATTGTCAAATACCATTATCTTACTATTTATTATTACTCGAGTCTTATTATGAAACTCCGTTATCCCAACGACATATTAGATACGAATTACTGAATTACCCCTTACTTGTATAATTGTTAAATCATCCCTTTACTTACCAATTTACCATATTACCCTTCATATTGCATAATTACCAAATTACCCCTTGCTCGGTTTGGGTTACCAAGTTATCTCCCATACTTATTAGGTCATCAATCACCCTTCATAATTGTTACACTTATTATATTTCCATTTGGTTGGTTAGATTACCAAATTTCCCTTCTCCTTTGTTATAATTACCAAATTACCCTTTTTGTAGGTCAAATTACCAAGTTACCCTTCTCCATTATCATAATTACCAAATTACCCTTCTCCATTATCAAAATTATCATTTTACCATTTTACCATTCTCCATTATTATAATTACCATATTACCCTTCCCCATTATCATAATTGCCATTTTACCCTTTTCAATTATTATAATTACCATAATTATCATTTTACCCTTCTCCATTATTATAATTACCAAATTATCCTTCCCCATCATCATAATTGCCATTTTACCCTTATCAACTATTATAATTATGATTTTACCCTTCTCCATTATTATAATTACCAAATTACCCTTCTCCACTATTATAATTACCACTTTACCATTTTTACTTACAAAATTACCATTTTACCCTTTCCTTCAAAATTATCATTCTTCCCTTTACTTCTAAAATTACCATAATACCATTTACTTCCAAAAATTACCATAATACCCTTTTACTTATAATTTACCATTTTACCCATTTACTTCCAAAATTACCATAATACCCTTTACTTCCAAAATTACCATTTTCCCTTCTCCTCTAAAATTGCCATAATACCCATTTTACTTACAAATTACCATTTTCCCCCTAATTACAAATTACTATTTTGCTTTTCTCTTTCAAAATTACCACAATACCCTTTTACTTACAAATTACAACTTTGCCTTTCTCTTTCAAAATTACCTTTACTTACAAATTACCATTTTGCCCTTCTCTTTCAAAATTACCCTAATACCCTTTCACTTACAAATTACCATTTTTCTCCCTTATCACACCACTTTTATCAAGTTATCATCACTACATGCATATTAATATCACTACTCCATTCTCATCATCCAACTCCACCAACTATTATATTTCAACATAATGCTCATTAGCACCCACACATATTAGGCCACATTCTTGCATAGGACATATTACTAAAATGCCCCTAGGGCTTACAATAATATTATTCATGTACCAATGGTCACAGTAACATAATATATCATGGATAAGTACTTAACATTTTCTTGAATAACAAATCTCGTTCCTTAAGCATTTCTTCCATACATGGAATATAAACTAGCATACTTCCCTTTTTATCAATCAATATAAGCAAATACATATATTATATTAAATAAGATATATCATGCATAATAACATATCAAAACCCTAATGTTCTAGCATACGTTTATCTATGAGTTTAAGTGATATTTAACGATTACCTTAATTCCCACAAAAATCAAACCTTACCGGTATCCCTGTTAAAGATTCAAGCTTTGATTAGCAAAACCAATACCTAAAAATAATATCAATACTTGTCATATTAGAAATGAGAAAACCAAAGCATAAGACTTTATAAAACTTAATTAATGAAATAATTAACTTAAATATTATTATACCTTAAAACTTATTAACCAAAATATACCAAGGTATGTAGCAACTCATACTACTCATGCAGCATGAGTTGCATGCAAAACAAGAGGGAAAATGGCTCAAAATGGCATAAGGGAAAGAAGAGGGAGTCAATTTCGAGTAAGGGTTTTGGGGCTAGGAAAGAGGGCGGGTGGGGGAGGATTTAGGGCAAAGGAAGGGTACAGGAGTGAAGAGGGGTGTAGGTGGTGGTCAGGGATAGGTTGTTGGCAGCCAAGGGCGGCAGCGGTGTCGGCAGAGAGGCTACGAAGGTGGTTGTTGAGGTGGAGGGGGCTGAGAAGGAAGGAAAAGGGAGGGGAAAATGAGGAGTTGCAAGGGTTGGTTTAGGCCAAAGGAGGTGAGGGGTGGTAGGGGAGGTTGTAGGGAGTGGGTTGGTGGCTTGGGAGGCGACATAGGCGACGGATGGAGGAGGTGCAGAGCGGTTGTCAAGAAGGGAGAAAAAGAAGAGTGGAGGAAGAAGGGGCTATAGGGTGGCTCAAGGGGGTGGTGTGGTGGTGCAGGATGGTAGTATAGGGATGAAGAAGGTGGTGCAGGTGGTTGGTGAGGTGGAGGAAGCAACAGAGGGGAAAATGGTGCAAAAATAGGAAGGGAAATGGAAGGAGAAGAAAGAGATCGGGGAATGGAGAAGGCTCAAAGAAATGGGGCAGGAAAGGGCTGGTGAAGAGAAGAAAAAGGGGAGGGAGACACAAGGGAGTAGGTGGTCGGTTAGGGCGGTAGTAGGGTGGCAGGGAGAGGGAAGGGAAGAAGAGGGAAGAAGTTAGGCATGGCTGGAGGGTTCAGAGGTTGGTTCGGTTTGAAATGGGGAAGAAAAGGATGGGGGAGAGAGAGGGAGTGGTAGGGAGGCATGTGGTGGCAAGGAGAGGTGGTCGGGGAAGGACGACAAAACAGGTGTGTGGTCCGGGCAGGAGGTAGAAGAAGGAAGAAAGGGAGAGGAGGGGAAGTAGGTCGGGCGAAGGAAAATAAGAAGAAGAAGAGTTGGGCTAGCCCAGTCAAGGGAAAGGGAGAAAAGAAAAGAAGGTTGGGTCGATCGATGCATGTGGGGGAGGAAGGAAAGAAGAAGCAGGGGAGTTGGGCCTGACGCCATGCGGGAGAAAGAAGGGGCCTACGACCCAAGTGCGTAGGGGGAAAAGGCTAGCCTAGCGGCCCAAAGAGAAGGAAAAAGGAAAATGAAAGAAAGGAGAAAAGGAGAAAAAGCAGAAAGAAAAGAAAAGGGAAAAACGAAAAGGAAAAATAGGGAAAATTAAAATAATTTAATTTATAAAATAATAGAATGTAATATTTTTGGAAAATAAATTTATTTAATATACTTAAATATATGGGTTTAAAAGGGTTAATTTTAGGAAAAACATTGGTTTGGAAATTTATTAAAATAAAATGAGTATGATAAAATAATAAAATATTTATTTTAATTTATTAAATATTCCTATCCAATTTTATACACTAGAAAATCCATAAAATAATTAAATTAAATAATTTTAAAAGCTAATTTATCCAAAATAAAAGCTATTTATTATATTATAGGTTTTTTAAAATTTCGGGGGATTACACTACTCTCCCATAATTTATACTTATCCATAAAAAAAATACATCCTAGCGTAATATCATCGTACCAGCATATATTTTGATATTCTCACTTCTTTTCTATCATATAATTCATATTAATATATCATATCATCAACAACATGCATTTTAATAGTATAATAGCAATAATATGATAACACACATAATCATACAAGAATTTAACACAAAACTCGAAACATTGACTAGTGTCCTTACAAAGAAAGGCTCCGATCTCTAAGTACGCTTATCCTAATCCGCTTCTTCCGAAACTTCTAGAATATCACCTAAGAACAATTAACAAAATATAATTAGAATTATTGATATAATTAATGGAGGGCTAATAAAATGGAAAGGAAAAATAATGGGGAAAAACCAAACTAGAATTGAAGAATCGGTTGCCAGCTGAGGAGGCTAGCAACGACACAAACTGCCTTTGCAAGGGAGTGGGCAACGGCAAGGAGGGCCGAAAGGGGGTAGGGAATGGTAAGTTTTATTGGAAGGGGGTGTAGGGAATGACAATTGTTGCAAAAACTAGGGGTGATTTGGTGGATTTTGCCGAAGCTTAAGGTAGGAACGGGTGGTTTTGCTACAACTAGGGGTATTTTGGTGAGTTTTGTTGCAACTAGGGGTGAGGGAATGTGAGGTTTTTTCAATGGTGGTGGATATGGCATAGAAAGGGTTTCCGAAGGTGGTTTTTTTTGGGGTATTTTTGGGCAATTTTGGCGACGGTAATGAGGAGGAAAGAAGGAGGGTGTTTGGGGTGGTTTTTCAATAGAAAATTGGAGGAATAAGGATGTACATTCAGGGCATTAAATGAGGTATATGTATATATATTTACATACACACAGAGAGGGAGAGGAGAGAAGTTGCGATCAGGTAAAAATTTCAAACCCAACCTACAATCACAGGAGTTGGGAATTGATGGGGTAGGGGTATGCTTATTAGAGGGAGGGTAAGGTGATCGGCATGGAGGAAAAATAATAATTAAATAAGATATGGATAGGGGAAGGAAAAGGGAAAAGGAAAAGAAAAGAGTGTGGGTTTAGATTTAGGTCTAGGTTAATTAACTATTCGGAATTAGATTTAAGTTAGGAAAAATATTAATAACCCAAAATAAAAACTAGGATTATGCTAAAATTTAGAATTAGGGAATTAGGGTAATATTGAAAAATGAATTTCCGAGGTTGGAATTAGGTTTCGATATTAATTACTTAGGATTAGGTTTAGCTAAAAATTTGGGGTATTACAAGGGGTCTCTATTCTAAAGACGTGGCTTAACTCACGGATGATTCTGGATTTTTGTTGGTGTGCCTTAGTGCCCTAGTCAGATCCTATATCTTACTATTATATTATGCTGATTGATAGGGGGTATGTATGATTATGGATTATATGTCTTTATCGGTAGGGTACAGTGTTAACTTCATATACCAATACGACCAGAGTGCCTCTGTGTTATTAGCTTGATAGTCGGTAGGATACTGTGCTACCTTAGTGCGACGATATGACTGGAATACCTCAGTGTCTTCAGGTTCATCGATCTCCCCTCAAGTAAATAAAAATAAAAATAAAAATGATTGATGGATTATTGGATTATTAGATCGGTTGGTAGCAACATTCATGCCTACCTATGTTTTGGTAGCAGCCTCTGTGTCCACCTATGGTTTGAAAGTGGTCTTCATGCCTATATGTGATTTGGTAGTAGCCTTTGTGCCTATCTATGGTCTAGTAGTAGTTTTTGTGCCTGCCTGTGTTTTGGTAGCTACCTTTGTGTCTACATGTGTTGTGATGAGTTGTTATTGATCTATGCTTGTGAGCTTACCTATGTTGTGAGATTTATCTGTATTGATAATGAGGTATGTGGCATGTGATTATTGTCTTGGTTTTGGGCTGATGTTGTTTCTAATTATACCGTAAAGAACATCTATTGGACGTGCCATTGGTAAGTTTCATTTTGTTTTAGATGAACAAGCATAAATAATATATGGCATTGATAGTATGTGGTTATATAAATGGTTATCATATTTCAATTGATTCATGTACAATTTGATGTCTTATACCATATATTATTGTGATGCCTTGCACATGTTCTATGCTAGTTTTTCATCTTAGTTTAGTATAAATGGTTGCTCAGTACCATTATATCGAAGGGTCTTTGTAGGTCAGCTTTTGAGTTTAGACAAAAGATGGTAGTTCAGTTTGAGAGCATAGGATTATCCGATGTCTTTTGGTATATTTGATTTTGGCAATATTTGGACACTTGTTTTCTCCTATATTCTCTCTCTTTTAAATTTTGTAAATTATTGATGTTGCTTTTATATAGCACGATACTTATTTTTTGTCTTCTCTATTTTGTTTCTTGTAAATTGTAATCGTGTTATAAATCTAAATAAAATAATGATTTTAACCTTAGCACTTGGTATGAGAATGGTAATGGTAACCAAACTTGTACCAAGTGTGGAAGTAACGTCCTTCTTTTTCTTGTTTTAGCTTCCACGCCTAACTCTGTAAATGAAACTTTCAAGTCCTAAAAACTGAAGTGTTACATAGAATAAGATTAGTTGCTAAAGGGATATGTCCAGCTATTCGTTTTGTGTTTTGTGATGATGCGGTAAAGACTATTGATAATGAGTTTATACAGTGTTAATTTGCCTTACACATATGTCACTATATCAGGAAGCTTATGGGGAGGCATGAGGTGGTGAATTGGGCTATGGAGCTACGAGCTATGGTGAAGCAACCAAAGCACAGGAAAGAACTTCTTGTAACACCCCCAAAAATCATAGTTAAATTTTTTTATTTGTGTAAGGAAAATCACCCACCAAAAAGGGGATGTTGCTGCCATGATAGGTATAAATTTGGCCTATGGCCAGACTCACACTAATCACAAGGCTAAAAGATAATAAGGAACTGCAATAGAAAATGATTAAAACATGAAGGAGTCTAACATTAAATAGAGAAAATAATAGGATACGTAGGAGTCAGAGTTAATACATCAGAGAAATGAAATATAAAGTAGAATCCCACTACAGGGAATATAAACATAAAGTACAATGGAAAAATAGTCCGTAGTACACTCTCTCTAGCCTCAACCTCAGGACATCAAGACATCACTATGCCCCGACTAGCTCATCGTAAGCAGCAAAGTTCTCTAAGGCCTTGTATCCTATCTGCACAGACTCCGGAGGGGCCACTGCTTGTGGTTATGAGCAACATCCATAATAAGGGTGATCGGTACTCTACGTACTAAGTAAGGTAATAATATAGTCAATATAGGGCACAGTAACACAAAATACAAATATTATGCATGCAGTAGGTTTTATTAGATTATTTACCCCTATTGAAGTTTAAGCCATTAGTACCATCTTTACACATCATTCGAATTATATCCACGTGAGTACATGGACCCCACTATTATAACCGGTGGACTGAGAATAACTACTCTAGGGTAGAACATGCCTGACCACTATTATAACCAATGGACCTGTAAACATATACAACCCCAGGACAAAACGCTCCTGGCCACTATTATGACCGTTGGACCGGTAAATATTCTACATATGGTCTTAGCCCATGTGGTGTTCCACTTTAAGTAATTAGTGTCTTTTCCATATATTATTATCATCAAAGAGTTTAAATTATTGAGCTTAGGACCTCCACTATTATAACTGGTGGATTGGGAATAACTACTCTAGGGAAAAACGCACATGGCCACTATTATAACTAGCAGACCGGTAAATATATACAACCCTAGGACATTACGCACTTGGCCACTATTTTAACCAGCGGGTTGGTAATCATTCTAAATCTAGGGTCAGCTCAATGATCTTCCACTTTAAGTGATTAGTATTTTATTTGTGTTTTATTTACTAAGTAACACCCATCTAGACATGCAAATCCCAATGGACACTCCCGACATATTACCACTTTGCCAACCCATACTTCCTAAAAACCCTATCCCATGACTTGGAACATCCACATCCTCCAAGACTCTAGGGAACCCCTAACATTTTTCCACCAACCTCAAAATGAACTTAGAAACCTCTTACATGGTCCAATGCCCACTCTCACTTTTCTCCACCTATGCTCACCATCTACCACTAGGGTTTCCCCTTGAAATGCTAATCTCGCCTATGTGGCCCTTACATCTCCTGTCCTTACTTATCCCACATCTCCCCTTATTCAAGCACCATCACCATACTCACCCCAACTCCAACCTCATAGTCCAACTCCTCAAATCCCACATGTGACAATGACATCCTAGTTGGTCACCCCCCAAAACCCTAATATTCTCCATTCTTCTTCCATACCCTCTTCTCTCACACAACTCTACCCTCCATTGGCTTGACTCACGCCCTCCATGTGGTACACCCCTCATCACCACAATGATGTCTCCAATGAACTTCCTCGACTTTTCCCCACAACACACCCTATCCTTAGGGTTGTTTCCCCCAAAACCCTAGTTTATGTCCCATGCACCGTCCCATCAACCCACGTATTAAAACTCCCCCAAGTACACTAACCACCCAAAACACACTTTCCTCCCCAATGGTTAACCTCCAAACAAGACTTTCCCACGTAAATAGTTCCCCCATGCAAAGTACAAACCCCCCATGCAAGGCTCACACTTCCCATGAAATTTTTTTACCTTAACCCCTCATATTATTATTTATCATTTTATTTTCTCTACCGTATCTCATGAGACACTTATGACATTATCCACGTATCACATCACTCACTCCACCCTCTTTATTTTCTCTGATCTCCCATTGTAACACCCCAATTTTTACTACTAAAAAAATTTATTCTGTAGCGTAAATAACTAAGTAAAAATAGCGGTGGTTACCGCCGTGATCGACATAATTCTAGTTTATGCAATTATCCTTACATCAATCACAAGTCTAAAAGGTTTAAAGTGATACAAAGAAATTAAAATTAAAAGTGCATTTATAATTCAAACATTGAGTTTGGAGTATTACTCCGAGTTTACAATACCAAAATACAAAAAAAGGGATAACGTGGATTAAGAGTCTAAAAGGGGTATCCAGTTTAATACGTAACCTAGAGAACAGATACTCTTCACCCGACCCCGACATAAATGGAGTCACTCATCCCCACATAAGGCGTCATAGGCCTCAAAGTCATCTACCTGATCCTCTAAAACCTGCACAAAATATCCATGGCTTTCTACTTGTGGGAATGAGCAACACTCATAAAATGGGTGGTCAGTATGCTAGGTACTAATAAAGGGAACAATACTATCAAAAATAGGAATTCATGTAGCATATGCTTTCACATTAAATGATAAAGGAAAAATAACAAAGTAAATGATCATCTTATAAGGCATAATACGATCTAGATCCTTTTATTAAGTATAGTCCATTTTCATTCTTTTATGTGCGATGAGTGCAGGAACCCCACTATTCTTAAATCGGTGGAACGATCTGAAACTTATCGGGGATAACATGCCCGAGCCACTATTCTTTCTGGTGGAATGGAGGTGATAACATCTTCTTTGGACAGAACACTCCTGAGCCACTATTCTACCCGATGGAACGGGAATAAATAATCTCCTCGGAGTAGAATGCTCCCAAGCCTCTATTCTACCCGGTGGAACGTGAATAAATCATCATGGTCCTAACTCATGCATTCTTCTACTTTAAATCATTAGTATCTTTTCCCATAGGATGTAAATGTATGTTTTATTTCACGATGAGTAGGTGCCCCACTATTCTCACCGGTGGAACAATTTGAAACTTCTCAGGGACAACATGCCCGAGCCACTATTCTACCCGGTGGAACAAGAATACATACATACATACATATATATATATATATATATATATAGAAAAATAGTCCCATGGCGCTACTCACGTGCTCTTTCTCTTTAAGTGATTAATATCTTATTTAAGATTGATTCTCAAGCATAGAACACAGTCAAACAGATATGTATATAACATAGATCCAAAACCCCGAGTCTTGTCAAACCCTAATTACACTTCCTTTAGTGTTAATTCTCCCATGTTGGTTGTTCCACGCACATTATATTATGACATCTCCCAAATTCCATCATTAGTATCATGCCCAAAAATCACAACCTAATTCCCATGAGTTTGATTTAGTAATCTCATTCCGATGTATATATATTAAACACTGAATCGTCTAAGTCTAAATCCCATAAAATTGTCATAAAACTTCATATAAAATATTCATCATTCCTAATTCCCAATAGTTATTCTCTAATCCATGAAGATGGAATAATAATATTAACATCTCACGATGACTTATCCCAAATTTACTATTAAGCATTTATGAATCCCAAATTACCGATAATATCCCAATGAATTACTCGAGTTATTATTATCATAATTTTGAGCCTCATAACACATAAGTTACCAAAATCTCATTAATAGTACAAATAACACCTTTGTTTCATAACATATTATACCTTCCATACATATTTTTTTCCAAGTCCTCATTCATCATCATACCTCATGAGAGACCTTAAGCCCATTTACCACGACTCATTCAACCTATATTTTATATCATAAGACATAATTTCACAGTTACAACATTCTCATCATGCATCCCATATTTCATATTATAGGTATAGTTTCACAATTTTGACATTATCATCCTTCAACCCATATTTGATACCTTAAGTTATAATTTTTACAAATATAACATTATCATCATTCAAGCCATATTTCATACCTCAAAATATAACTTCACAATTATGACATTATCATCATTCAACCATAGATATTTTTCCACAAGTATGGTATTAACGTCACTCAACCCATATTTCATGCTATAAGATGCATTCTCACAATTAAGATGTTATTGGCACAATCATAATATAATGGTATCTCTTACAACCCTTATATCCTTTCAACATAACATTCATGACATCACAAATTATCAATATCAACATATATCACATATTATATCAGCATTATCATGTAAAACACATTTATTCGAACAAGAAAATATCATCAAAAGTTCTAAGCATTGAATAATATCCTTACCAACTAGGACACGAGGCTCTAAGTACGCAAAAAAATCCTAGACTTCCTCCTTCGAAGCTACTGGAAAAGTACCTACGAAAAATAGTAAAATTACGATTAGGCTTGAAGAGTTAAATTGAAGGGGAAAATCAAGGTAAAGAGGGTAGAAAGTAGGTATAACCATAGTCAAATGAGATCTTGAGATGTGTGGATGTGTAGAGGAATATGTGGTGGAGCTATGGTAGAAGTTTGGTTGAGGTTTGGAGGTGAAAATAGGGGTGCACGACCAAGAAAGAGGTTTCACTAGCAGACGGTGCAAAAGTTGCACGGTTGTGCAGCACTAGAGCACAACAAGTTGAGAGAAAAGAAAATGCATGACCAGGCGGTGTATAAGTTGCATGGCCGTGCATAATCAAGTCGAGAGAAATTTTTTTGCTTGGCGAGACTGTGTAGAGATTGCACGGCTGTGCAGCGAGTGTTTTAAGCGTTGTATGGCCGTGCACACTGCGATGCTGTAACAAATGAGAGTGAAAAGAGGCAGCGGTCGGCGGCGATAGCCGATGATGGCGAGGAGGAAGGTTGGGGCAATCTTGGTGGTCGGTCCACCAGCCAAAGGGTGGCGAGTGGTGGTAGAGCATTGATACACGGGGACAGTTGTTTCACATCCCCAAAACGTCCCCAGGATGGAAAACGACTCTGAAACACTGAAACTGATACGAAACAATAGAGTAAAAAAACGACGCCAAAACGACCTTATTTTGAACTCGGCTGCCAAACCAAATGCAGCCTCTCGTTTCCCTGCCTCCTTCCAATTTGATTCAAAAATTAGAAGGCCAAACCCTCTCCTCTCCTCTCCGACTCTCCTCTGCATCGACCTACACTCCCTCTCGACGACGACGACTACGAGAGCACGGTCTGACTTAAAAATCTCCGTCGCCATTATTGTCGTTGTGCTCGAGCTCCAGCTACCACTGCTCATCGTTGGTTGTCCCTAAAATCTCTCCACCCGCTCGAGCTTAAGGTTCCGTCGATTTTGCTTCATCCGCCATTGCTCGTTTTCATTCAGCCCAAGCAACCACCACCAACCACTGCCAATTCCTTTAGTCGTTGTCATCGGTCGCTGCTTTCTACGACTGCTGGTGCTGGTCACTGTTGTCTCAAACCACCACCAATAGTGCTTTAGATATAATTAATCCCGGTAAGATAAATCTTCCTTTGTTTGATTTGTAAACGGATAATTATTGTTGTTGTATTCTCTTCGCAATTTAAGCTATTAATCCATTAATTATGTTCAGTGTTTTAGGATGAATGATAGGTTAAGGTTAATATAGGATTTATTAGTATTAGAATCAAATTAGGTGCTAATAATGCGGGATTAGCTTAAGCAAATTTTTGGGGTTATACACCCTTAGCCACTCATGTCCCACCTACAACATCTAGGCACACATATATTAATATTTCAACTATACGTAAGAATATGTCCACCCATATCAAGTTCTAACCACACATATAACAAATAATGGAAATCATGCTTCCATACCTTAGCTCCTCACAAGCCAAGCTGCACCACACACATACTTAGTAGTTCACATACACATATATTTACACATAACATACCAATACTTCCATTACACACAAGACTCATAACACAACCTGAATCTTAACTATATCCTTACCTAGTTGGACTCTGGGCTTGAATCAATTATATGCCTCCTCATGGGGAAATGTTATTTCAATACCTATAATGAGAGTATCAACTAGGTCATTTCACTTTCTTCCTACCTTTTTTCCCCTTATTTTCTTAACCAAGATAATAATAATAAATTATTAAAATAAAATACACTAAAAACATAAGAGGGAGAAAGGTGTAACCAAAAAGGACTAGCAGGTGGGGGTGGCGGCGGTGGCATCAACATGATGGTGATGGCGGTGGAGATGTAATAGAGAGGTTTTTAGGGTTGGAAAAGGAGAGGGAAGGTAGGGTTTTTTTGGGTGGTGGAGATTCTTGCCTTAGGAGGTCTGTGGTGGTGGTGGTGGCCTCGCGGCGGCGATGGCACCCGAGAGGAAGAGAGGAAGAAAGGGAAGAGAGGAGAGGGGGAGTTGTGGTTGTGGTAGGTGGGTCTTTTTGTGTAGGAAGGGAGGTAATGAGGGATGTGAGACTAGTGGTGGCGGTGGTGCAGGGCGGTATAGGTGGTGGTGCAGGGTGCAAAAGGACAACTCGAACTACCCACTTTGCACGCATGGGGAGAGGAAAGGAAGGGGAAAGAAGGAGAGGGGAGAGGCACAATGGGTATAGGGTGATGCATGAAAGAGGATGGGAGGGAGTGGAGACGGTGCTAGGACATGGTGACGACGGTAGCGACGTTTGTTTGGGTGACAAGAGTAAGGGAGGCAGGGGTGGATCGGGCATAAAGGAGAAGGAAGGGTTTTTTATAGGTGCAAGGGAGGGAGGAAGTGGACAAGGACAAGAAGAAGACAAATGGGGGTTGGTGGTTGTCGGCTTGAAATGCCCCAAAACCCTAATTTAGGAAATCATGGCCGAATAAGAAATTATTAGGAAGATTAATTAAATAAACTATTTCCTTTTCATTATTATGGAGTTAATTAAGGTAAATCTAGGAGAATTTTATAAATAATTTTAAATAGGAAAAATTTGAGTATTTTGCTAATTAAAATGGAATTTAAGAAAATTCTTTCAAAATCCCTAAATTAGCCTAAAATGAGAATTTAATTATTATTTTAATATTTATATTTTATTAAATATCCCAAATTACCCAAAATACATTGATTAATCTAATCCACCTTTTCCTTTCTTTCTTTTTTTCTTTTCCCCCACTTTTTCCTTTTCTTTCCTTTCCTTCTCTTCCTTTTTCTTCTTTTCCCTGACCTGGGTTGGCCCGCTGGCCCAACTTCTCCCCCTCCCCCTGCGCGGCCCAGCCTCCCCACGTCATTCCCCCCTCTCCCGGTCAGTCCGGCCTTCCCTTTTTCTTCCCATCTTCTTTTCCCCTAGACCGTCGGTCCAGCCCTCTCCCACCTACCTCGTCTTCTACCTCCCGTACCCTACAACTCCCGTAGTTGACGCCGAGAATCTCGCCACCAACCACACCGCCCACTCCGGCCATTCCTCCCCTCTCTTCCTCGGTGACTTACTTGCCATTTTGACAGGTCCATTCCTCCCCTCTCCTGTGCGCCATTCCTCCTACCCCGACAAGATATGGCCTACGCACGTAGACCTACGTCAACCCATCCTCGTCGGCCAGAGACCCATAACCCTTTCCCCCTACTCTCCCACTTCCCTTTATCATTTTCCCCTTCTGATCAAGCTATAAATAGCCTCGAAGGCTGCCGTAATCGGGTTTTGATTTTAGCAGCCCAAAAAACCGACCCACGCGACCACCGCTTGTTCAACCCCTTACTTCTCTGCCGTCGGTCGTCTTCGCCGCCACCCCGACCACCAAAATGCTCCCTGCACTTCCCTCTACACAACTGAGCCACCATCCTTCCTTGCCTTGCCTTGCACGAGCCACCCCGGCCATGCAAAATTCCCTTCCCGAACAACCCCATTCGACCCTGTACCGCCCCTCGTGTCGTCGGTTTCACCGCCTGTAGCGCCGCCTCTACCACCCAAAACAACCAGTGAACCTTGCCCTACCTCCCCAAACCTCCATTTCCCCCTACTTCCCTCTCCCCTAGCCTCCACATCCATCTCTCCACCACCCTCCTTCCTCCACCGCTGTTTCGTCGCCGGCGGCCCCACCACCCAGCCTAGGTGGTCTTCCAACTCCTTAACCCCTAAACTCTGTATATAAAAGTGTTAATGATTTTAATATTAATAGTAATACTATTAATTACTACTACTACTACTACTACTACTACTACTACTATTACTACTACTACTACTATTATTATTATGTCCTAACTTTTATTCCGGAGAATTTCTAATCATTGGTATTGATTAAGAATACAACCTTGTTGTGTTATTATTATTATTATTATTATTATTATTATTATTATTATTATTATTATTATCATTATTATTATTATTATTATTATCATCATCATCATCATCATCATTAATATTGTTGTTATTATTATTATTATTATCATTATTATTATTATTATTACTACTATGATTTCGATTATTATTATCATCATTATTATCATTATTATTAGTAGTATTCTTTTATTATTAGTATTCTTATTATTATTAGTATTTTTAATAATATTATTATTAGTAATATTGAAACCCTTACTTTAATACTATGAATATTACTAAGACTTACTTTGATTAGTAGTAGTTCGATTAACTATCTTGAGAATAATAATAACCCTACTTTTAATTATAAAACTACTATTATCATTATTACCCTTAGTAGTAGGCCTTGATAGGGGTAAGATAGGAAATTATGGTAATTCTGGTAGAGGGAGATAAACACATAGTATTTTCCTCTTATAGGTGAACTAAGTCAAAACCCTCAGGAGGCGTAGGAGCGTGCTCTAAGCTCGGTGACGTTTTTGGTAAGGGTGTAGCTAAGGCCATCTATGTGTTACATGTCCTACTTGCTTTGGATGCCTTGTATAATTTATATGACGTGTTATATATGTCATTGTCTTATCAGTTTTATGTGTAGCGTGGCTTGGAACCGAGGTATGTTTATGTGATATCTTCTATTATGTATTAATATGGATATACTGCAAGTTGTGATGTGGCCCTTAGGACATGCATGCTAGGGTATTTGATGTGGTGATATGGGTTGGGGGCATGAAAAAGAAAGATGGGAAAGAAAGATAACCAAGGGGAAGTAAGTTGGCTAATGTAGGTATAGGAGGAATTAGGATTTGCATAGGATGGTTAGAGTCCGCATGGGGGCAAACTTTACGTATGAAAAGTTGCGTTGGGGCGTGAGGAAGGTAATAGAAGTATCGTTTGGGTGTCTGGGGGCTTCGGACGAAAAATAGTACGTGGGCCAAAATAAGGGTGCGTAGGAGACTAGGCTAGAGTTTAAAGGGAAACCCCAATTTGAGTAGGGGAAAGAAGAAAAAGAAAATAATTAAAATAAGTGAGAATGAGTGGGGCGTGAAGTGAGGGTTGAACCTAAGGGTCGTGATGTGTAGGGGTGCTAGAATGAGTCTGGGTTGTGCGAGGCAGAAAAGGATGGGCCACATAGGCCCAAGTTAGGGTTTCGGGAGAAAATCTTAGGGGAAGGCGGTGAGTGGACTTTGGGGTATAAGGTGGTGGGCCTTGACCCACACACTTAGGAGTCGGGGTCTCGGTATGAGCAAGAGGATTAAGGGAAGGATGTCGGGGCGAGTTAGGAGGCGCAAAGGTCTCAAGATATGAGACGAGCCCTCTTAGGAGGATAAGTATAGCTGGAGTTAGCCATGCATTCTAGGGCGGAATCTATTGAATAAGATATAATAAAATACTAATCATGTAAAGTGGAAGATTATTGAGCCGGGTCCAGCCGATCCACCGGTTAGGAATAGTGGTTAGGGTTTTTACCCTATAAGTGACTGATCTACCGGTGAATAATAGTGGTGTGGACATTGTCCCGCAAGTGACTGACCCACCAGCAATAATGGTGGGGAATCTCGAGCTCAGTAAATCAAACCCTAATGTGTTAATACGCGTAAAAGACACTAAGTACTTATAGTGGAACACCATGAGAGTCAAGGCTAGACCGATCCACCGGCATAATAATGGCTAGGAGCGTTTTGCCCCAGAGACCAATCCACCAGCGTACAATAGTGGTAAGGTGCGTTTTGCCCTGTAAGTGACCGATCCATCGGCTATAATAGCGGGGTTCCCATACTCACATGGATTGATAAGAATCATGGTGTGAAACGAGTATTATCCAGAGAATAAATAACAACGTGGTCCTTTATTTACATGAGAATCTGTGTGCTATCATGTGATTGTGATTATGTTATGCTCTCTTTTGTGTTGGCCTTAGTTATACGGTTACCTTACTTAGTACGTAGCGTACTGACCACCCATTTCATGGGTGCTGCTCATTCCCATGAGCAGAAAGCCCTTCTGACTTAGTGCAGGTTGATGACTCTATTTTCGATGCCTATGACGCTTACGAGGCATCAGACGATGCTAAGAGTTGAGCCTGGACCTAGTTTGGGGGCCGAGAGTGATGTGGCCGGAGTCTACCGTCTGCCTTATCTTTCCTATGTCTTTATATTAGGTTTATTTCTGGTGTACGATGTTTTAGACGTTTGGAACTTCAAAACTGTACTTTTGGATTGTGCCTTTTTATTATCGCACTCTGGTTTCCTGTATGGTTAATGAATTATTTCTTTTATGAATGCTCGTTTTAACTATTGACTCATGTTTAATGTCTATCCCAATTAGCCTTAGTACTTGGTACCGGAATGGTAGAAGTGAACTTGTCTGGTACTAAGTGTGACGGTAATATTTCTAGAATTTACATTTTGTGATTTCACTCCGGATAAACTTTTTCATTAAAATGAAATTTTTTAGTTATAAATTTTGGGGTATTACACGACTGGTGTGCAAGCCGGTATAGCTGCGTAGGGGAGACATGGTAGGGACAGGTTTGTAAAGGTAGGGGAGTAGTTGATGGGAGAGGGAGCTTGGAGAGGAGGGGGGACCATGTAGGGGACGTGCCTAATGCATGCCTTGTAGGGTCAAAAGAGGAAAGGAGGAGGGAGAGAGAGAGGGGAGGGGGAGGCTATGAAGTATAGCAGTGCACAGGGGTTGCATAGGCTGGAGGAAGAAGACGGTGGCAGAAAAGGAGAGGAAGAAAAGAGAGAGAGAGAGATAGAAAGGGAAAAGAGGGGGGTTGTGTCCGCTGGGTTGGGCCGGTTGGGGGGAGAGAAAAAGAAAGAAATATTGGTTTGGGGGAGAAGAAAGGAAATAAAGGAAGGGGAGGGGAGGGGAGGGGTAAGGTTGGGCCACTGCTGGGCGTAGCCTAGTTGATCGAAGAGAAAAGAAAAAAAAGAAAGAGAGAAAAAGAAGAAAGAAAAGAAATAAAAGGAGGAAAGAAAAAAAAAGAAAAAATGGGGTAGTAGGATGCTTTGAATTTTTTGAAAATTTTAGGGATAATCAATAATAATAATAATAATAAATAAATAAATAAATTTTATTAATTTAGAAATTATTATGGCTTCTTTATAATTTAACTTAGGTTAATCAATTAAATTAGTTTCTACTAACTATATCCCTACATCATTTTTTTATTGCCATTGTTATTATTATTATTTTATTAAAGAGGATACATATAATTAAATCTTATTCAATAATTTCTTATTTTATTCTTTAATCCTAAAATAAGGGTTTGGGGCATTACATTTCTAGTCGAGGTATTTGGATTGTTTGTAGTGACCATTTGGCATGAGCATAGTTTGCGAGTTTTCTAGCACTAGCATAAAGCTGCAAGAGATATTGTGAAATTTATTGGTTATACAATTGTTACACGTATCATCTTCCTGTAGTATAAGTCCAAATATTATAAATAATTACCTTTATTAGATGGTATTTGTTATTCTCGTTGATTCATTACATGGGTGTAACATTCTTCTTCGAAATAATAAAAATTCTTGTTGAAAAAAATAACAGAATTGTTTAATTCAATCGACCATGTTAATTGTTGGACTTTTCATCTACTGCATCCATGATTTCTAATGCCCTTTTATATGCTAAATGGTTTGTGGAACTTTTCATTTATTGCATTCACCATTTCTAATACCTATTAGTGGATGTTGGTTTGAAAGGAAAAATTTATGTTCCAAGATTTTTACACACATACACACATATATAGGTATCCATTTTAAAAATAAAATTAAATACCTATCAATAACTTTAAACAAAAAAAAAATACTACATACCCAATCTCTAAATTCAAAGCAAAAATCAATAATTTCTAAAAAAAATTATATTAATACACTAATTTTAATTTTTTATTGATAAATATGTAATACAAACTAATAACAAATCAAAATAAAAAATTGTGGCATAACATTTTTTATTTATGATAATAACAGTAATAATGATGGTCTTAATAGAACTTATACTACAAATAAATTTAATTTATTGTATCTTTAATTTTATATTGTTATTATGTTACTTAATTATCAAACATACATATTTTTTTTAAAATTAATTTTTAATTTAAAATTTGACCTTGGGCGTATAAAATTACTACTTTAAACGTTATGCTTAGAAAAATCGAATTACTAAGTCGGGACGAAATAATCCAAACCGACACTTCTAATCCGACCTCACCCGCGGCGGTGCGAGCTGCGGCTAGTGATTTGTTAGCGCTCAGGTAGTCAGGTGCGCTCTTCTAATCTCCTCTGCTGGCCTTCGATTCTCACTTTCCGGCGTCATCATAAACGAAATACGTTCTCCGTCTTACCTGTATCGTCTCCCAAGTTGTACGACCAAATCTCCCATAATCAAGGCGATCTCTGCCAAAACACTGTGTTGAAGTCGGAGGAAATAAAAGGAAAAAATCTATTTAACTTCCTCCGGCATTTCGGCTACCATTCAGAAAACAAAAACCCTTTATTACCAGTCTTAAAATCTTCTACTTCTGTAACATTTGATTTAGGCGAGGACGAGATTGCGCCTAAGGTTTTCAATTTCAATTCGAATGCATTTTATTGCTCCGTTAAAGCTCACGAGCAACAAAAAATGGCCACTGCTTGTTAGGGATACTTGTGGTAACGATGACGATGACGTCTCATTCTCACAGCAGCAACGACAACAACAATACCCAGCAGTCATCGCCCCTTTCTTTAGCTCCTCTTTCTTCTATTTCTCCCCACCGCGGTCGCGGTCCTGCTTTCGCCGATCACATAATTGGTCCGACAGAGCCAATCCCCGCCTCCGCTCTCCCCATGCATAGCGGAGATTTCCTGCCGCTGGCTAGGGTTAGGTTGTCTGATCTTGCTTCCTATGATGGGGCTCCAGTGGGGATTTATGTAAAAGCAGTGGAGGCTCTTTCTGGGTCTCTGACGAGGCATAACGCTGCCGTCATTGAACTTGATTGTGACAATGCTGCAATTATGCGGTGCGGGTTGGAATCATCTAGACTGTATTTCCGGAGTAGAGCTCAGGGACAAGGTGGCGGGAGTTTGGGAAAAGGAAGTAGTGGAGTTTACATTTACAGGGCTGGAAGGTATGTTGTTTTGTCATTTGACTTTCCTTAGTACAGTCGTTAGTGTTTCTGCTACTAGTTTCCGTTCTGACATTGCAGTCCTTGCTGCACAGATATCATTTATACAATCCCTTTTTGTTTATTTGTTCGCTCTTGGTTTGATGGGATTTGTTTGAAAATTTAGCACAATTAAATGGATGAAAAAGGGCTTGGGTCTTTGTCGCGTTCTGAACAGGATGACCAAAATATCTGCTGGTTGGTGTTTTATATTTACATACTGACCAACTGCATCATGGAAAATCTCAACAGTCATTGTATTTCGTCTCTTGTTTCTGAAGTCTCACAATGTGCATACCAATTTGATTGTAACGCAGCATTTAGTAGATTGCACACAAGTTATAGGCTAAACAAGAGACAAAGGTACTTTAGCTGTTGCTGGCATATAATATCGTTTTCTGATCGATCACATGTACGAAGGTGAATCTGATCACTTCTTGTTCAGTGATGTAGTTTAATCAGAAAACAATTACGAATCTGATTACTTTTTTGTTGAGTGATGAAATTTATTATAGGCCTTTTAGGGTTAAGATCCTTCCAGTGAGATAATGAAATTGTTATAGGCCCTTAAGGTATTGTTTCTTCTTGCAGTCGTCTATCATTAATTTGAGGCATTCTTTGATGCATGGCCAAAAATATGTGTTTTGAACTGCAAGATTTTGGGATCGATGGGGGGTGATTAGGGTTGGGGATTGAGGGCGATTTTTAATTAATTCTGAGAGTTATAAAACACTCACAAATAGCTCTTAATTAACTCATACAAATATTAATTAATAGAGTTTCTAAATATCACTCACACATATGTAAGATATGATATTATAGGAAATTGAATTCACATGAATCAATTTAAAAACTCGAACATAATTCTACTATTCATGATGAACTTGAGAAGATATAAACTAAATTTAAATAAGGAGTACTAAACGATAGAAATAAAACACCTCACAACTAACTAATATGTTAACTAAAACAAACTTCTTAATGACTAAGTAAACCAATTAAGTAATGACTAATGTATCCTAATTAGCATGAACAGTACCCCAGCCATGTGCTCCTCAGATGAGTCATTAAACTTTGACTAATGGTTTCCTTTCCCCCTTAATGGCATCCCCAATTGGACTTATCCCGTATTCAACCCAATTAAGCCTATCTGCCCCAATTCTCCCATGTCTTCTAATAAAACCAATTCAGTGGGCTCTAATAATACGAAAGCCAACTCCTCCCCATTATTGCATGCTCTTGCGTCATCTTCCCTTGTTGAGAAGAATTTAACCTCAAATTTGCATCACTAGGGAGATAGGTCACCCACGTTGAATGTCTTCGAAACTTCTCTATAAGAATTAAGCTCACAAGTCTTCTCCTCAAAGGAATTTAAAATCACCATGTTCCTTGGCCATCAACTTATTCTTCCTTAGATTAGGGAACCTCTCCTTCTTCAAGTGTAACCAAACCAAGTCTCTTTGATTGAACACACGTTGACTCCAATTCTTGTTTTCTTTAGCTCGATCGGTTGCATCATCATTCTCAATGTTTCAATTTTACTTATTGACAGAGCTTTTTGAAAAACTCCAACCTTTCTTGTGCTTTATAGTTCTTCAGCTCCCCTTTCTTGAATAAGACCAAATCAATGGACATATATGGGTTGGTACCATACGCCACTTCAAATGGGCTGGTAAAGTTGATTGTGTTGGACTTCTATTGTTAGTAAATTCCGCATGAGCTAACTTCACATCCCAATCTTTAGTACTCTTACTTACTAATCTCATAGCATGGTACCAAATATCCTATTTGTCACCTCTATTTTTCTATTAGTCCCTAGCTATTGCCACGGGGTTTTCCAAAAGTAACTTAGGAATTTTACATCTCTATCACTCATAATCTTTTGGGAACACCTTGAAATAAGGATCTACAATATGGGTAGCATCATCTGTCTTGTGCCCTGAAATGAAGTGTGCAATCTTTGAAAATTTGTCCACCACCACAATAATGAATTCTTCCCTTTTTGAGTCCTTGGTAATCCAAGTAAAATCCATACTAACTCTTTCCCATGGTTGAGTAGGAACGGGTAAAGGTATGTAGACACCCTTATGGAAGAAAATCTTGCTTTTTTGGTTTGTAGCACATCGTCCACCATATCTTGAACTCCCTTATGCGTGCTTGGCTAATAAAAAAATCTCGTGTAGTAGCTCTAAGGTCTTGTTCACTCCCAAGTGCCTTGTTATGCCACTTTCATATACTTTCTTGATCTAGAAGTCTTGAATTGAACATGTAGAAACACACAAATTGTTTTGCTTGAATAGGAATCCATCTTGAATAACATGCGCTCTTTGGTTGCCATGTTACCGATAGGCCACTGACAAGGTACACATACGTAAGGTGTAGGCAGGGAAGAGGAAATGGCGAGCTGGACAATACTGTAGGGCATCTTGGGGTGGATTAGCCAAGTGCGGAGGATTATGAGCGTTGAGCCTTGAGTGAGGTGTGCATGTTCAGGGGAGGGAACACTTGGATAGTATGTGGGGCTAAGTTGGTAATAATTAGTTATGGTAATAATTGGGTAATGATTAGCAAGGGGTTAGAATCCATTGAGAAGGAGGGTAACTTAGTCTTTTAGCATGTTTGGTTGTTACGAAAAGAAGGGGTATAAATAGGAGTTAAGTAGAGAGATAGGGGCATGGGGGTGGGGAAGAGTATCAGTTAGAGGTCTCAAGTCCTCGAAATCCTAAATCTACCTTGCTCTTTGTAATTATCCCTTCATCTAAGCAATATGACCATTTGGATTTCCTTCTTAATTCGGTTTCCTTGCATTTTAATACTTTTGTGCTTAGCAATTTCTTACAAGCTTCAAAATTCTCATAAAAGTCTTCATATTTGGAATAGCACTCCTTCAAAAACTCAAAACCAAGCAACTTTGCATCCATTAAAGTAAGCACCATGGACCTTCATAGGAGTGCATTTGCTACGACATTCTCTTTGCCATCCACATGCTTGGTAGAAAACACAAGCGTTTGTAATAAGCTCACCCATTTAGCATGTCTTGGACTCACTTTCTTTTGGTGCAAATACTTAAAACTCTCATCATTGGTTTTGGCCTCAAGTAGTGGCTCCAATTCTTTGAGCACTTTATGATGGCATAAAACCCTTTATTATAAGTGGAATAATTGAGTTTTGCACCATTCAACTTCCCATTAAAGAAACAATCGGTCTTTTCTCTTGAGAAAGAACACCTCCAATACTTAAAACTACCATCATCACTTCAAATAATTTATCCAAACTAAGGATAATACCGGTGCATTAGAAATCTCTGTCTTCAACTCCTCAAAAGCTTTAGTGGCATTGCCATTTTGCTTGAATTCGTCCTTCTTCATGCGTTGTGTGATAGATGATGTTATTGTTGAGAAGTCCTTGATGATTCTTTTATAAAAGGAGCCAACTCACAGAAACTCCTCACTTCATGCACATTAGCAGGAATCAACCATGTCTGTATTGCTTCCACTTTGGATGGATCTACTCTCACTCCATCTCCTCCAACAATGTATCCAAGCAACACTACATTCTCCTTCATGAAACTACACTTCTCAAGCTTTCCATATAGCTCCACCTCCCATAGTTTCACAAACAACTATCTTAAGTGCATCAAATGATCATTCTCGGTTTTGCTATAAATCAATATATCATCTAAGTACACTACCACAAAACCACCTAAGAATGGTCCGGTCTTAACACGACATTCATCAACCTCATGAAGGAACTAGGTGCATTACATAACTCAAACGACACCACCAATCATTCATCCAAACTTAGTTTTGAAAGCTATATTCCATTTATCTCCTTCTCTAGTTCACATTTGATGATAATCACTCCTCAAATCAATTGACCCTTTCTTCATACAATTCATCTAGCATATCGTAAAGTCTTGGTGTGCACATCCTCCATGTGCCATCTTTATTTTGAACCAACAAATCGGGAACACAACATGGACTCACACTTCCTCTTATATAGCCTCGATCAAGTAACTCTTGGACTTGTCTTTGAATCTCATTCGACTCTTTAGGATTGCATTTATAAGCTCCTTTATTTGGCAATGAAGCTCTTGGCATAAAATCAATGGCATGTTCAATACCTCTCAAGGGTGACAAACTAGGTGGTAAGTCTTCTAGATTCACATGTTTATACTCCTCCAATAGCTTAGGAAGCCTCAAATTTCCAATGTGGTTCTCTCCTTGTTGTGCTTTTTTCATAACCAAAGCATAACATGCACCCTCTTTCTTAATGGCACTCATCTTAGTTTGTTCACGAAGGAAGAGAGTCTTGAACCTTGCCTCCTTTTTGGTCCTCGTAGCCTCAACCTTCTCATCCTTGCTAGGTTTCAACTTGTATTTTTCCCCTTCTTTCCACACCACATATTCATTCACCACTCTATTATGCGTCACATGTCTATCATATTGCCATGGTCTCCCTAACAATATGTGACATGCATCCATTGTTAATATATCACATGGAATATAATTGCCAATTTTTAAAGAGATACCGGCTTGTCTAGTTACCCTTACACCATTGTCCCTGTCGAGTCATTGCAAATCTTGGATGTTTCGTGGTTTTCAACCTAGGATTCTTCACCATATCTTCTCTTGCTACATTGTTGCATGATTCACTATCAATTATAACCTTGCATACTTGATTTCCCACCTTGCACTTTGTCTTGATAATTTTATTTCTTGAGGTTAATGAAGCCCATTGATGAACTTGTAGCACTCTCTGCAAAAGCCTTCCTTCTTAGGTGTTTTTGGCCCCATCACTCTCTTCTTCTTCTTCTCTTTCATCCTCTTCATCATCACCCAGCTCTATAGTAGCTATGTCCCTTAAAGTTAATACTTTTTGGTTAAGACAATAACTAGCATAATGTCCATATCCCCTACACTTAAAACATTGCTTGTTCGACCCTTCAACCATCTTGTATTTGCTCTTTTCCATTTGATAAACCTCCTTCTTATCAGAAGTTGTAGGCGCACTCGAACTAGGTTTGACATGGGTTGATGTAGGTGGTTTTGATGGCATTCTCACTCACTTGATTGCCAATTTCACCAAGTCATCAAAGGAATCACAAAGATAAACTTCCACCTTTCACTCACATTCTTGTTGAGACCTCCCAAAAATCTAGCACATCGTTGCTCGTTTCTTTCCTAAATATCACAAACAAGGGTTATCCTTTCAAATTCCCTCACATATTCTTCAACACTAAGAAAGCCTTACTTGAGGCTTGTCATCTTAATGAAATTCTCTTGCAACAATTTTTCTCTTCAAGTGTTTCGTCAATTTTTCTCAAGATTTGATTTTTGCTTTGCCCTCTTTTTCATGCATCCTATTGAGATTCTTAAATCACGTCCTTGCAAATTTCTTGAGTTTGAAAGTTGCAAGTTTGCACCTTTTTTTTATCATCAAATTCCTTGTATTCAGAAATATCCTCTACAGTTTGAAGCCACTCAAGGAATAATTCCGATCCATATCTCCATAGAACTTAGGTAGTTCAAACCTAAGCCCTCTTGGTTCATCTTGAAACCTTCTTGGCTGGTATGGTTGCCTTCCATGATTGTGCCATGCTTCAACTTCATCATCTTCTTCCAATAATTCGGACATATTCCTTCCTTTAGGTTGCACCATCTTTCTAACCATGCCTTTGAATTGATATTTGTTCTATTTTTGTAATTTCTCAAGTTATTCAAATTGCATCTTATTCTCATCATCCATCTTATTAAATCTAAGAGCAATTTGTTGAATTTGCTCTCAAAGCATATTAGTGGCTTCATCCATGGCCATATTGCATGTTGATATTGTACAATATGGGTCACCAATAAGAAAAACATTGCTTCTTCTTGAGAATTGATGAAACTCTTCAATGCAAAAAGCCTCCTTGATGAGTCCTTGATATGATCTTGTTAAGTTTTGGTGGAGTTTGTGAAGTCTTGTAGGAAAACATGAATTTTGGAATTCATAACCTGATGATAGTTTGGAAAGATCCAAACCTTGCTCTGATACCAAGATTGATGTGCGGCTAGAAATGTTTGTTTTGAATCACAAGATTTTGGGATTGATGGGGGTGATTAGGGTCAAATTTTAATTAATTTTGAGAGTTATAGAACATTCACAAATAACTCACACACATATTAATGACGAGGGTTCCTAAATGTGATATATATTATAGAGAAATTGAATTCACACATTAATCAATTTAAAAACTTGAACTAAATTCTACTATTTACAATGAACAGTACGTTCTGAGTTACATGGTTTTTATAGCTAAATTGCACCTCCTCAATTAACCTTCTCAATGAGAAGATATAAACTAATTCACTTCTAAAAGATATAAAATAAAACACATTACAACTAATTAATATCTTAGGTAAAACAAACTTCTTAACGACCAAGTAAATTAATTAGATAATGACTAATGTATCTTACGTAGCATGAACAGCACCATCCTCGTGAACAGTACCTTCCATGTGCTCCTCGTGTGAGTCATTAAACTTTGACTTATGACCTCCTTGCCCCCTTAATGGCATCCCGAATTGAGCATAATCTATGCTTAAACAAGTTAATCCCTTATTTAGTCCAATTAAGTTCTTTTAGCTCAATTCTTTCGTGTCTTCAAATAAAACCAATTCATTTGTTGTAATAATAAGAAAGTTAACTCTTCCCCATCATTGCATGCTCCTACGTCAAGCTTGCCCCTAACTTTCAAGATGATCCTAGCAAGATAAAAATGGGAACCCATATATCTAACGTTCATGGGGTTGTGGGCAATAAAAAAATGAGGACCCACACACACACAAGTAAATAAAAATATTTTTGTTAAAATGTAGTATGATTTTACAAATTCAAATCTATAGGTTAACAAAGCGACTGCACTCAAATATACTTTCAAACTTTGAATTCTTTTATATAAAGGAATTACAATAAATAGTACTATCTTTTTGTTTAAATCAAAACTATTGATTAAGTTCTCATATTAAAGTTTGTTACCGAATATATATATATATATATGTATATATATATATATATATGTATATATATTATAATATATGGTATGAAAAATTGGGGCCTTGTATTTATGGCACTATAGACAACTGCCTAGTTTACATATACTTGTGGTCAAACCAAATATGAGGCCATGGTTTTATGCTTTCGTTAAATACATAAAACCTTGTAAGTGCAATCATTAAGTTTGAATATTCTTCACCACTTGGTGGTTCGTTACCGAATAATAAGGTGAGAAAATGTTGTGTTTGTTAGCGTGAGCGAACCTCGAGGAAGAAGCTAGTAATTTTAGTTCCTCTTCTAATGAGTCTCCTAGGTTCCAAGGGAGGAGGAGACGTGTTAGAAGGGATGCTTCTCATGATATCAAAATAGAGATTTCGGAGTTTTATGGGTGACATAATCCGGAAGACTTTTTAGGTTGGGAGTTGAGGTGTAATAGAATATTTGAGGCAAAATCTTATGATGATGAGAAATCTTTCAAGGTTGCGGTCCTTAAGCTAAAAGGGCATGCTTCCTTGTGGTGGGAAAACTTGGTGGATAAGAGGGTTAGAAAAGGAAAGTCCAAGGTGAAGTTGGACAAAAATGAAAAAGTTGATGAGGGAGAGGTTCTTACCACCTTCTTACACCTAAGACCTTTACAATAAAATGTCTTCTTTAAGATAAAGGTCTATGAGTGTAGAAGATTATTTTAGAGAGTTTGAAAAGCTCATTATAAGACTTGGCTTGGAGGAGGTGGAGGAGCACACAATGTCACGATTTTTAGGAGGTTTAAGAAATGACATTGATAGGAAGGTGGAGCTTTACAAATATTACACTCTAGATGAATTGTTTCATCTAGCCATTAAGTTGGAGAGGCATGAATAAGAAAAAAAGGGGTTCGAAGTTTGGCATGGTAAGGCCGAACCAAAACCCCCAAAGGGAGTCACCTAAGCCACCTCCTACACCCAAAACATTTGATGTTAAGGGTAAGGGAAGTCACGAAATGGGTGAGGTAAGTAGGAGCAAAGGAGTCAAGGAATTGGGCATTATCAAAATGATTGTCCAAACAAAAGGGCGATGACTTTGCTCAACCTAGAGGAGGTGCCTTTGGAGGGGGAAGAAGAAGGGGAGCATTCGGCCATGGAGGGGGAGGTCGAGTTTGAGGAAGCCCCACTGGATGTTGGAGAAGCTTTGAGGGTGTTGCATGCAAAAGAAGTCTTGGATGAGGAGTCCCAAAGGGAAAACATATTTCATACTAAGTGCACAATACTTGGTAAAATATGTTTCCTTATTGTTGATGGGGTTAGTTGTGTAAATGTGGCTTCTTGCACTCCTGTAAAGAAGCTTAATTTGCCCACTACTACACATGCTAAGACATATAAGCTTCAATGGCTTAATGATGGCTCTATGGTTGAGGTCACTAAGCAAGTTGTTGTTCTATTTTCCTTAGGGAAGACTTGTCAAGATAGAGCTATTTGTGATGTAATTCCTATAGATGCATGTCATTTGTTGTTAGGTGGGCCTTGGCAATATGATGGGCATGTCAAGCTTGATGGGAGGAAGAACACTTATAGCTTGGAATATGCCAACAAAAATATTGTACTTACACCCCTTAGTGTTTGATCCTCACTTGTTAGGGAGGATCCAAATTTTAAAAAGGCTATGTTCATAGATGGGAAGGGGTTAGATAAGGCCATAGGCAAGGAGAAAACCAAGTATTTCTTATTGATGCTTGAAAATAATGAGAATGGTAGTCCAATTGACCCAAGGGTCAAGACCTTGCTAGGTGAGTTTGGTGATATCTTCCCAAATGAACTACCTAGTGAGTTGCCTCCCATAAGGGGCGTAGAGCACCAAATTGAAGATGCTACTCTCCCTAACAAACCAGCCTATAGGTGTAACCCTAAAGAGGCCATGGAGTTGCAATGACAAGTTGAAGAATTGTTGCATTAGGGAATTATTTAGCCCATGTGCAGTACCAACCCTTTTGGTACCAAAGAAGGATGGCTCAATGAGGATGTGTGTTGATAGTAGAGCTATCAACAACATTACTATCAAGTATAGTTATCCCATACTTAGTCTTGATGACATGTTAGATTGTTTACATGGGGCTAATGTATTCTCCAAAATTGACTTGAGGAGTGATTACTATCAAATGAGGATGAAGGAGATGAATGGAAGACTGCTTTCAAGACCAAAGAAGGCTTATACGAGTGGATGGTCATGCCATTTGGATTGTCCAACGCACCAAGCACCTTTATGAGATTCACGGATGAAGTCCTTAGGTCCTTTATTTCTAAATTTGTAGTTGTGTACTTTGATGATATTCTTGTATAGTCCTCTAGTAGCGATGATCATTTAAGGCACTTGAAGCTTGTATTCTTAGCGCTTAGGAACAACAAGTTGTAAACTCGAAAAGTACGACTTCTTTGTGCCAAAAGTCACCTTTCTAGGGTTTTTCGTAATCAGAGATTGTATTTCCATGGATGCGTTGAAGGTGGAGGCAATAATACACCATCCATCACCGACGTTAGATCCTTTCATGGACTTGCCTCCTTCTGTAGGCGGTTCATATAGGGATCTAGCCCACTTCTAGGACTCATCACAGAATGTCTTAAAAAGGGTGAATTCAAATAGACCAAACACGCACAAGAAGCCTTTGAAGTGATCAAGGGTAAGCTGAGTGAAGCTCTAGTGTTGAGGTTGCCTAACTTTGACAAGTTATTCAAAATTGAGTGTGGTGTAAGTAGAGTGAGCATTGGAGCGGTTTTATTGCAAAGGAAATCCAATAGCCTTATTTAGTGAAAAACTCAATGGCTCAAGGTCTAATTATAGCACCTATAACAAAGAATTTTATACTATTATTAGGGCTTTAGATCATTGGTCTCATTACCTTAGGCCTTCACAATTTGTATTGCATACCAATCATGAGTTCTTAAAATACATAAATGGGCAACATAAGCTCAACCCTAGGCATGCTAGGTGGGTAGAGTTTTTACAATCCTTCTCATTTGTAGCTAAACATAAGATTGACAAAACTAATGTTGTAGTAGATGCCCTCTCTAGAAGGTATTTTATGTTGTCCTTACTTGAAGCAAGAGTCTTAGGATTTGGATGCTTGAAGGAGCTCTACAAGGATGATGAAAACTTTGCAAGCTTCTTTGAAGATCAAGACAAGATTCGAGGTCCCTACCTGATTCAAGATGATTTCCTTTTCAAGGGTAACTAGTTATGTATTCCCAAGAGTTCCATCAGAGAGTTGCTGATTTGAGAATTGCATGGAGGAGGATTAGTAGGATATTTTGGCATTAACAAAACTTGTGATGCACTCTAGGAACACTTTTATTGGCCTAGAATGGTGGGGGATGTACAATCAATTGTGGCAAGGTATTCTACTTTCCAAAATTCTAAGAGTCACTTCCACCAAGGACTCTATACTCCTTTGCCTATCCCATATCATCCTATGTGAGTATAGACTTCATAGTGGCATTGCCTAAGACACAAAGGCAAAACGATGCTATAATGGTGGTGGTAGATCGGTTTTCCAAGATGGCACATTTTGTCCCTTGTCACAAGGCAGATGACGCTTCGTACATTGCTGATCTATACTTCAAGGAGATAGTTAGGTTACATGGTATTCCTAAGTTGATTGTTTTTGATCGGGATACCAAGTTTCTTAGCTACTTATGGAAGACATTGTGGCGGTTGGTCGGTAATAAGCTTCTTTTTAGCACCGCCTATCACCCACAAACAGATGGTTAAACAAAAGTCACTAACCGTACCATCACTATGCTTTTGAGGAGTTGGGTTTGCAAATCCTTGAAGGATTAGGACGTCAAACTTAGTCACGTAGAGTTTGCTTACAACCGGTCTCCTACTTATGCCACCAATTGTTGTCCTTTTGAAGTGGTGTATGGAGTGAATTCCACCACCCTCGTTGATCTCATTCCTTTCCCCATTGAAGCACAAGTAGCGTTGTTGACAAACCAAGCCGGCTCGCGAGCTTTTTGGGCTCGGCTCGTTAAAGGCTCGGTTCGGCTCACTTGTTTAGCTAAACAAGCTCTAAACTTAGGCTCGAGCTCGACTCGATTATTAAACGGGCCAAGCTTGAGTACAATAAATTTGGGCTCGAGCACATTTATAGTGCAAAAGCTCTTGAACTTGACTCGTTTACTACCAAAGCTCATGAGTTGGCTCGTTAAAAGCTCGGCTCGACTCATTAATAGTTCGGCTTGTTTATAAACAAGCCCAGCTCAAGCTTTATTTTTAAGCTCGTTTAGTTAATGAGCCAAGCCCAAGCCTATCCCGGTTCGGCTCGGCTCGGCTCGACTAATTAATAGCCCTAAGTACAAGTTAGTTTTGAGGCAACCGATAGGGCCAATGAATTTAAAAAGTTACATGAGCAAGTGTGGTCCAGAATTGAGAAGGTTAATGAGATGAATAAAAAGAAAGCCAATAAGCATAAAAAAGAGCAAATATTTGAGCCAGGAAATCTAGTTTGGCTTCACCTTAGAAAAGAGAGATTTCCTTCTAGGAGGAAGAACAAACTAATGCCACGGAGTGTTGGACCATTCAAAGTGCTTGAATTAGTTGGAAACAATGCATATAGGCTGGAGCTTCCACCAAAACTAGGGGACGTATCAACCACATTTAATGTGGGAGATTTACTTCCCTACTTACATGATGAGCCTTATGAAGATAAGGAAGGTCCTTCTCAAGAAGGGGAGGATGATGCTGGAGCATTCCCCTCATATGATAACAACAATCTATTCATAAATTTTTCTAAGTTAGGAGAAACTAAAACTCTCCTCACTTGGACTAATATATGAGCTAGATTATGAGGAGCCATGCAAGCCATGCAACACCAAATAAAAGGCATCAACTCACCACCTTTTCTTGGCTTCATTATGGCTCAAAATATGGCTTGGGAAAAGCCACAACTCACTCGGCTACAACCAGCCTGCAAGCAGCCACATGGAGCCTTATTTTCAAAAATTCAAGACTAAAGAAGGCATGTAGACTTATTTTTTTTGCAACAGATTTTGGGGGTTAAAACTTGTGTTTTCAAGACCTTAATTAGCATGAAGGGAGGGGACTTGATGGCCTATTGATTAGCCATAACAGCCGACTAAGAAGAGGGCATGGTGAAGGGTTACTTTCTCTATTTAGTTAAACATAAGTTAAAGTGATGTACTAGCATTTCCCTTCTTGTAATTTATGTTTTCTAAATCCTAATGCTAGCTTGTAAGACTAATGTATCAGCTAATACATGGGGAATGGGCTGTGGGAGGCTCGAAAAATCAGCTACCATGCTGATTGTTTGAGTTGGTGTTATTCCTACCATTGTTAGCATACATTAGAGTAATCTTTAGTTAAGTTTGTAGCCTTATGGTTACCTAAGGGTTGGTTGTAATTTTCTCAACCTCTTACACTCTTTATATGAGTGTAGAGCTTATTGTAAAGGGCACCAACTCCTTTGGTATTCTGCTGGCCATTTTCGACAGCCTTCCATTCAACAAACATAGTGCATGATTTGTTGTTATCTTCAAAATCTTACATTCGTTATTGTTAGAGTTAATACCTTAAGTGGTGATTGTAAGTATTTGATCTTAAGGGTTACTTGAAGATCAAATCCTCTCTTCCATCTCAATCTCCATTTCTATTTTTTCTTTTGTTGGAGTTCAACCCAAGTTCCATCATCAACTCTTAGCAAAACCCAATTTGTTTAGCAATTTATGCATCAACTGTAACATGGATGGGGGCTTGGGATGAGTTGTCCAAAGAGATTGACAGAGTGGGGTAGTTGAAAAGAAATCCGATTCAAACCCCGGGTGAGAAGGATGGCTTCAACTTACATCAAGAGCAATTAATTTTTTAAGGGCCAGTTAGTGTTACCAGCTGGGTCCAAGTATATCCCATTGGTTCTCTTAGAATTTCTTGGGGGAAAAGGTGGGAGTCACTCGGGAGTACTCAAGACTTATCAACGTATCGCACGGGAGGTTTATTGGCTTGGAATAAGGAAGCAAATCCAGCAGTTTGTGTCATAGTGTGCCGTCTGCTAGCAAAATCAAACATTTACACTATTTCCATTGTGACTACTACAACCTCTTTCTATACTTGAGTAGATTTGGGAAGACATTGCAATGGACTTTATCGAAGGACTACCTAAGTCAGCGGGTTTTAAAATCTTGCTGGTGGTAGTGGATCGGTTGGGCAAATATGCTCATTTTATCCCATTAAGGCATCCATGCTCGGCTCCCACCATTGCTGCCATATTTTTGAAGTAAGTAGTTCGACTTCGTGGGATGCCCCGTGCTTTAGGTTGCAGGGTACTACCTTGAAGAGGAGTTTGGCCTACCATCCTCAAACATAAGGACAATACTTTGTATTATACTGCTATTCACACCACCATTTACAACACTGTATAAACGAGAGCCATTATCTCTGATTAGGTATGAATGGGAAGTTACTTCAGTTGCAGCCATAGATGAGGAACTTAAGGTAGGGGATGTGATTTTAGAAGAACGCAAGCTTCACTTGGAAAAATCCTAGCAGAGGATGAAGGCCTTAGCTGATAGGGGGCCTGATATAGTGTTTGCAGTAGGGAAGTGGGTATGCGTGAAGCTCAGACCTTATAGACAGAAGTCACTGACCAAATGTGGCAATGAGAAGCTTTCACCATGATATTTTGGGCCTTATCAGGTGAAGTCCAAAGTGGGTAGTGTGGCTTACTATTTGGAATTGCCAACTTCCATTTTGATCCACCCAATCTTCCACATTTCTATGTTGACGCAAGCTCTAGGGGCAGGTCACCAAGCCCAGCCTATTCCTGATCTTCTCATTGAAGAATTAGAGTAAAGGGCCTAATCAGAAGCAGTCCACTGGCTACGATACAACTCCAAGGGGCATCTGGAGGTTCTGATTTAGTGGCAGGGGTTATCTTCATTTGAATTGTCACGGGAAGGATTTGAAGTCATCAATGGGCAATTCCCTGACTTTCACCTAGAGGACAAGGTAAACTTTAGGAGGAAAGTGTTGATAAGCCTCTAATTAATTACATCTATGTGAGGGGAATAAGGCTAAATGAGGTGGGTGTGTGAGAGTCCATGGGGAGGAGTATTGCAGGCACCAGTTGAGTGAGAGGAATTGCTGAGTCACTTATTTTCTGTTATTTTTCTATTTCTTAAGTCTTTTTGAGTCGGTTGGAGGGAATATCTTATTCTTTCGATTTCCTTTATTTTTCTTTATTTTATCAGGCGGTTATGTGTCTTTTAGGGAGTGTTGGCTGTATGCAGGTGATCAGGGGGGGAAGAGGGGAGAGCAGGCGCATTAAGGTTGTTGTGGGAGGTGCCAGGTCCTCATATAATTTGGAGTATCACTATCTTCACCGAGAATCTATAAGAATATTTCTCCTCTGTCACCTAATATCCATCTCTGAACCGATCAGGATCATTGCTCGAGTGTATGCGTTTTGGAGGATGGAAGGTGGAGGTTAACAATGTCCTGCTTGTCAGTGTGTCAGCTCTCAGCCTTTCTTTTTGCTTCATGAGTCATGGACGGAAGTAGCTTAAATGAAAACATTTTCAAGGATCATGGCTTGAAGATATGTGCTTTGAAGGATGGAAGGTGTAGTTTGCAGTTGCAAATGACAATGCATACTGAAGTAGTCATGATTGGCCTTGTCAAAATTTCAGACTTGGGGAAGGGACCTGCTACACACATTTTTCACTGTTGACATACAACTCAGTTTGTGAATCTTGTGATAACTTGTTGGGGCCATAGAGGGATGGAATTCAACAAAATGTATGACATGTCAAATAGACTACTTGCAGTGTTGCAGCAGTCTATCGAATTCCTTCAGCTATTTTGCCCCTGGTATTAGTTGCAGCATTTGATATCGTTTGGTGGTTTTTTCCTTGTTATTTTTCTTAAATTGTGCTGTTGACTATAGTTTAATTGAAGACTGTTAATCTGTGAGTGATAGCAATTGAGTGGTTGCAGGAGTTTGTATCAGCTATAGATGGTATGTGCAGATTTTAAGTTACACATATGTCATGCTTAATGTAGGTACTTGGTGGATGCATTGTGACCTAATCACGTTCAATGTCTTTTCTGGTCCTCCATGATTTTGTTTAATCAAAAAATGCATGTCAACAGCAATTATCAGCTATAAGTAGGACAAAGGCCTTGAAAGGCTGCTTTATGATCTTTGGTTCTTTATAAATTCACACCAGCAGTTTATAGCAATTTTCTATCATTTCAGGCTGCAATGGAAAGAAACGGGGGAAGGGGAATGCAAGAAGTGGGGAAGCAACAATTTTCAAAACATAAAATTAAAAATAAAAACATTTGTAAAGATGAGTATGAACACCTAATTAATATAAATGACTTACTATCATTAGCTACCCAATCAAAATAACATAAAGCTTTATAATTATCATTTCTAACAAAAAAAAAAAATAGTCAAAATACATTTAAATTTCATGTACAGGTCAATGGTTTTTGAAGGCAGTGAGATGTTAGGGGAGGGCTAGAGGTTTTAAAGTTTCCAAGTATGGTTGTTAGAATAAGAATTTTATCTAAGATTGTTAGGGTCCTTGAAATAGAAGATCAATCCCATAGAAACCATAAAAGCATGAACCTAGCATACGTTTATACTATAAAATATCATATTTCAAGTTAAAGAACACTAATAACACATTTAAGCTTTAATGTAGTTACTAATTATATTTTAGCAACTTTGAAGTAACACAAATTATTGAATTACTTTTACAAACAAGGAACTACATTAAATCAATAAAATCACAACCCCCCTCCCCAAAAAAGAAAAATTCAATTAAAGTATGGAAATCAAAAACATCAATAATTCATCACAGAGTCAAAGGCATAATTATGGGTGTAGGACGACATATAACTTCTTCTGAGTGTAGGTTTTTAGCTAAAGGTGAAGAAGGTGGAGGGTTGAGAAAGCAACATCAAGACAAGTGGATAATATATTTTACCATTTAAGAGAATAAAGAACCAAAACCCTATTATGTTGACTTTCAAAATTTAAGTGAATTAAGACGAAAAAAGGCTAGTTTGGTTTACATGTGTACACATTAAGTTGGTGTGGAGATCATGCGTTTATCATAAATTTAAATCTTGTTTATATAAAAAAGCTAATAACACCTCAAATGAAATAATAAAAAACATGAGTATGAAATAAATAGAAATGATAAATTAATAACTTTGATATTTATTATTATTATTTAGCTAGAGTTTGGACTTCTTAGGCAATTTGTTTCGACTATCAGCTCCGTTGTCTTAATAGTATATGGTTCCTTTGTATTGGTTAGTGTTCAAGATCTAATACTACTATGTAGCAAAATAGCAAGGTAAAGGATTAGATGGTTACGGAAGAAATATGGTGGAACTAAGTAGAAAAATAGATCTTAAGGCAAATTAGACTAACAATGTAGCTCTTTAGGGTATGTTTAGCAAAATTGATCCAAAATTTTTAATGAGTTATTATTAATATCCTATTAGTATTAATATCATAATTAATATTGTACCACTATTATTACTATTGTTATTGTTACCATCTTTATTATAATTATTATCATAAATTTTTATATTTTTAATATTATTAAAATTTATTGATCTAAAAGGAAATCATGCCAATAGCCATTATGTCAAATGCTAAGATTCTACTGATCCATTATTTTACTACTTTAAGATTATACTATATTTGGTGGCTTTTAGATCGTTGAATTGTTAGATTCGGATCAAGATTTTGACAACTATGATTATGAGTGTTTTTCCAAGTGCTTAAAAAAGGGAAAAGGTGGTGTTGTTTTGGTCAAATTCCCCCCTTTTCCAAAGTAATGTTTTGGAACCAGCTTTTGAGTTCCTGCTCGAGTTTTGGTTTCAAAAAATTTTCTAAGATGGCAAATGGGACCCTATAGAAGTTTCTATGCAACCTGGGTGAGACTATGGTTTTTCTTCAAATCCATGGATACCCAGCCTAGAGTACATTTTACCACATTATGGTTGCATCAGTTTGCGTCGGCATATGGGTGTGTATGGATTCAAACACCACCCAAAATGAAGTGCATTATATTTCTTTACTCTCTGGGGGCATATTCCTGTATGTATATATGTATATTTCTTCTTTGTGTCTCAAAGGCTGCAATTTGATAATTGATACTACATCAGCTCATTTCTGAAGGGCCTTGGAAGATACTGATTCATCCCCACCATGCATGGCTGAAATTTTTAGATGCATGGGTAAAACTGCTCGTGCTGCTCTTTGTGCCATTGCAAGGCACCTGCGCCTGCGCAGTGAGTAAGGAGATGCTCTTATCTTACTCCCTGACCCTGTATTGTTTCTACTACTCCTATCCTTGTTTCCTATGGAGGTCTCCTCCTTATCATTGACTTATCATTTATGCCATGCAGTGTCTTTAGTCATTTGCTTGACGATACTCCTTTATCCTCAAATGAGGCATCTTCCTCTGTGCTTGTTGCAACATACTTCCATGCATCTGCTCAAAATGGCAGAGGGACGACGGGAGGAGCAAAGCCATCTACAATTGGTGAATTTGAGAAGGGATTGTTAACGCTCATTGTATCTGATAGTCCTGGCATTCAGGTAATTAGTGTTGAACCAAGTATACTTCTTAATGAGTGGTGTGTGGTCTTGCTTGATTTGTTTATGTGGCTGCCTTAGTTTTTGTAAATTTCAAATCATTCTGTCCATTCTTTCCGTTTGTAGGTTTGTGATCCCAATGGTCGCTGGTATTTAGCAGATAGTGGGTTGTCACCTGGTTCGATTTTACTTCTGACAGGCAAGGCACTTTGCCATGTTACAGCTGGTCTTCGCCCTGCTGCTTCATATCGAGCTGCCCCAGACCTATGTTCAAGTGTCACTTCTGTTGGAAGGTATTTGAATTCTTTTTTTATGCTATTAGCAAAAGTTTCGTTTTGTGTTCACACCCATAGTTGTCATAGGCAACCATCTAGGAGATGGAGTGGAGGCTGAGCTATTCAAATGATCAGGGGGCATGATGCTGTGGAGTCTAGCCCAAAATAATTTGGCAGCACCCAAGCATTTAAGCAGCAGTCTGCGATTCTGCAGAGGTGTCATCTAGGGGAAAGTCAGGCTACCTACTGTAACTTATTCTGTTTATTTCTGACTTCTTTTCTGTTATCTGATGGATTAGGATTAGGATTAGATAAAGTTGATGGCTACCAGCTCCTACAGCTGTGTACTCACTTTGACAACTATGCTGTCACCAACATTTTGATGTTACATTGTCGGATTGCCAACCAACAAATTTTCAAATGATAGGTGGTTATGGTCTTAAGAGAGTAAGAATTGGCAGTGGTGGTGGTGGTCTGGATGCTTACTGGGATATGTTGTATCAGCTGTTTGGACAATGAGAAAGAGTTGCCTATCGGTGATCACTGATCAGATAACTCTGGTGGTAGGCTGTTATAATTATCACATTGCTTTCTTGTGGGTTGCAATTGTGATAATGATCGGTGGCAGAGTAGGAAGTTGTACAGAGGCAACTGTGGGGGTGTAGCCTGGAGGAAGTATCTGGCCATGACTTAGGGACAGCAGTGTTCATCCTGCAAGGGGTTGTATCTGACAGTCCTGCACCCTTTGCAGTGTCGCTGGCAAATGACTCAAGAGAGTTTGATAAATGCTTGGGTATATGAGATGATGCTACCTTGTTTCTTAGAGAAGTATTGTAGATTTGTAGGTGCTCACAGAATTTATCGGCCTAAATTGTCCTTTCCAAATACACAGTATTTGAGCTGTACATCTTTTAGCTTGCGTTAGCAAATTATCTTTTATTCTGACCGTTTTGTTAATTAACTCCCTCCTGTTGGTGACTTTGTGCATACAGGACCTCTTTAGCATTTAGGCTGATGCCACAAAGCAATGCCATATTGAGTTGTTCTCCAATAGCTGCAGCTGGTCATGTAATTCCACAGAGTTATGTGTCAGTTTCTGTTAGCCAGTTCATGGATGATCTTTCTGCTGGAGAAGATTCCCTGTGCAATCATTCTGATAATACTTATGTAAGTTGTGCCCTGGGGCATTGAAATGTGTGTGCAAGGTCTAATCGGAGCAATATTTGAAATATTCTAAGTTCCAGTCTTCTTTATGTCTGTCTTTCACATACCTTCATCCTGTATGTGGGGCCTACTTGCATTTCTTTCCTCGGAGTACCACTCTGTGCTTAACAATATTTCATCATCTGTTACGCTTTCTATGACTAGAATCGCCTTTTGCTATGACGATACTTTCTGGTTGAACTATATTGAAGTAAATGCAACCTTTTGGTTCACCTAGTTTGTTTTTGTGCTTATTTTTGTTTGACGTTTTGGCACCGTCATCCCTCTCTTTCATGTTTTTGAACTTCCAGAAATTATCACTTCTTGACCAGTTGTTTGAGTCTTGAGAGACCTGACAAAGCTTTCGCTGCAGTAGGCAATGCAGGTTATACTTGCTATGGTTGTTAAAATACCGATCAGTATCTTAAGGTTTTGGAGTCTTCGAACTATATATAGAGTTTAGAAGTAGTAGAATTGTGGAAGGGCTTATGGTTCAAAATAATTGCAATAATTTTTCTTAAAATCTATCTGACCTTATTTCCACCATATTTCATTCCCCGATCCTCTTAAAACTTGACTGATATGATTTTGCTACATACTACAGATGCGATGGATGATGTTTGAAATCGAAACACTAGATTTGAAGGATTAATTCTTAAAAAGAGAAAGAAAAATGAAGGATTTATTCTTAAAACGAGAGAGAGAAATAATAAGGATTGCTCATAGTTGTAGAAGAAAACTAAATATATAGTTCGGAGATATGGATGAACTCACAAAGTATTCAAACTATGATACTTTGGAGATCTCACAAAGAACACCTTCAAAGGGTTACCAAACTCACAAGAGAATTGGAAGGAAACTCACGAAGAGAGGCTTTATTGAACAAATTCGAATTAGGCATACCAGTGTGTTGTATGCACATCCTTAGGCCTTTATATAGGCTTACAAAGGGCATAACAAACTTCCTAACTACCTTAACTTTAACAAACTTTAACTACTCCTAACAAACTTAGGCAGTTAGGATATGACACTAAGAACAGACGTGTGCCATATAAAAACATAACCAATTCTAACAACTTTGTAAAAGCGTGCACTATTCATAAAAGACACTAACAACCTCAACAACCACACATCTTGATTAATATTTCCTCTTAACTCTTGGAGCATGATGACTTTTTCAAGATTTGCTCTATTTCTTCTTTTCTTTGATTAAGAATATCGAGAAAAAAGGGTTTAATGATAGAGAACCCTAAAGAAGTAGCTCTTACATATTTCTCTTCTTGTTGAAAATAATTTTCCCTCAAACTCACATCTTCAAGAGATGGCGACAAATCTCCAACATTGAAGGTTATACTCACATGAGCGAATCAAGTTAATTGTCAGTTTCACCAAACCTTCTAAACACCTTGAAATTACCATAGACTTTAGACATGAGCGCGCTTTTCCTTAGGCGTGGAAACCTCTTCCTCTAATGAATCCATGCAAGATCACCAAGCACAAAAACATGTTAGAGTTGATTCTTGTTGGCCTTAGCTTTATATATTATATTAACCTTCTTAGTGTTTTTTATAACTTGCACATGAAGTTTTTGAAAGTAATCAATTCATTCTTTTTCTTCAAAACTCTTCAAATGGGAACCAAGTCTATGGGCATGTATTAGTTGATGTGATACACAACTTCAAATGGTGAGGAACCCCTTAATGATGGAATCTATTGTAGACAAATTTAGCATGTGCGAGTTTCACATTCTAATCTTCAGTATTTTTGCTCACTTGCCCTCTTAGCAAAGTACCAAATGTTCTATTAGTAACTTCGGTTTGCCCATCCATTTGTGGATGATGGTAAGTACTAAGAAGCAACTTGGTGTCAAGTGAGTGCCACAAAGTCTTCCAATAGTAACTTAAGTGCTGTATATCTCTATCCAAAACAATACGTTTGGTAACTCCATCATCCATTTTATGGCATGGTACAAAGTGAGCCATCTTAAAAAATGGATTCACTACCACCATAATTGAATCTTTCCCCCTTTTGGCTCTTGGCAATCCATGGATAAAGTCTATACTAACACCTTCCGTTGGCTTATGTGGAATTGTCAATGAAATTCTTGGCCTTTTGGCAAGTAGCACACCTTTTAATGATAATTGCACACCTTTAAACATTCCAGACCAATAAAAATGCTCTTTGAGTAACTCAAGTGTCTTGTTAACTCAAAAATGTCCCTCAATACCTTTTTCATGCGCCTCCTTCCTGAGTAAGCTCCTGTTTTCCTTACCTTATTTCCAAATAAGAAAAAAAGATTTTAATAATAACAAAAATAATATAAAACCGATGAGAATAATTTTAAAAATAATATTAATGATAACTATCATAGTGTTACTAATGAAAAAATTATAAATTAATGAAAAAATATTTGTCAGATAATAATGGCATATAAAGTTTCCTAAATCAGATCAAAAAAATCAAGTGATGAAACAAGGCCTAAATCTCTCATACATGATCTAGGTATACGAAGTTTGTTATGTCTGGAAATGAACCCATCTTGCAAAACATAAGCTCCTGTGCTCCATCCACGTTACAACCCTTAGAAATTTCCATAAAGTCTTCATCTTGCCTATAAAGATATTTAAGCATCTCAAACCCTAGAATCTAAGCATCAAGCATGGTAAGAATCATAGGCCACCTTGATAAAGTGTTGATTATCACGTTTTCTTTCCCATCCAAATTTTTAGTTGAAAACACAAAAGCTTGAAGAAAACCAACTCATTGAGCATGCCTTGGATTAAGCTACTTTTGACCATGAGGGTACTTAAGGGCTTCATGATCCATATACAACACAAAGGGTTTGGGACTCAAATAATGACTCTGCATCTCCAAACACCTCACAATGAAATAAAACCCAAGCCTTGAATCATGCAATTTCTCTCTAAAGAAGGTTCTTTTCTTGAAAATGCACTCCAATCCTACACCACTAGCATCAAATGTAGCTTCAAAAAGATTGTCAAAGCTAGGGAAAGATAATACCTGGGCATGTCAAAGCTTGCTCTTCAAGTCTTCAAAAGTTTGTTGGGCTGCTTGTGTCCATGCAAAATCACCCTTCTACATAAGTTGTGTGCTGGAGGTGGCAATTGTGACGAAATCTTTGATAAATCTTCTATAATAGGATGCTAAGCCTAGAAAATTCCTCAAATCATGCACATTCTTTGGAACCTCCCAAGTCTCAATGATTTGCACCTTTGATGGATCAACTCTCACATGATCCCCACTTACAATATAACCAAGGCACACAAAACTTTTCATATTATAAAATAGCACTTTTCCATCTTAGTATTTACCTTTTGTTCCCTTAGTTTCTCAAACAATTACCTCAAATGGGTAATATGATCATCCTTTACGATACACAAGTATTTCATCCCATTAAACACCAATGAAGTGACCAAGGAAAGGACGAATTACCTCATTCAAGATTCTCATAAAAGTCCTTGGAGCATTGCACAAGCCAAAAGACATCACCGACCATTCGTAAATACCATGTTTAGTCTTGAAGGCTATTTTCCATTTGTCTCCTTCCCTATTCTCATATGAAGGTCACTTCTCAAGTCAATTTTAGAGAACACATTGACACCATAAAGTTCATCCAACATATCATCAAGTCTAGGTGTAAAAAATCTATACTTAATGTTATTCATGCTCTTGAATCAACGGCTGTGTTCTGTCTTGAGAAGATGAACTATTAAGAAATGAGAAGGGGGAGAAAGTCATTAGGCTAATGGTGCTAGAGTTTCATTTATTATTTGGTGTATTAAACAGATAGAAGACTAATTATTATGTTGCGACAAATTTAGAAATTATTTCCCCTTTTTCAGTTATTATTGATATAGCATTATATGCATCAACATTTATGAGTTATTTTTTTTTGGCCAATTCCATAAACTAAAAAAATAAACATGTCTTATATCAAATATTAGTGCATAGCTTTTTGATATATTAGGTAAAGCTTTATAAACATGTTATAGAACTTGATTTAAACGTAGGGCCAGGTTGGCACTAATTTGTTTCATGAGTTGGTAAGCCTGCGCCAAATCCACAATTTCTTGGAGTCTACTACCTTACTTGAATGCCAAAATAAATGTCGTGTAACAAAGTCTTTCTTGATTTAGGAGAATGGAAGTATGGTGTTTTCTTTATTCTTATGCCTACTGGCCTACATTTTTTTCTACGGTCTTCTAATGCTGGAAATTGGCAAGCAGTGGCCAATCTTGTACTCTGGTTCTGCTACTGAATCCTTAACATCTGCACATTTAGAAGATGAGCTGTCTTATGATCCTATCTTTTCACTTGGCCCAAAATCGGCTTCATCTAATGCTTGCTGGTGAAGCTAACTGCATTCTACTACTCCAATTCAGTGATTTTGACCCTCTCATGCAAATGACAGATGTCCTATGTTATTCCATTTTGGGATGAATTACCAGTCTAGGAAAGGCTAGAAAAATTATCTTTGATTAGCCTGAGTTATTTATCAGGTTGCTGCCATTTTATAGTTAAGTTTTTATTGCCCTTTCTTGAGGTACTTTACCCTCTGACTTGAGTTGGCCATCTGCAAGTTTAGTACGTTATTGCTATCTCATAGACACGGGTCTTACAGGCATGCTGATCAAGTGCTGTTCAACGATGATGTTAATTTTTCTGCAAGGAATTACAAAACTGATGCATGCTGCTATATGATTTCCTGATCATTTTAAAATGTGATATTGGATGCTCATAAATGTGGAGCTGGATAGTGGACACATTAAATTTTTGGGGTGGTTGGGGAGTGTTAAATTGTTTAACTAAAATTAAAAGCACTGAATGCTAGTTATTTCAAAGTTCAGATATCTGAACATTGTAACCCTTTAGGTTCATCCTATATGTTGAAAACCATCCCATCTCCGATGCCGAGAGAATTTTAGTTTCCTTTCCTTTTGGTTTCATGTTCAGTTGAAATCTTATGTTGCATTTTGGCATTTCAGGTGGATAGAAGTAATATCAATATGGAACCATCATTGAGAAGTGTTCTTTCAGATCCCTTATCGTAAGTTTTTCATAATTGGTTTACAAGTTTCCTCAATTTTTTGCTTGCATGGTGGCTGTTATTCGTCTTGTAGGCCAAAGGGCCCTCTATTATCCAAGATTTGCTAGAGAACCTTAGGGCTGGATACAATCAAAAGCTCACATCCACATCCAGTGCATTGACTTGGACTGGTAGAAATCTGTATGAAATAATGTGATTTTTATGTTGGGGATACCTTAGAACATTTTCACGTATGCAAGAAACTTTTTTCTAGTTTCTCTTACAAAGCTTTTTTATGAAGGAAAACAAGTATCTTCCGCTTGTTGTTTGTGTTAAATTTGATTGGATTTGATTATGGGGTCGAGTCACTCATGGAGGAAGAAACCTATAACCATATGGAAGTTTAAGTATCTTAACCAATATGTGATGGCCCTGCTTCCTCAATATCATCAACGTCGGACATCACATGTGTGAATCTCAACACGCACACACATGTAAGTCCGCCAATTTGAGCCAAGGCATCATGGGCTAACTATTTTAGTCCTCATTGATTCAAGTACTACAAGCCTAGAATCTTAAAACTAATCCAGAGGCAAATGAAGTATATATGATTTTGATCTAACAAAAATCGGTGATCTGAAATCCTAAACAACATGAAGTTAGTCAAACCTAAGCACAACCTGTATCTGAACTTATCTAAACCAGAAATAACTCAATCCAAACATAAACTCCAACTCATATCAAATTAAAGTTAGACCTGCTTTAATAATCCGCAGATAACATTTGACTAGAAATCATGTTTCTGTATCTATTTGTGTATTTCTCTAATTGAGTTGCTTAATCATGTTTATCTTACGGTGAGATCACTAAACTATGAGAAATTGAATTCATTCCCTTTATCAAATAATTAGATTAATGAACAAGTAATATGATAATAGTTACTATCAACTAACGACTTACTATAGGTTACCACAAAATAAACAAGATTCCATTATTTTATTTCGATGTTCATATGTTTTATTTATAATTTATATTTTATCATATAATCTTCTCAACATACTATTATCTTGAATTTTTAAAAAATCCATGACATATCTTAATTGGCTATGCATTAGTTACAAATCTTGTAAAGTAGAATAAATGATTTGATTTAATTATGTAGATTTAACATAAATCAAATAAAGAAAATAACTTCATGAAGAGGATAAATCATAAAACTTCCAAGTTATCTACTGTAACAAACTATTTTACCGTCTTATGTCGTGCACAGGTAGTCCCTTATCATTTCATATATTATGGTTCGAATTTCTTGATTTCACGTGTATTATTCCTTGATAATTTATCTTTTGAGCAAAAATAGGAGGTTACTGAAGTTTAAAATTAGATTCTAACATGACTCACTCTATTCATATTTTTATTTATATCCATCAAAGCAACATTAAATCTCATATCGAATACATTAAATCATTATTATGGTAATTGATGCGTGGCGGAAGCATATGTTTGGTGAATAGGCAGGTTTTTTGGTTGGTGTGTTTGGATGTGAATGAAGATCACATACAAATTACTCTCGATTAAACTCACATAGAAAATAATATAGATATTTATAAATTATCACTCACATAAATAAGATAATTTAGAGAGAGATCTAGTTTACGACTCATAATGTAAATGTAAAATAACAAAACTCACATAAGGTTTCAAAAGAGAATACTTAATTTAATTACTCAACTATGATTATCAACATGAATTACAAGGGTTTTATATATTCAAATCAAGTCCTCAAGATAAGATAAATTAAATCTAAAAGAAAAACCACACAATATCTATTAATATTTTAACTAAAACAAGCTTCTTGATGGTAAGTAAACTAATTAACTAATAAGTCCCTAATATTAAGTACTATTCACGACACTATTTATTTGAATTGTAACTTGTGAATAGTGATAAACTAAAATCTTATCAAACTTTATCTTATTTTAACAACCTATGATAACATAATTCACATTATAAGATAAATTAACGTAATAACTAAGAAAATAACAATTAACTAAATCTTGATAGAGCATGGCTCTAAGGTGTAGTGTCCTATAGGTATACTATCCCTTCCCTAGGATATACCATCCCTTCACTTACAAGGTACAATGTCCCTTCCATAGGATTGCTTATACCTCCTGTAAGACATTCTGTAGGACTTTTTGTATGTTACCCTCCAGTTGTAGGGCATGCTACCGCATCGTTATCCCATTTTTGAGAATAATTTGTCCTAAAATTTGCTAAGATAAATGTAGTATGCCTTGATTCTGAAGGAAATTGTCAAAATGCAACACACCTTTGAATATCTTCTGATGCTTTTGTACATATGTTCTTCCTGTGAGCTTGTGGATTTTTCTTGAAGACTCCTTAGATCATTTTGAACTACATCCATATTAGGCTTTGCTTGAGAATGATTTGCTTGTCTTCAAATCACTTATATACTAATCCCCTTCAAAGATGATATCTTTAGCGGTAGTTTATGTTGAAAGGCATTAACAATAATTTTTGGTTTATTTTTAATACTCTCTTCTTGTTGAACATCATCTCATAATGGTTTTGGAGTTATTTGCACCTTATATTTTAGATTGTATCACAATCAATGGATGAAAAATACTTCTTTCTTCAATAGTCTCTTTAATCTCCTTCTCTTCAAGGTCAATCCTCTTCTTTTCGGTGCAAAATTAATTTTTTTTCTCATCTTTAATTTCTTCCACAACTCCGATGTTTGGTTCTCCTAAGACGCATTCTCAATATTTTTTTTTTCGCATTCTTGAGAACCTTTTTTCTTTGCATTCTTATCGTCTATCCATCTTTGCAATGTTTCCATAATCTTTTTGAAGTCCTTGTTGAATTTCTTGACTAAACTTTATGTTTAATTGCAAGCAATCTCCTATAGTTGATGGACATTCGTTTTAAATCCATGTTGAATTAATTAGTCATTTTGGATTGTTGAAGTAGATTTTTAAATTTGTGTTTTGATACCAATTTGATACATGTCAGAAGTGTATATTTGGTGAATTGGCAGTTTTTGGGTTGGTGGATATGGATATGAATGAATGACACTCACAAATTACTCTTGATTAAGCTCACGTAGAAAATAGTCAAAAGGTTTTTAAATTATCACTCATATAGATAAGATCTAGTTTATGACTCAAATAGACAACGTAAATGTAAACCAAAACTTACATAATGTTTCAAAAGTGAATACTCAATTCAATTACTCAACTCTAGTATAGTTATCAACGTGAATTATGAGGGCTTTATATAGCCAAATTAACACCTCAAAATAAGATGAACTAAATCTAAATGAAAAACTACTCCATATCTACTAGTATCTTAACTAAAATAAGCTTCTTAATGACTAAGTAGACTAATTAACTAGTGACCGATAAGTCCCTAATATTAATACTATTCACGTAACTATTCATATGAATAGTTACTTGTGAATAATGATAAAATGAAATCCTAGCAAACATTATCTTATTTTAAACAACTTATTATAAGATAATTTACACCATAAATTAATAATAATAATTGTCTATCTAAATCTTCTTCAATAAACCATGATCCCGAAGGTATAATGTCCTCTCATAGGGCATACTATCACTTTCTTAGGTTATACCATTTTTTTACTTGTATGAAACTCTGTTTTTTTGTGTAGGATCACCTATACCTCTTGCAGGACACTCCGTAAAACCTTTGGTATCCTCCAGTTGTAGGATATACTCCCACATTAGTAATTATATTCTTTAATGATAATAGTTAATTATCTTCACCAATATAGTAATTATAAAATAGTAAACTGCGATTTCATTTTGGAAAACTAAGTATGATATGAAGAATGAAATCAAAAGTTTTCTACTTTACTAATATGATAATATGTATTTATTAGAGCTACAAAATAGTGTTGCTTGTGTGTATATATATATCGGAGGCGAAGTCTAATGATACTAGTTAATTACCTTCACCAATATAGTAATTATAAAATACTAAACTGCCCTTTCATTTTGGAAAGCTAAGTATGATATAAAGAATGAAATAAAAAGTTTTCTAATTTACTAATATGTTAATATGTATTTATTGAAGCTAGAAAACTGTGTTGCTTTTATATATGTATATATATATATAAATTGATTACTTTATTTATAACTAAGCTCCGACGCTCTATAGAAAAGTTTGTGTCCCTCTTTTTAAAGCCTATGCAGTAAATCCCAATATCAATTCTGAGCCAACTTCCCCCTGAGTCCCTGACCCATACCCAATCTGACCCAATGTAATCTCTATGTGAACCGAAAGTTGACCCAAATTAAAACCAAATCAAATTAGCCCGAACAAGCTGCAGAACAATCCAAACCCAAAGCGATACCAAAACTGATCCAAATGACACCTTTGTCACTTGCTCTAAAGCTAAATCCTAGGGGTTGTTGGTCAAGTTTAGTTTTTGAGGAGGAAACTGCGATTCTTATATCATAGACTTTGTGTATCTGGATTTTTGTAGTTTAGATTCTATGTATAGACAGAATTGTTTTTCATAACTTTATATTACTTATATATAGACACGGGGCCATTTTTTGTAATTTATAATTCTTATCTATAAGGGGTTATTTTTATAGTTTTATAATTCGTATTTATAGACATGTGATTATTTTTTATAATTTTATAGTTCTTATAATGAATATGTTTAACAAGTATATTGAATGCAAGGGTCATTTTTTGTAATTTAATAATTTTTATTTATAGAAATAGAGTCATTTTTTGTAATTATACCATTTTGATTATGCATATGTTCGTTAAATTTTTAATATATATTCAAAACACTTGAGCATTCATTACCTATTTAGTGTATTTTCAAGATACATTTGCTACGCGTTCAATTGTTACACATATTTGCTACGTGTTCAATTGTTACATTATATATGTTATGTACATGCTTATTCCGTAATTTTAGTATACGTTCAATAACTTTTTTTTTATTTTTTCTTTTTCAATTTTTTTTTTGTTTTTATTTTTAAAAAAAGGCATGCATAAATAAAAAAATAATGTAGAAAACAATCAAATCAAAATATAGTCCTACAATATCTCCTCCATGCTTTTAATTCACTTTGTCCCCATTGTGTTGATAAGTTACTGGGGAAGAGAGAAATTCACATATTGTATTTACTGAGTGGGTGATGGCGGCGGAAGGTAAGGGTGTGGCTAGTTTGACAAGAGTGCATCTTCTGGAACACCAAAAAGATCGATCGATACCAAGTATCAGTGGCGACAAAAATTAATGGTATCATTCTTTGTGGTGTAAACTCCTATCATTCTTGATTTACCTATACTACCTACATCCATAAAAACACATAGAGGTCCATGAGTTATTATAAATAACAAAAATTAAACAATTTTTTTAATAAAAATAAATAAATAAAAACTTTGATTGCCTTCCAAGAAGTGCTTATTTAAAGTCATTTGCTCAACTCTAGCCTCACTCGGCAATGATAGTTAGAGGGATAACGATCTTAATCTTTGGAACTCCATCGTCATCACAATACTGCAATCATTGGTTAATCACCCAAAAGAGCGTAAAAAAAGAATGTAAAAGATACATAATATATCCCACATAACATTATTGCATACGAATATGCCTATTATTCCAATATTTAATTTTCTCTTTAAAGACTATAATTTTTGTAGGCATGCAACATCAACTCATCGAATTCATAAAAAAATGCATAACATATGAATAGTTGATGTAATCTAAATTCTTTAAGCAATTTACCACTACATTTCTCTTTGATTAACACCCATAATCATAAGATATGTAGCGTTAGGATCATGAAACTCATACCTAAGGATTGAAGGAGTCTCAAGTTCTACATGGTAAACTTTTCTTCCTCAATGGGGTCTCAATATTATAATTCAACTTCTTTCCTTTTGAAGGTTGAGGTAAGAACATTCTTGCTCCATATGGTTTGCTCGAATAATGTATCATAAGCTTTTCCTTCACTTAGTTCCAGTACGTAGACCAAATAATACAATGCAAGCAAAAGTTCTTAGATTCATGGAGATATAAAACAACATATAAGTTATCATTCTTGCATGTCCATCATTTGAGTCTCCAATGATTATTCCAATATCTGATTTGACCACTAAGTGAGGTACATCAAAAATCTTACAACATGAATTCTCAAGAGGAGGATATTTACTAGAATTAGGTGAATTAAACTCAACCCTCAAGAAGTAGTTATCTAAATTTTGTCGTTGTAAACATTGTGGAAATAGAATGCGAGGTTGATAGGGTTTTGTCTCAATATTGGAACCCTCACCAGGTGTGGGTTCCATACTTACCTCCTCATGATGTTCGGTTGCTAGATTGGGTCATTCATCACTCGTATTCTCCTTGTCATTCTTCTCCAAGCTCGGTGATGGTAGAATAGACAACTCTTTACCATTCTTCAAAGTGACTGCCTTTGCATCATCTTGTGGGTTCTTTTCTATGTTAGGAAAAACTTAGGAAAAACTCCTTGATCTCTCCTAAACATTATGCTAGCCAACTATCCTACATGCGCCTCCAAGTTCTTCAAAGAAGCCTCCTGATTTTACATTTGAGTGTCTTGATCATAGTTTTTATAACCGGACTGGTCATCAACCTGGTCTTGCTATTGGTTTAATGGTTTATTGGTCGGACCAGTGGTTCGAATAAGTCGAAGCAGTAGTTCGAATGATTCACTAAAAATAAGTAAAACCTTTATAAATCTATTTGACAATATCATGTGTTCTTTAATATTACGTGTCATAAACTTGAAAATAGCATATTACAATTTACAACATCATAAACATAATCCACACAAAACATTCATACAAATCACAAAATAATAAAAGTCAACATCAAGTCCATACATATTCAAGAAATGCATAATAGAATATCGTTAAAGTCAATTAATACACAATCAAAATTGAAAGCACTTAATCTTCTTATATAACTACTCATCAAAATCATATGAATTACTCATATTTTCATCTATATTAGAAAAAATGAGAGTAACATTTTCATGAGCATGATTATCTTCATCCTCCTGATATTCTTTTTCATCTTCGCTATCATCAAAATCTTCTAATACATCTACACAAACACCATTATTATAATGTTAATTAAAAGGATAAAAAATGTCTTATTATCTTATACAAACAATAAAAGGTTATGAGCTTCATAGTTCATAACCTCATTTGTATTGCTTCGATTATCTTGAATAGTACTAGAAGCTAATCCATTTCTCAACAATTGTATCTCATTGTTTAAGCTAGAAGGCTCATCCATAAGAATCCAAGTGCTATTTGCATCAAGCTCTTTAAAATTAATTAGATCATAGCTTGTTTTAAATCAGCTTCTACACAAATGACAATGCAAATACACCGCTTATCAATATTGTCATGTGAAACAATAAATTTAAAGATTAGGCACGAAGATGGTAAATAAATTTTGAAAGATGTGTTCACAAAATACCTTTGTTTCAACCTCAAGTTAGAATGAACAAAGGCCGGATTATTGAGCCTTTGATGCTCTAGTCTATTTCTTTCTTCGAATGGATATGCTCAACTATACTCCAATTTCGTTCACATCCCGAAGCACTAGTAGTTTGGCTTAAAACACAAATGGAAAGTTTTTGTAGATCTGGAGCACCACATCCATACCACCACTCATCTACAAGATGTGAAGTTTATATATTAATATACAAAACAATCAAACAACAATTACAATAGGGAGAAAGCATTGAAGATTAAAAATTATTCAAAAGCCATACCAAGAGTAAGAATACAGCGATCTTGCACATCAGACCATCTTCTAAAATCACCCTTTGCTTTTCTAAAAGAACTCATTTGAATTGTCAATTTTGATTTCAATTGGAAATTTCTATTAGCATACCTCTCAATGACATCAGTAACAATAGACATGCTGTTTTTGTGGTTTGTAATATCAGATGAATATTGAAAGCGATGATTAAACCAAAATCCAGATGCATGTAAATTCTTTGAAAGTTAAGTATCCCAACGAGAAGTAATGATCTAAAGGTAAGAATCCGCCTTTTTCTTTCTCCTCTGAAATTTAGCAACCATATCATCTCTAGCCTTATGAAAGGCTTGATACAAATAACCCATAGACGGTTTCTCTTCCGTATCCACTATTCGTAGAACACGCACAAGAGGTTTTGTAAGCTGTACAATAACAACACACTCCTTCCAAAAGACAAAACTCAACCATTGCCCTAAGAGCATTCTTTTGCGACAATATACTTTGCAAAGCAATAAAATTAGTTGCAAATCTAGTTGGGAGCTGGACAAATGATTTCCCTTCCTTGCGTATGCTTCCTCATCAAATGCGAAGCATAACAATGATTATAAGCGTACTTGGTAATTTTAGAAGCATGCTTTACAACATCTTCAACCTCATCTAGCTTACCCATATCTTTAAGCATCAATTTTATGCAATGTGCAGTATAAGGTGACCAATAAAGTGTCTTAAACTCACGCTCTAACAATCTACCACCAGCAACATAATTAGCAGCATTATTAGTCACCATATGCACAACATTTTCAGCACCAACATACAAAACAATCTCTCTAAATAGCTTATGCAACAACTCAACGGTTTTAGAAGCTTCAAAGGCACCAACAGACTTAAAAAACATAATTCCTTTTGGATAATAAACCAAGAAATTAATTAAAGTTCGATTATGTTGATCAGTCTACCCGTTTGCCATAATGGTACAACTTGTTTATTCCCATGTTGGATGAAAACACTCAACATAATTCTTTACCTCTTCAACATTTTTCATCAACAAATAACTTCAAGGAGCATGAACATTTGGACCCTTATAGCTATGGCCCAAGTGAGAAATACCATCAATCACATGCTGATAATAAATAGGATTCGTAGCATTAAATGGAATACAAGCATCAACCATCCACTTAGAAATGATAATATAGTACTCTTTCAATGGCTTCTTTGCTTTGTAAAACGCTTTTAATTTTTGGTTGTGCACGGGGAGTTGTTCTTAGCATAAAATGATGTCCTAATGTAGTTTGCTTTCCTTTCCCTTTATCTAGATCCTTTTACTTAGCTCTTAAACTAGAACCACTAGCAACCCTAGTAGAAAGCATGGAAGATGGTGGTTGTTCAATTAAATGTTAAGAAAGTGTGTCTATTCCCATTAGGCCATATGGATTTTCTTTAGCTAACATCTCTTGTGTCTTCCTTTTTTTACTAGCAAAATCTTTAATTATATTATTCATCTCATAACTAACTTTAGGAGGAACATTTTTGCATCTCTCTACTTGACCTTTGACAGCTAAATGTTCTTTGAGACGTTGAATATCATCTCTCGAAAGCAGTTTAGAGCAATATAAATATTGTGACTTCTTTCTATTATTACCATTCACAACCTCCCTACAATGACCCTAAGCAGGATCTTTATTTCCTCTAGTAGTAGTAGTAGTACTTTTTGCAAAAAAGTTTTGTGTAGTACTTTCTCCTCCGCTGACCTTTTATAAAAATAAAAATATATTACATACTCATAATAACACAACAAAAACAAACAACAATACAATTGAGAATCATAGATTTGAGATATCAATTAATAAGATATCACTGCAAAAGCTAACATTCAAGCTAACAATTGACGAAAAATAAAGCTAATAGTCTAATACTCATAGAAAATTTACATTCTAGTAAAAAAAAAACCACCAACTTCTATGGTTCTACCAAAAATCAAGCATGGGTGATGACAAACATTGAAGATTTAGTAGTTTAGCAATCAACACAACATCTTACAATTGAGAATCAGCATATGCCTATTTACCAAGAATCAATCATTGCCTATTTACCAAGAATCAGCATATATGACCATCTACCAAGATTCAAGAATCACCACAAGCACAATTGCACAAGCTTTGCCTATTCAATATTCAATATTCACCTACTGCACAAGCAGCACAACTGTACTAGCACAACACACATACTACAACCATCTACCAAAATCACTATATTTAGTATTTATGGTTCATCTCCAAGCACAAGCATATTCATTTACCAGATTATCAGCTGTTGCAGTCGACACTTGACACACTTAGAACTAAAACCAACCTCGAGTTGCAGCTGTAGCTCCAACTCTAGCGATGGAAGAGTAGAAGCTGCGCGAGGTTAAGAAAAATTGACGGCTCTAAGCTTTAGATCTAGTGACCATGGCGTCCAAGCTCCAGTCCTGCAACAACAATTAGTTAGACATGAAAATGGCGGACAAATTTGAAGACAAAAAAATGAAATTGATGGAACCTATGTGTGAGGGACGACGAAGGCTAACCTCCAGCGGATGAATGAATGAAGAAGCTGCTGCAATAGGGAAAGAACAATGAAGAGGACGAGTGGACGATGCTCGATAGTTGAAATTAGCTAGAAACATGGCAAGCAAACTAAAATCGGACAGGTCGAGGCTTAACGATGGTAGACGAACAGATGAAGAATTTGTTGCAATAGGGCAAGCAAACTAAAATCGCGCAGGAGTATGTTGAAATCTTCGCTAAGACAATGGAAGGTGACGTATGTACAGCTGACGAGAGTGAGGGGTGGTCTCCCTACTTCCTACTGGACGTGGAAATTCTTGCTCTCATTCTTGCCGGACGGCTCGTGGGCAAGGGTGGTGAATCAAGTCCATTCTCTCTGTCCCGATTATCGCGTGAGCTGAGGGGGGGAACTCGGCAGAAGATCGGTCTGCAAGAAAGGCCTACTTTCCTTATCCACTGCTTAAGACGGCTGTGCAGGGCAATCGGGTGCAGTAAGTATCGCCTCTCAAGTTTTTGAGCTCTTCTCTTTCTTCCTTTTCCCGTCTGTGTCAGGTGAGTGGCGGAACTTCTTCCTGTCAGGCAGAGCTTTGCCAAGGCGTATTTTCCTACGTGTGATCGGGCCGGAGTGAAACAAGGGATCAAAGCGTCGAGGCGCGAAGTCTTTAGGATCGGATGAAATTCTGAAGCTGGTACATGTTTCTGGCATCCCTTAGCATAGCATATTTTATGAAATCGGACAAGATGGTTGGCCAGTAATGGCCATGCCTTCTGATAAGCCAACCCATTTTATGCCCTGCTTGATGTGATCCACATACTATACTCCATCATGGACTTGAAACACAATTTTTTCGGCTTCTTGATCAATCACACACCTGAGGAGCAGTCCGTCCTTTCCACGCCGATACAATATTCCGTCAATCAAAGCATAATTCAAAGCTTGTTGTTTTACTGACCTGGGAGTTTCTTTAGAAGGATCGGACAAGTACCTGACGAGAGGCTGTTGTCAATCATCCTGCCCGATATCTTCTGGCTCCATTATGTAACAGTCAAAAGTCTTCTGGAATGCTGTTGGAATCGTCCTTTGAACGTTTGTTCAGTTGTCCGATTAGGAAATCTCAAACGTAAAACGTCGAAGCCAGCTGGGCCATTGTGTTAGCCTCAACATTGATTGGCCCTTCTAGGTACATGGTCAATCTTAATTGAATCAAACTCGGCGAATCGACTCTAGGGCTATTTTTTTTTATGGCTGCTGCTTTGCATATATTACCTCATACTCAGCGATGACTTGTCTCACTACTAGCTGAGAATCGCCCTTCTTAACGTGGATGGATCGCATGCCCATTGCCGCAGCTAATTCTAATCCGATAAGCAAGGCTTCATACTCAGCTACGTTGTTCGTGCATGGGAAATGAAGCCGGTATGAATGGTGAGAAACTAGACCATTAAGAGAGAGCAATACCTGCTCCCGCGCCACCTTGCGTACTGGAGCCATCGAAATACATTTGCCATGGAGTTGTGGTCAGACGCATGACCTCCATCATCCTGATCGGGCAACTGCTTGCCTAAGAAAAAGGGATGATTTATCAAAAATTCGGCTAACACCTGTCCTTTGACCGATTGTTGTGGTAAATAATTGAATGAAAACTCTGACAAGGCAAAAACCCATTTTCCAATCCGACCTTTGAGAAATGGTATCGATAACATGTGTTGGATCAAATCGTCCCTCACATGACCTCGGTAATAGATAATGCCGAAGCTTGACCGCTGTGAAATACAGGCACAAACACATCTTCTCAATGTTCGTGTCATTTTTATCTTGCCCCTTAATAAGGCGACTTAGGTAAAAAATCGCTTGTTCCTTCCTCATTCTTCTGTGCCAAGAATACAATAGCAGATATTCTTTCTTGCGCAAAGAGCGCCTCCAGCAGGCATTGTCTTCTGTTACCTAAACAGCTATCATTTCCTACTTGACTGAAATATAGACTTTCATTGATACTTGAACATCAGACTTCCCTAAAGAGAGAATTCGTACCATGATTAGCAGACGCTTCTCAACTCTATCGATTTCAAGCAGACGAGTCTTCAAGTTCCTTACCTTGCAAAGCTATAGCGCTAGCCAGGTAAATACCCTGTCCATCCCTAGCAGGAGCAGGAGAAGTGGGAAAAGGTGGTCTAATCAACTAGCTCTAAAGCATACTACTGGCAAGATCTTAGAAAGTTATCCCAAGCATTAATAAGAGAGAGGCGCCAATTGTAGCCTATTCGTGAACAACCGAAATAGCTCCTATTCCTTTTCCTTTTACTATGGATGGGGATCTGATTTGACACACTGGAATGAAAGACCGGGATTTTTGTCCATTTGCTTCTTGTCCGAAAGTGCCACGTCAGAAAAGGGAATCGGTGCTGCCCTGCGGCTTGCTTACAGCCCCTGCTTGACCCACACCTTTTCCTGTCCGCTTCAACAACCGCTGCTCCTGGAAAAGACGATTTCAGAAATCGGATTTACATTAGACTTTTTATCTCTATAGATAGCTCCTCTCATCATTAACGTTTCAACGGGCTCAATTTTTTCGATCTACCGCTCGATATAACGGTATCTGTCGTTAAAGGTAGTCAAAGGGTATGACTGCCTGGGTAATAAGTACGGGCATAGGTAGCCACCTAAGGTTTATGGGCATCATTAAGTAGATAGTCGTTCTTATCTAAGGGGGTCTGGGTATTACCATTGAAAGTAAGGATGTTGAATTTGGTGATCGTGATAGGGATGAAGATCTCGATCTAGTCGACTCTGTTGATTCAGTAGATCTTGTCGGTTGAACGCTTTCTAGCAGCACCAAAAGCTTGGGTAGTGGGATGTGGAAGTGAAACTTCTTTCGTCCTAATGACTCATGGATTGGCGAGACAATGATCTCCTCTCCCCCAAATCAAAGAATTAGTGTATCAATTATGTCCACCTGAGGAGGGCAACAAGGGTGCGACGAGAAAGAGCTACGAAAGAAGGCAGCATAAGCTTTCATTTCTTTCGGAAAAAGGAGTTTGTCGGGAAGCACAACATGAACCAATGAAGAAAAGGTTATGGCCGCCGCTATATGACTCCAGTACAGTACCCCTTTACCAGGGGATAGTTTGACCCATTATAAACAACTCATGGGAGTCTTTTTCGCCAAACAACAGGCTAAGGGGCGATCACCCAAGCAATTGATTCGGTTTCTAAATCTATCTGACAAATTCACCAGCGGTCCGGATCTAATGAGCGGAGGGAAGTCTTAATTCAAAGGTAGTTGACTTACTTAGTGCTTGCATTAAGGGGCTGGAGAGTCTTTTGGACTGGGTATGGTGTGAATGGCATTGGTTGAAAGGTAGTGGACTTACTTAGTGCTTGCATTAAGGAGAAAGGTATGCTCGAAAGATGGGTAGGTGGTGAGTGAAACAGAGAATTCGGAGATAGAGAAAGAGAATTGGACTGCGACTGCGCTGGTAGTGAAGTGAAATGACAGAAGGTGCGTGAACCAATCAATGTATTTTTTCTTTCTTTGTAGCTAGATGTGTGGCAACGGTTGGTTTGGTAATCAAATACCTGAAGCAATGGGAATACCCGAGTCAATTAGCTAAGCGAAGAGGGCTGTTAGCGAGAAGCGGAGTTGCTCTTAAACCAATGAGCTTACGGCCGCATTCCTTCTGCAAGTAGCTTCCAAGCTTTCCTAAAGTTCTAGTAGATAAGGAAAGAAAAGGAAGAAAAAGTAGTCAACTACCTGTCCTACCATTGGAGATCTAGAGGAAGAAGACTCCGATCGAGGAAGATCTGGACTCTATGGAAGAGTACGAACAAAAGCCGAGAACTTCTCTGACCCTCCAAGAAGACCTGCCTGATAAGTTCTTTTTTGAAGACAGATATATATAGAAAGAAGGAATCACTCGAGTACTCGTACTTCCTAAAGGTCACAAAGAAGAAAGCGTTCAACTACTTACTAATATAGAGACACACTACTCTCAGGAAAGGCCTGCCTCTCTGAAGCATTTTCCTTTCCTACTTTTTCTTCTCTTCTTGTCTCTAGCTTTATACCACTTTTGAATGCCTTAACACTCAACTCCTTTTATCTAGCCTTCTCAAATATGAGCTAACGAGAAAAAGGAAACGATGGTAGACGAACAGATGAAGAATTTGTTGCAATAGGGCAAGCTCGAACGAATTTAGACTCAACTATGGAGTCGTCACTCGACAATCTGCTGCTCTGCTCCTGATCTGCTCAACGACGACTTTTTCCACTTCTTGTCTTCTAGAGTCCAGACTCAAATCGAGTCTCTCACTGTCAGTCATTAGACTCGGTAGTCAGTAGGAATTAGGATTTAGGAAAATAAGGAGGGGGATGAACTGGTCCGGTCTTCCATTTATCCGGTTGGGTCTTGGTTTTTGACAAAACTGGCTGGTTGGACCGGATTTGCACTAGTTCTTTTGCATTATTGGTCCTATTGATTAATCCAACCGATATGTTAATTGGTTCACCGGCGGACTGGTCCGACCGACCGACCGGTCTGGTTCAGTTTTTAATATTATGATCTTGATTTTGGAAACTAGACTCATTTTGGTTAATGAATTTTATCAACGATTCGTCCATCTTTTGCAACTTAGACCTTGATTCAAGACCAGATACTTGATACCATGGGGGTGGCCGACTCACTAAATATTGATTTGGAATGAGATTTTGATCCCACCATAAAAAGTTAGGTTGAATGCATCATCCCGAGTTGGTGTTTGATTAGGGATTAGTTGCTGCCAAAATTACTCACACAATTACCTTGTTCATATGATTGACTGACAATAGGTACTATCGTGCGGTCCTCCACATAAAAAATAGCTTATAGTCTAGACCTGCATGTTGGCAATGCTCAAGTTATTTGAGCATAAGGAGAAGTCATGATTATAGGCCTTTGATTCCTTTATGAAGCGCACATGTAAACCACTAGAAGCAAAATGAGATGAATAAAAAAATGCAAAAAAAAAAAGTCTAAATCATAGAAAAATCTTCATATTTTGATGTCACCTGTTGCTTAGTCTCGACAACAACACCAAAAACTTGATGCACTCTAACTGCAAGTGCATGGTTTTAAGGTAGCACTCAAGGTCAATCTCACATGAACTAGAGAGGGAGTACCAAAATGGTGATCGGACTTCTCTATATGTTAGCAACTGAATAGTTGATTAATGGAATTATAGTAGAAATTATGAAAATTCTTATAAAAAGGATACACTCTAGATTCATAAATTCAAAAAGATCTAAATTAAACTATGCAAGATGACGGTTAAAGTTCCTGTTAAATTTTCTGATTTTTGATATGCTAAATAATTCTACAGATCCTAACCCAAAATTTATACTCAGTGTGCCAACAAGGATAATTATCGCTTCACTTTCTTAAGCCGTAACAACCTTTTGCCAATTACAAGTCCAATTATCTCTAGCCTTGATTTATATAATTGTCAAAGTAACAAATTTAATTATTTTCTCTTATTGTTGTAGAAATTGGAATAACGCTGTCATTCTATTAATTTCTAATATTTAATTGTGGCATGTAAATCTACTAACCATTTCATCTCTCGATCTTAATATAAGTTTCCCATATCAAAATTGATCAATCTTTTGACTAAGACATTCAAATACAACAAAATTTATACAAATACAAACTTAAATCAGGATATAAGCAGAAAATTCAACACCTCGGGATCAATAAATTCTCCCTTCACCTTAGCACGAATAAATTAAAAACACATAATTGCAAAATCAAAGGTATTAATTATATTCTATAGATCCATAAAGAGAAACATATGAATTGATAAATTAACCTTAAAATTATCAGTTCTGACCAACAATCTCCAATTAAGAATTACAGAGATAGAGAACCCCTCAGATTGATTTTATTCTTCTCTCACTTAAGATGAATGGAGTTGTACCCAATTAGTCTCCAAAAGCTCTCTTCTAAAACCCTAAAATATTCCCTTTTATACCCTCTAAAATATCTTATAGCAAAACCCTCCGATTATATAGGAAAAATGGAGGAAATTGTGAAAATTTTAAGCACGACACGAGCACCCCTTGTAGTGCTCTGCTTTAGTATTTTTCTCTTGTGACATGTAAATCTACTAACCATTTCATCTCTCGATCTCAATAGAAGTTCCCAATATCAAAATTGATCAATTTTGACAAAGCCATTCAAATAGAACACAATTCACATGAATACAAACTCAAATCATGACATATGCAGAAAATTCAACACATCGGGATCGAAAAATTCTCCCTTCACCTTAGCACGCATAAATTAAAAACACAATTGCAAAATCGAAGGTATTAATTATATTCAATAGATCCAAGAAGAGAAACATATGAATTGATAAATTAACCTTGAAATTATCAGTTCCGACCAGCAATCTTCAATTCAGAATTACAAAGATAGAAAACCCCTTAGATTGATTTTATTCATCTCTCACTTAAGATCAATGGGGCTGTGTCCAATTAGTCTCCAAAAACTGTCTTCTAAAACCCTAAAATATTCTTTTTTATACCCTCTAAAATATCTTATAGCAAAACCCTTTGATTATATAGGAAAAACGGCAGAAATCGTGAAAATTTTAAGCACGATACGAGCACCCTATGTAGTGCCCTGCTTTATCGTTTTTCTCTTGTGACTGACACGGCCGTATTAGATGGCACAAGTGGGTCATGTCGGCTTTCAATTTGTGAGACAACTCTAACAGTGCAGCATATTATTATTATTTTTAATTTTTTTTTTACCATAACTTCTTTGTTCGGTCACTAATTGGGTTGATTTTTGATGCGTTGGAAAGTTAACAAAAAGATCTACAACTTTTATTAATAGCATATTTCCAAATTTGGATTGCATCATGGTTGAATATTTCTATCTTTCCATCCTTGCACACTTTGAGTTCTCATTCTTATTTCTCATTTGTTCCAGTTGTTGTATTTTAGCTCCTTTTGATCCCAATTTCTCCATATAGCTATAAAATATAATCAAGAATAGTAAAAAAGAACAAATGGTCTCAAGTATGCAAAATTCATTACATATTTATATTAAATATTTCCATTGAAGTTCTAATTGACCAGCATAAATCATACTTATCAATAACTCTTAAGTATAAGTCGAGTATATACTTGCTCCATATTCAAAAACTATTTAGTATATCTTTAGCAGGTTTGCTACGTGTTCAACACCTATTTCTATATTTGTTCAATACATGCTTGTTCCACATTATGTTTATTAACTTTTTTAGTAGGTGTTTGGTACGTGCTTGTTATGCTCAACACTCATTTGCTACATATTTAACATCTGTTTAGTATGTGTTCAGCATGGGCTTTTTGCATGTTCAACACCTATTTGGCATGTGTTTTGTATACTTCTTGTGTATTCAACATTTATTTGTCATGTTTATTACCTGCTCATCAATTATTTCTACTAATGTCCAACACATTTATTTCCCATTTTTAGTATATGTTAAGTAACTCTCTAAGTATATGCTCAGCATATATTTGTTGTGTTCATCAACTATTTAATTATATGTTCAGTAAAAGTAAATTAATATTTATTACAACTTACTAATAAGTCTAATATGTATATGGTAGACGTAATAAGATTTAGACTAAAAATCAATTAAAAAGGAAGCAAACATTAGAGTTATTAGTATTTAATAATATTTAAACAAAAAGCAAACTTTAAAAGATAAATAATAGACTTATTAAGATTTATAAAATATTACAAAATAACATAAAGTAACCCCATGTATGTCTATAAGATTTATATAATTACAATAAATGGCACCGGGTGCACCTTGCATTATAAATGTCATCGAATATGTTGGATTATCTTGACCTCCTGCCTTTAGCCTCTATTTTACACATTGTTACTGTATTGTGTAACCATATGCCAACTTCCAGTATTCTGTCATTTCTGCCGTTGATTTAGAATTTTACATATTTCTGTGGTAAAAAAATAAATAAAAATGAATATGTTTCTTTTTGGGTTAACAGTTTGCTATTCTTTGGTATTTGAGTTTATGGATTCTGATTTCCTCCCTGTTCGTAGTGGTGCATATCTTGAAGACGCGGTGCTTGTGTCATGTGGACACTCATTTGGTGGTCTGCTTCTGAGAAAGGTTATTGAAACGGTAGGATAACTCAACTCATTTTTATGGTGTCCCTCCCCTCCTCACATGATTACTACCTTTGCTTGAACATCTAAAAGATTGTATGCCGTTGTTTCTCTTTCACACGTATGTTTGCAGTGGGTAAATTCTTCATATCAATCTTACCATGACAATTCGAGTTTGCTTATGCTACCAGTTTGTTCAAAGTTTTGATCGTGCTAAAATTAGGTTTTCATTCTGTCCGAGCCCTTAAGGGATTCACTAGGAGACGCTACTTAGATGCTCATCCATTTTTTGTAAAATGCTTATGGAACATAAGACTTGTTCACTGATAGCTCACTTTTTGTCTGACAGGGAAGATGTTGCCTCTGCAATTTAGAAATTGAGACTAGATCATTGATTCCGAACCATGGTATTCACCATTCACTTCGAGAATATCTGCACCTCTTATGTTTCTTGCCCCCTCTGTTCAACCCTTTATGCTGCGGAAAATATTTGGAGGTGATGTTTTTCCTCCTGAAACTTTTGTCAGCTCTGAGGGCTGCTGCTCAATCAGTGAAGCGCCATGATGATCACAGACTCTTCCACAACTCGGCTCGACGGAAGCAAAGAAAATTTGGTGATGCAACAGATTCAGCGAGAAGATTGGATAAGGTACCTTTATTTATACGTAATTGTACAGTTTACCATTCTCTCCATTGGTTTTAGTAAGATGCAACTATTGCTTTCAAATTCATCTCTCTTCCTGCTTCTCGTGGGGTGGTAAGGCAGAGCTAAGATTAACTTTGACTGTACCGTTATACGGCCCCAAATTTATTCTGACGAAATGTTATTTTTTCGTTTGCTGATTTGTCTTCTGAGTTTACGAGGTCAAATAATATTTTGTTCTAATTCAGTTGTTTTGAGTCCAATTTTTTCTATTTTACGAGTTACTACCGGTCTGATTTTTAGGAGTGGGTGGAATATATGATTTATGCTGATCGTCGGTGGTTACGGTTCCTATATTGCTGATATTGCTGTTAGGTACTTTTGCCTACCAAAAAGGCTGCAAAGTTGTGAATTAACGTGTGTTTTTCAGCCAAGTCGCTCCTTTTTTTCATCTACATATCTTTTCTGTTTTACTGCACCGATTCTGAGGCAATGAAATTAAAAGCTAAAGCTTCCCTTTCGTTATCCCTCTTTACATCGAGGCCTTAAATCACTTTTAGTTTTGCATGCTGATATCTGCAAGTGAATAGACTTGATTCATTGATCTGAAAAGATGTTTCAGGAATATGAGGCGGCTGTCCCTGCTGCTGAAAATGGTCCACATAGAGGTGTGCAGTACCCATTTTCAGTGAACGAGAAAGTATTTATTAAGGTCGGCTGCCTGGACTCATCTGTCGTCCCCCTTCCCAGTGATATGTTTCACCCAAAGTAATATGTTCACCATGCTAAAAGACTTGTGTTGCATTGTGCAGGGGAACAAGAGGACGCCGGAAAATTTAATCGGAAAGGAAGCTGTGATCACGTCTCAGTGTCTGAATGGCTGGTGAGTTGACAAGGCTGCCATCGTAAAATTACTTCGCAGATTAATTTGCATGCTTTTGGCTGGGATCAAAGGCCTTTTTGTGGAAAAATTGGTGTTTTTATTTTTCCCTTTTCTGTATGCATTGCATCCAAATAATAGACTAACTTGGACGTCATACAACACCATCCTGTACTTATGGTTTTGTACAGGTATAAGGTGAAGGTCATCGAATCTGGAGAGAGCATAAGCTTGCAGTATCGTTCTCTTAGAAAGCTGTCAAGCTCCTCTTTAGCTACTCAGGATAGATCTGGATCTGATCATATACAGAATAGTAGTAGCTGAAGATTTTGGAAGTTTTTTTTTGAAAAAAGAAAAAAAAGAAATTCTGTGTTAGGTATAATTATTATATATGTATATCTCTTAGGCTTTTTTTTTCTTTCTTTTTTGTTTTTTTGGTTCATTGTCGCTGGATTTGCTCTTTTCAGGCTTTCTTTTTTATGTAGCGTTTTTCACCGTATTAGCTGTGCATATATACACCATAGCTATATGGAAGCAGATATGGTTTTTCTATTTTTTTTTTTATTTTTTCATAAAAAAATATTTAATCAGAAAAGCCAGTTTAAATATGGAAAGGGAAGGCCTTGTTGATTGACCAAAATTATCTGTGGTCTATTTTATTTTGTCTAGTTGATTAGCACTTTCATTAACAACGACTTTTAACACTTTGTAGAACATGTAAATGAAGCAGATGCCTTAGAACATTAATTTTTGTGCTATAAAACGACCCGTCTTGGGTTGATTGTAGAGAGTTGGTAAAACCTTTTAGGCCAGCGATTTTTGGAACAAGAAATTTATGCGAGGAATTTGGTACTTTTTGGGAAAGATTTTGTTTGTATAGGGTAATTTAAAGAGGAGATTTACTTTATGAAGATATTTGTAAAGGTTTTTAGTTTAGAAAATTTTTATAAACTTTTGAAAAAGTAAATTCTCTTTTAAAATGATCCCTTTAGAATCCATTTTATAATATAATAATTCTTCTGTATAAAAGAAGGTTATCCTATAAATTTATATATTTTTTAATAAATTAATAAAAGTAGTTTTAAAATTATATTTAAATTATTTATTAAAAAATAATAAAATATTTAATGCATAGATAATGAAGAAAAAAGTGAGGGTAAAAAAATAGATTTTGACTTTTGTAAAATGATTTTATTTATGATATAAAAAATTTAGTGATAAAATAATTTTTTATATAATAATTTAGTAATAGAATATATATTTTTTATACAAAGGGAGTACCTATAATATCTTGGTATACATATTAAGAAGTAATAATTTATAAAAATTTTGATACTTAAATTGACTAATACATCTTTATATTAATTATATTTTTTAATTATTACTCTTAACTTTATTTGTGATTATTAATGAAAATATATGTAATACCCTGTTTTTAGAAACGTTAATTATAAATTAATAATTGTATGATTAGTTATAATTATTATTTTATAAGGTTTAATATTAAAAGTATTATTAGTATTCGTATTAATACAACAATTTTAGAAATAAAAATAATCAGGTTAAAAAGTTGATAGAAATCGACTATTTATTTTAATCTTAGTTTTTATCTGTAAATTTTATCCGAATTATTTTATTAATAACCTCGATCCGTAACCCAAAATAAATTCTTAAAATTTATTTCTGATTATTTTTATCTTTTTTGTTTTATTTAAATCTATCTTAAATCAAATTATTTTTTTTTTCAAATTATTTTTCTATTTGATATTCAAATTCATCCGAACAAAATTTAAAATAAGATATATATACATACATATATATATATATACATACATATATATGTATATATGTATGTATATGTTTTCTTCTCTTTCTTTCCCTCTGTCTTTGCTATTTCTTCCTCGTAAATAATATCACTGTCTCCCTCACTTTCTTACTTTACTCAACTATCCCCTCATCTCTGCATTTATATACATATATACATGCCACACACGACTCACACTCTACCACAAACAAATACCCCCAACCCACTATTTATGCCAGCTCTACTCCTGCTACATTCGACGTCCTTTCCTGAGCCCTGTCAAACAAACGTACGGTATATACATGCACACACATTTCTTCTCCAAACAAATAGCTCCTTCGGCTAACACCCCCGAGCAGCACTCATCTCCACTCCTTCCCAGCCACCTTCTCCCTTCCCTTCTCCCTCTGCATCTCCCTCCTGTCCAAGCAACCAAACCAGTCGACCAGAGCCCCATTTCTTCTCCTCTCTTTCCCCGCCATTTTCCTGCACTTCCCGACCTCCCCTGCGAAACCCGTTGACCTGCACCACCACTTCCCGTTTGTTTCTTGCGCCCAGCTCCCCGACCAACCCAGCCTTCTCCCTTCTCCCTGCCACCTCCTCCCTTCATCCTAGTAGCCACAACCAGCACCACCCAGCAGCAGCACCCGCCCGAGCAGAGTGCAACACGCAACCACCATCACCCAGTAGCTCCTGACCTTCCCTACGTCCAGCCCATCGTCCAGCAACAGCACCATCGAGCCCCGCCAGTCTCCAGCCGCCCTGCACCACCGAGCCATCTCAGGGTATCCACCACTCCCTCCTTTTCTTTCCCCTTCTCCTACAGCACTGCATCCTCCCCTTACGTCACAGCCCAACCTTCCCGTCGCCCAACCAGCAGCCTCCACCATCGCCCAGCCTAGCCCAGTCGTCACCCACACAGCCACCACGACCTCTGCCCGTCACCACCAACCACCAATTGAGCCTCCTACACTCGAGCGCCTCTGCCATCCTAAGCCTCCCGCCGAGCCAACCAGTAACTCCCCTCCCAATCGCATGCAGTCCTCACGCTGCAACGTGAGTGAACTGTTTGTCTTATAAAATTTTGGTACCATATTAATTGTAAGGGTATTTTAGTAATTTCAGAAAAATAAATATTTTTATACTATAATAATTATTTTATATGATAGATATTAATTTAATATTTGTGGTATTATTTTTAGGTACGAAAGTTTAATTTGCAGGACCTAATAAATTTTAGTGGATGCTTTTAATTTTATATTTTTGCTGGAATTCAGGTAACTGTTATACCCTACTAAAATGTTTAATATTGCGTGATATCACATTAGGATTTTTGGGGTATGGAATATGTTAAGCATGATTTATTTTGATATAATTATGTATTAATTATTAGTATTATGAAAACGGATAAAATGAGCATGTTATCTGATATAAAATATTTTGGGTACAAAAGTATGATTTAAAAATGATTCTAATGACGAAAAAATATTTGGTATGATAATTATGTATATAATTATTAGTTTAGCATGTTTAGATATAATTGTAGAATAATTATTAGGAATGTGTGCCCTAGGGGCAATTTAGTCATTTTTGTGTATTATGATATTTATCCTGAAAATCATGTCTAACATGTATTATCTGTTGTTGATTTTGCGATCATATGTTTTGTACGTTTCAAAAGTATATGGTAGAGTTTCATATGCAGAAATCTATGTAAGGGCAAAATGGTCTTTTGAACATGACTGCTGATTTAAATTGTATAATAAATAATTATATTATTTTATTTTATTTTAGAATTTTCATGATAGATTAATAAATAAAATGGATTTAGTATTTAAATGGTTGATAATCTGATAATTATTAGCCTTAGGAGCATTTTGGTCATTTTCAGCCTAGTGCGCCCAAATGTGAATAATTGGACATAGGATGGCCTTAAACTTTTGGTAGGTTGACCTTAGTATTGACTTGGACTTTGTTTTATACCGTTGACTGTTGGGTTGACTCGGATAATTGGAAATAAAGAAAAAATAAATAAGTATGGAAATGAGAATAAATGTGTAATGTGTGTTATCTGTGATCACTTTATAAAAATACTAATACGTAAAGTGGAAGACCTCGAGTTTAGGAATGGTTTCTCTCTAGGGGTAGCTACCCTAGAGACGAGGTAGGATTCCTCGATTTGTTTGGATTTCTGGTGTGCCGGTTGTGCCCCAGTAAGGCCCTAGTCTACTCTATAGGTGACCTATGGACCCTATAGGGGGTATCGATGCTTAAGGATTAGGTGTCCGAAGTAAGGAGGGTACTGTGTGCCTTGTGCATCAGTATAACCAGAGTGCTGTTATGCCTCTGGGTTGGATGGTTGGAGGGTATTGTGTTGCCTTGTGCGCTGGTATGACCGGTGTACTGTTATGTCTCCGGGTTATTATTGTATCCCTCTCGAGTAAATAAAAATGGAAAGGATATGATTTTATTGGAACGATTATTATTGGATATTGGATTGGTTTGATAGTAGCCGTTGTGCCTATATGTGGTTTGGGGTAGTAGCTGTTGTGCCTACCTATGGTTTCGGTAGTAGCTGTTGTGCCTACCTGTGGTTTTAGGGTAGCAGCCTTTGTGCATACCTGTATTGGTATTATGTCTGTGAACATATATGTGATGTGATGGATTTCATTATACCATACCTGTAAGTAAGCCAGTGGTGTTATGCATTTTATTATACTATACCTGTAAGTATATCTGTGAGGTTATGAATGTTACTATACTGTACTTGTAAGTATACCTGTGAATTATACCGTACTTGTAAGTATACCTGTGACGTTATGTATTTGGTTATTACATGTACCTGTAAGTATACCGTGATGTTATGTATATTGTTATCCTGTATCTGTAAGTATACCTATGAGGTTATGGATGTTATTATACTATACATGTAAGTGTACCTGTGATGTTATGTAGCTAGTGACTATTGCTTACCTGTTATGATTATTATGTTGGATCATCTCATGTATATCTTAATGTTTATACCATGTATTGCCGTGATGCTTTATATTATTGTATTAGGGTTTTCTTCTAATCATACTTCAGATAGTATATTTGAGTTTTCCATTTGGTAAGTTCAGCTGTTTTAGAAGAGTGAATATGAGTAGTCGGTGACCAAGATGGAATTTGATTATATGAATAACTGTTGTATCTCAATCCTTGTATGTATATGTATATGTCTTATACAATGTTAATGGTATGCCTTGCATGTGTTCCATGCTGTTTATCATATTAGTTTGGTATAAAGGGTTATTCAGTATCGTAGTACTGAAGGGTTCATTTTCGTGGCCCCTGCCTATTCAATGGGCAGTGAACTTTGCAGGTTAGTTCTTGAGTCCAGTTGAAAGCTGTCAGTCGGTTATGAGAGCATAGGAATATCCGATGTCACTTCTGTTATCTGGTTTCCAATTGTTTTGGACTTTTATGTCCTCCTGTAATTTCTCTCCTGAATTTTGATAGACTGTTGATGTTACTTTTAACTAGTACTGTACTCATATATTATTCTCTGTATTCTGACTTTTTTCATCATGTTATTTGAGTAAAGAAATGTTTTAGCCTTAGCACGGTAGAGGATGCTAGACTTATACTGAGTGTGGCGGTAACACCCATTGATTTTGTAATTAACACTTCCGCAAAATAAAAATTTTTAGCAGTAAAAATGGGGGTGTTACAATATAGAGCAAAATTAGAGATGACAACGAGGCATTGGGGGGACGGGGTTGCTATCCCATCTCTGAGTCTGAAATAAATCTCTCCAAATCTACCAAATTATCCTATTTTTACTAATGGAGATTTTCTGCTTCAATTTCTATGGGAATATATTTCCATCCTAGCTGTCATATTTGAAATTTTTTAATAAATTAATTTTTTATTCTTATTTTATTATTTTTTTTAGCAAAATATAATATTATAATGCATTTATGTATTTTATAATTAATTATTCAAATTAAAGATCATCTAAAAAGATGCGTGTTCTTGTCATAGAATATGTGTATTTTAATTTCATAAGATGTGTATTTATTTTTACATATACATGTTTATTTTTCCTACTTTAAAAGTATCAATGTTTAGAAATACTTGCAAATGTATAATCTTTTTAACAATGTACCAAAGTCTTACCTAATAAAAACTATATTTTTATTTATATACAAATGTAAGGAGAAATAAACATAATCTATAATTGTACTAGGGTACATTTTTTTTTCATAACAAGAATACTAATCCTAGAATATGTGGAACTATATTATAGAATGTTTACATTTTGTGAGAAGTATGTGCATTATTATAAGATGTGTACGTCTTTGCATACACATATTTATATCCTATAATATGTATAATTTCTTCCAAAAGATGTGTAGTATATTATTATAAGATATGTATTTGTTTTAAGACATGCACATTTCTTCCTTACATTAGTTTTCTTGGATGATGTATACTATGATTTGAAATATGTGAATTGTAGTACTCAAATGTATTTATTTGTTTTTAACCATGTGTATTTCTCCCTTTGACATGTATAATTAAAGGATGTGCAAATACATTATTGAAGATCTATATTTATATGATTGAAGAATGTGTATTCTTGTAGGATGTGTATGTTGCCATACACGTGTTTTTTGGGACCTAAAGTATACCATTATGCATGCCTATTTATATGAAATAATTTGGAAATAATTCTGGTATAATTTTTTAATGGCCTAACTTAAATATTAACTTAAAAATAGTTAATATTAAAATTTTACAAAAAATAATGACAACATCCATATACACCAAGCTTTGTGCATGCACACATAAGATGTAAATTATTGGTTTTCCACTAGAAGTCCATCAATCTTTCTATTCTCAAGCACGACTTCTATAATTGTACCATTTTGTACCTTTAGTTAACTTGTCTTTTAAAGAATCTCATTTAATGAATTTAGTTATTTTTTTTGAAACTATCTTGATTTTGGGTGTTTTACATGTAACATAATGCACACAAACTACTTAGGTATTTGATTAATTGAGGGCTAATAAATACACAAAAATATAATGATATCTTAAGTTTATTAGAGCATTTGGGTGCTCTCCCTTACCAACTTGTGGTTGTAAACCTATATTCTTCCTCTTAATCTACCACTTTCTCTTCATCCTCCTCCTCCTCCTCCTCCTCCATCCTGACTCTTAAATCCTCTCATTTATTTCTTCTTTTTCAACTAGTCTTGTCCCCTTTTGCTAACCTTTTGGTTTGATCTCTCCTACTTTGGCCCAAACCATGAGTAATAATATAGATGAACTACTTTCATATGTGATGGAGAAATTAATGCCATTCAATAAGATTGCCATCTTCTCAAAGGATGGATATGCTAATAACTCATGATAACTTAGGGAAATGGTTAAAATTTTATCCTATTGTAAATTTCATTAACTCTCATGAAATTAATCACGGGGAAAATTTGGAAGTTGCAAAGGGAACTAAAAGTCACGATAACCGGCTTAAATACTTTCAAAGTAGATCACAATACCTATAAGGAGCTTGAATTTGTAGTAATCAATGGCCCATGGAGCATAAGTGGTGATTTGCTAGCCATTAAGAGACATTTGCCAGACAAGCTATTGGTAACTTATCAATTCTCCAAGTTTGAGCTATAGGTGCAAATTCATGGCTTGCCACAACACTTACTTACACATATTATGTTAGACATAGCTAGCCATATAGGTCAAGTGATAAATCCTTCTGATCAAGAAATCATTAAATGGAAAAACTATGTTAGAGTTAAAATATTATGGGAAATGGAACCACCTTTAAAATCTTCATCTTGCATATGGATTTATAGTGTTTTCTAAATATATGTCCAGTTCCTATGTTAGTGCTTACCACTTTTTTTCCCATTATTGTGGAAAAGTGGGTGAAGCCATGAAGGTTAGCTTGACTTCTACTCCATCTCAACTCCATTAATTTGGATTCATGGTATGCTAAATGAAAAAAAAATTCCATCAACTCATCGAACCACGATTTAATGATGCTTTGAGTGTTAACAACAATCCTAACATAAACCAACTTGACCATAGAAACCTAACCCAAACTCTTCCACTTCTCTTGACTACACCATTACCCCATTCTCTCCCATATTTCTTACCCATGCCTATAATCTTGTGATTCCAACTCTCATGTTCAAAAATCCTAATTGTCCTATGCTATACATTCTCAACAAAGTTATGGTTCATTTCATGGATATATACTTTGATGTTGACCTGTCTCCTGTTCCTATTTCTCTCCTAACTCTCATGCATGTCCCTCATAACTTAACCATGCACAATAATCCAACCAAACTAGGGATGTAAATGGGGCAGATAATACCCAAAATCCGACGGATTTTATCCGATGGATATGGATATATATAATGATAAACGGATATGGATATGGATATGGGTAAGGGTTGAAAATACCTAGTGGGTTTGGGTATAAATACGAGTACGGGGTATCCATATCCGTATCCGTTTACCCATTATATATTTACCATTTTACCCTTATATTTTTATATAAGAATAGTTTATAATTAGGAATTAAATTGTCATTTTACATTTAACCCTACTTAAAATTCTTACATATTACCAATTTGAATTATTTGATAAATGATAATTTCAGAATTTAATTATTTGAATTTATTTCCCAATTCCCAGACTAGTAGGCTTAACAACTTTACCTCCTCATTGCCTCACACTGCTCACATCGACACATCCTATATGGCTCTCTCTCTCCCCGACTCCCCGTCGTCCCTATATCCCTGACTCTTCCTCTTCGAGTCTTCGAGTCTTCTATCTCTGCCGATCTGCCTATACCATTTCCATTTTCGGTCGCTAATCCGCCCACCGACGAGATCCTTCCAATTCTCGGCGAACTTAATCAGAGATTCAAAGACAGAGTTCGACATTAACGTCGGGGGAACTGACAAAGACATATTATCATCATTCTCTTCACGTTGGGGGCACTGACTAACTAATCACTATAATTTCCTTAAAGTATGTAAGTTTCCTCTTCACTCAATTCATATATTTCGCAAAATCACAGATTTATGCTTCATATTATAATTTAGGGTTTTTATATATGTTTGCTAATGCTTGCTGTTGCTGCCTTGCTGGTTCAATGTTCATCCGTTCATAGCATGTTATTTTTTTTATTGACACAGATAGTTGATGGATTATGAAATGCAAAGGATTCATTAATGGAACGGATTAAAATCATTCTTAATCACACTGTGGCAACAACGCCTAATTTACCGGAGAATTGATGCTAACATTACTTATTTTTATGAAAAGGAAGACTTATTTAATAAGCAGAATATAAATAAATAAATAAAGACATATTATTAACAGATAAATAGACTATTATAATTTAAATAAAATTATTGTTTAATCAAGAAGGAAGAAGATGGTTGTTTAATCAAGGAGGAAGAAGGATTCTGAAACTGGAACAGTGGATAACGTTTAGTAACTATCACTTCGGCCACCGAGGTCGGTCGATGGACAATAATGTCAATAAATACAATTATTGGTAATATTAAAATAATTGCTTTGCATATTATTAAGTAATGATCTAAAAATATACTAAATATTTTCTCAATATATTTACTGTAATAAATCTCGGGTGAGATAAAATCGGGCGGACACAGATATTCCTCTACTATTCAGTAATACTATTAGATTAGTCACTTATTACTCCCACTGTCTAAATAAAAATATAAATATAGTAGAGATACCTCGACATCATATCTTAAGTGGTAATGTGTGTGTATATATACACACACACATATAATTGAGATAGGACTTAAAAGTATGTCGGTTAGAGTATAGTAGATAATGAATTTAGAGAATAAGTCGTTGAAATGGTATATGACAGCAAAGAAAAACTTACATATAAATTAGGATAATTATTATATTGTTGTATTTTGTTTATTTTGTCATGAGATGCTATACATATCAATAAGAAATCTACTATTTCTGCACATTGAACATCTATATGATTTAATTTAACTCACCGTGCCTAAAATACCTTACCAAAGTATGTAGTTGTATAAACTATAGGAAAAATGCTACGATATGATGATAGCTTATGAGTTTAGGCATAATGCATAATATAATCATCAGTTTTAAAATATATACTGATGATTATATGACTTGAATATCTTTAAATTTCAAAGAATGTTATAGATTTGTGGTAAAATCACCTTTTTACACTTTCTTCTTGTATTGTTTGTGGGTGAAACTTTATGTACTGTTCCTTTTATTTATTACCATTTGTGTCCTGTTCGTTTTATTTATTATTAATTTTTGTACTAGTATACTTTATTAAGTTAATAAAGTCAGCAAATCTCCATTAGCTAAGACAGTGTTCTAAAAGATCCAGAAGTATAATTGAGAGTCAAAGACAACTACTTTATATGTTATATGAGTAGAGTTTACAAATGAATTCTATGTCAATACAATATCTTGGATAAATTAAAAGATATTATTAGTACATAAATATAGAATTTTTAATGATGCTACATTCGAGAATACATAGCAACATACTCTTAGATGTAGGGTGTGAATACCTATAGATGCTCTAAAGTATGTTGTGGTAGGTCGAGCATTGTAAGCCGTAGACATGAATGTATAGTATTTAAGGCTAAAAGGTTTCATTGATACATATAGATGCTCTTGTGTCTTGTTAAAGAAACAATTGAGTACTATGTTGATATGTATTTCGTCTTTATAGTGTTTGGGATAATCAAATTATTTGATGGCATCGAGTAGCCAACCCAGTACCAATTCACAAAGTCTACCACCACACTCTTCTGCTGTAGCTAGCAACCCTACACCTAGTGAACCATCAACCAATGAGGAGGTAGAAGAAGTGCCTGAACTTGCTTTAGTGAGAAAAAGGAAAAAAACTTCACTTGTTTGGGCGCATTTTAATGCAGCAAAGGTTAAAGGCGTGAAAAAAGTAATATGTAAAAGTTGTAATAAAAGTTTAAGTAGTGATCTGAAAAATGACACTTCCCATTTACATGAACACATGAAGAAATGTATAGGCTATAAGCCTATACAAGGAGTAGGCCAAAGTAAGTTGAACTTTGATAAGAAAGGGGATGGAAAAGGAAAGCTTATGTTTGTGGAATTTAATCAAGAAGTTGTAAGGCATGAGTTGTATAGCATGGATGTTATGCATGAGTATCCACTTTGTATGGTAGAACATAAAGGCTTTAGAAGATATTCATCGACTCTTCAACCATCCTTTAAAATGATTTCAAGGAATACTCTACGAAGTGATATATTCAAGATGTTTGATTATGAAAAAAGCAAAACAATGTCGTTGTTGAGTAGTAACAATAGTCGAGTTGCAATCACAATAGATATGTGGACATCTCAGAATCAAAAGAAGGGTTTCATGGCCATTATCGCTCATTGAATTGATAGCCATTGGACATTGCAAAGTCGAATACTCAGGTATACTTAATCCATATTCATATATAGTTTTAATCTCTCAATATTATGTCATTATATGTTGTTCTTTGCTTTATTTGTTGTGTTATTCTTTTTTTAAAGGTTTATATATGTTCCAAGTCCACATACATCTGAGGTTTTATGTGATGTTTTGGTGAATTATTTTTTGGAATGGAATGTTGATACGAAACTTACCACATTGACTGTTGATAATTGTACGACCAATGATGCTTTGATTGGAGATTTGAAAGATAAAAATAGAATTAAAGTATTTTTTGGCATGTGGGAAGTATTTTCATATGCGTTGTGCTTCTCATATAATGAATCTGATTGTTAGAGATGGTACATAGATTATTCAACAAGCCATTGAGAATATATGTGAGAGTGTGGTGTATTGGAAAGCCACACCAAAAAGGTTGGAAAAATTTATGGAGGTTCGCCGACAAAAAGAAATTCCATATAGTAAAGCTTTGGTACATGATTGTAGGACAAAATGGAATTCTACATTTTTAATGCTTGATGTTGCTTTGGTGTATGAAGAAGTGTTTCTTCGTTTGACATGTTTGGATTCTGCTTTTAAATGTTGTCGTACTATTGTTGAATGGGATTTGACTCGTTCAATGTGGGAGAGATTAGAATTGTTTTATGATGTAACTTTGATGTTTTCTGGAAGCTAATATCCTACTGCCAATTTATACTTTCCCAAGGTTTGTGAGGTTAAAATGGCATTGATAGAATGGTTTGTTGATGGAAACTAAAATGCTAGAAAAGTTTGATAAATATTGGAGTGTGATTCATGGAATGATGGTTGTGGCCACTATTTTGGATCCAAGGTATAAAATAGCATTGGTAGAATGTTATTTTTCTATCATTTATGGGAGCTCCTGTGGTGAAGAGATAGAAAATATTCGTAAAATGTGTTATGAATTGTTTAATGAGTATGAGGAGAAGTTTAAGCATATGGAGAGAAGTGCATCAGCTTCTACTATTAGTAGCCAAAGTAGTGGTTCAAATGTTAGTAATGTGAGCTTTGGTTCTAGAGTCTCTCTTAAGGTCCATTATAACCAATGGTTGATGATTCAAGGCATTTCTAGTTCATTATACAAGACAGAGTTAGATTATTTTTTGGAGGAACCGGTTATACCACAGATGGATGACTTTGATGTTTTATCATAATGGAAGACAAATACCAAGTATCCTATTCTGAAAAGGATGGCTAGGGACATACTTGCTATTCTGGTTTCTACAGTTGCTTCTGAGTCAGCTTTTAGCACAAGTGAGAGATTTGTAAGTCATCATCGCAACCGTTTACATCCAAAGACTTTAGAAGCATTAATGCGTTTTAGAGATTGGCTCTGGGCAACTATATGGGATGATGGTAATATTTATTTTATACTTTTGATGTTTAAATAATTATGATATATCTATTGTTATATTTATTTAATTCTAATTTATTTTCTTTTACTTTTGCTAGATAATTAATTTAATGCGAGCTCGTGTTATCGTAGGTCTACCTTGCACAATGAGGAATCTGACTCCAATCTTAGCGAATGTGAGCTAAATATTATTAGTGATAGAAATATTTGTTCGTATTAAATTATTTTAAATATTAATGTATTTTTTATGTGGCAGATGAATGTATAAAATATGTAGGTTGGAGATGGAGAAGCTAATTATTGATTTTTAGCATGGTAAACATATTCTTTGTAGAATTTATTTTTAAATCTTAGAAATATTTATTCATTATACTAAGCTAGTTATTTTGAGCTACTATTCATATATATATTATCATTATGGATTTTTTAGGACCTCGTGGGAATAAACATTTTTCTTTGAATGTTATTGTTGAAGTACGTTGAACTCGTGATGAATTGATGATTAAGTTCTTCATTTTATGTTTGGACATATTTATCAACTATGGTGTTGCTTTAATTGTTTTGTAATTTGTAGGCTATCAAAAATTATAATCTTGCAACTATGCTGGACTAATTGTATTGTTATTATTTTTTTGGTAGTTTGGTTAAAAACCTACTATTGGTAACCAAACTTGTAGGTTTAAGACTTTATCATTGCTAGAGTGGAGCATGGCAGTTTGTGTATTATGACAGGTTGTTTGGTATTAAGACAAGTTGAAGACTTTATCATTACTTGTTTGGTATTATAATAGGTTGTTTTTTTGGTAGTTTATTGTGAAAGAATAAATTTAAACGGGTAATGGGTTTACCCGTTGGATAACGGATTATTTGTTGGTAATTTATAATTTATCGGGTAAATGGGTTATCCATCAGGTACGGATATGGATATATTAGTGGATATTCATTCGGGTATGGGTACGAATATGGATATGAGTTTTTTAATTGGGTTTGGGTATGGATATAGTATACCCGATCTAAACCCGCCTTGTTTACATCCCTAAACCAAACGGGCCATTGAAACCATTAACCCACCCATCATTACCCAACATCATGACCATATGGTATTAACCATGCATGTCACTTCAACCAACTAGGACTGTTGGTGGTAAGTATAGTAAAGAACGAAAACCAAACGATGAAATTATTGTGTCGTGAAATAATCGCTGCCTTAAAAGTGAATTAGGCTCAACTATAGTGTAATCGTTCAAATTTGTTCACTCCCAATGGTTCCTTCAACCTCGTGGACTCATGGTTGAAGGAATTGAGAATTATATAAGTTAATTACCTAGGATTTTGTAGGAAAAGAGGGAATGTGTCTTGTGAGGATGGATTTCGGTATTTTCCAAGTCCAAGCTACTACAGGTATTTACATGTAATTTCTAAAGTAACCACACTCATATCACTCATCCACTTCTACTACTCATCCCACTATATCATTAAAAAGTAGCAATAAGGTGGAGAACATGTGGAAAATGTGGATCATTTAGTGGGTATACAGAGAGAGTGGGTGGTTATTAAGAAAATAGAGAAAATGGGGGGTTACCAATAAGTGGATAAATGTACTCCACACCTAAATAGTTTTCTTATAGTTACATAAAAATCCCCTACTAATTGTGAGAAAACTCACAGTAAGTAAGAAAAGAACATCTTGAGCAAAGGAAAAGCTTCATATGTAAATATCAATAACTTTTGATTGAATTGATACATATAGAAATGAGGATACAACATAGTCTAAGTCATAAATTTTTCTTGACCTACCTAGATTTGAATTTCTTACTTATAACATATATTATACTTTTATATTATGTAATATATTCAAATTAAAAAAAATAAATTTGTGCTTTAAATAACCCTACGCATACCTTAGGTACTCTTGAGTGTTCTAGAAATAGAACTTAACTCTCTCATAGAAGTAATCTCACCTTCATGCCCAATTAGGTGAGTTTATTATGTGTTTCTCTCTAGCATCACCACATATGTTTATGGACTTATGAAGAGCTTCAAGATCACCCTTAAAATAATAAACACAATTTATCTAGTGTCTCAAAGCACCACCAATACTGCTTATAGATTCAAAATAAGCATATAACTCAAACTTAGAACTACCACACATGTGAATCCTTCAAATGTGTCTCAATAACAACACCAAAAATAGTTATGGATTCAAAAGAGTGTGCAAAAATATATAAATCACGTCATAAGGATGAGATTTTAGTGATAAAGAGTAATCATATAACTTTTTTTGACCTTATTGAATCCGTTGTATCAGATTGGGTTTGACACTAATGAATTTAACCAAATTGGGTATCCACTATACTTTCTTCAACCTCAGGGTTAAAGTCCATCCTTCTTGAAGATTCAACGATCACTTTCCTTGATAAGCCTTTCATGAGAGGAATTGGCAAATTCTTCTCTGAATGCATATACTCTAAAGAGATCACTCATTCTTTCAACATATTCTTGGTTGCACTATGTATGAAATTCAGATTCCATGGTGGAATGTGCTATACATGTTTTTTTAGAACATCCATGATATAACACCTCCACCTATTGTGAACACATAGCCACTAGTAGACTAAACTTTATTACCATTCACCCAATTTGCATTACAATAACCTTCTAACATGGTAGGAAATTTGTGAAAATGTAAACACCAATCAATTGTAAACTTAAGGTACTTGAGAAAATGATGATGAACATTCTAATGATAATCATTGCGATTGTGAGTGTAATGACTCAAGCGCCACACATCATAGTCTATGTCAAGTCTGGTATAGTTAATGAGGAACATCACCACTTCCTATAATCTTAACATATCTATATTAAGGTACACTATGACCCTTGATATTCTTAAGGTGTATGCTAGGATCATAGGTGCTACATCATTAAAACTAATAATTTCCAAGATTTTCTCAATGTAATGAGATTGAATTAGGGAGAAACCATTTTCAATCTTTGTCAATTTAATACCAATTATTACATCAACCTCACCTAAGTTATTTGTCTCAAATTGAGAATATAAGAAATTCTTAGTTTCATTGACCACCTCCATGTTTGTACTAAAGATAAGTATGTTATCAACATAGATACATATAATCACACAATTAGATCCAAACATCTTAGAGTAGGCACAAGTAAAGGAGGTATTCATTACATGTCATTATTCACTAAGGTTTGGTTAAGTTTTTTATACCACTATTTTGGGGCTTATTTAAGACCATAAAGGAACTTTCTCAACTTACAAACCTTATCCTCTTGACTGGGCACTAAACCATCAATAGGTTGCTCTTACCATTAATAAAGATTATCTTTGCATATATTTGATGTACCACAAGACCATAGATAACAACTAAGGAAACTAGAGTATTAATGGTGGATATCTTGGTCATAGGAGAATAATTATTAAAGTAGTTAATTTCCTTTTAATTGTATCCTACAAATACTGGTGTGGCCTCATATTTATCCACAAAACTATCTATCTTTAAATTATTTCTAAAGACCCACTTACTGGCTTACAACCCCTAGGTAAGTCAACTAGTTTCCAAGTTTGGTTAGAAGTTATATAATCAAGCTCACTTTTAATAGCTTCTTTCCATAAATAATTTTCACAATAATTAACTACCTCTTCGTATGTTTTAGGATATTCCTCTATTAAGAAAACTAATATATTAGAATCACGGATCTTATCAATGTTATACCGTTCTATTAGGAAGGTAGTAATAAAGTCTGGTCCAAAATTACTCTCTACTTTTTATTTCTTTTAGGTTCAATGTTACTTTCATCAACTAAAAAAACATAAGTATACAAAGAAGAGCACACATCACTGACAACAAAAGAACTAATATTATGCACATTATCACACCTTTTCACAGGAAAAATAATCTCAAAGAATTTAGCATCTCTATATTCACATATTATATGATCAATTAAACTCAAGAAACTATAAGAAACACTATTAGTAGCATAGCCAGTGAACACACAATCAAATGTTCATGTACAATATTTTACTTTCTAAATTCTGGCAGGCACACCTTGGCTAAACACCCCACACTTTGAAGAATTTTATGTTAGGGGGATATCCTTTTCATAAGTCATAGGGGATTTTATCTATATTTTGTGGGTAACTTTGTTAAGAATAAAACAAGATAAAAGAATAACTTCCCCCCGCATATATTTAGACATAATAGAACTAAGAAGCATGGCATTCATCATCTCTTTTAGAGTCTTATTTTTTTTTTCCTACAATACCATTTTGTTAGAGTGTATAAGGAACACTAGTCTCATTAATAATTCCAGTTTTCTATCAAAATTCTCTAAGAAAATCAGTTTTATACTCATCACCTCTATCAGATCTAAGCCTTGTAATTTTTTAATAATTTTTTAATCTAATTGAAATTTTCAACTTTAGCCTTGATGCATCTCAAAATTTATCAATGAAGGTCATATAATATCTTTTACCTCCTTTACTAGCCGTGTTTTAAAATTTTGCTAGGTTTGAGTGAATAAGATCAAACAATTCGGTGCTTTTATTTGAGATTGATTTAAAGGGATTTTTCGTACACTTGGCATCCACATAGATTGAGTACTTATAAACATTTTCATCACCTTTGATGTTAATAAGGTTCATGTTTATTAGTTTCTTTATAAAGGCTATATTTATGTATCCTAGCCGGTTGTGCCATAAGGCAATGTATTAAACCATGCCAGTAGAAATACCAAAAACACATGCAGTAACATGCTTAGAAACATAGTTTAGTACAAACATACCTGAAGCTAAGTAACCCCTTTTCACAAGCATCCCCTTCTTAGTGATCACAATTTTCATGTCAACTTTATTAAGTAAACCAATAAACATAAGATTCCTATGCATGAAAGGTACATAGAGCACATCATTCAATGATAAAGTTTTTCTAGATGTAAGTTTAAGGATGAAATTTATTTTTTGAGTACACTTGTTATTGTAACACATTCACATTTTCCAACATCTTCAAAGTTTTGGAAGAGTTCCTTGTTAGCACAATTTTTTTTTTGGAAACTCTTATATCTAAGAATTAGCCTATCTTGTTGTCCACCAGATTGGTTGTGATAAAGATAACAACAATCACCTCTTCATCTATTTTTTTTTCTTGATGAGTGGTAGAAGACTTTTGACTTGTTAGCCATTGCGGTAGAAGCACTAATCCACATTATGTCCCTACTTTCCATAATCATAACAAGCAATCTTTTTCTAATGATCCAACCTTTTTGTTGACCTGCATTTTACACTTTCATCCGTTTACCTTTGAACCTCTATACATGATGTTTAGATTCTACTTAGTTATCATTATCAATATTAAGGGAAAGAGTGCCTAAGTTATCCTTCAAGCAGTTTTCTTTCTTGGTTTGCATGTGGCTAATCAAATCCTAGAGATTAAGGAACTTCTTCTTATGCTTGAGATGGTTTCTAAAATCGGACCATGATGGAGGGAATTTCTCAAGCAACACACACATCTATACTATTTCACACATTTTCATTCATTCACCAAGCACAACAATCTCTAGATTCTCGTAAGCATGAATTTGCTCCATTATCGGCTTATCATATACTATTAGGAATTTCAACCAATTGTATATTATATATATTTTTCTTGTCTACTCTATCACTACCATACTTCTTTTTCAGTGCCTCTCATATCTTTTTTGCTGAATTTTCCTAAGAAAAAGTATCCAATAACTTGTTCAACATGTAAGTGAGCCAATGCATTCTTATATAGTTGTTGTCCTTATGTTATTTCAACTTAGCTTCTTTGCATTCCTTCTTTTCTTTGATTATCTGAGTGGTGAGCACTATGTTAGAAGTAGCAATTGTAGATATATGAGTTTTCAAATTGTCAGTGACATGAAGATAGTTGGATAACACATAGTCGACCAACATTCGTTAGAACATAATTAACAACATCTAGGACCATCACTTGTAGTTAGTTCCATTGAGTGGCTCAAATCTGTATGGATCAGGAACAATGTGGTTTATTACTTATGACATCGTTTTCTACTTTAATTCACTTTTAGATTGTTGGTGGTAATTATAGTAACGAACAAAGCTTGGAAGTTGAAATTATTATGTCGTGAGAGATCATTGTACTGAAAGTGAATTAGGTTTGACTATGGTGTAATCGTTTAAGGCCATTCATTCCCCAAGGGTTTACACAACTTTCCTCAAACTAATGCACTCAAAGTTGAAGGGGTAAATAAATTCATAATTTTATTAATCAGGAATTTGTAGGACAGAGAGGAATGTAGTTTGTGAGGATAGAGTTTGGTATCTCTAAAGGCCAAGCTACTATAGATATTTATAGTTAATTTCTGAAGTAACCATACTGATATCACTCACCCCACTTCTACCACTACCCTATTCCTTCTTTAGGAAGTAGTGGAAATGTGGAAAATGTGAATTATTTAGTGGATATATGGAGAGAGTGGGTGGTTATTGAAAAATATATATAATATGGGTTGTTACCAAAAAGTAAAGAAATGGACTCCAAGTAAGATATTGGATCGTATAAAAATACCCAAACCCACACTCAAATAGTTTTCTTATAGTTACCCAACAAGGACCACTGAAACCATTGAGCTATCTACAGTTACCAACCATCATGACCACATGGTGGATGCTAATTGCATCTATGATCCACCCGATATCCCCATGACCATAGAAACTAACCCAATCTCACCCAACCATATCATTCAAGCATCATGTACCACCGATCCACCCTACCCATCATCTAAACCTATAGAACCAAATAATGATAGCAATATGTCATCCTTCCATCCACATTCACGAAAGTTTAGTAAGAACTTTGCTAAGATAACATAGTTGCACACTATGAAAACTAACATATCCATTACAATACCCATAACCCCATCTAAAAGAGACACAACAATTCACCTTTACAACCTTAAAACTCCGTAACCTAAATTCCAAGCAACATACTCAAACACCTCAACTCATAGGCTTTGGTGACATGCCCTAAACAACAGCAATTCCCATGATCCTATCTTGGAATTGTCGCAAATCTAGGATTAAAGAAACAATTCTAACATTGAAATCATTCCTAAACTGTATCAAACCTTCCATTCTTTTTCTTTCTAAAACCGAATTTTCTTCACCCATCTTCCAATCCACCATCCAAAAACTAGGATTTCCTCACCACTTCATTGTTCTAATGCAAGGTTAATGCGGAGGTCCTTATCTATATTGGAAATATATTGTTGATGCATCTATCCTCAACCACTATTACATCCAAATAAACCCATCACCACCACACCCCTTTCATTCTTTCAATGAAACCTTTTATTCATTTATAGACCCTCAATGTAAAACTATTCCTCCTTTTGGTCCTACCTCTACTATTTTGCTTAATCCACCTTAAACTAGTGGGTTAATGTGGTGACTTTAATGAATTAGATTACAACATGAAAAAGTGGTTGGGAATGACATATGAAAGTTAAGTTACAAGGTTTTGAGAAATAATAAATTCTTGTGTTTTCATTGCTCTAAGTTTTCTATTGACCAACTTACACTTGGGAAAACAAGAAATAAATGTAGTACAACATTATAGAAAGGCTTGACAAAGCCTTTTCTTTTGTTGAGTGGGTTGAATACTTCCTAAATACATCCATATCACATTTATTTTTGTTATATAGTGATATTAACCAGGTCCTTTTATGTCAAAACTTTCCCATAAGATGCTCTTGATTTCTCAATAGTTTTGAAGCTCATTGGGCTACTCATCCAAACTTCTTATTGAAACTTACCCATTTATGGATTCAAAACTCTATGGAGATATCTCTATTCCATATAAATTAAAAAAAATGCCTTCCCATGCTCAAAAGTGAGCTCAACAGACATTTTAATCCTTAAAAATTGAAATATATTCCACACTCTTTTAAAAAAAATATCCAACTCAACTTGGTAGACAATAACCCTTTGACCAAGTGTACAATTATGAGAAAATGTAAAAGTAAAATTTCAAGTATAAGAGTGAATATTTGTGGAAGTAAGAATATGATACTTTTATTAAGTATGCATATAGGACCTTTTACACTTTCCATCATCCTTGGAAAAAAACTCAACCATTATTTGGATGACAGACATTGTACAACTATCTACTTATCATTAGTTAGAAGAGGAGGACGTGTATAAGTTACCACCCAATGATTGACTATGAGTTTACCTTTGCCAACTTATAGGTTTCCATACTGACGAGTACCAAATCCCATCTTCACTCATGTGTTCTTCCTAACATCCCATCTTCACTAAGGGATGTTCTAACTATTCCCTAACATCCCATCTTTTCTCATGGATTCTCCCTCAGTCCATACAATAAAATATTTCTAAATAATTACTTCGTATGTGTAATGATATGTTGACATTGTAACATTTCAGCTTATAAAATTGGTAGGATGTCATCTGCCCCAATCTAGATATTCACATCTTCTAATTTCATGTGCAAATCAACTAGAAGAGGAATTCTAATAGAATTACCATCCAAAGAAAGCATCATATCCAAACACAACCTATTGAGGTAATAGGTTACGAAGTTTGATTATTATATTCATTACCAAGGCCTTTTGGGCTTCCGCATACTCCATATCTTTTTCCCCTCTTGCTAATATTTTTTGCAATAATATGACTACCCTAAGTAAGAAGAATTGGATTAGATAATTATTATATCGTATATTATCACTTAAGTAATAAGAATTTAATCTAAAATTGAAAAAGTTTGGATTATCTCATTTATGATAATTACAGGGTTACTCGACCATCCAACAAATTTCCCAACTAGTAAGCACATTACGAACATATCCTCTTCTTCATGATTATATGCTACATCAAGTGGCACTGTCTCCATTAAATATGCCTCAAGGATATTATAAATTGAGATATTATAAAAAAAAAACATTTCTTCATCATTTATCTCCGTATCATAAAAATTATAATATTGAATAAGGAGGGAGAGAGAAAAGTGAAGGAAAATAGGGGCATGGGAGAAAGTCACATAATTTCCATAAATAATATTGAGTCGATACATTTTGATTTGTCTATTTAATATATAATCCATCCGTATAAAAAAATAAAGTTATTTTAATAACTTATATATATTTTTAAATCTAGTTTTAAAATTTTAAATATACTATTCACTAAAATTTAACAAATTATTTAATGCGTAAGTAATGAAAAAAAAATGAGAGCGAAATGAAAAAGTAGATTATAACTTTTTTAAAAGTGACATTTTTTTATATAAAAAATTAATAATAGAAATTATTAAATTTTGTAGGGAGGGAATAGCTTTTAACTTGTTCATTTATCTAGGTTGATGTTCCTTATGAAATACTACACCCATTTTGTAAAAGAAAGCCTTTGCAATTTTTTTAGAATAAATTGTAATTATTGATTTCTCTTAAAATATAATATATAATGATATAAAAGTATATTTGTTATATTCGAATTTGGAAATTATTTTCATGAATTTTTTATTTATAATTCTAAACAATAAATAGTAGAAGATATTAATAATTAAATTCTATCTTAAAAATATGTGATGACTTTTTATAAAAAAAAAAATAGGGTGAGTGTACAATAATATTGTATATTTAATGAACAACCTATATAAAACAAGCGGAAAGATAGTTGGCTTTCATTGAAAAACACGATTATGTTCTTGTACAAGTATATAGTAAAAGATAAATCACATCCGTTATTTCTTCAATAATTCTAGAAAGTGAAATGCGACTATTTTTATTTTTTAATTTATGACAAAGGCGGGTTGGTTGGATTATTTTTTGTAATATCGATACTCTTAGTTTCACCGTCGAAGGAGGTTGATTTTCCTTACAATTTTTTTTTAAAAATAAGTAATTATTAGAAATAATTATTTTTGATAAATAAATTTAAATAAGTTATTTATAATGTAAATTTTGTTTAGAATGGTACAATTTCGTGCTCCTGGAATCATTTCTCGTAGCTAGGTCCAACAAAAAGATTAGAGAGAGAGAGAGAATCACGTACAGAAAGAATAGAGAGCATCACAGTACGTATATATATATATTTAAATATTTAAATACAGCCAATTATTAGTTGCATGCAAGCATACAACGCATTTGTGCCAATAATAAATCCTGAGGCGGCTCAGTAAAATATTATTAATTTGTCGTAAAACAGGAAGGGAAAACGATTTGCATATGATACTAAATGTCAATTACAAGGCATCAAATCGCGTTAAGCGCCAGCCCATGCACCCGGCCGGTAGTATTAATTATTTATTTCATTTGGGGCGGGCGACGACACCGGGCAATGCATGTGCCGCGCGCGAAGAACCTGGGTCGACGGACCGGTTCACGGTCGTTCGCTCGTTTTGTACAGCGCTTGTGCGTCCGTCATGTTCAATTGTTTAAAAGCTGTTTACTTCACGCCTTCCTTCCCCCTACCCAGCAGCCACAGGCCGACCACAGCGTGTCATTAACTATCATTTTAGTTCATTTGTAAGCCATCATCGATCTGGTTGATTGATCTATGTATAATTTAAGCATGATTGACTCGTTGTGCATCGACCCATAAGTAAACGCCTCCTAATTAGAATTTTTCTATTTCATGCTGCGTGATTATTTGCGCGACAGGAATAGCCTATAAGCATGTTCTTCGCGAATGTAGGTCGTATGCAGATGGTGACCCCTTGACAGCTTGAAATGAATTCTAATTACTTTTAAAACACTATTTAAGGACGATACCTATCCTACACAGAAGATTGCACATGCAAGATAGGTTTAATCCGTTAACACCAGCAAGATGTCAATATTTAAAAAAGAAAAAAAAAACCCTAAAATATCTCTCATTAGGATTCTTAGAGAAATAAAAAAACTTATACCATAATACTTCTATTTTTTTTCTCTAAAATTGATACCGATATTAATATACTTTTAATATATATATAATCATAGTGGGTGTATTTTTTTTAAAAATATATGTAAGCAAGTTGAACCTATATTTTACGTGCAATCGATTGTAAGGTATAGATATTTCCCTTGAGAATATTTTTAAAAGGTTTATTTAGATTAATCAAGGTTAAAAAATATTCCTTCATTCACTCCAATTTCTCTTATTTTTGTAACTTCCAATTTAAAGGTAATAGAGGCAAAAGGGGAAAAAAATATTTATCCAATAAAAATACCCCAACCCTAGGTATAATGGTCATTTATTTTATTTTTTTAACATCTATTCTCCACAATTGAAATAAGGTTAAATGAACATTCATCTTGATTCACCTACGTTAAATTAACATCAATCAACAAATATTTTAAAATATTCACCTCGATTAACTTTTATTTTATTCACCTAACTTAACTTTTAATGTTTATCCTCACATTGATTTAATCCAATCCAGATTAATACTTAGTATTACAATTTTGAATTAGTGTCTTATCCATCTTTTTGATTTTTTTTTTACTATTTGATCTATTGTTGACCATACCCTATCATAGTACCCCATCTATTTCAAAAATAAAAGTCTTTATATACTTTGTAAACATATACTTTAATTATTTTTTTATTAAAGTATAATATATTATAGTCTCAATATATAATTATCACATTTATGTTAAAAAATAATTTATGACATTAATTTTAATATTTTTCTAATATATTAATAAAATTTTGTTCTTGAAATTTGTGACATATATATATATATATATATAGAGAGAGAGAGAGAGAGAGAGAGAGAGAGAGAGAGAAGCATAAAAACAGAAAGTAGGACCCATAAGACCCGAAATTCTTCGTCGTCAGCTGATGATAGCGATCGATGAACCCATTTGGTAAGTGGCTACCGAACGCTGCGGATGGTGGAAACGAACAGGCCGGAGAGGGTTGTTCGGTTGTGCCATTCTGCAGTAAATCATAAAAACAGTTTACAATATACCTATGTATAAGTGGGGTCCATCCTAATAAAATGCCAAAATGTAACCTTTCATCCCACTTTATTATATCCTTAATCATGCTAAAAAATCTGTACTGAAAAAAAAAAAAAACTCAGAAATCGGAACGTCAACATCGACGACCATAAGTATTTGAGGAGTGTTTCCATTATTTACTGTTTGAAGTATTTTTAACTTTATAAGAAATATTTCGAATGACTCTCACTAGAACTAAACAAATGGTTGCGTCTATGCCCCCCCCCCCCCGGCTTCAGATATCAGGATGATTTTGTAATAATCCTCGTGAAAATAAGCAACATACAAAAGATCTATATAACTTCCTACCAGCTAATATATACTTGATCTTTCGGAGCCCATAAAACCCTTAAGGTATTATTTTCATATAGTGTGCGATCTTACCCACAAATAAGTAATTTCCAACATAATAAAAGCTGAATAATCTAAAGCTTAAATTATATTCTTCATTACTATCTTTGAAATGTAAATAAAAAAAATATACAACATCCTTGAAACTAAGTTATCATTCAATATTTATTTATAATATTAATAACGTACAATTTAAAGTTAATCTACTAAAGCATTGATTAACCAAAAGCTATATAATGTACGCCAAAACATTCAAAACTTTAATCATGATGATATATGTTTGCGGAAACATTATACATAGACGTTTTATATTACTCAAGCAAACAATGTCAATATATATTTTAGTTTTATAAAATTTGTTATTATTTTATAAATAAAGTATTTTATATTTTATGTATATATACTAACAATTGGTATGATCCATACTAAAGTAGATATAAAGTTTGGTTATAAAGTTTGTATTGCATGGTAAAATGTTAGTAATCAAGTATAACCCTATATCTCTCTATCTAATTCTTAATGATAGAATTAGAATTAAATTATTATGGATAAAAGCATGTGTGTTATGTGATGGAAAAAATAAAGGAGATAATTTAATTATTTCTTTAATAATTATCTCATTTTTTCTTATTTGAAATTGAGAGGAAAAATGACGTTGGTTACCATAACTAACTTCACACATCATTTTTGCATGTCACCTTTGTGTGCAATAGAGGGTGTACTGCAGATTTCTCTCCTTTATTATTTTGCAGAAACAAAAAGTTTCCTTTTAAAGACATATACATATACATCCATTAGAGAGAGAGAGGAAGAGGCAATTTCTTCAATTTTCTTAGTAATTTATGTGTGAAATCAAAGAAAACGAATAAATCTAAGGAAGGTTGCTATTGTTGTTACTCGTTATAAGTATGCACCACTGGGTTTGAGGAAAAGGGAGTGGAACTATAAAATTTGACTCCAAAAATTACAAATCATGAGTTCATTTCATCTTAAATACGCTCCCAAAGGAATATATGCATTCAAAGTCACCTACCATACACAAAGGAAGAAATGATCAATTAAAACTCATGATCATGTGTGTAAAAGAGGAGGACATACTTTTGATGGATCATAGGGAGGATGTGATGATAACAACCAAGAGTAAGGAAAGCAAGAGGAAAGTAGGCCAAAAGGATAAAGGCAAGATACCATCCTAATGTGAGATTTAAAAAAAAGAAGAAGAAGAAGCAATTTAAGTGTTTTTTTCTGTAAGAAGAATGGACACATAAAGAAGGATTATTAAGTATAAAACATGGCTTGTAAATAAAGATAATGTAACCTCTTTGGTATGTTTTAAATCTCATACAATAGATACAAATAATAATACTTGGTGGATTGATTCTGGTTCAACACTCCATATTTACAATTCCTTGTAGGTTATGATGAGGATGAGGGAATCAGTGGGTAATGAACGAAGTATCTTTACCGGTAGCAAGATACGTGTAGAAGTTTAAGGAATAAGCTCATTTAGACTAGTTCTATCTAGTAGTTATGTATTAATGCTAGACAAAACATTTTATGTTCCAAGTTTTAGTAGGAACTTTATTTCTATATCAAGACTTGTACCATTTGGATACTCATTTGTTTTAAAAAGCAATTTAGTTTGTTTGTTTTATGAACTAAATTGTGTTGGGTATGGTACATTATTTGAAGGTCATTACTCTATTGATTTAATGCATGATGATATGAATATTGCAATGAATTTGAACATTAGTTAAAAAAGACGTGTTATGAATGAGGAATCATTAATGCTTTGGCACATAAGATTATATCATATCTCCATTGAGAGAATAAGGAGATTAGTGAATGATGAAGTACTTGGTGCCCTAGATTTTACTAACTATAGAACTTATATAAATTTATAAAAGGAAAACAAACGAACAAGTCTAAAAGAAGTTCCAATAGGAATTCTTAACTACTTGAGATTATATACATTGATATTTGTAATCCTGATATGGACTCATAAAGAGATACTTCGTCTCATTTATTGATGACTGTTCATGATACATGCATCTCTACTTGATGAACAATAAGTATGAAGTGTTAGATGATTTAAAGTGTTCAAAGATAAGGTAGAGAAATAATGTGACAAGTAAATCAAATTCGTGAGGTCTAATGGAGGTGAAGAATATTATGGTAGGTACATTGAGGATGGACAAGCACTTGAACCATTTGCTAAGTTTCCTCAAGAGAATGGGATAGTTTTCCAATACACTATGCCTAGTTTACCAGACCAGAATGGCATATCTGAGAGAAGAAATAGGAAATTATTAGATATAGTGTGGAGTATGTTTAGCAACTTCAATTTTTCTAAATCTTTTTGGAATGAAGCACTTAAGACGATAGTATATATTTTTAACCAAGTTCCAACTAAAGTGGCGTATAAGACACCATTTGATTTTCTCAAGGATTGGAAGCCAAGTTTAAAACATATGAGAGTTTGGGGCTATTCATATGAAATAAGAATCTATAATCCACAAGAAAGGAAGCTAGACCCAAGGACCATAAGTAGATATTTTTTTGGATATGTTGAAAGGTTGAAGGGTTATAGGTTCTCTTGTCCATCACATTGTACTATATTTGTGGAGTTAAGAAATACTAAATTTCTTGAACATGTATGACTTAATTAGTGGGAGTGATTAGATCAGGAATCCGATTCCTGAACCTGCTCATTTGTTAGAAGAAGCTTTCACTTCATATGATAGAGTGGCTTTTGTTTGCTGTGCACTTCCAATTTCAATCATAGTTGAATGATAATTCAATGAGGCTCCACAAGATACTAACATAAATAAGTTAGATCAGGTTGTTCAGTAAATTCCTAAAATTGTTGAACAACCAGCTATTAAGCAAGCTCCTCCAAAGGATGTTGGCCGAGATTTAAAAAGATCTACTACGAAAAGAAGGTTAGCTATACCTAGTTATTATTATGTGTGCTTACAAGAGTCTGAGTGTGACATTTATACTATTGATGATCCGAAACCTTTTCGCTTACTATGAATAGTTAAGAATTTGAGTTATGGTATGATTCTATGAAGGAAGAGATGAATTCCATGAATCTGAACAAAGTTTAGGATCCTATATAGTTACTTGATGGAGTTAAGCCTACTAGTTGTAAGTGGATCTTTGAGACCAATAGAGACTCATCAAGGAACATTTATAGGTATAAGGCTAGCCTAGTTGGTAAGGGGTTCACTCAGATAGAGGCAGAGGACTATAAGAAGAATTTATCTACTGTGTCTACTAAGGATTCCCTAGGCATAGTTATGGTATTAGTATCTCATTTTGATTTTAAACTACAATGGTGAGGTTGAGGAGGAGGTATACATGAAACAACCGAAAGGGTTCTCTTATCACAAAGATAACAATCTTGTATGCAAGCTTAAGAAGACTATATATGGATTGAAACAAGCTTCCCGACAATGGTATCTAAAGTTCCATGGTGTGATTTCTACATTTAGATTTGAAGAGAATGCCATGGATCAATGTACATACATCAAGGTTAGTGGGAGTAAGGTTTGTTTCTTGGTTTTATATGTAGATGAAATTCTATTTGCATGTAATGAAAAAGGGATGCTATATAAGGTGAGATAAAGGAATTCAAATGTAATGCTTACTTACAAGTCTAAAGAGTTGGATTAATTTTGGTGGTTAAGGCATGGTTTCACCCAAAAATGAAGTGATAAAGTCTTAGATTAGCTATGCTTGAACCAAATTGACCCATCAAAATCCAAAAAGATCTGATCATTGAAGTTAACCGAAACCTAAAATCACCCAAACACAAGCTAGCCCTACCCAAACCTGACATGAATTGTTAAATTAACCTGAACTTGAAATGAATCAAACATGATCTAGCTCATTTTGATCCCGACCTGACCTGGTAAAGTAACCCAATACAACCCAATTATGGAAAAATTTGAACCCGAACAATAAAATGATATGAAACAACCCGAACCTAAAATAATCCAACTCAACCACAACTGATCGATAAAGGAAATGAACCACAAATAACCATACCTGAGAACAACCCATTCCATTACAACTCGACCTAAACATGATATGTCTACTTATGGTGAAAAATTATTTCACATATGATTTAAAAAAAGTAGTTTAGTTATGGCGAAGGACTAGTATATGTATGACAAAACATGAATTGTATTATACAGTGAAACATTAATTATATTTTATGATATGCAAGATAAGTATAATGTTGAGGAATATTAGTTTATTTATGGTGAAAGATCATTTTATGTATGCTGAAACAAGAATGATGAAAGATAGGTATGATAATGATGAAAGATAAATACAAATTAATTTTTAAGTCAAAACTTAAAAGTATATTAGTATAGATGTCTATTTGTAGGAAACATTCAGTAACATTATTATATAATTGTTTTATATTTTATAATTAAAAAAATTTCATTTAAAAAAAATTGATAGTGTTATTACAATGTCGTGCATGTTACATGATGTGCTATTATGATGGGTTGTAGCGTATGGGTATTACTGTTTAGGGATCATTTGGTACAAAAGAAAAAAAAAAACTTCCTTAGTAAGATGTACTTCCATGGAAGTAACTTGTTGGAAAGTTCTTCCTTGGAAGTAATATAATTTTATATTTAGTTTACTATTATACAATCTAGAAAGTAATAGTATTTTATAGTTAGTTTACTATTATACCACTCAAGAAGTGGTACATAAATTACAACAACACCCCTTAATAATAAATATAATTATTTTTTACTTGTAAAAATGAGGGTAAAACAGTAAATAACTACCTAGAAAGTAGAACTTACTAGGGTCTAAGTAAGTCACATTCTAAGGAAGTACATATAAAATGATGTCAAAAGGAACTAGAACTTATTGTTAACTTTTACTTACTACTAACCAAACAAACTAAGTACTACTTCATTTCTTTACTTACTTCCAACCAAATAACTCCTAAATTGTCATCAGAAATGACAAGAATAGTTAATTTAAGTTATAAAATAATTAAAACTAAAGAGTAGTATAAAAAAATTCAAAAGTTATATCGTAAATGTATAATGATGCTTATTTGTAAAAAAAATATTAAATTGCTAAACTATACTTATTTGAAAATGAGGGTAGTATATGTAGTGTTAGTTTAGTTTGATATCAACATTAAAATAAAGAAAACAATCAAGCAACATTATTAATGTTATGACTATATACATTTTTTTTATCATCCATAATTATTGATGAGCTTCTTAGTAAGAAAAAGAATAATAAAGAATCTTTGATGAATAAGGATAGATTGATGCCTTAAACCTATTATCCTCAATTTATTTGTATTGATTTGATCTTTATAAATTGATACTCTTTAATCTGAATTAAATCTTTTAATTAATTGTAATTATTAATTTCTATTAATATTATCATATTGTTTTATAAAAATAAAATATTAGCAGTATTAGAATTATTATCATATCTATCTCATTAATTACATATTATTAATTTCATAAGTTATGAAAATGGATGAGGAAAAAAAGAAAATAAAATTGCTATATAGCCAAATTCTAAAACTAAAGTAAGAAACCAAAATTTTATAAAAATATGTATATTAGTGCACTAATTTTTTATTTTATTAATAATTAAGTAATACAAACTAATAATAATACAAAATAAAAGAAAATTGTGGCACAAAAAGATGTTAATATTTCTTTATCATAATAATAAAAATAATGATGATCATAATAGAAATAATACTAATAATAAATTTATTATGTTTTTATGCTATAATTTTCTTTTATAGTGTATTATAATTAGTTTATGCCACTTAATTATCAAGAAAAAATAAAATTAGTGTGCTAATATGTATATTTTTGAGAAAAAAATAGTTGTTTTTTTTGAATTTATAATTTAGGCATATAAAATTACTGGAAAAAAAATGTGTTACAAATATTTTGGTATACAACTTAAAGTAGAATAAAGCGTATGTTTGGATGCTCAAAAGTTAGTTTTAAGCAACTTCAATAAATAAATAAGTTTTTCGGATGAAAAAATTATTGAAGTTGGAAAGATCGTGGTAGTTTTGAATGACAAGTATTATTATGTTTTGAACCGAAAAACTCTTTTTTAAGAAGTTTGTTAGATTATCTTTTGGCTTTAAATACTAGAAACTTTTCAACTCTGCCCCTTCGGCTTCCTTATTAACTCTCGTCTAGTTTTTTTCAACTCTTATCTATTTTTTGCAACTTTCATAATAACTTTTTTAACTTTCAATTAATTTTGGAGCCTATTATATTAAAATCATCAAAGTAAAATTCATGTGGGACAATAAAATCTTAAATTTCAAAAAAAAAAAAAGTAATTTTCCTTTTAAGTTAGATAAGAATCTGGAAGAATAAATTATTTAATATCATCGAATGAGGAAAAAAAAAGGAACTTCCTTAATTCTATAATAATATATTTTGAATTTGAAGAACGTAATTAAGGAACACTATTATACAAAAAATATTTATTGTTTTTAAAATAAAGGTTTTTTGGCTGTATATTTTTGCTAAAAAAAATTAAAATATCGAATTTTAAATTTACATTTTATCTAATTTTTTATATGTATTTATAGTTATGTTATTTTCGATTCATAGGGTAATTTGTTCATTAAAAAAAAAAGAGACAAACAAACGTGCAAAATGCTTAAGAAAAAGTTACTTTCAGAAAGGGTGAAAGACTGAAAGTATGCCGCTACAGTTTCTACTCCCGCGAGCAACGTGAGACCGGACCAAGAAAGTAAATGAATAATGAAAGTCAATTTGAACGTAAGAATAAGGCGATCAAAAGCCTCGTTAGAACTCATATTTAATCATGTTTTGATAATTCATTCAAGTGGGACAGAAGAGGAGAGCCCTGTCCTGTAAGGCTGTAATTGTAATCCTTCCTTGCTGAATAATTGTCGCGACTCCCACCCTCTCTCTCTCTCTCTCTCTCTCTGCAGTCTAACCCCCTGCACCCCGTATATTTCGGTTTTCCACTTCCCCCTCTTTCCCTCCCTCGTTCTCCACCTTTGTTTTCTCCACCTCTGCGTCCTCTGTTTCTCCCTCCCGCTTCTCCCTTCTTCTAAATCTCTTTTCTTCTTGATCGGAATTCGAATAGAATTCCGATCACCCAGTTTGTTTTTTTTTTTGTTCGTTGATCGAACACAGGTAAATTTTAGTCTTTGCTTAATTTAGTGACGATTGATTTTTCTGCCAACGTTCATTTTTCATTTCCTGAAATTTTCAATTTTATTAAGTACGTACTGATCAATTCGCTTTGGGAATGATCATGTTGGTGGTGGTTTAAGATTGGGTGGTTCGTCGTGTTTTTTATCCCTTATGATATGATGATGATGATGGCGGCTTAGCATCTCGTCAATAATTTTACGGGACATGATGATACAAAGAACGGTAAGTGTCACTTCGTTCATCCCCTACCTCCTCCTCCGCATCTTCCTTTTCGGTTTATTTTTTTTAGTCGAATTTTGGGTAATTCCTTTCAATTTTTATTGCTAATACTATTTTGATGGATTCAATTTCAATCTGGTGTTAATTTTATGCAGAATTTTAAGGTTGGGATTAAAATTAACTAGATAGAATTTGTAGGCCCAGGTGTTCTTTTTTTTGTTTTGTTTTTCTGGCTCTCTTATTTTATGGTCGTAGTTTTTGCAACTTTTAAGGGTGACTGCTAGTGCTTCCTTTCATCGGGCTTGAAGTTTATATATAATATGCTATTATACTATATAGTATTTTTTTTTTTTTATCTGACGGTCAATATGGGCCAAAGGAAGGGGAGGATAGAACCTTTTTTTTTTTTTTTTGAGCCAGACAAAAATAAAGATGACGGTCGGAGGATGAAAATGTATGTAGCATGAAAATAGTTGACTTCCTCGGTTTACTTACAAGAAAGACCATTACATGGTCTTAAGTAACGCATGGCGTGTGAGGTGGACGAAAGGAGAGGTCTGTCACAGTTAGGCACTGTTTTATATAGATCATGGCGGGGAATGGATAGGCCACAGTATGTTTATTTGTTTTGAGTTAACCTAGTTTTTATTTTTAATTTCTGAATAATACCGTAAAGATCTTCCAATAAAAAAAAAAAAAAAAGCCGAGGATCCATATAATTTGTCTAGATCTATAGTTGTGAAAATTAGTTGTTGGTAACGGCGCAACAAGTACTCTACCCGACCGGTTACTTCTTAATCCCTCAACCAAATAATTCACATGTTTCTAATTTAAAACTACATTTCTTCTTAATTACTTCAGCAAATTGATTGAACCCAACCTTTTTCCAGCAGGACCCGTTACTGTCCGACGTAAAAAACCGACGATCGTGTGTCTGGGGCATACTCCAAGCCGCTTTTTTGCTAGCCATTATCTACGTTTTAGTCAACGTGGCCATAGTTCCGAGGTCACATAACGAGGTACGAGATCTATTGGTGATTAGTCATTCCTGTTACGTTAGTTGTCCTGTCTATATGTATGTATATAAAGCTTGCTTTTATAACAGACATAATTGCTCTTCTATCACTTCGTGTTACACAGAACCAGTTCCAAAAGAACTCGGTGTTTGTATCCAACAGCTCATTCTTACAGGAGGACGACGCTACCACCGTCCGACCGACTCAAGCTACTACCGATGATGGGACTGAGGTCTGTCTCTTTCTTTGCTAAGTATATCCATTGTGATTTACCGTCGGTAATTGGCATACACTTTAGTTTAGACCGACCCTGTATACGGTAAACATGGTAACGGGGAGTGGATGCACATGGCTCTTATGAACTCGCTTCAACTAAGGACTTGTTTGGTATGGGGTAATAGGGGTGGAAAAATTTCTCCTCTATTTTACATCTTTTATATTAAGTATTTAATAATAATAAATATATTTTAATAAAATATCCATTTTAGATTAAATTAATATCTAAAATGGGTATTTATTAGAATAAAAAAATTTAATTTTAAATAGACTATATAAGATATATAAAATATGGGGGTAATTTTTCCACCCCTATTACCCCCATACCAAACGAGCACTTATAATTTTTCTTCCCATAAATATTAATCTATATATTCAAGAATTATCGTAATCTCTAACTTAGGGTCTAGTAATACGTAGCACATGGATTATTCCTTGTTCAAATTGGGTCATACAACGTGTATGCCGGTCTGCCGGCCTAGCTTGGACTAGTTGTCATAGCGAGTAAAGACACACCCGCCCATGTATAACTCTCTTCTTCTTCTTCTTCTTCTTCTTTTATCATCGTCAAGCTTTGTCCGTTTCTGATCCGGAACATGTGCGTACGTATGTAAAACGTAATATATTTTAGTGAATGATATCCAATACGCTTCATAAAACTCCATGATCCTTGCGTCTTCAACACTCGTTAATTAGTACGTACCAGTAGGGCATCTGTTTCGTACTGCTAGTCTAATGACAAAAAATCGTCCAGAAAATCTTTTGGCGTATTATGACGGCCTTCCATAGTACGTACGTATCAAGAAGGGTCAAAACCTTCCGCTCCACCGACCGATGGAACGCACCATTTTGCCGGTGGGAGGAATTAGAAGAGGAGGAAGGGAGAGAGAGTGTTGGGGCCGGGATGGAGGGAGGGGGGGGGGAATCTTCAGATGGCATGTGCGTGACAATATATCTTAAGCCTTGAAATGCTTTGTACGTTAATGAATTAATTCACGTCCACGGTATTCGATCGCAAGTCTTCTACGGCGTGCCTAATCCCATTTCCTACGTACCAGGACTTTTGGAGGACATTCCAGTGGGCCCAAAACGCCGATTTCTTCTTCAACTCAAAGACCAACACACCGCATCTTCCTTCTAAATTCATCCCTACAAGTTGGGAAATATTTATCCGATCTCGTAATTAAGTTGTAAAAATAAGAGGGGAGGGTATATAACAGGCCCTTCATATCATTTGAACTTGAAAAATTAAATAATTATTTCCATCTTACCAAAGAAATTAAATAATTGCGCCCCTTGGCAATCAAGAGGTTTTCCCTTACTTTGGATCATTAGTTTCCGTATCAACAGGCACTTATAATAATAATAAACTGAATATAGCACGAATGGTCGGTACTTGATTTCTTACACATACATATATACGTACATACGTGCATGACAGGCCGATGTGGAAGAAAACTCGGGAATTGCTCCCAAAAGTCAAGTCCTGGAGGAAGCTAGTGCTTTAAGTACCGCCCGACCAGCAGAAACTTCTACTGATAATAGATGTGAGGTTTGTATCTTACCATATACACTTTGTTCTTTAATTCCTTCTCCTCCTTCTACGTAGCAGTTGTGTGAATGTTTCGTTTTAAGACCAAGTTATGCCTTGTTGATGCCCCTCTGAGTACGTAGCTTGTGGTCTATTAATTAGAATGAATATAGGCCGCCTGGTACCGAGTCACTGCCTAAGCTCATTGTAGCCGATACTTCTAACTTGGACATGAGACCGTTGTGGGGCAATCCTCAGGTAATTAATTAATTTATTTCAAGCTTATATATATATATATATATATATATATTCAAGTGTTGAGCAAGGGTTTTTGATCTATATATGAATGAATTTTCCCTGAACTGTAGAATACGAAACCTCCGAGGAACTTGCTCGCTCTTGCCGTTGGAATCAAGCAGACGAGATTGGTTGATGAGATGGTTAGGAAGGTATATTATAAGCTTGCCTCTTTTGGCGCATGCGCAGTAGACTAAATATTTTTCTTTTTCTTTTTCTTTTTTAATAAATAAATAAATAAATTAATTAATTAATTAATTATGCGTGTCCTATTTGTTTGCAGTTTCTAGATGCTGATTTCATGGTCATGCTATTCCATTATGATGGTAACGTTGATGAGTGGAAGAAGTTTGAATGGAGCGATCAAGCGATTCATGTATCTGCACCCGATCAAACGAAATGGTCAGCTTACTATAGATCAATTAGTAGTAGTGCCATGTATTATTTACCTTCGACCTCTATCTCTGAACTCTCTCTCTCTCTCCACCTCTCTCCCCTTCTCCCTGTTGCGAATGCAGCATTATATAACCATGTCTGCTGAAACGGACCTATATATGTGCGTCTCAACCTTGGGTTAACGGAAGATTGATTATTCTCGATGCAGGTGGTTTGCCAAACGGTTCTTGCATCCGGATATAGTGGCTGCTTATGACTATATTTTTCTCTGGGATGAAGACCTCGGCGTACAGAATTTCGATCCCCAACGGTACTTGATTAGCAGCAGCACCACGACTGTTTGCTCTACTCAAGATTGATTTGCTTGCTTGCTTTCTTTCTTCCGGAGAGATGTTAACGTATCTATCTATCTGTGCCTGCACGTGTGGATATATATGCTACTATTTAGGTACGTGTCTATCGTTAAGGAGGAAGGGCTCGAGATATCGCAGCCAGGACTTGATACCAGCAATTCAGAAGTTCATCACCAGATCACGGCTCGTGGCAGGAGGGCTAATGTTCACAGGTATCTTCTGGATCTTTAACTTTTCATCGAGGAGTAAAAAATAATATAATCTGGTTAAATTTGTTTGCACAGGAGGACATACAGGGCTGGTGAATGCGATGAAAACAGTAGCGGTCCTCCTTGCACCGGGTAAGCTCGCTTCTTCTTCAGTACACTACTGGATAATGCAAGATTTTTTTTTTTTTTTTTTTTTATTCCTTACTTCCCCCGCGCGCCCTCCCGGAGAGGAAAGAAATTGTGCTAATAATAATAGTGGCGATGGAAGTTGGAACTGATAGGCTTTATGGGTTTTCAGATGGATTGAAGTCATGGCTCCGGTCTTTTCAAGAGCAGCATGGCGGTGTGTATGGTACATGATTCAGGTGTGAAGACCCGGACGACTCCTCCTACGTTGCCCTCATTTTGGACCCCTTTTCCTTTCCTGTTTAATTATCCTAGCTAGTATCAGGTCGCGGAGGTGAATATATGCATTTATGGTTAAAAGCCGTTGCCTCTTATTTGCTGCAGAATGACTTGATCCATGCTTGGGGTCTAGATATGCGACTCGGTTACTGTGCCCAGGTATTCTCCAAATTAAATGTAATTTCTCGGCGGGGAGCTTCGTGGTTTTTACTTATTTCTGATTTACACACCATCGACGCACGGTGTTCGTCGTTTGTCAGGGCGATCGGACACGAAACGTTGGGGTTGTAGATGCAGAGTACGTAGTTCATCTCGGGCTGCCTACGCTCGGGGAGTCCAAAGGAAAGAAGGTTAGATCCAGATATCGAGCTGCTGCTTCCTACGTATTTGCTTTGATTCATTCGTTCATTCATTCATTACCCATTTTAACTGACTTTGACATTTCCAATTCCAGGAGCCTGCAAACGCTCGTGCTATTAATAAGAGAATTGAGGTAAACCCATTTTGTTTCAGCTCCGACAACTGCTACTGCGCTTCTGTATGAATGCATTTGCCGCCCTTTGATAACTTTTTATATCGATTTCCGCCCCTTTTCGTCGAGCAATAACATGGAATGGCTGATGGAAAATCCATTTCCTGCAAGGATCTGCTGCTTTAAGTAATATATCTTCTTTACAAGCTTGATTTAACAGTGAGTAACAGCGGCGGCGGTGTATCATTGCAGGTGAGGAGGCAGTCATGGAATGAGTACATAGTGTTTAAAAGACGATGGCAAGATGCTGTAACCAAGGATAAATGCTGGACCAATCCATATCCAGAGCCGTCGAAGCCAGTTGTGCCCTGATTAACGACGGCCGCACACGTTTTTATTTACACACGTGAGGAATTTGCTCAACTGCGAATCATAATACGGATCAAGTACGAGGAAAAACAAAAATATGAGGTGAGAAGAGAGGTGTGTACAGAAAAAGAGATCATCAAAGGGCTAATGCAATCCATACATAAAAGCAGGCACCGCATTCAGTAGTCCGTACAGATAAAGAAACGATACCAAACATGCTGTATCTACTTACCAAAGAACCCAAAAAAGAAAAAAAAAACACACACACACATAACCCCCACCCCCTGCCTGCTGTATACTCTCTCCGAATGTAATTTTGTTGCCCTTATCCAAGCTTTTTGCCGCTCTGCGTTTTCTTGCCCTTTTCGCTTTTCCCTCTCTCTGCCCGTAGGTAAGAAGTGTGAAATTCTACTTCGTCATAATAGAGACTGGGAATTTAATTGCAGCTCGATCGGTATTTATACTGTACTCCTGACTCCCGACAAAGGCGACCAAAAGGCCTATTTTGAACTTTTAAATAAAATAATGAATCAGATCAGGTAGAATGAAGTACTAATAACTAAAACTAATCCTGCTATCAAACAGACCCTAAACAAATTGATGGAATTTGAAACAAAAATTGATCAGGAAAAATGAAAATGACATTTTGGTCCGCCAACTTTCTAAACAAACTGTCAAACACACTGTTAACTAAATTTGTAGAATAAGCTGAAAAAATTTGAAGAGAAAGTAACTTGTCAGCTTGGTTCATTGTGACGCGACAAAGATCGCTGCCTTGAAGCAAATATTTGACCAGACCGAGGTGTAATTAAAGCCGCCTTACCCCGAAGGTTTACACAACACTCCCTTTCGCAGGCACTCGAGAATGAGAGATATGAATTTTGCAAAACAATGCCTAGACTCACGAACCAAAGAAGGAAGGTTGAGGGAAAAAAAAAAATTCTCTATACCAAACCCAAAGACAAGCCACACTTAAAAAGAAAAAAAACTGCAAGAGGGAGATTCACTCCCTTGAAGATCGGTCCTCATCCACATACGATAGAGTAGGAAGATATCAAAACGATCAGAAAAAGGAGGAAAACTATAAAAGAAAAGGCCGAGCAATGGTTTAACCAAAAATAGATGATTTTTTTTTAATAAAAAGAACATCGGACCCATGCTAATATGGACAACAGTAGCGGTGCCCATGTGTGTGCTGACCCAACACGAAGTCTAACCTCAAAAGACTCAAGCAACTCAACTCAAACATGCATACAACTAAGTGAGGGAATATAAACTAAAAATATATCTCCCACCAATGTGAGACCGAGGAAAAGAGCAAACTCTAGTTTTTGCCATTGTTTCCAACAATCCTCCACCAATGACAAAATAATGAAAAACCACAAGAAGATCCTGGCAAAGAAGGCTCAACACTTAAGTATCAATATCATGAAGATTAAATTGATATGTAGTGAAGTGATACAATAAAAGTGTTTAGGGAGTGAACAAATCTTGAATTATCTAAACTTCGATTGAGACCCTTACATCAAATTTCTTACCTTAAAATATGCAAATTCCACGATAGTAAAGCAAGATTTATTAATAGTCATATACACACCTTAGGTACTCAAGAGTGCTTTAGAAAGATAGCCTTAGTCTTTCATAGAAGGCAGCCCACCTTCACACTCACCTAGGTAAATCCATCAAGTGCATTTCTCAAGCACTACCACACTTGGCTATAGATTCATTAAGAGCATAAGTATATTAAACCTCATATGTATCAAGTGATGAGTTCATCAAGTCTATCTCACTAGGACCATCTAAGAATAGAGCTATGAACTCATTAAGAGTCTAAGCTCAACATGTCCACAGAGCATTACCACAAGCCATAGGGATGGGAATGTAGTGCACTAGAGTAATCATATGACTTCGTTTGATTGCGAATGATATCTACCATACTTTCCTCAACTCATAGGCTTAAGTCCCATCCCCCTCAGCGATTCAAGGAAAACTCTCCTTGTTAGACCCTTTGTAAGAGGATCTACCAAATTTCTCTCTGATTTGACAAACTCTAAGGAGATTACACAGTTTCTCAATAGTTGTCTCACACAACTTTGTCTCACACGGATGTGTCTCCTCTTATCGTTATACACTTTGTTCTTGGAAACACTAATGATTGCTTGTGAATCACAATGCAAGAAAACCAGCACATTATGTTTCCTCCACAATGGCACATCAGCCAGTAGGTTCCTCAATCATTTTACCTCTATACCAGCTAACTCAAGAGCGATAAACTTAGACTCCATCATAAACTGAGCAATACAAGTCTGCTTGGAAGAATTCCACGATACAACTTCTCCTCCCAGTGTGAAAACATAGCCACTGGTGGAATTAACCTCATCATTATCTAAAATCCAATTAGCATCAGCAAATCCTTCTAACAAAACTAGAAATTTACAAAAAATACAAACACCAATCCTTAGTAACTTAAAGTACCTAAGTAAATCACAAATTGTAGTCCAATGAACTTTATTTGGGTTGTGAATATACTAGCTTAGTCGACTCAGCATACACAATGTTTAGTTTAGTACAATTCATGAGGAATATTACATTACCTATAATTTTAGTGTATTCTTCTTGTGAAACACCAGAACCTTGGTTATTTTTTTAATGAATGCTAGGATCATAAGGAGTTTTCATAGACAAGGCATCATGACAATCAAACTTTTCCAATATTTTATCAACATAGTGTGACTAACTCAAGAAAAATCCAATCCCAATTTTTCTCACTATTATGGATACCACTCATGTCAAACAAAACCATATTATTACAATAGCGCAATACATTCCCATCCCTATGTTGTGTGTATAGGTTGAGCTCTAAAGTCTTGATGAGTTCATAGCCTATTCTATGTGTGGTCTTAGTGAGACGGACTTGATAAACTCACCACTTGATGTTTTAGAGGTTGTGCATACTTATACTCTTAATGAATCTATAGTTATGTATAGTAGTGGTTGTAAAACATGGTTGATAGATTCACCTTAGTCAGTGTGAAAGTTGGTCATCTTTTATAAAAGACTAAATTTGTCCTTCTAAAGTACTCATTAGTATCTAAGGTGCGTGCATAATCATAAATAGTGCTTGTTTTATTATCAAGGAATTGTAATTTTTAAGTTATGACACGTGTTGTAGGGCTCTCAATCAAAATCTAGGAAGTTCAAGAGTGTTTGACTCCTTAGACATGGTTGTTGCTTCCCTTCACTATGTATCAATACAATCTTCATGATATTAATGCTTAAGTGTTATTTCTTCTCTTGTCTAGATGTTTCTTTATATTTTCTAATTATTTTGCCATTGGTGGGATATTGTTGGGTAACGGCAAACACCTGATGGATTTTTGTGTTAATTGGTGAGTTTTCAGTGTCAATTGTCAGAGGGACATAGAATGTTTTTTTCAATTTGAAGTTTGAAAACATGAGTTGTTTTGTTATGCATTTGGGTTAGACTGTATACCACACATGTGTGTTCATGTCATCACATATCTGTGTCTGGCTGAGATTAATACTGGACATAGGTGTGAGTGGGTCTTTGATCTATAATAAGCTTGGGTCATCGTTTCCTTACATATTTTATTCTCAGAGATAAATATTCATGTAATGCACTAGGTGTTTGGGGGTAAAATGGAGGAGTAATTCTATTGTTACTAATTGAACTAATTTTTCTCATTTTACATAAACCTACTAAGATATTATTTTTTTTTAGATGTACATAGACTGCTTTCTCTTCTCCTCTTCTATGCACCTATCTCCATACTTGCTTTTACAGAGAAAATTTCAGGCAATTGTTTAGTAACTTCTGTAGCCTTTTATCGCGAGTGTACATGAATGGATGTTTGTTGTGTTACATTAAGGGCAAATTGGCATGAAGGATTCCGCTATGGTCAGGCTGAAAATTTGCTTTAGAGTAGTGGAGCAATTTATGATACAACGGATCCGTAATTTTAATCTCTCTACACTTTTTTTAGTGTTATTTGCTTATGGCACTGTGTTCTTATTCACTACTGATTCCTCGATAATAAATACTCATGGATCAAAATGAATTTAGGGGAATATATGATATTTGGATTCAGGCATGCACTCCTTTTCATGCTATATCCTATTGGCATCCCTATTCTCTTCTGATATGGAGCAGGAAAATTAACTATACCATACTTGATCCAATTTAAAGTAGTCTGCGTTTAATTTTTTTTTATCAAGGTATTGCACTATTACCTATATTGATATTTGCATGATGAGAATTTGTGGCTTAAGGAGATTTTCAAATCGACAATTGTGATGCTCTTTTTTTTTTTGTAAAATACAAATTAATTTTATAATTTTAGATTTATTTAAAATTATCTTAGATAATTATTTATTTTATTAAAAAATAAAAATTTTAAAATAAATAATTGTTTAAAATAATTGGTTTTAATAAATAACTTTATATAAATAATATATCTCATACTATACCAATTAAAAACCTTGCAGAACTTTTGAGAAGAACTTCATAATCAGTATCTTTTGTGTTGATGCAAATGTGAAGTCAGGACATTATGTAATCAACAATAGTGACGAGTCTCTTTTTCTTTTTTGTCTTTTTCCTCTTAAATATGAATCTATTTTATAATTACATCTAATAGTCCACCAACTAAAAACATAGGAAAGCTCGTGGGATAGCATATCTATAATCGGTTGATAAACACATATTTCATATATTTTATATTTTTTAAATTTAAAATTTTAATTATTTATTTAAATAATATTTAAAAATATTTATAATTATACATAAAAATAATAATAATTTTAAAATTTGAATTTATTCAAGAAAAATATAAAAATGCATATGATATTTGCTAATTTATCATATGTTAACTATAATTTTCATATATGCTTCAAATCTAAAATTTCTATATAAAAAAAATGTATAACTTTTATTTCTAATAATTTTTCCTAAATCAAATCATAAAATGGTTGACATTAAACTTAAAGTCACATCCAAAAACATTTCCTAAGATAAAAGTCATTAGAAAATATTTTTGCATACCTGTTATTTAGAAACAAATTTTTACTCTGTAGAATTTTTTTCCCAATTTTAGCCCCACCCTCCTTTTATCTGTGGTCTTGTCCATTACAGTCTCACTTTCTCACTCTCTCGTTCTCTCATTTCTTGTTCTCTCACTCTCTTAGCCTCACCGTCCGACAGTCTAGTAAGGTAAGGTTTTTTTTTTCTTTCTAGCTACCGGTAAATATATGTCATTTGGGAAAGGTAGGAATGGCCATGTATGTCATTTCTAGGCTAAAATATAGGAAACATGTAGATCAGGCGTTTGGAGAAAATATATATCTAAGCTTTTGGAGAAATTTTGAAGGTGAGATCTGTGGTGGGAGGGGTAAGATCGGTAGATCTTGCTGTTTGGGGGGAAAAGAATTGGCAAATTTTATTGTTTAGGGAAAGGGGATTGGCAAACTATGTCTACTAGGGGAAGGGAAGATTAGTAGCTTTTGCCCAAAGGGGGGAGGGATGGAACGACATGATATGATATTGGGGGGAATGTTTTGGGCATTTTTTATATTAATTATGTCTATAATCATTATTAATTATATTTTATTAAAGATATGAATTAATTATTATTAATTATAATTTTTTAATTATTACTATGTTTGTATTAATTATTGTTGATTAATTATCAACGAAGGTGTCATTTGTGGTGGAAAGAATCGGCGCCTTTTGCCATTCAGGGGTAAGAGGATCGACAAATTATGCCGACTAGGGGGAAAGATAAGCAATTTTTGCTAAGGGTTGGGGGGATGGAACAACATGATGTGTTGTTTGAGGGGAATGGTTTGGGTGGATTTTGCATTAATTATGTATGTACTCATTATAAATTATTAATTATGATTTGTTAATTATTATTATGTTTGTATTAATTAAGATTTGTAAATTATTAATTATGTTTGTATTCATTATCGGAAGAATTTGGTGTTTGATGGGGCAGGGGATCGGCATATTTTGCCAATGGTGGGGGGAAGGATTGGTAATTTTTTCCGAGGATAGAGGGAAAGGAACGACATGTTGTGTTGTGGGAGGATGGTTTTGGTTGGGTAGATGGGTTGGTTTGTTTAATATATTTGTATTAATTAGGTAATTTTGTTAATTATATTTGTATTAATTATTTTTGTAATCATGTTTACTAATTATTGTTTGTTAATTATATATTTTTTAATTATAGTGAGTTCGGTTAAATTTTTTCATTATGTTTTTAGATCTATTATACTCTCTCAATTATGCTATGTTATTTTAATTAAATATGGATTTGGCAAAATCTGTCGGTATTCTAGGGTTTCCGATTGACTTTGGGAGAGGTAATTATATTTATTAATCATAGTTTGTTAATTATGTTTTTTTAATTATGATTAATTCGGTTAAATTTTTCATTATATTTTTAGATATATTATACTTTATTACTTATGCTATGTTATTTTAATTAAATATGAGTTTGGCAAAATCTTTCGGTATTCTAGCATTTTCAATTGTCGTTGGGATGGGTAATTATATTAATTAATTATGGTTTATTAATTATATTTTTTAATTATGGTTAATTTGGTTAAATTTATTTGTTATGTTTTTAGATCTATTATACTATTTTAATTATGCTATGTTATTTTAATTAAATATGGATGTGGCAAAAATTGTCGGTATTCTATGGTTTTCGGTTGTCATTGGGAGAGGTACTTATGTTTATTAATTATGGTTTATTAATTCTATTTTTAAATTATGGTTAGTTTGGTTAAATTTGTTCATTATGTTTTTAGATCTATTATACTATGTTAATTATGCTATATTATTTTAATTAAACACGAGTTTGGTAAAGTTTGTCGGTATTCTAGGATTTTCGGTTGTTGTTGGGATGGATAATTATATTTATTAATTATAGTTTTTTAATTATTTTTTTAGTTATGGTTAATTTTGTTAAATTTCTTCATTATATTTTTATATCCCTCATAATATGTTAATTATGCTATATTATTTTAATTAAATATGTGTTTGGAAAAAATTATTAGTAATATAGCGTTTTTGGTTGCCGCTGGGAGAGGTAATTATGTTTATTCGTTATATTTTTTTAATTATGGTTAATTTAGTTAAATTTATTCTTTATGTTTTTAGATCTATTATACTATATTAATTATACTTTCTTATTTTAATTATATATGGGTTTGGTAAAATCTGTCTGTATTCTAGGATTTTTGGTTGTCGTTGAGAGGGGTAATTATTTTTATTAATTATGGTTTGTTTATTTTTTTAATTATGATTTTTAATTATGATTAATTTGGTTAAATTTCTTCATTATATGTTTAGATTTTTTATACTCTGTTAATTGTGTTATTGTATTATTTATATATGATTTGATATTTATTAGATTTGTTTATATTTTCATTAAATATATTAAATATTGTTATGTGGTGGAGGTTATTGGTGAATGCTTTTAATTATATTGATTGGATAATATATTAGTTTTATTATTGAAATTAAGATGAGTTGCAGACAAGATAAAGTAATAGATAGAACCAAATGTTGTTCTGTTACTACATCTTCACAACATATAATAGAACGGATACGAAACAACCTACTATGATGTCTCGTTTGAGAAGTCTAGGAAACAATTCTTGCCAAAAAATTACGACGAGGCACAAAAGCTAACCAACAAGAACCAAAATAAGTGTTGGAACAACAAGAATATACAAAAGCTTCTGAACGACTAAAGTCTACTCATCAAGCTCGTACCATTCCACTATTTAGAGACTATACAGGTCATTTATCATTTATGACCGATGTTAGCATTTCATAGTATGACGGTTCAAGGTTCAGAGGTTTTGGGTACGAAGGTTTGGGGGTAAGGCGTTTGGGGTACGAAGGTTAAGGGGTCGAAAGTTTGAGTATGGAGGTTTTTCATTATCCATAGAGTAAATAGATTTTCTTATCTCACTAACACAACCTGAATGGGAGTATCATCATCCTCAGTTCACCCACCTGTTGTTGGTGGTTCTAAATCATTATTGGATTTGTAGCGTTATAACCCCACATTACTGATCAATCATCGCCATCAACATATGTGCATCATGATGATGATGTACGCCTTGATGATGATGATGATGATGATGATGATAGAGATGATGATGATGTTGATAATGATAGGAATGTTGGTGATGTCAATGAAGTTGAACGAGGTATACAACTAAAGGATGAATTGTACTTGCTTGGGCCATGTTCTGTAGGTCCAATCATCCCTGATTTGATCCTAAGCTTTGGCGATCATGCGGATTTAGATTTATGGTTAGGAAATGTAATTTTATCATATTCATTATTTCTTATTTCTTATTTTATGTGTAACCAATCATATATATATTCATTACATTTGTTTTTTTTTTCAGGATCGTTGTTGTCCCATGATCTATATAAGGTAAGATGTTTCAAAAACTTTTCTTGGAAGCGTTAATGAAAGGATGTTCGCTATGATACGCTAAACAGGATTGTTGCACCTTTCAGCTTGCACATTTGAGCATGTTTACGTGCCACTTATTCTAGCATTTATTGAGAGATGGCAACCAAACACCAATAACTTTCATATGCCACAGGGTGAGATGGTAATCACCCTTTTATACATCCATCATATAATAGATATTTGGATACATTAGTTATAATTCTAACAACCGAATATTATAATACACTTGCATTTATGGGTATTTTTTTAGGGTTTGGAGTGGAATAATCCGGGTATGATCTAAACCATCCTCATTGTATGAGGTGATTTTGTGGACATAAATTTGATAATAAATTGGAGACACATGAGTAATTTTGAATAAAGATTAATCTGATACCTACATCAAAGGTATGCTCAAATGATCATATTCCTATTATATTATGTTAGTGATATTTGTATTTAGTTTAATTTTTTTTTACGATAAGTCATTTAGGATCCATATGGAGTAGCTGATCTGTGTAGGGATTGTCCTATGTCATTATATCACGGTTGTTTATACTGTTTGTAGAAAGTGAAGCCATATATGCTAGATAGAGTGACACGCCAATTCAGATATACACAAGTAATCCTTGAGGAGGCTATCAAGCCCACTAGGAACACGTACAGAGGTACTTCCCTCAAGAAACACAAAGTTTATTATGCACACATGTTTAGCCAATGATTCTTGAGGCGTGAAAAAATATTGGGTCCAGATCTTTTTGGACTACCGACTCAATACCTATGGGACCTAGCTCATAACTATATGGATTTGTATGTTCCTATAACTCATAGGTTTGTATTGGTAATGATGGAAGAATATTTAACTGAACATATAAATGATGAGCATCAAATTCTAACCGAAAGACATTTGATTGAAGCACGTAAAACTATCTATCAATTATATTATAAGGGAGAGCCAACTCTAAATTATCTGCAACTAGTTACATGTATTGAAATCTTGTGTATGATATAGGAGTTACTCTACATGGATGTGGGTGTGGGCGTGGACATAGGTGTTTGCAATAACCTTGATGTATTAATTTATGGTTTTGTACTTTGATTAAAATATATTTGTTATAATTATAGAATGTAGTTTTTATTTTATATCTATTTGTTGAAACTATTATTCAATCCACATTGAACACGTCGAATATTGAGATACTTAAGCTGAATAAAATACAAATATATCCAATTACCATAGGTCAGATACTTAAGCTATCATGGAAAGCTAAAAAGAAATTGAAAACAAATTTATAAAAATTCATCATGTAGATGTTTCAAATTATGTAAATACAAATAAACTAAGAAACGATTACAATAATTCTAGATAAAAGTTGAGTACAAAGATAAAGGATGTAGCTCTTGTGTGCCATCATGTACTATTGAGTGTCATTGTTGGAATCTTGAAGAATATAATTTATTCTATGTTGAGATGTTTCTATCACGGTATCTATTCCAATTTGCATGTAGTGGTGGGAGTGGAAAATTTTCCAAAAGATATACCTTTCAAACATAAAAATATGAGAACTGGCATTAATATAATATTGAAATGAAAAAAAAGCCATAAAACACAGGCATATCGATATGTAGCGACTCATGTCTTGCAAAAAAACATATAGTCTCTTCATTTTTAGGACCTTGAATTCCATATAGGGTCAGTAAAAGTAGAAATGAACTGCATGCATTCAATGAGTAATATGCAAATAACATACAATAACCGGTTGCAATGACATGACCAATATTTGGCATTTCCTCTAGTGTGCATCGAAGTTGGCCCATTCCAGTGGGCAATAGTATTAAGAAATTGATCAACATTGTCATTTACAAACATATTCTCGTACAATTGTCTTCTTGCTAATATCTCGTGATATAAGTCGGTACAAATCTAAACCCACAATTCCTCATCTCCTAATATAATATACGACAATGCTCTGAAACCACGATTTTCATCTCCTAACACATTATGCGAGGTATTAATGTATGGAACTATATGTCTATTCATCTGACTCACATATGAAAATTGTAATTGGCCCGATGACATAAATGCCGATTGTCGTCCTTGACCCTGACCCCAGGCATGTCCTTGTGTTGAACTCAAACCACTAGAAAAGTGTTGTTCTATGTACTCCCAACTAGATTTTTCCCTTCCGGTGGAGTTCTTTGGGTGACCCCTATGTTATCCTACTGGTGGCTCCTAGAGAGGTGTTCTTTGAGGAACTGCAATATTAAATATCTCTCAGGCCAATTGATTCTATATTACTGGTGGCTGGCATATAACAACTTCCATAGAAATATGGAGTAAATGATATACAATCTCTATTAGTTATTGCAGTGTCGATTAATTAATCGGCCAATCTATGTCAAATTTCTTCCAAAATAGATGAATAGCTTAGAGAGAGATTGACATATAGTTATGAATGTATGTATTAATCTCATACGTACATTGTATCCCATGCATACACCACATGTAACATTTACATAAACCATCATCAGTAGCTACATAATTATTTCTTTGATACTTTTTTGACCAACTCCATAGCATATAAAGTAACGTGACCTCTCAAATTGGCGTAAAGGGCACTTGTAACAAAATGAAAAGTATTGAACCAATACCTCTCTAGCAATGCTTTTATCTCATTATGTTACAATACCAGGTTTGTGTGCATTTGTTTGAACACTGTGTTGAAGCTGCCTCGTGATGTCTCTAGAAATATCTTCAATGATCTACGAGCACCTTCAACCCTATTGATAAAAAAATCAGTATATTACTTTATCACTATAAATAAGTAAAAGCAACTATACTAAGAGATAAAATAACAATCATACCTATTCGTTATAATATGATGGATCTGAAAACCATTTCTAAAGAAAGTATAAATGATTTTATGTTTATATGGTTGTAGCTAATTCGTCTTTAGATACAAAATTGGGCTAGGCATGTTTTTGTAATCTTCCTCTAATGACAGGAGTCATTCTTTGTATGTTTATTCATCTATGGCATCTATCACATTTTTCTATTGTGACATAAAAAAACGTGCAAAAGAAAAACGGCCAGATACTTTATTGCACCTTTCCTCCACATTCTTATTAACATGAAATCTACATAATAAATATTTTGAAGCGATAAAAATACATTCCACAACTTGAATGAGAGCAATTTCTCAATTGGTAATTATGGTGCTTGGAAACATAGATGGATCCATTAAGGGTTTCAACCTCTCAAGCACCCACAAATAATTTTTTTCCTTTTTAGATGAAAAGTATGCACATGCAACGTTGAAATTCAATTGTATTGGTGTTAGCCCTAACAATTTCAAGTAAGGGCATTCCATATCTAATTATCTTATACATGCAATCCATTTTTAAAAATAGAATGAAATGCATGTAAAATATTAACAGATACGAGATATACAAATAGATGTTCTTTTATTACATTTGATTCTGACTCACTTCGATGTCACTAAAAATAATGATTTTTGACCAACATACTCATAACATGATATAACATTTTTTTAATCGTTAATTTCTTCGGACATAACCTTCTGTCCAGCATTATAAATATGCCTTCTCATACTTACATCTTTTTTCAAATTGTTTTTGAAGAAGCTATATGGTTTGTCATGGCTTTATGTTATATGTGATAAGTTCATCAATATATTGAACTTCATTTTCTATCAACTTACCTAGAACAACATGCCCTTGTTCATAATTTGTCAATTCGTGATTGTATGTCCCATTTTTGAACTACCACTTGCAATCCACCATTATTATTTTCAATACCAATAAAAAAAAAGGGACAATCATTCTTTTTAGAACTTGTATTATGTGAACATTTTGACGTACGTTCCACTTTTTTCATATCTTATAGAAACTCTACCTGCCTCGATACTATTTTCTTTTGTAGAACCTTTGATGATAAAAAAAATTATCTTATGAGTTCTACCCATTTGTTTAACCCATGTTATAAGTTCTCTACAATAAAAAAATATTTATTATGTTATAAAAAATCTCTAATAATTTTAGGTCATAAAACATTTATTATCCATATCCTTAAAAAAAATAGTTGACTATAATAATATAATAAAAAGAAGTATTAATTTCATAAAACCAAATTCGTCAATACAATTTACAATACTAAAAAAATAAATTTTACTTCTTCGTCTAAGTTATAATTAATATTTGTAGAATCCATTTATATTTTTTTTTGTGTATCCATAACTTATTGATAGTCTAAATCCATTATCGTAATACATTGGGATTGTGACCCCCATCTTCGTAGTTTATCGGAGTTCCGAACTCATCGTAGTTTGATGTTTAAGAGGTTGTGAATACTTATATTCTTAATGAATCTATAGTTGTGTATGGTGGTGCTTGTAAAACATATTTGATGGATTTACCCTAATGAGTGTGAAGGTGGGTCACTTTTATAAAAGACTAAAGTTGTCCTTCTAAAGTACTTACTAGTATATAAGGTGAGTGCATAATCATAAATAGTGCTTATTTTATTATCAAGGAAGTTATGGCATGTGTTGTAGGGGTCTCGATCAAAATCTATGAAGTTCGAGAATATTTAACTCCTTAAACATGGTTGTTGCTTTACTTCACTATATATTAATGCAATCTTCATGATATTAATACTTAAGTGTTATCCCTTCTTTTGCCTAGATATTTCTTTATATTTTTCAATTCTTTTGTCATTAGTGGGAGATTGTTGGGTATTAATAAACACCTGATGGTTTTTAATGTAATTGGTGAGTTTTCGGTGTCAATTGTCAGAGGGACATGAAACATTTTTTTAATTTGAAATTTTAAAACATGAGTTGTTTTGTTTTGCATTTGGATTAGATTGTATACTGCAAGTTTGTTCACATCATCACCAGTCCAGGTCGGGCAAGATTAGTAATGGACTTAAGTGTGGGTGGGTCTTTGATCCATAATAGGCTTCAACCATCATTTCCTTTCATATTTTATTCTCAGCGATAAATATTCATGTAATGCACTGGGTGTTTAGGGTAGAGTGGAGGAGTAATTATATTATTACTAATCGAACTAATTTCTCTCATTCTAAATAAACCTACTAAGATATTATTTTGTATATGTACTTAGACTACTTTCTCTTCTCCTCTTCTACGCACCTATCTCCATACTTTCTTTTATACATAAAAAAATTTTGGGTAATTGTTTAGCAACTTCTATAGCCTTTTATCATGAGTGTACATGAAAGGAGATTTGTTGCGTTACATTAGGGACAAATCGGCATGAAGGATTTCACTATAGTCCGACCGAAAATTTACTTTAGAGTAATAATTGAATAATACAATTAAGTCTTTAAATTTAGTGTTGTGGTTGGAAATGCTCTAAGGAAATTTTCAAATCGACAACTGTGATGCTCTTTATGTTTTGTAAAATACAAATCAACTTATAGTTTTAGACTCGTTTAGAATTATTGAAAATAATTATTTATTTTAAAAAATAAATATTTTTAAATAAATAATTATTTAAATTAAATATTTTTAATAAATAACTCCGTATAAATAATATATCTCATATAATAATAATAATAATAATAATAATCTCAAAATTTTAAAATTATTCAAGCAAAATATAGAAATGACTATTATATTTGATAATTTATCATATTTTCACTATAATTTATATATATATATATATATATATATATATATTCAATTCTAGATAATTTAAATTTTTATACAAAAATAGAAATAAAATGTACAATTTTTATTTCTAATAATTTTTAAAATAATTAAAGTATAAATTGATCGAGATTAAACTTAAAGTCATGTCCGAAAATGTTTCTTAAGATAAAAGTCGCTAGAAAATATTTTTGGAGTACACGCATCTTTGTTAACACTCTACAGTTTACGGAGAGCACCACAGCTGCAAATGAGGGGGTCACAGCTGTAAATCACAAGCCAACAAATGATGGCTAGAAACAAAGATACATCATATCATATCATTCACGCATCAACAGAAAGAGATAAGCGGAGGGAAAAGATTAGGGACCACAAACCTTGGAGACTACCAAGATTTTCTTATATGCATGCAGCGCGTGCGCCGAGTGGGTTGGTGCGGTGGACTGGTGATGCTGAAGAGCTAAACCTAGTCAGAAGGATGGTTTTTCGCTGACGCACTTTAATTGAAAAAAATTGTATCAATTTTAAATTTATGTGTTTTTATATAATTCTCTACTTAAATTTTAATATGTTTTTAATTGAATTTATAGTCTATATTAAATTTTAAGTAACCATAATTTATTAAATTTTAATTTTTTTTATTGTGCACTATCGTTTTGATTTATTATGAATAATTAAATATTTTGATGTATAAATCATATTTGTAACTGACATTTAAAGGATTATCATTTATATGATACATCTCAAATTGCAAAACTTATAGGATAGGAGGTTCATAATTAATCGGTGTTCCCATGATTTGCTTTAAATGTGATGTGATATTGGTATTTGGCAGTATTGGCATGAATATGATGTAAACTTATTACTAAAGACTTTTTAAACCAGAAATTGAGATCGTCTTTTCCGCCCTAAAATGTACTACATCTCGTAGTCCACTAATTTATACACGGTGAAACTTAATATAGGTGATGGTTCATACTAATCACTTTAGAGAAATAATATAAGGAGTATTTAACCTGCCAGTGACTTGGAACATGGTAAATCTCATTTTTATGACTAATAGGTGACATAAAAATTATGTATTTTATCTTGACCTAATCTAGTGGTTAAAATTGATTTCCTAGTATGTTCATCATATTCACATTCACATATATTTGTTTTCTTATTTAATTATTTTCTTATTTTCTAATTTAATCCCCCATAATTGTGTTTTTCTTATTATTTTTTTTATGGTTTAGAGTCTTTTATCTTAGTTTTGTACTAGCTACACTTAGGCAAGCCCTCTTAATCCTTGGTTTATAATGATACTCTTACTCACTAGTGCTACAGTTGATAAAAAGAATATTTAAATTGCATGTTAGCTACAGGCACACCACATCATAGAGGGGGTCTTTCTAACTTAGGATAGTGTAATCCATGACATTTCTATATAAGTGTACTTCAATTCAATTTTAATCTTAATTTTCTTCTTTTATCCATAAAATTTAGTTTTACATTTTGATTATTGCATTTGTATTATTATTATTATTATTGTTGTTGTTATTATAGTATGTTTATAACAATCTAAGTTGGAAATTTATCTTTGCTTTACGATTCATAGTTGTGTACAACTATAACAAGGTCTTGTTTTGTCAATATCATTATCCCTGACCTATATAAGCTAGAGTCTCTACGACCACATAACAAAAAATATCAAAAGGGCAATAAAACTAATTAGAGATTGAAGATCCTTCAAGGAATAACACAAGCAAATATAGCAAAAGCTCCAAAATCCCAAGTCATTAAGGATGTCATAGTCATTGTGGTGTTTGAGGTGAACCTGAGAAGCAATACAATGGATGGGGTCATTGATACTAGTACAACATGCTATATCTCCATCAGCCAGAACATGTTCAAAAAGTTGGAATAAATTGTTGACAAGTAATTCATCATCATGGGCAACTCCAAAAAGTTTTGACTCTTAACATTATCAAGGATTTTCTCACTATCACTTTTGGAAAACTGATCATTCTAAACAATGCGTTTTATGTGTCAAATGTTTGTAGAAACTTAATTTATGGTGTATTGCTTAGTAAAGCATGTGGTAAACTTATATTTAAATATTATTATCTTGTCTTGAATAAATATGGTGACTTGGTTGGAAAGGAATTTTGTAACAGTGGCATTTTTGTACCGGATTGTAATATCTCGATTTTTTACTTTTGAAAAAAATTCTTTTTGTGGAAGCATAATAAAAGACTAGCGGCGTTACTACCATATCAAACATTAAGAGAGATGTGATCATTCACTTAACTCGTGTCAAATGCAAGGCTCAAATCATTACAATGATAAAGTGTAAAAAAGAATAAATAGATATAAATAATGAAAGACTTTTCATAAATGAAATAATTAGTGTTATGGAGATTTAACTCTAGATATTAAAACAAAGGGTGAGGGAAAAGCAAAGAGGAACAAATATTCTAAAAGAGGTATCTAGGATCTAGGGTATGCAATAGGTGACACCCCCAAATAGCTATAGCTCTTAGTCCCAAGCCCAAGGACATACCCAAGTCACTCCATCTACAACTAGAGGTGAACATTGTTTGGTTTGGTTTAGTTTTGGCTTTAAACCAAACCAAACCATATTTCTGTCATTTGAAAAAAATCTATAACCAAACCAAATCATCTTTCAAATGATCCAAACCAAACCATATTAGTGGTTTATGGTTTTATTTAGTTGAGTTTACGATTTTTGCATCCTAAAAATCAAATTTTAATTACTCAACTTGAAATTACTTTAATATTCTTATAAAAATTAGCACTAATTAACAATCAATACTAAATTGTAATTTTAAAATGTCATTTTTATAGTAATATCTAACGCCATAAACTTATGTAGATATAGTAGTGTATATATAAATATTGTTTATGCATAAGCTATATTTGCAAATGTAAGAAAAATATAATAGAAACACAATTCATGTAATGCACAAATCATACAATATTTTTTTTAAGAAAATCTATAACTACTTTAAGTTTATAAACAATAAAAATAATGTGAATACTTTTAGAGATATAATAAAAATAAAAATCTCATTTTATCAGAGGATTCATGATAAATGCATATACTTATAATATAGGCAATAGCTAGAATTACACTGAATAATACTTACTTAATGAAGATATTACCAATAATATATACATACATACATACATACATACATACATACATATATATATATATATATATAAAAAGACACACACGCACGTAGTTTGAAATTTATAAGCCATAATTTAATTTTTTCAAGCCGCAACCAAACTATTTTAAAACTTTTAAACCAAACCATAATTTTTTAAACCGTAAATCAACCCAAATTATAAAATTATAGTTTGGTTTGGTTTAATTTGATTTGGTTTATGGTTTGAACCGTACTATGTTCACCTTTACTTATAACACCTCCTCAAAGTCTATAAGATCGTCATTGAAGGCTTGTGACATATCAACTACAAAAGTACAGTATTAGTACACACATTATAACAAGTAAAACAACCTAAACTAAAGAAATAACACATAACACATAGGTCACATGCGATTAAAGCATAAGAACATATAAATAATGATATTGATTACACATGTGATATTATGGTTCACTTGATAACAATAGAAACAATAAATCTTGCTAACTATAATTTTATGCTTAAGTGATAATAATCTCATATATTTAATTATTTGAGTTAAAATTATAAAAAATTAATGGGATTAAATTATGAGATAATTTATTAGTTCCTTAATTTTCTTTCTTAGGTTAAATAAAGAAGAAGAATAAAAGAAAGAAAGGCGCAAGCCCAAGGAAGAAGAGCTAAGCCCACAATGGCAGAGTAGAGAGGGCACATGCCTGCAAGGGAAAAGGAGAAAGCAATGGTGGAGCAAAAAAGAAAATATGGCATGTTGTGATGTCGAAAGAAAGAAAAAATAAGGGCACATGCTCACAAAAAAAAGGGAGAGAGAAAATAGTGTAGAGAGGAGGAGTGAGTGCAAATTGGCAATGCAAAAGGAGTAAAGGACATAGATGAAGGATAGGGAAACAAGTAAAAGAAGAGAGAGAAAGAGACACGACATAGAAAAAGAGAAGAGGGAGAGCGAGATGAGTGGTTAGTGACGTGGAGAGAAAGAAGAAGAGATAGGCAACAAACACCTGTCGATGCACATAAGAAAAAATAAAAAGAAAGACAAATAGATAGAGAAGAAAGGATGGCGAGAGTGAAAAGAAAGGATAGAGAGAGAGAGAGAGGCATGTGCACTAAGGAGAGAGAGAAAAATGATCTAGAAAATTTTATTTCAAATGAAAATAAATAATTTTTCACCTATTTAAATTACTAAAAAATTTATATATATTTATTTTTAGTTATTTCTTTTTCTATTTCTAATATATACTTCCAACTTATATTTTTATATAATTTATTTATTTATTATGATTGGATAAATAATTTATACAGGGGGAATAAATTAAAGCCCTAGACTATCGTTTGAGATATAATATTAACTTTCTTTATTTCATGAAATTGTCCTTTGACTCTAATTTAATTGTTATAATTTATGTGTGTGATTTTATTAAGCATGATTTATGTAGTATATTCCTTGTTCTAGCTTCCCTATAATAACGGTATGTAGAATTATATAATTTTTAGGTGGCTATATGAATATGCTATAATTTATATATATAAATTATAGTTAGGTTAGATAACAATTCACCTAATAGTTTTGTAATTCTAATCAAAGTAGTGGAATGTTTATGTGTGTGTGGATCATATGAAGAGAATACAACTAGACAATCTTAAGGTACTAGTGTTGGTACTTAGATTGACATCCTCTCACTTGTGCTTAATACTTTAAATCTAGTGAAATATAGGAGGTGTTTATTGTGACTATACTACTAGGATTTAATATGATGTAATATTGGTGCTCTATCGTATTAATTATTTTAGTGAAGTAATACAAGGTATGTAGATCTGTTTTTGGCTAAGAACTTAGTCAGTCTCTTTTGTGTGATTAAGAAATGGCTTAAAAATTATTGTTATATTTCGACCTAATTTAGTAGCGGATTTCAACTTCCCTATCACATTCGTTATATTGGTATTAACCCATATTTATTTTTTAATTTAATTTAATTTTTATTATTTTCTATTTTTAACCTCTATACTTGTGTTTTTCTTATTATTTATTTTGTGTGATTTAGAATCTTTTATTTGGTTAGTTGTGAGCTATCTAAATTTAGGTGAGCCCTCTCAATCCCTGACTTAGAATGATACCTTTATTTTTCAATACTATAATTAATAATAAGAGGGTTTAAATTGAGTGTTGGCTACACCCACATTATCATGGGACACATATGAAGCATATAATAAAAATGACAAGGTAAACAACAAGGTCAAGAGTAAAACCAAGTATTATGTTCCAAAAGAGTTTTCACACACATCCACTTATTAACCATTTATGTAAAACCCCAAAATCCTAATTTAGGAATTTATAATAAAATAGGGGTTAATATGTAAGATTAATTAAATATAATAATTTTTAATAGAATAATGGGAGTAATTAAGACAAAAAAGAGAGAAATAATATAGGATTAAATTAGGGAAGATTAGGGTAATTTGTTAACTAAAATAGAATTTAGGAAAATTTACCCAAAATGTTTAAATTAATATAAAAAGGAATCTAATTATTTATTTTTACTAATTTTATTATTTTCAAGAAAATTCAAAACTACAAAAAGACCCTAAATACCCCAACCACCTTATTTTCCTTCTTTTTTTCATTTTCCCTCTTTTCCTCCTTTTCCTTTTTATTCTTTCTTCCTCTTCTTCTTTTCTTTTCTTCCTTCTCTTCTTCCTAGATTAGGCCTCGCCCGTGCAGCCTAACCCTTCTCTCCCTCACTTCCCCCTCGTGCGGAGCCCACCTCACTCCCTTTTCTTCTTTTCTCCCTTGCCCAACAGGTGCACTACTCTTTTCTTTTCTTCTTCCTCCTCCCCTCTTCTCCCTTCGCGTTGTAGGTGGTGCCTACAACATGCCCAGTTGTCCTCCCCTACCACTGTACCACCCGGACCTACTCCCCCTCTCTCTCCAGTCCCTTTCCTTTCCATTTCGAGCCCAACCTATTCCCTTTCCCTTTATCCCCCTCTGCAGCTTGCACCCCTACCCTTCGCAAGCTCGTACCATCCTACCACTGCCTGCCAGCGAGCCCCTACCCCTCCCTATCCATTGTCCTTTTCCTCCTTTGTCCTCTTCTCCTTCCCACGACTATAAATACCCCATCAATTCTATCCATTCTCCTCCTTTTTCTCTACCTAGAAATACCTAATTCTCCCCACTACCAGGCCTTTAGACGCTGCCCTAGCCATCGTTGTGCAATACCACCATCCAAAACACCACCCAACCCCTTCCCTACATCACCCTCCACCAAACCAAACCACTCCCCGCCCTTAACTCCCCATATGCAGCTCACCCCAACCGTGTAAAGTGGGCAGCTCGAGCTGCCCTTTGCACCCCATCGACGCCCCTATCGTCGTTGTGCGCCACCTCCTCCGCCACGATCACCACCCCTATTGCCTCCCTCTCAACCCAGTAGGCTATCCGCCACCTCCCCTACCCTTTATTTCCCCTTTTCCTCTCTCCTTCCTCCTCTCTCTTTCTCCACCACCCTCAGCCACCACCACTTACGCTGCCACACTACTACGCCACCACCACCACTACAACCCTCCTAGTCCACAGAGTCCACAACCTCACAACCGCCACCTCCCTCTCTCTCTTCTAACCCCAAAGGTCCAACCTTTCCCAAAACAACCACCACTACCACCGCCGCCGCAGTCGTCGCCTTCGTGCACCGCAACCCTAGCTGCCACATCCACTTCTGGTTGTGCCCTAACCCTTGCTATCACTTAATTATAGACTATCTTTGCATAACTATTATTTTAGCCATATTATTACTTTTTCTATTACTATTACTATTACTATCATTATTATTATTATTATTATTATTATTATTATTATTATTATTATTATTATTCTGCCATGACTATTATGACTATTATCATTACTACTACTAACCTTATTATGGTTAATACTAACCCTAATAGTATTGTAAGCCACTTTAATAATAATAACATTATTAGTACTACCAAGGCTATTATTATTATCATCACTAATACTAGTTTCTTACTAAAGATCAATTAGGGAATAATGAAAGGAGTAAGATGGAAGTTAACCCTAGTATTTCCCTCTTATAGGTGAACCAAGTTTTTCTCCTAAGGAGGCATAGGAAGTGTGCTCCAAGCTTGGTGTCATTTTAGGTAAGGTTGTAGTTAAGGCATGTTATTTGTATTATGTGTTTATGTATGTGGTCATGTGTATGTATCTTATGTGGTTATGGACTTTGCACTTGTAGCGCAGCATGTTAAGCATGGAGCTAAGGTAAGTTGTGTATGTTTTTTGAGATGTGTAATATGGTAATATAATTTATACTTGTGTTTTGCTTATGTATTGTTAACCTATAAGACATGCATGCTTGGAGTCCCTAAGTAGTAAGGTGAGGTTATGGGAAAATAAAAGAAGTAGAGAGATTGGAGTGGTAAGAGGGAAGTGAGAAATGCCTAAGTATGTTATGACTTATGGGTGGAAAAATAAAAGGACAATATGAATAAAATAAGAATATGGAATAAATAATGGATGGGAGTGTAAGGCTTGCATGGGGAGTGTAAGGCTTGCATTGGGTTGTTAATATTTTCATGGGGATGACTTGTATGTGGAAAAAGTTTACTTGAGAGTTAAGAAAGGTGAGGGAAGAGTAGTCGGGGTGATTGGAGTCCATATGTGAAAAATAGTACATAAGTTGGTATAAGGGTGCATGGGGGAATTGGCTAGGGTTTGTGAGGAAAATCATAGGTGGGGAACGTGTGTGGAAGGAAGAGTTAATGGAAAAGGTTGGGGTGTCGGGTGAGAGTGGAAGAGGGTCACATTGAGGGGTAAATATGTGTCATATGAAAAGGGAAATGGTGATTGAGGGTGATGAAGGGATGACATATAAGAAAGGAGAGGAGCTAGGGTTTGGGGTGGTCAACTAGGGTTTCATGGCCGCACATGAAAAATGGGAGGTAAAGTTGGGATATTGGGTGTAGACCAAGTGGGGTGATGAGTTGGGTGTAAAGGGAGCATGGGTCGTGTATGATAGGGAGAGGTTAGGCCAGATTAGGGTTTCCAAGGGGAAAACCCTAGAGGGTGGTGGTGAATTAAACCAGAGATATGGAAAAGTGGGCCTCGACCCACATACATAGAATGTTGGACTCTCATGGTAAGTAAGGAAAAGGGGGAAAGAATGTATGGATGTTCTATGAGGCGTAGAAGTCCCAAGATATGGGATAGGGCATTTTAGGAGAGTAGGTGTGAATGGGGTGTGAGCAAGAGGTCCAAGGGGGCATACATATCTATTATGAAAGTACCTATTGAATAAGACATGGATAAGACACTAACCATTTAAAGTGAAAGATTATTGAGCCAAGCCCAGACTGATCCACTAGCATAATAGTGGCCAAGTGCAAGGTGCTCCGAAGACCGATCCAGCGATGAATAATAGTGGCCATGTGTGTGTTGCCTTGGATGTTTTTGATCCAATGGCTATAATAGTGGGGGATATCGAGCTCAATAAACCAAATCTTAATTGATGATAAGCCATGAAAAAGATACTAATTACTTACAGTGAAACACCATGGGAGTCAGGGCCAGACCGATCCACTGGTATAATAGTGGTCAGGAGCACCTTGCCCTAGAGACCGATCCACCAGCAAATAATAGTGGCCAGGAGCGCTTTGTCCTACATGTCTTCGATCCACCAGCTTTAACAGTGGGATTCCCAGACTCACATGGACTTAAATTCAGAATGGTGTGAAAATGGGAATAATGGGCAGAGATCTAATGACTACGTTTAACCGAACTAATTCACAATTTCTATTATCTGTCTTTCATGTATGGCCTTAGTTTCATGGTTACCTTACTCAGTACATAGCGTACTGAACACTTGTTCCATGGGTGCTGCTCATTCCCAAGAGCAGTGGCCCCTTCTGAGTTGTTGTAGGTAAAAGATGTTGTGCTTGATGACTATGACGCATTCGATGTATTGGGCAGGGCCGAGTGATGGCTTGTTGGACTTGGCATGGGGCCCAAGAGTGAGTGATTTCCACAATCATCTTCTCCTATTTTACTCTATTTTGTTGTTCGTACTGTTTTTCCTTTAGAGTCTTTGACGTTGTACTAGTTTTCTATCTTGTAATGACTCTTTAATCGCACACTATGATTTTATTTTAATTATGAATTATTCTGATCATTATGGTTTTATGCCCTAAATGGTTTAATTTCTTGTGAATTTTCTAGCCTTATGGTTGGTACGAGACTGGCCAGGGGTTAGACTTGTGTCGATCACGGCGGTATCACCCCCTATCTTAGTGTATGGCTTTTGATTAAACAAAAATTTTCAATTGTGAAATTTGGGGGGTGTTATAATTTAGTTATTCACATAAGGCTCAACATATGAAACCAATCAGGCACTACAAGAGTAATTGACGTATGGCACTACAAGGGTTATCTAGTAACCACTAAAAAAACTAGCACTATAAGGGTGACTGGAGTCTAGCATTACATCCACTCACTAGCATCCACAAAAACTAATTCAGCACTACAAGGGTCATCGACAATTATAGAACAAGGGCTAACACCTTTTCTTTAAGGTAGCTAATCATAGAGAGCATCCATATCCAAAATAATGATCTTTCATTTTAAATAATAATATCATATTTATGGATCAGTCAAACACATCAAGATCCACACATCAACAATTAACCACTAAACTAAAACTTCATCACCAATTATATTACCACTTACCACTTGCGATTAAGGCTCGCTTGCTATTACGACTCACTTAACGATGGTAATATTTCAATATAATTATAACCACTCATAAAATAAAATAAAAATGCCTCAAAATATCAATTAATTTTGATATATGATTCAATAATTGCATAATAAATACGTGATTAGAATAATCAATTTAATAACTTGACTATGACTAGAAACATTGATTATACATGATTTATATACTTATATTGCACCTCCTCAAGATGAATATCCTAGTACACAATATATGATGAAAAGTACAAGAAATACCACACAATATATCCTAATATTCTAAGATAAAATATTAAACACACTCTTAAAAGATCAAACTCTATCTAATATCAATTAATATCCTAACAAGATACTTAACCATTAAATAAATAATAATGGCCCTTAACTCCCTAATAACTAAGTATTATTCATAGTACTATTTATGTGAATAGTGGCCAAATGAAATCCTAACAAAATTTATCTTATCTCAACTAACAACCTATGATATGATAATTTACACCACAAAATAAATTAACTCAATAGCTAAGAAAATAAGAATTAACTAACTATATCTCCCTAGATAAGGCTTGACATCCCATGTTTCATAAGCCCAAGTAACTCCATATAGTCCATTCCCACTTGCATAGGCTAATTATAAGGTGTAGTGCCCTTCCATAAGGAATAATATCCCTTCCCTAGGGTTAATTATCCCTCCACTTATGGGGTACATAGTCCCTTCCCTAGGTTCATCCATCCTTCCTATAGGGTACTTTGTATGATATTTTGTAGGGTACCCTCAAGTTATAGGGAATGCTCCCGCATTAAGAAGTGATAACTAATAGTAGGAAGAATTGTTATAAAAATGTAGCAAAAAAAGCCCAATAGTAACATTACATAAGCTACTCAATTGGGGCTAAGGGGAGGGAAACGAAGAAGGAAAAGACATAATTTAAGGCAAAATAGGTTCCTAAATGAAGTACATGGGGAAATTCAAGAAGAAAATAATAAATATTTTTATAAGAAATTTTTTGGTATTTTAGTTAATTAAGGATTTTATTTTAGAAATTAATTAAATAAATTATTTTATTTAAATAAGAGGGAATAAATAGATTCAAATTAATAATAATTTTATAAATAATATAATTGGAGAAAATTAGAGTGATTTGCTAATTAAAATGAACATTATGAAAAATCATTCAAAAATCCTAATTTAGCTTAAAAGGGATTTAAATATTATTTTATTTAAATTTGTTTTTTAAATATCCCAAATATCCTAATTAATTTAATTAACCCAACCCTCATATATATTTTTTCCTTTTTCTTTCTTCTTCTTTTCTTTTTCCTTCTCCTTCCCAATTGAGCATGTCCGCGGCCCAATTCCCTTCTTCCTTTTCCTTCTTTGGCATCTCGCCTTCCTTTCTTCCTTTGTTCTTCTTCGGTAAACTAGGCATGTCTTCGTGGCTCGTTTCCTTTCCCTCTGTTTCTCCTTCGACGCAGCCCAACTCCTAAACGCTGCATTTTGATTAATCGTCCCCATCAGCTGGCTGGTTCTCCCCTCTTTTTTTTTTCCTTTCTTTCTTTTTCCCTAGACCATCGGTCCAACCCTTTCTTTCTTCTTCTTCCTTCCTCCTCCCCCGACGTCGACGACCTACAACTACACCACCCAACACCCTAGTTTTTTGCCACCGATCACGCCCTGGTTCTCCCTCTTCCTTGTTGAATCGTCGACTATCTTGCCCAACCAACTCTCCCCTCTCCTCGCACGATTTCCCTCATCGCAACCAATCACCTTCCCTGCCACGACCTAGATTTTCACTTGCTAAATGACGCTGCCAGTGACCCTAACCCTACCTTCCCTATTCCCTCGTCATCCCCCTAAGCCTATCCTCTCCTTTTACTCTATAAATACACCTAGATTGAGCTCTATATCGAGCTTTTGGTTGCTTACCCAAAAAACCTCCTTTGTGCGATGCCGCCACTTCAGACACCATTGCTGCCACCTTCAACCAAATCTGCTGCCCTTTCTGCCCACCCAACTAATCCTTGCACCTCCCTCTAACTAACTGAACCACCCATATCCCTCGATTTTCCTTACACAAGCCGCCCTAGTTGTGCAAAGTTCCCTCCCCGAGCAACCCTTTCTTCCATCTCTACCACCCTTCGCGCCGTCGTCCACCACTACTACCGCTACTGCCACTGCTTCATTCAGCTCCTAATCTGTTCTACAAAGCACCCCTACCTTCCCCTACCTTTATTTTCCTCTTCCTCCCTCTCCTCCTCTCTTTCTCTTCTTATTCCCCATTCGGCTACCGTGCGCTGCCACCTTTGGCTGCACCTCCACCTTCATTCTATTCATCTCCTTCTAGACAACCATAACCACCCTTACTTCCACCCTCTTTCTCTTTCTCTTTTTTCCAACCCTCAAGTTTTCCCCTTTTCTTTTCTTTTTTCAGCCACCATCGTGCACCACCGTCGGTGCCGCCTGTCACCACCAGCCTAAGGTTGAACCCTAAACCCTTTCAATCCTTTTATCCTATTTTACAAGCTTTATTTTATTTCATTTCATTTATTTGAAATATATTACTATTATTATTGTTGTTGTTATTATTATTACTAATGCTTTTTTATTATTTCTATTGAGGGTCGAAGCCCTATCATATTTTTATTTCGATTATAATAATATTATTCTTATTGTTGCTATTATTATTAATATTATTATTGTTATTATTATTATTATTATTGTTGTTGTTGTTATTGTTATTGTTATTATTATTATTATTATTATTACTACTACTATTATTATCATCATCATCTCTTCAATGTTAGAATTATTATTCTATATAAGGCTAAAACCTTAATGTGCCTATTTTGAATTTTAGTAGTAGTATTATAAATATCAAGTCTTATTATTATTAATATTTTTAATATTTTTATCATTAGCAGTTATTATTATTATTAGTGTTATGATCATTATTATTATTCAATGTAGGGTCGAAACCCTACTTCATTTTATCTTCGATTATTACCATTACTATTATTACCAGTATGATTATTATTATTTTTGCAATATTATTATGGTTTTTATCATTATTATTATTATTATTACTAAATTTTATTATTAATTTTACTAATGTTATTATTAGTATTATTTTGGTGAAAGGTCTAAGCCCTTATTCGACCTTTTATTTCAAATCATATTATTATTATTATTATTATTATTATTATTATTATTATTATTATTATTATCATCATCATCATCATCATCATCATCATTATTATTAGTATTACTATTAGTATCGTTATTATTATTATTGTTATTATTATTATTATTACTACTACTACTACTACTATGATCATTATTATTATTTTAGCATCACTATTATTATTATTATTAGGATAAAGTTTTCAAACCTTATATTATGAACTTTTACAATATTACTGTTATTTCTTATATTTCTAGCCAAATTTAGTAATTGGTTAATGATGATGATGATGATTATTATTATTATTAGTATTATTAGTATTATTATTATTTTATCAAAGACCTAATTTTAGAATAAATTAGGAATAATATTATTTTTAGTAAGAGGGAGTCTAATTTTTAGTTTTCCCTCATATAGATGAGACCGGTCAAAGCTCTAAGGAGGCGTAGGAGCGTGCTCCAAGACTAGTTTCATTTTAAGTAAGGGTTTACTAATGCCTTATGTGTGTTGATGTGCATTATATGCTTTGTATGTTATGCATCCTATGTTTATCATTATATTGATTTCATGTGTGGTATGGCGTGGAGTTGCAGTGTGTTCATGTGTTGTTATATGACATGTGTATTATGTATATGTGATGAAATATTGTGGTATGTGATGATTGGTTTGTGACCCTTTAGACATGCATGTGAGGATGTATAAAAGTAGTATTGTATGGGGAAAAGGTTGAAAAATAAAAATGGGAAATAAGTTGACCAAAGGAGATTAAGTTGACCAAAGGGTAATGAGTTGACCATGGGATGTGAGTTGACCTAAAAATGTTAATGATCCATCAGTGGAAGAAAAATAGGGGGTGAAAGTGAAATGAAGGAATGGGACAGTCTATGGTTTTGCATGAGAGAATATAGGGTTTCGTATGGGAGAATCTATAGTTCAGCATAGGAGAATCTAATTTATGGTGCTGCATGGGAGAATCTAAACTAGGGTTTTGTATGGATGGACTTAGGGTTTTGCATGGCAATTCTATGGTGTTGCATGGAAGAATCTAATCTAGGGTTTTGTATGGATTGAATCTAGGGTTTTACATGGAGGAATCTAGGGTTTTGAATGGTGGAATATAGGGTTTTGCATGGATGGATCTAGTGTTTGCATGGTTGAATCTAGGGTTTCACATAGGAGTTTTAGGGTTTGCATGAAAAGTTTAAAAGGTTATATGGGATGTGTAAAGTCTACATGGGAGTGAAATTTACGTATGGAATGTTGATTTGGGATGTGAGGAAGGTAATGTAAGTGTTGTTTGGGTATTTGAACACTTTGGATGGAAAATAGTATGTTCAGCAATATAAGGGTACATAGGAGACTGAGTTAGGGTTTGGTGTGGATAATTAGGGTTTGGTGTGGTTACTAGGGTTTTGTGGTAGCACATGTACTTGGTGATTAAAGTGTAATGATGAGGGTGGAATCTATGAGTTATGATGTATGGAGTGTTGAAATGATTTGGGTTATGTGAGGTGGAGTAGGATGGGTCACTTAAGCCTAAATTAGGATTTCTGGGAAAAAACCCTAGAGTAAGGAAATTAGTGGACTTGGAGGTGTGTAGTATCGGGCCTTGACCCACATATTTTAGTGTTGGAGTTCTAGTTTAAGTTTGAGTATAAAGGAAAGATTGTTGGGCAAGTTAGAAGGTGCAGGGTTCTTATGATATAATACGGGTCGGTTGGAGGATAAGTGTGAAGGGAGTGATTCATGCATGTCTCGTAATACATTAATCATTTAAAGTGGAAGATTGTTGAGCCGGGCCCAGACCGATCCACCGGAAAATAATAGTGGTTAGCGCATGATGTTCTATATGTGACCGGTCCACCGGTGAATAATAGTGGTCAGGTATTGTACCTATGTGATTCTGGTCCATCGGTTATAATAGTGGGGGATTCCGTACTCAACAAAACCGAACATATTTGTGCTAAGACATGGGAAAGACACTTAGTACTTATAGTGGAACACCATGAGAGTCAGGGCCAGATCAATCTGCCGGCGAATAATAGTGGTTAGGAGCTTTATGCCCTGTGTGTTTCCGGTCCACTGGCAATAATAGTGGTCAGGAGCTATGTGTCATGTATATATCCGATCCACCGGCTATAATAGTGGGGTTTCCGTACTCGCATGGATTTGATAAAAAGCATGGTGCGAATCAATTTCTGATAAGAGATTAATTAAGTAATAAAATCGAACTATAAATGGGTCTTTATATATCTACCTGAATGATTGTATGATATTATGTTATTATGATTGACTATATGCTCCTTTATTTCTTCTGCATTATTTATGTGATTTTATGTGTTGGCCTTAGTGCACGGTTACCTTACTTAGTACGTAGTGTACTGATCACCCTTTTCATGGGTGCTGCTCATTCCCATGAGCAAAAGACTCTTCTGACTTTGTGCAAGTGGGCGAGACATCAGGCGGAGCTGAGTGTTGAGCATATATTTGGCTCCAAGATTGAGAGTAGTGTGGCCGGATTCACTCTTCTTGTTATATTATTTACTTCTATTATTCTTTTTGTATCGGATTTTTCCCTTTTATGAGTAACTACTTTGTATTGAGTATTATAGATGAAACTTTTATCTTATGAAATTTTTATTTCTCCTTTTTGAAATTTTGACCATGTACTCTGATTTATGATTCTTCTACATGTACCTTAATCTTTGATGTTATGAACTCTTGGTTTAAGTTTAACAATATTCTTTTCTTAGCATTAGCACTTGGTAATGGAACAGTGAGAAAGAACTAGTCTAGTACTAAGTATGGTGGTAACATCCCGAGAATTTACGGGTTTTAATTTAAATATTTCTATTTAAATATATATATATATATAGTGAATTTTGGGGTGTTACAAATCAACCTGCCCTTCTCATTCCCCCTTCCTTTTTGTGCGGCCCTCTTTCCTTTATTCTTTCTTCTCCCTACTTGCACGCTTGAGTCAAACAACCCCTCCTCTCCCCATCGCACGCCTTCGCCTTCTTCCTCTTACGCCCTGCACCTGCCAGCCTGCAACTCCCCTACCCTGCCATACCCCCTGCACCATCCTCCTCCCCTATAGTCCCTTTCTTTGCCATTTTTTCTCTTGCATCCCTTCCCTGCATGCTCCTTCCTTCCATTTCCATCCACCTCTGCCTGCCATGCCAATCGTCCTTCTACACCCTCTACACACCTAGCTCACATGACTAGCAACCCCTCTCTCTACTCATCTACTTTTTCTTTTCCTTCTCTTCTTCTTCTCTGCCATTCTCTCCCTCGAGCTTACTCTCTCTGTGGTCGATTCCCTCTTCTCTTTTTGCTCCCTTTTTTTCCTTATTTTTCCTTTGACACCCCTCTTCGCCATCTCCATCACCCAACCAGCCACCACACCTCTTTCTCCTACATCCTACCTCCTCCCTGCACCGTCCCGAGCAGCTAGTACCGACCACCCTATAACCTACCCTTGTTTTCTCCTTCTTCCCTTGAACTCTGCTTGCTCCCGCCACCCTTCGTCACCCTTTCTCCTCCCTTCCACCACAACTGTAGCCTCTCCTCAGCCACTTGATACCACCTCAACCTCTTCCCTGCACCACCTTACCTAAACCACCCTACATCTCCCCCTTCTTTTCCTTTCTTCCTCTTCTCCCTCCCTTCTCTACACCTTTCTACTACAGCCACTACCACCATCTCCGTAGCCTCCGAGCCACCGCACCTCGACCTCCAACCACCACCCACCTCTTGCCTCACCCTTGCACCCAATAAACTACCCCAACACCTCTCCACCACCTCCCTCAACCCTTACCCAAATCTCCCCCTCCTTCCCTTTTCCTTCATGTCGTCTCTTACATCCATTTGCATGGCTCACACTACATGGGCATCATGAGTTATGTTGTATAATTTGTATAATTTTAGATATATTTTAGCTAATATTAAGGTATAAGATAGTTTAAGAATATTATATATTTAATAAATATTTTTTTTAAAATGCTCTTTTACTTATCTAATATTAATTTTCACTTGTGACATTATTTTAGGTATGAAATTTTGTTAAGTAGAGCTCAAGCATTTTAAATCGGGTTACAATTTAAGTTTATTTTTGCTGAAAATAAGGTAACCATTATACCCTACTAAGATGTATAGATTATCGTATGTTAATACATTAGGGTTTTGGTATATGATTTATGTACATATGTTGTGTTACTAGCAATCCCATGATTATTAATGTTGTCTTGGAAAATAGAAATAAAAGTATGTTATCTTGTATATGATGTGATATGTTATCTTGAAAGGGTGATTAAGAAAGGGGTTAATGTTGATGATGGGTGTTATGTGTATATACATGCTATGCTAAGTGAGTATGGACACTTGTAGTGAAATTAACACTAATATCAACCCTAGGGATAATTTGGTTATTTAGACACATCATGACAATTAACCCTAATCGGAATGCCTAATGTGTTATATATGATGCTAATAATGGATATGGGAGTTTGGGTGGAGTATAAATATAAGTGTTAGTAGAAATAATTAATATTTTATGGCCTCGGATAATTTGGTAATTTTAATGTATAGTGTTGATCATCTTAATAAAAATGTATGCTAAGTGTTATGTGGTGTTGAAATTGATAATAGGGGTTGGTGGCATTGAAAATAGATGTTCCATCATGATTAATAGTATTATATGTTCTAGGGGTATTTTGGTAATTTTACATGTTTAATGGGGGTTACCTAAATAAATATGTATGGTAAGTAATAATTGGTGCTAAGTATGCTAATAAGGTTTTGAGGAGTTAGTAAAGCATGATTGGGCATGATTATCAATATTTTATAACTTAGGGGTATTTTAGTAATTTTATATGTAAAATGGGGATTAACTTAATAAATATGCATGATAAGTGGTAATTGGTGCCAAGTATGTAATAGGGGTTTATGGTATTAGTAATGCATATGGGGTATGATTACTAATATTAAATAGTGTAGGGGCATTTTGGTAATTTTGTATTTAATATGGCAGTTAGTCTAGGAAACATGTATGGTAAGTATAAATTAATATTAAACATGATAATATGGGTTTAATATCTTGGTATCACTTATTTGAGCATAATATTTAATAAAATATGGTCTAGGGCTATTTTGGTAATTTTATATGTAAAATGGTGATTAGTCTAATAAAATTGCATGGTAAGTATAAAGTGATGTGAAATATGATAATAAGGGTTCATTGTCTTAGTATCACTTATTTGAGTATGATATCTAATAAATATGGTCTAAGGTCATTTTGCATGTAAAATGGTGACAAGACTATTAAACATGCATGGTAAGTATAAATTGATGTTATATATGATAATAGGGATTATTATCTTAGTATCGTTTATTTAAGCATGATCATGAACATTATAAGACCTAGGGGTATTTTGGTAATTTGAAGAGTATTATAATAAATATGCATAGTTTACGGATAATTTGGTATATTGGAGTATGCTATCTTGTTATTCTCATAAATATGAAGGAAGTGCATTAACTGTGATTTAAGTATAAAAATGTGTGTTGGTTGTTCCAGAAGTGCACGTTAAGATTTTATGTGTAAAATGGTCATTTGGTGTGTTGAGTAACTTAACTACATGATAAATAGTTTATATATGGTGTGTTGCTGGCATGTTGATGAAATAAAATAGAGTTTATGATGGAAATGGTTGGTAAAGAGGTAGCCTTAGCCTTAGGTGCATTTTGGTTATTTTGACCTAAGGTGCCTAAGTGTTATGTGTTTCTTGTGGTCACCTTAATTAAGATAGTAATACATAAAGTGAAAGACCTTGAGATCAAGAATGATGGCTCTTTAAGGGTTGCTACGCTAAAGACATGGTTTAACCCACGATTGTTTTGGATTTTGCTGGTGTGCCTTAGTGCCCTATCCAGGCCCTACATTTTACTCTATTTAGCTTTATGGACCTAATTAGAGGGTATGCATACTTATGGATTATATGCCTTTATCGGTAGGATATTGTGTTACTCTTATGTGCTAGTATGACTAGTGTACCTTTGTGTCTCCGGGTTTATGATCTCCCCCTAGAGTAAATAAAATGGAATGGCATGATAATTAAATGGAAAGACATACAATCTTGATGCATGTAGCCATTTGAATGATTATTGTATTCCAGTTTATATATGCGTAATTTTATGTTCATGTGTTTGATGTGTGAAAACTAATGTGTTGCATGTGAGCCCTACATATAAGTCCTATATAAAGGGTTACTCAGTACTATAGTATTGAAGGGTTCCTTTTTTAGGCCCCTGCTTATTTAAAGTGTAGTAGCCTTTATAGGTTAGCTTGCAAGCGCTATTCAAGATTTACTCTCGTTTTAAGAGCGTAGGACTATCCAAGAAGATTTTTAAGTTTTCCTTAAAACTCTTATACTTCCTTTTTCAATGATTTTATTCTGTAACCACTATTAATAGATTGTATTTCTTGTAATATAACTATTGCGATACTTTGTTTTATGATTGTATCTTAGATTTGTGTAAAGTATGTTTTCAACCTTAACTTGGTATCAGAACGATGGAAGAAAATCAATCTGGTAGTAAATGTGGTAGTAGCATCCCTAAAATTTACCGTAATTACTTTCGCTTATAACTTTAAAAAAATTTCAGTAGTGAATTTTGGGGAGGTGTTACAAATATTAACTAATGGCTTTATTACATGTAGTTATGATTTAGGTATCTATGTGAAGTTTAATTTTGAGGATGCGCTATCAATTCATTATGCATGGATAGAATGTTCATTTTTTGCACTAGTATGGTAGTTTTTTATTCGACGAAGAGCATGCTTAGGTATGCATTTGATACCAAAGACCTCAATGAAGTAGAAAGGACTATTTTTAACTTTAGACTTAGTCAGTCACACTACATTGAGAAAATCATGAAGAAGTTTAACTACTTTGATGAAGATTTAGGTAATGCACTTTACGATCCAAGTGTGGCATTACAAAAAATTTCTCTAAGAGTGTGAAATGGCCAAGGTATACTAAGTTCCTTGTAAGTGTTATGTATCTGATGAACTACTTTAGATTTGAATTTTCTTTCTTTGTAAGTAGACTTAGGCATATACACATAGTCCAAACATAGAACACTAGAATACCCTTACAAGACTACTATGGTGTCTTAAGGGTCCCATGTACTATAGATCATCTTACTGTGGGTGCCCACCAATTTTACAGGGATATTGTGATGCTAACTAGATTGCATAGATTGATGATGAAGTTTATACCAATAGATACATTTTTACCTTAGCAAGTGCATTAGTGTCTTGGAAATCTTTCAAGCAAATGTGTATAGTGAGGTTAACAATGGAGTCAAAATTTTTGCATTGGATATAGTTGTACAAGAACCTCAATGGTTTAGGAACATGTTTGTTGACGTTCCTCTATGGTTGAAGCATGTGGCTTCATAATTTCTTCATTAGTACTCACAAACAACTATCTATATGGATAATAACAATACATATAATGGCTAAATTAGTAAATTATATTGTCCAATACTATCATACTTATCCAATACTTATAATAATAACATTTACTAGTTATATTTTTCTTAACTTAAAATTATATTGTCCTATTATTACACATTTACTAGTCACACACACACACACACTTTATTTTCTTATACTTTAATAAAACATTATAATTTTATTATATTATGCAATGTAAATTATTTCTTAAGCCAACAATATTTTATTCCTTAAAGTAGTATATCCAGAACTATAAGAAATAATAGCATATCCAAAACTAGCATATATTGTGAATATTTAGAATAATAATATTTGCTAGCATACAAATCCAATACTTGGAATAATATTATTTACTGGCATCAAAATCCAATACTTAAATTAATAACATTTAATAGCATATCCAAAATTATATACAAATTTATTCAAAAATATATGTATTCAATATTATATATCCAAAAAAATGAAATATTTATAACAAACTCACACAAATAACATTTATGACAAGTTTTATACGAATATATTATGATACTAATAACAATCAACAAACATATATATGCAAAAAATTATATATTGCCGTACTGATGACACCCAACAAACATACATACATATTATACAACCAACACAAATGTACAACTAAGTCAAACCAACATTATACACACACTGTCAATAATATATATAGTCAATAATAACCAAAAAATAAAAAGCCTCATAGCAACAGTGGTGTCATTAGTAGCCGACAAAGGTGGGTAGCAGCGGGTCGTGGTTGGTGGTCTTAGTTACAAAAAATTAAAGAAATTAACAAATACAATAAATAAATCAATCAAACAAATAAGTAAATCATAACAAACATAAAAATTAACTATAACTAAAGCAAACCATGCTCCAAGGATGCTGGTAGAAGGCCGGAGGTGGCGGTGCTAAGGAGGTGATTGAAAAAAAAAATATATATATATATATATATAACAAATGAATATAAACTAGAAATAATCAAACAAACAAAAAAATGCAAGAAAACACAAAAATCTTACCTATTGAAACTTGAGTGCACCTTAGAACCAAGAGGGAGAGAAGAAACAAAGAGATAAAGAAGAAATGGAACGGCAGGAGAAGGGAAGGATGTGCTAATGTTTTTGATCCTAGAATTTTACTCAAAACGTGTTGTGGGAAATAAGGGAATTTCGGACAACGGTTTCAGGCATAAAAAAACATACACCACACATGACCTTTTTCATATGACATTTGAAGAATTTTAGACGATATGTTATCTAAAATAGTTAAGTGTTAATTGAATTTTGTTAGCAAAATTTCTTCCGCCAATTTTTCCTACCAAACTAGTTGTTTCGGGTATTTCAAACAATGTGTCATCATAAATTCTCCTTCCAACTTTTTTTTTTTACCTCCTAGTAAAATTTATGGAGGAAATTTAACCCGCCAAATATTTTTCAATGGCATTGTCATTCATAAAAACCCTTACAAACAATAAATTTTGTTCTTTTTTTCCATCAAAAAAATCATAACGATATTTATCATTATTACGGACAACTCTTGGTTGTTTATAATCATGTAATCGGAAAAACAAATTTGTAGCGTCTTCCTTTTTCTTTTATCATGTTCAAGACTTAGGTTACCTGATAAAAATATTTTCAAATGATTTAACAATTTTCAAAAAAAAAAATCAAATATGGATCACAGGAAGGATTATTGGTTTTTTTAGTTTCGTTCAAACTTAAAGTTTCATATTACTAGTAGAGAAAGTTTGTTCTCTTTATATATCTTCAATTACTTTTTGATTGTTGAATTATTATAAAGGACGAAGGCCCTACACCTACCATCTAGTTTGGGTTTGAGTAAATTGATCCGATCATATCTCTTTTTGGAACTAATTTGGTTTGAAAGTTATTAACTTTTTCATTATTTTGAATAATGGGGTTTGATTGTTGTTAAACACAGTGGTTACCATCATAGTCATACGTTTTAAACACTATTGGTTACGTTTCAATAAATTATCGACATTTTTAGTTACCAACGATTACATTTTAATTATCTAATAGCTAACATTCTTGTGTAATTAAGTTGCCTTTGATTACCAACCGCTACCAATGGATTAATTATCCAATCCACTCTATATAACCCTTGACATATTGCATGACATGATCATCCAACACACATCTCCAACCATTCTTCCTTCTCTCCTACCTTTCTCTCAATTACTACTTTCTTAGTTTTTCATTCTCTACAACTACCACTCATAATTTTTAAACAACCAAAGGTTTTTGTTTCCACGGAATAGCTATTACTTTACTTACTAAATTTGTAACATTCTGGTAGGTAGAAACATTATCCTAGAAGTTGGAGATCCGAGGTCATTATATACCATAAAATAATCTTTTTAATTTAGGACAGTAGGATCCAAGGTGCCTTTAAACAATTGTGTTTTTTTAGTCTTAATCTTGATTATTTCTTTTATCTAGGTATATCAATTTTATGTTTCAACCATTGTATTTATATAGGTCTTACACTACGGCTCTAACAAAATCTAAATAATCAAGAATTGTGCAATTTCCCCTGTTAAACTCAACATTTTGTTAGATCTACAACATTAATGCTTTTATGCCTAGATGATATCAATTAACAGCCCTCAACAACAGTTGCACCAGTGATCACCCTAATCCTTTTTGGAGTGTGGAATACGAGCTGATTTTTCTAGTTGTCATTTTGCAACTGCAGAGTGAAAAGACATGGATGTAGAGATAGAGAAGAAAATAGGGAGCAATTGTGGAAATATCCAGCATAGGAATTTATAGTATCACCTCCTCTCGTTGCACACCACTTTCTCTATTTTCACACCCTTTTACTTCCTCTTTTTTTCTCACAATTCTAAAATTATCCCTCGCTTTCCCTGCACTCTCATTCTCTCCCTATCCCTGCTCTCTCTTTATCTTCCGATTGCTTATGAGATATCAAAATCCAATCAAATTCCTTACTCCTGATTGCTAATTTAATTTAAGTAATAGATTTATTTATATTTTTTACAGCTAAATTCTAAGTTTAGTATGATTGTGATGTATATTTATTCGATTATGTGATAAAACCTATGAAAGAAATAGGGGAGGGATGAACAGATGACTAGTGTGTAGGGGGTGACGGGCGACTCGTGCGTAAAGGAAGGAGAGCGATGGGTAAGTGACCTGTGAAGGCCACAATGCTCCGAGAAAGTGGCCCGTAAAATCCCCTCACCTTCGCACACAAAACTCGTCCCTGCCCCCTTATACTCGTAGATCACCCGTCGATCACTCCCGCCAACGTATCACTCACTCGTCGCTCCCCCTAATCCTAACCCTAACCCTAAACCCTGACCCTTAACCCTTAACCCTAACCCTAAACTCCAACCCTTAACCCTTAATCCTAACCCTAAACCCCAACCCTTAACCCTTAATCCTAACCCTAACCCTAAACCCTATAGTATAGATGGGAATCATAAACCATCACGTGGGATCGTGGTTGTGCTCGTACAAAATTTTATGAAGCTCACAATTGATCCGAGATGACAACGAATGTACAGGAATAACATTCTTAAAAGTCAAGACATCTTAAGACCAGGCACTAAAACCCTCTGATATAGTACCAGTACCAAGCTAATCATCTAACATTCTATCCGAACCCCATAAACGATTAAGGTTGTCAGCGAATCTAATACGACAATCATATCTTATATTCCTTACCCAAATTTAATAGAAAAATCTATTTTGTGTTATAATTATAGATGTATATGGTCCATATAGGTCCATATAAAGGCCTATATATATGTGTATTAATCACAGATAATAGAACACAAGTTGAAATCTCTCTACTTCTATTCTCTTATTTCTCTTTTAGGCTTCTACTATTATAACATGTTATCGGCACAAAATTGCTCTAGTACTATATTGCAACTCAATCTCTTTTTTCATTATTTTCCAAATGAAAATAGCAATTACTATTCATGTGTAAAGTTAGCATATATAATTTTTTTTGTTAATGTATTTCAATTGTTAAAATTATATATTATCTTGTTATCTATAATCGTATGATTTCTTTTTATTATTATTATTATTATTATTATTATTATTATTATTATTATTATTATTATTATTATTATTATTATTATTATATGTATATGTGTCATCAATTAATAATCTTTTATATAAATCTAAGGTCTTGAAGATTTGTATACAATTAAAGATCCTGAAGATTGAATTAAAGATCCCAAAGACCTATAGATATAATTCAATCCTGAAAATTGAATGGTCCTGAGGACCTATAAACAATTTAATCTTGAAGATTAAATTTTGAGGTTCTAAAGATAAGATTGAATTTAATATTGTAGATTGAATACTAGGTCCTGATGACCTACATGTAAATCAATTATGGAGATTGAATAAATTAAAGGGTTTGAAAAGCTATATGTAATTCAATCTAGAAGATTGAAATTATTACATATTTTATTACATTTTGTATGTAATTTATATTTTTTTATTTATGTTCCATTTTTATCTTTTTATCTTGTAATCTTCTAATTGCATGAATAAAATATTTCTTTACAATTTTTCTATTTATTCATATTCTAATTTATTCTATATATATAGAGAGAGAGATATATATATAATGAATTGTGGAACTGTCAAGTTTAATGGCAGAGACATGTGTCTTGTAAATAGTTCCACTGCACATACGATCCTTAAAGATAATAAATTCTTTATTACTATACAAAGGGGAGAAAACAATATTACCACCATACCTAGCATTGCTAATCTAATAGAAGGCTCCAAAAGAGCATTTATATTACTCCTTAAAGGAACAAGATTAGACATAAAAAATGCATTGTTTTCAAGTAAGTAAAAAAAGAACTTGCTTAGTTTTAAAGATAATTGAAAAAATGGTTACCATGTGGACACCATATGTAAAGACAGTGTCGAATATCTTTACTTGACATCTTATAAGACTAGTCGAAAGGAAGTCTTAGAGAAAATGTCAATATGTACATTTAGCTTATATGACACCCTTATAAACCCCATTGAGTCGCATAACGTTACTACCCAAAAGGTAGCTAACAAAAGGACATTTACTTTGTGGCACAATAGACTTGGTCACCCAAGTGAAATAATGATCCACATAATCATTGCAAATTCACATGGACACCTACTAAAGAATATGAAAATTCTTCCATCGGATGACCTTACATGCACGACTTGTTCCCTTGGCAAACTCATAACAAGGTTGTCCATAACAAAAGTAAATGCAAAATCTCCTATGTTTCTTGAATTCATTCAAGGAGACATATGTGGCCCATAACGTTGCCATATGGACCATTCAGATATTTTATAGTGTTAGTCAACACATCAACTCAACGGTCACATGTAAGCTTGATGTCAATAAGGAATGTTGCATTTTCAAGGCTTTTAGCCTAAATAATAAAATTGAGGGCTCATTTCCCCAATTATTAAATCAAGAAAGTCATATTATAAAATGTAGGAGAATTTACATCCAAAGTGTGTATGATTATTGTCAATCAATTGGGATTATAGTGGAGCATCCAGTGGTTCACACCCATACTCAAAACGGCTTGGCAGAGACTTTGATTAAGCGGTTACAAATGATAGCTCTATCATTATTAATGGGGTTTAAATTATCCTACGTAGGATGGGGATATACAATTCTACATGCTGCCAAATTACTTCAGTTTAGACCAACCGCATATCATGAGTACTCCTCATTGCAACTTATATCTAAGAGAGAACCTAACATGCCACACTTAAAAGTTTTTGGTTGTGTATTGTATGTCCCTATTTCTCCCCCACAAAGATAAAAAATTGGACCACAGAGAAGGCTGGGAATTTATGTCAGCTATGAATCCCCTTCTATTATAAAGTACCTATAAGTATAACCAAAGACTGGAGATTTGTTCATAGCCAAACATTCAGACTATAAATTCGATGAAACATTTTTCCCAGCCTTAGGGGGAGAAGAAAAAGAGATTATTTAGAAAGATATTACATGGAATACCACCTCTATGAAATTCTTAGATCCTATTACAAATCAAAATGAAATTGAAGTTCAAAGGATCATCCACTTACAAAATGTAACTAACAAACTACCAAATGTGTTTAACAAGGCCAAGAAAGTGACAAAGTCACATATACTAGCCAAAAATGCTCCAGGTCGTATAGAAGTCCTTGTAGATACTTCTTTAGCAAGTGAGACACAAGTACTTCGGAAGCATGGTAGACCACTTGGTTCAAAAGATTCTAATCCTCAAAATAAGAAAGAATCCACAACAACTTAGAAAGTTGTTGATGTGTCGACAAATAATGATGAAGATAAAATCCCTAAAGAAATATTATCAAAAGATCATGATGGCAAAGACAATAATAAGGTTGATGATAACTATGAAATATCAATAAATTACGTCAACATTGGGATTGATTGGAAAAGAAATGAGATTGACCTCGATGATGTTTTTGTATATAATGTCATTACCGGCATATGAAAATGATAATGACCCTCAATCTATTGAGGAATGTCGACATAGAAATAGAACAGTGTTCGATGATATTGTCGGCTGCAGGGGTTGGATGTTTTTGTTAGTCAAGATGAGAATAGGTTTTTGGGTCAAATACGGCAGAAAGAAGTTTCCATACAGAGCGGATGATGTGACCTATAATGTCCAGGCTCTGTTATTTTAGAACTTCTTTGTCGCCTCTTTTTTCGGGACAAGTGTTTGGCCCTCTTGATACCATGTTCTTAGTTTGGTATTTTATGTACCAAACAATTCTATCTATCAAAAAAAAATGTCGACATAGAAATGATTGGGAGAGTTGGAAAGAAGCTATATAAGTAGAGCTTAATTCACTAAACAAGCATGAAGTTTTTGGACTTGCCATTCCAACACCTAAAGGTGTCAAACCAGTATGCTATAAGTGGGTGTTTGTACGTAAATAAAATGAGAAAAATGAAGTTGTAAGATATAAAGCCAGACTGGTGGCACAATGATTCACCCAAAAATCAGGAATTGATTTTATAGAAACCTATTCACCTGTTGTGGATGCAATCACACTCAGATTTCTAGTTAGCTTAGCAGTATCTCAAAGATTGCAAATGCATCTTATGCATGTAGTCACAGCATATCTTTATGGATCAATGGATACTGATATCAAAATGAGAATCCCAGAATGATTAAGAATGCATGAAGCATGTAAATCACAACCTCGCCATATGTACTCAATCAAATTACAGAAATCTCTGTAAGTACGTAAATAGTCCGGGTGAATGTGATGTAACCGCCTGAGTGAGTACTTACTGAAATAAGGGTATAGGAATGATCCTATTAGTCCATGCCTATTTATTAAGAGGATAAAGTTAGGTTGTATAACCATCGTTATCTATGTTGATGATCTAAATAACATAAGAACTCCTAAACAAGAAAAATATTACCTAAAGGAAGAGTTTGAAATGAAAGACTCGGAAGCTACCATGTATTGCCTTGGACTTGAGTTCGAACATACTAAGGATGGTATTTTATCCATCAATCAAACTACATTGAAAAGGTCTTAAAGCGCTTTAATATGGATAAAGTAAATCCATTGAGTACACTAATGGTAGTTCGATCACTCAATGTTAATAAATACCCATTCTGTCCTCAGGAAATTAATGAAAAAATATTTGGTCTTGAAGTAACATATCTAAGTGCTATTGGTGCTTTATTATATCTTGCTAATAATACCCAACCTGACATATCATTTGCAATGAATCTGCTATCAAGATATAGTTCAAGACCTACACGGAGGCATTGGAGTGGTGTAAAACACATCCTTCATTATTTACGAGGAAAAAGTGATATGGGACTATTTTACGAAGGAAATAAGGAAGGAAGACTTGTCCAGTTGATTGGCTATTCCGATGTAGGTTATTTATTCGACCCACATAAAGTGATATCTCAATCAAGTTATGTTTTTCTGCATGGTGGACCTGCCATTTCTTGGCGTTCAACAAAACAGACCATAGTAGCCACCTTGTCGAACCACGCAGAGTTGATCACATTATATAAAATAGGATGAGAATGGTTGTGGCTCGGATCATTAATACACCATATACATGGATCATGCAGACTGGAAGAAAATAAAAGAGATCTGACAGTGATATATGAAGATAATGCAGCTTGTATTGCACAAATCAAGGAGGAATACATTAAAAGCGATAGAATCAAGCACATATCACTCAAATTTTTTTCAACTCACGAGCTTTATAGAAAAAGAGAAATTGATGTTCACCAAATCCGATCCAACCAAAATCTAGCAAACTTCTTTACAAAGTCATTGCCAACAAGGATATTCAATCAACTCATGCATGGCATGGAATGCGATGTTGAAAAGAAATTTATTAGATTGAGGGGGAGTATTACTACACTCTTTTTCTTAACCATAGTTTTTAGCCCAATGGATTTTTCTTGGTAAGGTTTTTAATGAGAAGGTATTAGTAGTGTACGTCTAAGGAGGGGTATTATAAATGTAGACATACCCAATCCATATAGGTCCATATAAAGGCTTATATATAGGTGTAGTAGTCACAAATAATAAAACATAAGTTGAAGTCTTTCTTATTACCTCTTTCTTCTATTCATTTTTTCTCTTCTTAGCTTTTACTATTATAATATATTTATATTTGACAGATATTTTTTCTTTCTTTATATTCATATTCATACACATTTATTTATATCCATTTACATATTCATCAGATAAAATTTACCAAATTCAAAATAAAAATTATCCAATATTAAAATTAGATACTTAAATTGTTACGATTTAATTACATATTCACTTTTAACTTTAGAAAATATATTAAAGAATATATAAATAAAAGGTAAAGATATAATTTCATATTAAGTAAACAAATATGGATACGAGTACAGATTTGATAATCTCTTATTTGTATCCATACTCCCCTTTCTCCATATCTTTATCCATTTATGTATATTTATTTACATATCTAATAGATAAAATTTATTAAATTTTAGATAAAATTCGTCCAATTACCATTCTTACCAACCATGTTTGGTAAAATAGCATTTTGAAAAGTTTTTAATGATTTTAATATAGATTAGATATTTAAGTACATTAAATATTTAATTTTAATTTTTGATAAAAAAAATATATTTTTTAAAAAAACCTTAAAATGTGTGTATTATAGATTAGTTGTTTTAGACTCGCGTATATTTTAATCCATTAATAACTTCCTCTATTAGTAAATATTACCAAATATTTTTTATAAAATAAACAATATTATCTACTGTTCGAACTAATTAATGTAATCTACTATCAGCTAATCGTTTGTTAGCTGCTATTAGTTATCCGTTAATTGCAAAACAAGACCATAGAACACCCCTAACCCCAAGGCTCGACCCTACCATAAAGACCCCAAAAAGTAGACTAACATTTTGATCGATAGTACATGATACACTATGGAACCTCTAGGGGTGGGTAAATCAAAAGTGGAATTAAAAGTTGAAATAGGGATGCGATGAATGAAAATGAGAAAATATTTTTAAGAGCCAATTTTCATACATGGTGTGTCTCAATAATAAACAAGATATGATTATATGACAAAATTAAATGTGACAGTACATGACAGTAAGAGCCCAACTTCCACCTACCTCCTACATTTCTACTCCAACAATGGATGATGAATTGATGGGGGTACGCTCCCCCCCCCCCCCGGGGCAACTCCCCAACAACAATTAAATCACTACACGCGCAACATCGCTTCCTCCAACCTGCCATCATTAATACCTAAACGAGACCCATGCCCCCCATTAACTGTCCTTTATATATATCATTCAACCATCCATTTTGACACCAGTTTACTTAACGGGAGGATAGTAATCGATTGCATTACATATCTAAGTAACTGCATAGGAAATGTTTATCACAACGAAATAGTAACTTGAAATTATTATTATTTTTCAAGCTATTTCAAACTCTTCCAAAATAAAGCTTTTCAATTCAAAAATTCTTGAATTACAAATAACGCAAACAGTTTTTCAACCCAAAAAAAATTATGTCAAAGAAGCGTTTTGTTTTTAAGGTACAAAATAAGAACGTACTCATTATTGCATCAATCTTGGCAATATCCAAGTAATTGAGCCAAAAATACTTGAAACACTAAGGTAAAATAATGCAATCGATCAAACATGCCACAAGATGGAAATAAAATAATGAATATATCATTATTACAGTATATAATATCATGGTGTTCGTACTAAGATAATGAAACTCAGCCACTAGCCACACACGGCGGTAGCAATAGTGTTGCATTCACAATAAATAATGACGGTATTCATTGACTGCACTTCAAACACAGATGCCAAGAGGAAATTGGCCAACTTCCAACAGTGATTTAAAAATAATACCGTAAACACTAATAAACAAAGGAAGAAAGACAGGCTAAGAATAAATTATTAGTCATCATTCAATAAACATAATCAGAGAGCCAACCCCACCATATAGGCTTATTTATAGAAGCTATTATCTTTGATTCTTAGAATAGGCAGGCATTTGGCTTATTGATAACATGATTATCATGATTAGGGACAAATGTTTCTCATTTAATAGTAAAAAAACATGTTTCATATAAAGGAGAGATTTTTTTCTGGGGGGGGGGGGGGGAGGGGAGGAAAAGGGGAAGGTGGAGAAAGAGGAGGAAAGTGGGATACACTGGGCTGAAGTTCAACTTGTTTAACAAAAGTTGCAATAGCAATATGCTTTTTTCCAAGGAAGGTTTTGCTCCAAGCTTGCTTCACCAGTGAGACAGAAACAGAGAAACACTGGTATAGCAAAAACTTCCTTGGAAATAGCTGTTTACAACAATATACTAAGAAGTAATTACTATTATCAACAACAATAGTAATTATTTTTTATAAAAAAAAAAAAAAACTAAGGGAAAAAAATACAGTATATTATACTCCCCTCCCAATTCACAATATAGTAGTAGTAGCAGACTAGTACTACGGTACTACCCAGTACCCACCGAATTCAGACTTGAAAGTCGAAATCCCGAATAATATTAATTGATCTATTTTCCTTTCCTTCCAGATAATATTAATCCCCTCCCCCCCCCAAAAAAAACAAAAAAATTACTGCCATGAGTGAGTGATGTGAGGTGAAACCGCTAGACTAGAGATGGCATCCGAAGCAATTACAAGATTTGGGAGTAAAAGAGCAGAAGCCAAAAGGCTTATTAGGGATGTTGCAATTAATAGCATAACAGCAAGGTGAAGGCAAGCAATAACCCTTTGAACCACCACAGCAAGTGCAGGCTGCGCAAATCTGGAAGCTTCCTAGTTTCCTTCTTGTCTCATTCATCACCATCATCATCCCCAATTTCTTGTCATCGATCAAAGGCACCATATTTTCATCCCCTCCTCCTGCTGATGTACCGTTTTGCGTACAAATACTTTCCTATTTATTATTAGAAATTCCGCCAATAAGCAACAAATCAATTCCAGAAATACCCAGAATAGAAGAAGGGTCTATTAATTGAACCCTACCTTCTCTCGTTTTGAACTCGGAAATTAAAAGGTGCCGTAAAAATCAGACGAGAAGAGTGGAGGGAACTTACATGGGCAAGCTTTACTTGGATGGAATTGAAAGCCGGAGCAGAGAGAAATAAAAGTAGGAGAGAGATAAGAATCCCATGAGTAACAGACATTCTTTGCCCTCCGCTTCTTTAGGCGAGGATTCCTTCCGGCTTGCGCTGTGCTAAGTTTTTCTTTTTCAATTAGATCTGAAGTGGGCGGGCTTGTGCCGGAAGCCAGGATGAAAGGGGGAGAGAGAGTGAAGTGGGTTCCTTGGCGTGGTAGATTGAGAGAGATATTTGGGGTTTTGGTTTGGAAATGGAAATCTCATAAATACCGCATAGTTATCAATTGAATGAAGGTGGCGGTTTTTATTGTGATGAACTGTCGCCAGGAAGGAACGGGGTAAGGCCATAATACAAAATGGAGTTTCATTTTAGTTTCCATTTTCGAACATTTTTGCTGATTTAGGCTTGTTTGGAATTAATTACTAGATTTAAGTGTATTGAAAAAGAGACCTTAATATTCTTAATATATTTATTTACCCTTCTTATTATTGTTATTATTATTATTTCTAATAGCAAACTATTAAAATAATAACAACTAGTGCCGCATACTTATCAATATCACTCGGGACTCTTTTAGAACCATATACTATTTTGTTGCAATCGCAATTGAATTTTAAAAATACAGTATACTGAATATTTTATTATTTTTATAGATTAATAATAAACAATAATATAAGATGTAACATCACTTGCGATTGAAAAATATATGCAACATCACTATATATAAAACAAAAAATAATGTGGTGTTTGAACTTTTATGTAATTATTAAAACTATAAGATATTGTGTGCATCAAATTATTTATTTATTTAAAAAAATATATATAATTTTAAATTTTGAATCAATCCAAAATAATGATCCACTCTTCACCAAAGAAAAAAAAATGGTTCATATTCAAGTATTATTTTATTTAAGTCATGACTTATCCAATCTAATTAAAAATTTTAATATTTTAATTATTTACTTGATAAATATATTTTTAATAAAAACTTATATTTTTTAATATTTTAGTTCATTTAGGTTTTAATTTGATCTTTCAATCCGGCCACAATTCATATTTTGACCCTATTAAGAAAATTTCAATAGAATTTAAAATTAGTGCACACCCCAATTTTCAAATACCAATACCCCATATAAACATAGTGCTTCGCCATGTGAATAGTTTTATGTTGGTATTTTTTATTTAGAATTCTTTAAATTTTATTTATTTATAATTATTAAAATATAATACCATAGCATTTTTTCCCTATTTATATATATATTAATAGTCATATCCTTCTAAGGTAAAAAATAACTTACATATATCTTTCACCAACCATTTAATAATGGTTCATACTAATATTTTATCTTAATTCTACTAATATTTTATCCTAATTCTATCGATATTTCTTTTCGATTCAACTAATATTTCATTTCAATTCTAGTTATCTCCATTATTATCATGTTGTAAAATTCACATGGTTCTATTGCCATATTATCCCTCACCTCAATTCTACTAATCATTCACCCCCTAATATACTAGCCTTTTGCCGTGAAATTTTACTACTAGTTAAGAACACTATCTTCGAAATCTTTCATTACTATCGTATATATATTTCATTATGTTGATTATATATTTAATCACTAATCTAATAAAATTTATTACTAAATTTCAAGACTGTTCTCACAACCTATTATTATTTTACATATATTTTATCTTACTATATTTATTTTTTATCATTGTTGTATATATCTTTCACCACTATTCTACTTAAATTTTATCACTATGATTGTAAAGCTATTTTTTACTATTATGATCGTAATATTTCACCATAATATATTATTTTTATTAAAAATATATCAATATGAATATATATATTTATAGATTAAATGTTTAAGAACTTTATGATATATATTTATATCTTTTAATAGAACAAACTAAAAACAAATTAGTTATGAAAAATGCCAGTGTATTATAGGTGAAACAATGTAGCACTATGTCACCTTTCACGGTAGAGGTATTTATGGATAAGATACCCAAAACTTTAGATCGAATAACTAATAATTCACTAGTCACTCAAAATTTTCGATCAAATCAAACATTAAGAAGTAATAAATAAAGACTTATATGATAAGTGAATAATAAATCAAACTAATTTAAACCAACATAGTAATGATCTGATCTTAGTTTTAAATTACATAATATCCAAAAATAATTTTAAATATATATATTTTATAACTAAATATATAACAAACAAGAAATACATAATGTTTGACCAATAGATAAAATAAAATTTCAAATAGTAAATTATTATACATTGAAATAGAATGCAAAAATATTAATTTAAAAATATGTATGTTTATATATATATATAATTTAGTGGATTAGTTATTATTTGTATTTATTGGGTTTGATGTCTGAGTTGTTTGATCTTTTTTTGATCATAATGGTTATTTAATCCAACAAATATTAAATTAGTTATTTGATTTTTTCAGATCAAATTAATTCGAATATCAAATTAATTTATGAAAAATCAGATTAGGTGAAGAGGCCTAGTTCATGGGTTATGATTTGCACCAATTTTGTTAAATTTATTTGTGTATTTCTTTACTAATTTGTAAGTGACCAAAAACTCAAGAAATCAAAACAATTGAACTAAAAAAAGTGCATTCATAATAATAATCTATTATTAAGTATTTTTATCATAAATATTAATGAAAATGTATCTTTAAAAAATTTTGTAACACCCCTAAAATTCACTATTGAAAAATTCCGTTAATTAAAAGAAATTAGAGGAAGCAAATTAATAAACCGTGAACTTTGGGGATATTACCGCCACATTTAGTACCAGACCGGTTCACTCCTACCGTTCCAGTACCAAGTGCTAAGGTTAAAAGAGTAAAACACATTTTACGATAAACTCAAGCATATATATATCAGAGTAGCGCGGTAAATAATTTACCAGAGTAAAATTCAACAACGGTGGTTACAAAATAACAAATACATTGAATTTAGAAGAGAGAAATTGAAACCCTTGTAGTTCCGGATAGTTCCTTACGCTCTTTCCCGAGACCCACTTGAATAGCACCGAACACGACCTGTAAGGGGTACTGCCCATTGAATAGGCAGGGGCCCCACAAAGGGAACCCTTCAGTACTACGGTACTGAGTAACCCTTTAAAAACTCACTTAAAAATAGGCACGCAATATAACACATGAAATACTACTGCATTCATATGTAACCATAGGTATAAGCATGATATTCGGATCCATTTATTCACACATCCAACAATTTGATCAGATATTAACAGCGTATACGTAACATTCACTTTAGTACATTCGCATACTTAATAAGTCAACCAAATATTAAAAGGCCATAATGGATAATCGATATATTTCAGGCCTTAAGGCCATTGGTCCATCATTAATCAATCATCTCAATGATTAGTATTTTTCATAATTTATTCACATCCAAATCAAATTTTATTAAGCTCGGGACCCCCACTATTCTGGCCGGTGGATCGGAATACATATATATATATATATATATATATATATATATATCATCCAGGGTAAAATATCCTGGGCCACTATTATATCCGGTGGATCGGTACTCATGAACATCATCTAGAACAAAACATCCTGGGCCACTATCATATCCGGTGGATCGGTACTCGTAAACATAATTCAACTGGGCCCGACTCATTAATCTTTCACTTTAACAATTAGTATTTTTCCTTTTTAATTAGTACAACAATTCCATTTATTTTTCCTCGATAGAGAGATCAAGATCCCGGAACACAAAGGTACACCAGTCGCACTGGTGCATAAAAGCTACTCAGTACCCTTCAACTATCAACCCAGGGATATAGGGCCTAATCCTTAAGTATGCATACCCCCTAACTAGGTCCGTAGAGCTAGATAGAGTAGATATAGGGCCTGGCTGGGGCATAAAGGCACTCTAGCAAATACCAAATAATCATGGGCTAAACCACGTCTTTAGGGTAGTGACCCCTAAAGAGCCACCATTCCCGATCTCGAGGTCTTTTACTTTAAGTATCAGTGTCTTAATTAAGGGTGATCGTAGAAGCACAACAATCATATAATTATTCACTTTTAATCGTTCAAATTTCATCAGACATTTCTTATTCAAATGGTTGTCCAAGGTAACATAGAAGAATCATTAAGTCCATCTTAATCTCATCTAATTTCGAATTAGAATTCGTTTCGTGATACCTACTAATCATCAAATACTCTTACCTCGCTAATCAACATTATTTGAGTCATATTACGAAATTCCACAATCACAATGACATATTAGGTACAAACTACTCATTTGCCCCTTACTTATATAATTGCTAAGTCATCCCTTCCTTACTTGACAAATTACCATGTTACCCTCCTTGTTACATAATTACCAAATTACCTATTACTCGATTTAGGTTACTAAGTTATTTCTCATACTTATTGGGTCACTAATCCCCCTTAATAATTATTACCCTTAATATACTTTCCATTTAGTTGGTTAGATTACCACTTTGCCCCTTCTCCTTTATTATAATTAATAAATTATCCTTGAGTTGATCAAATTACCAAATTATCCTTCCTCATTATCCTAATTACCAAATTAACCCTTTATTTAGTTAATTACCAAATTACCGTCCTCTATTATCAATTACCAAACTACTTACCCTTTTATATGATCATAATTACCATTTTACCCTTCTCCATTATTAAATTTACCAAATTACCCTTTGGTTATCTAAATTACCAAATTGCCACAATTACCAAACTACCCTACTCCATTATCAAAATTACGAAAATACCCTCTAGTCAGTTAAATTACCAAATTACCCCTCACATTTATCATATTTACCATTTTACCCTTCTCCATTATTATATTATCCAATTACCCTTTAGTTATTTAAATTATTATTTTACCCTTCTCAATTATTATAATTACCAAGTTACTCCTTTCCAATTTTCACTTTTACCCCTTTTATTTACAAAATTACCATCTTACCCCTTTACATTTAAATTTACCATTTTACCCCTTAACTTCCAAAAATTACCATAACACCCTTTCACTTATAAAGGTTACCATCTTATCCTTAATTACGAAATTACTATTTTACCTCTTTTGATTTTTAAATTACCATTTTTCCCTTTAATCACAAAATTACTATTTTGCCCTTTAATTACAAAATTACAATTTTACACTTTTATTATAAAATTACCATTTTGCCCTCTTCTTACAAAATTACCAATTTATCATTTAATCACAAAATTACTATTTTACCCTTTATTCAAAAAATTACCATTTTGCCCTTTTAATTACGAAATTACCATTTTACCCCCTTACTTCCAAAATGACCAATTTATCCCACTTACTTCCAAAATTACCATTTTATCCTTTTATTAACAAATTTACTATTTTACCCTTACCTCCAAAATTACCATAATACCCTTTTTAATTAAAATTTACCATTATGCCCCTTAGCACACCACTTATATTAAATTATTATTATTACTACATAAAATATTAACTTTAATACCTTATCCACAACTCTTATAATTAATATAACATTATTAGCACCCATATATATTTTAGGCCATATTCTTGTACAAAATACCTTACTAAATCCCCTAAGGCTCACAAAATATTAAACATGTATTAAGGATCACAATAGCATAATATAACATAGTTAATACTTAACATTTTCATTAACAACCAAACTCTTACCCTAAATAATATTTCCATACATAGCAATAATCTATCATGCTTCCTTTTCATCAATCAACACAAGAACCACATATATCATACTAAACAACACAAACCAAGCATAATAATATATTAAAAATCCTAATGTGCTAACATAGGTTAATCCATGCATTTAAGTGGGATTTAATGGTTACCTCAATTTCTGCAAAAATGAACCTTACCGGTATTCCGGTTTAAGGTTCAAGATCGAGTTAGAAAAACCAATACCTAAAAATAATTCAAGACTTATTACATTAGAAATTGTGAAATCAAAATATAAGGCTTTAACAATTCATAGAATAATTAACTTAAAATATAATTATACCTTAAAAATTATTAAACAAATAGATCAAGAAATGCATAAACTCATGCCGCTAATGCAGCATGAGCTGCATGCAAAGAATGAGGAGGAGGGGGGCTCGAAAGTGGTAAAGAGAGGCAAAATGGGCAATTTCGGGTTAGGGTTTTTAGGCTAGGAAAAAAGGCATGTGGGGGAGGATTTAAGGTAAGGAAAGGATGTAGAGGTGTAGAGGGGGTGTAGATGGTGGTCGGGGATGGGTTGAAGGTGGCTAAAGGCAGCAAAGAGGCCGCGAAGAGGGGTTGCCGAGAGGGGGTCGAGATGGAGGCTGGTGATGAAGGAAAATAGGGAGGGAAAATGGAGGCTTTTGGGTGACGGTTTCGACCAAAGGAGGATGGGGTGGTAGAGGGGTTGCAGGGAGTAATGTGGTGGCTCAATTGGTGGCAGAAATGGCAGAACGGCGGCGGAATATGGCGGTGCAGGATGGCTACCGAGAAGGGAGAGAGAGAAGAGAAAAAGAGGAGAGGAGGAAGAATGGGGGCTGCGGGGTGGCTTGATGGGGGCTATGATGGCTCGAGGGTGAGGTAGGGGGTGGTGCAGGTGGTGGTTAAGGCGGCGGAGATGGGCAGCGAAACAAAAATAGGGGAGAGAGGGGAGGAGAAGAAAGGGAGAAAGAGGAGGCTCGGGTAAGGCATATAGGGCTCAAAAAAATCACAGAATGAGGCAGGGAAGGGGGAAGAAAAAGAAGATAAAGAGAGAGGAGGGGATAGGGAGCACGAGGGTGGCGGTAGGTGGTAGGGAAATGGGAGTTGCAGGGAGAGGGAGAAGGGATGGTGGGACCGGTGTGGCAGGAAAACGACGAGAAGGAGAGGGAGGGAGACAAGGGAGGTCAACGGGGGAAAGGGAGTTGTAGGTTGGGCAGAGAAAATGGTGGAGGATGGCCGGGATTATCGCCGGGGAAAGAGGAAGAAGAAAGAAAGAAAGAAAGAAAGAAGAAAGAGTCAGGGGAGGTGTTGGGCGCGAGCAGACCGACCGAAGGAAAGAAGGGGCGGGTCGGCCCGGTCGAGGAAGAAAGGAAAGAAAGAAGGGTGGTCGGGCGACGCGGGAAAGGTAGGGAAGGAGGAAGAATGGGCCATCGGCCCAGCGCAGGAGGGGAGGAGAAGCAGGCCAGCCAACCGGCGGCCCAAAGAAGGAAAATGAAGAAGAAAGAAAAAGGAAAAAGAAGGAAAAGGAGAAGGAAAAAGGGAAAAAAGAAAAAGAAAAGGGAAATGGGATTAAATCATTTAATTGATAAAATAATAAAATAGAATAATTTTGGATAATAAATTGATTAAATAATTTAATTTAAGACAATTAAATATAAGGGTTAAAAAGGATAATTTTAGTAAAATAAGGGTTTGAAAATTTATTTAAATAATAAGAGTATAATAAAATAACAAAATATTTATTTTAATATATTAAATATTTATACCAAATTTCATACGCTCAAAATCCATAAAATAATTAAATTAAAAATATTTAAAAGCTAATTTATCCAAAATAAAATTTATTTATTAAAATATAGGCTTTTAAAAATTTTGGGGATTACAATTTTAACGAAGAACAAGGAACTAAAAGGACATTACAATTTTTCCTTATGAAAAATAAGGGGGAAATGGTCCAAACTTACGAAGAAAACTAACATTATCCTACATACATATAATTTGTTGTGAATTCCTTACCAATAACTAAACATTACATTTTTGTCCCTTCCTTATAGCAAAAGGAGGGGGAAAATAGATTCAAACTTGTGAAGAAAATTAACATTATCCAATTTACATGTAATTTGTTGTGAATTCAAGCTTTTATCATTCCTACATGGTTTGTACTTACTCAATAGGGGAGATTCTAACTAAGACTTTGAAAGAGTGAAAATCTAATAAAATTGGCCAAGCTTTTAATATTTTAGCACTTGTACTTAAAATGTATGTTAGTGTAAACGAAGGTTGCCAAGATTGTTTTTAATTGAAACTAGTACTACTCCTTTGTGTGATGAACGAGATCATAAGTGATACATGGGCAAAGTTCAACATATTATGATAATGAATTTTAGAATGATAAGTACGAAAAAATAATATAGGCAGTAATGAAATTATGAAAAGATAGTATGATCATTATAATTTATAAAGGATAAAATATTAGTTAAAAGAAAAAATAACAAAATAATGATGTAACACCTTGAGTTGATACGATTACGTGGAAACTACCTTAGAATACTTTTAAATTAATTGGTTAGCCTCACAAATAAATACGAGTCATTTAGTCGTGCTTTGTTCTTACTCATAGACTTCTCGAGAATTTTTTTTTATTAAAGTTTTCAAAACTTTTTAAGAGGGTCGTCTATCCTAAAACTTTATGTACGACCAACACACTTAATTGTGGAGTTTTTAGGCCTGAATCACCAAAATAATGATATACCATGTTGATATAGATAGTCATATCAATACTTATAACATTTCACTCAATTAGGAGTATTACAAATGCACCATATATATAACTCACAAATATAAAAGACGTGCAGTAAATGACTGAAGAAGGGAATACACAATCTAGCTCGATATTTTGGAACACTTCCCTAAAAAAAATATTTGTTGTGGATGTACTTTTGTTTGTCATATCAAATTTTTCAGCCTATTATGATATTTAACCCTAGACAATACAATATATAACTAAGTGTAGCGGAAAACTAATTTTTTTAACAGTAGCCCAACATGATATATTGATTGATCTTGACTTTTATTTATTGTTATTGCATAAGAAATAATGAGAGGGAGTTGTCTACGATTGAATTTGAATGATATTATTGAATCAAATGATGTAAGATATAGCATTAGAATCAAACACATTATCATCGGATTTGCTCCCTTCAAGTATTTTTACTTCAAGCACATGATTTTCAAGTCAAATAATAACCAATCGCATATCATTGCATGAGTCAGATTTGTGATCAATGTTTCAAATCGACATTACAAAAGTACCAACCTTAAAAATGCAATGCATGATTTGGCACACCTCTTAGTTTTTCCCTTGTGTGATGCATGAACCATAATCAAATAAATGATACAAACTTAAAATCAAAAGCTAAAAAGCTAAAAGTGGAAATGAAGGAAAAAAATTCATAAGTAATGACAAATATGAGAGAATATAAATACATATGCAAAAATTAGAATAGGAAAATTAATTGTTACATGTCATTAAACACTTCCTTAGAGACGATGTTGATCATAACACACTAATATTTTCAATCCCTTCTAATGCATAACTGTCATATAGTTGATCATGACTGATGACAAGTTTTCTCAATAGAAGAACGACATTAGAAAATGATTGCCCCTCACTTTTATTTATTGCCATCATCTTGTCTTAGAGTAGTAAGGTAAGCAGAAAGACTATAATCTTCCTCTTTTGGATAGTTTTGTATCCAATATTTTATGGTATTTAGTATTTTTTTTATATTCTTATAGACTCTCTTTTCTTCATGACAATTATCTGGAAAAAATATATAATTCATTTTCATCATAAACCAAAATATTATTCAATATAATCATGTTAATTTTCTATAACATCAATAGTTGTAACTTATAAGATTGGGAATAGATGCTTTGGAATTCTTTTGGCCGACAGATATGGCGCAATAGACGAAAATATATTATGAATATGCAGTCCATAATAAACGTGCAACCATTTAAATATTGAATGTAGAAAATTTAGTATAGGAAAAATATTACCCACATTTATATTTGAAAATAATAGCATTGAACATACTTTTTTTTTGATTCATTCCTTATTTTTTTTTGTTATTGGTTCTTTACGATCAACAAATTGAAGATGGAAATCAAATGAATGTCATTATTAATGCAATTTGATTTCGATGAATATATAATCAGACACTTGAAGAAGCACCGTTTAACTATATTAGGTACCAAAAAGGCTACAAATTGATCACCTGATTAAATACTTTATGCAAATTAATGTTATATACTCAGTGTATATTAATGTATACTATTAATTAATATACTATGAAAAAGAAAAAAAAAGAAAAATTGAAGTCTAGGAACATTTCATTTATCAAGGGTTGAAAATTAATTATGCAACACCTCATTTATTATTAGTCTATTGCATCGTAAATGATACAACTTATAAATCTACTTGAACAGCTTAATGGGCACGCCTACAAGTCAAATTAATATTATTAACTAATGATAAATAAAAATTAATTTAAAAAATTATTAGACCTATATATAATCTAAGTAATTTAATAAATATTATTCAATGTACAAGCCAAAATTTATAGTTGTATTATTTAATTGTTATAACCAAATAAGTACATTAAACAATCTATTTGTAAGTAATAATTAATGCAAATGCTGAAAAATTTTAGTAAGCATTGTCCGCAAAAATAATTCTAATTATATAATTATAGATCGAAGCTAAATTGTTGGAAGAAAAACTATAAAAACACAATTATAAGAAGAAAAAAAAAGAAGAAAGAATGTAGGCCCCGTCATACTAATCAGTTTAACCAATGACTTATGAAAATTATTTAGAGTATTTCAAGCAGCTAGTAATAATTTAACCTATCCAATGATGGGATGCGAAAACCTGAAATCATTTGAAAATTACTAGTAGTACTAAGTACTACCCAACAAAGCCCTGCATGCTTGCAAACTAAAGAGGACAAAGAAGTGTCCGGAGAACGGGAAATAATAACAATAACAATAATAATAAGGAAAAAATAGTTGATAGTTTATTTGGATCAAAATAATTAAAATTAATTAATTTATTTAGTATTTATTTTAATTTTTTTGGTATTCTAATATATATATATATATATAAAATATTACCTGTATATTTATATATAATTAGGTATATATATTCGTATAATTATATATACATTTTGTAACTAAATATTTCGAGATTATTTTAATTTTTATCTAATTAATTTTACTTAAATAAAATTTTCCATAATAATAATAATAATGGAGTAGAAATACAGTACTGGCAAGGAGAAAAAGGAATAATGATTTATCTCGACATTGATGTGCTAATTTAATTTCATCGAAAAAGCCGCTAGAACACGGGCTGTCCAGTGAATATTATATAGCCCCAAGGAGGCTATGTACGATTGGAAAAACCGGAGGCCATTCCAATCAATCAATCAATCAATCGAATCGCAAGATTATTCTGACTATCAAGGTAGGCGGGGGGAATCCCTCTCTTCCCCTTCCTAATAACTAGATTCATACTTGTAGACTTGTAGTCATTTGATCTGCAAGGAAAAAATAGGTCTTGAAACATCTTTAATCTCCCGCCGCTTGGCCGGTCAATCTATTGGGCGCTTGCTTAATTAGCTTCCGCGCATCTCGTCTCTCCCCGCATCTTTTTCAAGACGACGCCTTTATTTATTTATATTATCATTTAAAGTATCTCTTATAACAATCATCCATAGTATTAGTATCTCTTAAAGGGGCATTAAAAAAAAAGAAGCTAAAACGATCATTTATAGTGTAGCAGGATTTGTTTTTATTTTAATATTCTATGTATAGAAATTTTTATAAAGTTTGACTATCGTCTATAACTTAATTGAGATTTTAAAAGAAACGCAGGTTATAGGCAACACTTTTAAACTATAATCACCATTTGTATATTAATCCACATCTTTTACTTTCACTTTAATCTAGAGCGATTGTTACTATCACTCATTTACTTAAACACATAATATAGAACTTTCAATGGAGTAAAAAAACTTCGGTCATTTATGTCACTTTTAGTATCGGTCCTAAATAAATTAAGACAATGTATGAGCATTAATATGGAGCCCTATCCTTTTATATGTGTTGTTAATTGTTACGTCTATCAAGATCTAACTTAATGTTTCTTTTATTTTCTCTTGTAACTAAATTCATATATCAAAGACAAAAAACTATTCATATCGAGAACTTATGTTGCATAACTTAACATTTTTTTATGGAACTCACGAAACTATATTCATACCATCAGTCTACTTCTACGATCTTGCCTTTACATCACTACATACATGCCACAAGCTTCTAATAAAAATTTACAAGGGGTTATTTTTATGTTTGAAGCATCTATATTTTCTAGTTATGCCACCAATTCAACATAAACAATAGCATTCGAACAAATATTCTCGTCAAATTGGATGAGATGTAAAGAACCTCAAAATAAGAAACTAATAATAATAATAACAACAACAGCAGCAGCAGCAGCAGCAGCAATAATAATAATAATAATAATAAATAATAATAATAATAATAATAATAATAATAATAATAATAATAATAATAATAATAATAATAATAATAAGAAGAAGAAGAAGAAGAAGAAGAAGAAATCACTTGCACTTTTTTTTTATCTTTAATGCTCAATTAGAAGATGATGACTGAAAATTAAGCCTCAGATAAATTGAGAAGCTATTTGAAACACGACATATCTGAGCCTCCAATAGATAACCAAAGTCTAAAATTATGCTCTCATTCAAGGTTCCACCCCAAGAGGCAAAAGTAACTGAGTAAGACTTGGTTTAAACTGGGGGGGAAATACCTAAATGACTCTTCAAGATGAGCATATAGCCGACTAGCGAGGAGTAGGATGACAAAAAATGGAAGTTGGATGAAGGCAAAGAGGCATAGATTATGTGCGTTAGAATGTGAAATTGAATTAGTGTTTTGGGTGTTATATTTTTCTTTTGTTGATTGAGTGTTTGGGCTACATGAACTGAGTACTGATGTTTGAAGTATCCGATTTCTAAAAAAGTGAGGAGAAAATTATTTTCATTTCGTACAATGGTTATTTGTGTGTTAATGAGAAAAAAGGGTGGACTGTAGTGTTGTCAGAGGTCGAACCTAGGAAACCATGAAGAAGATAAGTGCACCTTGCTAGTGTTGCTACATGCACTGCTTCATAATGCAGGTCCTTTTATTAATTATAAATCATATTAGTTATGGGTTTGAAGGGCTAAAAATAATAGCTCTGAATGCACAATGAGCTCTAAGTGATCCCTAGTGCACCAACAATATTTGAAATTCCTAACCAATTATGTCATGCTTGAAATTTGATTTATATATATATATATATATACTAGTACTAGTTGTTATTTAAAAAATTGAGGTCCTCCCAAATTGAAGGCCATATGCAGCCCCACCATCGACACCACCCTAGGGTCATTCTTAGCCATCTCAAACCTTCTTCTATGATGACATTAATCATAAATTCATCTTCCTTTCATTGTCGTTATTGTTCTTCATACTTTAGGTATGCATTTTCTCTTCCATTCTTATTCATTGTTGCATATAAACTTATGTTCTCCATGCTTAAATTATTTTATTTTTTGAAAATATTATTGTTCAATTTTTCTCCTTAATATATTATATGCTCTTTAAAAGTGGTTTCAAATGTTGTTTACCACCCTTAGCTTTTAAAATTTAATAGTTTTCATTTTCCTTATTCTTTAGTATACTTGTTTTACATGCTCTATTATTTGGTTGGTTGTTACTATTTTATCAGTAAGAGGGAAAAATTATTCATTGCTACTCGTTAGTTGGTTACTTACTATGTTACAATGTTGTCATTGATTTGAGTGTTGCTTTGAGTATTAATTAGTGCCATGTTGCTGTAGAATTTTACAAATTTTTCATTTTCCTTGTTAAGTGGTTAATTAGTAGGAATAAACTATGTTGGAATTGTAAAATATGGATAGATTTTGGAATTTTATTTGTTTGCTAGTGTAAATATATATATATATATATATATATATATGTATATATGTGTGTGTGTGTGTGTGTGTGTGTGTGTGTATGTATGTATGTATGTACGTATGTAAAACTAATCAATACCTTATTAAAATCTAAAAAATTATTTCTTTGATATGCTCGTACTAGTATGGCATCTCAAGATATTCAAGGGGGAATGTGTTAAGAGAAATATAGAGAGGATGTAGATGAAGAAAGAATTTAAGTTAAGGAATAGCAGACTTAGATATGTAGTTGGTGAGTATAATAATGAAAGGGTGCTAGCTTGAGAGAAGGAGGCTCATTGTATAAGTTATGTGAATGCTAGAGTTTGTGCAATTGTTTCCATTATGTTTTTTGATTGGAGAAATGTACCTAATGAGACACAGGATAAGTTATGGGTTGATATCTAAGTGTGATGAGAACTTATATACCAATATTATATCATAATTTAAATTATATACTAATAATAATTATTTTTCTCATGATATAGAGTGGCTTGATGTGTCTAAACATTGTAGGAAGGTTACACTTCAAAAGTGTGTTAAATCTTAGAAAGACTTTAAGTCTAGTTTAACATTTCTTTACACGGTTTCTAAAGATGGAGCTTACTTATCACAACCACCAACAAATTACTAATCTATGGTCACACCCCAACAATGGGCAGAGTTTGTTGAGTCTAAAAAGTCAGCCCCCTCACATTTTATAGTACACCTTAAATGATACTTATAATCATATTATATATATATATATATATAACTTGTAGGTTGTTGGTGATAGAAGAAGAGTCGGAAGGTAAAAGAAAACTATAAGAAAAAAAAATATTCCCCTCATAAGAATTCACATGTCGGCAATAATACAACAATAAACAAGTTGATAAGGAAATAAATTAGGAAATTATACATTAGTTATTATTCATTTCAAACTATAATAACTAACTTGATTTTAAAGGACAAAGAAACAAAGAGCAACATAGAAAATGAAGATATTTCATTTGTACCTCCTACAAGAGTGAATGTTAGGGTAGAAAAGAAATTGGAAAATACTACCAATGAACCAATCCTGTAAACATATGATAAAATTGTAAGGATTTAGGATTATCTAATAATTCACAATATTATTTGCATATTATTTTTTATCCCTAACTACAATCATTTATCTAATAAGTGGAAAGTCGAGTAATGGGAGTAATGCTGACAAGTGGTGGAAATGATGTCCTTACTCAAGCTTTAGGGACTTAGGATCACAGTGGTTAAGTTAGAGGGTTGTCATGTGGTGCTACATTATTAAGTAATTTTGAACAAATTCCTAGTTTCCATACTCCTAAGTAAGAAGTCAGCCAACTAAGAATTGAAGTGGACACTTTTAGCGTAGGCCAATTAGAGTTAGGTGCTAAATCAATTAACATGGTATTGCCCTCTTTTACGACCCTTAATATTAGACCTATCCCTAATGTATCTGAGGTAATATACTTTACTTTTAATTATTTTCTTATTTAAAGGGTTTCTACAGTTGAGATATGTGAAATTAACAAAAATCTTAAATTTAAGGTGAATATGCAAGAGATCTCAATATACTATAGAAAGGGGTTAACTCAATTCGAACAACCCTCAACAACATCTATGACAAATATGCTTTTTTATAGTTACCCTTTTTGAAATATGGTGATCGTGATCTTCTATTTTTCATAAGGGATTCACTTGTTAATTATCCTATAGGACGTGGTATGATTATTAAGAGTGAGAGATGAATTAATTAACTTCCTAATTATTTTCTAGTAAAAACTTTTCCCCTTTTTTTTACTAGGATGGTAGCATTGTTTGGAGGAAACTAACTCCTAGGAAGTAATAAGATAAGGAATTGGAGGAGGCAAGGGTGACATTGTGTGCAAAACACACACATCTCCTATCAATTATCAATCATTGTTCCATAGGATGAGGACATATTTTGATGAAGTAGTGTGTAATTAAGATTTAAGCATACAATTTGAAATATCACTGTGGTTATTTTTTAAGACCAAAGAAGTCAATGTATGCGTAGGACTCCATTTGTTCACTAAATATTGGCTACAAATCCAACATATAAAGTCATACATAAGTTATAATTTTATTTAATTTTAATATATAGCTATATTTAACAATATTATTATAATTTTTAACTTATTAATAACACATAGTTATATAATTATTTTCTTATATTTTATTAAAAGATAGACTTATGTCTCAAGAGGATAGCCATATGTATGGCTTCTTATGTCCGTAAGTAATGTCATATGGGGGCCACAAAGACCACATGGATTATGTGATCCATGTGATAAGGTTGGATCCTCATCAATTATTCTTTGCCCCTTTTTCTTTCAATCAATATTAGGTTTTGATCCCCTTATTGTAATACTGTGAATTTTATCTAACCCCAATCATGATCAATTAATATTTTAACCTAATCATAATATTAGGTAATTAATATTTTTATCTTACCCTAATTTCATAATCCTAAATCTGAACATAATCCTAATTCTAATTATGGGTGATTGATATTTTAACTCAACCCTAACTTCGAATGATTGATAAACTAATTTTACCCTAATTCCCTAACATTAAATTTAAATCTAATTCTAATCATAACTCTAAATTATTTTCCTTTTCGTATTTTATTTTCTTTTTTCTCTTTTCTTTCCCCTATTTATTCCTCATTTTTCTTGTTCTAATCTCCCTTTCTCCTTCTTCCTCTTCAGGCCATGCATGCCTATATTACATGTCCTTATTTCCCTTCCCTACCTGTCCACTTGCACCTTAACCTACTCCCCACTTTGCCTCACCTACCCTACGACCATAGGAGCCAACCCTCGTTGCTATCCTTCCTCTAACATTTTTCAAGAAAACCAAACCCATGCTAAACTCCCCCGACCTTTTACCTTTGGTACCCTCATTTCCTCCCTCACTCATATCCTATAAATAACCCTCTTATCCCTTCTCACTTCATTTTTTTACCCACACAAAACCCCCAGATCTCCTTCTTCTTTCCCTCAACCTATCTATCCTTCATTTTTCATCATTTTTCCATTTTCTTTAGTGAAGCTCTGGGAAATCTTTGTCACCTAACATTGTGAACTAAATGTGAGTAGCTTAAATTGCTAAATCCTTGTTGCATGAAAATTTACACTAAACACCCTAGCTACATGAACTACTCATGCAACAACCCCTCAAATACACCACAACCTTACGTTGTGCTATCCACCAAATCACCCCAACCTCTTGCCACTCCACCCTACCAACATGAGGCATTCATGTTGCTCCCCTCCATTAATGTGAGGAGCTCATGCACCATCCCCCTAGCTCCGTGAGTCTTTCATGCAACTCCCTATGGTTATGCCATTTTGTACCGAATTATGTTTGCTTTAATTTTTCTTCTTTTCCACCTTATTTTACCTTACCTTTTACTTGGTTATTTTATTACATATAACCATAATCCATGTTCTTATTTACGTTGAGTATAGAAAATACACTATTTGCAATCGGTGGAATGGTATCAACAACATACAATCCGTAAGTAAAATGCTCATGACCACTATTCTTATCCAATGGAATAAATAGGTAAAAACCTAGGGCCAAACGTTCCTAGCCACTATTATTGTATGGTGATATAGATAGGTATAATCTAAGGAAACAACTCTCTTAGCCAGTGACCACTATTCTCATATGGTGGAATAGATAAGTACGACTGGTCCTGACTCATGAGATCTTTTATATTAAGTGACTAATACCTTATTCATTATTATTTATCTCAAGATCATCATATTTTCACACATGTAAATATGAAAAACACATAACCCAACTTAACATAATAATTCAAAACATGTAAAATACAACTAAAGGAATATCAAGGCATCCTCTAAGGAAACAACCCATTTTTTTCCTAAGAAACCTTAATTTCACAGGATAAATAGAACTTCTTCCACATTATTCATTTTACTATAAAATTTTGAACACATCCTTAAAATTTTAATATTGACAAGATATCCCAAAATCAAGGTCTAACTTCAACGTCTTATAGATGTGATAACAACCTACCTCTAGAGTATAATTTATAAATCCCTATGAAACCCTAATTTTACAAGTTAGGCATAATCTTTTTCCCTAAGAATCATATATATACCAATTTCATACATATTTCTAAAATGAAAATATCAACAACATATATGAAAATCAAGGTCTAACTCTAACATTTTACCCATACGATAATAACCCCGTCTTTAATGTTACTATTTTTAATTTAAGTCATTTTCTCATTTTATTAGACTTGAGTCATTCATAATTACTCAAATTATTCCACATAATATATTTATAATATTTTGAACCAAAAAAACATTAGAATAAAAAGAATTCCATCTTAACCAAACTTCCCTTAAGATAGCTAAAATATCCATATTTTCTATAACTCCTATAAGTCATAAAAAGATTGGTTTTCAACCTCCAACACATATCTTCATGAAAATACTTATCAAAAAATTATATATGTGAGCCAAACATTATATCCCAATTTAGATAACAATTCATGGTAACCTTCTTAACTTATAAAACCAAATTTAACTAACAATGTATATAATTGCATGCTTTCACATTTTTCTCATTTTTTCATCATATAACATACAAAAACATTATCATAATGGCATTATCCATATAAAAATACAAAATATGAGTTTTCATAAAAATATACACATTGCACACAAAAACCTAGTTATAATGTGTATCCTTACGAAAAAAAATATTGATCTCTAAGCACATATAACCTAATACTCCTCCTCTATGAGCACACAAAAAATCACATAAGAATCAATAATAATACATCATCATAAATCCAAAAAAAAAACAACCAAGTAAAATCTAAGGTAAATGAGGGTGGAAAAGGAACAAAACCAAAGCAAACAAAACTTGACACAAAGTCGCATAACCAAAGGGAGTTGTGTGAGAGGATCACATAGCTAGGAGGATGCTATAGGAGCTCCTCACATTAATGGAGGGAGATGGAAATGTGAAGGACTCACACTGGTGGGGTGGAGTGGTATAAGGTTGTGGTGTATTTGATGGGTTTTGTGTGAGTAGTTCGGTGTGTATCCTTACCAAAAATATCTCTAGTATCTAAGCATGTATCACCTAATAATATTCCTTTGATACCACTAAAAAACCACATAATAATCAATAATAATATGTCATTATGTTAATCTATATGAATTCTTATTCATTCATGTGACTTTATGATACTGTGTAGCCTCATTATGATTGTATTATTATCTTACTCAGTATACAGTATATTGATCATCCTTCTCATGGGTGTTGATCATTCCCATGAGCAAATGACCCAAGTAATTTTATTCAAGTCAAAGATGACCATTTTGATGACTTTTCTACCTATGATGCCTTGCTTGGGGAGGGGTGGCCTTATTATCTTTGGGAATTGAGACTTAGAGTTGCATTATACAGGTTATAGCATTAGTGTGGACACCTTTTGGGACTCTTATGTTCATTACAAGAAATAGTTATATTGAGAACATAAAACACATTGGTTCGCCATATAATTTATTTAACTAACTTAATAGGATTAGATTAATAACATAAAACTTGCAGATTTATAACATAAAACATGGAGGTTCATGACATATAATGCATAGATACATCCTTTATATCTATTAGGTTCACCAAACCAAAAATCATAGATTAGTCTTATGGGTTCATATATCCAATTTCATAATGTACATAGGTTCATTACAACCAAACTTCCACGTTTTCCATATAATAGACACACGTCCATTGCTAAACATATACATATATAGCAAGAATTATATGATTACAAAATATAATCCCGTGTTTATAAATAAGAATTATAAAATTCACACTGTGTTCATTATGTTTATTGAACATGTTTATAGTAAAAAGCTGTAAAATTTATAAAAATGACCTCATATCTTTAAATAAGAATTCTAAAATTACAAAAATAACTTCCTGACTATAAAAAATAATTATAAATTACAAAATGATTCTATTTTTATATATAAGAATAATAAATTACAAACTTACCCCTTCACCACCCCATAAAGGGATTTTAATAATATTTTTGAACCGTTATTGAGTTATACATTATTAAAGCTTCAATTACTATTAAAAAACTATCAATAATGGTTCAAAAACTGTTACCAAATGTCTAAAGGATTCGCAAACTTTGGGACAAAATTGAGGTTTTAATAATAGTTACATCCATTAACCATTATTAAAACCATAAAGTATTAATATATTTCAAATGTTTCTAATAATGGTTTTAGTTAAACCATTATTAAAACTAGGTTTAATAATGTTAAACCCCTAGAAGCCCTAACTAAATTCACAAAATGCGTTACTTCAAACCCTAAATAATTAATAATTTGCATTAACTTCATGACTTAATAATGATTTTCTTCCAAAAAAATTATTAAAGCCCCTTAATTATATTAATGCATTGGGGTTTCAATAACTATTTAGTCAAGAACTGTTATTAAATAATAATTAATTTTTTATATAAATTATTTAGTTTTGTTCAATCCCATATGCACATTTATATATTCAAATATATATTCCTTCCAAGAATGAAAATTAATAGGCATAAGACAAATTGGTAGCTCAACACTCAAAAGTTAAAGTTCATAGATCATAAAATCTAATTATAAACAACTTATAAACACCTGCATGCATGCATGTGCATCTCTAATTGCAAGAAGAACAAAAGAAATAAGAGATACAAACTAGAACATACATGTAGATCCCTAATATTGAATCTTTGAGTGCATGAACTTCGCTCATTGATCTCTAACTCCATCAATATCATCATTTGCATATTTCTAGTCTCGTATATATCCACTGCTGAAAAAATTCAAATTGATATGATTCAATCATTCCATTAGTAATTAATATCATATATTAATTAATGAAAAAAATGAAAAAAGAAATATTCATGGCTTGGATCTATGTTCACATGTTTAATCTGGAGTATGAGATACGTTGCTCTATAAACATAGTATCAACAATCATTACCGTTTTATAGTTTTAGATACTATTAATTAAATTTAGTTAGCGTCTTGTTCTATTAGCTATTAATTAGAATTAAAATAAAAAATAAAATAATTTTCTTTCCACATACCATTACAAACTCATACTCAAGACACCTTAGGTCTGACAAATAATTTCCTCCTCTCCTCATATACATTGTTCATAGTGCCCTAAATAATAAAGTTGATACACAATAATGTAACTTTATATACCTCAAAAATTAAGAACAATATATGCATAAATTAGATAATGAAGTAAGAAGTAAGAAGTATACTAATATGTTAATACAATATTTCCCTTCAAAATGAGCAACAAAAGAAGGAATGAAATATTTTTAAAGGGAATCAAACACATATACTTTATTTTAATCAGAACATATGCCATATAAGACCCAATGTTCACTTAATAGGTGAGTTATGGGATAAAATTTTTTGTTGTACCCCTCATTTAAGATCCAATCTACCATGTAATTTATGTTTCTATACTTGTAGTACAAGTAGATATTTAGTATTACCATACAAACACAATAGAGGATAATATCTCCTCTGCTACAACACAACTAGCTACCAAACTATGGATGAGAACAACAATGCATGTTTTTTAATAACTGATAACTCATATATATGAGGTCATAAAATTACACAAATCAATGAAAAATGTTAAAAATATATTATATCAAGTAATACTTATTTAACATATACAATAAAAATCGTGGTTGACATCCATTCCTACTTATAAATGTCAATGATAACCTCCATCGAGACCATATAAGTGGCATCGTCCCTCCCAACATACTCAGAAGGACTATCAATTATAATTTAATTGCTACCGAGGTAGTTATTGGCATAGAAATACAACATTGCCAAAGATAGGGGTGGTCAATGGGGTTCTCGTAGTTGTTGGTTCTCATCTAAAGATGGAATCTTTTGTGAGACAACTTATTATATATAATGTATAAACAATGTATGTAACATTTTAGGTATAACATGGATAGAAAATGTCATTACATCTTCAATAGTGAGACGTATTTGGTTTGTGGGCCAACACACAAATCTTCTATGAGCTTCCAACACTATGACTGCCTTATCACCTTCTTTATAACAAGGTAAGGGTATGTCTCCAATTATTGGAATGTCAATACTTATGGGCCTCATATTTGGGATCAAGATAGAATCATAAACTGTTAATAGTTCGATACCATGATTGATGCGTATCCTTATTTTTTCCAAAAGAATTGGGGGGTCATTACCTAATAAGTCACATTTATGCTAACCCTGGAATAAAATGTTATAAATTTTTAATTTTTAAGTTGACACTTGATACATTTTACAGCAATTCATAGTTTGACATGCTTATCTCGGGAAGAAGAAAAACATGTATAAGCTTTACAACTATTTCTAATGCTATTTACATTAGGTATGTGAATTAGATCATGTGCATATGGATCAAATGACTTATACCTTGAGATTTGATAATGATAACTATTTCTCCATTGTGGTCATCCGTTCAAATGCTATGTTTAATTTTTGGGTTAGGAGATACAATTGGTTATCGGTGTTCTAGGGTCCATGAAATCGACCAAATATGCTTGGTCTTATAATTCCTAATCCAATACCTATGTGTATTTCGTAGTATTCTTCAAGTCCTGTTACTTGTGACACGATACTATACTAATCTACACCCTCTACAAAATTCGATGTTTTAATTTCATCTTGTAATATATTAATTTAGAATATAGAAATAAACATAATATAATAGTTTGCTATAATAAAACTAACTAGGGTTAGGGATATCTTCAAACTTACAATTTTTTTAGCAGCATCTTGTACACTTTATTAAGATATCCATATTTTGTTGCTCTATCCTTCTTCTATAATGTACCAATACTGATGGATAAGGTACATGGATTCAAGTCCTAGGTTGTGAGCAATAATTCCAAAATACACACTTACAATAATAATATGATTATAACACTCTCTACATAAATATTTAAGCACATAAATCAAAATGACATACCAACTCTTCTTCAAGGCCCACATAACCTTTTCTATCCATATTATAGCGGTAAGTATTTTGTTTATAAATTTCTTTATTTTTGGTAAGTTTCTCCTATATTACAATCAAAATATTTACTTATGGCTATTTAAATATTAATGGAATATTATTTATCAAAAAGCTTAATTGTTATACAACAAATACCTTAAACTCATTCAAAAAGACTAGGTGGATATACATTTTTTTTATTTATCAAGCATGCCCTAAATATTCTTAGATGCTTACTGAAATATCCAAGAATCCACTTCTTCCTCATCTTTGGGACGATGAACAATCTTTTAAAAAAATAAGATATAGATATGTATACCTATGTTAATGTCTTAAAATTAATAACATGTGACATCCAAAAATGAAAAAAAAAAGACAATATATTTACCATAACTTCTTACCAAATATGTTCCTTGTAACCTCCGTTGCACGGGGACATGGAAACAAGAACGGAAAGAAATGCGAAAACGTTATTTCTTGAAAAGTTAGGAAACGATGACGGTAGGAAACGTAAATAAATATATATACATATTATATGTATATATATTTTTAAAATAGATTAAATCTACTAAAATTAAGAGAGAAAAATGAAAAATTTCTAAAATTATTACCTATATTAGTTAATTTTAATCATTAATAATTTTTTTAATAATAAAATTAATTAAATAATATTTTTTAATAAAATAATTAATTAAAAAAATTTAATATAAATTTTGACCCCGAAACATTTCTGAAGGATAAAATGTTTCTAGGACGGGGGACAACACCTGACCATTGTCCTCGTGCATCAGAGCTTGTAACCTTTCAAAACTTGCTTCCAATTATTGATGCATAAAATGCTAAATAAATTGGGTATTGCTAAAATTTGATGATGGAACTTGGGTTTAACTCCAACAAAAGAGAAAAATAGAAGAGAGGATGAGATGGGAAAATGATTTAATATTCAAGTAACCATTAAAATCAAATACTTACAATCACCACTTAAAGTATCAACTCTTAAGCTAAAGATTGTAAGATTTTGAAGATATAACAAACTAGGCACTATGTTTGTCGGGGATGAAAGGCATTTAAAACCTTTGTAGAATAATTAATAATGGATGCCATTTTCATTAATTTTACAATCCATTAATCCCCTTAATTAATTCAAATTAATGTATTGGAAAACAATAAACTCCATTCCAAAAATCTGCTACAAGAAGTGAAGTGATTGTATGCTTGGTTTGAAAAATGAGCACTCCATGGGGCTATTTTGCTTGCTGATTTTGGCCAAGATTTGTGTGGCTTGTAAATCCATATTTTTTAGCCATATTTAAGCCATAATGAAGCCAAGAAAATTTAGTGATTTGAGGGCTTATAATTGTTGTTGCATAGCTCCTTATAATCTAGCTCATATTTTAGTCCAAGTAAGGAGAGTTTTTTATTCTTCTAACTTAGAAAAAATTATGAATAGATTATTGTTATCATCTGAGGGGGATGTTCCTACATCATCCTACCCATCTTGATAAGTACCTCCCTTATCTTCATAAGGCTCATTGTGTAAGTAAGTAAGCAAATCCCTCATGTTAAATGTGGTTGATATGTCCCCTAGTTCTAGTGGAAACTCTAGCCTGTATGTATGGTTTCTAACTTGCTCAAGTACTTTGAATGGTCCATCACTTTGTGGAATTAGTTTGTTCTTCCTATTAAAAGGAAATCTATCATTTATAAGGTGAATACAAACTGGATCTCTTGCTCGAATGTTTACTCTTTTTGATACTTGTTGGCTTTCTTTTTATCTATCTGATAGCCATCTCAATTCTGGACCTCACTTGCTCATGTAATTTCTTGAATTCCTTGGCCCTGTTGGTTGCTTCAAAACTGACTTGTACTTCAATGGGGGAGAGGAATGAGATCAATGGGGGTCATGGGATTCACTCCATATACCACTTTGAAAGGGGAAAATTCGGTGGCATAAGTAGGAGATTGGTTGTAAGTAAACTCAAGGTAATTAAGTTTGATGTCCTAATCCCTCAAGAATTTGCAAACTAATCTCCTCAAAAGCATAGTGATAGTACAGTTAGTGAATTCTGTTTAAATATCTATTTGGGGGTGATAAGTGGTGCTAAAAAGAATTTTAGTAACGAACAACCTCCATAATGACTTTCAGAAGTAGCTAAAACACTTGGTATCTAGATCAAAGACACTTAAATGTGTCATCTTAAATAATCGATCTACCACAACCATAATGGAATTATATTACCTTTGTGTCTTAGGCAATACCACTATAAAGTCCATACTCATATGATCCTAAAAATTATATGGGATAGGTAAAGGAGTATAAAGCCCTTGGTAGAAGTGACTCTTGGAATTTTGGCAAGTATACCATCTTTCCACAATTGATTGTACATCAAATACCATTCTAAGATAATAAAAATTCTCTTATAGTACATCACAAGACTTGTTAATGCCAAAATGTCCAGCTAGTCCTCCTCCATGCACCTTTCGGATCAACAAATCTCTGATAGAACTCTTAGGAATGCACAACTTGTTACCCTTGAAAAGGAAACCATCTTGAATCAGATAGGGACTTCGAGCCTTGCCTTAATCTTTAAAGAAGCTTTCAAAGTCTTCATTTTCCTTGTAGAGCTCCTTTAAGAACCCAAATCTTATGGATCTTGCTTTAAGTAGAGACAACATACAATACCTCTTAGAGAGAGCATTTACTACAATATTAGTTTTGCCTCTCTTATGATTTGCTACAAATGAGAAGGATTGTAAAAACTCTACCCACCTAGCATGCCTAGGGTTGAGCTTATGTTTTCCATTTATATATTTTACGGACTTATAATAAGTATGCAATACAAATTGTGATGGCCTAAGGTAATGAGACTAATGATCTAAAGCCATAATAATAGCATAAAATTGCTTATCATAAGTGCTATAATTAGATCTTGAGCAATTAAGCTTTTCACTAAAGAAGGCTATTAGCTTTCCTTCTTATAGTAGAACCACTCCAATTCCTACAATGCTTGCATCACACTTGATTTCAAACACTTTGTTAAAGTTGGGTAATCATAGTTCTAGGGCTTCAATCAATTTACCCTTGATGACTTCAATGACTTCTTGTGCTTGTTTGGCCCATTTGAATTCACCCTTTTTTAGACACTCTATGATGGGTGTTAGAGGTGTACTTAAACCTTGGATAAACCGCCTATAGGAAGAGGTAAGTCCATGAAAGGATCTAACATTGGTGATAAATGTGGGTGTAGGCTACATTCTTATTGCCTCCACCTTTGACTCATCCATGGAAATACCATCTTTAGATATAATAAATCCTAGAAATATGACTTTTGGCACAAAGAAGTCATGCTTTTCTAGTTTACTGTACAAATTTCTTTTCTTAAGAGCTAAAAATACAAGCTTTAAGTACCTTACATGATCATCACTATTAGAGGAGAATACAAGAATGTAATCAAAGTACACAACTATAAATTTAGAAACGAAGGGTCTTAAGACTTCATTCATGAGTCTTATGAAGGTGCTTGGTGCATTGGACAACGTAAATGGCATGGCTGTCTACTCATATAGGCCTCCCTTGGTCTTGAAAGCGGTCTTCCATTCGTCTTCTTCCTTCATCCTAATTTGATAATAACCCCTCGTCAAGTTAATTTTAGAGAAAACACTTAGTCCATGAAAAAAATCCAACATTTAATCAAGTCAAGGTATGTGATACCTATACTTAATAGTGATGTTGTTAATGGCTCTACTATTAACACACATCCTCATTGAGCCATCATTCTTTGGTACCAAAGGGGCCTGTACCACACATGGGTTAAGTGATTTCCTACTGTACCATTTTACAACAATTCTTTAACTTGTCGTTGCAACTCCATGGCCTCTTTAGGGTTACACCTATAGGCCCATTTGTTAGGGAGAGTAGCACCGGGGAGAAAGTTAATTTAGTACTAGTACTTCTTTTAAGAAGACATCCCCAAACTTACCTAGCAAGGTTTTGACCTTTGGGTTAAGTGGGCTACCGTTCTCATTATTTTCAAGCACAAAAAAAAAATATGGTTTTTCAATTTCCTTATGGCCTTGTTTAACCCCTTCCCATCTATGAACATAGCCTTTTTTACAATTTGGATCCTCCTTAACAAGTGAGTATCAAATGTTAAGGAGTGTGAGTAAAATATTTTTGTTGGCATACTTCAAGCTATAAGTGTTCTTCCTGCCATCATGCTTGACATGACTATCATATTACGAATTCCTACCAAACAATAAATGACATGTATCCATAGGAAATACATCACAAAAAACTTCATCTTAATAAGTCTTCCCTATGGAAAATGGAACAACAACTTATTTAGTGACCTTAACCATCGAGCCATCATTAAGCCATTGAAGCTTATATGGCTTAGCATGTGTAGTAGTGGGAAAATTAAGATTCTTTACAAGAGTAAAAGAATCCACATTGGCACAACTACCTTCATAGACAATAAGGGAACATATTTTACCAACTATTAAGCACTTAGTAAGAAATACATTTTTCCTTTGGGACTCCTCGTCCAAGACTTCTTTTGCATGCAACACCCTCCTCACCATTAAAGCCTCTCCAACATCCAGTGGAACATTCTCAAACTCAGCATCCTCCTCCATGGCCGAGTGCTATCCTTCTTCTTTCCTCTCCAATGGCACCTCCTCTAGGTCAAGAAAAGTCATCGCCCTTTTTTTTGGACATTCATTTTGACAATGCCCAATCCCTTGACACTTAAACCACCTTACTTCTTTTCTCCTACTTGTCTCACTTATTTTGAGCCTTCCCTTACCTTTAACATCAATTTTTTAAGCATAGGAGGTGGCTTAGGTGTCCCCCTTTGAGGGTTTTGGTTTGGCTTCACTATGCCAAGCTTCGAACCCCTATTTTTATTTTTATGCTTCTCTACCTTAATGGCTAGATGAAATAATTCATCTAGGGTGTAATATTTGTAAAGCTCTAACTTCCTAGCAATGTCACTTCTTAGACCTCCTAAGAATTGTGACATTGTGTGCTCCTCCACCTCCTCTAAACTAAGCCTCATAATGATATTTTCAAACTCCCTAATATACTCTTCTACACTCATAGACCCTTGTCTCAAAGAAGACATCTTATTGTAAAGGTATAGGGTGTAAAAAGGTGGTAAAAACCTCTACCTCATCAATTTTTTTTTTCATTTTTGTCCATCTCCTCACCTTGGGTTTTCCCTTTCTCTCCCTCTTATGTATCAAGTTTCCCCACCACAAGGAATCATGCCCTTTTAGCTTAAGGACCGCTATCTTGAAAGACTTTGTATCATCATAAGATTTGGCTTCGAACATTCTATTACACCTCAACTCCCAATCCAAAAAGTCTTTTGAATTATGTGACCCATCAAACTCCAAAATCTATATTTTGATATCATGAGAAGATTCCCTTCTAAAATTTTTTCTCTTCCCTTGGAACCTAGGATACTCACTATAAGAAGAGCTAAAATTACTAACTTCTTCCTCTAGGTTTGGTTCCTCATCATTTTCCAAATGAAATGATAGGACTATTCTTGAGTGAGGAATGCTATCATTTAGTGCAAGTGATTCCAAAATGCCTAGCACTCTCCTTCTTACAGGGCCTCTATAGCCTCATCTCTTCTCAAATTGTGTACCTCTTCTAGACTCAAACCTCTAGGAGCTTGTTGATTCTCCATAGTGGTTTGGAAAGGAAGAAGTTAGAACAAGTGTGCAAATGTGGGGTGAGTGTCGAATGGTGGGATTATTTTGGTGGTGTTTGGTTCAAATGGGGTATAGGAGGGTAAGCAAGGTTCGAATGGAGTAAGGTGGGGGATGGTGGTTCAAAGGGTGGTAGGATTAGATGAAAAGGTGGCCAAAAAATGGGAAGAAAAATGGTGGTGCTCAATGCTAGTGGGGTTGTAGTCGATTTTTTTAGTGAAAAATTGGAGGGTGTTAGTGGTGGTTTAAGTGGTGGTAGGGTGGGTGAAATATGGGGATGCAATAGGGTCAAAAATGGGGCTGGAAAATGGTTGTACAGTGTGCAAAAAAATGAGAGAAAACAAAAGACCCAAATTTATCAACCTATCTTTAATACTAATTTGATTCATAAAATGCTAAACAAATTTGTTCTTGCTAAGAGTTGGTGATGGAACTTAGGTTTAGCTCAAAAAAAGGAGAAAGATAGAATGGAGGATGAGATGGGAAAATGGATTTGATATTAAAGTAACCCTTAAAATCAAATACTTACAATTACTACATAAGGTATCAACTCTTAAGCTAGAGATTGTAAGATTTTGAAGATACAACAACCAGGCACTATGTTTGTTGGGGATGAAAGGCATTCAAAACCTTTGAAAAATGCTCAATAATGGCTTCCATTTTCATTCATTTTTACACCTATATAAAAGTGTAAGAAATTGAGATAAATTATAACCAACCCTTAGGTCACCATAAGGGTTCAACTTAACCAAACTCTACTCTAATGCATGCCAACTATAGTAGGACTCAAACAATTAGCATGGGCACTGATTTTCAAGCCTAACACAGCCTTAAAGGGTTCTAAATCCAAAAGATATATATACTATGCATTCAAAAACTAAGAATGACCTTAAAGTAATAGCTGCACTATATATATCAGAAGGCTGCTACAACCCAAACACCTAACTAAGAATAAACCCTAACTATCCTATGAAATCTACCTGTAGTCTTGCTAGGTTCAACTAGCAATTGTCACTCTCAGAGTCCATTCATCTTGATACGTCATCTACTCTCTCACATCATCAATAGAGATTCCAATGATGGATACTCTAGTGGAACCAAGATATATACTCAGGGATAAGCTATGATGAAACCTCCACTCATCATCTATCACCATCAACTCTCTAGCTATCCGATCATAATTCCTTGCAAACACCTCACTCATAACTAATCTTGGATGTGGTGCATTGGCATGGTGGATAAACCACTCCAAATAACTAGCTAAAACCTTAGACCATGACTCTATCCAAGGAATGGTCAACAACAAGTGATATGATATGAAATAGAACATATCAAATTACAATCCACTCACAAACAAGTGACCTATCTCATCATATAACTATATCACACGACCTTGAATATCTACATTGGTTTCCATGCATAAATATGGTAGAGGTATGTAAGTAATAGGTAATGATGTCATCTCACTACCTATAAAAGAGAACAACCACTAAATCTTATTATTAAGGTTATTGTTTGACTCTTCTAAAATATAAAACATATAAATTATATTGTCAAATTAATCATAAGTATATTATATCATATCTTAACAAATTATGTAAAGCTAACAACATACTCATATATATAAGATATCGGCCATAAAATTAACTTTTATCAGCAACATTTTATCAGAGGCACATCCACCATGCAAACATCATTTTATCTGCAAGAAATTAACTTTTCCGTAATATTTTCGAACAAAAAATTATACCAACATGCATGCATATATTTATAGTATTTTTTTATTAATTCAAAGGCATCAACCTACAATGTGTAAATTATATCAACATGTATGCATATATTTATAGAGGCAGAGAACAACCTACAACCAAAAAGCATAACTACATAGCAACAGGGGTGAACCCATATCATACAAGCAGTAACATACGTAAAACTAAGCTAAATACCATGCATGCATATATTTATAATAAAAGAAGAAGGAAAAAGACTACCTAGCTAAATCTAAAAATGATTCCCGGCGAAAAAAAATAAGAACGGACGCCGGCAGTAGAGCAAGAAAACCAACTTTCGCACATAAGAGAATACTAGCGGTGGACAAGCAATACACATAAATATAAATATGGCAACACAATGGACTAGTGGGAGAGAAGGAGCACAAGATAATAGTGGCGAGCAACCCTGATAAAAGCAAGAGAGTGAAAACAATGACCAACAAGAGGAGGAACAAGGTAGTCGTCATTAGGTAAGAGGAGGACCAAAAAGAGGAGGAGGAGGAGGAGTAAAAGAAAGAGAGAAAATCTAAAATCTAAAATAGAAGTAATGACCAAAGAAAAGGGAAACAACAAGTTCGATGAATTTCATGTATGTGTTTGATGTTTCGGTAACGGTTATCTTGATACCCGTTATCAAAATATTGTGTTAATTTTTATATTTTTTTTTACATTTTAATAACATTTATGTGATAACCGTTATCAAAGCATGTGCATTAATTTTTTTGTTAACGGTTTTTGTAGCGAACCGTTATTAAAGTATGTTCCACATTCTCATGCATAAACTTTTACACATTTATCAATGTCTTTTAATAAATTGTTATTAATGTACTGTTATTAATTAACTATTTTGTGTATCTAATTTTTTAAATAAAAATATAAAAAGATCTATATATCAAAGTAAAGTTTATAAAATTATGAGAATGATCCTAGGTGCACAATATAAAATTTATATATGTAAAGTCACTATAAACATATAACGGTTTCCAAAGAAGGGGATGGTTATGTAAATCTAAAATTACTATCACTTAGGACTTGCTTGATATGGAAGTAATAGAGGTGAAACACTTTATCCCCTACTTTGTACTTTTTATATCAAGTATTTAAAAATAATAAAATATTTATTTTAGATTAAATTAAAATCTAAAATAAATATTTATTTAAAAAATATATTTATTTTCAAGTAGACTATATAAAATACATAAAATATGAGATAATTTTTCTACATCATTACTCCTGTACCAAACGGGCACTTAGGAGTTTATATTCACCATTAGGTGAAAAATGTTGCTAATTAATATTGGTCCTTGGCGCACAAGCACCCCCGAGTTTCAAAAGCTATGTTTCGTCAACCCTTTCCATGCCCATCAACTACCGAGCGACAAGTGCTATATATATTTATGTGCAATAAAGGAAGACTTTGCCAAAATAAAGAAAAGATGCATGCAAATAAAAGAAATATCGGTATTTAATTTGACCGGGGTCGTGATCCGTTGAAATTAATCTTTTTAAGTATCTTCTCGGAAAAAAAAAAAGTATAAGAAATGAATGTAAAAGATATCTCCTTAGGGACCGAGATTCCTAATCATGAATTTCCAAAAATTAGCACCTCCAATATTAATCTACACTTCAAATTCCTCCCTTCTATCTACATGCATCCTTATCCTCCCGTCCACCCGTATAATTCGATGATTATCAATCTCCGCACCTACCTACCACTCCCATCATCATCATAATACAAACAGCTTTAATTTCAAACCACAAAACTTGATTCTTCGTCCGTAGTTTCCGGCCGGCCAGTTTTATCATACTTACGCCAACGTGCCATGACAATCAGCGACGAACAATTGGAAATATTCAGCTGGGTTCCTGCAAAAGCACTGCAGAAATTTGCAACAATCTCTAGACACGCAGCACAACTTGTAAAGGGATACGATCCCTTCTTTGTTAAGAAACAATGCCAGCATTCATCGTTAAAACCCGAAGAGGGGTTGTTCATCCAAAGGAATTCTTGCATGAGGCATAAAGACGACGTCAGACTGCTTGTATTCCCAGACGATCAGAACGAGAACAGCAGGAGCAGTTCTGCCGTCGGCATCCCTAGAGCGTCCTTGGAATTCGTAAAAGATAACGCCCGTATACTGGCATCGAGTAACGGACTATTGTTGTGCAGGAAGGTCGGTGGCCGCGGTAAAACATCGTTATTTTTGTATAATCCGGTTACTTCGCGTTCGTTGCCAATAGAGTTGCCGGATATTCCGGAGATTTACCAAGGGGCCAATCCATACGAGAATGCGGATTTGAACGTTGTATCCGTCTGTGAATGAGGGAACTACAATCTGTTCCCTCACGATTACAAGCTCATATTATGTGTCCACGACGTGTCAGAAGATTGGTCGTCGGACTCAAGGTACATGACGTATACATGGATACGAGGGAACGTATGGGTCAGGAAACGAGACATATCCACTGGCGGAAGGAATATGTATTTCGATAACGTTGTCTATTGGGATGACAAAGTATACATCATCTCAGATTCTAGTGTTTACTTTCAGGAGGGTTCTCGTTATTACTACCCTTACATCGCCTGTTGCGACATAGAGACAGGGAAGTCAGAGATGATCGATTTGCCTGATAGGGCTTACAGTATTAATGAGCTTTTGAGGAACGACGGTTCTCTCCGTATGAGGATTTTTAATTGGAGTATTAGATCAGGATATTGTGAGGGGGTTTGTCTGGTAACTTTAAGTAGATCATACTTGAGAGTTTGGCTCTGGGATGATATGCATGGCCGGCGGATGAGTAGTAACGGAAGGTGGAGGGCGTTATGCAATAAATTAACTTTTCCTTAATATTTTGGAACAACAAATTATACCAGCATGCATGCAAGTAATTTTTTTTTATTAATTCAAAGGCATCAACCTACAACGTGTAAATTATATCAATATGTATGCATATATTTTTAGAGGCAGAGAACAACCTACAACCAAAAAGCATAACTACATAGCAATAGGGGTGAAACCATATCATACAAGCAATAACATACGTAAAACTAAGCTAAATACCATGCATGCATATATTTATAATAAAAGAAGAAGGGAAAAAGACTACCTAGCTAAATCTAAAAATGATTCCCGGCGAAAAAACTAAGAACGGACGCCGACAGCAAAGCAAGAAAACCAACTTTCGCACATAAGAGAATACTAGCGGTGGACAAGCAAGACACATAAATATAAAGATGGCAACACAATGGACTAGTGGGAGAGAAGGAGCACAAGATAATAGTGGCGAGCAACCCTGATAAAAGCAAGAGAGTGAAAACAATGACCAACAAGAGGAGGAACAAGGTAGTCGTCATTAGGCAAGAGGAGGACCAAAAAGAGGAGGAGGAGGAGGAGTAAAAGAAAGAGAGAAAATCAAAAATCTAAAATAGAAGTAATGACCAAAGAAAAGGGAAACAACAAGTTCGATGAATTTCATGTATGTGTTTGATGTTTCGGTAACGGTTATCTTGATACCCGTTATCAAAATATTGTGTTAATTTTTATATTTTTTTTACATTTTAATAACATTTATGTGATAACCGTTATCAAAGCATGTGCATTAATTTTTTTGTTAACGGTTTTTGTAGTGAACCGTTATTAAAGTATGTTCCACATTCTCATGCATAAATTTTTACGCATTTATCAACGTCTTTTAATAAATTGTTATTAACTTATTAATGTGTTGTTATTAATTAACTATTTTGTGTATCTAATTTTTTAAATAAAAATATAAAAAGATCTATATATCTAAGTAAAGTTTATAAAATTGTAAAGAATGATCCTAGGTGCACAATATAAAATTTGTATAGGTAAAGTCACTATAAACATATAACGGTCTTCGAAGAAGATGATGGTTATTTATTTAAATCTAAAATTACTATCACTTAAGGCTTGCTTGATATGGAAGTAATGGGGGTGGAGAACTTTATCCCCTACTTTGTACTTTTTATATCAAGTATTTAAAAATAATAAAATATTTATTTTAGATCAAATTAAAATCTAAAATAAATATTTATTTAAAATATATATTTAATTTTAAGTAGACTATATAAAATATATAAAATATGAGATAATTTTTCTACATCATTACTCCTGTACCAAACGGGCACTTAGGAGTTTATATTCCCCATTATGTGAAAAATGTTGCTAATTAATATTGGTCCTTGGCGCACAAGCACCCCCGAGTTTCAAAAGCTATGTTTCGTCAACCCCTTCCATGCCTATCAACTACCGAGCGACAAGTGCTATATATATTTATGTGCTGTAAAGGAAGAGTTTGCCAAAATAAAGAAAAGATGCATGCAAATAAAAGAAATATCAGTATTTAATTTGACCGGGGTCGTGATTCGTTGAAATTAATCTTTTTACGTATCTTCTCGGAAAAAAAAGTATAAGAAATGAATGTAAAAGATATCTCCTTAGGGACCGAGATTCCTAATCATGAATTTCCAAAAATTAGCACCTCCAATATTAATCTACACTTCAAATTCCTCCCTTCTATCTACATGCATCCTTATCCTCCCGTCCACCCGTATAATTCGATGATTATCAATCTCCGCACCTACCTACCACTCCCATCATCATCATAATACAAACAGCTTTAATTTCAAACCACAAAACTTGGTTCTTCGTCCGTAGTTTCCGGCCGGCCAGTTTTATCATACTTACGCCAACGTGCCATGACAATCAGCGACGAACAATTGGAAATATTCAGCTGGGTTCCTGCAAAAGCACTGCAGAAATTTGCAACAATCTCTAGACACGCAGCACAACTTGTAAAGGGATACGATCTCTTCTTTGTTAAGAAACAATGCCAGCATTCATCGTTAAAACCCGAAGAGGGGTTGTTCATCCAAAGGAATTCTTGCATGAGGCATAAAGACGACGTCAGACTGCTTGTATTCCCAGACGATCAGAACGAGAACAGCAGGAGCAGTTCTGCCGTCGGCATCCCTAGAGCGTCCTTGGAATTCGTAAAAGATAACGCCCGTATACTGGCATCGAGTAACGGACTATTGTTGTGCAGGAAGGTCGGTGGCCGCGGTAAAACATCGTTATTTTTGTATAATCCGGTTACTTCGCGTTCGTTGCCAATAGAGTTGCCGGATACTCCGGAGATTTACCAAGGGGCCAATCCATACGAGAATGCGGATTTGAACGTTGTGTTCGTCTGTGAAGGAGGGAACTACAATCTGTTCCCTCACGATTACAAGCTCATATTATGTGTCCACGACGTGTCAGAAGATTGGTCGTCGGACTCAAGGTACATGACGTATACATGGATACAAGGGAACGTATGGGTGAGGAAACGAGACATATCCACGGGCGGAAGGAATATGTATTTCGATAACGTCGTCTATTGGGATGACAAATTATACATCATCTCAGATTCTAGCGTTTACTTTCAGGAGGGTTCTCGTTATTACTACCCTTACATCGCCTGTTGCGACATAGAGACAGGGAAGTCAGAGATGATCGATTTGCCTGATAGGGCTTACAGTATCAATGAGCTTTTGAGGAACGACGGTTCTCTCCATATGAGGATATTTAATTGGAATATTAGATCAGGATATTGTGAGGGGGTTTGTCTGGTAACTTTAAGTAGATCATACTTGAGAGTTTGGCTCTGGGATGATATGCATGGCCGGCGGATGAGTAGTAACGGAAGGTGGAGGGCGTTATGGAATAGATTGGCGAATATAAAATTGGACGGGAAGGCGAGAATCGTTGGATTTACTGTTAGCAGAGGATGGTTGGTGTTTGCGACTGAAACTAAGGTTTACAAGTATGTGCTGGTTGGTGAGAAGAATTTGAGAGGCATTCAAAAGATTGGGATGCATAGATTCGAAAATGTAAGGTTTAATTCTTATGTTAATACTCTCCGACCTTGTGTCTAGCGGTAGTAGTAGTTACATTAGTGCTAACAATTTGCATGTTGAACAACTTCAACATGACTTATTCTTTTCTTTTCTTTTTTTATGGATTCCAGTATCAGCACTTCATTACAGTTTGATTTTTGATGATATATCTACCTGATATGATCTCAACTGATATTATTATAAAAAATAATTTATGTATTTTTATAATATTTATGATGACTACTCTGTAAATGAGTATTAATTGGTTGGGTCAACCTCAAACAGATGCGGATTGATATACCTCTGACCAAAATCTTCAATCAGGTTTAATTAGCTCTGTAGTCCAATAAAAAGATCAGAGGGATCATACTTACATTTAGAAAGGCGACTCAACAGCTTTTTGAAGACCTATAGGCAGCAAATATATTCAGACGAAACCTGCAATACAGCAAAGCAATTTATAATATTTTCTATTTTTATTTTTTGAATATATGGTAAGGGGAGGGGAGACCCGTTACGACCGTCGAAATTCCACCACATTACTATAATATATATTTATGTATATGGAGCTGTCAATTATGTTTTTTATCTTTCTTTTAAGGCAAGTAGAGATTGTATTAAAAGAGGAAGGCTAATCGGCATCACTCAGACACATCCGGTGCGTAAAACAACCACAAGCTGCACATACACTCCAGGGCTCGTTCATCCTAGCTAGTCCACCTGCGTGTCACTACTGCAGTACAGGAGAAAAAAGAAATGGAAGAAAGGAGCATAAGAGCCGGAAGGGCATCCATCACAGCCATGCCACTCACGGTTCCTGCCGTCCTAAGTCCGATTTCCCCCACTGATCCGCCACCTTATTTCCATCCGCGCTCTTATATTGGACCTCAAACCCAGGCCAGATTCTTTTCATGCCACAGAGATGAAGTTCAGCAGGAACCCCAACTCCCAAGGTCCGGCGGAAGGATCACTACACCATTTTTTGAATCAAAGTCTACTTCCATTTCAAGGTGTCGCGCCCACTCTTTCTGTAATGATATAGCGTGTAGGCCATCTGAATGGCATTAACTTCAGCCCTGTTTACCTCCAAATAATCGATTGGAATGGAAATTATACTCACAAATCTTCCAAGAAAATCTCTTAAGATTCCCCCATTTTGGATTTGCTGCTTGCCTTCCATTCATACCGACGCATCATTGTTTCATTTCAGCTGTCCACTGATTGGTACTTCCCATTCGATTTCACTTGGTTGTTAGCATCGTCAGGCGATTAGTATTGGCACCTATCTAATACCATCATAAAGATCAACTGTCCACTAAGATAAGTATCTCTATTGATCATTGCCAATCCGCATCAATCCTACACAATGATCTGCTGGCATACAATGGATTGATCTAGCTGAATCGACCATCCCAGTTTGAGTGTGTTAAGAAAGACATGAGTAACAAGAAGAGAACAAAAAAAAGATATCTACGTCACTGATTAAGTTGTTTCAAAGAGAGATAAATGACAGAAAAAGAGCACCCATCTGTTGATCATTGAGCAAGGTGACGGGGTGGGGGAGGGGGCGATCTGTTGATAATTGAGCACCGACAATGGCAAAAACAAAATAATGACCAGTCTCCTCTTACTAAATTCAACGACAGAAGTACAGCAAGTACGGCAAACAATAACCCGGGGAGAGGGGGGTGTAAAATCATATTCCGGTAAAAGAACAAAACCCCAGGAAAAAAGGGTACCGGGGGGGGGGAACCATGAGTCAAGTATAGTAGCAAGGAACATGAGTGGATTGTTGATTGTTCACATTGGTTTCACCAATTGTGACAACCGTCCAGAATTTGTACAGCACCAGAAGTGAATTTTTCATGTGGGCCTGCCAGGATCAAGGACAATCTGTTAAAATTGTAAAATTTACTTTTTCTCCTGACATTATGAATTGACTTAAAACAGGAAGGCTGTACATCTTCAGCGATTGACCAATGAATTTACAAATAGCCCCATAATCTTATATATCCTGCAAAAAGAGGGGAAAGAACCCTCCTAATATGTGGTTCTTCTATCATCCCTCGTCCTCAACATTATCATCACCAGAAGGCACATCTCTTGTCTCTGATAGCGAAAGCCTTCTGGTCTTTCCTGTACTAGCTTCAATCAGACCTTCAGATGTCAAGTTTAAAGCTCCAGGTGTTGACGATGAACCCAGGTAACGTCGTACAGCCGAGGCATCACCTGTAGTTGATGGAGACAGGCCGTATGCAAAGACTTCCATTGGGTGGTCAAACTTGCAGTTTGGACCGAACTTGCATATACCATAACGAGAATAGAATATGCACAAAGGCTCTCCCTGTTGTGTTGACAAAGTGCAAGTCATCAAAATCTGGAAATTACTGAAAGATGCCAAACATACATACTAGTAAAATGAAATACACTTCCTTCACAAACGATCCTCACTCAAAACTGCATACGGACAAAATTACCCTATTTGGATTTATTTGAAACGGACTAAATCCTCAATTAAGGATTCTAAAACAAGATCAAACAATCTCATTGACCCTCAGACTCTAACAATCCAAATGTGTATGATGACGCAACTTGCAAGAACCATCTAGGCCAACAAGAATAATAGTCCCAGCATAAACACAGGAAATCCTTTCCATAATCCACCATCCCTACTGAACTGAACTGAGCACGGAAGGGACACTTACTGGGCGTAACGGGAGGGCCAATGGACTCAACAGACAATCCGGTGCAGGAATAAGTCTCTCTTTAGGATGGTGAAACCGACACACTCCACCAAACTTACAGTCACCGGTCTTCATGTAATATTGGCATTCAGGCTGTCCAGGTCTCTCAGGGAAAACATTATCCCTTTGTAGCGCGTAATAACCAACAGGGACAGATCCAGAGCGATATGCAGATGCAGAATCACTCTGGCGTGAGGTTCCATACGCTTGATTATTTCCAACCGTTTGCTGCTGGCCGTCAGATGGTGAAACTGACCCCACCTGGCCCTAGTCATGGGATGGGAGTAAAACTGCATTATGAATGTACAATAAACTATATATATATATATATATATATACCGCCATTAAAAACCTGACAATAGAGGTCATTCGGCCCAAAAAGAGCAAGTTACAGAAAAGAAAGCATAAATAAATATATAATAAAAACACACGCATAAAAATGAAGCGAGAATGTGCAAAAAGAAGCACCATAAGATGATAAGAAACTCGGCAATAAGCCAAATATCTTCTAAACAACTGCAACAGAAAACAGTCTCAACAGCTAAAGCCAACCATTTTCTCCAATTGTCTAAAAGGGAAGCAGGCAACAAAGGAATTCACAACTGATCTGGCGCCAAAGATTAAAATCATAAGGTAAGCCCTACTATTATAAGAGGGCTGCATAGAAAAGCTTACCATATATGCATTCCAGCCAGGAACAGATACTACACCCTGAGGGAGCATCAAAGGGGTGTAACTTGAAGGACCTTGCCAACGAGGACTTGGAATAATAGACGCTCTAGACATAGGCCAGTTAGTCATCATTCCTCCAGGATATGACTGCTGACCAGGAGTTGTGGGTGATTGGACAGGAGGATAAACAGGAGAACCACGCAAAGAGGTCATCATACTAGATGGTTGAGGGTGGTGGAATTTACACGTGTTTCCAAATTTACATTGTCCTGTTCTTAAATAATATGCACAGTCCGGCTCATTCTGCAAACAAGGGAGAAAAAGGCAAACAATGAGTTAGAACAACCTAATTTAGGATGTGAAAAGGATATAACATAGGAAAAGACTAAAATTGACCAATAAAAAAGCAATAATCAGTACAACCCAAATGAAAACATAGCTACAGATGCTCAGGGAAACATCAGTAACAAATCCATACCTCACGAAGGGGGTAACCTGAAACATTTAGAGGAACTCTTCCAGCAATTCCAGCCTTATCTTTAGGGTGATGAAACTTGCATGTGGCGCCAAACTTGCAAGTGCCAGTCTTCAAGTAGTACTGCAATAATACAACACGTGATGTTATCTAACTCAGGCCGATGGGGGAAGACAGCACTTCTTAAAGAAATATATGCAGAGAGCCCAGGAAGTTTAGGCCAGCACCCTCAAGGAGCTTATTGTACAGGTGTAAGAAACAAATTTGTCATTACATATTAGTACTGTATCAGGGATTAAGTTAGTTCAAAGTTTCAACTGTGACACCAGAGCTAGGAAGACACAACATCCCTTAGAGCCCAGATCTTCTATTCTTCCCACAAACATCATTGGGCATGCATTTGGACAAGCACAAAATTCTACAACCAATAAATCTCACACATGGGTCAGCACACAGGAGGAAACCACAGAAATGAAATGATTCACCATATAAGCTTCCATTATGATCAGATGAATAAAGAAACCATCTTCTGCATATCATCTGATTGGAATCCACATTTTTTGCTCATGGTCTCACAAAGTACCATTTACTAAAAGATTATTCATCCTCCGCAATTGCTTAAACTCATCTGATATTCATATTCACAATAATGATTAAACAGGGTTTAAAAAAAATACAGCCATCATCTAAAATTTTCATAATCATGTTTGATCAACACACACTTGCCATGAACAAATTTATCCACAATATTATCTTCACCTCATTTCCTTTTTTGGCAATGCAACACTCAAGTTTCAGAACATTATGAAACCAAACACCCCATATATTTAAGGCTTTAGGCTATAAATATTAATGTTGCAAGAGGTTACCCCCCCCCCCAAAAAAAAATTCATCTAGTATGCGTAAAAGATTTATACTCAGTCCTCAACTTACATACACCAAAGCATAGCAGCAATCAATAGAGCCACGCTGCATTCAGAGTTATAACAATGTTTCTCATTTGGAAAGCCATGATAATATTTCACGCAAAACTCCAGATAAGGGGGAGGAAAAAAAAAATAGAAAGCAATGACAGCAGATCCTAAATAAATCAGGCCACAGGGGCTTCAGCAAGCTCACGTACAAAGTAGCCGCGCTAAAAATTATATACAGAGAATTAAAGAACTAAAGCTTGCCTGGCACTCTGGTTGTCCTGCTCTTTCTGGATATTCTCCTTTCATTCGTGCTGCCGCAATGACCTGCAATAAAACAGAATTCATGTATCACATGGACAAGTTGTCTAAACAGCAAATGTCGGTACTCGGTACTCCCACACAGGCAAGTCATGAAACTCGCTCTATGAGACCATAGAGTGGAGCGTGCCATGATATAAAGAGGTCAATTTTTACTATGTCAAACAATCCAAGGGTAAAAAAGGAGAGACGGAGAAATGCTGAAACGTAACATAACAGAGCCACCAACAACTGAATCACAGGTAAAAAAAAAAGGATATAAATATATATATATATATATATATATAAAGAGAAGAAGAAGGGAAGAGTAATAAAACAGGAATGGAAGAAGAACATATGAGGCACCGGTGCCTTACCAGCTTCCTATTGGGAGGATGATTGAAACGGCAACTGAAACCAAATCTACAAAGCCCAGTTCTGATGTAGTAAGAACAATCAGGTTCACCTTCACGCTCAGGATACGAAGCAGATGGAAAGATTCCAGATTCCATCGGTTCATTTGATCTCAAATTCACTGCCCACATTGAATCAGGATCTAACGCACAGATGCGCAAGCACAGATTTATAAACAAACAAACAAAACAAAAAAAAATATTTAAAAATAATCAGCATCACCACTGCATAGTATTTACTTAATCCCTAATAATGAACAGCAACAGAAAGATTCATACAAAAGCCCACATTCAGTTCGCAATGATTTAAAGTTTACTGCAGCTCAAGAGAAAACATCTAATCAATCAATTTTTTTTTCCTCAAAAGAAAAGAAAGAGAGAGTAAGTGATAATAAAAGCATTGCCGTTCAGAAAGGTTGAATCAGTGAAGGTTGTTTGTCCTTTTCCTTTCCTCCACCATTTCTGATAAGTCCAAACAGAGCCTTAGCAGACTTGTATGCCACCTTATCAGAATCATGTTTAATTGTCTTTAATATCGTCTTTTTTCCCCCCCCCCCTTCTTCTTCCTCCTCAGCATCATAGATATGGTAACGAAAGGTACGAGAAACAACATACGAGGTTTTGTTGATATTCTAAGAACTAATCGTGACTCGTGAGACATACACAGAACCAAGAGTGCGACAAAGAGAAAATCATAATCGACAATCAACGTGATCAAACAGCAGAAGGATAAAAGAAAGAAATTTGATATCCCAATTGCAGCGGCGCGAAATACACAACGATCGATTGGAATAACCGGATGATCAAAATGAATCAGTCGAAGGAAGATTAACAAATATAATAATAGGAGTAGTAGTACTAATAATAATAACGGCAACAGAAAATAGTGATAAAATGAGAATTAAAGTAGCATCGAGATTTAAGTCGGACAAAAAATGATGATTAAGAGAGAGGTTGGGAAGAAATTATATAAATAAAGTGAGGACGTGATGAATTGCAAATCATATTGTAAAGTAGTAGAAATGGTGATAAGAAAGAGATGGAAGGAGCAGAAGAAGAGAAAAAAGGACCTTCATCCAACGGATGAGAAATGGAAATAGATGATCCAGCGGTCACCGTTGCTCTAGATGAGATTCCGGCGTCCATTTCCATCAATCTTCTACTTCCTTCGCTTCTAAAACCGCGGCCACTCCGCCTCCCCTCCGATTACCATTTCGCCGGCAACAACCAACCCAGGGAACAGAGACAACAAAATTAGAAATCAAAAATACTTTAATTGGAGGAGAGATAGAGAGAGAGAGAAAATAAGGAAAATAAAATGAAATGAATAAAACAAATTGAGAGAATTTGAGACAGAACTGCTTGTTTTCTCCCCCGTCCACACCAAAATATCAAAATTTTGGTTTTACTTTTTTAGTGTAGGAAATGTATTGTTCGGGTGTAATGGGAACGAGGAAAGAAGCGGAGGGGAGTGGGGGAGGGAGGGATGGGGGGGGGGGGGAGAGAGAGAGGATTAAAAACCAACCAGCCACCAGACATAAACAAGCAATCTTCCCTCTCTCTTCTCTTTCTCTCCCCTCCTGAATGTTATTCCTCCTTTCTCTTTTTTTTCCCTTCTCTCACTCACTTTTCCTTTTTTTTTTGATAAATAAAATTTAATCCCCTCACCCTTTTCTCCAGTATTTGTGTGAAAACAAAACAACGTACGACTTTCTTATCGCATCGCACCACCCCCCTCCCACGCGCTCCTGAATTTTTTTTTCTTTTTTATCTAGTCGATGTGTGACTCTATGTTGCGAATTGCCAGTTGCCAGTTGCCAAGCCCAGAGCCACAGGTACGAGTTAATAACGTCATCTGACGTTATAAACAAACACTTTTATTTATTGATAATTAATTTCATCTCTTCTAGTTTAAGGTTGACGTCTTAACCTTCATAATAACTAAATTCCTTAGTCCCGTCCCGCTGCTTTGAGACTTGAGAAAGAATGCGTGGGTAAATTAAATAGTAACATGCCAATGTACCTTACTCATAAAAAATCGAGGATAGTATAAAATGTCGTATGAAATATTATATACGACCGGCTAGTATACACAGACAGACTAATACTTTTTATATATATTTTTACTTGTACTGCAACTGCATTATTTTTTATTGATAACTAATATAATTTTTATTGTTAAAATAAGAGCTACGCACGTATTTCATATAGTGTGTGTGGCGTCTCGGCCTGATATTAACAAAAGTGAAATAAATATAAAGTCATCCAAGAAGAAAAAAAAAAAAAAAAAACTACACCTTCCGATGAGAAATATCTAGTGTCTACTCTAGATTGCATGGCTTCGTTGATTTGTACATAAATCAATAGGTCCCCTACTTTATTTATTTATTTATTTATTTTTGCCCTTGCCCCCATCCATTTCGTTATGTATATCGCTTTCCGTTTGTAATCGCCGATCAAGATATAATAATTTTTTTAAAAAAATAATAATTACAATGACTATTATATTTTGTAATAATTTGATCATTAATTAATAAAAAAAAAGATAGTATAGTAAAAAAAATGTAAGATTAAATTTCTATGAATTTTCATAACATAATTTATATTTTGAAGTTTTAAAAGGGGAAAAAATGTGACCTAAAAAGTGAAGCCAAGGAAAATCTAAATATATTTGGTTTGTCCTATAAAAATAGTCCTACATTCTATTTTCATAACTATTAAAAACATGATTTAACATCACTGGAAAAGTATAAAATTAATACATTGATTTCACTATTTATAATCAAATATAACTATAATTAATTTAAGACAAATAAAACGTAATGTCATCTTTACGGAGAGTATAGGAAATAGAATAATACAAATGGAATTAGAAACAATTCTGGCTATCAGTGCCAAGGGGGTTAATCTGTGGTGATGAAGCTAAATTTTACGTCGACTCATTCGACATTGCTTTCACTTTTTGTTTTCAATTTCATTTGTCGCTGCGACGGAAACATGGTCAAATTGTCTTCTCACTAACAAAATCTAATCCTCAAATGATTGGAAATAGTTTGCACATTTCCAGTTTCTTTACGAGTGAGATATAATTAATATGAGAGAGCCATCTTTTTAAAAAATTTAATTTATACCTTTAGATAAAAAATGAATGGTTGATATTAAAAAATATTGTTACGGTTGAGTAAACTACTCATGATACCATCATTGGATAAATAAAACTATATATTATAAGTAACTAAAGAACTTAAGTAAAGATGAAGAAAAAATTATAAATATTATATTTATATTTTATGTTAGAAAATTATTTATAGTAGGTCATAAAAATTATTCTCAATGGACGAAGGAAATTACTATAAATAGCTTAGAAAACAATAGTATTTGAATATGAAAAAAGACAGTAGTTTTTTTGTAATTATTGTGTATTTTTATTTTAAGTTAGAAAAATTATGTCAATATATGGTGAAAACTAACATAAATAACTCAAAAAAGTAAGTGATTGATAATTCTTACCGTAATTGTAGATCATCATTAAATGTGACATATATACATGTATCTAATAAGAACTAAGAAGTAATTTTCTCATCTGTTAGATTGACATTGGAAGGCCTTGATTTAATAAGATCTAAAGAAAATTGTTTTTTTTTTCAAAACAAACTAAACACATTCCTCTTGCCATCAACCGCCGACAACTACTGTCACCACGCCACACCCTATCAAGGACACAACATCATCGCATATCCACCATTGCAGCCACAATTGTCGTCGCTAACAAAATTAAGAAAAAGGGCACAATCGAACCAAACACATGAAAAAATAAAACGAAAGACATAGATATTCATAGAGACCAAAATCAAATAAACCAAAGAAAAACTCCAAATCAGAACTAAATTTGAAACATTCAAACTATGTTAGCATGATCGTTTGTTTAGCAAAAATTTGAAGCTAACATTGAACAAAAAAAAAACAAACAAAAAAGAGCAAAACAACACTCAAGACAAACAAATTGAACCTTCATTCTTAAGTACTAGAAAAATTAAAGTAAATTGACGGCTATCTAATGACATAAAATTAGAGGGTGGAGATTGAAAGAAAGAGGAGGCCGACAGCGACTTGACGGACAAACATCGGCGTCGATTGACAGTAGTGTTTCGGGTTAAGCTATCTAATAGTGTGAACGAGGGAAGAGAAAGAAAATAGTCATATAATTGCTTATGTATAAAAATTTAATAAGTCGTGGTATAAAATATATAAAATATATGTATTTTTGTTTTAATTTAATAGAATGTAATCTTAACTTTGAAATTTTATCTTACGTGTAATAAAGCTAGTTTTCAGATGTAACCTACTACCAAAGTTTCCACTAAAGGCATGCCCTACATACACACGGACATACACATACATAAATAAAGCCAAGTAAAAAATCGTCTGCTTAAAGTCTCTCCACTGCGCTCTTCACGAGGGGTAAACTTTTGTGAATATTCTTAACTCGTTTCTCACTGTGGGTAGCGTCCAGCTGGCCACTCACCAGTAACGAACGGCGTATACTTTTTGTCCGTCGCGGTGTAAAATTTGGGATGCGAAGAGTAAGACGCAATCAACCATCTGACTGTAGTGTTAAAGAGTATAGGCGTGGAGAGGTGTTGGTACGATGAAAATGAGAGGCAGCAGACCAGTAGACAGTAGTGGCAATGGTGGAATGGTGACGATGGAGACGTTTTAACTGAAATGAAATTCGAGCTTCGTGATTGATTCTCCGTTTTCTTTTTTCTAAGTCATATCGTTTACGTTTTAATTTCGTTGATTTTTTTTTTTTTTATATAAATTGTTGGATGGTTACTCTTGGATCAACTGCTCTGCCTATACTTTTTCTCCCTGCACATTAGGAATCACGTTCCACTCTTTTGTTTGCTAAAGATATGGCTTGTTTGGTTTGTTATTAGTTAGTTTGGAGTTATTTATCTAATATACTTATTATCTAGTATTGATAGTTAATTTTAATAAATAGCTTTAAATATGCACTATATCTTACCGCAAAGTATATGATTATTACTTCTTCTTTTTTTGGGATATCCAAACCTATGAATATTCAGTAAATCTAACAAAAGATGTAATTATTTAATTTATTTAAAAAAATAAAGTGAAACGTATTGAAATCTCGAAAGTAAAGTGCAGATTTGATATTTTAAATGACCACATAGGTATATATATATATTGAGACAAAAATGGAGCTCTAAAGCGTCGTCCGTCAACTATTTTTTAAATTATTGCTCAGGTGATGTAAACGACGCTTTTTCAACATAAAAAAATTGAAAGCGTGATAATCTTTTATCATATTTCTCTATAAAAATACTTTGAATTAAATAAAATGATATCGAAAGCATCCCAAAATATTGATATTCAACATTATTCGCATATTTAACTCAAAAAGGTATCTCACTGAACTGAGACGGAGCCTAATAGGGAGCAAGACTGATGGTGTGAACGAAAACTAAAAAAGGTGGGGGGAGGGGGGGCTACTCTTTGGCCTTTGCACGTTGCCGAAGGAGGTGGGGGATCGATTAAAACAAATAAAGTAGTAGTACTCTGAATTACATTAGTGTTTGATCAAGAGCCTCATGGACGAATGATCGCACAGATTTAAGCGAATATGCCACTTTCAAAAGGGTTCCTCGGTTAATTTTGAAATAAATAAAGAGATGCTAGAATCCATTCTAAAGTAAGTCAACAAGACGTGTGTTTACTCAATCATCGTTCTTGCTCCACACAAGACAACGATTCATCGAATTTAGCCCCGTAGCAACAACATGGCTGAAATCGATTTTTTTTTTTGTAACTTTTACAATTACCCAATTTCCGTGTAAATTTCCAAGCACTTCAATATTTTAGAAAAATAAAAATTTGTCAAATTTTGTAAAATTGAAAAACCTTATATTTGTTGAGTAACTTCAATAATTTGGTTTAGCAATTTCAAACAAAATTATAGATTTTTCAAATTTTAAAATAAGTTTTAATTTTAAATTATAAGTTTTTTGAAGTTTTTGAAATATATATTAAAAATATTTTATGGATCTCTAGAAAAATGAATAAATGTTAATAATTTATTCCATCACCTTTTCAAACTTCACAAATGTTTATTTTTTTATTTTTTTATTAAACGTTGCTTATTTTCTAATGATTTCTTAATATTTGAAACTGTTAAGGAAGTTATAAGATTTTTAATAATATTTTAGCAACTTTTAAAGTATAGTGTCGTATTTAAAGTATCAAAGCATCTCTAGATTGTTTTCTAAAATTTTGGAACATTACAAGAAAAGGAATATTATTATTTTTTTAAATAATAATTTTGAAACATTAACACTACAAGATTCATAATCAAATAGGGTAATTTTAGTGATCCTATTTAATAAAAATAATTTCATATTAATATATTGGGATAAAATAAAATTATCCTATTATTTGTATCCTAGGGTTATAATGGCAATTTTTTGAATTGCCCTAATCGTTTCTACTCTAATAATACAATAATAATTACACTAGTTGATTTATATCAATTGGGAAAATATTTTTGCCCCATTTGAGTTAAATTTATTAAGATAATTATTATATTATTACCCTAATTGGCCCACCTATAAGGGTAAAATGATTTCCTTATTTGATCCCTATCAATAATTTTAATAAAATTACTCTATTTAAGTTGAAATAATTAAGACAATTTTTATATCATTGCCCTATTTGGTCCAACTATTAGAGCAAAAATATAGCCCTATTTAATTCTTTGAAAAAATCTATTTTATTTCTAAGAATTTATATGCATATTAAACTAGCTAGAGTAATAAAATTGTATTTAAAATATTAGACATAACAAAGAAAAATAGATCATGGTTATTAAAAAAAATACACATACATTTGTTAACCATACATATGTATCAACAATTTTCATGCATTAAACTATGTATTCAATCAAGATCAACCTAGTAATGTTGATTATGGAATTCTAATAGAAGAATGTAGGCATTAGAATCTTGGTAATAAATGATTCCAGTAGCTCCTCTAGAAATTCCTTCCATATATGTTGATTCATGATCTCAGAGTAATTAGTTTGTCCAGTTAGATTTTCATGATTATGCTCAGCACAAGGTTTCTTAACATGTAGTGGAAGCATGTTAGGCCTGCTTATTAGTTCCACTACAGAATCATCCTTCAAACTCAAACCTACAAGGGAAAAGCCAACATTTATTTCATGGTTGCTGCATCTTGACAATTAAGAACTAGGAGTTAATAGAACAAATGTGGATCACTAAAAAGGGGAAAATAATGCATCTACAAAAGCAGACCATAGAAGTTATTGCTCACAATAGAAGCAATACTATTTGATCAACTTATCATTTAGAAATGGCTATGTTTTGTCATATTAGAAAGCAAAATACGAACAAAATTCTCAACTCCTTGAGAATTATCATAGACTGCCTAGAAAGAACCAAGATAACATCTAGTAGATATCACGTACAAGATCAAATATCATAAGAAGAAATTAAACAATGATTAGATGGTGGATGTGATGATTAATGAAAAAAATAACTTAAGATGGAGTACTGAGTTATTTAATTGCTATTTGAATGAATGATGATTTTTTGAAAGATGATGATTGCTAACAACATACCTAGATTAATTGGGTTCACTCTTAAACTATTGCAACCGGCAATGATCAATAATATAGCATTACTACTAAACTAAATATCTATTACTCCACAAATTAAGATGAGGGTGAAACATAACATAATTTGGAAGATAATATATATAATAAAAAAATGGAAATTAAGGTATTTAGATCATCAAGCTCCCACATTCTCCTTCCCTTCGTCCCTTCCACTTCAATCAGTCATTGGCATTCATAAGACAACACATGTTAACCACTTTCATGCTCCACGATCTAACCCTTCAAAACATATATGCTACATTCATTAACATACCAGCACCCCATGAATCAAGAACAAGACATCATAGAATTTTGATAACATAAGAACTAAAGGAGCAATATACTAAGTTCTTAACCAAATCCAACTCATATAATTCCCTTGTAAAACATAGCAAGGCAAATACTCAAGCATAATATCAAATAGAGACCCTAAATCAAGTGATTTCAAAAATACATCCTCTCAAACCAATATGCTACACCAAGCCAAACTATGCCTTGTACCCCTATTGCATTATCGTTTTATCAAACACAACAGGCTGAAAGCCATATGCCAAATTACACAACTAAAAAACTAGAGAAACTTACTCCACTCCGAGTACAAAAATCTTATTCCTCCCTACTTTGTTCACACTTCACACGGATAATAGAAAGGAAAAGAAGAAAAAGGAACCAACAATTTTATTTCATATGTTCACACTTAACATGGACACAAACCATCCTTTGATTTCAATATTTGATGATTGCTTGTTTTCTATGTGTTTTAGAGTCTTCTACTATTCAAACCAATATGCCTTTCAATTAGCTTTGAATCAAGAATATGATGTAGATAACTCAACCTATCATTTACTTCATTACTTCATTCAGGACCAAGTGCACAAAGACCTAAACAACTAGTTTAACATGTTCAAAATAAAAATTATAACAAATGACCAAAACCTAGAATGCTAGATTCTATAAACAACACACCCCTAAATATGGAAAATCAACTCTTATCACATAGATAAACAATGTTTCAAATTTTATTAGTTAATAATCACATTATGAAATAAAATTATGCACTCACCTGAAAGATAGATAACAACGAGTGATGAAGGTAATATTTCATTCCTAAATCACACAGGCTAAAGAATACGTAACTTGGCAAATTAGACCAAACTAAGCAAATTATTAGAACAATCTAGTTTCAAATTTTAATAATCAACAATCAAATTAAGAAATAAAAGAATATACTCACTTGAGAGATAGATAACGATGTGAGTGATGATGAAGTCTTATGTAGGTGTTACATGCGTCATATGCATAGGATACCATGTACTCATGAAATCAAAACTTACATGCATGATTTCATTCACATCCCCCTATCATCTATCCATCCTTATTAGAAGAGCCTTGATATATATGGACCAATTTGTCCACCAACACCATTAAAACCAATCAAGGTTGCACCTCATTTACTCAATTTTTTCATTAAAGTTGTTTAAAGCCAACCACCTACAATATAAGGTTAGTTGGCTCAAGAAATATTCAATATTGTCATTCCTCAAAAAACACTACTACAAGGTCCTTAAGAATGACAATGGAGAGTTCGTCCAAGGCATAACTCTACAATAAGGGATCCTTTGAGTTAGGACTATATAGATGAAGATGGAATCAATGCATTAACTATAAAGTAAAGTTGACCTATGTAGTCCATGAATGTCGGCATCCTAAGTATCTCATGATACTCAGGAACAACTTGTCGTGGATTTCTTTCCTTTTCCAATTGTATCAGAGTTACTTTTTCTTGTACAGGTTGTAAATCACCTTGTTGAGCTTGTTGTGTACATTTTTTTTGTATGTTGTAGCCCTCTAATAAGGTTTTTGGTAACATTGGCTAATCACTACATCGAAGCTTATTCAAGTGCTTGTTCTCCTTCAGTTATGTGTCGCACATAAGTAGTAATTGCACATCCCTTAGTCTTATCTGGTAATTTTCCATGTCCATGATTTGTCTACAATATAATAAATATGTTATGTTAGTGCCTAGAATATGTGATTTAAGTACCTACATTAACAATGTATTATAACACAAACATTCATATCGTGGTTTACAAATGCCAAATAAATTATTCAAAAATATTCCATAAAAATGAAATTGTGGAAATTAGGATATAACATGGTGTACAATTATCATAGTCATAAGAGCCATGTTCCAACCCTTAGTGTTAAGCTGCTATGTTATACTCAACATGCCAAAGTTACCCATGCCCTATAGTAGCCTTGGCCGCTTCTACACATGCACTGTTGTAGCCTTAGCTACTTCAACCTAAATTCTGACATCAAATATAAATGCTACTACCCCAATCCCAGCATTAGATCTTGAACCAATTCCCCTAACCCTAACGTTAGATCTCAATGCAACTCCTTAGACCTTAGAGTGTGATCTCAATGGAAATAAGTTAACCCTAACGTTAGTATTTGACGCAAACAGCCCAATTCCAACATTAGTATTCGATGCAACTAGCCACTCTCGGTGTTGTTCTTTGATGTATGTACCCAATATCACTTAACATGCCTTCTACCCCAAGCCCAACATCAAATTTTAATAGAGCTACATATGCTTAATATCATCTCGACATAACTTGCCATTTACAACTTCAAAATTCGATGCAACTACCCCAAATATAAGTCAGAATCTAACTTTACTCTCACACACCATCTTCCCCAGCCCAAAATTTTAGATCTAAAAAAAAAACTAAATTAGTGTGCATCAAATCTAAAAAATCCATACCTTGATGTAGATCTACAGTTGAATGTTATGGAGAGGGAAATCTGAGGTTAACTTTATGTGTGTGTGTGTGAGAGAGAGGGAGAGAGAGAGAGAGAGAGAGAGAGAGAGAGTTGTGTGAGAGAAATTATTGAGACAATGAGAGAGTTATGGGAGAGAGTAATAATTGAGGTGCAATATATATGACCTATTTGGGAGAGAAGTGTACCCAATTTTTTGGCTGACCGAGTATGTTTATTGCATTGCATCAAATTTTGATGATGTGATGTGTAATATAGTATCAAAATTTGATGCATCATTATATATTATAGCGTCAAAATTTGACGCAGGGACATATATAGGTGCGATATGTTTTCAGACAATAATAATTATGTTGTGTTAGACTTGGTAAAAATCTTGGTTCATCCCGAACTAACTAAAGGGTAAGAGCAGTATTTTTCCTCAATTTTTTTCAACTAGTAAATGCATTGATTTCCAAATAGCTTATAAATTTATATATTTCCCCATTAGATATAAAAAAATAAGGGATTATAATTCATTCTTCTACTTTAGGTAATCAACTATAGATATTTTTGTTTATTGCCCTACTAGGTGGTATCAAATTAGGAGGAAAAATCATTGCCCCAGTAAATGATTTATATTAGGGTAAATATAAAATTACCCTATTTAATATGCCAATAATACCCTATTAGCTTGCATTTCTTGAAATGTAAAGATAACTTTATAAAATTTTCTAATAATTTTAAGAACATTTTAAGAATTTTATGGAATTTTTAGAATTTTTTTAACTTAATTGTGATAGGTTTTGAAACTTTATGCATAATTTTGGAGGAATTTTTATGATCTTATGGTTTTATATAATTTTATAATTTTTATGTATTAATATTTTATGCTCACTCTCTAAATTTAAACAAAAACACATAATACATTTACATATTAATGGAGAAATATTACAAAAAACTAAAAAATATTTCTTCATTTAGAAAAACAACTCCTAAACCTATATACCTTTATTTGTGTTCAACTCATAGACATGTATATAATCCCAACAAATTTAACTCATAGGCATGCATATAGTTTAATAATTAATATAAGAGAGTGTAATAAAAAATATCCAAACATGAAACTTAAGTATCCAATACCTAAAATTTAACTATTATATCAAGACCTTATTGGTAAAAATTTACATAATAATAACAACACTACTTTGTATATGCTCTAATCTTCATTCAACCTAATCAAACTATAAATGTGTTTTTTATTACCATGAGTAATACATTACTATTTTTTCATTACATAAGCCCCATACATAGTTCAAGGTAAATTTTAATTCTTAATCTTTTAAAATATATTAGACTATGATATAAAAATATTATTTTAATAATCATATATAAACATAATTTTATAATATAATTTTTTTATAATTATTATTATTATATATTGAAAGATTATTGATTAAATTTAATACTAAAAATTATGACATATATGTATTTTACTCTTTCTGTATTCAAAAGATTGTCACTGCGTATTAATAATAAAGTTTAACCGTTAATTTCTCTCAAGAGATAACATATTATGATAAAAAATTATAATTATTATATTCATATTTAAAAATATTATTATAATGTATATTTTTTTATTAATGAATAGTAAAAGATATTAATAGTCAAACTTCATCATCTAAACATATATATGGTTTTTTTTTTTAAATATAGATGAAGTATAAAATAGTGAGAGTATTTTCCCTAAAAATATAAAGGGGGTGTCTTTTAAATTGAAAGAAAAACAACTTCTACCAATATTTTAAAAGTTTTTGGCTTAAAAGGAAATTTTTGAGAGTCCAACCAACATATATATTGAATTTTATTTCTCAATATGTATATGGAAGTTTGATATGACTTCTTTGCGTTTTGGAAATTTTGGTCATTTACTTATACTATTTTCATTCAACCATAATGGTCTAGTATTTATTTTTTTTATTTGTCCTAAATTATAGTCCACTTACCTTGTTAAGAATGAAAATAATAAATTTATCTAATTGTATGTCATCATTTTATGTATCTTTTTATTATATGGAAAATAATAAATAAATCTAAGCGAACTTATAAAATAAAAGAGTAATGAAATATCTTTCTGAAATGAAGGAAACATTATTTTTATCCTAGTAATTGATATGAATAGTGATTAATGAGTATTAATACTTTATGCCTTTTTGCCGTAATATTTCTCGACATATATCGATGTGATGAATAATATTGTGTGAACGGTGAAACATTTTAGAAGTGTTGTGTGGGCCTAAAACTTTATAATAATAATAATTAATATATCTAAAAATTACTAATTATTCAAGCGTAAAATTGAGTTATGAGATTTTGGTAAATAGCCTTAGTTTGGCCACCATGTTGTGTAACAAATGTCTTACTTGTTTGTATGGTATGTGTTTTCGCCATTAAAGCATTAGTAAGGTCTCTTTCTGTTGTATATAGGGATGGCAACGAGGCAAACAACGATATGGCCCATATCCCCATTTTTTAAACTTGAAACACAATCTTCGAGGACAACTTTTTGCCAAACCAATCCTTAAATAACTTTACTTTTCCTTATCTTCCAACACAGTACACCTTTTACTCCTAACTTTTCTTTTAGCTAAAGTATTATCCTACTATACACATTGTGAACCATTGACATAAACCAACATTCTACCAATTTTGTATTTTTTCTGAGATTACAAAGGATTATTTATAAATCATATTTCCTTGCACATCTAACACAACATAGAGATTAACTAAACATTCAGAGTGATCTTCTTTTAAACCAAACCTATACGTGACTTGTATAAAAATAAGAACACCTACCACATTTGATGAATTTTGAAGCAACAACAAATGACCAAGTGAAAGGTGTGTAGGAAAGCGGTAGCAAAAAGACTAAAAACACTCACTACCAATTGGTCTTGTTTTAAAATTCAACTGAACCTTATAAATTATTGGTAATACAATCACTAATATAGTAAAGGAACTACTAATAAAAGATTCAAAATAATAGAAACTCAAAATAGTGGAGGACCAAAGCATTGTAGCGAGCAACATCAATATATGATCAATACCTTAGTGATAACTCAATATCTCACAAAGGCTAAAAATGAAAAAAAATTAAATTAATTAAAAATAGAATATGTAAATAATTGTGCTAAATTTATTCATAAATGATGAGTGAGTGAAGAAATTGAAGCAGTGCAGAAGAAGCCCACCAGTTGAGCTTGAACTAGTAACTTGGATCATGACGACAAAATGAGTCGTAGCGAATAATGAATTGAGTGAAGTGCATGAAAATGGCTCTTGGCTATAATGTCAAGCTTGTGTGACATCCCCATTTTTTTGTTACCAAAAATTTCATTTTAAACATTTGAAAAATAGAATTACAAAAAAATACAGCAATGAAAAATTGGGTGCTACCATCGTATCTAGCTTAAGATAAATGTTCCATCATTTTTCTCATAATATGCACAAGGTTAAGTATCTAACCAAAAAAACGCAAGGAAACAGAGTATGTAATATAATAAATAGAAAGAACATTTACAACCAAGGGTACATCAGGCCACAATAATGTAAAACACAAAGGAGTGAAAACCCAGAGAAACATCAACAACTTAGGTCTCGATCTATGAGAACTTTCAATAGAGATAACTGAGAGGAATGTCTAGCTCTCGTTATTTAGGCCCCAACAAGCATATGGTCATCTAGTTGTCACCTATAACTACCTAAACAAGGTACTCTACTTATGAGATTGAGCAGATGATCAATTAAATAGGCACGTCAATACTCTCATACCAAGTAGGCTCAGTTACCATATCATGGAGGTTACATGATGCACATAAGGTCATGTAGAAATACTCATTATTATTTCATCCACATGCTTATAAATTATAATAATGAGAGCTATACATTACTAGCAGGGTACTCACAGATGATCATGCATATTATAAAGCCTAAGGATCATAGGTAGCAACATAAATGTGCACACATTAGCATATTAAGAAGGGTAAACCACTTGATTTGATTCTAAGGTCCATTCCATTTAATTATTTCCAATTTCTAGCCATCATATTATACCGCCAATTATCCTAGACCAATGGGATGGATCATACCCCATAGTCTCTAAATATTCATGGAATTTAGACTAATAACCAAATGACATAAGTTTGACCAAAGCCAAGTAACCACTAATGGGCATAAAATTTGTCTGAAGCCAAATAAACCACGTAGGTAACCAGACCCTTTAGTATCAATAGCCCTGGTACATCATTAGTGCTTAGAGTAGAAAAGACATCGAGATCAACTCAGATTCCACCTAAAGGAAAACAATAGAAACACCTAAAGGAAAACTAACCCTCGGAAGCTAATTGAGGGTTGGATAATATATACCCATATATTGCTCTATAATTATTTGATATAAGTGATTAGTTTCTTATTCATACCAGTTCATATACCATAAGGCCCACATATAAAATTAATCTAAATATAACCACATAATTGTTTCATATTGTTCAACATAACCCATCAAGGTTACTTAGGGTGAAAGCCTCATTATTTATCTATTTCATAATAAGAAGCCAAAATCATAACCAGTCTTATTATAGATACTCATTTCATGAGTTAACTATCAAAGCCCACCAACTATCTCCCATTATCCCTCATTTTATTCCAAGGATAAAAGTTAGGTCATAATTTTATGATTAGTGTCAGATATGACCAATAGGTTATACAACCATAATAAAGAGAATAACATGTCGAAATAAGATCCAATGAATAGTGGTTTAAACCCAAAAACTAAGAATTAAATCGACTTTAAAATAATAAATATGTGAGAAATAAGGGCATTTGATTGATAATTATGGCATATTGGTCCATCAACTAATAGGTCGTGGCAGTCGACGAGTATCCAAAACACACTGGAAAAGTATGAATAATCAATTGACTAAAGTGTCACTCTGGTTAACTTATAGGAGCTAGGTACCAACAATTGATCAAGAACATGCATTAGTTGATGGTACACATGAACACATCGAGTGATGTGGCTTATCAATTAGACAAAGACATTGATGCTCCAAAACTCATTTTTAAAAATCAACACAAACATTTCAAAAAATTATAAATCATAACACCCTTGAAAAACACACATTTTAACAACTTCATATTAAATTTATAACATGCTCAACACTAATTCACGTTTGAAAAAAATTTCAATTCACAAATATCATATTTACATACCAAATCAATCTTAGGGCTTGAAAACTTAAAACATGCCCTCAAATCCATCATTTCACACACATCTCATATATTAGAGATCATGGCCACAAAATTCATTGCATAAACATTTTCTCATACACATAAGCTTAATCTTACACAACATTACCTACTCATTTTCCCCACATGGGAGGTAAGAATGGCTTACCTTGGGCACTAGTAAGATACACAAGAAAGAAATGGAATATCTTTCTTTTAGCTAGGAAGTGAAGAGATTTCCACCACTTGAGTGCCTTAAGAAGAACTTAAAAACTCAGAAAGCCTCTTATAACTTCAAGTATTTGAACAAGGCTAAAAAAATAGAAGAATAAAAGAACTCATTACCTTTTCTCCCCAAAATAAAAAAAAAAAAAAAAGAGAACCCAAAGCCTCAACCTTTTCCAAAATCTAACCCTTTTTTTAGAAGTAAAAAAAAAAGAGTGTTAGAGAAGGGATAAGGAGAGGGAGGAACATAAAGGGGGTAAATGTGAGAAAGAAAGCTCAATAAAGGAGGAAGGGTGCCAGAACAAACTTTCAATGCTTAAGGAGGAAAAAAAAAGGTGTGAGGAAAAGGAATGAGCTGGGTTTTTAAGAAATTGGTTTAGAGGTTCCAACAACCAGGAAATTCCTTTATCACACTCTCTCGAAGGTCTAGAATTTTAAAGAAAAAGGAGGAAATTTAGAGTCAAACAAAGTTACAAGGTGTTTCTTCTAGCACAAGGCCAAGTTTGGCCACCAAGAAGAGAGGGAAAGAGACACAAGGAACAAGGAAAAATATTAGACCTGTGTTAGGATTCCCTAAGGTCTCATCATTTGATCTGACCAACCATGAGAGGGAAATAGAAGAAAAAGACAAGAAGGTGAGTTCATCTAACACCATTTTAGAAGTTTAGCCCTCAAAATTGGTTTGATTTGGTAAAATCATATTTAAACTCACACAAACTTGTAAAAATAATTTAAAATGGATTAAAGCATAAAAATATAGTGTCCAAAGCATTTGAAAAAAATTATTTAAAAATAGAGATGGTATCAATTTAGTTCAGTTAATCAACTACTGGGTTGCATTGGTTTACCTATTATTCATCGGTTGGAACATCAAGAAAATGTGGCCCTTATCAACTCGCCATGGAGAAGAGTCAATCGATGAGCTACAAAATCTAGTTCCACAAATTTTTAAAAACTTTTCCCAAATCCTTTGCAATTCAAATCCAAAATACACTTCCAAAACAATATCAAGCACTCTCAAATGATTCTGATACACATGATTGTTCACCCATTATAGGCCTAATTTATGGAGCATTATAGTTTGTTAGCCAAAATTGGTCTCATCAATTTTGAATGGGGGTATCAAAAAGGTAAATAGTGGAATGGAGATAGACAAATATACTAAGCATCTAAGTTAAAGTCAAAGAGAAGTGATGGTGTTGTAAAATTGAAAATTGAAACCTATAAAGAGTATTAAAAAATAGGTAATTTAGATTTAGAATAACTCTAAAGAAAATTTGGGGTAAGTTTGAGAATGGGAACTCCAAACCCATCCTTGTCACATCCCTAATAACATATCCTAACCTAAATGCAGTCCCTAAAATTGTTCCCAAACCCAAACGTAGATAGGAAATACCTTATGAGCCATCAAATCCATAAGGAGAATTGTTATTCCTAACTCTATGGATGATTTACAAGCCTATAAAAGGGTATTGATACTTAAATTTTGAGTGTACTTAGAAGATTGTGGTATTCTTCGCCGGTAATGCACTGGATGATGTTGTAGCTGTTAGTACTTTGATTTTAATATTTTCCTCTTGAATAAATAAATCAAATGAATTGTATGATAGTGTTGTATAAGAATACATAGATTAGAGGTGATCTAAAAAATTAGGGACGCCTAAGCATCCCACAATAGAGGAAGTTGTCATGGGCTCGAGGTGCTCCCAAATTTTTTTGGAGCAACTGGCATGCTAGGGTTCTTCAAGTAAAAAGGAAAAAGGAAGAGGAAGAGAGAGATTGAGTACTAAGGCATGCAGTCAACATGTATCGTTCAATCCTATGGGTAGTGAAGTGATGTCGATTAGCCCCACTACCTTTGCCCTTCTTTCCTTATCGCAAGTGCTTCCCTTTGTCTAGCACAAATTGTCATGTGTTGGTAAATGATTGTACTAACGACTGTGATTTTATCTAACACATAATATCTATTTATGCAAATTTTGACCTTATTATTTTTATTAAATAAAATAGGCATTAAGATCTATAAATAGAGATTTCAATAATTTGAAATGAATATATCTAAAAATTTCTCTGAATCTTAGTAGTTTATCTATTTCTCACTTCACATTATTCCCTCTATCTCTTTGCTAAAAATACCTCAAAAATCATATTTATTCCTAATTCGTGTTTTTTAGCTATTAATTATTACTAACCCTACTTCTTAAGTGTTTATCCTTATTATTTTTGGTATTATTGTTATTATTATTATCATAAATTTTATTTATGTTGTTATTTTTGGTAATGTATTCATAAATATTAGCATTATTATTGTGATTAGTATTATTATCTTCGATGAAATTTGTAAGCACTATTGTCGTTGTTTTAATTACCTTTAAAATTAGTAAACAAAAATTATTATCCCCTCTATATTACTTTTAAAATACCTAAAAAACATATTGTAACACCCCCAAAATTCACAACTGAAAATTTTCATTTTATTAGAAGATTCAACAAAAATAAGTAAATCAAAACTTATAAATTTCGGGGATATTACCGTCGTGATTAGTACAAGCCCGACCCCCGACCGGTCTCGTACTAACTACAAGGCTAAAGAAAGAGTACAGACCATCACAATTCAAACTCACAACAAGGCAATAAAAGCATTAAAACATACATAAGACAGAAATTAGAGTACACGGAAAAGAGATTACAATCCAAGGTACATAATTAAAATTCCTCAAAGGGAATAAAAGTTACAGTACGATAAAAATTAAGTCTAAGTAAACTGGTACAAAATAAAGGAACATAAAAAGTAAATTTGGCCATGTCGCTCTTGATCCTCAAGCCAAGTCCATATTCAACACTCAGCCCCGCCCAATGCCTCGTAAGCATCAAGGCATCAAAAACAGTATCACCAACCTACACAAACTCAGAGGGCCCTTCTGCTCATGGGAATGAGCAACACTCATAAAATGGGTGGTCAGTACTCAGTACGCTACATACAGAGTAAGGTAACCATGCAACTAAGGCCAACACACAAAGGCATATAATACAAGCATGATCACATAACAACATACATTCATTACAGATAAATAAAGGTCAAGCTATAGTTCAAATAAACTAATTCTTTAAATCTTTGATCAATACTCATTTCACACTTATTATCATTCCATGCAAGTGCCGAAACCCCATTATTATAGCCGGCGTACCGAAAACATGCAGGGCATAATGCTCCTTACCACTATTATTGCCGGCGGATTGGTCTCCAGGGAAAAGTGCTCCTGGCCACTATTATTCGTCGGTAGACCGGTATGGCTCCGACTCTCATGGTGTTTCATCGTAAGTACTTACTATCTTTCACATGCCTTATCATAATTATGTTTGGTTTGTTGAGTACGGAATCCCCCGCTATTATAGCCAGTGGACTGGAAACATACAAGGTATAATGCTCTTGACCACTATTATTCACCGGTGGATTGGTCCCCAGGGCACCCCGAATCCTAGCCACTATTATTCACCGGTGGACCAGTCTGAGCCCGGCTCAACAATCTTCCTCTTTAAATGGTTAGTATTTTATTCATGTCTTATTCGACAAGTTTTCACCCTAGACATGCATGACAAACTCTATCTACACTTATCATCCCAAGAGGGCCCGTCCCATATCTTGAGACTTTTGCACCTCCTAACACGCCCCAACATCCTTTCCTTATCCCACTTGCTCACACTGGAGGCCCAACTCCTAAGTATGTGGGTCAAGGCCCACTACCTTACACCTTCAAGTCCACTCACTGTCTTACCCTAGGGTTTTCTCCTGAAGCCTTAATTTGGGCCTATATGGCCCATCCTTCTCTGCCCCACACAACCAAGGCCGTTTTAACACCCCAAACACCACATCCCATAGATTCAACCCTCATCATTTTATTTTACTCCCCTAAATACACGTATGACCATGAAGCCCTAGTTAGCCTCACCAAACCCTAACATCCTTCCTTCCATATGTCACCCTTCCATTTCTCACCTTCCACTCTTAATTTCCTATGATACCCATACTCACCCTACATATGACATTCCTCCACCCTCATCTTATACTCTACTCACCCTCAATTATTTTACTTTCACAACCATCTAAAATTAGGATTTTCCTCCCAAACCCTAGCCAGATCTCTTGTGTACCCTTATACTAACCCACGCACTATTTTTCACCAAAGCCTCCAATTACCCAAACAACTCTTCCCTTACCTTACTTACATCCCAAGATAACTTTACACACATAAAGTTCATCCCCATGCAAACTCCATCCACCCTATGCAAACCTTCAAAGTTTTCATGCAAAACCCTATAATTCTCATGCAAACCCTAGAATCTCCCATGCAAACCCTAGAATTCCCATGCAAAGTTCACCCACTCTTTTATTTTATTTATTTTCCCTTTCATGGATCATGAGATATTTAGGTCAATCTCATATGCCTTGGTCAACTCACTTCCCCTTGGTCCACTCACTTCCCTATTTTCCTTTTTTATCCTTTCACCCCATATCATTACACTAAATATCCTAGCATGCATGTCCTAAAGGGCCACATCACATAATATCATAATCACAACATAAACACATAATACACATGCTATAAGAGAACATATGAGCATACATCAACTCCAAGTTGCACTACATCTAAAACAGTTATAATGATAATCATAGGGCACACAACATATCATGGTACATGGCATACAAGGCACATAACACACATAGGGCCTTAGCTACATCCTTACCTAACACGACACCGATCTTGGAGCATGCTCCCACACATCCTTAGGGTTCTGACTGGGTTCACCTATAAGTGGAAAAAACTAAGGATTAATTTCCCTCCTACCATAAATACTATTATTTCCTACTTTATTCTAATATTAAGGTTACTATTATTAAAAGAAACTTTACAAGTAAAAATAGGAATATTTTTTTATTATCAAGTTAGCCTACTAGGGTATTACTAGTCAAAATAGGTTCATGTTAAATATTTATAACCATATTTATATTATTAAAGCTAATAGCTTTATTACTTCTAATAATAGTAATAGTACTAGTTGTAGTAAAAATAGTGATAATAATAATAATAATAATAATAATAATAATAATAATAATAATAATAATACTCATACTAATAGAAACCCAAGTATCATCAAGGCTAAGGCTAATAATAGGGCTAGTAATAAAAATAATAATATAATAATAGTAATATTAACAAAAATAATAATATCGCTAAGGATAATACTAATAATAGTAATATTCGCAATAATGATATTTATATGAGTAAGGTTTTGAATTCCTTTACAAAAGTAATAATAGTAATATAATAAGGCTAGCACTAATAATAATAATAATAATAATAATAATAATAATAATAATAATAATAATAATAATAATAATAAAGTAATAATGATATTAATGGTGATAGAAATAAGGATAATCATAATATTTATTAAAATAGGGTTCGACTTCTTTAAATAATAATGGGATAAATATCCTGAGGCTACATTTAGTAATAATAATGGTAAAAACAATAGTCATGATATAATAATAATAATAACAACAACAACAACAACAACAATAATAATAGTGTTAAGAATAATGCTAATAATAGTAATAGTCAAATAGTAAATAATAATAATAATAATAATAATAGGGTTTGAATATTTATAATAGCAAAAAAAGTGATGATATGCCAAAGTTAGCTCAATAATAATGATGATGATGATGATGATGATGATGATAATAAAAATAATGATAATCGAAATAATAATAAAAATAGGGTTTCGACCCCTTAATAATAATAATAATAATAATAGAATTAATATCCTAAGGCTATAAATAATAATAAATATGATAAATAATAATAATGATGATAACATACTAATAATAACCAGAATAATAATAGTAATAATAATATTATAAATAAAAATAAAAAGAATAATGTTTGCATAATTAGGGTTTAAGGATTGAGAGGGTTTAGGGTACCACCTAGGGTTGGCGACCGGCGGCACACAGTGATGGCGACGGTAGGGAAAGAGGAAAAAAGGAGAAAAAGTGGGGTTTTTAAGGTAGGAGAGGGGGAATGAGAGGGGAAGTTGAGGTGGTAGAGGATGCCTAGGTGGATAGGGTTGGACTAGTGGTGGTGGCGCAGTCAAAGGCGGCGGTGGCAGCGGCGTGATGGCCGAGAGTGAAGGAGAGGGACGAAGGGAGGAGGAGAGGGAGGTAGAGGAAGGTCTGATGGTGATTTTGGAGGATAGAGGGAGTGGTGGTTGCAGCAGAAGTGGGGGAGGACGACGACACAAAGGGCGGCAATGGCTGGATTAAGGTTGGTTGAATGACCAACTTTGCACACCCAAGGCAGCTTGTGCAGGGAGGGTTGAGGATGGTAAGGGGTGTAGCTCGGTGGAGGGTATTGCAAGGAGTAATTTGGGTGGTGATTTGGGCGATGGTGCTAGACGACGGCGACACAGCAGGTGGCTGAACTGGCGGCGATGACAAGAGGTGGGGATTTTTGGGTTGAGAGAAAAAAGAGTTGAATGGGGTTGGTTGAGGGGTATTTATAGGCCAAGGATGAGGGGGAATAACAGAGGGGGGAGAGGGACGATCGGCTAGGGATGTAAACGGGGCGAGTTTAGGGTGAGTATACCCATACCTGTATGCGTACCCAATAAGAAATTTTGTATCCGAATCCGTACCCGTACCCGAATCCATATCTGCTAACACATCTATATCCGTATCCATTGGATATCGGTTACCCGACGGATTATCCGTTTACCCGTTAATGGATATTATCTAGAGGATAAATCCATTACCCGATGGATAAACCCATTTAGGGTTAAGCCAAATGACAACTTTAACCTTAATATATAATATATTTATTTTAAAATTAAGGGTAAAAAGGTAATTATATATCGGACAAACGGATACGGATATAGATACGGGTATAGTTACGGGTACGGGTATGGATATCCCATACCCGTATCAGTACCCGAACCCGACGTGTATTTTTTCCATCATCCATATCTGTATCCATATCCGTTTATCCATATCTGTTTAAATATCCGTCGGATAAAATTCGTCTAGTTTTGGGTAAAATCCACCCTGTTTACATCATTAAGGTTGGTGGTATGCATGCAAGTCGCCGGTTGGTGGCGCATGGCCGACATAGGCCTGCGTTTTTGTAGGGGCTAGCATCTCAAGAAGGGGAAAAGGAGGGGTTAATGTAACACCCCAAAATTCAATATTTTTTTTAAAACAGAAGCAATTAAATTAAAACTTGTGAATTTCGGGGATGTTACCGCCACACTTAGTACCAGACCGGTTCACTCCGACCGTTCCGGTACCAAGTGTTAAGGCTAAAAGGAATTTAATAATCAGTATGATTCAAATCAAATCAAGAATTCAAATAAGCATTAAACGACTATAAAATAGAAATCAGAGTGCATGACAACGAGTCATAATCCAGAGTACAGAGTAAGAGTTCCTTGAGAGAAAATAAGTTTACAAACGTTTAAAAATTAAACTTGGAAAACCCAATATAATTACAAATAACATAAAGAAATAGAAGAATAAAATGAGGGAAACCGGCCATGCCACTCTCGATCCATGAGCCAGAATATGCTCAACACCCGCCCCCGCCTGATGCCTCATGAACATCAAATCCATCAAAATATGCATCGCCCACCTGCACAAAGTCTGAAGGGCCCTCTACTTGTGGGAATGAGCAACACCTATAAAAAAGGTGATCAGTACGCCACGTACTGAGTAAGATAACTGTGCACTAAGGCTAACACATAAAAGCACATAATCCAAGAAAGATAATAAAATAGCATACGATCACTTCAGATAATAATAAAATAAATAAAGGTCATTTATAGTCCGGATTAATTAATCAATTAATCTCTTATCAATACTCATTTCACAATGCTCTTAATCAAATCCATGCGAGTACAGGAGCCCCACTATTATAGCCAGTGGACAGAAAAACACACAGGGGACAATGCACCTGACCACTATTATTAGCTAGTGGATCGGTCACATATAGGACGGGACGCCCTAACCACTATTCCTTACCGGTGGATTGGTTTGGCTCCTACTCGTATAGTGTTCCATTGTAAGTACTTAATGTCTTTTATGTGTCTTAACAACTCAGGTTTGGTTTATTGAGCTCGGGATCCCCCACTATTATAACCAGTGGGCCGAAAACACACAGGGTATAAAGCTCCCGACCACTATTATAACCGGTGGATCGGACACATATAAGATGGAACACCCTAACCACTATGACTAACCGGTGGATCGGCTTGGATCCAACTCAACAGTCTTTCACTTTACATGATTAATGTCTTAATTGTCTTATTCAGATTTTTAACCCTAGACATGCATAACTAACTCCCTCTACACTCATCCTCCAAAAGGATCCGTCTCACATCATAAGACTCATCCACCTCCTAACTTAGCCCAATATTCTTTCCTCCTTACCCTAACTCACACTAGAGCCCATTTCCAATGTGTGTGGGTCAAGGCCCACCACCTTACACTTCCAAGTCCTCTTACCGTCTCACTCTAGGGTTTTATTCTGAGACCCTGATTTAGGCCTAAGTGGCCCATTCTACTCCACCTCACACAACCCAAATCATTTTAACACTCCACACATCACAACTCATAGATTCCACCCTCATCGTCACACTTTAATCACTAAGTACACGTGTGACTACGAAACCCTAAGTAGCCACACTAAACCCTAGCTGGCCACACCAAACCCTAGCTCAATCTCCTATACACCCTTTTACTGTCCCACGTACTATTTTTCATACAAGGTGTTCAAACACCCAAACAACACTTCTATCACCTTCCTCACACCCCAAATCAAGTTTTCGCATGAAAATTTCACCCCCATGCAGATCCTAACCTTCCCATGCAAACCTTCAAACTTTTCATGCAAACCCTAAAACTCCCACGTGAAACCCTAGATTCACCCATGCAAACCCTAGATTCTTCCCTATGTACTTGTATTCTCCCATGCAAACCCTAGATCCATTCATACAAAACCCTAGATTCCTCCATACAAAATCCTAGATTCTTTCATTTATGATCATACAACATTTAGGTCAACTCCACATCATTTCACTCCATATCATCGTATTACCTAACCTAGCATGCATGTCTTACCGGGTCATATCATTTCACATCACAAGCACAACATAACAGATCATAAGATAACACATAAACATACCTCAACTCCAAGCCGCACCATACATAAAATAGTTATAACAATACACATAAGATACATTACATATTACAGCACATGGCATATAAGGCATATAAAACACATTACATACATACGGCCTTAGCTACACCTTTACCTAATACGACACCGGTCTTGGAGCAAGCTCTTACACCACCTTAGGGCTTTAACTGGTCTCATCTATACGAGGAAAAACTAAAGATTAGGTTCCCTCCTACTAAAAACATCATTAATTCCTTATTTATGCTAAGATCGGGGTTTTGGAAAAAATAATAATATAATAGTAATAACACTAACTAATTACTAATTTTACTAAAGGTAAAAGTAATAATAGTCATATTGTAAAAGATAATAATATAAGATTTGAAGATTTTACCCTTATAATAATAATGATACTAAAAGTAATAATAATGATAATAAAAATAAAAAATAATAAGAATAATAATAACAACGATAATAATAATAATAATAATAATAATAATAATAATAATAATAATAATAATATGGTTCAAAAAAATAGTGGAAAAGGGCTTCGACCCTTCACCAAAATAATAATAATAATAATGCTATTAAAATTAATAAAAAATAGTAATAATAATAATAATAAAACATTAATAGTAATTGCGAAATAATAGTAATAATAATGATAATAATACTAAAAATAATATAAATTGAAAATAAAGTAAAGTAAGGTTTTGACCCTACTTTGAAATAATAATAACACTATTAATAATAATGATAATAATAATAATAATAATAACACATAATAATAATAAAATTGAAATAAAAATATAATAGAGCTTCGACCCTCAATAACAATAATAATAATAATGCATAATAATACATAATAATAATAATAATAATACTCAAAATAATGGGAATAAAATAAAATAAAATAAATAAAGCTTGTATAAATAGGGTAAAAGGGTTGAGAGGGTTTAGGGTTCCACCTTGGGTTGGTGGTGACAGGCGGCACCGGCGGTGGTGCACGGTGGCGGCAGCGATAGTGGCCAGAAAAGAGAAGAAAAGAGAGAAAGTTGAGTGCTGGGAAAGAAAGAGGAAGAATGAGGGTGGGAGTTGGGGTGTTTATGGTTGCCTAGATGGAGAGGAGTAGAATGAGGGTGGCGGCGCACGGCGACCATTTTGGTGGCCGAAAGTGGAAGAAGGAGAGAAAGAGAGGAGGAGGGGGAGAAAGAGGAAAAGAAAGGTAGGGGAGGTAGAGGAAGGTCTGTAGGTGCCTTTGGGAGGTGTAAGGGGCAATGGTTGCGGCGGAAGTGGTGGTGGACGGTGGTGCGAAGAGTGGTAGATGTGGAAGGAAAGGTTGATTGAGGAGGCTACTTTGCACGGTCGGGGTGGCTTGTGCAGGGCAAATCGAGGAAGAAGGGTGGTGTAGTTAGGTAGAGGGAGGTGCAGGGAGTGGTTCTGAGGGTGGTTCAAATGTTGGCGTTGGACGACGGCTGCGGAAGAGGCGTCTGAAATGGTGGTGGTGCACGAGAAAGAAAATTATGGGTTTCAGAGAAAGGCTCAATTCCAGGCTGGGTAGGGGGTATTTATAGGGCTTCAATGAGAGGAGAAGGTTAGAGGGGAGACGGGAAAATTGAAGTAGGTAGGTTAGGGTTCACCAGCGGTGATGGCAAGCCGGCGTGAGTCAATCGTCGCAAGGATGGTTGGCCAGGAAAGGAGGGATTGTGCACGTGAAAAGAGGGGAGTGGGTTGGGTCAAAGTGGTTTTTTAAATCGGTGAGGGAGAGAGGGGAAAGTGGCCGGTTAAATGGGGCATGGCCGGTGGTGTCAATCTCGGGACGTTGCAGGTCGACGGGGAAGGGAGGAAGGAAAAAGAAGAAGAAGAAGAAGGAAGGACACATGGACCGGCGGTCCAAGAAGAAAAGAAAGAAAAGAAAGGGAGAGGGGGATAATTGAACTGGCGATGGGTGAAAATAAATGAAACGCGGTGTCCCGGGTTGGGTTGCGCCGAAGAAGAAAAGAGAAGGAAAGGAAATGGGTCGCAGGAAGCCAGGCCCAATTCGGGGGAAACGAAGAGAAAAAAGAGAAGAAAAAGAGAGAAAAGAAAAGAAAAAAAGAAGGAAAAGAAAGAAAGAAAGAAGTGGAAAAAGGAAAAGGGAAAAAGAAAAATAGGTAAAAGGAAAAAAGGAAAAGGGAAAAGGAAAAATAGGTGAGTTGGGTTATTTGGATTATTTTGGTATTTTGGGATATTTAAAAATAATAATATTTAAAAATAATAATATTTAAATAAAATGATATTTAATTCTCTTTTTAGGCTAATTTAAGATTTTTGAAAGATTTTTCCTAAATCCCTTTTAATTAGCAAAACACTCTAATTTTCTCCAATATAATTATCTATAAAATTCCTATTAATTTGGCTCTATTTTCTCCCTCTTAGTTTAAATAAAATAATTCATTCAATTAATTTCTAAAATAAATTCTTAATTAGCTCAAATGCTTAAAATTAGGGTTTTGAGGCATTTCAGGGAGAGAGACACGTCTTAGGAGAGAGAGACGGTGTGATTGGGTGGAGGAAAGAGAGGGAGTGATGTGGAAGAGGATGGGGGGAAGGGTGGCAAGCGGTGGCATAGAAGCCGTGTGCTTGCGCCTGGAAATGGAGGGGCTAGGCATCAGGGAGAGAAAGGGTTGGGGAAGAAGGAGAAGGGAAGAAGAAAGGGCGGGCAGACCGGTCGGTCTAGGGGAAAAGAAAGAAAGAAAAGAATGGGGTCGGATCGGGTCGCGAGGGAGAAGAAAGGGAGGTGGCCTTGGGCCACACGGGAGGAAGCAAGGGGGGAGAGGATTTAGGCTGCAGGGGTGGGCTGGCCCAGGTCAGGGAAAGAAGAGGAAAGAAAGAAAAAAGAGAAAGGATAGGAAGGAAAGAAAAGAAAAGAAAAGAGAGGGAAAAAAAGAAAAAAAAGGGAAAAGGTAAAAAGAAAAATAGGTGGGTTGGGTTATAAAAATATTTTGGTATTTTGGGATATTTAAAAATAATAATATTTTAACAAAATAATAATTAAATTCCCTTTTTAGGCTAATTTAGGATTTTTGAAAGATTTTTCCTAAATTCCATTTTAATTAGCAAGATACCCTAATTTTTTCCAATTAAATTATTTATTAATGTCCTCTTAATTTTACCTTAATTAATTCCTCTTATTTTAATAAAATAATTTATTTAATTAATTTTCCTAATAAATCCCTAAATTTGCTATAATTCTCTATATTAGGGTTTTAGGGTATTTCACATATTTTTCTCCTAATTAATATTTTTTAGCTATTAATTATTATTAATGCTACTTCTAAAATTTTTATCCTTATTATTTTTGCTAGTTTTTTTATTAAATTATTATTATTGTCATAAACATTATTTATGATTTTGTTATAGGTAAATGCTATTGAGTATTAGCACTATTATTGTTGTTAATATTATTAACTTTATTGAAATTAGTAAGAATTATTTTTATGTTGTTATTACTTGGTACTAAATTGAAATTTAATTAATTATTTATTTATTAGGAGAGGTAATCATCTTGTATTACTATAGTTTTTACTAGCTATTTCCTTTAAAATATTGTTATTATTTTCTATTTATTTGATTTCGGCTTGAAAATGGAATTAAAAAATAGAAAAAAAAGGAAAAAATACAAAGTCAAAAAAATCACAACAATATCAACCCCAACGAAATCCATAGCAAAACAATCATTTTTGAAATTTACTTGGTATACCATCTAGTATGAAATATTACGAAAATCCTCAAATAAGTTCAAGTACCCTCAATTTATCATCTCCCCAAATTTAAGCTTACAAATTTCCTAATTATTCATTTGCTCGATTCATCTTCAACATAAAAAATATTTCCCAAAATACAAGATCAACATATGTCACTCATTAAATTCTATGGAAACATGCCAAACTTTTCCTAGCAACCTTGACATTTCTCATAGTATAGGTTTAATACAAATACCCAATACCTTCCCCAATATCAACTAGTTCAACATGTGTCTCAATCCGGTTATAATTCTAACATGTCATAATTTCCTTGACAACAAGCTCAATAAAAAAAACTTTTCCACCTTCTCAATCCCATGTTTAGACCACTGAACAAGGTTTTAATCAGATGGGATTCATAGGAGGTTCTTCAAATAAACATACTATGGATCGAATTCCTACAACCCCTATCTTTGATAGAACGTAGTACCCTAATTTTTACAAACACTTTTTTTTTTAAGATCATTGTGGTTTTGATATAAATTTATCTCTTTTATATGCTTTATTGCATCCTTTAAGAGAATTTGAAAATGCTAGTTATATATTTGAAATGTTTCATTTTCATTTTTGGTTTTTTAGTTGTTTTGATTTCCATAAGACTTTCGAGCCACTTTTGGTTAATAAACTTCTTCTAAATTATTCTAATTTGTACATATTTGAGTTCCTTAACTTTTATAAGCATTTTGATTGTGTTTAAAACAATAGAGGGAGATTATGAAGAAGAAAAATACTATTTGTGTTATGTTTTGCGTTTCATAATGTATTTAAGCCTTAATTTAAACTTTTTTCTTATCTAAAATTTATTAAAAAAAATTAAGGACTATTATATTTTTTATGTTACTAATTTAAAAATAAATTAATAATATTTTACCTTTATTTTTATTATTTTTGAATAAATTCTCCAATTTTGGGTAAATAGATTACTAAAACTTAACTTTTAGTAATTGAATCTTATCTAATCTTTTGAGATTCAATGCCAACCGTCCAAAAATTTCAATATTGAAGCCTAACCCTCAAAACTCAAACTAATTGGCCACACCTCCCTTTTTAAATACATGTATATTTGGAAACTTAAACCCTTTTATTTAATCATTAGTTTCATTAAAACGGTACATGTTAGGTCCCCCCTGCAATTCACTCCTTTCCTACATGCCTTCTCACGTCCGCGCGCGTCACTGTTTTCTATACAATTCCCTTAGTTAATGCTTATCATTTTTTTTCAAAGATATTCCTAACTCATGTATTTATTAAGGCTTCCTAAATTTGACACCCATCATGTTTAACCTCTTTAATCTTCCTCCACATGTTAACTTTAGTAATTCCCCTTACTTATTTTTCCTCATGTGTGCTACGCTACTTCTTCCTCTTGGCTTCTTTATGATCATGAATTTCCTATACTCATGCCACCTAGCAAGATTTTATCCTTTAATATTCCCAGTCACCATCATAATCTACACCTCTACATATCATGTTCTAACAATTATAAATAAAGATGAGTTAAGCTCTAGTTTTGGGTGAGGATTTCCTACAAATTTTCTACTATTTTTCAAGAACATCGAGAGGCTTTCTAATAATCTTTATGGATATGAGAAAGATCTATTTTCCTTTTTTTTAATACTCCTTGATTTAAATTTATTTTGGTTTGATTCTTACCAAAGATGTGTCGTGTTTTAATGACTTTTCAAGGTTATTTTGGTGTAGTTGTAACGCCCCCATTATTATGAATTTAAAGTGTTGTTTTAAAAACGGTTTACAAAATCTAAAAATCAAAATGCATGGTGTTATGACATACCTAAAATATAAAAGGTGCTCCCTATACTCAATTTATGACAAGCGTAAGGCTAAAAAATAACTCATATTTAGAGATCATGTGTGAAAACTATTTGATTCCATGATGACACGATACTAAGAACAATAAAGGAAGAGATAAAGATAATGGATATAGAGGACATAAAAGTCCAATAAATAGAGATTTGAATAACCACACCGACGCCAACCTACCCAGCACTCACTACAAGTAAAATATCACAACAATAATCAACAATTACCTATGAGATAACAATGGATATTTTCTTGTAGAAATGAGTAACACATATGAAAAGGGTGATTAATATGCTACATAAAGAGTAATATAATAATATGCATCAATAAAATAAGGCATGCATAGCACATAAGAATCATATAAAAATTTAGATAATATGCATTCATACATGTTCATGATACGAGATGACTTAAGAAAAACTCTATTAGGTTCATACTTCGGTGATCACATATTTTCATTTCATTAGTCACTTGAGAATAGGAACCCTACTTGAAACATTACTTCTACTCCTCTTTCCCCATAGACAAGAGATAAGAGTCAAGTAGGGTAACACATGGTAAACACTAGTAAACTAATAATTCTTATGTATATCCTTATAGGATGGTGGGAAAAACTTGTATAGAGTAGATATAGGGTCCTCTAGTTCAGAATAAACTAGACCACTAGTCACTAATCCTCAAGTATTCGTACCCCCTATAGGTTGATGGAATAGAGTAGATATAGTGATGCAGGAGCATCTCAAGCTCAATCTCAACCTTACTCTTTTAAGGATGAAGAACAATTAGCATACTTAGAGATGGATCCCATAGTTCTTGAAAATCCTAATGCTTCTAATGCTTTGTTAAGAAAATTTTGCAGGTATTATAAATGTTTGCCAGAAGATCAAGCTATTAAAGATATTTGATGTACAAGACAATAGCATTGCAAGAATTTTAAAGTTGCATGGAAGATAAGGCTATAAGACATAAAGTTTGATTATATATGTTAATTCAATGTAGTACATATTTAGAGTTTGTGTAGCCTTGTTATCTTATTGTATACTTTGTAATACTTGTAAATTATCATTGTACTTAATATATATATATATATATATACTAGTGACGTGCATAGGGTTAACTTTTGTTAATGAGGCCAGGTTATGTGGGCTTATTAATGAAAGGCCTGCATGTATACATGAATATATATATGACCTTATACGTTGATCATTATAATAATGAAGATAAGCATAATTTGAGTTTCAAAATCGACACAAGTTGAGAGTGTATGATCTTCTTCTTCTCTTCTTCTTCAAGGGTGAGTCTTGGAGATTTATAGAGTTTTCTTTAGAGAAATAGGATATTTATCTATAGAAAGTAATTGATCTTAGATAAGATCAACACCAAAACCCACTGAAGCTATCAAGTTTAACCTAGGTAAGTCAAAGTTTAAGTGATCTTATGAAGACTTTTGTAACGTGTGAACCAAAAGAAAAGTTTTTGGTTTGTAGAAGATTATTTGTTGATGATCTTGCACATCATATAGGGTTATATGGTTCTGACATTACCAGGTTATTTTTATTCAAACAATTACAATACTTGGGTCTTAACTCTCATGATATTTCACTTTAAGTATTGATGTCTCATTAGATCACTAGTCAAATACTTATCACATAGTAATGCATCAATTGATTTATCACATGGTGTATGAAATGTTGATTATCACTTATTATAAGAATCCATGACAACTATTATTATCAATTAAAGACACTATGGAAGGCACTATGGTTGACTAAATCAAGCATGTTATAATTATATAGGTTAATGAGAAGGTATAAGGAAAACACTTAAGTACAATAGGAGATATTACACTAGTGGACAAACCATGATGCCTTTATAAACCATAAATCACAAATAAGTCGTAGATTTACCAATAAGACTTACCAGCTCACCAAACTTAATAAAATACCCCAACATATTATATTAAGTACGGTACCTACAAATTAGGATTAAGCTCCTACATTTTTCTCATAGAATACCGATCATACCCCTAAAATTTCTAAACTCATTTTAAATCATTTCAGACAAAATTAACACTTATGATACTCGATTAACCCAAAATTTTCACATATCACAGTTATCATATCTTAACACAATAACATATATAAAACTTTAATTTTCTAAATTTAACCTAAAATAATCACTTTGCCTCTATTTCACCTAACACCTCAAAAGTGTTTATAATTATAACTTAACCCAGCAATGTGAAACCAAAAAACATTATATATATATATATATATAATGCAAGGATACACTTAAATTTCACAAAAACAAATTGATTTCACTATATTGCCCCTAGATCAATTGATATACAAAACTCAACGTGCTCTGAGCTTCACCATTTTTACATATAATCTCACACTTAGTATTCACTGCCCACATATGCACTTAGATTAAATTAGATCAACCCAAAGGGCCACAAAAAAACCCTAAGGTCGAGAATCACATTAGCTTAAAAATCTAAAAGAAAGCCTTAACATATAACTCTTCAAAATGCTTAATTTAATGATAAATAACACTTAAAAATATGCTCATTAAATATGACTATGTACATCATCAAGCTTGAAAATTTAAAAATTAGTATATCAAGGCGTAAACATGATATCTCTGCAAAAAGTCATAAATTTCATGTTTTCATGAATTTAACAACAATAAATAAATATAAGCTTATAAAATTCTAAAAGCATGATTGTATCGCTTTACTATCATGGTAATTCACATAAAATTATAGAAACATATACTATCAAGAATCCCTAAATTAGAGATGTTTATCCTTACCAAAACCAACAACAGCCTCTTGAACAAACAAATACTATAAATACTGCTTTAAGATTTGCAGACTTGGTCACCTTCCAATAAGATAATACAAGGGTTTCTAAAGCTTATAAAAATTAGTAAGGGATAAGTAAAGGGAAATACTGAGGATTAAGGAGAATGAACTAAGTTAGATGATGGGAAAAAAAGGTGAGAATTGGCTATTAATGGTAGCAACAACTACCAGTTGCCACCATCATAAAAATGCCACCATTAGGCTAGGAAAAAGAGGAACGAATAAGGTTACAATTGTAGTGATTAAAGGATATAAAACTAAGGGAAGAGAGTGAAAAAAGGATGTGTACTAGAAACACACAACTCTCAAACAATGTAATTGAAATCAATTGTACAATATTTAAATAAGAAAGATTAGGATTTAGGGTAGACTTTTTTGGTGATTAGGGCTATTGTCTTGGATTAAGATGGGATTTAGGGTTTTGATTAACAATTTTATGGCTCCATTACTTTTGATAGTAAATGGATAAGGATGGAGTAATTATGGTAGGTTAAATTGTGATTAATGGAGGGTTTAATGATGGGGAATTTGTGGTTTATGGAAGAGGGTTAGTGTTTTGAAATTTTAAGAAGATGATTGTTGATGATGATGATTTTGTGTATGGGTGTGTTAATTATGGAAGAATATTTGTGTGGGGGAATGAATGTGATAATTAAGCACATAATCTATCTATCAAATCACATAAAAATTTAATAAAGAAAACTTGAAATCATAATCAATAACAAACTCACATAGAGAACCAATTAAATATTTAAAATTTCAACTTGTATTGATTGATTTTGAATTGTTTACACCCTATTTTTTTATGTATGACCCTAACCTCCTTAAATTTGAATCTCTTATAATAAAAAATAAGATAAAGATATGAATGATAAGCATACAAAAATCTACACATTAAAAGACATAAAAGATAGAGCTTTAATATAAAAATATTAAGATTATAACAATATTTAGCTAACTAAATCTTCTTACACCTAATATCTAATGATCATGGCTGGCCCTCCCCCACTTATTATCACCCATATCATGTGTTAAACATGTTTCCCATTAATTTTTAATAATGACAATTAAGTCCCCTTCTAGTCCATGTTTAAGCAATTAAGATCCTTATTAGGCACATTTGTGCTAGTTTGGCCCAAAGCTTCCACCGAGGCTAAAATAATAGGACCTGATATGAAATAAATCAATGCATGGCTAATTAAATTTGTAATAAATTCCCCCACATCATTCTCCCCTTTCCGAGAAGAATTTTTCCTTAAAGTTCCATATGGATGTACTCTAACCACAAGTGCTTGGTTCCAATATAGCACTCAAGGTATCATCCCACAGAGAATAGGGAGTAAGCAACATGATGGTGAGAAGATCTTATATGTCTAGACTAACGATAGGGGGACGTGGTGTCTAACTATAAAAAAAATTATGCAAGCAAGATCTCATGGTAAGATAAGAATGAGTGAATTCGAGATGGAGAGAAGGTTAAGTTCTAGTCGATCACATTATAGCCGATCCCCTTAACCCTCATGTGATCGAATATTAATCCTAAATCCCAAATCAAAGCACATAGTCATAAATGCCAACCAAATTATGTAATAAAATGCTCCCTTAAGCCACTTCACCCTATTATCTATTGAGACTCATATATCTCTAGTATGAACATAAAAATAAACAATTAATTGTTAAATATCTCTAATCCCTTTTTTAGGGTGTAGAGACTAAATTGATATCTCTTGACCTTGTTGTCATGCTAACAGAGCTCGCTTTGACACATCTTTAAAATCTTGTCAGAGCTTCTATAACCAATAATAGAAAAGTAATTAGTCTCCCTATTATGCCAATTAAAATATTGACGTGGAACATGTGATAAGGAATTGGATGGGGTTGGGTTTAGATTCTAAACACACCCAGAAGAGGTGAGTTTCCTTCACCTCAACACAAATTAGTTAGCTAATCATAGCTTTAACAAGCACAATATCTTAAACAAATAGAATAAAATTGATTAAAAAAATAAAAATAAAAATTAAAGATAAATATATAATATCCTCTTTGTTCAATATCCAAAAAGCATTGTTTAATTAGTTTGATTTGAGATACAAAATTGAGATCAAAGGGGAGATTATGGATGAATTGGGTATTAGGATTGGATGAAGGAAAGAAAATAATAGAAAGCCTAAGATTTATCTATGGTATTCCCAAATCACCATCCTCTTCATCCCTAGGGTTTAGTGTCTTTAGAAATTGAAAAAAAAAAATGACCATATATAAGTGTACCCGCACATCGACATGGGCACCTTGTGTTAGATAATACTAAAATACTCTTTACTACACATCAACACATCCCCTATGTCAGGTGACACAACCTATGTTGACTCAAAATTCATCACCATGTTAGATAGCACTTAGAGATTTATCACCACACCTCTACATGGGCCACCCGTGTTGAATAACACAATCCTTATTAGTTGTGTCAGCTTTAATCATTTTATGTATTTAAGTTATAACTTCTTTGTTTGACCTCATATTGAGCTTATTTTTGATGCATTGGAAATTTGACAAAAATATATACAATTTTAATGATTATAAATTTTACAAATTCAAATTGCATCATGGTTGTATTTGTTTGTCTTTCCACCTTTAGACACTTTAAGCGCTCATTTGTACTTCTATTTTGTTTCAAATGTTGTGTTTTATCTCCTTATGATCTCATTTTCTCTGAATTTCTATAAATTATGATCAAGAGTAGTGAGAAAGAAAATTTGGGATAAAATTTTCAAAACTATCACATAATCTTATTAAATATTTACGTTAAAGCTCCACAGAACAAATATAATCTATACCTATCAACTCCTCCATGCTTAAACTATTGCTTGCCCTTAAGAAAGTAACACATATGAAAGCTCACATAAGAGTCACGGGCACAAATAGGATCCATTTCTCAGGAAATTTCATTATAATATTCAAATTATACCAAATATAATCTACTCATCAAGACCCAAAACTTTTCAAAATACAAAACATAGTTATTGAAAATATGTGTAGCTTGCACGCTTAGGAAATAAGTAAATTAGTATTGTTGAATTATAATTCATAATCATGTAAAGGAGAACATGAAATATGAGACGTGTAGAGTGGTTTAAAATTAATTGAATAATAACTCATTCAAAAATCTAAAGTTTCAAATTGTCAATCTCTTTTTGATAAATTCTTGCTAGAAAATTTGAATTCTTGATAGAAAAATGTTGGATTTGATTACTATACATATGTCATGAGAATAAGGATGAAAAAACTTAGCTTTGATTACCATAACTTTATATGTGTATTGGAAGTATACAATTCCCAAACAACATAATTGAAATCAATTCTACAAGAATCAAACAAGAGAGATTAGGATTTGGGGTAGAATTTTTTGTTGACAAGGGGTATTGTTGTGGAATATGGTTTTGATGGGGTATAGGGTTTTGATGATTAGTTTTATGGATTAATTAATGGATAAAATTAATGTCTAGGGTGGATTAATTATGTAATTTTATATCATGATTAATGGAGGGCTAAATGGTGGTGAATTTCGTGGCTTATGGAAGTAGGTTAGTGTTAGGGTTTTGGATTTTGAAGAAGATGATTATTGATGATGATTTTGTGTATGTGTGTGGATTATGAAGGAAGATTTGTGTGGGGGCATGAATCTAATAATTAATCATATACTCTCTCTATCAAATCACACAAAAATTGAATAGAAACTTGAACATGAATCAAATGAAAATCATAATCAAGAACAAACTCACACAGAGAACTTATTGAATATTTAGACTTACAACTTGTATCGATTGATTTTGAATTGTTTTCACCCCGTGTTTTTTTATGTATGAACTCTAAACTCATAAATTTTTAATCTCTCATGAAATAAAAGCTAAAAATCTGAAAGATGAAGGCACAAAAATTGATGCACTAAAAGATATAAAAGATAGAACTTTAAACTAACAAGATTAAGATTCTAACAATATGTAACTAACTAAATCTTCTAACACTTGATATCTAGTGATCATGGTTGTCCCTCCCCTTCTTATTGTCATGCATATAATGTGTTAAACATTTTTCCTCATTAAGATTTCAATAATGACCATTAAGCCTCCTTTTAGTTCACATTTAAGCAGGCCCATTTATGGTAGTTTCATCCAAATCTTTCACTCATGCTAAATTAATAGGATCTAATATGAAACAAACCAACTAATTACTAATATAATTTGTATGGCATGCCATTTATTCCCAAAAGGTGACATAGAAGTTATAATGGAGGGGGATTTACACAACAATATCATGTTACTCAGCCTTGGCTACGTAACCACCTCATGTTGCTTGCCTCTAATACACTAGGTCTTCACATTGCTCTCCTCCACTTGCACTAGGTCTTCACACTTGCAAGTTCAACAAGTTAATGAGAAGGAAGGAAAATGGCCTCCAAACCACCACAAACCACCTCAAAAAAGGAGGGGAAATGGTTTTAGAAGGTTAAGGCCAAGGAAAAAAGAGAAGAGAACCTTAAGATGAAGGATTTGAATGGGACAACAAAAACTCAAATAGTTTCAGTGGAGAGAGAGAATGCTTAACACTTGTGGAAATTTTGAGTTGTAAGAAGAGAGTGTAAGGGCTACATGATAGGGTTAATGTATGCCAAGGGGTCTAGTTTCTTCTCAAAATATTATGTGAATTAGAAGGGTATGGGTGAGTTAATGGTGAGGCTAACTTGTAGGTTAATTAAATGATAAAAGGTGATAGGTGATTGAGAGAGTTAATGAAGCTTGTGTATAAGTTGGGTTATAGTTTGTATTTAGTTGGGAGTGAACCAACTAGGAAATATAATTTTATTGTAAAGGTAAGGAGTGTTACATAAGAAAAAATAGAGGTAAATGTGGTCATTTGATAGTTTGGTAAATTATGAAGGCACAGAAGGAGTTGATAAATGGTTTTATTGGAAACAATATCAAATAAATCCCAAAAGTTATAAAAATTTGTGGAATGATGAGGAAAAAGTTTAGGAACCCAAATATATAAAAAAAAATTTGGGCATCAAAATATATTTGTAGTAAAAAAATAAAAAAGGGAAAAATGAAAGGTTTAAGGCTTAAGATGAGATGATTAAGTAATAAGGAGTGTTTAAGGAAGGATTAAGAGGTTAACCACCCAAATTTAGGGTATTGCAATGGTGGTTTGGCATGAGCTTCCACCCTTCTTCTTATTTTTTTAAATCCCGAGTAAAGGTAAAATAATTTTCACCTGCGCTAAAACATGAATTTGATTTTGGTATTTTATATTTAATTGGCATGTTTATCATGTTGTAATTGTAAAATACATCATATCATACTATATAATGGAGAGTCTTGCATAGCATTTTAACAAGTGTTTTTAAGCATGAAATTAATTTTATTTTTTATAAAGTTTTAACATATAGATTATTAAAATAAACATGAAAATTGGTGGTTTCTAGGCCACCAAATATAGGATATGAATTTGGTGTTATCTATAAATGTTTTACTTGCTAGCACAAAGAGTTCATCTTATGTATTTGTATTGCGTTTAGGTGTTGAACGAAGATATGTCACCTTCGGAGGATATTATGATAGTGTGAGATTTTTCTATTGTTTTTTGAGAGGAGATAGTGGGAATGTCATTGGTGCACAAGGTAGAATTCACCATTAATTTGGTACAACACCCTGTCAAATGGAACCTTTAGAGTTGCAAGATTTGAAGTCACATCTAGAAGAGTTAATGTATAATATCTCTATTTTCACTCCTAAATAAATTGTTTTACAAAATAAATATTCGGAAGCAAACACAGGAAACAGATAGTGTTACCGCCACACCAAACATAAGACAAATGTCCACCATCTACCTCATGATAGGTGTAAGGTTAAAAACCTGTCTAATAAAACTTGAAATAGAAACTAAAGCAAAACCTCGCTAATAAAGTCAGCATAAATCTATGTTTCAAAATCTTAATCAAATAATAGAAATATAAATGTCATTTTACAAAACTTAATGAATTACAATAAAATAATTTAACTTTGAAAATATTTACAAATCAAAGTGGAAAAAAAATAAGAAATCCTTGGAAAACATATCTCTCAACACCAAACCAATAATCACAGCTAAATTCAAGCCAAAGTAACTACACACAAGCACCTAAATAAGTGTAATATCATTATGATGACATATTGAGTAAATAACCCTACTCATAGCTATAGCATATGCATATTTAATGTTTGAACATGATATAGGAAAAATGACATCTTGATTAACATACAAGAATGTAAACAATGTCAATATCACGTACATAGCATATCAGAAGGATTCTAGACCCAAATATGAAACTCATAAAACACGAGCATGGTATGATATAAAAATATGAGAACATGTAATAATAGAATAGTATGATACATTCACTTGCACACATCTATTAACTTATTTTTATGTAACCCTCTCACCTTAGTTCATCGAATCATTTATTAATCAATTCCACCAAATGATATTATATCACACATTCCATTTCACATCTTACCCATTCCCTTATATATGGTATCGTAGTTCACTTGTTTCACTTACTACACTTATTCCAATCGTTTTATTTATCTATTTCCAACACATAGTATTACTCGCATCCAAGGCATGACGACCAAGGAACCCACCACAAATACTTCACCTATAGCTATGCGGCTACGACAAACACTATGACCTGTAGCATTGCAACTATGACCAACATTGTGACCTATTGCTCCGTAATTATGGCCAACACAACCGCTCAAGACACCTTAATCTTTAAATATGGATATCCTCTATAGGGCTCATAGGTAACCTATACATTAAATAGAGGGAACTTGTTGTTGCACTACTAGAGCAACACACACAAAATCACGGGAAATGTGTCCACCGCACAACCCTACCTCATTACCTATCTCGATGCTACTCAAGGAGGACTATATATAACCACCAACTGATCTGCCAATGATATCCAACACAATCACCTTAATCTTATTATTTCACTTACGACTTGAATCACTCAAAATTTATGTCCATAACCCCACATTCAATCAAACACTCCACAATACTTATGTTCCTAACCATAACCAAATATCATTAACAATAAAGAAATCAACAACTGTGCATTCACATTAAAAAACATGAATCCAAAATAATAGATTATGGTATGCTCAAGTATACGTTGTACAGCTTGCAAAATTTTCAAATGGTTGAATATTAATGAAAATAAATAAGCAAAAACATTAAGGTGTTATGTCATGTCTCCAAAGAAACACAAGGCAAAAGCATCAACAATGGACTTCATAAATCAACGAACTAAGAAAATAATAATTAAATACTCAAGAATTACCTAATTACATTGAAATTAAGAAAATTGACTAAATAAATTCTCGATATCGATTGAAAATCAACTAAATGTGCCTATGATGACTATTTCCTCATGCATGCATCACCATTGTTGGTGGAAAAATAGAAAAACACAAATGATCCATAACTCAATAGGGAGTCATTTTAGTCACATAAAACTATTATCTTTTAAATTTACTTTCAAAAGAAAAAACACAACACGATTTAAACACCTTATTAATATACAAAAATAAAAAAGATATGATGAAAGAGTTAACTTATAAGGTGCTTAAGGAAATATTATAACCATCAGTAATATCTTGCTTTTGTAATTTTATTAAAATCAACATTTACCCCCATTGGACTGCCGTGGCTTCTTAAAACTAATCATACTAGATATCTCAAAGCCCACGATATCACCTCATAGACACATATTATAATACTTATCATTTTCGATACACCTAAGGAAGACTTCACCCGATACTATTACCAGTAGTCCAGGATAAAATGCTATTCCTAAATTTACATATATATATCATCACTACGAGTTTCAAATATTATCACAATATTAGTTTTCAACGAAATTCACTTACAACTTAAACATATCTAAATATTTAACAAAAATTACTTAACTTCAACACCTAAACGTTTAATCTATAAAATTATAATATTCATATGATAACTTAAATTATTTTTAGAATAATTAATATTAAAATATAATTTTAAGCACCCGTTAAATTAAATCACGTAGAAACATAGAAAATATAAAATACAACATAAATATACATGAAACTAATTATCAAAATAATAATCATCCAGCAATAATTAACTAATGATCAAAAAAATAATTATCCAGTAATAATTAGCACATATTTAAATATAAAAATTAAAAAGACTAGATACGGTTGCCTACCTGAAAAATATGCGAGATTTGAAATGAGCAATCGAACAAATATACCGATGGAACCCGAGCTTCTAATTGTTCTCAGACTTCTGTGCACTCTGATTGTGCTGTGCTAGGCTTGCGTCTATAACCTATGTTTTCTTGGGTCAGTGACTCTTTATAAGGGACCAGTCCTCAGGCAATTAGGTACTTAGGGTCCCTCACTTCCCCAATCAGATTTACCACAGACATCCCGCTACTCACATTTCCTTCCATAACTCTCGGTAGACTTGGTCTTGTGGGTCCCCAAAGGCTACTCCATCCACGAATCTGCCGAACTATCAAAAATACTATCTATCCAAACTTAAAATCCAAATTAAAAACCAAACTCATCTTAAAATAAATATAATAATACATTAAATTTATTTTTTATTAATAATTAAATAATCCAAATTAATAATAATATAAAAGAAAAAAAAATTTGGCATAAAAAGGTATAAAAAATTATTATAATAATAACAATAAAAAATAATGATAATAATAGAAATAATTAATTTATTATATTTTTTATGCTAAATTTTTTATTTTATATTATTATTAGTTTATATTAATTTATTATTAATAAAAAATAAAATAAGTGTATTAATATATAAATTTTTAGATGAATTTAATTTTTAGTTTGATTTTTTTTATTTAGATGTATAGCACATTGCGGAACTATCTATGACTACTACTGCCATACTAAAATAAAATCCTACGCATGTTTCATTTCAAAAATTATTATTATTTTGAATGTGGGTCATACTACATGATGCCTCTGCTGTTACTAGTTAATATTACTCGATACTACCACTGATTTCCGGCACTTCGGCGCCCTCCTCTATCCCATTGTCGAAAATATTTTTTTTTTCTTAAAACTTTTTCAAAATTAAAATTTATATTAAAATTATTTAATTAATTTTTGTATTAAAAAAATTATTAATAATTAAAATTAACTAATATAGATAATAATTTTAGAAAATTTTTATTTCAATTTTAGTATATTTGATCTATTTTTAAATATATATAATTTGTATATATATAATTTTTTTTAACATTTCTTGTTATTCTCGTTTCTTAAATTTTTTAAAAATAATATTTTTATGTTTTTCTCTATTTTTTTTCCCGACGCTGAATACTACTAGTACTATGCTCATGACTCATGAGCAGATAAACTTTATTCAAAGATCACCTTTATTCATTTTTTTCCTGATAAATACACACATAAATATATATAAATATACATAATATTATTTATACTTATTTATACACATCAATAACCCTATGCACATTCACCTTTCCATATATGTATGTGACTTTTATTTTTAGGCTATTACAATATAAGCAATTGTAAGTTTAGAATGTAATAAGATATATAGAACTCAACAATTATTCCATAGAAATACAATAAAATAAGACACTGATGACAAGTTATAAGATGATTAAATTAACCAAATATCAAAAAATAACAATGAAAGACTATCAATTAGTGGGATATGACATACACTCTTGTGTCCACTTATCATAACTTCTTTAATGCACATATAACTTACAAAGTACAATTATGAAGAATTGTGAATCACATTTATGAGGAACTACACAATATTCCACCACAGGGTCAATTTATCATAAGAATATCAAATAGTCAGATGACCAAAACACACACGCATAGTCATACTTGCTCATTTGATATCCAACTTAACATGATATCACATATGTTTTAAACACTTAGAATACACAATACCTATACTTTCCTGCTCAACATAAAACATTCATATAACCCTTAGTATTCTCATAACACAAAACACATGTTTTATTAACAAACACTAACATGCTTCCAGCAAAAGTAAGATATAGTACACCACACATCAACACATAAATGTCTATTAACTGTGAGTTTAAGAGGTTTACCAAGCTTCTAAGCTATTCGAACACAACAAGAAGAAAAACCCTAGCTTAAGGATCCATTATAGCTCTTTCCAAGACCACATTTGAAAATCATAAGGCTAAGTTAGGGAAATTAATCAAAACATGGGATAATATAAAATAAGTAATTTTTATATAAAAAAAAACTACTTAAACAATTAGGGTTTACAACCCAAAATGTCAAAATTGATCAATTTTAGAAAATTAATCCAAAATGATAAATCAAAAACATAATTTAATTGATTTTAAATCACAATGAATAATCAACTTGGTAAAAGAATTAAACATCATTCAATTTCAAAAAATTATTCCCAACAATAAGGGTTTTAAAGTTTAAATTATAAATGTAGATAAATTAAATCAATCAATATAAATTGAAAGTGTTAAAATGTAACTAAGGAAATTTCAAACAATTATATAAAAATTAATTTCAAAAGAAACAACTATACAAACAACTAATTTCATAAGTTTATTTTGAAAGTTAGAGTTTTAGTCCCAAAATGTTTAGAAATAAAATTAGACCTACTTTATAACATACTATATAACCAATTGATTAAAAAAATACCCAATTTAATATAGTTAGGGTTTTAAGTCCAAAATGTAATTCTAGTCAAATCTTGCTAAAATAATTAAATTCATGGTTCAAAAATAAAATTAAACATATTTTAATGTAAATTTTAAAATCAATTTCATAAAATAACTCATAGATTAATCCAATTTAAATCCACAATAGTTTTGACATAAAAATTCAATTTTGATTGACTTCTTACAAATTTCTCAAATTGACACTTCTATCAAGAAAGTACATATATTTCAAAGTATATTGTATAATTAATTTATAAAAGGTAGCTTGATCAGACGAATCCAAAAAATTTAGATATAATTAGGTTAAAAATACACATTTTCATAACTCAACTGTAAACACTACAATCGACCCCATCAAAATCAATCATACAACATACATACTCAATTTAGCGATTAATTTATCTTATTATAAGCTAATTTATTCAAAATTAATATAAAAAAACTTAGAATTCGAGGTAATTTATACCAAACGACATACAATGATTTGGAGTTGTTGAAGATTGATGGAACTTTGTTAGAGGTTGAGGACCACTCACTAGTGGCCGAGCAACTCTGAAGGTGGCCGAACAATGGTGTGCCACCACTGTAGTTCTCAACTCGGTTATTGTGATGCCGCTAATGTTGCTTGCCCAAGCAACTGGAGCTTCGAAGATTGTGGCTAGGTGCTGCCATCAACTATGAGGAGGACGAGTGGAAGGAGTGATGAAGAAGGGAGCATGAGAGAGGGAGTTGGGGTTTGGATGAGAAATAGAAGGGAATGAGGAGGGAGCATAAGAAAGAAAAAAGGAAGAAGGTTGATGCCAACTATTTTAGTGTTTTTTTTTCTCAAGACAAATACCTAGATATATTAAAGAGTGATTTCATCTTAAATTCATATAGTAAAATTTTTTGGGTAAAGATGTTCGAAAAATATTTTTTTTTATATAAAAGTTTAAGTGACTGGTAATAATTCAACACATTTCTAAAAATATTCTTCTTAAACAAAAATCAAAGAAATGGAAGAAATTTTATTTTAGAAATAAAATCATAAATAAGTAGTGAAACCATTTAATTTAAAAAAATTCAAATATATTATTGGCCTCGTAAAAATAAATGAACTAAAATACGGAAACATTTGTTATGGATAAAAATCATTAAAACTATTTTACAACTTTAAAGGAATTTTATAATTTAATATAATTTAGTTTCATTAACAAAATATACCTTTAAAATAATATCATAATCACAAGATGAAGTTTCAATAAGAAATGAATTTAAAATATTAAAATCAAAACATAAGACAGAAGCAAAAATATATTTTAAATAAAAATCTAATTAAATGTATTTAATAAAATCTTAGTAGTGGATGAATTTATCTAGAATTATCTGCAATAATAAATGATTAAATAATTTTCAACATAAATGTGAAATTGTCAATAAAACCATAAAATGAATAAAAACTTTAACATATATATCAAAAGTCATTATTTAAATTAAATAAAGCAATTAAAATAAAATGAAGGATCAAAACTCATAAAAATAAAGTCATCTTCATAAAGTCTCATGGGTTAATTCACCCGTGTTTATCTTCCTGAGGAACATTGGTCATCTTCATGAAAAAGGAGGACGAGACTACGTCAGGGTCTAAGCTAGTTGATGGCGAAGAAGATTATATATTTCTTAGTATAGATGATTTTTTGGATTAACTTTAGGGAGTTAGGATCTTCTTGACGGTCAATTTGGGGTTGGGGCATCACCAGCTAAGCATCATAGAGGCAAACATTATGAAGATGTCCTTTAGAATACGTTATAAGCACTATAAGTTTATGGTGATGCCATTTGGCTCACTAATGCACCTGCCTTATTTATAGATATAATGACAAGGATCTTTCAGCCATATTTGGATTAGATCATAGGGGTGTTCAGAGATGACATTCTAGTGTGCTCCTGGAGTAGAGAAGAGAATGAACAACATCTCCATACGATTTTATCATTCCTTAGGGAACATTAGTTGTATGTCAAATTATTTAAGTGTGAGTTTTAAATTTGGGGGATTGCATTTTTGGGCCATGTAGTATTTGTTGGATGAGAATTTGTGGATTCAATGAAGATTTTGCCAATAACAAAGCAGAAAGCACCAACTAGCATCTCAAAGGTTCATAATTTCCTAGGGTTAGCAAGATATCATAATCCCTTTGTTTAGGGATTCTCAAATGTAGATATTCCCTTGAAGAACCATAAAAAAGAACTACCAGATTTCAATAGGATGATACCTACGATGGTGCATTTTAGGAGTTGAAGTGACATTCGACTAGTGCATCAACTTTGACTCTATCATTGATATCTGAGAGGATTGAGTTTTATAGTGATGAGGCAAAACATGGATTAGGTTGCGTGTTGATGTAGCATGGTATAGGTGGAAGTATATGGCTCTCGTTGGTTAAACCAACACGAGCATAACTACACACACATGAATTAGATTTGGCCACCTTTATCTTCATATTGAAGATCTAAAGGCATTATCTGTATAAGATGTAGTGTAAATCCTTTACTGACCACAAAAGTCTCAAGTACATATTCACTCAATAGGATTTGAATATGAGACAAAAGATGTAGCTAGATTTTGTGAAGAACTATGGTATTGATTTGAATTACTGTGAGGGTAAGCTAACATCACCATATATATTTTAAGTAGTAATACATCTTACTCATTGAGCTCTATGGTAGTTGCTTGAGGATTTGGGTAAGAAGGGGATATATTTGATTCAATATGGTGAGTTGGGATTTTTAATGAGTGCATTTACTATCTCTATTTGATGAGATCCGAACAAGATATATTAGGGATGCCAAGCTCTAGTAGGTTCAACCTTGATGATTTTGATGTACTTCTTATGGAGGAGCAACCTTCACTTGTACGGGTTTGGATGTAAAGTTTGGGTTATCCAGTAGTTAGCCTCAATCCAAATACCGTATTGACTCTTAGTTCTTTGAGTTTCTTCTTTTGTATTTTGATTGCTGATGTACTCAAGTTTCATCTCTTAACCCTTGCCCTTATTTTATGAAATATCCCTCATTCTCTTTTTATCTTGTTTACTTAGGTAAATGTATTACCTTATACTCGATAAGAGGATAGTATGGTAAACTTTACTCATATTAAGTATGACATTAACACCCTCATATTTTATTTTTATATTCCATAAAATAAAATAAAAAAGCAATAATAATTTTAGGGGTGCTACAGAAAAGCTCTAGGCTTTGATGACCTTTAGTTTTATGGAATTAAACCAAGTAAGGTAGGTGTGTTATCCCTTTTAAGCATATTGATATTAATAATAATAATAATAATAATAATAATAATAATAATTAAGCATATTAATTATTTTTAATAATAATTTAGTATAATTAATAATATTAATGTTAATAATTATTAATAATGAGTATTAATAATTAATAATATCGAACATTATTAATTACTATTTTTTAAAGATTAATATTAATAAAATTAATAATAATTATTTATGATTAGTTAATATCAATAATTTTTAATTATTAAATTCAATTATTAATGATTATTATGAACTCATGTTAACTACTAACTATTGATAACAATTAATATGAATAAATAATAAATAATAATATTAATTATTAATTATTAATAATATATAATAACTATTTATAATTAATATTATTGAATAATAGTTATTCATAATGATATTAAAAATAAAGATTAATAATTATTAATGTTAATTAATACTAATAATCAATAATATTGATAATAACTAATATTAATAGTTATAGGGATGCGATGATTGAGTATAATTAATAAGGTTATAAAGGTAAAAGTATAAGATAATTAAATATTTTTTAAAATATGGTGGGACATACTCATGAAATAATAATATGTATTTGATAATATAGATAATGATGTTATGAAAATAATATGCATAACAAACGGTTTGAAGTAATAATATCCAAATGATATAAAAAATACAACTCTACCAAACATAGCTTTATGTCTTAACTAGTCATATGGTTTAACTAATTAACTAATTCATTTACACCAGTTGACTTGTCTCTTGTTATGTTAAGTTTTGCTTATTATTTGAATCCCAAACTAGTCCACTAGTTTATGTGATCAATGAACTAGTTTTTCCTAGGATAATTGAGATGTTTATTTTGATTTAACATTTGATATAATTATTTATGTATAAAGTGTGGAAATGTTATGTGATTTACTTAAGAGACATTTCTATTTATTTTTGGGTTAATAGGTGGTTATATATAATCCACCTTTGCTTGATGATGTGTTGGATGTCTATATGTGGGTAAGTTAGTAGTTTTTGTCTACCTGTGTGTGTATGTTAGCTATCTATATGTGTGTTAACTAGTGGTTTTAGTTAGTTTTATTAAAAAATGTGCCAACTATCTTTATATGGGGCAGCTAGTTGCTTTAGTCCACTTTTGAAAAATGTGTTGATAATCTATATATGGTTCAGTTGGTGATTGCATATAGTCCACCTTTTCTTGAGATGTGTTGGCTATTTGTATGTGGGTCAGTTGGTGGTTATATATAGTTCTCCTCTGTATAAGAACATGTTAACTTTCTATATTGGGATTATCTGGTGGCCTTAGTCCACTTTTTTGAGTTTGAGTGGTATCATGGTGGGTTACAATTGTGGATTTCTTTTGCAAGGAATCAATTTTTGTTATATGTAATGCATGTATATATGCTTGTATGATATCACTTGTTTTATTACTTTTCACTGTGCCTTATGTGTTGTATGTTGCCACTATAAGAGAGATCATGATTATGTAGTACATTGGCATATTACTACTACACATTATAGATTATATGTTGCATGAATATGATGAGGAGGATGATTTTTATGACAATGTGTTGGTCTTCGAGTGATCACCTTTGGGACAAGACTTAAAGTGAGAGTTATATGGTGGTATGACTAGTGGGGTTTGTGATTTGAATATTCTTTTAACCACTTATGTCACTACCACACTATACCTCCTTACTTTAGTACCATCTTTAAGTGTTGTATTTCATGATTTCATCTCCTATATATATATTATCCTTTTAAGCATCTCTACCTTTCATATATATTATCATTTTCACATTATTATTCTTATGTGTTGTTATTATTTATGTGAAAATATTTAACCTTAAAATGGTGTAAACTATTGAATGTGCACTAATATTGGTGGTGATACATGAGTTTTCTTATTTTGCATTTGCCAAAATATTTTAAAATAAAAGAAAATATCAGTTAATATTTAGGCGATACATTGAAAAAATGAGTTAGATGGTGCGGGAACAACAAACATAATATGGAAAAGGTAGCCATAAGCAAATTTGCATCGAGATATCACCAAAGAGAAAATCTTAGAGGAACAAATGGTAGTACCGAAGAACAAAATCAGTCTAACCCATTGCATAGACTAGGTCCCTTCAGGTGGTGAGGAGAAATATACCTTTGTGGTGATGAATCTAGCTAAGATTTACAACACTAAGAATGGGAATCAAAACATTCCAAGACGTTTTCCAATTAGACCAACCTTATACCATAAAGACGTTGACCACAACACAATAGTTTAGGCATCTAAGAGATACCGTTAAGAAACTTATACCTCAGGAAAACTTGCACAGATATTTAACCAAATAGGCTTAGGAGGAGCTTTAGAAGTCATGCCCAACTAAGAAATAGATACCACCCTCTTTTCCCTAGAAATAGCTACAACCATTTTCACAAGTTGAAAATTTTAATTAAAAAAAATGTTTTGTAGAAGTCAAAATAATAAATACAAAGTATTACTTCCATATCTAACATAGCAAAGGCACAGCCGTTACCCGGCGTATGTTAAATATAAGGCTAAAAGTAAATTCATGCCTAGAGATCATATGTGGTTGTTACTTTATATAAGATTAATAAAAGAGCACAAAACTAAAGGATAAAATTACATAAGAAAAGAGGCAAGTGAATAAGATTAATACAAGACAACAGGTCACAAACCCCAACAAGCATTACCAATTAGTTCTAATAGCATCCCAACCTAAACAAAATGATATAAATTAAAACCCGCCTTCCAAAACATCTACACAAGTGTAATATTAGTACGTAAACTACATAAGGATGGTCATTAAGCAAATAATTGGTGACAACCAATAACAACCAAAACCAATCATAAGAGTGTCACCTAGGCAGTTCCAGTGGTTCTAGCACTAAATGGCATATTCCAACATCATTCATTCAGTTCTTAAGTGTACAAACACACTTAGGTATTCAAATATCATTGTAGAATAGACATGGAGTATACTAACTCTTTGTCAAGTAAATAAACGGAGTGACTAAATGTAAATGCCATCAAAGGAAAAACTATTGTTGGTTCCCAACTCTAGGAGACCAACCCCCATATAACCCTAACTCACTCTCATATTCCACTTTAAGTTGTTTATATTTTATTAAAACAAGGACGCATATGTCACAGTTCCCATATTTAACCATATTTCTGACATTAGGTAGGTTTCATATTTGACAATTTCTAAAATAGTAACATTTATGATCAATACCTTCCATAAATATTAGTTTTCCTAAATAAAGCTCTTAACCATATAACTTTCCAATTTAAATACTTTCTCTGAATCACTTGGGTTGTAATCCAACCTTCATGAAATCTAGATATAATTAGATTTATCAATTCTAACTTAATTGGTCAAACTAGTCAATTTCAGTTAAATGGTCAAATTTGGTCAAACTAGTCCAACATGGTTGAGCTTGTTCAAGCTAATCAAACTTTATTAAATAAGGCCGGAAAGGTCAAAATATCATGAAATCTAGATATAATTAGATTTATCAATCAAAACTCATGTTATATCATAAAGTGTAATTTACCATATTGGTTAGTATACATTGTAAATTAAGTAACTTTTTCTGTGCTAATTATAATTAAGCATGGAAGATTAAATTAGAAAGTATATGTAATACCCCGTATTTTTGAAATCTAATTTTATTAAGGTTAATGATTTTATTAGCGAAATTTGATGTAAACATTTAATTATTTTAATTTCGATTTGTTTTATGGATTATCGACGATTTCGACTTCATATTTGAATTTAATTAATCATTGTCATTGCAGACCATTTTAGATAAATTCGTTCATGACCATGATTTTATTATATTCATATGATTTTGATTTTCGGTTAAAAATATGTATTCCCGTTATTTCTCGTATTTTTATTTTTAATATTTTATATTCGTTTTCGATTATAACTTCGTCGTGTGATTACACCTTTATTTTGGAGTTATATTTCGTTAACAAAATATATTATTTAAATTATAGAATTTTTGTTTAAGTAGTTAAATTTATTTTAATGATTTTATCCATAGAAAATATTTCTGACTTTAAATTTATTCGTTTTTTAAATCGTTAATATTTTCAGGACGTTTTAAATTAAAAAGATTTTTGGAGCTTATTTATGAATTTATTTCCGAAATTAATTTTCTTCCGTTTTACGCTTTTTAGTTTGAGGAAAACCGTTTTCAGAAATTATTAAAATTAGTCTCAGTTTATTAGAATTGGATTTAAATATTTTCTTATATGCTTTTAAATAATTTTTTGAGGTCTTATAATGTATTTCCGTAAATAATATAAATTTTTACGTTTGTTGGTAAATTCTTCCGAAAATGTTTTCGAAATTCTTTATATAGCTCTTTTATTAATTTTAATCCTTCGGATCCTTTTGAAATAAATTTTCGTTAAATAAATTTTAGATAAAATTCTTCCAATAATAATTTTAAACATTTAGTATTTTATTTTATATGTGCATTTGTATAAAAAAAAACAGCCGGATCCCGACCGACCCCCTCTTCTTTTCCTTTTCTCTCTTCTCTCCCTTCTCTTCTCTTTCCCTGCTGTCGTCCCACAGCCCCAGCCTCCCTCAACTCCTCCTTCTCCCAGCTCCACCAACCGCCTCGCCAGCCACACCCAGCCACAACGGGCAACGCGACTTCCAACTAGCTGCCACCGGCGACACCGAAGCAGCACAACAGCAGCCACTGAAGCCATAGCAGCCCCGCGCAGCAGCAGCTGTGTGCAGTGGCGGGGAGCTCAGCTCGTGCCGCCGTCAGGCCACGGTGAGCGTTGCTGACTGCCGGCGAGCAACCCTCGGCCTCTGACGAAGCTTCTCCGGCCTTCCCTTGTTCCGATTTGTTGATTTTCGTTTGGTATAAATTTCTGATAACCCTAACATTGATTTGATTAATTGAGTATGATTTAGCTTATGATAAGCTAAATTGATTGTTTGATTATGTATATATGTGTTGTAAGATTGATTTGGATATGTTAATTGTATGGTTTATCTTGGAATTCTGAAAAATTGGATTTTTGGCCGGGTTATGCCCGAATTTTTCGGTTTCGCCTGATTTGGCGATTTTGGATAAATTGATTATACAATACATTTTAACATGTATCTAATTTCATGTCAGAATCGTCAATTTAAAAAATTTATGCGGAATCAATTGGAATTTGATTCCTAGGTCAAAATTCATGTGTAACGAAATTGGGTTGCATAATTGAGTTGTTTCGCTCAATTGATTTTATAATATCGTTTGAAATATATTTAATTTCATATCGGAAGTGTTGATTTGGGAAAATTGTGCGTAATTATTCAGAATTGGATTTTTAGGTCAAAAATCTTGTGGGTTTAAATTGGATTGTGTAATCAGGTTATTTTATTCAATTGACTATATAATTTACATTAGAATACATTTAATTACATTTCAGAATCGTCAATTTATATATTTTATCAAGAATTGATCGGATTTGTATTCTAGGCTCAAAAACCCTAATTATGCTGAATTAGCTATTTCTTTTATTGGTTTTGGGCAATTGATTATACAATATGTTATAAAATATGTCTAATTTCATTTCTAAAAATTTAATTTAAATAAATTAATAGATTTCAACTGAATTTTATTTTCGGGCCTAAAACCCTAGATTTCAAGTAAAATTATGAAATTGATCATTTGTATAATTGTTTTTCTAAAATTAAATTTTTAGAAATAGTTGAAATGATCATAATTGTATTCTAATAGCTTCAATTGGAATTAATTAATTTGAATTATCCAAGCTTGTGTCGTGGGCTTTAAAACCCTAATTTTGAAAATGGATAGTCTTAAATTGGCTACTAGGAAGATTGTTTTTGTTGAAATAATTATCTAGATTTATCTCAAATTAGTTTAATTGTGTTGTAAAACTATGAATTTGAGGTAATCGAAGTGATTTGGTCGATTCATAGTTTAGGCATTAAAAACCCTAATCTTCGAGGATGGTTTTATAAAATTGATTTTGGTATGTGTCTTTTATCTAATCGATTTCTGCCTTTGGGTTTTAAATCATTTGAATTATGTTTTAATCTAATAGGTTTGGATTTGGTTCTATGCAAATGGTTGGTTTACCTATTTAGTTGCAAAACCTAATGAATAAGTCATTTTCGATAAATTAACTTATAATCGATTATTCTTTCCCCGGCTTTCTAAATTAATTTGAAATGTCCCAAGTGATATGTGTGCTAATCCGATTTAATTTATATTTAATCTTCAATCTTAATAGAGCTATGCTCTTGAGTCCTAAGGTTTGGACACATTTTCCAAGAAAGATCGTTTGTGTCCGTTTCCGTTTATTTAATTAGAATATGTGAATTATTGATCGATAAAATAGTTTCTAACCTAGTTCCGATTTCTATCGACGATCTAGGAAAACTTTCTCGTGGATTGTCGAGCTTTCAATAGCTCTCCCTCTTTCTCAATTTGCTTAGCTAGCTTCGGATTTAGGTAAGTCACTACCTACCTTTACTTATGATGGAATTCTGGATGTATTTCTGTTCCGAGTGGAAGGTGATGACTATGCTTATTGATCATTTAATCCTGTCCAGCGTATGCTGTGTTTAGTGTGGTAATTGCATGTATGTATGAACTTATAGCCTCGATGCAAATGCGTGTTAGTATGATATTTGAATATGGTATGTATTTGAGTATGTGAAGGGTTGAGTATGGACTGAAATTATATGATATCCTATGTTGTATCTTTATGTCATGGAATTACTCATGTGGGCCTGATTTACGGTCGGTTAAAATCCTTGAATAAGATACTAATAATTCAAAATGGAAGATCATGTGAGTTGGGCTAAGGTGTAGGGTCCGTTCCACCGGATGATAATAGTGGCTTAGGTGTCCTGTCCCTGAGCGGTGATTCAAGCTGTTCCATCGGTTAAGAATAGTGGCTTAGGAGCATTTTGCCCTGAGAGGTGTAGAGTCCGTTCCACCGGACGATAATAGTGGCTTATGTGTCCTATCCCTGAGAGGTGCTTTAGTCCGTTCTATCGGATTAAGAATAGTGGGGCCCTATACTCAACGTGAATAAGAATATGATATGAGATAAGTAATGAATAAGATACTAATAATTTAAAGTGGAAGATTACGTGAGTTAGGACCAGGTGTAGGGTCCATTCCACCGGACGATAATAGTGGCTCAGGTGTGTTGTCCCTGAGAGGTGATTCAAGCCGTTCCACCGGTTAAGAATAGTGGTTGAGGAGCATTTTGCTCTGAGAGGTGTAGGGTCTATTCCATCGAACGATAATAGTGGCTCGGGTGTGTTGTCCCCAAGAGGTGCTTCAGACCGTTCCATCGGTTTAAGAATATTGAGGTCCCTGAACTCATCGTAAATAAATCAAATCGATGTAATAATGATTATTATCAGATTATTGGATTGGTGTTACTTAGCATGCAATCGTGATTTCTTATACGCTTGTATCTTATGTGCCGTCATGTCTAGTAATGTACTCATAAGTATGAATCTGTGATCCTATGTTTCGTTGTATGTAATACGTATATAATTGAGCATGAGAATTGTAAGCTAGAGTCTTTCATATCTTATGTGTTTCATGTTTCCTTCCATAAGTTGGGTAGTCTTGATTTACTCAGTACCGGACCCATACTAATGCTACCTTGGTTGAATGGGTCCTATGATGATCCACTTATGGTGGGGAGTAGACCTCTTGTGTAGGTTTGAGATCGAATATTGTTTTGGGTGGAAGGCTTGGCTTGAGAGAGTAGGCAATCCGGAATTTGATCTATCGGGATTTGTCTTGTTTGACTGTAATTATTTTTGGAAGTTTCAAGTGTTGTATTTAAAATTTAAAGGGTGTTGTAATTGACTTTTAATTCTTCATACTCTGATAAGATTTTAAAATTTGGATTTATTTCACAGGTTCTGCTGATTCATTCATCGATAATTTTATTTAGTGAATTGATTCACTTGCCATCTGCTTGTGGATATCTCCTTGTGGGAGTTTATCCTCACGATATAGATGTTTAAAATTTTGTTTGACAGGTTTAGCCTTATATCTAGCATAAGATAGATGGTGGACATTTATCTTGTGTTAGATGTGGCGGTAACATTCCCCAAATTCTATTTTAGCTTCCGCTTTATACTTTAAAAAAATTCAGGACTGAATTTTGGGGGTGTTACAGTATACTTCCACTATGTGGGGTAAACTCCCAAAGTTAAATTTTAGATAGGCCTATAATATCATAACAAAGGTGTAGTGATTTTTTAAAACCATTTATTTTCATACAGATCTATATTTTATATTTAGCATTCACAGATTTGTATTATAAGGAATCAAAAATAGCAATTAGATTATCATACACATAACCCATACATCAATTGTACAATTCCATATCCAATTTAATAATCCGGACATGCAATTATTCTATAATAATCTCGACTCACATCTCATCATAAAAGTATGTATATGATATAATGTGTGTGTGTGTGTGTGTGTGTGTTTTGTGTGTTGATACATGCATAGCTTAAAAATAAAGTTAATGATTAAGCTTCCTTATATGCTACAATATAAAGTATTGATGCACTTTTAGAAAGTCCTCCTAATACACTTCATAGAACCTCAACGTCTTAATTAGTAATCGAATATCTATAAAGACTTTTCCTTTATCAATGAAACTAAAAACAAAAGAAGGTTTGAATGAAGATATAAATTTAGTACACTGGAACTTAAAAGTACTTGAAGATTAGTGTAAATTAAATGAATTGGAGTTAAAGTTGTAGAGAGTAATGTGAGAAGCAATGAACAATAGTTCTATGGCTATATAGCCTCAATGAAGGGTTTTAGATGAGTTATGGGTTTTTTTAGAGATAAAAGATATAAGAAAATTGGATAAAGAAAATAATAATGATTTTAGATGAACTTTACTACGAGTTTTGTTTTAAAATAGCAAACTTCTAAATACTAAAATCATAAAAGGTGAAATCAAATTTCAAATGCAAAATAAAAAATGAATCACTTAATTTCAATATTGTATGAAAAAGATGTATTCAAAATATTGAATGTTAGTCAGGATCCCTAATCATTCCATAAAACCAAAACTTTGCATAACGAAATAAAATAAAAATATAATATATTTTATTATAAAAAATCACATGGTTTGTAATAAATTTGTTGGTCTATTTCTTATCTAAAATTTATATATATAAAAACAAACATCTTATTATTGAAATCTCAATTTTGTCCTTGTTATTTTATTAAATTTAAATATTTTAAATAAACTTTTAAAATATAGAAGGTTTACCACTTAAAATAACTTTAAAAATATTTCTAATATATTATTACCATGCAACAATATTTAATATCTAAAATTAGATTATTATTTTTTAATGTTGAAAGTTTCTACAAAATGTTGAAAAGTGAGATATTGTACCCCTTGAAACAAGTATGAAAAATAATGATTGACAAAATAATAAAATACAAGTTTTTTAATTATGGGGCATTACACAACTATTCTCTCACCAACGATCTTTGTTCCCAAAGTTCAACAAATAAGAAATATGGGTGCAAAGTGATAAATAATATAGAAACATAGGTAGATGATGTCAATTAAAACGTTCTAGTTATATAAATACACACTATTGAAGAACAATGTAACCATATAGCCTTGAAAATTCAAGTGACATTCCTCTCAAATGATGATTTAAGAAAAACATAATTGTAAATTATAATACTTTGTTAAAACATGAGGTATCATATCATTAACCCATTTAAAAGGATATCCGCCCTAAATTTTTTGACTTAAAACCTAATAAATAAGGTAAATCCACACAAAACACACACACACACACACACACAACGGTAAAGCAACCATGATAAAAAGCAAACCAAAGCCGTTCAAAACTAAACTAGTATGAAATAAGAAAATTAGGGGGCATTGCAAACCATCAAAACTTATTCAGTAGTCCATAAAGTTAATGAAAAGGTCTAATCAAACTTTAAAGAAAATTTTACCCATGGTCTATACTTTATTAAAAATAAAAGACAAAAGTATAATGTACTTTATTGTCATAAAATTGTTTTATACTATAAACTTGAAGCCTATCATCAATATTCAAATCACAAAAACCCCTTTCAAAAGAAAAAAGAAAAAAACAACTTTTACCACCAATAAATAACAAAATGAGGATGAAATTGTAACTTAAAATTGTTTTGGTAAAATGCACTTCAAAGCTCATTGTAAACCATGCAAAACACAAATATGTGGTTAAAACCATGTTAGAAAAGCACACTATACTTTATATTAAATCATATAGCAAAATATAGCTAAAAAATTAGTGTGGGAATGAATAAATGCCAATGTCACTACCTTTCCTAACTCTCCTTTCAAGACCTAATTTATTAATTCATTTACTATTTTTTAAATTTTCAACACGCAAACCTCAACAAATCTCATTGTTTATTTATAAACATTTTCATTATAAACATGTTTAAAACCTTAAGACTAGTGTAAATGTGGGTAACTTCATGTTAAAACATGGGGGAGCGGTAAAGTAACATGACTCGTAAGAGCTGAAAAATACACCACACAATTTATCAACAATTAAGAATATGTGTGTGTGTGTGTGTGTGTGAGAGAGAGAGAGAGAGAGAGAGAGAGAGAGAGAGATGTAAAATAAGGAAGGAATTATTCGATCAAAGCTGTAGAGATTTAGCCAAAGTGTTCGGTTATCTAAAAACTTATCTATTCCTAATTGTTATCCACAACAAATCATATTCTTTTAGATATTTAGAAAAGAAAATGTGCGTACCTTAATTTACCAAAACTCATTGAAACACTTCAAAATGAAACCTTGATGCTTTTGAATTATATAAACCATATGGACAACTTTGTAAATCTCATTTGAAACAAAATAGGAGATTAAATTAAGAAATTTAATGTAAACTAACTCAAATATACTAAACCAAATGTAAGTAGCAAGGTAGTACCCTATTAACAATAGGAAAGCTACGACATTGTAGCCATTAAACAAAAGTATGACAATATTTTGAGTATAAAGTCCATCACGCATCCTATTAGGTCATCCTACAATATCTACTACTCTAGCAAAAAGTTCAACACAACGTGAAATATTATATCACTCATTGCATGGAAGCAGAGATCACACATATTCATTCATACATCATTGCATATAATTATACACTATCACATAATTCATCTTGCCACAAAGTAGTTTGATATCATAGCTTTATGCAAGGCAAACTATATACATTCTACGTGCCCCTAAACCCTTCATTATTTAGTGGCTTTTGGGTTTAAAAATCAACATTTTTATAAGCGTATAACTTGAATCAAAATCCAGAGTAAAACTTTGAAAACATTTTGGGAACAAGTTTAGAAAATCTTGCTTCGATACCACTTCGTAACACCCTCGACTTTCAAATTAAAAACCATTTCAGAAATATGATAAATAATGTAGAAGCTTAAATCTATTATCAAGGGTATTGATGATACACTCAGTGAAACTAGACTCCCCTATCTCACTTACCCTAGATGTTAATGCTATTAAAGAAGATAACTCCACTATTTATTATAAAATCCAAAAAAATGATGATATCCATAATATTAAAAAAATGTCAAAATCGAAACATGCTAATATGAAATTCAACTTATTCTATTACCTTATCAATCCATAAAAGTAAAATGACATAGAAAACTAAAAAGAAAATTCCAGAGATTATCCACACTCTCATCCTAACCATTGTGCATGCAATTACTCACCTATAAGGTTACATATTACCTATGTAAAGTTATATGCCCCCATCATAATGGATTGACACATATGTCATTTAAAATGGTAATGAATGAGCAAGGAGAAAACCTAAGTAACCCCTCACCCCCCCCACACAAAATGAGTGAGCAAGGAAAACAACTAAGTAACCTCATACATACATATATGTGCGTGTGTGTGCATACATACTCAGACACATACATGTATATAAATACATACACATACATATAACACTTCATACAAAATCACATGTGAGTCAAATGGTTAGGTAATTACCAGTTCATCATCTATCAATCATCTTTGATTAGTGACCGCATAACACACACACCATTCAGCTTTATTTCTTAAGTGGACAAAATACAACCAAAAGGGTCACTTGGCAAATAAGTTTGAAGTCATCTAAAAATAATCAAAACTAACCACAAGAGGGCACCTCCCGGGCTATCCCAACAATCTTAAGATCAAAGACACGTTCTAAAATTGGTCATCTAGTCTTTAAATGTTCAAGCTCATTATGAGGTCTAAAGATCCTAGCAAAGTAGACTTGGGGTCTTTGTGGTTCTTAGCTAGGTAAATAAACCAAGTGACTCACATAAGGGAATTGTTACTATCGATACCCTAATCCAAAAGGCCAACCCCAAAGGACCCTACCTCAATATCGTCACACATTTCAAGTTGTTTACATTTTATTAAAGTGAGATCACTTCACACACAACTTACACAATTAACCATCTTTCCAACAATTAACCATCTTTCCAACATTAAGTTATGTTATTCATTACTTCCCAAAATAATAATTTTCCAAGATTAACATCTTCTATAAATATTATTTTTTCTCAAAAAATCTATCCATAATACATCTTTCCAATTTAAAGATTTTCCAAAAAGGTAGACCATTTGAATCATAATCTAACCGTCATGATAATTTAATTCCAAATAGGCCACCCAAAATTCATACATGTGCATAATACAATCATAAAATACTATATAACATAAATTTTGTATGATCACCAAATAATATATAAAATCATATTAACGCCATACTTTTGAATAAGGTTACAAAAGATATATATAAAATATACACAACCAGGCACATGTAGGTATATATCTTCACACACACACACACACACACATATTCAGTCATTCATAATACTCATATTTTAAATAGAATTTAGGATTATGTTAACAAAACATAAGGACTATACATAGTCGCGTTATCTTGATTCACTACTTCTAACTTAATAGGTCAAACTAACTAATTTTGGTAAATTGGTCAAAATTAGTAAAGTTAGTCAAACCTTACTAAATAAGGTCAACATGGTTAGAATATCATAAAATTTAGACATAACCCAATTTATCAATCAGAATTCACTTTGTATAATGAAGTGTAATTTTCTATATTCATTAGTCTACAATCTAATTTAAATTTTTTTTATACTAATCAAAATTGAGTGCCAATGGTTGCATTTGAAATTATATTTTCCATTCATCAATTTAATATATAATACAATGGGTAAACTCCTATCATTAAATTATATTCATTCACTACAAAGGTGTAGTGGATTTTGTGTGAATTTCTATCTTTGGTCTAACACTCACAAATTTATATCATGAGGCATCAAAATTGGCAAAATTAGTATCATCTTCATAACCCATACACCAATTATAAAACTCTATATCTTATTTTATAACCATAACAATTAATTATTATATAATAATCTTGATTTGCATATAATCATAAAAGTATTTATAACATATTGTTACTAACATAAATTACTAATATATTCATATAAATGCATAAACTCATGAAGTTTTAGACTTTGCATATGAAATAGGAATAAACGACACACACACACAACTTAGAAATTAAGTTACCATTTATGATTCCTTATGTGTTTCAATATAAAATATTTATGCATTTCTAGAAGTCCTTCTAATGCACTTCATTGAGCCTCAAATCTTATAACTTGAAGATAAAATATAAATAAAGACTATTATTTTATCAATAAAACCCAAGAACATAAGATAAATTGAAGAGATATATAAATGCACTGCAATAAAGTTTGAATAACATTAGAAGAATACTATAAATTGGATGATTTGGATTTAAAGGTGTGGAGAATAATGGCAGAAACAACTATAAGGCCATATAGTTGACACCAATGGTTTTAAATGGATCATCGAATTCTTCTTTTTAATTAGAGATGAGGGATATATAAGAAAATTGAATAAATAAAACAATAACGACTTTAGACAAATATTTCTATGTTTCTACTCTAAATTAGCAAAGAATCAAAGGAGTAAAATTGTAGAGCTTGAAAGTAGCTTTCAAACACAAAAATAATATCTCAATTTTTATATCATATAAACAAGATATGGTTAAAATAATGAGTGATGATGAAGAGCTTTATGAATTTTAAAAGAATGAAACTTTGAACAGAAAACAAACAATAACTTTTATTAAATAAAAACTCTTATATTTTTTTTATAGATGATGTTGGTCAATTTCTTTTCTATATATATATATATATATATATATATATATATATTTAAAAACTTTTTATCTATAAAATCCCAAAATTTCCCCCTTTTTTGTTATTTTATCCAAAATAAATATTTGATAGAATATAGAAAATGTATAGCCATTTTTAAATGTTTCCAACCTCTTATCATGTGAAAATATTTAAAATCCAAAATTAAAAGTGAAATACCATATGGAGACTCTATGGGGGGTGAATAGATTATTTTGTAACAATAATGCCAAATTAAAATTTTGTGAAAAATAAGTAGAAGGATGGAAAACAATAAATATGGGATTTATAGTGGTTCAAGAAGCTGTACAAAGTTTATCTACATCCACTACTAAAATATTTTGTCTTTTGGATTTGAACCTCTATTTATTTATAGTGTGTGTTTGATGATGATCACTCTTCTCTTGGTTTATGAGCCTACAATCTCAATGACACTCTAGAAGATGGTTTACAATGTAACACCGTAAAATTTACTATTAAAAAATTTCATTTGCAGAGTTAAGCGCGGAAGCTAAAATAGTAAAAATAAAGGGTGTTACCACCACACTCGGTACAAGTTCGGTTTCCTCTACCATTCTCATACCAAGTGCTAAGACTAAAATCATTACTCCACTTAAATTAATAACATGATTACATAAATTAGAATAGAGAGAACGTTAGATAAATACCATGATAATTAAAAACAATATCAGCAGTTTATAACTCAAGAGAGAAATTACAGGAGGACATAAGGGTCCAAATACAACCCGAAATAAGATAGCAAAAGAGACATTGGATAAACCTACGCTCTCAAATTCGAACTACCAGCATTTGACTGAACTCAGAAGCTGACTTGCAAAGTCTACTGCCCATTGAATAGGTAGGGACCCACGAGAATGAACCCTTCAGTACTACGATACTGAGCAATATTTTATATCAAACTAATATGATAAAATAGCATGGAACACATGCAAGACATATAACTAACATAGTATAAGACATATACATATACGTACGATGATTGAGATACACTGATTATTTAGATAGTTAAATTCCATTAGGGTCGCGTACTACTCATATTCATTCATTTGAAATAGTTGAGCTTATTATTGAACATCCTAGAGATACTATCTGAAGCAATAATTAAAACCCAACTCTACACTACAATTTTAACCTTCACAGCATAATTCATGTCTCAGTATAAATCCCAACCAATTACATACATCACATATATGTTCACAGGTATAATATACTAAGATCCATATCATCCCAGGTATACTTACATGTATAGCATAATAAAATCCATAACATCACAGGTATTCTCATATGTACAATATAATAAAATCCATAACATCATAGGTATACTTACAGGTACAACATCATAAGATCCATAACATCACAGGTATACTCACAGACATAATACTAACACAGGTAGACACAAAGGCTGCTACCATAACCACAGATAGGCACAAAAGCTGCTACTAAAACAACAGAAAATAGCAGATAGGCACAAAGGCTACTATCAAAACCACAGTTAGGCACGAAGGCTATTACCAAAACTACAAAAAAACCGTAGGTAGGCACAAAGGTTGCTACCGAAACCACAGGTAAGCACGAAGGCTACTACCGAAACCATAGGTAGGCACGAAGGATGCTACTGAAACCACAGGAAGGCACAAAGGCTACTATCGAAACCATAGGTAGGTACAAAGGCTCCTATCGAAACCTCATGTAATCACGAAGGCTACTATCAAAACCATAAGTAGGCACGAAGGTTGCTACCGAATAATCTAGTAATTCGATAATCATTATTTCAATCAAATCATATCATTTTTATTTTTATTTACTTTCTCGAGGGGAGATCAATCAACCTGGAGATACAAAGGTACTCCGGTCATACCCGTGCACCAAGGACACACAATATCCTACCGACTATCAACCTAAAGACGCAAAGGTATCCTGGTCGCATTGGTATACGAAGGTAACACAATACCCTACTGATAAGGACACCTAATTCATAAGTATGCATACCCCCTATTAGTCCGTAGAATAGAATAAAGTAAGATGTAGGGTCTGATTGGGGCACTAAGGCACACCAACAAAAATCCATAATATCAACCGTGGGCTAAACCAAGTCCTTAGGGTAGCGACCCTTGAGGAGCCATCATTCTTATTCTCGAGGTCTTTCACTTTAAGTATTATTATTTTATTAAGGTGACCACGAAATCTCATACAATACATATAAATTCAATTTTCATACTTAACCGTTTTTGTTTATTTCCAATCATCCGAGAAAATGATAATCAAGGTCAACATCGAAGCTAACAATTAAAATATACTAAGGCTAACCTAGATTCAATTATTCACATCTGGACACTTTAGGCCGAAAATGACCAAAATACCCCTAAGACCAAAATGTTCAAATTATCATCTATTTAAATACTAATTCCATTGTATTTATTAATTTGTCATGAAAAGGCCAAAACACCATAAATAAATTATTTATTATGTGATTTAAATTATCAAATATACCAAATGATCATTTTGCCCTTATACATAATTTTGCACATAAAATCCTTTTTCGCACCTTTAATCCATCCAAAACACATACTCACATACTCAATAACATCTAATACATATTAGACATGATTTTCAGGATAAATATCATAATGCAAAAAAAGACTAAATTTCCCCTAGGGCATACATCCATAATAATTATTCCATAATTATATCTAAGTATGTTCAACCTATTATTTTATACATAATTATCATACAAATTATTTTTCCGTCATTAGAATTATTTTCATCATACTTTTGTACTCGACATAATTTACATAAGATAATATGCTCATTTCATCTGTTTTCATGATAATAATAATTAACATATAATTATAACATAACAAATCATATTTAACATATTTCATACACCGAAACCCTAATGTGCTATCACGTAATATTTATAATTTTAGTAGGGTATAACGGTTAACTGAATTCCAACAAAAATACAAAATTAGTGGTATCCTACTAAAGTTATCGGATCTCGCTAATCAACCTTTTGTACCTAAAAATAATGCCACAATTAGCAAATTAATATCTATCAGATAAAATAATAATTATAATAATAAATTATTTATTTTTTTGAAAATTACTAAAATACCCTTATATTTAATATATATACCAAAACATTTTAAGGCAAACAATGCACTTACGCTGCACATGCAGAGTAAGGACTGCATGCACGCCGGGGGTTGCTGTTGGTGGTTGAGGTGGTGGAGTGAGGTAGGGGAGATGGTAGCTGATGGGGTGGAGACTGGTGGCTGCAAGGGTGGTGAATGGTTGCTGCGATAGGTTACTCAATGGTGGCTGGTCTGTGGCGTTGGATGGCTGCGAGGGTTGGTGGTTGTTGGGTACTGTTGGGTCGAGGGTGATGGTGCAGAGGCTGGGCAACATAGGAGGAGGAGAATGGTGGTGGGCTGGAGTTGCGGGGGTGGTGGTTGTGGTTGGTGGCCAAAAAGTTAGGAGGCTGGGAAGGTAGATGGTGCTGCAAGTGGTGGAGTTGGTGTGCTTGAAGGCAGGGGGCTGCAAAGGGCTGAGGAGAAGGGTGAACGGGAGAAGGTAGTGGGGAGGTGCGGTGATGGTGAAGGTTGGTGGCTGCGAAGTGAAGAAAATGCAGAGGGCCGTTGTTGGGGAAGTCAGGGAGTGGTGGTGCAGAGGATGGAGAAGTCGAACAAAAAAAGAAGCCAAGATAAGAGAGGGAGTTGGGTAGATGGTCGAGGTTGTATACGTGTGTGTGCATGCAGAGAGGGGGATGTGTTTGGTCGAGCACAGCGGTGCACGAGAGAAGGGGTTAGGTTTTGGGTGGCGTAGAAGGCTGTCGGTTGGGGCTTGGGGAACGCCGAAACCTATGAGGGGTTGTTTGGGTGTGTATGCGGGTGTGTTGTGAATGGTTAGAGGTGTGTGTGTATATATGTAAAATGCAGGGGGCCTTGTTTGGTTGGAGGGATGGCTGGGAAAAAGAATGAGACGACACAGGGGAAACGGGCATGTGCATGCAGAGGGGGGTAGAGTGTTGCGGGAATGTGTGTAGCGTATATATGTATATATAAATGCAGAGGGTTGAGTGAAGTGAGAAAATGAGGGAGATAGGGAGAGTGATTGGAGGAGGAGATTGGGGCAAGAAAAAGGTAAATTAATCAGGTAAAAATGGCAGAATAAAATATGTAGATTTTATTTATTTAGTTTTAGGTTTAATTTAACAAGATTAGGATACCGGATAGAAAAATAATTCGAAAAAAATTATTCAGATTAGGATAGGTTTCAAAAAGGGTCGGAAAGAATAAAATAATTGGGAATAATTTTTAGGAAATTATTTTGGGTTACTCATCAAAAGATTATTAATAAAATAATTTAGGATAAGATTTACGGGTATAACTATTATTAAATTAAATAATCCAATTTCTATCAAAATTTTAACCTAATTAAATGTATACTTAAACCATCAAAATAATACGTAAAATAATAACACTTTTAATATTAAACGTCCTAAAATAATAATTATAGCTAATCATACGATTATTAATTCATAATTAAGATTTTTAAAAAATAGGGTATTACATATACTTTGCTGATTTATCCTCTCTAGGTTTATGATACTATAATCTCAATGACTTCTCTTAGGAATGCTAGATAACACACCACTTTTTACTTATGTTTGAGGTGATGAGTTTGGATGAATATAATAAGAATCTTCACTGGATATCATATGAATGTGAGTAGTCACTAGTGAAGTTTTTTATCTAGCTAAATAAATAATAATTACATGTGTATTAACACTCTAGATAAATATGAAGAGCAAATTGAGCACTAGAGAAGTTTGATTTGGATTTAAGAGTGTAAAATCAAAACTCTCTTTGATTCTTTGTAAGATATGAAAATGATAATTTTAGAAGAGTTGTGCTAGCTTGATTAATGTTTATTAAAGTCTAATAACTCTTATTTATAGTGTTAAAAGATAGAAAAAATTGGCACTTGACATTGGGTGTAAAAACATCTCCAATGGTTGAGTTACAACGGGTGAAAATTTTTAGAAATTCCTAGACTAGTTGATTGGTTTTGACAAACCAGTCGATCGGTGGAATAGTTTTCAGTACTACGCACCTTTACAAAAAAGACCATAACTTGATATATAGAGATTAAAATTGAGCGTCGTTTCCCCCCTATAAAGTAGATATATTAAGCTTTCCCATGAAGTATTATAAATCCAAAAATAATATCTATAGAGTTTATGGTGAATTTTTCAATTCAGATAATATGCAAAACTTTTTAAAATAAAATCAATTTAAGACAACCTTTTGCACAAATAATTGGAAATATTTTTATGCATGATATTTCTTTAAGATCTTTCAAAATGATTTTTGAATAGGATTATAAATATAAAATCATTGAAATATCTAAGTGCTCAATATGTAAATCATATGTATATAAAAACCTCAAACTGTAACATACTCTTTGCAGCTTGAGTCTTTAGAATCTTGAGCACACTTACTTATCCCTTCATGGTTTTTATATTATATTATATTATATATATATATATATATACACACACATATAAAATTGAAGTACTTAAATCTAGAGTATTATTTTGACCTCCTTTTTTTTTTATCTTTGGCTTGTGCTTGGGATATGATTTGTAAACTTTATCTCCTTAGTACTCCTTAACTTAGTTAAGTGTTGAATACTTTACTTTTTGCTATGATAAATATGCACACTTAAAAAAGATAAGTCAAATTTATAATTGAGTTTTTTATCATTAAAACAAAGATTGATTAATCTATGAGACCAAAAAAAAGGATTTTTAGAATATCAAAACTTTTGAAATATGGTAAGGTTCCTTAAATTCTTTCTAAAAATGTGAGGCATTGTACCCTTTAAAACCAATATGAAAAATACCGATCACTAAAATAATAAAATATAACTTTTAAAATTATGGAGCATCACACTTTTGTGGATACATAAATACAAACAAACTAAATACATTAACTAATATTAAGACCTGTGCAAAGCATGGGATTGTGGCCTGGTTATAGTTATATTTAAAAGTTGTAGCTTAGGTAGTGGAGATGAGGGAGATGTTTTCCTAATTTTTTTGGTAAGTAGTGTGAAATATAAATTCCAAAATTGAGTAGTAAGTGCAAACTTTAAATCACAAACTAATAAATAGCTAAGCTATTAGAAATCTATCACACCTAGCAATCTTACATAGAAATAAACTATGCACTTCCTAGTGAGTCTATAAAATACATGAGTTTCACGAATGATTTAAAACTTGAAAAGGCTATGGATCTAGTGGCTAAATCATTAAAAATTAACCTAGGAATCTGGTGATTACTTGTTATGGTGTTGTTGAATATCATGGCATTCCTTTCCCTCAAAATGCGTTAACCACATGAAACAAGCATAAATCTAATGAGCTTCCTTCTTATCTTTGACCCTTTTCCTCTATTCTTTCTCTATTTGATTAAAGCACCCAAAACATGTAGTACTTGATGACAACCTAGGCTATGCATCATAGGTTTCCACACTTATTTGGAGAAAGTATATAAGGAGAATAGGTGGGAATGAGACTCTTCATGCTAATAACTAAGAGCACATATATTTTCCTCAAGAACCCCATACTGAATCAACTTATCATTGGTTTGTAGTATGGTTTTCACATCCATCTAAACATATGAATTAGTGTTTTGGAAGAGTTAGAGGATTCCAAGATACCATTGGCTAAACAACGAGCTCTCCTTTTTGTTTGATATGTTCATTAGCAAGTGACATAGTATAGTTGTTCATTTTACCAATCTTTACTTAACTTATGCTATAAGTGAAATGTGTGTGTGGGGGGGGGGACTTGTGTAAGTTTTAGAATCTTCTTTAATATCTAGGAATTTGAGTACTTAATATCCATAAGCCATAGAGTGTCTTGCTTGACATAATAAGAATGGACCCATTTAACCTATACGATGCCTTTTTTCTTCTTCTTCTAATATAGGAGCCAAATCAACCTTCCATTATTGCATTATTCCATCATTCCTCTTTGGTATGTGCACTTTATTCTAGGAGATTAGGGCTTTCCTTATCCTAATATAAATGAATTTGACAAATGACATTGATTTCATCAATAACATGCTATAGTAAAGGGAAAATAATGCATCAATAAGTTTGCAAGACGAGAATGACAAATTTTACTAGCAATGCATTATCCTAACATAACTTAAGAGTGAATCTTTCCATGTTATGATTTTAGATGTACATTTCTCAATCAATGGCATGTAACGGTCAAAAAGTAAGAATTTACCATATAGAGGAACAACTATATAGGTAAAAGGGAGCTTCCTAGTAATGACATGTGAGTTTGAAATTATTATCTCTTTTACATATTTCTCAACTACTCTTCACTCTTAGAAGTATTTAAGCACAATTATAATAGTGAGGAGAAGATGGCGAATTCTTCAGAAATAGTTCTACTAGATGACCAATATCACTTGAAAAAGAAAAATAATTCATCTGCAAACATCATGCCAATCAATCAAATCCTCTTGCATCTTGGGTGGGATGAAAAATCATGCAAATCCCAAACCTTTTGAAGAAGCTTATAGAAAAATTCTTTAATGATGAATGGGAGAGACAAAATTCTTTTCCTCAAACCTCTCTGAGATTGAAAAGGGGGATGCAATAGGCCATCATACATGATTAAATAGCTAATAGTGGATACACATTAGATAAAGGATCACAGAGTGAGGTAGGAAGTACAAAGAATAGAGAATTTGTTGTAGGAATTCACACATGACTGTGTCATAGGCTTTTCTCACATCTAATTTGATCAATCACCCAAGGATACATGTTTTTTATATGAGGATAAAAGGCTCCCAAACCCTTATGGATCTAGTAGTAGGCCTTTGAGAGCCTTCTACTTTATTCACCGAAGCTATATCCCTAATAGTAATTTTAAATTCTAGTTATGGCATTGTGGAGACATGATGATCAACTTCTTTTATTCTATCTCTTACAACCACCCACTCCTTGGGGAATGAGTGTGGTGGTATTTTTGAAGGGCATATGTTAAACTCATGGCTAGTCCTATGGTAGTACTGATAGCACAAAAGAAGGCCATTCAAATTATAGATTTCACTCCAAATTCAGTCCATTAGGTTTCTTCATTCAAACAAAGGTAGGGAGATTCTTATGAGTATAAACCTCAACAAGCACACAAGTAAAGTAAATTATTTATTTAGAAGTTGTAATTAGATCCATTTTTATAGGTTGTTCAATGAAACTATTTATGCAGCTAAGAGATGGAGAAGACCATATATGGAGTGGTAAATTAGCAAACTCAATCCATAAAAAGCTTGATGGCCAAAATCTGCTAGTGCATGCATTCGTTGTAGCACATTAAGGTCATATCCCATAGAACCTTCGTTGTTGAGTACTAATCTTCACTGTTTCGGCTATCTAAACTAAATATTTAGTAAAAATATGGATATGAATTATGAAAATGAAAGCAAAAAGTAACAAAATATAAATTCTAGAACAAATATGATAAAACATAGGATTGAATTTTGGTCTCAAGCTAGGTATACATCGATGAATTAGTGCAACATTGTAATTTAGTTCAAATGTATGTGTACAATTGGTCTAGTGTGATTTTCCAACCTCTTTCAAGGTATAAGAATGTATTCAACCTAGTTCATTAAATACTTTCATGACTAATAAATTAAATTGAACTCATTAAGTGCCACCCATTTAATAGTCCTTAAGAAATAGATGTCTGCTTTTGTGATTGTTGGGTTTCCTTTTATATGTTAAGTCCGACATTGATTTCAACCTTTTAGTTATATTTAACATCTAGGAGAATCAAATTATATCAAACCAGACTCATCATAGGGACTTCTAACATAATAAACTACATTTGAGAACTATAAATATAGCACATGCATCAATCCGTCATCATGACACTGAGCATACCTAATTCAACCCTAGAAAACATATCTACTTACTCATGATTGAAGTAAAATAAGAGAAATTAAATATAAGAGCTTAAATAACATAAAACATAGTAACTAAAGAGAAGGATAGAAAGTTAGAACTGTAGATTAAGAATACTAGATCCATTTGTCTAGGGTTGTAAATAATTTGAGCCATTCAGTATTCGATTAGGCTTAACTCATTAAAATCTCGGTTCAACCTATTCTTTTAGTTAAATAAGCCTAGCTTGAGCCTCACTCTTGGTCTCTTTTATTAAATGAGCCGAGCTCGAGGTTAAAAAAGTAGAGATCGGTTCATTTTATGGATTTGGCTCATGAGCTCCGCTTGACTCATTTAGTTAAATGAGTCAAACCCAAGCCTTATTTTAGGATTACTTAGTTAAATGAGCCGAGTTCAAGCCCAGAGATATTTGGCTTGGCTCAACTCATTTACAGTCCTACATATGTCATATGTACGTACACAAACTAGAATTGAAGCTACAACTAAGATTAAAATGAGAGATTCCAAGGTACAAAGATGGAGTTTTTTTTTTGGATAAAAAGGGAGAAAAGAGAAAACTAAAAACTTATATCTTGAAGAATATTAGGTCATGCCCTAGAGAGAGGGTCAAGTCTTGCTTACAAAATGTATAACCATCTACTGCATGACTGTGCATGGCTTGCATTACCTTACCATGCATCTTTTATGCCCTCACATGCATGTAAATGGATGTTGCACGACCGTCTTGATTTTGAATATGTAGACCATGCAACTTCTATTTCCTTAACCTTTTGCTGATTTTTTCCCTTTTGGTGCACAACCATGCCATGCTATTGCATTGGATCGTGCACAACTATGCCTTGGCAATAAATGTGGTCTTTTCATCATCTTTTTATTCCTTATCTTTCCTCTTTGATTCCTCTTTATTAAATGCCTTAAATGGATAGTACTTACTTCAAATTTGTGCTCCACTTCCTTGTATTTGTATATTTTTGGGCAAATCCTTAAAAAATACTAATAAAGCAATTTTAACACCTCCATTTTTCGGGCTTAAAAATTTTGTTTTAAAGAGTTCATTAGGGAAGCCTAAACACAAAATGTAAGGGTGATACACCACATCTAATATAGAATAGAAACTCCCTATACTTAGTCTATCTTGGGTGCAAGGTAAATGTAACCTCGTACCTAGGAATTAGGTATGAGAAGCACTTGATTCCACTATAGTACATGATACAAAATAGAGAGAAGGGAAACATAGATAATGAAAATAGAGGACTAGGAGTTCATAAAGAGATAAAGATATGTGGATAACCATATCCTATACTGATTTTATTTTGTACCAACCAAAGGCTAGCACATTAAACGCAGTAATCAATAATCACTTACAAAATAAAGCAATATTTACTTGTAAGAATAATAATCACCCATGAAAATAATGATGAGTATACTACATATTGAGTAAGGTAACAATACAGTTGTAACAAGGTTATATGGAATTTATAAGTTCACATAAGCGAATAAACACACATGTATGTCAACATAATACGATTTAAGGTAAAGATCGATTCCATGACTCATTATTAGGTATAATCATAATCCATATTTTTATTTATATTGAGTTCAAAGACACCACTATTCTTAAACAAGTGGAATGATGTGAAACACCTTTTAGAGCAGAATACACCCAAGATACTATTATCATCCAATAAAATAAACTTAACATATACTAGGGGTAACATGCTCCTAACCACTACTCTTAAATTGGTAGAATGGCTTGAAGCACCTATCAAGGCATAACACACTTGAACCACTATCATGGTTTGGTGGAACAGACACAAAACCTTGGTCCTAACTTATGTAGTATTCCACTTTAAATGATCAGTGTCTTATCCATTAATTATTCAACTCAAGATCATATTATCATTCACGTTGAGTTCAGAGACCCTAATATTTTTAAACAAGTGGAACAGTGAAATGCCCCAAAAATATTTATTTTAAGAAATATAATTAAACAAGGATTTATTGGGGAATTAGTTTAATTAATTATTTTATATGGAATGAGAAGGATTTATTTAGGGCAAATTAATAAGAATTTATGAATATTTTTATAAAGGAAAAATTGGAATTTTTGCTAATTAAAAAGGAATTTAGGGGAAATATTTTAAAAACCCTAAATTAGCTTAAAATGGAAATTTAATGTTATTTTAATTAAATATTTTATTATAAATACCCAAAATATTCTAATTAATTTATTTAAACCAAACCATTTAAATTTTCCTTTTTCCTTTTTCTTTTTCTTTCCTCTTTTTTCTTTCTTTTCTTCTTTTTCTTTTTCTCTTCTCCCAATTGGGCCTAGAGCCCAACCCAATCCTTCCTCTTTTCCTTCCTTCTCTTGTGGCCCAGTGCCGCTCCTTCTTTTCTTTCTTCTTCTGACGCTGCGTTTTGTTCTTTATTGCCCTGGGACACCGCGTTTCATTAAAAGAATTATAACTAGCACCGACCGGCCCGGTTCTTCTCTTTTTCTTTCTTTTCCCCGGCTGCCCGGCTCACCCCTTCCTTATTCCTCCTTCAGCTCCATCATCGACATGCGCTTTCAAAGCTCCGAAAATGGCGTCGTTGGCCACGCGGGTTATGACTGGCCGTTTCTCCCTTCCCATATCTCTCGCTCAATTTCTCTCTTTTGCTTCGCGAATGTTCAACCCGACCATAATTTTCACCGGCTGATTAACGTTGTCGGCTACCCCAAACCCTACATAAAATACCCTCCTACTGACCCCCAAAACCTTACCATTCCCTCTAAACCCTATAAATAGCCTTGATTGGTGTGATTTTGAAACTTCTTCTCCCCAAACCCTAAGAGCTAGCGGTGTGCCACCATGACTTCAGACGAGCCATTCGCCGCCGTTAGCCAACTTCGCCGCCACCTCTGCCTCCCGAATTCTTCCTTGCACTGCACTCTAGCTAACTAAGCTCTCCACCTCCTTTGATTCTTCTCGCATGAGCCACCATATCCGTGCAAAGTCCCCTGTCCATCTCGCAAAATTTTTTACCCCACAACCTTTAAGTCACCGTCTGCTACCACATCCGCCACTTTTATTGCCTTCTGCACCACCCAAAAACTTCTACTAATTCTCCTCCATTGAACCATAACCTTCTTTTCCTTTTTCTCCTTCTACTCCCCTCTTTTTTCTTATCTTTTTCCCTTTTAGCCTTCTTTTCCGGCCACCACCGTGCACCACCGCCAGTGCCGCCCATCTCCGCTGACTCAAGGTGAGACCCTAGACCCTCTAAACCCTTCCTTTCTATCTATTTAAATTATTCTGTTTTTATCTAATTTTTAATGGTTATTCGATTATTATTATTATTATTATCATTATTATTATTGTTGTTATTAGATGTAATACTATTGATAATTTTTTTAGTAGGGTTGAGAATATTCTTGAGTTAATTAGATTGTTAGTTTCGAATTTTAGGAATTTATTTGAATTATTATAAGGTTATTATCATTATTAATATCATTATTAATATTATTATTATTAGTATAATTATTTTATTATTTTTGTAATTATTTAGGGAGGGCCGAGACTTTAAGTTTTAATTAGGTTTTGCACCATTGTATTTTTATTACTATTATTACGATTTTTACTATTATTATTACTATTATTATCATTATCTTTATTATTTTTAATATTATAAGTAATATATGTTATTAATATTATTATTACTATTATTGAATTGTACTTTCATTATTTGGGGTAGGGTCAAAAACCCCACCTTATAATTTTAGGATTATATTATTATTATTATTATTATTATTTCTATTAATATTAGTATTATTACTAATATTTATTATTATTATTATTATTATTATTATTATTACTATTATTATTATTATTATTATCTTTACTAACATTGTTTTGGTGAAGGGTGGAAACCCTTATATCACCATTCGTTTTAAATTATATTAGTATTATTATTAGTGTCTTTAGTAGTATTTTATATAGTTAATTATAGTATAGTATTATTTTAATTAAAAACCAAGTCTTAGGATAAGTTATTAATTAATAGTATTTTTAGGAGGGAACCTAATTCTAGTATTTTTTCCATAATAGGTGAGTCCAATCAAATCCCTCAAGTGGTATAGGAGCGTGCTCCAAGACCGGTGACATTTTTAGGTAAGGGGTGCTAAGGTCATTTGTGTAATATGTGATTATATGCCATGCATGCCATGTGATATGATTTATTGTGTATTTTATGTGTATATTGTATAATTATTATGAATGCAGCATGATATGGAAGTTGAGGTATGTTTTGTGTAAATACTTGTGGCATGAGAATTATATGTATGAGTGTGTTATTATTATGGTATTATGTGGCCCTAAGACATGCATAATAGGGTTGTAAAATAATGAAGATGAGTGTAATAGCATGGTGGTATTAATATGCACGGTGTTAGGGTTTTGCATGGTGGTATTAATATTGCATAGTGTTAGGGTTTTGCATGGTGGTATTAATGTTGCATGGTGCTAAGGTTTTGCATGGTGGTATTAATGTTGCATGGTGCTAGGGTTTTGCATGTGGTATTAATGTTGCATGGTGTTAGGGTTTTGCATGGTGATGGGCTTTGCATGGAGTTAATGCTTGCATGGTGTTAGGGTTTTGCATGGAGTTGCATGGTGTTAGGGTTTTGCATGGAAATGCATGGTATTAGGGTTTGAATGGTGGTATTATATGGAGGTAGGGTTTATGTGGAGCTAGGGTTCGCATGGGAGCTAGGGTTTGTATGGAGTTAGGGTTGCATGGGTGTTATGGTTACCATGGGTTGGTGTGGTTAACTAGGGTTGGAGGTTGAGAATAGCAGGAGTTAGTCATGCATGTCCGGGTGAAAGTTTTGAATAAAATACTTAAGACATTAATCACTTAAAGTGAAAGATTATTGAGCCGGGTCCAGCCAATCCACCGGTAAGAAATAGTGGTGTGGACTATTATCCCGTAAGTGATCGATCAACCGATGAATAATAGTGGTGTGGACTTTGTCCTGCAAGTGACCGACCAACCGGCAATAATAGTGGGGTGACTCGAGCTCAATAAACACAAACCAGAGTTGCCAAGGCATTTAAAAGATATTAATTACTTACAGTGGAACACCATGTGAGCAGGAACCAGCTGATCCACCGGTAAAGAATAGTGGTGTGGACTATTATCCCGCAAGTGACCGATCCACCGACGAATAATAGTGGTGTGGACTTTGTCTCGCAAGTGATCGGCCCACCAACAATAATAGTGGGGTGTTCCTGTATTTACATGGATTTGATAAAAGGTATGTTGTGTATCGACTTCCGATAAAAAGGTTAATTAAATAATTAATCTAGACTGCTTGGGCCTTTATGTGTGGGCTTGATCATTTATAAGCTGTATACTTATCTGTATGACCTTATGCATTATATATATGGGCTTGAAAGTGTAAGTTGAATATTATCCTGTTTGATTTTATGTGATTATGTGTTGGCCTTCGTGCTCGGTTACCTTACTCAGTACGTAGCGTGCTGATCACCCCTTTTATGGGTGCAGCTCATTCCCACGAGTAGAAGACCCATCTGACTTGCTGTAGGCAGGAGATGTTTATTTTGATGCTATCGATGTCTATGAGACATCAGGGGGGCCGAGTGATGATTGGGCTGGATCGGTTCCCGGAGTGACGTGACCGGCTTTCCATTGAGATTATTATTACTATTTTCTTTATTTATAATTAGCACTTCAAAAATAATTTTATTATTGTAGTTATCTCTTTTTCCTGAAAAACTAACTCTCGTATTTTGGATTGTGTAAAGACCTATGCGTACCCGATTCCCGTATTTATGAATTTAGATTAATTAATAATGTTATGAGTTATTTTTCTTAGCCTTAGCACTTGGTACTAAACACAATAGGAGTGAACCGGTCTGGTACTAAGTGTGGCGGTAGCATCCCCAAATTTATGGTTTTAATTTATAAGTATTGTTTTTTTAAAAAAAAATATGTAAATTTTAGGGGTGTTACAAACATTCTTAAGCACATCTCATGGGGGGATGCTCCTGAGCTACTATTATCGTTTAATGGAATGGACACCCAACACCTCAAGCCCAATTCACATGATATTTTACTTTAGGTGATTCATGTCTTAATCATGGTTGTACATCTCAAGATCATCAAGTACACACACATGTAGGTGTGCAAGGCACATAATCCACATTCACATAATTATTCATAACACATAAAGTACAACCACATGTATAATAAGACATTCCACTAAGGAAAAAATCATATTTCCCCTAATAAACCTTAATTTCACCTATTAGGCATAATTTCTTCGATAATTATTTTATCACCAAATTTAATACCCATCTATAAAATATTATTATTTAAAATATATCCAAAAAGTAAGATCTAACTCAAATTTCTTACACATACGGTAGTATCCTGCCTCTAGGGTTATAATTCAAAAATCCCTATGAAATTCTAATTTCACAAGCTAGACATAACTTTTTTCATAATAATCATATGACCGCCAAATTTAATTAAAATTCCTAAAATTTCATTATTAACATTATATGCAATAATCCATGTGTAACTTCAATATTTCACACATGCGATAATGACCCTACCTCTGGGATTACTATTCCCAATTCAAGCATATTTCTCATTTTATTAGACTTAAGCTATACTTAATTACTCAATAATATATTTATCATCATTTGAACCAATTAAAATAATAAAACATCAAATATCTCATATTTAACCCATACTAATCAAATTACCCTTAAGATAGCTAAAACACCATTATTTTCACAAAAACCCTACATGTCCCAATACAAATGGTTTTTAACTTTCAATATATATCCTCATGAAACTAATTGATCATATTTATTAACCACTTTCCATAACTATTCAAACAATATTAAAATATCATAGGTCATTCATACCACACACTTAAGATTATAAAACAAGATTTATCCCAACAATAACATATAAGCTCATACTCTTTATATAATCTCACTTTCCATAGAGTCAGTACCCCATCATCATATAACAGAAATATGAACATAAAATTAGCATCATAAAAATAAAATATGATATTTCATACAAGTATACACATTGTATACAAACACTAGTTATGGTGTGTATCCTTACCAAAAATGTCTTCAGTCTCTAAGAATGTATAACCTAAGATGCCTTCTCTAAGACCAATGGAAATTCATCTAATAATAAAGCATAATACATTATTAGAACTCATGAAAACACCCAAGGAAAAGCTACGGCAAAGAAGGGTGCAAAAAGTAGTAAAAATTGAACTAAACCAAACCACTCAAGGGTCTAACTAGATGTGGTAGGATTTGGTGCAGCAAAAGGAGGTAAAGTGGACTCTTGATGCATCTAGGAGGTGTTGCATGAATGAGTGACACAAGTAGGAGGGATTGGCATGGGTGCTTGACATTGGTAGGGGTTGTGCAATGTGAGGTTGGGGCATTTTGGCGGAGGGTGCAACGTCAGGTTGAGTTGACTTGGGGGCTTGTTGAGTGAGTATTTCATGTATCTAAGGCTTAGCAATGTCAAGATCTTACATTATTGATACCTTTCAACGTGATGAGGCAAAGATTATGTAGAGGTTGAAAGGACAAAAATGACGAATGGCAACGAACAAAGCACAAGGAAGCTAAGGGAAATGAGAGGCAGTTTGGGAAAAGTTGCAAAGAACAAAATAAGAAGGTGATATGGGATATTTATAAGAGGAATGGGGTGAGGGCATGCTAAATGATGTAGAGCCAAGGAGGTTTGGCATGAGTTTAGTTCTACAACACATATCAGGGGAGAAAAAGGCATGAATACCTTCTGGTGGTGCAAGGTAGAGGGTAGGTGGGTTGGTGTAAGGGAAGTGCATGGTTGGGAAGAGAAAGAAGATGCCATACAGGGGAGTTGTTTGCATGGATTGAAGAGGATTGAGGGAAGGAGGTCGATCAGGACGGGGAGAAGAAGAAAACGAAAAAGAAAGGAGAAAAAAAGAGAAAGAAAAAGGAAAAGAGTTTAGGATTAGAATTAGAATTAGGTTAACTTTAAGATTAGGGAATTAGGGTAAAAATTAATTTATTAACCATCTATGGTTAGATTTAAGTTAAATATTAACTTTCTAAAATTAAGATTAGAATATTAATTACTCATGATTATGGTTAGATAAAAATTTGGGGTTTTACAATAGTAGTGAGAATAAGAGACATAAACTATCATAAAGTTTGCGAATCATATAACCAAAGGTCACAAAATAGAGGCAAAGTAAGGTAAAAAAATATAAAATAATTGATTAATTTCCTATAGGGGAAAGAACTGAAATTCTCCTATAGAAAAAGAGAAGTTTGTTTGAGTAACATGGGTTTATTATGTAAAGACCTTTATATTGCATTCACAATAGTCGTAGAATTCCATTCTAATCAAAAAAGGATACAGACATAACCTTTTTCATGCATAATAATATGTGGGAGATCAGCATGACCCAATTTGATCATACAAAAGTATCTATTTGATAAAAGTTTGGCTTAGTACCACAAATTATGCTGATAAAAGCAAATTCCCAAACCTTTGATTCTTGATTAAGATCATCTTCCTTGAGTCCAACCATCATTGATCCATCCACCATCATAGGAGGATCATAGGTCAATTTGATCAAGTGGTCAGGTTTATAATTGTTTTTAACAATATCCCTTTATTCACAAGGTTGAGTTCATTCATTAGTAATAGGTACCATATCCGTATCTTGTAACATTTCTTGGGAGGCCTCCCGTGGTCTTATTAAGAAGCCTTTATGCATATCAATTAGATTTTTTGGGAGAAGAAGATAGTGGTTAGGGCTGGCTGTAGGCAGTGCTTTTGCCAGAGGTGTATGCTTCTTCTTGGCTATAAAAAAGGTCAACATGTAGCACGTTTTGAAAATCCCATGACACCTTCCTATTAGATCCTTAACTTATTTCTCCTTATATTATCTTATATAATTTTTTATAAAAAGTCTTTATTTAACACTGTACTATTATTGATATCATAATTAATATTTTCCTATTAATATTATCATTATTGTTATCATTAATATCATCATTGTAATTATTATTATTATTAATTTTATATTTAATTTATTATTATCAAAATTTTGTTGGTTTGAATAAGCTTTTGAAATAAGTTAAGAAGAACGTACCCTCAATAATATAACAAAAAATTATAGGTTTAATACTTATAAAATCAAAAAATTAGTAGGAAAAAAATTATAAAATAGGTAAAATTACGGTCAACTTACTCCATATCGGTTTAATCAAAAGGGTTGAAGTGGTAGCACTAATTGATTTAGTTCAATCAATTTTTACCTATGACACTCAAGCAATTTAAAATTCTAATTTTTTGATAATTTTGTATTGGACACCCAAACAATATTTAGTTGGATTGATTGATTTGGTCGATTCATTTTTGTATTTAAAATATTACTATTAGTTTTGACTAAAATTTATTTGCTATGTTTATTTTAATAGATAAAAAAAATAAAACAACAATAAAAATTAAATATCAAGTTTAAATTATATTACGTTTGGTTTAAGAAAAATAGATATAAATTGAGGATTTTAATGATACTTAAATAAAATAACAACACTCTTAAAAATTAAGAAGAGAGAATTAAATAATATAAGGAGAATAACCAAAGAGATTATGTATATTGGGATTAAAGACTTCAATAAAAATTTAAGAACTAAGTTTCGGTTAAAAATTTCCAACAAAGCATTTTACATATACATATATATAATTTTAAAAGTAATTCCAAATAAAAGACTTGCTTAAAAGAAATCTTTTAATACCCACTAAATTGGTTGAAGTCGTTTCAAATAAGTCACGTCTATATTAGCATGTTGGTATCAACATTCAACCATAAACGTGGTGATCGAATTTTGATTTTGACGAGGGCATAACTTTTAATAAAAATAAAATTTACAAGTACATCTCCCCAAATCCTAAAGACGATTCCATCGTTTGATTTCCAATTAAATTTCCAAATATCCTCAGTTGGTAAATTATAGATTTCTTATTGCACGCAACGCGCTGTTAATTTGTTGGCCGGCTAATGGGGATTGGGCAGTGGCTATGAATAAAGAATAGTTCATCCACCCCGCCCTTTCTAAATTAAAGTGAAACTAATTCCATCCCCATTGACGGTCGGTGATCCTTCCTTTTGGTTTCTGCAATGCACTAATCTGTCCCGACAGCTGATCCTGCGTTCTTCGTAGGATATTTCTCATCAGAACCCGAGTTTTTACCCTTCTTTTCACTCCCCTATTTCTCTCTTATAGAAACAACACTGTTGCTTTCGATTATTTTCAATTCGACTTTTTGAAGCGGATCTAGATCCAGCTTTTTTCGCTTTTCCTCTATTTCAGTCATTTACGTTTTCTTATAGGTCAATCCTTTAGTTTTATCCTCATCAATCAGTTTCGATTAGGCGGAAAAGTAAAAATGGGTTGGCCTCCAAACCCTAGAATGACTTGTATCTCTCTTTACTGTTTGCTCATTTCTCTCCTAGCTCTATCTCTGCTGCATGCTTCGGCTCAGGTGATTTCTTGTTATTCGATCCTGTTCTGCAGTTTGTTGAATTTTGTTCCTAAAGGTGGTTGAACTGAACTGATCCTGATATCTGAAATTGTGCAGGAAATCGGTGCAGAGACAGGAAACGATGAACCGGGGCGATCCATTAAGGATCTGGGTCGGCGCAGTAAGGCGAGTATAATCTTCCTGTGTATTATGTTTTGTTCTGAATTTTTTGAGCTTTGGAGTTTGTGATTGCATTTTAGTTGCAAGGGACCACAAACTTGCGAATTGGGCTGCTGTAGTTGTGTTAGTTTGGACTCGGAATCTATATTTTAAATTTTTCTTTGGGAGGTAGCAGATGGAGATGTGAACCTGAACTGTTCCACCTTTAGAATCTGTAGAATTGACGCCAGTATCGATCAGTCGTGTTTGAATTAATTAGTTTATATGGAAGTCCGACTTTAGTTTCGTAAAGCTGGAAGGGGAAACTTGATGACGAATGTGTTATTTGGGAAGCATTTACTTCTCATTGCTCTCCCTTCTTTTTTCTTGATTAACAAGTACCAGAATTATTATTTTTGTCTTTCTTGGGTGTTATTAGTGTTCTATTTTGCACTCAGATTGTGAACCTCTTATTTTGAACAGATTGTGCTAGAGCATCTTGGAAAAGATGCCGAATCAATTCATCTGGGTATAAACTTGGATTCTGGTCTTGGAGTGTTTGATGCTTTCTTTGCAAGCTTCTCTATGATCCTCGTCAGTGAGGTGTGTGCACTAAGGATCTTGGTCCTATTTAGGTATGTGGTCGGAACATAACGAAGAAGTTCATTCATTTGATGCCTGGTTCACTTCTTTTGTGCTAGATTGGAGATGAAACATTTATCATAGCTGCTTTAATGGCAATGAGGCACCCCAAATCAATTGTTTTGTCTGGTGCTTTAGCCGCCTTGGTTGTAATGACAGTAAGCCTATTTTCCGGATTTCATTTTGTATTGGGATATTAGTGCTCTGTTTTCCTTCTATAATGTGGCTATGGGAGACAGATGGAGTCAGCATATTTTGTTGTCTTGAATCTCCATCACGCCTAATGGCATCAGTACTGTTTTATTTGAATGTGTCATCTACAATGTAACCATTTTGATATGTTAATTAGGTACTATCAACTGGCCTTGGCAGGATAGTGCCAAATTTGATATCAAGGAAACATACAAATAGTGCAGCCACAGGTATCTTTAACTTCTATTTTCAGCTACCGAAGAACTCTTGCTGCTTCCATGATAGCAATGAATAATGTGGATAGAAAGGAAAAAGCTGAAACTGATGGATTAATGGGAAGTCAGTATAGTAAAGAGAATTGAGCATAAATTTATTTTAATTATATGTGAAAGTGAATAACGTTGGCTTTTCTTTTCTACTGATGCAGTGCTTTATTTATTCTTTGGGCTGCGACTGCTTTATATTGCTTGGAGGTCAGATTCTAAAGCATCTCAAAAGGAAGAAATCGAAGAGGTAAGATACTAGCACCACGATTTCCTTGTTTAATCGGTTCACCTTTTGTAGATGTCATGTGATAAATTTACATGCTAGGTACCTTGTTGACAGGTGGTCTTTTTGAGTACTTCTGGGCTTATAATTCTAGGTGCATCTGCTTTTAGTCTGAAAGCTTACTCCTTTGTGATTGTTGGATGAGTGACCTATTTGGCAAGTCCCAAGTCATATCCGTTAATGTTGCCCTCCCTGCCGTAGCGAATATATCCCTCTGCTACTGGGCGGAGCTGAACCATTGAAACATACCTAGAACTAGGCAATTTTCTGGTATTGGGTCCAGCAAATTTCATAATTTTTTCAGTGACATTTAATTGTCATCACCCTTCTAAAAGGGAAATGACCTGGGATTTTTAGTGCAAATACTATTTTGGGCTCATCTGTATTGAATATATTTATAAAAGAACTGTCTGCTTGGCAATTATCGACAGCCCGATTTGTCCATGTGGATCTACCACTATAATGGATATTGTGCTCCAGAACTTTTTCTGATGCTTTGGTAGCTACAGAGCTTAAATATTGGTTACCACCTGATATATATCAGCCGATTCACCTCTATAACTTTGTTTGAATGACCTTGACAACAATCTTTATTAGGTTTCAATTTGGCAGGATATATATATATATATATATTAGGTATTATGGTATATTATATATGTTTTGTAAGGAGACATTCTTGAAATAGCCCTAGGTTAAAGCTAAAAAGGCAAGGCCGCATGCACACCGATTCCCCTCTCCTGCCAATGGCTGGATTCATATTCGCTTGTTTTGATTGTTGGTATAGGGTACCACAAGTTGGAAATGTTTACTCATTTGCTAATTCAACTGTGCACAACTTTATCCAGGTAGAAGAAAAACTTGCAGGAGGACAAGGAAAGACGGTAGTTCGTCGTGTCCTTTCAAGGTTTTGCACACCTATATTTTTGGAGGTAAATGAAATTGAATATTGAGATGTAAAAAGATTGATCTTAGGTTTTATTGCTTATGGCAGTTTTTGTAATATGGGTGGCGATAAAAACCTTTTCTCCTCTTCTGAATTAATGCTGTTTGGGACGCTGACACCAATTAGTTTCCTTTTTTTTTTTTCCTTTTATGCAGTCATTTATTCTAACCTTTCTGGCAGAGTGGGGAGATCGCAGCCAGATTGCTACAATTGCGGTATGTTTGTCTGTTTTTCAGTTTCAATCCCTACCTCTACACAAAAGTGCACACAAACAGATCAAATTAAAAATGAAGGATAGTTACATTGGTGTACTTGTTGGATTGCCTTTTTTTTCGTTCCCTTTTTCTTTTCCTGGCTTCAAACTGCAAATCAGTATCAGTTACTTTACGTTTCTATTTTTGGTATAGCTTTATACGTTATTTGTGCTGTGAAGGGCGAGGCAGATTTTTCCTGAATCCTGAGTATTGTAATATGCAAGGTGTTGCTGATGAGAAAGGAAATTTTAGCGAAGAGCATATTTTTGTAGTAAACTCCTGTGCTTGTGCAAGCTGAGATGCCTATTCTGTGTCCTTAATTGGATTGGGTCGAATGAAAAATGAGATAGGTGAACTAGAGGGGCAAGCCAGCAGTGCTCTGTGGAAGCGTTGTTGTGTTTGGCATATGGGACTCGTCATATAAATTGATCCTTAATTTATTCGGCTGGAGGGTCGGTTGCTTTTTCCAATATTTTTGGCCCTTGTTTCTTGTGTAGGGCTTTTCAACTTTGCACGAGGCCAGATATGATTCATGCTTGCGGTTAGCTTAGTTTTATGTTCGTTAAAGTAATACTTTTGATGATGCAGTTGGCAACGCACAAGAATGCAGTCGGTGTTGCTACAGGGGCCATAATTGGACACACGATATGTACGTCACTGGCAGTGGTGGGCGGAAGTATGTTAGCATCCAAGATCTCGCAGAGGACAGTAGCTACCGTAGGGGGACTGCTCTTTTTAGGATTCTCCCTATCTTCATACTTTTATCCTCCACTATAGAAAGTCTTTTGTAGTGCTAAAAAGATCGGGGCATTATTGATTCTACTATTTTGTTTCCCTTCTCATTTTTACTCGCGCACACCCTTGCGCCTTCTAATATATAGAATGTTTTTTTAACTTGCTTGTGATTATGAATCATAGATGATTCTTGCTCGTGTCAAACATAAGGCTTCGCTCAGTCATTTAGGGATGTTACTAGGTCGGATTTAAGTTGGGTTCGACTAGACCTAAATTTGTTTATATTATTAGATGAAATCTTCATTTGTTGGATCTAAAAGCTTTAGATTTAGATCTATCTGATTTAGTAGATAAACGGATTTAATATAGGTTTAGGTATTTTTTTTAAATGAATAATTTATGTAAATATTAATATATTTATATTTTATATAGTTTAATATATAAGTTTTGATAAAGAGACCCTCTAATAAAGAGACATTCATTATAAAGTTGTCATTTTAATGTTCTAAAAGGCACTTTAATAATTTTGAAATTACCTGTTATATGAAAAACATATATTTATTCGACAAAAAATACCAAAATTAGCCTTGTCTATTATTTATCACTCTCGTGTCTTTTATTCACACTCTTAGTTGACTCTCAACAGACTCTCTTAGTATTTTTTTGAACTTGTAGATTTACCAATGTGAGAGGGTCATTTATGCAAATTTTTGTTGTTGGCTGGTGTAAATCCGTGATTATTTTTGTTGGTGGGAGGGGATGACTTGGGTAAATTGTGTTGGTAGGGAAGGGGAGGAAATGCTACAAAGTTTTGGTGGGGGGAGGGGAGAGGACACGTAGGGGATCAGTAGAAAATGACGTTGGAAAGGGAAAGGAAACGACACAGTGTGCAGTGGGAGCAGGGGGGATCGACACAAAATGCCGGTCGGTGGGGAGGGGGCGGAATCGGTGGGAAGTGACTTTGGAGAAAAGGGAACAGTATAAAGTGACAGTGGAGGAGGAGGAGATCGGCAAAAAATGTTGTTAAGGGGGTATGAACGATAGAAAATGTCCGTGGGGATGGGTGGAAAAAAAACTAGTTGTGTGTGTATTTTTATAAATTATATTAGATCTATTTATATGTTTAGAATCGTTAATAGATTAGATCTATTTTTATTTTCATTAGATTTGTTTATAATATGTTAGATATGTTTTTCCAAAAAATCTAAAAGTTTAACTTAGGTCAACAAGTCATTGAAGTCCAACATAATCTATTATTCATATAATGAGTCAGTAAATGATCAATATATTTTTTTAGGACTCAAAACCGTAAACTATCTCAAAACCCAAGTTAAAACACCCCAAAATTATTTTTATGTTAGTAAGTCCAAAATACAAGGTATATTAGACTTAACCATCTCAAAAAGAGGCCATACACATATTTTTATTTTTTTTACTATTCATGAAATTAAAATTCAACGATGATGAAAAAATGTCAAACTATACAGGGAAGCTTAAATTCAAAAATCAAAAATATTTTATTATCAAAAATAACTATTCACTAGAATGTACTATTTACATTTAGTTACTACTCACAAGTTTAAAGCTAATGGTAGTCAACCATTGACATCTAATCATATGCTCATAAAGCATATAGAAGTAATTATCCATTTTAATCATTAATTAGTGTTGAATGATATTTATTCTTTCTTAACCCTAATTAGGGTAATTAGCCCACTTTAATCAAGAACACCTTCAATACACTCAAGAACTTGAAGAATAAGTCTACACTTGCTAAAATTTCACACTGAAATTAAATACTCAAATCATGCTTCTATCAAGTAATGTTATATACTAAAGTTTACCTAAAAGTTACAATGAACAAATTACCTAAAAATTAAAATGAACAACATAACATTATCAAATTAGATCATAATAAACAAGATCACAAAATAAGGACAAGAGGCCAAAAACAACCACCACCAACAACCATTGAATAATTCTTTACAAACATCAATACATGTTAGCACATCATCTCTATCTACTTAGAGTATAGTTGTGTTTACCTAAATTCTTAAGCTCCAAAAGGAAGGGAAATGAAAATCCAAGATCTTGAGGGAGAATATGTTCACTCTACTTTCCTAAATAATAATCCACCTTTGCTTAATTAAAAGCATAAGTGAGTTGATCTCTAGTATTAAAATGTAGAATATAAGAAAATTGGAGGAGATTTGAGATGTTAGTGGTGTCACACAAGGAGGAGATGTGATGGTGGTGCATTAGATTTGAGGAAACCATTGGAGGTTCCAAGCTTGAAGATGAAAGGTAAAAACAAGATAAGATCAAAGGGTAGAAAATTAGATAGTTAGTTTACTTAATGAAATGTATAAAATAATTACTTAACAAAATGATCATTTTGTGTGGTTGTAGGGTGGCCTGATAAATTGGTAAAATAACTAATATTTAGATATTTTCACTCTTGATAAATAGATGGATTCTATATGCATATTGTTAGATTTTCTATCAGATTCATGGATGCTATATCCTTTGGTATTTTTTTAGGTGCACTTATTAGATGCAAATAAGGTCAGGATGAGGCAATATGAAGGATTTGAGAAGGCATTGTAGAGAACCTAGCATGTATATGACCTCATTAATTTTAGAGACAATTACATTTAACTGAAAAAGTAAAGAGTTTTTCCTTTGATGGAATCTTAATTAGGAGAAGTATAATGAACAAAAGTTATAGATATTCTTCTTAACTTTCTAACACATCCCATATCACCTCGCTTCAAATCCAAATGATGAAGTTATGAGCATTTTTCCAAAATATTTATAGTACACAAGTGTGGCACAATGGTGTGTTGGACGAGGCACAATTGTGCACCTGACGGCGTATAACCATGTACAGAGCATACAACAAGTCAAGGAGTCGAGAGAAATAATGACTTATGGTCTGGCCAAGTGAGGATGGTACACTCTTGCGATAAAACAAAGGCCAAGATCAACAAAGCCACATGATTTGGCCATGTGAGCACTACTATGGAAATGAAAAACAATAACGATACATTAATAATGATGTTTTTGAAACCGTTGCTAAACGAGTGAAAATTAATGTGCGGGATCATTAAGGAAGTTTTGATAATGGTTATAGGTTAAAACCATATTAAAACCTCAATCCAAAAATTAAAAACTATAGTTTTAGTAACAGTACTTGTAAGAACTATTATTAAAAGTTGTTTTAATAATAGTTCTTGTGAGCATCGTTATTAAAAGGACCTCTATAGTAAAATTTCACATGGTAGTTTTAATAACGGTTCTCAGAAGAACAGTTATTAAAACTCTAATCTTCCACCTCTTATTTCGTTCAGGTCTTATTTTTGTGCCAAAATTTTCATACTCTCTCGTTCATTTAACACTTTCCCTCTCTTACTCGTTCTCTTACGAATCCTCGCACCACCACACCGTGCACCACCACTCCTCCTCTCAACTCCGGGAAACCACCACTCATTCTCTTGTGTACCTCTCAACTCCTAGTAACCACCACTCGTTCTCTTGCACTACCACACTGCTGCCATTCTTGCTGTTGCGTGTCTTGCCATTCTTGCGCACCTCTCAAACATTTGGTCCTTCTTGCTCCACTGTGTTCATAGGTGGTCGTCGTTGGTCCTCTTGCTCACCACCACTCCTCTTGCTACTGCCACTCCTTCTCCTATGTATGGTTTTGTTATTCCCTAGCTTATTATTTTATTATATATGTATAAATGCATGCATGTTGATGCAGGTTGCAGTATTTTTTATTAAAAAATTACGGTTTGTTGTTGAAAAATGTTGTGAACATGAATGTGTTGGCTAGCCTTATATATACATACATACATACATACATACATACATACATACATATATATACATATATATATATATATATATACCATTGTAGTGCTTAATTACCAAGAGATAAAATACTTAAAAATATTAGTAATGTCACTCGTAAAAACTATATATATACACATTTTCATTAATAAGTATAGGACACTAGGATTTTAGGAAATGCCATATATTTAAATGAAAATATATTTTACATATGTACATCATTAAGTAAAAATTTCAATTAGAGTTGTATGTTAATAAATTTTATTTGATGAGGATTAAATAAACATAGAAAATAACAAAGAAATAAAAGTGAATAATTAAGTTAGCCAAAATAACTATGTATAATAATAATAATATAGGATTTATTAGGGTTTAATTATAGTTAGCTAGGTTTAGGATTTGGGTTTATTAGGTTTATAGTTAGTTTTATTATGATTTATTAGGGTTAGGGCCAGGCTTAGGGTTAGGTTTAGTGTTTATTATAATAAATATGATAATTAATATGTTATCTTATAACAAACTATTATATACATTATTCTCAACTAAAATTTTAATAATATTATATTATTATACTTATCATATATATATATATATATATATATTTATATAATATCTACTTGATTTTACTATGCCGAGCTTTAACGATTAGATGATAGTTTGACCAAGCTTGTTTGTTAAATAAATAAGTCAAGATTATGTCCTTATTTTAAACATGTCGAGTATAATAATAGAAAGTTTGATTCAACTTACCTCATTGGCAAATCTAGTAGGAGTAAATGAAAGGAAAATATTATAAAATCTTAAACATATAATAACAGAAGAATATAGAATATTTTGGTTATTTATCTTTTCTTGATATTGAAAGACAGATTTATATCAATAGAGAAATAAATAAAAATGAATTTAATATTATGGGTTTTATGATGAGTATCTTATGTGGGTATGTTGTTAGTTTTATGATGAATATTATAACATGTGATATATGTGCTTGTTTTTTTAAATACATATTTCAACCTTCCTCATTGAATATATATTTTATCAAAAAATAACTTAGTGGTACATTATGGTAATTACATAAAATTCTAACATAATGTATTTATTGATTGTAGAGATATGGCTAATAAAAAAAGTTAATAGGGATTGTAGTGATGAAAAGGAGAAGAGAGGACATACTATTATGAGAATCATCACCGACATGTGGAATAGAGGAGAACAAGTCGAGTTGGGATAGAATACTTATAATCTTCCCATTGGTCTTTGTGCAGACATGTTTCTGACATACATTTCACTCATCACGCATAATTGTGTTCATATATCCTATAATAATTGGAAGTAGGTTTCAAAGTGTCACAAGGAGTATATTTGGTAGAAATTCATGGTAAATATAATATTTTATTTAATCATTTTTGTATGTTAAATGTTATTAATTTCAATACATTAATATCGATATACATATATATGTCTTATTTTGCAGAGTGTCTGTAATGTCCCAAGGACGAGGAAAAAATGACTTCTTAAACATTGTGGTGAGCATCTAAGAACATTTAGGGTGTACTTGGCAAGTAGAAAAATGTATAGCAAGAGGGATGACTCTATATACTAGAACCCACCCAAACATTATGGTTTCATTGATCAAGAAAGTGGGAACTAATTTATTGCATATCGTCTTTTGGAGGATTTTAAGGTATTTATTAGATAAAAATTAAACTTTTTTATTAATAATATTTCATTGATATTTAAATAATCATGTGCTTATATTTTAGCTTGTAATATAGGAAAAAGTGCCAAAAATAAAGATATTACTAAGTAGAATAAGTATCGACATAATATAGCTTGAAAAGGCTATGTAGGTCTTGACGAAGAGTTTGTATGAGATTTTGATTTATCTATTTACAAGTAGAAGTCTAATGTTATAATAATATTCTTATTGTAAGATTAATTTTTAATTTACAACTCATAGCCTAGGACTTGGATCCATCTAATTTGTCCATCAATATTAGTACATTATAGAAGAAGGCTAGAGAAATAAAAGATGGATATCTTAATGAAGATGTAGAAGATGCTACCAAAAAAATTGTAATTTTGTAGATATCCCAAACCATACTTAGTTTTCATTGAAAAAATTATTATATTATGTTTATTCCTATAAGCTAAATTCAAATATATTGCGTACATTATAGGACGAACTTGAAACGTCAGATTATGTGGAGGGTATGGACTAATACAACATTATGTCATAGGTTATAGGAATTGTAGAACATCCTGAAAGACACAGGGGTATTGGATTAGGGGTTACGAGAACAAGCGTGTGTGGTCGATCTCGTGGTTCTTGTAGCACCAATGAGCAAGTGGCTATCCTCGCCTAGAAATTAAGCATGACATTTGAACGAATGACAAAAATGAAGTAAGAGTTGTAATTTATCAAATCTCAAGGGAATAAGCCATCCAATTTAGTTGACCGTGATCAGCATCAAATACCTAATATAAATAGTGTTAGAGATAGCTACACAACTAATGTACGTCTTGCTTCTCTTCTTAAGGTAAGCATTACAAACTATGAATTGCTATTAAATGTATTTGGTGTCATAAATAATTAAGAATGTATAAAATTTTATTTCAGGGTTTGCATAAACATGACTTGTTAATGAGTGACCTTTCAACTCTTTTAGTGAAAGGAAGAATACACATCAATCATAGAACCCAAACGCAAATAGTCCATGGGTATAACTTGGCCCTAAATACAAGGCTAGTAAGTATTGACATTCCAATCATTGGAAGTGCGCCCTTGCCTTGTTATAACGAGGGCGATGAGTTATTCACAATGTTAGAAGCTCATGGAATCTTCGTGCCTTAGCCTACAGATGAGATACGTCTCATTACTGAAGAGGTGATGACATTCAACATCATTATTAGACCTTATCTGTTGCTTATATTATTACTACCTTTTTAATATATATATGCTCATTATATATTTTATTTATTATTATGAATTAAGGAATCAAAAAAGAAGAATGCTCCTAGGAGTAAGGCGAAGAGAGGTACTAGCAAAGCGAGCAACACAAAAGAGGGTAGTGCTAAAGGAAAGAGAGCTAAATCAAAAAAATCAGTTATCGTACAAAAGATTCCATCTTTAGAGAAGAACCAACCTCCACCAGCATTGACTTTATTGTATTCCTATGCCCAAAACTACCTCAGTGACAATTATATTTTAATTGATAGTTATCCTGAGTATATTGGGAGGGACAACACTACTTATATGGTATTGGTGGTTGACATAAGTGACATTTATAATTAGGAATGGATGTCAACCACGAGTTTGGTCATATATGTTACGTAAGTATTATTTCATATTTCATATTTTAGTATTTCTTGTTGCATTAGAATTTTTATGCCCTCTTATATGATTTATCAATTATTAATAAATATGCATTATTATTGTTGTCCATAGGTTAGTAGCTAGTCGTACTACAGTGGAGGCAATGTTGTCCTCTTTTGTGTTTGTGTGCCCATTCTACATAGTTAATTATACTACAATAATAGAGGGTAGACACATAAACTATTTAGTGGATCGCATTTTAAGTGAGGGATACAACAAACTTTATCTCATTCCTCACATGGTAGGTAAACATTGGGTTTTGCACTTCATTCGGCCTGATCATAATAAAGTATATGTGTTTGATTCCCTTCAAACATATGAATTTCCTTTTAATGTCGTTTGTCGTGGTGGAAAAGAATTTATTGACATGTTAGTATATTTTTTACTTCCTACTTCATTAACTTATTTATGCATAAATTCTATTTTAATTATTTTAGGTATATACAATTATAATATTGTGTATCCAACTCTATTTATTTGGGCACTACAGACGGCATATCAGAGGAGAGGTGGGAATGATGTCCCATACCCAAAGAGTCTTGAATATGAGCTTGTAATGGTAAGTAGGAAGATAGATATTTTATATTTTTTTAATTCTAATTAATATCTAATAGTTAGAGAGCTAACTAAATTCACTTGATAGTGTCCACAATAACAAAACAACGATGATTGTGGATACTATATTTGTAGAAAAATGGATCTAATACTCCAAAACAGATGGGTCAACATAAAACCAAGCCATGTATGTTTGTTTTTCCATATTTTTTCATTAATGAATCATGGCATATATATTTGGTACTTGATTTAAGTACTAACTGAATAATTAAAAGTTGTGAATTTATAGTTTTTCAGTGGTGGTTATATACGAGGCCAAAAATACAATGATGATTAAATTGATGAAGTTAGATACCAATGGGCCAATCACTTGCACTCATACATTCGGTATTAGGAATCTACATTCTACATGCATGTTTAGGTATGTATTTCATCTTTGTCTTTTGGTCATCTAGTTTATGATCTATAAAATTTTGACTTTGGAGTGTAGAGCTACCAAATTGTGGTATGCCTACTAATTTTTATTCCTGGGTATGCCCAATGTACTAAGACATACCAATTACATATTGATTGAAAATATGTAGTATCATTTGGGAAGAAGACATGCATGTATATATGAATTGATGCTATTTTACATTATATATTTGGTAAATATTTGGACATACAACTGTATATGTGGGATGGAATAGAACAATAAAAAAAATATAAGTTTTAATAACGGTTCTTACTTAAAACTATTATTAAACCATTTTTATAAGATGTTTTAATAACGGTTTTACATAAGAACCGTTATTAAAACCATTTTTAATAATGGTTATCTCTAAAAACCATTATTAAAAGTTCTATATAATACTCATTTAATACAAATTAGGGTTTAAAAATGCGTATTTAATTATTAAAACCCTATATCAGTTGTGTTTTAACAATGGTTTTAACTAAAAACCATTATTAAAAGATCCAGTTAATGCTTATTTAATACATATTAGGATTTAATAAATGCATAAACAATGATTAAAACCCTAATTCATTGATGTTTTAACAATGATTTTGGGATAAACAGTTATTAAAATTTGTTTTTAACAATGGTTGTGATGTACAAACCATTATTAAAACCTAAGTTTAACCTAATATTCACTGTTTTTTTATATATTTTTTATAACGATTATCAATCCTTATTCAAGCTTTAATAATGGAATATTCAATAATGGTTCAAAACCATTATTAAAACCCCTTTATGGGGTAGTGGAAGTTGGTACAACCATGTAACGATGGTTATGATCTCTCATGATGCATCCATTTCAATAGTCAATTTTTATTTAGATTTTAAAGGAGAATGGGGGACTATCTATTTTTTCTCTCCCTTTTTTTGTAGAACAAAAAAAATCAATATTTCTATCTTTAATTATTGGATTCAAATCTTAGTTTTAGTTGGTGTATTCATTTTTGACAACGGAATATGACATTATTAATCTGTTGTTCTATCTTTCTCTCTTTATCTTATTATTTATCATGTTTAATGTTATTTATTTTCCTACATTTTATTTCTCACTTTTGACTGCAATTATAAGTGAGTAGATTTGTAACACCCCCAAAATTTACAATTAAAAATTTTCATTTATTGTGGAAAACCATGCACTAAAAATGGGAGGTGTTATCGCCGTGATCAATACAATATTAACTCTAGGCCAAACCCATACTAACCATAAGGATAAAAGTGCAATAACTATTAACATGATTAATCAATAAAAACCAATGCAAATGTTAGTGTTAATACATAATGGGAATAAAGTACAATCAACGCCCACTATGGGGAAATAAGAACAATAAGAGAATGGAAAACAACAAGTTCGGAGACTCAAGGTCATCAGGTCATCACTCTACCCCACCTAAGGCATCATACACATCAAAATCATCAAGGGAATTGTCTCCTACCTGCAAAAAATCAGGAGGGGCCATTGCTCATAGAATGAGAAGCACCCATGAAAGGGGTGATCAATACACTACATACTGAGTAAGGTAATCATATGGCTAAGATAGAGCATAACATGTAACGGGTAGATAATGCAAGCATTAAGTCAACCATATTAATCATAATTATTAGAACTTTGGCCATTAATTTCGTCTTTACACATCTCTCGAATTATATCCACTTGAGTAAAGGAACCCCACTATTATAGCCGATGGATCAAAAATACACTACAAGACAGAACGCTCCTGGCCACTATTATTTGTTGGTGGATCGATCTCCAGGGCAAAGTGCTCTGGGCCACTATTCTCGTCAATGGATCAGTTTGGCCCCGACTCACATGGTGTATCGCTATAAGTGACTAGTGTTTTTCCCATGATTTGTTATCATCTAAGGTTTGGTTTATTAAGCTCGGTATCCCCCACAATTTTAGCTAGTGGATCGGAATACACTCTAGGGCAGAACATCCTTGGCCACTATTATTCACTGGTGGATCGGTCTATAGAACAAAAATGCTCTTGGCCACGACTCTCGTTGGTGGATCGGTCTGGGCCTGACTCAATAGTCTTCCAATTTAAATGATTAGTATTTTATTCATGTCTTATTCAATAAGTAACTCCTAACTAAACATGCATGCCCCTAATGAACTTCTCTAACTCATTATCACTCTTCCACCCCAGTCTTCTTGAATAATCCTATCCCATAGCTTGAGACCTCTACACTGCCAAGACTCTAAGACCTCTTTTTCACCTTCCACCCTACTCACCATGAATCTAAAAGCCCCTATACATATGGGTCAAGGCCTGCTTTCCCATTTTCCACCTAGGCCCACCATCGCTTACTAGGGTTTTCCCTTGAAACCCTAATCTAGCCTATGTGGCCCTAGCCTTTCTTTTTGCTATATAACCCACACTCCCCCTTGATTCCAACACCATCAGTCCTCTCAACCCACTCCAAACATCACAACCCTACTCTCCCACTTCTACACGTGATAAATAAACCCTAGTTGGTCACCCCAAAACCCTAATACCCCTGTTTTCGTTTACACCTTCCCTTCACACACAAACTACACCCGTCTCTTCACTTAACACTCACTCTTCATATGACACACTCTTAATATCAACCCAAGTTCCAACCAACCTCTATAAATTCTCTTATAACACCCCCAATATTTAGGGCTTTCCCCCAAAAATCCTAGTTAGGCTCCCATGCACACTTCCAGCAACCCACATACTATCTCCTTCCTAATCACTCCAATCAACCAAAAATACTCTTTCCTCCCCATGTTTAAACCTCAAACTAACTTTTTCATGTAAAATTTTCCCCCATTCAAAGACTAAACATCCCATGAAAGACTCACACTTCCCATGCAAGATTTTACTCTAATCCTTAATTTTATTATTTTCTTCCCTTATTTTATCACCCATGTGTCACAATACACTTAGGCTTTTTCCCCACTTCTCCTTACTCACTCCACACTCTTTATTTCTTTTAGTTACCTACAACCACTCAAGTATCCTGTAAGCATGTATGGCATACCATAACAACCATATATAAGAGCATGTCATAAATAACAATTCATATTACCCATATTACACCTATTATAAATTGTACACCACATACCTTAGCTCCTTACAAGGCAAGCTGCACTATACCCATATTTAGTCCACATTCACATATAAAAACACAACACATATCATTGCACCCCTAAGCACATAAATCATAGTAAACTAAGCCTTAACCATATCCTTACCTAATAGGACATCGAGCTTAGAGCACGAATCCTATGCCTCCTCATAGGAAGGGTTTGTTTCACAACCTATAAGAAATGGAACACTAGTTATTTAACCTTCTTCTTACTCCTTTTTCCTTTCTTTATTTCCCTAACTAAATTTTAGTCATAATAATAATAATAATAATAATGTTATTAATAAAAAAATATTTAAAATAAAATATACTAAATAGGTATAAAGGTTAAGGGTACAGCCAAAAAGGTGATGGCAAGCAAAGGCGGTGGCGCATGGCGGCAGCGGTGGTGGTGATTGAAAATAAGAGGTTTTGGTTTTGGAAAAAAGGAGAGAATCTAGGTTTTCTTAGGTGGTAGGGTTTCTAGGTTAGAGGGAGTCGTGGTGATGGTGTCTCACGACATCTACACAAGCAGTAGTGGCGGTGGTGGCTAAGAGGAAAGGTGAGAAAAGGAGGAGAAAAGAGGGGAAGGAAAGGGGAAATGGTGGTGTGGGAAGGTAGGGGAAAGTTTTCTAGGCAGGAAGGGAGGCACTAGGGGTGGGGGTTGCTGTGGTGGCGGCGGCTTAGCTGGCAGAGATGGGTGCAAAAGGGTAGCTTAAACTGCCCACTTTGCACAAGTGGGGAGAGAAGATGAAGGGGAGTTAGGGGCAAGAGAAGGTCTCATTCGGTGGAGGGTGATGCAGGGAAGAGGAAGGGAGGGTGTGGTGACTGTGGCACGGCGCGACAACGGTGATGATGGTGACTGAAGAGGCGACACAAGGAGGGCTGGGGAAGGTTTTTGAACAGCATAAAAAAGGGGGAATTGAGGTGAAGCGGGTATATATAGAGGGAGATGGTTGGGGGAAGTAGATAAATGAAGGAAGAAGATAAGGGGAGGGGTGGTTGGATGCCGATTGGTGTGCAGGTTGGCGCAGCTCGCACGACTAGGGGATAGGGCAGGGAATTTGTAAGGTTGCATGGGTGTTAGGTAGGGAATGTTAGGATTGAAGGAGGGAGGGGACCAGTGTAGGGCAGTGCCAGCCGCATGCCCTACAAGTTAGGATGAGTGGAGGGTAAGGGGGAGAGAGAAATAGTGCTGCGAAGCAACCATGATTGCAGCTCCAATCCGGGGGGTTGAAGACAGGGGCAAAAAGGGAAGAAATAAAGGCAGGGAGAGAAAAGAGGAAAAGAGGGAACGAGCGTGGACAGGGCATAGGGTTGCACGAAGGAAAAGAAAAAATGGGAGAGTGGGTTGGGGGAAAAAAAGGGAAAGAAGATGAGGGGGAAAGAAGGATTGGGCCGCGCTGGGTGTGGCCTAGTACGGTGAGGGAGGGGGAAGAAAGAAAAAAGAAGAAGAAAAGGAATAAAAGGAAAAAAGAAAAGAAGAAGAAAAAGGAAAAAGAAAAAAAAAGAAAAGTGAGGTGGCTGGGTGGTTTGAGTTTTTTTTATATAAATTTTGGAAATAATACAATTAGTAATAATAAATATTTTTTTATTAATTTAGAAATTATTATTATTATTTAATTAAAATCTATTTTAATTTAGTAAATAATTCTAGCCTCCATTAATTAGAACCCTACATTATTTTCATCCTTTTTTATGGCCATTATTATTATTATTATTATTATTATTATTATTTAAAATGGTATATTTAATTAAACCTTACCCAATAATTCTTATTTTATTTTTAATTTCTAAAATAGAGTTTTGGTGTATTACAAGATTTATGTTCTAGGATTGGATCAAGCCTAAATTCTTAATTAATGATAAATTAGTTTGACTTCCATTCCAATTGCTTGAATTCATGAATTCAATTGTAATTTCCATAATTATGGTTGAGTTTCTTTATCATTGAATTGACTAGACATATGTATTTAATCAAAGAAATGAAAGATAAAAATAAATAATAAAAATCTAACAATTTAATGGGAAAATGAAAATACTAAAGTACGCTAGAATCTCTTGGAGATTTTATTGATATAACATAAAATGTAATGGATTTAATATTATAAAAATATGTTATTAAATTAGATTAGGTACGATTATTAAACCTTAAAAGATGCTATTAGTTAATTTAGGTTATTTCACCTTATCTGATTTAAATAACTATTCAGCAATTAAATTAATTATTTATAAATTACTAATTTATAATGATAATCCAATATTAGAGTTTTAATCAGATTTTTACTACCGTTATCATTATTCTTTGATTTTATTTTTTTCTCTATTTTTCTAATCCTAAAATTTGATTTGTGTAGATAGTCATAATTGTTGAAGATTTGGTAATTGATAACAAGTTTATGGGGAGACGACCTTGATGTTATATAACGACAAACGTACGTTTGTAGTTTGGTCCATCACTGTCTCCATACCTCATGGCTTCTGAGACATTTAAAATGCTAAATTAGAGACTAATGGAAGGTTAGGATGATATCTCATAATAGTTAGAATAGTTATGGATGCTGAAATAAGAGCTTTATTAGTAAATCGCGCCTGCAAAATATGCATTAGAATTAAAAAATAATTAAAATAATAAATTTGTGTGTTTAATTCATTCCTTATTTATTGTAAAATATAATGATTGGACATAAATTTTACTTTATGTTTAGATAGTTAAAAAGGCTATTTTAAGGTAAAAAAAACACTAAAAGATTTGATTGGACGTAAATTGTACTTTTTCATTGAGATCTTTGATTAAAATTTTAAAATAGTCTAAGTGACTCAAAAAATTAAAGCAATTCAAATGTTAATGAATCAAGATGATCCATAAGTATTCTGATTGCTAAAAGTGGTTCAAAAGGTTTCACAAAAATAAATTTGTGAGAAATAGTTAGAAATTGGAAATGAAATATTTAAAAAAAAAATGTTTTCATTTGATCAAAGGATGTAATAAATGTACAAAATAAATTAATTTTCTTCTAATGAAAAAAATCCTAAATAAATTAGTTTTTTTTAAATGGAATATTAATTTTTTGTTGCTTTGGCCCATCACCATTCAATTTGTGATTCTCTCTATCTCTTTATCAAATTGCTTTCAAATTGTTGGAGGATCCTGCTTTCTTGATGAGTGCATCCCTATTGCATCTTAATATATGGTTAAAGGAAACTAACATGGAAAGTAGGATGCACCTTTAACTTTTGGGTAACTCTAATTGTTATGACACTTATCTAATTCGCTTCATTACTTTGAATGCATCATCGTATTGATAAACTAGGCTCCATTACTAATAATCTTCTATATCTATCGTGTAAGTTTAAGTATAATCTCATCCTCAACTCAGAATTATCTTAAACATCAATGATTATTAGTTTAAATCTTCATTTAGCATGCACCCTTTTAAAAACTATCCTTGGCCCCTAACACCACTTCGTGACAAATCATTGGGATATAGGGCAGGATCACATGACCTTTACTTAATAATATTTTAGGGAGCCAAGGGTTGCCATACCATGGCTTGTTTGAAGGGATTGAGTCCTATTACAATGTTCAAATGGTGATCATAGTAGAATTGTATATAGTTTAGTAATTCCAACCTATTTCTTTGTGAGTCTATCACATAATGTTGTGAGTATTCTTTGAACAAATCATTGATATGCTTTCCCTACCTATCCATTAGTCGGTGGTTTTTTGTTTATAATTTTAGAAAAATCTCCATCAAATATGAAATAGAAGTTGAAAATCTAATAGTAAAATGTGTATGTTGGTTGCTGGCTATGTCTTTTGCTAAACATAGTACTTCACTACATGTGTAGAATAGTTTGATTACCTCTTCCCTTAGTTAAACCTTTGGGGATCGAATAAAAATTGCATAATTTGAAAATTGATCTCCCACAACCATCACAAACTAGAAACCATCAACTTTAGGTAATCTAGAAATGAAATCCATTGAAACACTTTTCCAAGGATGATTCAAGATTAGTAGTGGCCGCAACAATTCTCCAGTCTTTTACTTTTCCAACTTGTCTTTTTAGCATATTAATCAAGATCACATATACCTCTATTTCCTAATTCATCATAGGCTAAAAGTAACTTTAAATTAGTAGGGTCGGGGTTTATTCTTGTATAGCATGTCTTGCCCATTGAGAATAGTGTACATCATGGCCTTAAGAAGTTCATGTCTCACCATTCTAGTAGGTACATACATTTGGCCTCCTTTTTTTTTGAGAAGACCATCTTTTAACCTCCAAAATTCACTCCTAAAAAAATTATTTTTAAAGAAAAATATGCGGAAGCTAAACTACAAAGTAGAGAATGTTACTGTCACACTTAACACACGATAGATGTCCATTATCTATCTCATGTTGTATGTAAGGATAAAACCTATTCAAATAAAATAAAACATCATTTTTACTACAAGAATAAATTCCCACAAGAATATATCCAATGGTAGATGGAAATCAAACAATTACATTAAACAAAATGGTCATTGATAAAATCAATGAAAACTTATGAAACAACCTTGGATTTTAAAAACTTACCAAGGAAAAGTGAAACTTAAAATCAATTACAACACCATCACAAATTTGATACAATGCTTGAAATTTTTTAAAACTTGTACAATAAATAAAGATAAAATTCTGATGGATAAAAACTTTGGGTGGCCTTGTAACAACCTAAGTCCATACAACCATGTGGGGCTACCTTGTAGCACTTTTGGATTAATCAACTTACCCTATATATCAATATGAATCCTTTCAGTGCACTTTATCCTCACTCACACACATCCTAAGAAATTTTTGAAAATTTTCTAAAACTTCCCAGAAGGGTCACCCATTCTAAAAATTAATCCACGGCAATCACTCTTAACTATAGGGTTCTTAAGATGGAATCACCAAAATGATGATATACCATATTAATATAAGTAGCCATATAAATCTTTATAACACTCCACTCAATTTGGGGGTATTAAATTTACCCCCACTTAAAGAATGTAAAATCCTCGTTATGACTCAACCACTACCTATCTTATTATAGTTTATCCTAATAATTATCCCATTAGGCGACTGATTGGCTCATCCAAGTTCAGATCATGGCCGCGGTTTTTCTCTGATATCATTTGCAACAACCCGGGTCCATACAACCACTCGGGGATACCCTAGAGAGCTTTCATATTGATCGACTAGCCCCATAAATCAACACGAGTCCTTTCAGCATGCCTTGTCCTCACTCACACACTTCCCAATAAATTTTGAGAAAATTTTCAAGAATTTCTTGGAGGGTCATCTATCCTAAAAATTTCTCAATGGCCAACACGCTTAACTATGGAACCCTTATGATGAAATCACCAAAAGGATGGTATACCATGTTGATATAAGTATCCATATCAATCTTTATAACACTCCACTCAATTTTGGGGGGGGTATTATGGGCCTACTCTAAAAGCCCAAGTATTCAAACCAACAGTAGCAATTGATCTTAAGACTGTAGGAGAGACTTGCTCCCTACCATCAATGGATCGTCATGGGACCCATTTAGCCAATGTAATGTTAGTATGGGTCCACTGCTAAGTATATCAAAACTACCTAACTCATGGGGTAGGAAACATAATTCACATAAAAACATGGTAATCTTTAACTTAAAATAATCATGCTCAAGTATACATGTAATACACACACCATCCCACTCATACAACAACCCATACGATTTCATGAATTATATAGCATAACATTAATCATTCTCCTGATAGGTATTAAAGAAATTCATACATGAAATGAATATAGAAAGGTACAGTTGTGATAACTAGATTAGGGCATGCTAACATGGAATATCATTGTCATAATTATTAAATCTATACATGAGTACATGTGATAACATATAATAGAACATGTGTTTATAGAAGTGTGTTATAATTACATGGCTGGACATGGAAACAATAGGGGAACTGGATATGAGTATATAACATAGCACAGACTCATGCTAACTAACACAAATATCCTAGAAGATAACATTACGCACATGAGGCTCGCATGCGATTACAAAAGTAGATCATGTGATAACGAGATAAGAATGTGCATTATATGGTAGAATAATTATAAGGAAGGCACCTAAGTGACATGCGTAGGATAATGAAATATAAATTCCATGAATGACTGAGAATAATAAAAAAAGTTATCCCATTATTATGATCACAACCATTGGAACTTGAGTATAAAGACTCAAAGAAACCACAACAACTAATTTAGTACTTGAACAGTACTAGCTCTAATTAGCCCACCTAGAAATGTAACCAGACCAACAAATAACAAGACACCTAATCACTTGAGTATGCATATCTCTTATAGGGATGAAATATATCAAGACACCTATATAGTAGAAGAGGGCCTCTCTGAACCTAGTAAAGCCACCTATGATAATAGAAAAGAAAAACACCGGAATAGTACCAAGTGAATACTTAACCTAACTCAATAGCTTCCCCAAGTGGTATAAGTCCCGACTCAAGATCTTTCACTTTAAGTGATTAGTGTTTTATTTAAGAACTTAACCAAACATGAATTAGGCTCACAAAATAACACTTAAATCACTTCCATTAACACAATGAAAGTCCATTATATCATCCATTCATAGAGGCATCAAAGCCAATCAATTTCAAGTGGCACTAAAGCTAATCTATTCCAAATGGCATTTAAGCTGAATGATTTCAAAGGTAATTAAATCCAATCTATTCCAAGTGGCATTAAAGCTGAAATATTTTAAGTGGAATTAAAGGCAAATGATTTTAAGAGGAATTAAACCCTAACAATTTTATGGCATAAAAGCCCAACATAAGCATTACATAATCTCAATCCATACAGAGCCAATGATACAATTTTATATAGCCAATTATAATTCAAACACACCAAAACAAGTTCTAGGATCACCAAACATTTTAGAATTAGCCAAACATGTTAACCACATAATCATCCTCAACCCTTCACATACCTTAACTAATACAATATTTAAGAGGTATGCTAACATGTGTTCGCATTCAAAATTATAATCTCATAGACACTTGAAAGTACCATACTAGACATGGCATACTCTTGACATACTTAAATTACAGATAGTATATTCATCACCTTCAACTTCAAGAAGACGTACATACCATGATTTCACCATTAGAAAAGGTAAGAAAAGAGTTAACTAGGCCTAAATCTTACTAAGAGAAATAAGAAAAGAGAGAGATCACTAGCTTGAGAATCCACGATAATGCTTTTCTAGATCCTCAATAGAAATCATAGGGCTAGGTTAGGAAACTACCTTATTGACTAATAATTCAAGTATTATAATTTATACCCTGTTTGAATCTATTTATCAAAAGTAATGATATAAGATAACTACTTATTTTAGAAATTTTTTAGGCTAAATAGTTTTTAAAATAAATACTTATTTTATATAATTACTTTTGATAAGTAGCACCAAACAAGTGCTTAATCAACAAGAAAAAGGACAAATAAACTTTTTTGGAAAACATGTCCAAAACTTAAGACTAAAAATTGTAGCTCCATTAAGATTCAAAATTAATTATTAACCAAATCTCATAAATTTAATATATTTGGTTTACCCTACATTTAGAGTTTGGACTTTTTTTAAGTATTTTTCTTTCCAACAATTGATTTGTTATTATCTCACTTATACATTATTCTCATTGATTGGTACTCAATACATATTATGTACAAAATAATAGGGTTAATGCTTAGAGTTAGGCAATAAATATAGTGAGAATAAGATAAAAATTAGATTTTAAGGTAAATAGATAAAACAAATTATAGTATTCATGTAGAATCATAAGATTTGCTGAACCTACATGAGATCTTAAGAGTCTACCACGATTCTAATACTTTAAGATTCTAGCTAGGATTGTGGATAGTTTAATGACTTTTGAATCGTATAATCATAAGATCTGGATTTGGAGTTTAACAATTATGTATGCATCGATATAGTGCCTCAAAGGGTGTCATCTATATGATAGTGTGATAACTGTTGTTACACGAGAACTCAACTAAATATAGATGAACCTCCCAAATACCTCAAAAGTCTAAAATGCAAGCTCGTAGCATATCCCAGAGTGTATGGATCGTCATCTAATTTATCTTGTCTCTAGCTAAGTGAATGGCGATACTATCCTCAACTTTGTGCTATAGCCTCCTGTAACTTCCCCCATTAGTGTGAAAGGAATCTCAAATCCCAATTGGAGACTATATCGGTAAGGGTATCATGACTACTCATCACATCCCTCATATAAGCATTGTCTAACTGATCAATACTCCAAGTTAACTTCATCTGCGAAAAGACTATTGACTTAGTTAATCTATCGATGATGACGTAGATCATATCACACCTGCTACAAGTCCTCGGTATCCCACACACAAAATCCATCAAGATAAAGTCCTACTTATACCTCGAAGCATATAAAGGCTAGATTAACCCTATAGGCCTTAGGTGCTCGATATTGACCTTTTGTCAGGTCAGATACCTTGACACAAACTTTTCTACCTCTCGCTTCATATGAGGCCACCAATAGATTCTCTTGAGGTCCTTATATAACTTATTCCCTCATGGGTGGATTAAACACAGAGTAAAGTAACCCTACTATAAGATCTCACACTTTAGATCAGCGTAACTCTAAGGTTTATACCAATGATCCCTGTAGCAAATGCTACCATCCTTATGAATTTGGAAACCCTTAACTCGGTTGCCCTGTATTTTTTGCCAAATTATTTTGAGCTTAACATCCCTAAGTTGTCCTACTTGGATCTCATCAAACAAATTTGGCATAATCATCAAAGCACTAATTTGGACCTCTCAATCACCATGACGAATCAACTCTACCCCTATATCATCGAGCTTCTCAAGCAACTGATTAGACACCATAAAAGAACTCAAGGAGTTTAATGTCTTCCTACTTAAGGATTCTACAACGACATTGGTCTTACCCTTGTAGTAGGTCAACTTAATATTATATTCCTTCATGAACTCTATTTATCTCTTTTGCCTCATATTCAACTCTTTCTGAGTGAATATATATAATTAAGGCTCTTATAGTCAATGAATAATCAACACTGAGTCTCATACAAATAATTCTTCCCAATCTTCGGTGGGAAGGTGACTGTTACTAACTCCAAATCATTCATCAGGTTGTTCTGCTCATGTTTCTTCAAATGAAAAGAAGTGTAAGCCACTACCTTACCATGCTACCATAACAAGCAACCCAGTCCATACTTTGATGCATTGATGTAGACCTCAAACCTATCTGATCCTGATAGCAAAGACAAGGCGGGTGTTGTAATCAGATGCCACTTTAATTCCTAAAATAATCCCTCACATGCATCATTCCATTGAAATCTAGTTTTCCGCTTCTAAAGGTATATCAAGGGACAAACTAGCTTCAAGAAGTTTTGAACAAATCTCCTATAGTACCCAAAAAAACCCAAGAAACATTAAACCTTAAGGATGCTAGTGGGTGCCTTCCTCTAGGTGACTTCTAAAAGCTTCATCAGATCCACAATGACTCTTTTTACTGACACCACATGATCAAAAAATGCAACACCTCGAAGCTAAAACTCATACTTAGTGAGTTTGGCATATAACTTATGCTCACTAAGGAGTGACAAAATAGTATGAAGGTGCTACTCATGCTACTCTCCACTCCAAGAGTATACCACAATATTATCAATGAAAACCATCACAAACTAATCGAGGAACAACTAAAAAATCCTCATCATCAATTCCATAAATACGACAGGCATATTGGTGAGATCATAAGGCATCACAGTTAACTTTTAGTGTAACATGACCTAAATGTTTTCTTCATGATATCCACCTTGGCGATGCGTAGCTGATGATAACTAGACCTCACTTTGATCTTTTGCAAAAATTGATGCACCTCTAAGCTAGTCAAATAAGTCATCAATTGTCAAGAGCGGGTAGTGGTTCTTCATTGTCAATTGGTTCCAACCTCTACAATTTATGCACAAAAAAAAGACTCCCATCCTTCTTTTTAACAAAGAGAACTAGTACTTTTCATGGAGACACACTCAAGGGAATATACCCGTGAGTTGCTAAATCCAATCAGACCTTCAACTCCTATAACTCTACCAATATTATCTAGTAAGGTGCCTTAAAACTAGATCTACCCCTGCTTATAGCTTAATGGTGAAGTTTATACTAATGACATACCCATTATCTCCTCTGAAAACACATTAGAAAACTCCCAAGAAACCAGAATATCCTCCAACACCAACACATCCTTGTTCAATTCCTTAACTCTTCACAAATACACGGGGCAACCTCTTTGTGCAACAAGTACAACATATGAGAAAATACAACCTTCATCATAGGCCTAGGCTTACATCTTCTATAGGAGACCTTAGTACCTTGAGGTCCCCACAACACAACTCATTCCTATGAGTAGTCTATCATCGCTTGATATCTCCCCAAAATATCCACCCAAAGATGATGGCAAATTCCTACAGATCTAACTCAACCAAGTCCATTAAGAATTCTACCCTACCTATCTCTAAGGCCATGTCTGAGTAGATCCTAATATAATATAATCTATCCTAAGAATGCAACGATATAGAATTAAACACACTAGCATATGGAGAAAATACAATTCTAGCAATAAAAATAGTAGATACAAATGATATATATACTTCCAAATCAAATAACACATATGCTGGTAACAAAAGGATGTAAAAATTACCACTAATGACATCTAGCTGCTAATTAGTCTCTAATTGGCTTATGACATTCAGGTGCCCCTAACTATCCTCCCTAGTATCTCCTATGATATCCTCCTAAATCCTAGGCTTGTCTTCCTCCTAGAGGAAATGGGTGAGGCCCCTTATGATCTCCCATTATCCTCCTTAGGTTGTACACTAGTGGGGATGGGTGTTCTCTATCATTGTTACTATAGTTGGTAGGTCTGCTATTGAAAGACCCGCTATTGGGGTTCAAGCAGTCTTGATTGTTAGAATTGATCCTGCTGATGCTAGTAATCAAATGATAGGTGGCCCTACACTAAACAAGAGTGCTCTAGTAGTCTCATCCTCGACGGTCCCATAGGTCTGATCTATCCATATGTATGTGCTTTGTGAATAAATTAAACATCCTATGATTAAAACTGAACCCTATGCTATAACCCTAATGGTCCACCTCCCCACAACTAGATCCTTCCTCTAGAACCCTGTGTCTCCAACTTCCTATTATCTAGAATGAAATCCTACTCCTGAACCATGGTAACAACAACAAATGTACGCTCATACAACATAGCTAATTCCTAGAAAACCACGACACCCATCATCATCCGAATGCTAAAGTGGAGCTCCTACTGAAACTAATACACCAAAATAAACTCACTAGTTGGTATACCTGACAGAAACATCAATAACTATGAGAATTGCATGTGGTAATGTATCATCATCATGCTCTCCTTGGTCAACTCCATGAACTCCTTTAGATTATCATTCTTAAGACTACCTAGATAAAACTTAGTACAGATCACCATCTTGAAGTCATCCCAGGATATCAACGGTGGACAGTCAAATGGGATCCTCTAAGAAATAAATCTACAACGCTCACTTTCCTAGCTGGTGGACAGTCGAATGCCTCATAAGTCTTGTCCATATTTTGAATCCATCCTTTTAGGATGATTGAATCCTTGTCACTAGCATAAATCGGTGGGTGATGTTCTATAACCTGTTAAGCTAGTTCTCTTTAATACCCTCATGTGGGTAATGTGTAGGTGGTGGTGATGGTTGAGGCTGAGACAGTACCATGGATGCCTAATGAACTCAATGAAGGACCCAAATCCTCCTCCAAATGACCGAACGACCATTAAGGGCCATGGTGAGCTAGCTATAAGGCATAAAATATGTTAGGATAATTATTCCTAGCTTAGTAGCACACATTTCACATAGAAAAATTAAAAAGGCTGCCTATGCTACCCGTTCTCAATTCCGCACAAGTTTTAAAGAATTGAGTTTTTCAAATTATGACATAGATTGATAAAAGTATACAAGAGATCATTTGAGAATCAAACTTTTGAAAACAAAGCTTAATAATCAAAAATAAAATTTATACCAACTTGCAATACCCCAAATTTATTACAAAAAAAATTTATTTTTAGTAGAGGCATAATACAAAAATAACTAGATGTTACTGTCTTAATTGACATAAGTCAGATTACCATACCATCCTTGCATCAACCACAAGATAAAATAATTAGAACATCCTTGCATCCGAGTACAATATCAAATACATCCAAAGGTATACCTTGAGCTTAAGAGTCCAAAATGGTATATGGGTAAAAGCTAATATCTCGATAGCATGACTATATACCCAAATCCTAATACATAAGATCACTTATCCACACATAGAGCATCATAAGTAGTGAAATCATCTAATGGGTCCTCATCAACCCACACAAATACATCTAGTTTGTTTGCTTATGAAAATGAGCAACGCCCATGAAAATGATGATTAACACTAAGTACTGAATAAGGTAACAATACAATTGAGAAGGATACAAAGAGTTACATAAGTTCATGTTAAAGAATAAGCATACATACATGATACATAAATTAATATAAGGTAAATACTAATTTTAAGACTCATTATTAAATATAACATATTCAATTCTTTTATTAACGTTGAGTTGAGGGACTCCACTATTATTAATCAAGTAGAATGGGCTGAAGCACCTCTCGGGAACAATACACCTGAGCTACAATTATTGTTAATAGAATGAACCCAACATATATCAATGCAACACGCTCCAGCCATTGTTCTTTAATTAGTGGAATGTGAAGAAGCACCTCTAAGAGAAGAACACACCTATACCACTATTATCGTCCGGTGGAATAGATACAACCCCTCGATCTTAACTAACATAATCTTTCACTTTAAGTGAGTAATGTCTTATCCATTAGTTTCTTATCTAAAATTATAGTCTTATTCATTTGGGTTCAGGGCCCCATTATTATTAATCTGACGGGATGGACTGGTGCACCATTTAGGAAAAAATACACCCGAGCCACTATTATCATCTAATGAAATGAACCCATAAAACACATTAGTCCTACTCACTTAATCTTTCACTTTAAATGATTAATATATGATTAAAATTTTGTTATATAATCATGTTGGACTCAATCAGATATGCACAATAAATAATTGAACTATGTAAAGCACGACCATATAATTATCAAGGATGTTCTTAAGGAATAGGTCCATAATCTCCCTAAAAAACCCTAGTTTTACACTATAAGCATAACTCCTTCTATATTGATCATTTATCCACAAAATTTATCACATCTAAAATCATATGTCTAAATCTAATGTCTTACATATGTGATAATAGTCATATCTCAAGAGTTACTATTTATAATACCTACAAAACTCTAATTCCATATGTTATGCATAACTTTTCCCGCAATAATCCTATAATCACCAAATTTAACATAAATTCCTAAACTATAAATATTGAAATCATATCTAAAATTGAAGGTATAACTCTAATATTTTACGCATGCAATAACAACCTCGCTCCTAATGTTAATATTCACAAATTAAGTTATTTTCTCATCTTATTTGAGCTTAGGTCATTCATAATTATTTGAAACATTTCACATGATATTATTATCATATTTTAAACCACTTAAAACATTAAAACACCCAAAATTTCTATATTAAACTCATATTGATTAAAATACCCTTAATAATAAATAATTGCCTTTATCTCACGAAAAAAACATATATGTTTGATGTCATTATTTTCAAATCCTTAATTTATTACATCACCATACATCTCAAATATAATCATTTTCCACTTAAAATAATTGATAAACTCTATATATATATATCATGCTCATTTACCTAGGCCTTACCACATCAGAATTATCATATAAGCACATATTTTCTCATTCTTACTCTCTTTTCATCATATAATCTACATTATCATATTATAAAATTAAAAAAATAAATTTAATGAAATAATAATAGCAACATAATATTATACACAATCATATATAGCATTTAGCACAAAAACCCTATTAGAATTTATGTCCTTATAGAAAAGGACACAACCTCTAAGAAAGCATATCTTATCCCTCATCCTCTTAAACATTTGTAAAATCACCTAAGAAAACAATTATAAAATATAAGTATAACTTATGACATAACAAATTAAAGGATAAGGCCCGAATCCCAAACAAATCGCAAAGGCTCAAAGTTGTCTTGATAAAATCTTGAGCAATAAAGGGAGGGGGAATGGCTGAGGTTGTTGATGCTTGGGGGATAGCAATGACAACTAATGTCTTTGCTAGGTGGTGTACAAAGGCAAGTAGGACTGAAGGGTTGGGGTAACAAGCAGAGAAGGAAGAAGGGAAATGGGGTAGCAATGGCCATTTTGGCCGAACATAATTAAAGGACTTTAGTAGTTTTGGCCGAAGCTTGGGGGTGTGTTTCGATGGATTTGGCCGGTGCATAAAGGGGAGGTTTGGTGTTGATGGTCAGTGAAAGGGATGAAGGTGAGGTGGGGCATTGCGTTTCTTGGTTGTTGTAGTGTTTTTGGTGACAGAGAGAAGGAGGAAGGACTTTCAATTAATGGTGCTATTTTTTGATAGAAAATAGAGGGAGGAAGGAAGGAGATATAGGCATTTAATGTGCTAACTTTATATATATATATATATATATATATATACACACACACACACACACATGCACGTAGAGAGGGAGAGGGAAAGTGGGAAGATCAAGTAAGATTTTCAACCCAACCCATGAGTACAAGACATGGAAGGTGATGGGTGATGAAGAGGGTAGAGTGCAGGTCAGGGATTGGGAGGGAATATTTCACGTAGGAAGAAGAGGAGGAAGAAAGAAAAAGAAGGCCAAGTAGGAGGGAAAGAAGAAGGAAAAGAAAAGGAGAAGGAGAAAAAGGAAAAAGAAGGAAACAAATTAAGTGTGGGCTTAGAATTATAATTAGGTGAAAATAATTTAGGTTAGTGTATTTAGGATAAATTAATTATCAACCACTCGGCATAGGTTTAAGTTAAAAATATTAATCACCAAAAATAAATATTAATATTAGGTTAATAATTAAGATTTAGGGATTAGGTTAAGATAGAAACATCAATTTCTCGAGATTAAAAGTAGGTTAAGATATTAATTACTTGGGAATAGAATTAGGTAAAATCCAGGGTATTACAGAGAGTGTTAGTGGATTTTGTGTGGGTTCATGGGCATAATTAGGATTTAGTTAGAAGAAAACCAAATTGGAAAAATAAAATTAGTTTGGAAAGATAAGGAGACCCTCATATGAGAAATGAGCAAGGAAAAGATGGTCATTTCACATTTTTCTTGAATTAACTTGTGTATAAAAGAGTTAATTAGGGATTTATTAGAAACATATCAAATAAATTACATAAATTATGAAAAATTATGGGAATAAAAAGGATAATTTTTTAGGAACATATATATATATGTGTGTGTGTGTGTGTGTGTGTGTGTGTGTGTATTGGGGAATTGAAGTTAGTTTGAAGCTCAACAAATGAAAAATGAACGAATTTGACAAAATTAGATAATTTGTGGAAATAATTTATTTTAGAAAACATACAAAAGGAATAACAAAGGATAGGAATGGTACATGTTTTTAGAAAATATAATATACAAATATAATTGGTCTTATAATCCATTCGAAACCTAATCTAATTAAAATGGGTAAAATGAATAAAATTTTCTAATAATGTAAACAGAAATTTCTATGATTTAACAATTTAGAAAGAATAAATAAAGAAAAATGTGATGGAATAAGTTGGTAACATTAGGTTATGAATTTTTTATCATGAGTAATGTAAACAGAAAGTGTTAAAATTGTATGAATATTAAAGAGTGGTGGAAAATGTGACTTTATGCAAAAGAATAAAATGAACTATAAAAGAATTAAATTTAATACAAATGACAAATAAATAAATATTAATAAATTTAAATTTTTATTATGAGCCTAATTATATGGTAATTAAAGTTAGAAAAAATGGGTTGTTAGAAACGTATTAAATACCTTAACATAATCTTAAATTGGACCAATTTGTTTTAAATCTTTCAAGGGTTCTGTAACACCTCTAAAATTTACTACTAAAAAATTTCATTTAATTAAAAGAAAATTAGCTGAAGCAAAATAATAAACAGTGAATTCTGGGGATATTACCGCCACACTTAGTACCAGACCGGTTCACTTCTACCGTCCTAATACCAAGTGCTAAGGCTAATTGGGATAGATATCAAACAGGATTTGATAATTAAGACGAGCATTCACAAAAGAAATGAGTCGTTAACCATACAAGAAATTAGAGTGCAGTAATCAAAAGGTATAACCCAAAAGTACAATTTTAAAAGTACCAAACAATAGAAAATATCATACAACAGAATGAAATAAGATATAATGCTACATGAAAAAAAAAAACGGATGATAGACTCCGGCCACGTCACTCTCGACCCCCAAGCTAGGTCCAAGCTCAACTCTCAGCCCCGCCCGATGCCTCGTAAGTATCGTAGGTATCGAAGACGTCGTCTCCTACCTGCACAAACTCATACGGGTCTTATGCTCGTAGGAATGAGCAGCACCCATGAAACGGGTGATCAGTATGTTACGTATTAAGTAAGGTAATAGATGCACTAAGGCCAACATACAAAAACATACAACATAGCATACGTGGCATGATCACGTAGACAACATGCAGTAACACAGATACAGAAGACTGGCTATGGTTCGGATAACTTATTCTTTAGATCTCTGATAAATATAGTCGATTCACATCATAGTCTTTATCAATCCATGCGAATGCGGGAACCCCACTATTATTCGCCGGTGGACCAGTCATGCAAGGCAAAACGCTTGTAGCCACTATTATTTGTCGGTGGACCGATCATGCAGGGAAAAATGCCCTAGCCAATATTATTTGTTGGTGGACCGGTCCGGCCCCGACTCTCATAGTGTTCCACTGTAATTACTTCGTATCTTTTCCATGTCTTGTCATCATTATGTTTGGTTTGTTAAGCATGGAAACCCCCACTATTATAGCCGGTGGAACGATCATGTAGGAAAAAATACACCTGACCACTATTATTCGCCGGTGGATTGTTCATGTAGGGCACCTTGGCTCCTGGCCACTATTATTCGCTGGTGGACCGGTCTGGGCCCGGCTCAACAATCTTCCTCTTTAAGTGATTAGTGTCTTAATCGTATCTTATTCGAAATTTTTTTACCCTTGACATGCATGGCTAACTATATCCACACTTATCCTCCCAAGAGGGCCTAACCCATATCTTGAGACTTCTGCACCTCCTAACACATCCCGTCATCCTTCCCTTAATCCATTTTCTCACACCGGGAGCCCAACTCCTAAGTGTGTGAGTCAAGGCCCACCACCTTATACCCCCAGGTCCACTCACCTCATTACCCTAAGGTTTCCTCCAAAAACCCTAATTTGGGCCTATGTGGCCCATCCTTCTCTGCCTCCCACAACCCACACTATTTTAACACCCCACATGTCATGACCTTTAGGTTCAACTCTCCCCTCATACCTCACTCATCCTCATTTATTTTTATTATTTTCTTTTTCTTTTTCCACCTTCTCAAATTAGGGTTTCCTTCCAAACCCTGGCCTGGTCTCCTACGCACCCTTATACTGTCCCACGTACTATTTTGCAACCAGAGCCTCTAGTCACCCAAATAACTCTTCCATTGCCTTCCTCACGTCCCAAAGCAAATTTCTATATGTAAAGTTTGCCCCCATGTGGACCCTAACCATCCCATGCAAAACCCTCGATATCTATCGTGCTAAACCCTAAAATTTGCATGCAAATCCTAGTTCCTCCCAAGAAAACCCTAGTTCCTCCCACTCTTTCATTTTATTTAAATCCCACCTTTTATTCACCATTCATGGAGCATGGGTTATTTGGGTCATTCTTATCTACGTTAGCCAACTTACTTCCCCTTGGTTATCTTATTTTCCCATTTTTCTTTTTCATGCCTCCAACCCACATCACCACATCAAATACCCTAGCATGCATGTCCTAAGGGCCACATCACGTCACAACTTGCAGCATATCCATATTAGCACATACCAGAAAAGAGCACATGAATATACCTCTGTTCCAAGCTACGCTACACATAAAACAGTTAAGATAATAGCATATAGAACACGACATATAATTATGCAGGACATCCAAGGCAAATAAGACATGTAACACACAGGCGGCCTTAACTACACCCTTACCTAAAACGTCGTCGGGCTTGGAGCACGCCTCCTAAGGGTTTTGACTTGATTCACCTATAAGAGGAAAATACTATGGGTTAATATCCCTCTCCAGAATTACCATAATTTTCTATCTTACCCCTATCATGGCCTACCACTAAGGCTAATAATGATAGTAGTAGTTTTATAATTAGAAGTAGGGTTATTATTCTCAAAATAATTAATCATGCCACTGCTACCCAAGGTAAGTCTTAGTAATATTCATAGTATTAAAGTAAGGGTTTTAATATTAATAATAATAATATTATTATTATTATTAGTTTTATAACGATACTAATATCGACCACAAATTCTAGTAATAATAATAATAATAATGATAATAATAATACTAGTGATGAAAATAATAAAAAAGTAATGGCCATAAGGATACTTATATTAATAACGCTAGTGGTAGTAGTAGTAGTAATAATAGTGATAATAATGCTGGAAATGATAATAATAATAATGGTAATGATAATATTCATAATAACAATAACAACAACAACAAGAATAATAATAATAATCATAATAATAATGATGATGATGATGATGATGATGATGATGATGATGATGATAATAATAATAATAATAATAATAATAATAATAATAATAATAATAATAATAATGCCAAGCATGAAAAGGGGTAATAGTACTATAATGGCCACAATTAGCACTAATATTATTAGTAACAAAAAAATGATAATAGTAGTAGTAATAATAATAATAAGGATAATAATAGTAATAATAATAATAACAAAGTTGTAGTCTTATAAATAACAACACCATTAATTAGAAACCTCTTTGGAATAAGATTTAGAACATAATAATAATAATAATAGTAGTAGTGATAGTAGTAGTAGTAGTAGTAGTAGTAGTAGTAGTAGTAGTAGTAGTAGTAGTAGTAGTAGTAGTAGTAGTAGTAGTATATTGATAATAATAATAATAATAATAATAATAATAATAATAATAATAATAACAATAATAATAATAGTTAATAGTAATCCTATTAATATTAAAATCATTAACACTTTTATACAAAAGGTTTAAGGGTTAAGAAATTGGGATACCACCTAGTCTTGGTGGTGGAGCCGGTGGTGGCGGTGGAGGAGGAAGGGAGGTGGAGAGATGGATGTGGAGGCTAGGGGAGAGGGAAGTAAGGTAAAATGGAGGTGTGGGGAGGTAAAGTAAGGTCCCTTGGTTGTTATGGGGGGTAGAGGTGGCACTACAGGTGGCGGAACCGGTGGCAAACGGCGGCACGAAGGGCGGCGCAGGGTTGAAATGGGTTGTTCGGGAGGGGGACTTTGCATGACCGGTGTGGCTCGTGCAGGGCAAGGCAAGGAAGGAGGGTGGCTCAGTTGTGTAGAGGGCGGTGCATGGAAGGTTTTGGGGGCCGGAGTGGGAGGTGGCGACGGCCGACAGCGAAGAAACGATGGTTTGATCGGGCAGTGGTGCGCGGGTTGAATTTCTAGGCTGCCAAAATCAAAACCTGATTATGGCAGCCTTCAGGGCTATATATAGGTCAATTGGAAGGGAAAACGACAAAGGCGAGTGGGAGAGTAGGGGGCAAGGGTTATGGTGCTCCGGCTGGCGAGGGTAGGCCGGCACAAGTGTACCTTCGTAGGCCATTTTTGACGGGGAAAGAGGGATGGCACGCACAGAAGAGGAGATGGCCGACCATGATGAATTGATAGGGAAGAAGACGGGGAAGAGAGAAGGAGAACGGCGGGTCAAACGGAGTGATCGGTGGCAGAATTCCCGACGCCGATTGAGGGAGTTGCAGGCGGCGCGAGAGGAAGAACACGTTGCAGGGGAAAGGGGAGGGGCTGGTCCGGCGGTCAAGGAGAAAAGAAGAAAGAAAGGGAAAGGCCGGACTGGCTGAGAGAGGAGGAAAAAAATGATGCCGCGTAGGGGAAGGGGAGGATTTGGGCAGAAGGCAGGTCGGGGGGAAGGGAAAAAAGGAAGGAAGAAGGAAGAGAAGAATAAGAGAAAGAAAAAGGAAGAAAAGAGGGAAAAGAAAAAGAAAAAGGAAAAAAGGTGGGTTTGACGTTAATTAATATATTTTGGGTATTTTGGGATATTTAATAAAATATTAATATTAAAATAATAATTAAATTCTCTTTTTAGGTTAATTTAGGGATTTTGAAAGATTTTTCTTAAATTCCATTTTAATTAGAAAAATACTCAAATTTTTCCTATTTAAATCATTTATTAATTTCTCCTAGATTTACCTTAATTAATTCCCTCTTATTTTAATAAAAATGGTTTATTTAATTAATTTTCCTAATAATTTCTTATTTGGCCATAATTCCCTAAATTAGGGTTTTGGGGTATTTTTGGGTAGGAATTAGCTACACAACCAGACCTTGAATTCTTCCCACATTTTAATTTTGGGTGGCTGACATTTAGTTTTGGTTTCATTTGTGTTCTCCACCAGTGTTTGGCATCCACAATAAGATGCATGGATGTCACCAAAACCTTTTCATTGTTTCAAACTCAAGCAACACAAAAACTACTCTAGGTTCCATATAAACTTCTCCAACACTTTTAAATCAAATGCAAAGGACTTGGGTTCTGAGATCTTTAGGGAAGTAGCATGGTACCAATTTTTATTTTGTTCTCTTTAAATTTGGCTTCATAGGGAAACCATTTATACATGTAGACCATAGACTTTGTTTAATTATTCTCCCTCAACATCCTTTAAAACTTTAGGAGCATTATCCATCTCATACATATCAATAGAGGCTTCAAGCCAAAGTTTTAAAATTTGTTCAATGAGGGCTTGAAAATCACCAATCATAGAGAAACTGGTTTTCACTACATTATGTTCCTCTCTCAAAGAGGGAATTCCCAAAAATGTCTCAATTCAAGCAATCCTTTCATTTGCCTACACATTATTATTTTTCCTTCTTTATGGCCTATCTTAGGTAGTGGTAACATTCAAATTTTCTCCAACCATAGTGAATAAATTGCCTTTGATACCAAAATGTCACATCATGAATTCTTAGAGTTAAAATTTTATTTTGATTGCATTGTGATGGTGTGAGTACTTATTCCCAACTTTTATATCCAACTCAATTATATTTGATGGACAAGAGGGGACAAAACACAAAGTAATAAAACTATGAATATGAATGTAAAGGAGTAATCCTACCCTGATAAGTTTTTATTACAAATATGATAATAGTATACAATCACTTGGTTTTCTTAAAATTACTTAGACAAGGCTTGATACCTTTGCTGGTTCCTAAGTACGAGTATTTATAGATGGCCACGACATCTGTGTAGCCTACGACTGTACCTTTTTATGGTAAAAGTACTTTCTTCTAAATTTCCATCCAAAAATATGACATTGTTGAAGCCATCATGTTTGTTGGTGTCCATCCATCATGACCTTTGATGTCCTTTAGTGTTCTAGGGTCATGTGGTGTTATGCTTTCATTGAGGCATTTTTGTGGTGCACTAACCACATTCAAACTATGTGTTGCATATTTGGTCGATTCCCAATGCATTTTCCACCAAATTGTATCGTTCCTCTTAATTGCCCATGCTTTGGTGCCTATTAGGCCATTCTATTGAGTCTTTCCATAACCATCAAACATCTTTGAATTTTGTATAGGGATTGGGAAATGCACACCAAACCATTCCCTTCAAAATCCGACCATTGTGATCCTTCCCCTTTGTGCACCAAGCTTATATAAGCATATTGATCTTGGGTTAGACCTTCCTAGTGAGTATTACGCGCCTAATCCTTTTTTGTCTGTCCCAATCCTTTTAGCTAGGTTGTTCATATTATCCGATATCTACTTATCCGATCTGATATCCGAAGCGATCCAATCAGAACAAATAAATATCTGATCCGATTTTTTTTCAAATTAAATATCCGATCCAGTCAATAGAAAGTTAAACAAATCAAATATCTGATCTGAAGAAAAAATATTTATACATTTATTTTATAATTTTTATTTCATATATAATTATATATAAATAAATTTAAATTAATATATAAATTTTACTTACTTGATTTATTAGTAGGACTAAAATTTAATTTAGTGTATATTATATATTTAATATAATTATTTTTTAACCCCCTCCCCCAACGTGTGCATGCACAGTAACATATTTATAGTAGCAAGTAGCAAGTAGCAGCACGCAATACGTACTACGCTACGCACTACTCTGGTGGTATGGTATTTGTTTCAATTTTTTTAACTAGTATACTATGCAACTCCACGCCCATGTTCCCATTCCCCCATGCTTTAGAGTTTTTTTCCCTCTTCTCTATTTTTGTTTTCCAATTTTTCTCTTCTACAGTTCTTCAAAACCGAGCCAGCGAGCCTCCTTCTTGCATGCTCCCAGTCTCGGGCTCCCAGCAACCTCCTGCTCAGTGTTGCTTACTGCTCAACTTCGATGCTTCTTGCATGCTACTGCTTCCCTATCCTCTTTGTTTTTCAATCTACTTCTCAACCGTTACCTAATTTCAGTGGGTAATTTTTTTCCGAACCCTAACATTTAATTTAAGTTAAATTAATTACTAAATTGAGTATGTACAAGTTATATGTTAGATTTGGATGGATGAATTGTGTGGTATATGTTTGATTTGTAAAAATTTGGACTCTTGACCTATTATGCCCTAAATCAACTATGTTTATGTGGTATATGCTATTTTTTAGATTTGAATGAGTTGTATTACTAGCTATTTTCTACTAGTAATGACTTAGATTATTGGTCTCCTGCTTGAATATTACATATTTCACACAAATTGTTAATATTTCATAGAAAATTATTCTCTTGATATTTTTCAGATTTGGAAGAGTAGTATGATTAGCTATGATTAGTAATGTGTTGTTCCATAAATCAATTTTGACCCTTTCAATTAATGCGGTCTAATTAGTTTTAACTACTATATACTAGAATATGAGTCTTTAGTGGAATAAATGTTAACATTTTACAGAAAATCAGTCTCTTGATGTTTTCCAGATTTGGAAGAGTAGTATGATTAGCTATGATTAGTAATGTGTTATTCCATAAATCAATTTTGACCTTTTCAATTAATACGGTCTAATTAGTTTTAACTGCAATATTCTAGAATGTGAGTCTTGAGTGGAAGAAATGTTAATATTCTTCCGTTTTTGTTAATTTCTAGCTCTAATAAATAATGGCCGATAGTAGTAATGTAAGGGATGTGTATGCTGAAGAGGTGGAGAGATTATCTCCATTTGTGGAGTCAATTGGTGATGACTTGCCAGCCAATAATGAAGAAGAGAATACAAGGTCTCCTTTTCCAGCATCAAGTGGTGCTACATAAGTAGCATCTCAAGGTAAGAAAAGATCTTGGGTGTGGAAACATTCTACAAAGATGAGTGCTAATGCTTTGAGAGCTACTTGTAATTATTGTGAAAAAGATTATGTTGCTGATCCAAAAAAAAAGGAATTGGTGTGATGATAAATCATATTAATTCTTGCAAAGAAACTCTAGTTAATAAGGAGAAAAATATGAGACTAGTGGTTATTATTCATGCAAATGAAGCAAGAAAAAAAGAGTGATGGATCAAATATTCCAAATCTTGGCTCAATGAAACTTTTGGGTTATTGGAAACTTAATCAAGAGGGTGGTAGAAAGGCTTTGGCTAGGATGATAATTGTAGATGAGCTTCCCTTTAGGTTTTTTGAGAGAGAGGGATTCAAAAATTTTGTGGAGGATGATTTTATCATGCCTTCAAGGATGACGGTGACTAGAGATTGTTATAAATATTTATGGAAGAGAATAAAAAACTAAAATAGTATTTTCACAAATCTAGTTGTAGGGTTAGTCTCACTATTGATTTATGGAATTCATGTCAAAATCTTGTCTATATGTGCTTGACTAATCATTATATTGATCAAAATTGAAATTTGAAAAAAAAAAGATTCTTAATTTTTGTCAAGTGGTTGGTCATTCTGGTGAGATTCTTGGCAAAACTGTTAAAAGATGTATTCTTGATTGGAGAATTAACAAATTTTTGACAATAATGGTTGATAATTCTAGTTCTAATGATTTGTGCATCAAATACTTGAAGAAAAGAATTGGCATTTGGGGTGGTGGACTACTTTTGGATGGATATTGTTTGCATATGAGATGTGCTACTCATATTCTAAATTTGGTTGTAAAAGATGGTTTAAAAGAAAACATTGATCCTATTATTCAAGTCCGGTTGGCTGTGAAATATGTGCGATCGTCTCCCGCTTGTTTGGAAAAGTTTAAGATTTGTGTTAAAAAATTCAAATTTAGTTCCTATAAATTTATTTGTCTTGATATTGAAACAAGATAGAACTCTACTTACTTAATGCTTGATTCTGCTATAGTGTTTAGAAAGGTATTTGCCTTGTTAAAGGAGGATGAGAAGCATGTTGATGAGCTTAATAAGACTAAGGATAGTCCTCAATATGATGATTGGGATCTATTTGTTGTTTGTTGCCTTTCTTGAAAATACTATGTGAAGCTACTTTGAGGATTTCAGGTTCTCTTTATGTCACTGGACATGTTTATTTGCAAGAAGTTTCACTTATTGGTATACTGATTGATTATTGTATTAATGATAGTGGTGATGAAAATGTGAAAGCAATGGCATGTAAGATGAAAGACAAGTTCTCTATGTATTGGGTTAATAAAAAGAATATGAATTTACTTATGTATGTTGCTGCAATACTTAATCCCGGTAGTAAATTGGTCTATGTTGATTGAGCTATTAATGAATATTTTGGTGATTTGGGTGATGCGAATGATGATTTTTCTGATTTTGATGAATATGGAACATATCAAAGTGGTTCTAGTGCATCTTTACATCAGGATGTAAGAAATTTTTTGAGCTCTTTGTTTGCATTCTATTCTTCTTATCAATCACAATAAGTATCTATTAGTAAATCAAGGACCTCCTCTACTAGTGATTCCAATGTTTCACTAGCATCTAATTTATATGTGCATGAAGCAAGAAGACAAATGGCTAAAAGATTTAAGATGACGAGGCAAAACCATAATATTGAGGAGAAATTTGAATAAGATAGGTATTTGGAGGAGAATTTGGCGGAGGTCAATCAAGGAATAAATGAGGAAGTTGAGAGTTCTCTTAGTCCTAAAAATGTGTTAGGTTGGTGGAGGAAGAATGAATCAAGGTATCCTATCATGAGTGCAATGGCCAAGGAGATCCTAGCTATGCCTATTTCTACTATTGCATCATAATCGACTTTTAACATCGAAGTTTGTGTGCTTGACCGTTTTCATAGTTCTTTAACCAAAAGGATGGTAGAGGCCTTAATTTGCTCACAAGATTGGCTTCGTAAGTCACAAGAGCCATTATTGTTGGAAGAAAAGTTTGAGGATATTGAAACAATTGAAGTAGTTAATTTTGTAGTCATTTCATTTGTAGTTGATTAATTCTTATGACATACTTATTAACACAGTGAATTATTCTTTTTTTATTGTAGAATCGGAGAAGATGAATATAACTCTATCACTTATGCACATTGAAGAGTGAGAGCTCAAGAAACTTTGCATAAATTCAAGTAGGTATTTGTTGAATTAATTCCTCATTTAAGATGATCTTAACTTAGAATGATGATGTAACTATTGTTTGCTTAGAAGGATGCTACTATTGTTGTTGTTTTATTAGCTCTACACTTAATGAGGTGTGTGTTTACTATTTATGTAGGGTTACAATGTATTTACTACAACATTGAGCAGATGATTTACAAGTATGCAGGATTATATTTTTATTATTTAAATATTATTATTGTTTGATAGTTTTATGTACTAGGGAAGGTAATTTAGAACAAGTTAATTGCTGATGTAATGTAGTTTAAAGAATTGGATCTGATAGAATCTGATCAAGTATTGTGATTCAGTAGCTTTAATTGTAGCTCTTTAATCGGATATTTGTTTATCAGTTCGAACATTTGCTCAACAGATCGAATATTTATCAAATATATTTATGATTTGGTATTTTTTATATATTTGAAAGGCCATTAGGATAACAATGGTTTTATTTGATATCCAATCCGAAATTTTGAATATCCATTTTTTGGATATCCAAAATGTTGGATCGGATATCAAATATCGTTTTCAGATATTCAAAATTTAGAATATCCAGCAATCAGATATCCAAAAAAATAGATATTTAAACTGTGAACAACCCTACGTCTAGCTAATTGTGCCCTTGGAACTTGTCCAAGTTCATGTCCAAACCTTGGGGGTGCCCTGCGCCCCTATCTAATAGACCAATTGAGCAACCTCAAGGGAGTATATATTTTCCTATAGATATTTTTTTTTATGTCTCTACAAAGTTGGTAGGAGTAGATATGAGGCACGCCAAGTTTTTATATAGGTTCCCTGACCCCAAATCAAATCAATCACACCCAATAAGTTCCCAACACTAGTTCGAGGCTTAAAATATAGGGTTACAACATTAAGTAAGAGTCCCCAGCCTTGGATCGTGCTTAACCCATCAGCTTGGCCCATCAAACCTTTGTCCAAGTCATAGTGCACTACCAATACTAATGGTATGCTCCCATACCAAGGCCATCTAGGAGCAAGCCCAAGGGTAATCTATGTGTTAACTATAGTTTGAGGCTAACAACATACCTTCATATGGATGGAAAATGAACTTGGATCCTACATTATAAAGGACTTGTTCTATACACTATTTTTGGTGGGATTACATTTCTTTCTTTTCCTTAAACTTCTTTCTTATAAGATCGTGAAAGAAACTTTATCTTTGTTAAGAATAGATATTACGAATATAATTTTTTTCAGTGAAATGGGTTCATTTATATTATATTAAAAATAGATTTTTTTGGGAGATGTCCATCTCCCCCACGCACACTCACACTTTGAGGAATATTATAAATCATCAATCAAGCTTTTGTCCCTTCTTTTTTGTCCAGGATGTTATAATCCAACGCTCTAAATGGTTAATATACTATAACAAATCTATACGAGTAAATGAGACGCATATCCCCAAAGGTTCCATGATATGATGTGGTTTGGAATAAGCTAAAATTCCCATGTCATTAGCTCACTCTCTAGCTGGTGATCCAAGGAAGATTAGCTACCAAAGACAAAATGAATTCTTTTGGTTACAACATTTCTCCTATTTGTAGTTTGTGTGTACATGATAATGAAACCCATTCACATCTCTTATTTTCATGTCCATATTCCCATCAGAATTGGAGTCACTTAATAGTAATATTTGGCTCTTCCTAGATCTATAGTGATTGGCATCAAGTCCTAAAATGGATGATAAAAAAAGGTAAAGGACCAACAATATGACTAGAAGCTTTACAATCACTCTTTGCAACTTGTATTTATATCTATGAATGGAGAGAAACTATAGAATCTTTTAACACTATTTCAGAGATAATGTTCCACTTGTGAAAGTTATTATTAGAGATCTTGCTACAAGATTTGAGGGTTTTTCAACTTTTAAATCCTTTTCTAACTTGGTGGCATTTGTGAATGATCTAGCTTAGGCTAGTAGTAAGTTTTAGTATGTTTTTTTTTCTCTAAGATTATACTCTCATGCCATTTTTGGTTGTAGTAATAAAATTTCAGTCACTTACCAAAAAAAAATTATATTTTCTCTTTAGATTATTTTCATAATTTATAAATCATATTAGAAAGTACAAATATGATTATATTTCAAACAATAATAATCATTATAAAAATGTTTTAATTTATTTAATAAAATAAGATCAAATCACTAAAATACAACACTAAGAGGGTAACCTTGGCTTTGAGCATATGAATTATATTTTTTCCCTCTTCCTTTTCAATAGAAAATGGCATTGATGTAATATGTTGTTATATTTCATATAATATTGTTTAACTAGTTTAATTGTTATTTTTAGCAAGTATTTATAAGAAGACTAATGTTTTTAATTTTCAATTAGAATTTTGATTTCTCACTAGCTATTATAAAATTTTGTATTTGAAGTTGCTAGTTTATTGGTATTATTATACATTAGGGTTTCACTAGGATCGAGTGCATCATATAATTTCTTCAATAATTATTTTCTTACTAGTAACTGGGGTTTAGTTTGAATTGTGACTTATTAATGGAGGTGGAATGAGAAAATGTTCTCAGTTTCAAAGAATTTAAATGTCAAATTGTTCTTTTAGAATATAAGTTTATCTAAAATGATCTTATAAATTTTAATTTTAATTTAAAAAAATGATCATTCTAGGCTTTTTCCCCCCTAAAATGATCTAACCAATCACATTGAATTTGTCTATCAAATATTATTGGTGTCTCCTTATTCCTTTATTCTCTTTATCATTTTGAGTATGTAAATATTGTGAAGAGGAAAAAAATGATAGAGAAATTTTAATTATATAAATGTATGAGTTTTGACTAGGCATTTGATGTACAACATAATATTGTGTTAGTTTGTGTATGTGTTGGAGAAGTTTAAGTCGAGAATGTAAATTTTGTGATAAACATGGGGGGCCGTGCTTATCCATAGAGAATTTTTGGATGAGTTTTGATTCAAAAAATTGAGAGTAAGGAAAAAAATATAGGGGATCCGTGTTTCCTAGATAAGGACTGTTTTTCATTACTTTTCGAAACATGTTGTTTTACCCTATAGAATTTTTTCTAGTATAAAAGATATATCAGAAAACCCTAGCCATCAAGTCGTGTCAACTAACTTCTTCCCCTCCTCCATAGATTTCTCCATTGTTAGAGATTTGATGGTTGATTGATTTGTTTAATCATCTTATTAATAAACAAGAGTATGAATAAAAATATCTATTTTTTCTCAATTTTTTGTTTTATGTTTGAACTATCACTTGTTAATTATCTTGTTAATTATGATTTTGATTCGGATCCATTCAGTCCATGTTATTTCATAACAAAATGGTTTATAATTGAAAGAGAGTAATTAAGGGGGAATAAGAATAATTTAAGGAGCATATAAGTGATTGGGAGAAAATATGAACAAATTTAAATTAATTTCATAGGTTAAAGAGTTTGTTATAGTAAAAAAAATAGGACTTAGAATGATTCGTTTAGAAAATATATTTACAACAATCATTTTAAATAAATATTTTCCCTAGAAGGAACAAAATAACCTTTAACTTCATTTAAAACAATGACTATCAAATGTAATAAGGTTTGAGTACCTACTTTAAATGTTTTAATATTGATAGGTTTATTTTGTAAGAGATTTGGTCACCTTTAGTTGTCAAAAGAGTGTTAATGTATAGAGATAGAGAATGTAATAATGTAGGAAGTAGAATCAAGTTTTAGCTAATTCTCCTAGGTATGTAATATATGTTTTTTTTAAAATAAAAAAAATCCTATCATAGTTGAGGGTTACACAAAAAAAACTTTTGCTATACAAAGAAGACGTCTCAGTTATTTTAGTGGTTATCTAAAATAATTTGTTATTCTATTTGTAAAATAAAATTTGTAGATTTGTTTTCTACAAAATTTTAGCATTAACTTTCTATGGTGCTAATCCACTTTTGGCTTCCATACGTCACTTAGTTGTTGTATGGAATTGAACAAATGTTAATATATGCTTACCCACTTATATTTGTTGCCACTTGCACTTTAGTTGTTAGCTTATTTTTAGGAAGAAAAAAAAAGATGGCATGTTTATCTCTTAATTTGCTTCTCTGGTAATATTTTTATGTCAAAAGTTAGCAGGCAATCAAAACTCATCTATGAGCTTTGCATTGCCTCTCATTGGCTATGTATTTGCATGACCATAGTTATTGGCAAGTATCCCATGTTGATAGTAAAACTATAATTATTAGATTGAGAACAAATTATTATGTGTATCCCAATATTAGTCTCTCATTTTTTTCTCTCCTATTCTAAGAAAGAAATATTGTTAGTTGTACTATCCTTAGCCTAGGTAGAAGTAGTATTTTATTTTATTTTTACAATTTTCTTTTCTTTGCATTAAATCTCATTTCTATTTCTATTTCAAGAGTGACTTAGGTGTTTCAATATTACAACAATCTTAACACTTTTAAGAAAAGGACAAGAAAGATAGGATAGATGACAATTTGGTGCATTTCCTTCCTCCGCATGACACACGAGAAAGTTGTTGAGGATTTAACTTTGAATTTTGCATTATTCATGTGTCAAACACATGCACTAAAGTTTAGTATTAAATTCAAATTTCATAATTATCATCCACCAAAACAATGTGCCAAAATTTAAATTACATATTCAAATCTAAATTTAAATTTTGTAATAACTAATACTTATTGTGTAATTCAAATGTACACAGTTTGATCTTCCATAACTCTTAACTATGCAAAAATTAATCGAATCACATGAATATATTAAACTTATGTAGTTATTCTAAAATTTCCCACAAAGAGTACATCTTGATCTCCACAAATACGCAGAGGTAAATCGCCTATATCCTCGTATCCTTAAACATGTCTACAAGGTTCCACCTTGTTTTGGTACGAGAGGGTAGGATGAAGAAATGGAACTTCCGAAGAAGTATGATTTTAATATTATTTGGTATGAATTAACTTAAAATATTAAAAGTAAGTTGAAATTTATTTTGACTCCCATTCTATGTATTTTCTAAAGGAGATATTTACTAAGATACCCCTCAATAAGTGTTACTTCTTTTCATTGTTTTTGTCTCTCACATAACAAAAAATAAAAAACTATTATAACTTCATTTCTTATTTTATTAGGTAAATCGAAAAAAATAATATTATATTCTGAATCACATTATTCGTAGTAAATAAGTTTATGGAAAATTTGACGTCTTTATTAAGTTATACCATGCATACCAAATGACATCCAAAATCTCCAATAAAGAGTACATCTTGATCTCCGCAAACATGCATAGATAAGATGCCTATATCCTAGTATCCTTAAACGTATCAAAAGGATTCATATTAAGTGTCCATTCTTTTTAGTTTATTTTTATTCACCTTATATTATCTTATTTTAACTGAATTAATATTATATAAACTAAAATTTTTAATTAGTTATATTATTATCATCATAATTAATATTTTTTATTAATATCATTAATATAATTATAAAATTAATATTATATTTATTTTATCAGCACTAAAAATTTACTTATATATTTTATATAATATAATTTAAACTAATCTAATTAATTTTAAAATTAAGCCGAGAGGAACGAAACAGGCTCCTAACGATGATATCAACCGGTTTTTTTCAAGCGGACCGGGCCCTTGACGTAGAATTTGGCGGCACAGATTCATATTCTTATCCGATCGTTGAGAGAGAAACTCCCCGCTGCTCCACAAACCACGAACTCACCATACTTGAGAGTTGCGTGTATGAGAGATAACTCTTCAAGTTTCTGCTTGCTATGCAGAGCTAATCTACAAAGGATTGTCACTTTTCGTCTTTAATTGCTAGTATCAATTATTTAAGACTAATATAAATTAAAAATTGAAGACTGGAGCTTACAAATTGAAAATATCGTACAATGAGATGGAATTACATCTGCACCCATTTTCCCCGCACTAGCACCGCAATTCTAAACTGTTGTCAATGCCGTTCTCTAGACTCTTTCACTGATTCCATCGCAGATTCCACCAACCTGGGGTTTCTACAAGCACGGAAGATAAGCAGTGTTCGTTGCTCCCCATCACCATCAACCGAAACCCAGAATCATGACCCCAAATTTTTGGGTTATATCGATAATTTGAGGAATGTAGTAGATGTTAAGACCCTTCATATTAGCCTCATCAAGAATGGTTATATCACTGATATGAAAATTGGGAACTATTTATTGAGTATTTACGTCAAATTTAAACATTTCCGTGATGCCCAGAAACTGTTTGGTGAAATGCCTGACAGCGACGTTCGGACATGGACAATTTTAATTTCGGGTTTTGCTCGGAATGATTCGTATGAGACAGCTATTGGTCTTTTCAGAAAGATGCTATTTGAGGGGCACTGCCCTAATCAATTTACCCTTTCGAGTGTTTTCAGGTGCTGCTCGAGTTCTGGTCTAATGTCCAGCGGTAAGGCAATTCATGGATGGATTTTGAAAAACAACATTGCTTTAGATGTTGTTTTGCAAAATTCTATTCTTGATTTTTATGTGAAGAAGGGGGAGATTGATTATGCTAAAAGAATTTTTGACATGATTGCTGATAAGAATACTGTGTCTTGGAATATAATGATTGGCTGTTGTATACATAGTGGTGACATTGATGGGGCTCTTGATTTGTTTACAAGGCTTTCCTCTAGAGATGTTGCCTCTTGGAATACAATTATATCAGGGCTAATACAACATGGCTGTGAAAATGCTGCATTAGAGCTTCTGTATGAGATGGTGAAGGTTCGAGCTTGCTTTGATCTCACAACATTTTCTATAGCGTTGGCATTGGTTTCGTCTTTGAAAAATCTGGAGCTCGGTAAGCAGATACATGGTCATTTGGTGAGAGTTGAATCATATGATAGCGAGTTTGTCGTTTCAGCACTTACTAATATGTATGGTAAATGTGGAGATATTGAGAATGCATCAATGGTTTTCAGACAAATGTCTAAATGTGTTGAGATCAAAAGAAGTTTCATTTGTAGCTCTGATGAATCAGCGTCAGACAATTTTTCCTGGAGCTCCATAGTTTCTGGATATGTCCAGAGTGGCAGATGGCGAGATGCTTTAAACATTTTCTGCAATATAGTTTCAGAAGGAATTAAGGTTGATAAATTTACCCTCACCAGCATTCTTCCAGCATGCACTCACTCTGGGATGTTGGAGCTTGGTCAGCAGATACATTCCTTAATTCAGAAAAGTGGATACAAACTAGATTTGACTTTATGCTCTTCTTTGATCGACATGTATGCTAAATGTGGAAGCTTAGATAGTGTTAGCTTGATGTTCAATCAAGCCAATGAGCGTAATGTTGTTGTATGGACTTCAATGATATCTGCATTTGCTTTACATGGACAAGGTAAGGAGGCAGTTAAGCTTTTCGAGTTGATGAGAAGCGATGGGATTCCTCCAAATGAGGTGACATTTGTTGGAGTTCTGAGTGCTTGCAGCCATGCTGGTCTGTTGAATGAAGGCCGCAAATATTTCAATTTGATGAGAGGAGTTTACAAAATTCAGCCTGTAACTGAACATTTCACCTGTATGGTCGATCTATTAGGTCGAGCTGGCTGCTTGGATGAGATAAAAAGCTTTATTAATGAGAATGGTATATCTCATCTGGGTTCTGTTTGGAGGGCATTTTTATCTGCTTGCCAAATTCATAAGAATGTTGAGATGGGGAATTTTGTTGCCGAGAGGCTGCGTCAGCTTGAACCATCAGATGCAGAACCTTACATCCTGCTGTCAAACATTTATGCTGCCAGTAACAGATGGGAAGAGTCAGCTAGAATTAGGAACACAATGCAGAAGAAAGGGATTAGAAAATTTCCTGGTCAATCTTGGATCCAATTGAACAAACAAATTCATACTTTTGGTATGGGAGACGAGTCACATCCACAAGCGGCTGAAATCCATTCTTTCTTGTATAAGTTAATCAGTAGGTTAAAGGAAATAGGTTATTCTGCTGATATAAGACCAGTTATGCAAGATGTTGAAGAAGAACAGAGGGAAATGTTTCTTTACTCTCATAGCGAGAAGCATGCTGTTGTGTATGGTATTATGAACACAACCAACGATAAGCCCATTCTGGTGATGAAGAATCTTCGAGTCTGTACTGACTGCCATAACTTTCTCAAGTTTACTTCTCAGCTCTTGGGCCGAGAAATCATTGTCAGAGATATTCGTAGGTTTCATCATTTCAAGCATGGCTTCTGCTCTTGTAAGGACTATTGGTGAATATGCACTGGTCGAGACATTGACTGGTCCATGTTGATTTTCTAGACGTGATGGTACTCATAGAACACATCCCTCTTGGCTGTCATATGATTGATCGAGTCTTAGGTTCCAGCAACTGTATGGGAAAAGAAATAGGGACCATGCGCTACGATTCCCAATTTCCTGACTCTTGCCATTGAGATTTCTCAGAAGCTCTTTGTACAGGTATATGATATAAGATTGTTCTTCTCAAGACTCCTTTTATTGACTTCTTTTAGCTATATTATTCTATGCTTTTGTCACCCTGGAGAAAGGTTGTTTGGAGGAGCCGTCGTGTTGTGCTGAGCTGTGAGATGTTATGCTTCCATCGAGTGGAAGCATTGCGATTAATGTTTATGTATGTTGGAGCTGTTCTGACTGACTATTAATTAACAGGTCACTGTGCTTAAACCTTTCCCGCCTCTTTTAAGATTTCCATTAGTGAGGATCTTGTTATCCTTTGTAATGAATAAAAAAATGGAGGGATATAATTGAGGCAGTTTTGAACTGTGCCTTTGTAATGACGCATAATTTTCAGACACTAAGTACCTCTCTATTCTTTGGAGCTGTGGATGTGATGTCTGCCATAATTTAAAAACTATATATTATTGACATAAAGCTAATCGTTGTTAGAGACCTTGCTTATGTATTCCCGTTTTGTTCCTGGTAGAGATTAGGTACAAGGTTGCTATAGATTCACTGGAGCCCCATCGAAAAAATTAAAAGACTTCATTATTAATAGTTCCAGTTACTTAGCCCCAAATGCTAAGCTGATTGGGCAGCTTTTGTCTTTGGTTAAAATCCTTACTGACTAAAGCTGTGGATTACTTGGCCCTACACAGTATATCTAACTTTCTATTTCTGCAGCTTTCTTTCTCAAATGTTAATGATGATTTGATGGTTTTCTTAATTTCTTTGGATCAATTTAAAATATCTTTTGGGGACGCAGGTTGATGATTTTTTTCTTTGGGGGCGGTGCTTGTTCTTTATGCGTGTAGTGGTGAATATCGGGACAATTAGCTAGGTTATGAGTCTACCTTAGTGCAAATTGGGTTTTGCTTAACTAAGGATAATCTACCTAGAAGAAAGATTTTTGACGTTTCAATCTTCTATTAGTACGTAGGGCTTCAGCGGGTAGATAAGAGGTGCATCATTTTCCTTGATGTTAATTATTCTAATTAGATCATCATTGCCCACTTTGAGATAAAGAAATACCGAAGGAGACTCATAAATACGTTATGTTGCTTATGATTCACTCTTGAAGGTGGAGTTCATACTAAGTAAACAATAGAGCACCAAATACGATAGAAGTTGATGGCTTTTCTCAGAAGAGAGGTAAAGGGAATTAAATAGATGTAGGAGCCCACCCTGCACAGCCCCAGAACTTGGACAATACTACATAAAGGGAGACATTTTATATGTGGTTAATACGATAACCTGTTTTGAGCCCCTAAATTTGACAGGAATGAGTAGTCTATGTGTCTATTTAAGTGTCAACTTCATAGGTTAGTTTAATTTACTAAAAGCAATGATCTTGATCAACTTCATAAATATTCCCTTTCCCTTCGTCTTTCTCACCAAACAAACATGGGGAGAAGGAAGGGGTTGTTGAGTTTTTTCATGCATAAAATTATGCTGACTTGATACCAAAGATACTAGCAGTTGCGGCCAATATATCAATCCCTTGCACATCTGTCCTTCCAATTAGTTTGCATTTTCTTTGACCATATAGATTGGTTTGTTTGGTCCTCTTCTCTCTCATAGCTGCCCTGTTGTTGAAGAGGAAGGAAATGAGAGATCGAATGGAAAGATTTGCAGTTCTTCCCTTCTCTATGGGTTGTGTTTCCCATGCTAGTGTGGCTGTTGTGGAACAGAGACCACGAAGATCAAAAGACCTTAAATCACCTTCCTTGAGTAGATATTACATCCGGCCCTCGTGTTTTCAATTGATGATCTTTTTAAATTTTGAGGTGTGTGATTTTTGTGTCCATTAATACTGTAGTGCCTGACCAGAATATTGTGCATGCAGGAAACCGAGAGGAAGATGAAGGAAGCTTCTGTGGTGATCAGAGCATGAAGCATTATTCGTCATCTAGATTTCTGACTCTTGCAAAGCCTAACATATCTACAGGAGTTAACAAGATAGTCAAGGGTTTCAAAAGCTTGTCTCAATTGTTCAGTAAGTAATAATTGTTCGATTTCTGATTTTTGTTACTAATTAACATAGGGTGGTTTTTCATCCATGTATCAATCATGAAAGTTTAATTTCCTTATAATCCATTTCCATGTATCAATTGTTCGCATATATCTAAAGGTCATGCTGCTATCTTATACAGCTTGATTTTGCGTGCTTATGACATATTATTGTAGTCTACGAGGATGAGATGGAAGGACTCGGGATGGAGATGGAGATAGGATGCCCGACGGACGTGAAGCATGTAACACACATAGGATGGGATGGCACTGCCAGTACCAACCCTGTCATGGGTTGGGACAATCTCATCGCCCCCGAACTCCTTTTTGATCCTGCTGATGCTTCTCTTTCCTTGAAAGAGTTTGAGCTTTATCGTCCGACAACAGCTGGTGCAGCAACTGAGTCACCACCGTCACCACCACCACAACAACAAGCCAAAGCTTCTTCCGGCAGCTTGATCGAGCTTAATACTGGTGTCGGTGGGTCTGTGAGCCTTACATAATTAGTAAAACATTAAAGGTCAATGAGTCCATGTTGCATGATGCTGAGTAACCTTTACTTGCTGGTTGGATTCTCTCTCTTTCCCCGTGCGTATGTTTGTGTATAAAATCATGGCAGCTTTTGTAATCATTTCTGCTATCAAATGGAATAGTAGATTATTGCTGTTACATTTGTATTTGACAAATGGCAATGATGTATGTAATTATACCTTTTTGCTTCGTTTGTAACGCATATAATTTATCCCTATCATATCATCACGGAATGAATGTATTTGTCATAGAGAAGCTCATAATAATTTGAGAGTTGGGGCTTGTTTGATACGGAGTGATAGGAATAAAAAAAAATTCCTATTTTATATCTTTTAGATCAATTATTTAATATAATAAAAATATTTTTAAAAAAATATCTATTTTAGATCAAATTAAAATTTAAAATAAATATTTATTTTAAAAAATTAAATTTTAATTATCCTATATAAAATTTAAAGATAATTTTTCTACTCCGGTTGCTCTCTAACCACTTGACTTGAGGGTGAAATTTCAACCCGGGGAACGAAAGGTAAAATTGCAAAATGGAGTATTTTATTCCTCCCTCTGAAGTATCTGAATAGCGAATAATTGAATATACATACATCGCAGTTACATACATACATTTTCTTCCATAATACAGTAGCTGGAACGATAATAATAATAATAGATCTCCATACAATTAAGTACAGCAACGTTACACAATTACTCCCTTAACCGCAATATTGATTACTTGATGTAGTAGGGAAGGTTAAGGACATAGAGGAGGAAATAAGCCCAAGTCACCCCAGAAATCCCACCAAAAAAGAAGCCTCCGGTAAAATTAGCCCAACCGTCAGCAGTCTGAAGTGGATCGGGCACCTTCTTCCGGCCGGTCAGAGTCAATGACGGTGCAGTTGACGGTTCACCTTCTTTAAAAGATGAAATACCATAGATTGTTAAACAAATGCTAAGAATGACTACTAATCCAGCAGCAGCTAATGAACCAGCAGCACCAGCTACTTCAGTGTTTCTTAATGGCCCTGCTTTTACGAATGGACCTACGAGGAGGAATCCATGGGCTAAACCAACTTCAACTCCTCTTAGAAGTGGACTTACTGCTGTTCTGTATGCTGGAAGGTTTGAGAGGTACCACGCGATTAATGGGCTTGATGTTACTGGCGTTTCTAGACTGCCGATGAATGGATCCCCGTTTAGTGGCTGGATTACTTGAAAAGTAGCAGGCTGCAAAACCCCGAGGACAGGGATAATTTATTTTAGACTAGTGTATTTGAATTTGATATCTTTACATATCCAAATTATTTAAATATACGTCTAGCCTAAAATATGTAACATAAAAAAAAAGTAAAATTATTAATCCAGACGATCATGCTCAGTTTCTGAGAAGAGTTATAAAAAAATTCAATCAAGCATTTCAATTACCTTTTCGGATTGAATAGCTTTGATGGTAAATGATGAGTATCCTCTTGATCTGGAAGGGAAGGTTCTCAAAGCAGGGCCAGAGATGCCCTTAGGAGCGAGAAGAGTTCTAGTATTTGTGGATGAACAAGTGAAGCTGCTCTTCAATTGGCTGGCCATTGGTGATGCTGCTATTGTCATGCTTTCTTTCTTTCTCCTACCCACAAAACTAGCTAATGTGTTGTTAGAGAGAACATGCAGGGGATAGGAAGAGGCAGTTGAAGAGACAAATGGGCAAGTTAAAGATTTGGAGAGAGAAAGAAATATCAGATTGGTGGTGGCGATGGTAACGGGGTATTATCCGAGGAAATTGGATTCTCATGGCTGTGGTTTAGTTCCCCTGATTCCTGATTGGTTGGTCCTTGACATGAACCTTATCCGCTTCTATCTTCGCATTGCTAGTACATTACCCACTGTCCCTCTTGTGCGAGAATCGGGCCATTTGAATCCATTTATAGTAATGGGCTTTGGTCGGCGCCGACGCAAAATCCGCAAAGTGTCATATCGGCATGTATACTTGCATTGGACTATGTTCTTAATCCAATCTCGTCTAATCCTATAAAGAAATGTATTTTATGATTATTATGATGATTACTGATATTTGAAATATGACTAATATGATCTTCTAAAGTTTTAAAAATAAGTTAAACGAGAATTAACATAGCCTTAGGGCTTGTTATCTTCATTTTTTTTGTCTCATATGATAAAATTAGTGAGCTATATTTAATGTGTGGTCATATTTAAAAGCTAGAATACTTGTTTATTTGTATTGCCTTTATTCTTTAGCTAGGTTATTCTTCACACTACTTTTTCATTTGCACATCTATATAATTTGTGAGGAATTCTCTTAATAACCACAACACTCTTTTAATACCAATTTTAAGAGGTGTGTGTATTTAACATCCTTAGAGTGATTTTTGGTGAATTAGAAAATATAAGTAGGCTAAGTTGTAAATCATTCTCAACATAGTTATCAGGATAGTGGTTTCATAAGCATAGAGTGAGAAGATCATCAATATCACATAAAGGGAATTTCAAAATCTAAAAGAGAAGATATTTTGGTAGTGGATGAAGAGAAATCTTATTGGGTTGTCTTAAAATACTATAAATTGTGTGTCAACTTTGTCATTTACATTCCAATAACCCTATTTACCCGTAGGGATCTTTCAATTGGTATTAAAGTTTGGTATCTCCTAAGATTATAATAATTTGAGGTGAAATGATCATACAAAGGGATGGTTTAATTAGTCTTAGTGAAGGTATCTTCACAACTAAACCACCATTGTTCAATGATGAGGAGTTCACATATTGGAAGAAACTAATAATGTTCTTCATCAAATCTCAAGACTATAATGTATGGTTGATCATTACCAATGGACTAATCAATATCATAAATGAGGTAAATGGAATGAGAAGAAGTCAAATCTAGCAGCAAAAACCAAAAAAAAAAAGGAGTTGGCATGAGCACAGGTAAGGGAACAACAGTGCCTACCCTAGGCAAACTTTCCCTCAATTTTGAGCAAAAAAGTCAAGAGTGACAAAGTTGTATGGCTTGATCGTGTTAGACATGCATGGTTGTGCCAATATTTTATTTTCTTCATGTCAAGAGAGAAAAACACTCATGACTTAAACCATGCCTCTACTGCACGCCTGTGGCTCCCATAGACCCCTTCTCTTGTGAGAAAAAATCATGTACAGTTGATCTATGCCAACTACGCCTGTCTGTGCTAGTGCTATTATTTCTTCAAAAATCAACCACACCTACTCAAACCCCTTCACTTCCTATTTTAACTTCAGCTCTCCATATGCAAGATCCTATAATCAAGCCCTATACCCATGTTCTCCTACCTCTAGATAACCCCACGCCACCATTTCTACACCTTCGTGCCACCATTTCCCTCCTCCATCCATTACACCACCATTTCATCATCTTCACCAATGCACCAGTCTACCATTCTCACTACCGTTCATCTGTCACCATCATTCTCTCACACCACTTCAACATGAACAACCACTAACCACCTTCGTAGCACTACACACACCACCTATATTTTCCTATTTTTTCACCACTAGATGCCTAAGCATAGGAGTAATATTCCTTTCATGGGTGATGCACGACCATTTAATTTTTAAGTTTGATTTCTTAGATCTCTTTATCTATTTTTTTTTTTTTACATTATGTCATGGTATTCATTGTTTCAATTGTTAATTATGGTTTGATATTGGATTTCCATTATAATACCTAACCAATTGATTGAATTTTCTATAAAATGCTTCAATTTTTATCTAACTTCAAGTGTGAAACTAACTTGTGCTATCATTAACTTTGATAAATGCTCATCTGATATATCTCCCTTTTAGTAGGTTAAGCATCACTATGGTACCACTAAAATGTACCTAGACTAGCAAAACTGGAGATAAAAGTGAAGTATCACAAAGACCACCACCAAAACCACACAATCATCTAATCCCCACAACATTGTCTTTGCCAACTCATCTCACAAGAACCACTATAATTTCCTTACCTCAAGAGGCGGTTTAGCTCATTTTTTTGCAGATGAGTATAACACAAGTATAAGTCTCACTATTGAGGTCCTCAGCTTGTTTAACTTTGATAGGGTCAGAGAGATATTTTCTTTTAGAATATTTAACAAGTCTCATCATTTATCTCTGCAAAATTTTCATGATATACTTTGTTATCATCACATTAGACAGACTGCCTAAGATAATCCCAAAATATGGGATCTACTGGAATTTTGGGCATAAGTCTCTCTGCCCAGAAGGCCCTTAATCCTTTTATCAAGCACCATACTAAGGAGTCTTTTATCTATAACCCAGCCTTGAATTATGTCCAACGGTTCCTAGAGACGACATTCTTTGGAAGGGGTGAGAGCTAAGAAAATGTGCATAAGTTAGAGCTCTTTACTTTAATTTGCACGATTCAGGATGTTTCTCTTGATGGAGGTTGCCTCCTGGAATATCATTTGAGTAACTTTAGGAATAGCTTGAAAGAAGGCATTTTAGTAGGGGGGATTATCATATATATTGCCCCGACGATTTGGGTATGACCTAGAACGTATCCCAATTTACTTGCTTAAAGCGTTCCTAGGGTTAACCGCTTGGACAAACATGAATATGGTTGTTAGGGATGGGTTGCAATGTAAATTGGTATATAATGAAGAGGTGTGATATACATTACCTGATAGAGCTTCAACTACCATGATTGATAACATACACACAAATTAGCTACCATCTACTACCACACCTCGCCCTAATCAGGCTACCTCTCAACTTATAGAGATGCATCCTGACTTTACCATTGACCTACCTAGCTCACCATTACTTTCTCTTCTAGTAACTCCATCACTTGGCACTAACACATGCCATTCCACTTCTAGCACCTTAAGGGTGCTCAATTTGTGCAGATCAATGCATGATTCCATACACTTGAAGTCCACATTTCTAGTCTCTAGGATTATGTAGCTCTAGTAGATCAAATGAACACCATGATACATCATATTCATACATGACACCTTAAGCACAGTTACCCACTAGCATTGCCACCACAATGAGCGCATTTATTTACCTTTCCATGTTGTTCCCTTCGCAAATTGAGGACCTTTATCCTTTAAAAATGAAGGTGTTTGTTACCATTTCCATTTCTACTATATTTATTTATCTTATTTTCTTTTAGTTTCTTTTGTTTTTAGTGTGTTCTATAGTTGAAAAAATTGGTAAAAATAGGTTAATGATGAAAAAATGATAGAGTTCTCTACATAGATTAATAATTCATTAGTGAGACCTATAGATTGTGAGTGGGTATAATAAAAAAGACCTTCAAACTACTTTTTAGCGTGAAATCTCCAATTTATAGACTTACAAACCACTTATTATTTTAGCAATCTAGTGGCTTATCTTCGATGATTTATCCATCTAGACCAAGACATAGGAAATAGAGTTGGTACCATTAGAACCAGTGAGATATTGAGCCTTATAAGTTGTCCATATTTTACACAATATCACTATTTTCTAATCGTGTGTATTCTCCTCTGATGTGTAAAACTATAACTTGCATTGTTTCTCTTTAAGGCCACATATGACTTATACATGCATTAACACGATTGAAGCATAAGTTTTTTTTTCATAGCTACATTAACCAAACTACCTACCAAATGGCATTTTTTTTCACTTAACCCCTTTGAGCTAATTACCTATTATTTTAATTTAAATCCTATAATTGGTAACCATTAATCCCAAGTTATTGCCTTACCATTGTCCAAAACTAGGGATGATTACTCTTGAATGTATTTAGCATAGTTATATCAAAAATAAGCATGGAGGTGTGATGAAGAGGTGTGTGGTAGGGATTGTGTTATGCAAATGATATAATTAAAGATTTTTTTAATAAATAAATAAATAAAAGATGAAAGTGTTGGAACAATTGAACACTCAAGTTTTTGCGGGTAAGAAGAATTAGTAGAAAACCTTGGTTAATGTTTCTAAATTGTGTTAGTGCATTATTGATCTCAAATTTTGAGATATATTCTTATATATTGCTCCATTTTTTTATCATTAGCTATAATCCTAGACTTACCCTACCTTTTATCCTAGCCCCATTACAACTTTAATAAGACCTCATGATTTTTTCTTTGCATAACATCTTTGAGTGGTAGTAAATGAGATTATGTGCAAGAATATGGTCAATCATTGTCAGTATGGAGAACTTTGAGCAAAATGATTACATTCTTAAAACACGAGTGTAGAGAGCCTATATATCCTTATAGGAAGGAAGTTTACATCTTTAAGTAAACTTTGTCTCATAAGGATATGCATCTACATGATTCTAAATCATCTTAGAGTGCCATAATAATACTAATTTGAGAGTCAGAACTTAAGGTTGTTCACAACTTTATTTGTGTTTTCTTATGATTAATGCTTGCAATATAGGTAGGTCTTGTGAACGTATGTCCTGTTCGCTTAGTATATTTTTATCACGTAATTCATTGATCCTCGTTCCCTTAATTTTCTCTCTCTCTCTCTCTCTCTCTTCTTCCTTTTCTATTTTTCTATTCTTAGTTTGCTTGCAGACAAGCAATGGGTAAGCATAGGAGGTTGATAAACCAATTATTTTCTATATTTCTACCTTGACTTTCCTCTATTTTGTAACCTTGTTGCATATGATTTATTAACTTTATGGTAGTTTAAGTCTCTTGTTCTATTTGTTGCTCTCTTGGTATTTTTTTCCAAGGATTTGTACAAAAATGCATAAATCCAAGGAAGGAGAGCACGTATTCTAAATAAAGACTCTATATGAAAGGCATTAAAAGAATAGGAACCAATCACACATGCATAGGGAGAGGGAAGGAAGGATAAGGAGTCAAAATGAAGATGAAAGTATCACATTTTGGTCAACGCAATAGTTGTGCATGATTCAATGCATTAGTGTAGCACAATTGTGTACCAAAGGTGAAGAAAAACAATAAAAGGTCAAAGAGGAGGAAGCGACATGGGTACCCACGCAAGATCAGAACAACAACATCCATTTACTTGCTAGAAAGAGTATCAAAGATGCATGGTCCAACCAGGCACGGTTGTGCAACAAGTGGTTACCACATAATTAAATACACTATCATCTCATATCTTTTGATTTAATCATTGCTTTTGCATGATGGAAAGAAGAATTTTCTTTTCTCCTTTTGTCGTCAAGCTAAAAATCCATCTTTATACCTTGTATTCTCTCATTCAAATATTAGTCTTAGCCTTAATTTTAATTCATGTATGTACCTTTAACATTCAAATTTTAGAGTTCTTAATCTGCGGTTCTATCTTTCTCTTTTTATTCACTATATCTCATGTTAATTTTGTTACTGCATTTTAATTCTCGCACTTTATTGTAATTATAAGTGAGTAGATATCTCTTCTAGGATTAAGTTAGGTTTGCTTAGGTATAATGATGATAAATTAATGTGTGTGTTGTATTTATAGTTCTTATGTGTTGTTTCTCATGTTAAAAATCACAATCATGAGTAAGGCTTGACCGAATTTGACTCATCTAAATATTTACTATATCTAAAAGGTTGAAATCAATGTTAGAACTTAATATATGAATTTAAGGCCAATACTCGACAAATGTTGGGTTTAAGGCCAAAATAACTCAAACATGAATATTAGACATGTCCAACACCTAATCTAAAGCTGGAGCAAAACCAACCAAAGCGGAAGAGATATATTTTATTATAATATAAAAATGTTTACAACACTTAATGTTCCCAAAAAATGTAATAAAAAAGCTAGCGGAACGTAACGAACATTAGATAGCCCTAAGCACTCTAGCCCAACCCAAAGCTGCCAGCAAAATGTGCAACAAACTTGAAAGTGATATTATCAATTTGACTTTCTTATACTAAGTAAATCATAACACCTAGTAAGATATAACATGTTCATATTGTACATAATCACATAACAACGAGAATCATGCATAAAACATATAATCACATGCAATATCAACATAAGAAGTTGAAAAAATTTCCTCAAATCCATATGGAATAACAACATTCAAGAGAAATCATGATTTTGTAATTCAACATACAATAAAAGTAAACCATGCCCTAACAAGGGTCTAACTCAAGATGACTTCAACAAATTTTCAAACTCTTGGTATTTATTTAATTAGAGAAAACAATTTTCCACTCTCCATTCCTAGTTTTCTATAAAAAAAATAATAAAATAGGTTTCCATAAAAAATTAGAAAAGTGTGTTTATTTATCTAAATTACGAAGTTATCATGTAATTTTAAAATTTTGAAAACATGTTTATTTTCTTCTAAATTGGACGATTATAATATAAATTATAATAATAATATAATTATTATTACCAATATTATACTTAAAAATAATATTAAGATTATTTTTAATAATAATAGTATATTTATTATTAATATTAATAATTATAATAATTATATTTTTAATAAAAATAATAATAGTATTTATAATAATAATGATAAAAATAATATTAAAATTAAAGTTCATAATAATATCACTAGTAGTAATGAAAATAATAATAATAACATTATTAGTATGTTAATATTAAGAATAGTTATGATTATCATAAGATTTATTAAACTAATTATATTAATATAAATTATAGTAATTATGATATTAATGTTATTATTAAAAATAATAATTAATAATATTATTATGAAAATATTTTAATATTACTATTATGTATAGGTGTAACAATATTATTATTTATGTAAGTAATAATGAAATTAATATTGTTAGTACTATTATTATTATTATGTTTGCTAATAATATAAATAATTATTTTTAATAATAATGACATTAATAATAAAAAATAATAATGTTATTACTATTAGAAATATGTATAAAATATGAAACATTAACATTAATAATAGTGTTATTATTAATACTAATTAAATTAATGATAATTTTAAAATTGTTATAGTTATTATTACTGCTAATGTTATTAATATTCATAATAATAATAATAATATTATTACTAACTTTACAATTAATATTATTAGTAATTACTAATTAATATTAATAATAGTGATATTTTTAATTTTAATAATAAATGGCATATTTTTTGAATATGAATATTATTTAATAATATTATTAATATTAAAATTAGTAATATTAATATTAATATTAATGCTAATAATAATAATAATTTAATTTTAATAATATTAATATTAATAAAAATAATAATATTACTTATAATAATAATAATAATAACAATAATAATAATGGTGTCATTAGTATTATTTTTATTAATATTAGTGTTTATAAATATTAATTAAATTAATAATAATAGATGGAAAACATAAAGAAAATAATGACATACATTTATGTAGAAAACTTCAAAAAACATGGTATATGCTGTTTTTTAGTTTTCTTCACAAAGTTGGATAACAAAGCTTATGAACATGTTTTCTAATTATTTTCCCTAACTAAACACAATTCAAGAGGTACTAAGGTGTTTTTATATTCCAAATCAAAAATCAAGAAGATTCAAATCTTGATAATAATACAATATCATAATCCAAGACACTAGTCCCAAGAAGGAATCAACAAATTGAATAACTAACATCCATGACAACAAGTTATGAAAGTCACACGACACAATTTATGTATATACAACCTTGACAATTGAGTCCTTAAGTACATGTGCCTCTTATAAGATTTGTGAATCCCTATAAGAATAAATGAGTCATTTGACATAAATTTCCAATTATTCACTAAAGGGCCTATTCTGAGGCACAAGATCACTTTCCATACTCAAATAATTCTCTTTAAATGATTAATATCTTATTCAATCTCAATATTATTATTCTAAGGATATCAAGATCCATCAATCTGAATCAAACCAAAGGGCTATAAAGGTCATAACAACAATGCCAACTATCCAAACAAATCAAAGGACCTCAAGGGTCACTACAACTCAAAACCATCTAGGCATATTATTATGCATCATTTCATAGCCTAAAAAATTTTACCAAATCAAATAAACTCAATATTTCCCTAACCTTTTATTTCCAATAATACAGAGGTCTAACATCAAGTCAAATCAAAAGCACATACTAATGTTAACAAAAACCTAACTAAAAACAAAATAATACCATATGATCAACATACATAACCCAAGGCCAACTCTTAGTCAACTCATAGAATTAACCTCCTAAAAGTCAACAGAATTAGCCTCAAGAGACTAGTTAAATGGTCTTACTAACTAGTTCATTGGTTTAAGACCCTCAACAACAAGCATATCAGCAAAAATAAGGTGACTAGCCGACTAGTAGAAAAAGACTAGTTGATTGGCAATACTAAAAAACATCAAGCAAGTAAAAGTGACAGCTAACCAAAACTTAACCAATACATCCTAGAATGCTCTTGTATAATTAAAACATATATAAGGCATAATTAATCACTGAAATCATGTAGAGTCATGCTTGATAAACAATACATAATATTTTTCATCTTAAATTCATCATAATCATGCTCAACAAAATACTTAACATAAATTCAATGTTGTTACATTACAACAAATCATCAACCAAAGTTACCCCCTTGGTTTGCACCCATACCCATTCTATTCCAATATAGTTTAATGTGATCACGATATAGCTATTCCCATCTAGAAATACTCGGATCAACATGTTCATACCACTAATTAGATATAGGTGGTAACATTGTGTTTTCCATCAAGGCTAACCACTAGCATATAAAGTATCATAACATGTAACACTCCCATTTTTAGGACTTCAAAATTTATTTTAATAAGTTAACTGTGGAAGCTAAATTAGTAAAAAGAGTGCTACTACTACATTTGGTCCAAGTCTCGCTTCCTCTACCATTCTCATACCAATTACTAAAGCTAAAATACTGCTCTACTTAAATTAATGATACAATTATACAAACTAGAATAGAATTTTGAAAGTAGATTAATGTCATTATGATAATACAAACGGGCGATGATTAAAAAAATACAATCAAAAGAAAATACAAAAGGGCATAAGAGTCTAATAATATCCAAATAAAAAGATGCTAGGTAGGACACCAGATAGTCCTAAGTCTCAACCCAAAATACTAGCATTCAACTGATCTCACAAGCTAACTTGTAGAGACCATTTCCCATTGCATAAGTAGGGGTCCATGAAAAAGAACCCACCAGTATAACAATATTAATTAACCCATTATATGAAAGCAATATGAAAAGCTCACATGGAACACATATAAGGCATCGTAACACAATATGGTATAAAAATATTAAAACATACATGCGATAACCCAAAATATAGTAATCATATTAGATGAATAATTACATCAAAGCCAAAAATTGCTCATGCTCGTTCATTTAGAATATAATAAAACTTCCCATCCAAGCATCCAAGGGATGATCTATGGAGTAATGATTACAACCAATATCAACCCAATAACCATAGCCTTCACAATATATCTTATATCTCAACATAAATACCAATAAATTCCACAATACCACAAGTAGATACAAATGCTACTACTAAATCATAGGTAGGCATGAAGGCTACTATTAAACCACATGTAGGTATGAAGGCTACTAATGAGTCACATGCAAGCACAAAGGCTGCTACTAAACTAATATAATAGTCATTTTAACTACCGATAATTATTTTTATTTTTATTTACTTGAGGAAAAGTCATATCAATACAGAGACACTAATGTACACCAATCATATCGATGCACCAAGGTAACACAATATCGTACCGACTATCACCCATAGACACTAATGTACTCTAGTCGTATTAGCACACAAAGTTAGCACTGTACCTTATTAACAATGATACCTAATCTATAAGTATGCATATTCTTTATAAGTCTACAGAGCTAAATAGAGTAAGATATAACACTTGGTTGGGGCACTAAGATACACTAGCAAAAATCAATAACTAAATATGGGCTAAACCACATTTTTAGGGTAGTGATCTCTAAAAAGATACTATTCCTAATATTGAGATCTCTTACTTTAAATATCAGTATTTTATTCAGGTGACTGTGAAATCACATAATACATAATTAGATCCAATATCCATACTTAACTATTATTACTTGTTTTCAATCATTCACGACAATCATAATTAAAGTTAATACTAAGGTTAAAGTGATAATTTACCATGGTTGTCCTATGCTCAATTATTCACATTTAGGCTTATTAGGCTGAAAATGACCAAAATTCCCTTGAGACCATAATTGTCCTATTATTATCCATTTTATATATTAATTCCATTTTATTTGATAATTTGTTTTGAAAAAGGTTAAAATACAATAATTAAATTATTTAACATGCCAATAAATTACTAGACATGCCAAATGACTATTTTACCCTTACACATGATTTAGCACGTTAAATCCTAACATATGTTTCTAAAAAATAAAATCCCATACTTCCATACTCAATAATAAATGATAAATATTATGCATTTTTATTGAAATAAATATCATGATACACTAAAAAAAACTAAAATACCCCTACGGCATACAATAATAATAAGCATGCTAAAAATATGCCTACGCATGTTCAAGATATCATATTAGACATACATAACTTAAGTAATTTATTTCTGGCATTAAACCCATCTTAACATGGTTTCATACATATGATACTTTATACAAATCATCGTGTTCTATTTTACTAAATTTCATGCTAATATTATTGAACAAATAATTACAACATAATAAACATGCTTAACATAATTTATACATCAAAATCCTAATGTGTTATCATGGGATATTTAATATTTTAGTGAAGTATGAAGATTACAAAGTAACAAACATGCTTAACACTGTTTACACATCAAAAATATAATGTGATATCATGCAATGTATGACATTTTAGTAGATTTAGAGTGTAAGGATTACCTAATTTTCTACAAAAGTACAAAATATAAGCAACCTACTAAAAAAGGCTCCACAAATCAACCTCTTTTACCTAAAAACAATACCAACATTAACCATATTAATATCTAACCCATAAAATAATAATTTTTATAAATTTATTTATCAAGTGAAATTACCCTTAATTCCACAAAAGGAGAAAAGGGTTGGTGCATAGAGTTTCGATGCTTTTAAGGGGGAGTTTGTAGCATGAAGGTTCGATACTAAGAGGAGGGTTGGTGCATGAGGAAGTCACACAACAAGGGGTTTGGTTGTGATGGATAGTGCTACGAGGAGGGAGTAGCGTGAGGAGGGTGGTCAAGGGAGGTGAGATAAATGTGGGAGAAGGTTGATGGTTGTAAAGGCAGCTTACACCATATAGGAGGTGGTAGCATGAGGCTACAACATGGCTAGAAGAGGTGAAGCAGTGGAGGTTGGTGTAACATAGGCAAGTAGGAGATAGGCAACAATGGGTGATGGTGAATGCCTAGGGGTTCTATAAATAAGGGTGGATGGGTGGTGAAGGCTTAGTAGAAGAAAAGTAGAGGGATGTGTGGTGGAGTTAGTGGTTTTTGGTGATGAGACGATGTGATTTAGTATGGTGATGGTTGATAGTAGTGGATAAAAGAAACTATAATAGGTATGGTGAGGACGAAGAAGAAAATGGTGTGGCTCAGGTGTTGGCTAGAATTTGAATAAATATAAAATGAAGGAGTGGAGCATATATATATATACAGACTAATGAATGTAAGTTAGAGATGAGAGTAGTGTTTGCCAAGAGGTGGGAGGGATGGGTGCAGGGGCTAGGTGTACTTAGGCGGGTAAAGGCCAATGTAAAAAGTTGGTAGAGGTGCACGGGTGGTAGAGGCATGTTTGGATTTAGGAAGGGAAAAGGAAAAGACAAGGGTGGTGCATGTAAGGATGGGTCTACATGGCCGGAAATGGAAAGGGGGATGTTAGCCTAGTTAGGGAGGAAGAAAAGAAAAAGGAAAAGGAAAAAGAAAAGAAAATAAATTTAGGGTTAGGATTAAGGAATTAGGGTAAAATTAATTTATCCAAGGTTAGAGTACTCAATTAGAAAAAATAAATCTGGTAAAAATTAACTAGTTTAAGTTGGGTTTAATAAAAAGGAAAATATAAAATAATTGGGGTAATTTATTTTAAGATTTATCTAGGTTATAGATCAAGGATTAAAAAAGATAATTAATATAAGGTATAAGAGTTAGGTTTCAAATAAAAGGATAAACAACTAAAAATAAATGTTATGAAATTTTGGAGTGTTACATACCATGAGTATGATTAATATATAGTATAATGAAAACTATATGTAATATTAGTATGAATAAGCGACACAATGATATATAGTGCAAAAAATTGTTGACACTTAATGTGGTAATTGTTGACCTCCTAGGTTAATCAATGTCTTAAACCTTGTAATGATGATAACAAATGAGTTAGCATGGTTGTCTGAGTGTGCATGAACTATGATTGATTACAGAGAATTCAATACAGATTTCTCAAATACTTTATCAAGTGCAACATTTAAAAGAGAAATTAAGTTTCAAAGCACAAGAGGAGACTACATCAAGATAACCAAGATTTCAAGATATATATATATATATATATATATTTCATGTCTTAGGTTATCTTGTGAAGTAGTCTATGTAAAATACTTTTGATTTTATTCTCTTCGGATGTTTTAAAATCCTCCTTAAAACTAATTTGATGAAAACTCCTTATTGATTTTAATCCCAAAACCTTTTAAAAAATGTTTTCGAATATATTATTATTCAGTCAGAACCAATTGATTGGTCTCAAGACTAATTGACTAGTTTGATTCAAACCCAAGGTATTAAATGTATAAAAACTCAAATAGATCAATTGGTTTAGAAACTTATATCTTGGTTGTAAAATTTATCGACTAATTTGACTAACCAAATCATGGGTTTTGCTTATGCAGAAATCCATTTGGTATCTATTTGAACACTTCAACTAATTGATAAAATCAATTGACTAGTTTAGAAACCAATCGAATTGTTTGACTAATTACTATATGGGTTTTGTTCTAATAGAAACCCATTTGGTCTTTGTTTAAACACTTTTACTAGTTGATAAAACCGATCAACTAGTACAGAAAATGATCAAGTGGATTCACTAGCCAATCCATAGGTTTTACTCTTGTAGAAACCCATGTCTTATTTATTTGATTACTTTGATTGGTTTCATAAAACCAATTAAATGGTTCTTAAACTGATTGAATGGTTTGACCAACCAATCTAAGGGTTGAGACAAAGTGTAAAATGGTTTTGCTCTGGGACTAAACCAACCGCCTAGTTTACTAAACCATTCAATTGTTAATACATGTTCGTAGGACCAAATGTGTATGGCACAAAAGTGACCGGTTTCAACAACTGATTGATTGGTTGTGCAACATTAAAATTTTCTGTAACACCCCCAAAATTTACTAATAAGAAATTTTGTTTTTAAAAGTTATGTGTAGAGGCGAATGTAGTAAAATTTAGAGTGTTACCGCCATACTTAGTACCAGATTGGTTTTCCTCCATCATTCCAATACCAAAAGTTATGGCTAAAAACTTACATGACCTAAATTCAAAATATATTTATAAAATATAGTAGCGCAATAGTTAAATTACAAGAAATACAATCCACTAATTGCAGTTACAAAGTAGAGTCAGTGGAAAGAAAAATATAAAAGATTTAAGGAGAATACAAAAATCTTCTCGGATAGTCCTATGCTCTTGACCAATGAGTAATCTTGAATAACGCTTGCGAGCTAACCTGCAAAAGCCTCTACCTATTGAATAAGTAGGTGCCCAAGAAATAAATCCTTCAGTACTATGGTACTGAGTAACCCATTATATTAGACTAATGTGTAAAGCCCGCATGCAATGCATCAAGTGCAACACATCAACACATGAACATGGAATTATACGTATATAAGCATAAATGTAATAATCATTCAGATAGCCACATGTATCAAGAACATACACCACCAGTGCTCATTCACTTAGAATGATAGAACTTACCAATGGAGCATCCAAGCGATTCTATTTGTGGTATAATTAGATAACCAACATCATACTCAACTATACACCATCCACTCAAATCATAAACAGGCTCATAGACCCATCAATAAAATACCATACACAATCCATCCCATTAAGCACAAAGGTTGATACTAAATCATAGGTAGGCTCAAGGCTACTACCAAAACTCAGGTAAACTCAAGGGCTATTATTGATACATAGGTAGGCTCATATTAGTTCATTTATTATTATTTGGACTCAATCCATTAATGTCATAATTAGTTATCTCTCAAATTATATCTACGTGGGTTCGAGGATCCCACTATTTTTACAAGTGGACCGCTAAATATAATACAATTCAAGGTAGAATGCTCCTGACCACTATTCTCACTATTAGATAGGTAAACATGATACAATCTAGGACAAAATGCTCCTAATCACAATTCTCACCAGTGGACTAGTAAATATAATACAATCCGGGACAAAACGCTCCTAACCACTATTCTTAACGGTGGATCCATAAATATAATACACATGGTCCCAACCCATGTGGTATTCCGCTATAAGTAATTAGTGTCTTTCCACTTATTTATCACATAATTCCATTTTATTTACTTGAGGGGGAGATCATGAACCTAGATACATGAAAGCGCACTGGTCATACTGGCATATTAGGGCATTATAGTATCCTATTGACTATCAACCCAAGGATACAAAGGTACCCTGGTCGCACTGGTGCACGAAGGAGCATAGCACCCTACCGACAAAGATACTAATCCATAAGTATGTATACCCCCTACTTAGGTCTGTAAAGCTACATAGAGTAAGATGTAGGGTCTGGCTAAGGCACTAAGGCATGCCAACAAAATCTAGAATAATCGTGGGCTAGACTACATCTTTAGGGTAGCGACCCCTAAAGAGCCACAATTTCCGATCTCGAGGTCTTTCACTTTACATATTAATATTTTAATTAGGGTGACTATGAGAAGCACACATTAATCATGAACTTAAATAATTTTATTTGTTTCCAATATTATGAAGTAACCACAATTAGGATTATTGCTAATGTCAACAATAGAAGTCTATATCCTAGGTTCAAATATTCACACTTGGATACTTTATGTTAAAATGACCAAAATGCCTCTAGTGCTAAGGCTACCTCCTTACCAGTCATTTCTATCACAAATACCATTTGATTTCATCAACATGCCATAAAAAGAGTAACACACCATAATTAAATTATCGATCATGAAGAAACATACTAAATGACTATTTTACACATACAACCCAAACATGTACTTTTAGAACGACAAACACACATCCTTATGCTTAATCAACAATTAATACACTTCATGCATGTTCATGAGAATAACAACATAATATACTCCAATTTCCCAAGTTGCCCCTATACCATGCATATTCATTAGCATATTCATCATGGCACACTTCAAATTACCAAAATAACTCTGAGCCTATAATATTCATAATCATGCTTCAATAAATGATACTAAGGCAATAGCCCCTATTCTCATATATAACATCAATTTATACCGATCATGCATGTTTATTAGACTAATCACCATGTTACATGCAAAAATTACCAAAATGCCCATAAACCTTATATTATTGATGATCATGCTCAAATAAGTGGTACTAAGACAGTAAACCCATATTATCATATTTAACATTAATATATACTTATCATGCATGTTTATTAAACTGATCACCATATTACATGTAAAATTACCAAAATACCCCTAGACCATATTTTATTGAATATCATGCTTAAATAGGTGCTACTAAGATAATAAACCCATATTATCATGTTTAATAATATTTTATACTTATCATGCATGTTTGTTAAACTAACCACCATATTATATATAACATTACCAAAATGCCCCTGGGTCATTTAATATTAATAATAGTACCAAGTATGCATTACTAACACTACAAAACCCCTATTATTATTCTTAGCACCAAGTATTACTTACCGTGCATATTTATTTAGGTAACCTCAATTTCACACGCAAAATTACCAAAATTCCTCTAGGTTATAAAATATCGATAATTATGCCCAACCATGCATTGCTAACACCATAAACCCCTATTAATATATTTAGCACCGATTATTATTGATCATACATTTTGATTAAGGCAAACCCTATTTTATATGCAAAGTGACCAAAATGCCCCTAAAACATATAATATTATTATTCATGATGGAATATGTATTTTCAATGTCACAAACCCCTATTATCATTTTCAGCTGCAGGTAACACTTAGCATGTATTTTTATTAAGATAATCACCACCATATATCAAAATTACTAAAATACTCCTAGGCCATGAAATATTGATATTTCTACTAACACATATATTTATAATCCACCAAATCCCTATCTCCATTCTTAGCAACATATATAACACATTAGTCATCCTGATTAGGGTTATATATCATGATATGTCCAAATGACCAAATTACCCCTAGGATTTATAATAGTAATATTTTTACTACGAGTGTCTATCCATACTCCACCTAGTATTTTATATACACATAACATTCGCCATCAAACATTAGACCACTTATTAATCACCCTTTCATACATATCATAGCCTACACAAGATACATGCATTCTTTTTCCATTTTCCAAGACAACATGATAATTATGGGATTATTTGTAACACATTATATTTACACAAATCAAATGTCAAAAACCCTAATGTACTAACATGTGATAATCCAAATATTTTAGTGGGGTATAATGGTTACCTTATTTCCAGTAAAAACTAAAATTTGTCGGTATCCAGTTTAAAATGCTTAGACACTATTTAATAAAATTTTGTACCTAAAAATAATATCATGAATAAAATATTAATATTAGATAAATAAAATAATGATTTTTATTAAAAATATTTATTAATTATAATATTACCAAACTATCTTATACCTTAATAATATCTAAACATATATACCAAAAATCACAGTATAATTCACGTTGCACGAGTAGCATGAGCCATACAAGGTAGGTGAAATAGTTGAAGGGAAGGAAAAGGAAGAATGAGGGACTCAAGTAAAGGGTTTGAGGTAGGAGATGGGGGTGTTGGTGCTAGTTATTGGGTGTAGGGGTGAGGTAGGAGGTGGGTGGTAGTTGGAGGTTGTGCTGCGATGGCTTAGAGGTGGCAGAGATGGTGGTGGGGGCTGTAGGAGAAAGGTTCAGAGAAGGGAGGGAGAAGAGGAAGGAAGGAGAAGAAGATAAATAGTAGGGAGGGGTAAGGTGGCTTGGGTAAGGTGGTGTAGGGGGAAGGTCGAGGAGGTAGCAGGTAGTTGAGGAGAGGCTGCGGTGGTGGTCAAAAGGGAGGGGGAAGTAGTGGCTAAGGTTGGTGGGTGCAAGGGAGTTGAAGGGGAGAAGGAGAAAAGGGAAGGGTGAATGGTGATGGTTGCTCGGGGTGGTTCAAGGAGGAGGTAGGGTGGAGGAGATGGTGGCATGGTGGCTGGGTTAGGGGTGGAGAAGGCAGAGGCTGCTTCAAAAGGAAAAATAAGGCAGGAGAAAAAGGGAGAAAAAAAGAAGGGAAGATAGAGGAAGGAGAGTCGATCATGAAGGAGAATGAGGTAGGGAAGAAGAGAAGAAGGGGAAGAAAAAAAAGGAGGAGGAGAAGGAGGCGTGCAGGGTTAGGTGGGTGTAGGGAGGGAGGTTGTAGGCAGGGGCTATCATCGCAGGCAGGTGATAAGGACATGGGCAATCAAAAATGGAAGGGAGAAGCATGATGGGGAATGGAAGCAGGTGGATGTAGGGTTGAAAATGGCAAAGAAAGGGACAAGTAGAGGTGCAGGTTGGCAGAGGCACAGAGGTGTAAAGGAAGAAGAGGAAGAAGGGGAAGAATGCGTATGATGGGGGACGGGTTGTTTGGCTTGGGCGATGTGAACAGGGAGAAGGAAGAAGAAAGGAGGAAGGGCCATGCGGTTAAGGAAAGGAAAGAAGAGGGGTAGGTCGATAGATGTGGGAGAGAAAAAAAAAGGAAGAAGAGGCGAGGCTGGGCTGGCCCAAGGGGAAAGGAGAGAAAAGAAGAAAAAAGAAAGGAAGCCTGGACTGGTCTGGGCAGAAGAAGAAGAGAAGGAGAAAGGGAAGGGCTGGGCTAGCCCAAGAAAGAAGGACAAAAAGGAAAAAGAAGAAAAGGAAGAAAAAATAAAGAAAAATGAGAAAAAGGAAAGGAAATTATTTTTAGAGTTAGGGTTAGAATTTAAATTAAAATTAGCTATTAGAAAAAATATTGAATTAATTCATCCAAAAATTAATTTATTAATTTAAAAATAATAATTTTGGTAAAATTGTGGGTTTTGGGATTTATTTAAATAAAAGAGTAAGATAAAATGAAAAAATAATCACATTTATTTCTTAAATAATTTTATTTATTTTTGTAAGTAAAAGGTCCACAAAATAATTAAATTAATAATTTAAAGGTCAAATTATTCTAGATAAAAGGTTAAATATCTAAATTTTAGATTTTAAAATTTTTAGGTGTTATATTTTCACTTTAGGTATGAACATATTTCATTAATTGGTTTGAAGAATCAATCAATTGGTAAGGGCACCTGATCAATTAGTCAACATTAAATGCTAAAAAATATTCTCGTTACTAGCACAACATATATATGATATTTTACTCTAAAGACTGCACGATTGAACATATGTATAAATCGTATTTAAGAACATAAAAATAACTTTTGAGTTCTCATTAATTACACAAATAAAATCTTTACTCCTGCTTGCATTTAATTCCCAACTACTTACTTTCAAAGTCATCTCAAGTTGAGATATTTTCAAAATTATTTGTGCTTATTCTATTCAACTAGAAATTACTCTTTGATTGTAATATCTAATTCTTTCTAGCTAAATTACACTCACAAATTGTTCTTTCATTTTCATATTTGTATCATTTGAGACATACATTGTAATAAAATATAACTCTCCTAAAAACTCATCATATAAAGGTTGTTTGTCACCTAACATTTATAAGAACATCATTGGATTAGTAGATCCATAAACCTAAAGAGAATAACTAGGTTAACTTGTAAATCAGATCCTAAAAGGTAATTGAAATAATAGGCCCATAAACTAAGAGATGAGTGATTATCAATAAACACATTAGTGATTTAAAACCCAAAAGATAAATTTTTTTGGTAGTGGATGTAGAGGAATTTTATTCTCGAACCACTATATATTGTGTGTCAAATGTTTATTCTCTAATTTTCATTCTCAAAAAACCTTATTCACCCACTCTAGTGTTCTTTTAATAATGCTCTGATTAGACCATTGCTCATTAGGTGTAACTTTATGAGATAAATATGTAATTGACCCTAGATGACTCAAGCAAATGAATACTACGTTGTACATTATCATAAAGGAAAATCTAAAGTGAGGCTTCTGCCACCATTTCTCCATTGGAGATAATCCCTTCCAATGTATCAAGCATTGCATGTTTTTAGTGCTAGGGCCTACAAAAGTATACTTATATAACCCTTGATGAGTCACCAATTCCATATACATTGTAGCTTTAACATTTGACCATTCTTCTTCACTAACCAAGAGTTTCATTACAAATGCTCTAAACCTATAATTTCCATCACCCACAATATCACACTATGATTCTACCTATAGGAGCATCATTACCTTAATATTATAGGACCACAAGTAATTATGGATGAGTCATTGAGTCCTCCTATTACTATACATCTCACTGCAACTTCTTCCTCGATCCACTCAACCCGGGTAAGAGAGACCCCTACTAGAAGATGAAATACCACATCCTTGACTCGATCAACCTTGCTTTTTACGTGATTTAAATATAAGAACTTTTTTTATCCCGCTCTAATGGTTCCCTCATCGTGCTATTACTAAGGTAAACTTTGCTTTATTAAACATCTAGTTCTACCAAACTTATCATAGTGGGTTTGAGAATCTCATAGATGTGATAGCAAATGGTCAAGCACCATTTACATCTTATACTTAATGTTAGAAGCAAAGGGATGTATGGGTGGATCAATAATTAAATCATTAAAAGCAAACTTTCCTTCACTTGATCTAATCAAAGTAAAAGTCTTCCAGAATTTATGCACTATCTATATAGGAATGGGCAAGAATCTCATTTGTAATGAAATATCTCGTGTACACATGGTAGACTATGTGTCAACATGAAGTAACACTATCATCCCAAGGAGTTGGAACCAACCGTATTGAATTTATTGTTCTCCACTTCAATCAAGTCCAACGCTCTACAAAATACAACATATGTGAGCTCCTTGAATAATATGTAATCTATAGAGTAATGTAGAATAATAACCCATGATTGCTCTATATATTTTTTCACTTGATTAATTTATAGTCTTATCAATGTATTGATCATTGGGCATAATGTCTCAAAATTCATCTACGATGATAATATATATTTCTTTAGCTTTCCATGTTTATTTTCCACCCTACAATTAGAAACTCAAAATATAAGTAATGATTATTTAGTAATAAGTTAAATGGATTTGGATATTACAACAAAAAAAATTATATATATGTATGTATGTATGTATATGTATGTATATTGGTTTTATAAGTGCTAAAGTGAAGAATTTTGTCAACACACAAGGAATCAAAACTCGTATTATATGGATTCAACCAAATCTCTTATATATATTTTGTTAGATGTAGAAATCTTCCCCATTTGTCAAGCATAAGTAAAATCTCGTTATCATATGTCTCAATTGTAGTGGCCCTTAAATCTTCTTCTATCTACCTAGGAAACACTATTTTAATGTTACATTTTCCATCTTTTGTATAGCATGAGAGAGAGAGAACATTCTTACTAATATGCCATCTACATAAAAAGGGTTTTATATTAGGATAGACTTTGGCACTGCTTGTGTTAGTTTTAGTTTCCCATTAGTGATCACCATCTTTGGTTCATAGAATTCCATCATTCTCTTTACCTTATCAAGCACCGATTCAAATTTATCTTCCTTTTCCTTTATTATAAACTAAGATAAATGGTAAAATTTTTACCACTAGATGCACAACCAACTACCTCCAAGAAATGAATGTTGTACTTAGTGGTTTTATATATGCAATCCAAACAAATGACATATGGAAATACATGTAACAAAGTAATAGAATTTGGGTGCGTACATACAATATCACTAACCAAATCAGAGTCGGGCAATTGATGATACCATGAGTGATATTTGTTGGTTTCCATAAAATGCAATAATTGTTGAATTATTGTATGTCCCATCAAGCTCTACATCTTTAACTTATGTTTAGTATTATAGATTGTTCAAAGTGTTGTAATAGTATCCGCATCACCTTGTTTCAACTTGTTGATAATCTCCTTTGGTTTAACATTTATCCGGGTTAATTTATGCACCAACATGTGACAACCAAGTGAATGATCCGGTAAATACTTTCCTAAACTATGATTATGCGGACCACTTACTACCACTAGTATCCAACTATAGCAAGCATCTTTCCTTCCATATATTCTGAATTCACAACCATACTTTTTGGATCCGCTAGATTGAATACTTTCAAATTCAATGAAGATTGTCTTATATATGCACTACCTCTCTTATAATGTATCAAAATACTATACTTTTTCAACCTCTCCTTACCTAAAACCATATTATATGGCCTTCTAGTTTCTTTAACTCAATAAATTAATAACTTACTAATATTAAAAATCTTTTTCATAGCAAATAATCAACGCAAATCAGTATTAAATGGATGTTGAATATATAACTAATAAAAAAGATATGAAATTATAAGGAATAAATGCATACACAAATGAATAACAAAAATATACAAAAGGTGAGTTTTTAGGTAATTCACCCTCCAAAGTATAAGGTTAATGTGTGAATGATCCATCATAACTAATCCTTTGATGGACAAATAACCCATCATACTTACAGATAACCTTACCATCTTATAGGTAAATCACCTGTTAGCTTTACCCTCTGATGGGAAAATTATCCAAATGAAGTGGGTATATTTGGGTCACTTACCCATTGAGCCTAATTTTTTTTAAAAAGTATGCCTTACCATTATTTCGTCAAGCTCTTCCTCGCTAAAATAATCATTATGATTATTTTCTTCTTTCATAATTATTATATTAAATATTGAGAGAATTAAATGTTGAAGATTAATGGAGGAAAAAAAAGAGAAAGAGAGAAAAGTGAAGTAAAGAGAAGAGGAGTGGAGAAATAAAAAAGGTTAAAATGGCCAAACACAAAAATAATGGAGTTTTGAGGGGTGTGAAGTAGGAGTGTTCACAGATCAGATATCTGGTAAAAAGTTTCGAATATTTAAAATATCAGATACCCAAAGAAAAAAATTTGAATATCCCACACTTTGGATATCAAAAGTTTCAAATCGGATAACAAAAAATCTATCAGATATCCAAAATTTTCGAATATGCTACGAAAGAGAAATATCAGCCAAAAAGTCATTTGATAAAAAAATAATAAATTTATCCAATTTAAACCGATATTATCTAATTATTTAATTTAAGTCTTAAATTATATTATATTCAATTAGTAATTTTAAATTTTAGATAATATTTAAATATTAAATCAAAAATAATAATTAAAAAGTATATAATTTACTTACAATAAACACTCTCATTTTAAGTCATGTAGACACATATTCATTTTTATACACAAAACAATTTTATAAAAAAAATAAATAAATAGTATTTAGAGTATTTTTATATATAATTTATTGGATCGAATATTATTTGTAATTATTGGATCGAATATTCGATTTAGTTGATGCTTTATTGATTGGGTCAATTATTTGGTTTATAAAAAAAATGAATCGGCTAGTTTATTTTTTGGATAAGATCGGATCATTAGATATCAGATAACATAACTAATAGTAATTTAGGTGTACATAACATCCTAGGACAGAAAGAGGCTTTAACCAAGTACTATCTTGGGGTTGACTCTACACTTGGGACAAGGTCAAACATGGTCAAGGTTGGTCAAATATGCCTTTTGTTGAATTTTTAAAGGAAGAAAATCAATTAAATAAAATTTAATGAAATAAATATCAAATAAGCCTATAAAATTATGAAAATCTTGGAAGACACTTAAAATATTATTTTAAGAATTCTCTTCTTGAAATTTTTATGAGTAAATATATATGAAATATACCAATAATGGTAAAAAAATAGTTTATAGGTTGAATGTATAGAAATATACAAAAACATTTAAAAATTAATAAAACTATCTATATAACCAATTTAACTAACTTCTAACTTAAAAATATTCTCCCTTTTTTTATATAATTTTTGATTAGTTTATAAGACATTTTGAGCTAAAATTTTCAAAATCCAATTTAAAGGATAAAATTCAAAAGAAATAGTCAAAATAATTAAAAATTTTATATCTATATTTTAAATTATTTAGAACCCAAAAATTTCATTAGATACAAAATTAAAAATTCTAGCTGAAAAGGCCACACATATACGAATAGACAAGAAAGGTGTGCTTAAATGTTAATAATAAAAAAAATGTTATTGAAACCACATTATGGTTGTGCTTGGTATCGAGCAGTTTCAAGAGTGGATAAAGAATCTGGCTAAAAATAAAAGTTTTATCGATCAATTTGCTATTTGATGTGTTAGGTGTATTGTATAGAGGATTGATAAAAATAAATAGTTGATCTGGATGGGTTAAAAACTATTGACCTGCAGCCAAATTATATGTTATTTGATAATAAAGTCCCCCGAACAAGACTTATGGTTTGTTTTGGTACAAAGAACCTGGTTGGGGAATGAGAGAATAAATGCCGGTGAACCGTGTCTTCCTACTCTATGCTATTGAAATACCAACCTCGATCAAATATTCTCTTTTCATTTTTTCTTCCGTAGTTAACAGTAGTACTTGTCAGATTTGTCTGATATTATTCTCCATTTCTCCTTCCTCATTGGTGAGCTTTTTTCTCTTTGGGTACTGACGTCCCTACCAAGTAAGTACCACCCTACAAGTATATGACGGGGAGAGATGACACATAATAACCAATGTTAAAATATCAAATTACATTTTTTTTTATAAAAAAATGTATTTCTATATCTAATAAACTTAATACAGAGTATAATTCTATTGTAAAAGATAACGAGTTAATAAATAATTACAATAATATCTTCATATGTCATTTTATATACTCAAACACCAAACGATTAATAACTATTAATTAATTTTACCTAATAACTTTACATAAATAGTTAATGATACCATATAATAAAATTCACTATTGTAGTCTCCTATTAGCTAAATACTAATATAATGTGTTAACTGATGTTTGTTGACAACCAAAAAAATATTTTATTACCTTAGAAATAATAATATATCATAAAATAATATTTGGACGTAAAATATATTTATTGTAGAAATATGTTACAAAGTTCTGATAATTAGAATCGACTTAACCGACTTTACAAAACTAAAATTGAATAAACATAAAAAATCTTATAAATAACTTTAAAAATTATTTAATAATATAAAAACCAATATTTTTGATGTATAAAGATGAAACATTTAAATCAAAATAATTTAGAAAAGATTTCAAGATTTAACTCACATAATATAATAGTTTTTTATTAATTATAAATTAAAATTTCAAAAATTAATATAAAATTATTTATTAGTATATATCATACACACATCTAGTATATTTTATCCCATTGTACAAATTTTGTTTTTATTTTTATTTTTATCATCATAATGCTACTACCAAATATTAACGCGTTTGCCACCTACATAGTTTCCAATCACTTTATGCCCTAAAGTAATATTCAAGAGTGCACTTTCGGTTAATGGGCACACGAGAAAAAACCTAGATCTGGGATATGAGGTTGTAGTAGTTGAGTTATAACAGCTAGGAATACTTATGGACGGAATAGATATTTTATAGCCACTAAATAGACATTTTTTTAATAAAAAAAATAGATATTTAGATGATCAGATAATTGATAAAAAACTTAAATAATCTAAATTTTAAATTGAATCACAAGTAATCTATTAAATATCTAAAACTTACGATCAGACCAAAAATAATATATATTGGACAAGAAATATATAATTAATGAATAATAAATTAATTTAATTTGATTCAATTTGATGTAAATAGCAAAATAAAATGATAATACTACGTGATAATGACTTAAAATATATAATAATAATAATAATATAAAATATTATGGAAAAATGTAAGTTTTTAAAAATATATATGCATATTTGTATACAATTTTTTGAATCATATATTATTTGCATTTTTCATATCAGATATCTGATTTATTTATCTTTTTATTGATTAGATTGATTATTTGATCCAAAAAAATATCGGATTGATTATTTGATTTTTTTGAAACATATCGATTTGAATATCTAATTAATTTATTAAATATCGAATGACATTAACACCCTTAGTAACAAACTAGGACATATTCTTCTCAACTTATTTTAGAGCTTATCTGATAAGATTAGATAATATCAACAAAGTTTTAATAATAATAATATTAATTAATAATAATAATTATCATGATGATAGCATTAATAAAAATAATAGTAACACTAACAAGGAAAATTATAATTATGACATTAATAATAATGACAACTTACTATTTAGTTTAGATCAAAATAAGTTAGATAAGGTTAATTCAAATCAAATGAGACTATACCTATCAACAAAAATAACACAAGGATAACATGCCCTTAGAATATCTACAACAATAGACTAATAACCATTATTGATTTGATCGAGCTAAAAAAGTTTCCACAACAACAAATCAATAGACTCCTTAAAGAGAAATAGGAAAAAAATGATCCATCGAAATGAATGACACAAGTAGAAGAAGGAAAGGTAAGGGAAAGAAAGAGAAAGATAAATAAAAGGAAAAAAAATTAGGGTATGGACTAATAAATATATTATGTTTTATTATTACATCCGGGATTATTTTCGTAGAGGTACAACTAATTGAGGATATGGAGAAGATTCCTAAAAAAATAATTCATTGTTGGATATTTCCTCCCATCACCAAAGGTATCATTGTTATGATCATAGTAGTTCATAGGGTCATACTAGCTGGACTGAAGTATAGTTTAAAGAACTAAGATTTAACAATTTAATGGTTTTTTTATATATATTATTAAAGGACCTTGATGGATTTGTTGGTCATTATTTCAATGAAATATACATATTTATACATATTATACTCCTAAAACATACCAATATTTTTAATGATAAAATAGTATCTATACTTTTCTGATTTATATAAATTATCCAAAGTAATAAACACACATTATTTTATTTTTAATGGATACATATATTAAAAATGTTCTAACAAAAATATTTAAAACAATGAACTATACAACCAATAATATTATATATCTCGGTACATTTGTCAACCATACCTTGATTCATATTCAAGATAACTAATACAAATTATATAAATTATATTATTTTTTTGTCCTATATTTATATAATTAATCAAATATATTATAAAATCTCATATTTTTAAATATATTTTTTAAATTTGATTAAGTTATTACATACCTCAAACTTTAAGTTTTAATGTTATAAGGACCATAGCTTTAAAGATCAGGCAAACATTGGTGAATCGTTTAAGTCGCCAACTAGATTTTATGATCAAGCCTTAGGAATTAAGAATCGATCAAATCAAACAAAAAATTAATCACGAGTCGGTTAGATTCATATATATTTTAATTTTTTTATTTCATATTTTTTTACTTAATATGTACCACCGGTTCAATCAAAACAAACCAGTCGTTCAACCAATGAAGCATTTATGATACTGGTTTAATAATCGACTGAGTTTATAAAACTATGATGAGAACCTTAATTTTTTTTTGAACTAATATATTAATTTTTTGAACTAATATATACGGTGATTATTGAGATATATGGTAAAATTGGTTCTATAATTTAATAATTTTATTTTTATTAAGACATCTTCAACATATATGTTAGTAAAATAAATATGATAGTGTTTGCTTATCAATTTGGATAGTTTTTGTAAATTTTGAAAACTGTAAATTAATTTTTACTTAAAATATTAATGTATTTTTATATAGTATATTTTTATATAAATATGTATAAAGAAAAAAAATCATATTCTTAAATCATCAAAACAAAAGTTCAAACTCTTATATTATAAAAAAAATTATTAAGACTTTTAAACTCTTAAAACTAGAAATGACAATTGGATAGTTTTCACTTAAAACCTAAAGAATTTTATCTGTTGGGCTTGCAAATGGATATGTATATGAATATGGATGAAAGAAAAGTATATTCGTTAAATTTAGATATAGATATGGGTAATAAATCTTCAAATTCGTATCTACATTTATATTTATATTTGTATTTATATCTATATCGGTTTACCTGATATGAAATTATTTTCTTACTCTACATTTATATAACATTCAATATATTTTTTAAGTATAAAAATAAAAATGTAATTAAACCTTAAAAATTTTAGTATCTAATTCTCACATTAGACAATTTTATTTTAAATTCGATAAATTTTTGTCTAAATCTGACAGACTTTATCTGATAAATAAAAAAATATTTATATGAATATAAAATAAAAAAAATACCCACAAATTAAAATATAAATATAAACACTTTTTTTTTTAATAAATTTAAATAACGGATAGAGATAATCAACCCGTTCGCCTCCCTCTTAAAAAAGTTGGAAGTTGTTGAACAGTACTAGTTAAGCAGCAGCAGTTTGCTTGTCGTATAGTTAAAAGTCTTAGAGTGGCCTCGCTCGTATAAAGTTGAAACAAGGTCAATCGAGTATTAGTATGTGGCATGTGGGTACCGAAATAAGAGGTCGATGAAGGACAATAATAATAAAAAGTTCCGTTCCCCACAGGCGAATTGCAGTGATCGCTTTGCTCTTGACAAACCCTTACCCTTCCCTGGCTTCTGCCTTCCGAGGAGGCTGCAATTGCCGCTACCGCGACTCCGCTTCCTGCCGATGCTCCTGTTCTACCATGTAAGCGTCTACTCTATATCTTGTGGCCGATGCTCCTCTTGTCCCTGCCGCTTCCCTTGTTTGTAATGTACTTATCTTGCTTCCTCCTTCGCCTGTGGTTGATGCACTTCAGCCTAAGGGCGATTGTTTGTCCGTAGAGGTATATATCCTGGGAGTAACATTCCATTAGCAGGGTTCCCGTTATCGATTAGTTCTACTGCATTTTGGTGGGTTATGGTAGAGTTCTCAAAGCAGTTGACCTGGTTTTAATTTGCTATGCTCTTGGGAAAGGTGTTAAAAAAACCGCTTGCTTCTTTTTCGATGTATTTGGCAGTCATACTCGGTTCTCAAGTTGATGGTCTCAGATGTAGAGTATTTCTTGCTGGTTTTGGATTGCCAGTAACGTGACTTCCGCACCTGGTATTTTCATCTTTGAATCTGCCCCGTATTGCTAAAATAAATTAATAAATAATAAGAACGAAGAATAATGATTGAAGTAAGGCTAGTAAGCAACTTATTTCCCAAAGTCATATGTTTTGAATTCGGGGTTTTTTGTCACTTTTGTACCGAATTTGAGCTGATTTCTGCACAGCTGGTATCGAATTTGAGCACAGTAACGCCGTCAGGTTAGATATAATATAACCATTCTCCCCCCCCCCCCCGCCGTTTCTCTTTCTTGAGGAAACTGATAAAATCACCGGTTTTTAAATATAGTTACTGAATGTGAGCGCGGTATCGCCTTGATGTTAGAAACTAGGTACCTTTTAACTATTTTTTTTGTAAGAATTTTAATTATGATAAATAAACTATTGTTTCATGATATTACATGTTATATATTTTTCTTTTAACTTAAGTCTTGGGGCTGTCTTTTATCATTTTACGAGAATTTATCAAATACTTACCTTTTGTCCCTTTTTCTATTTTCCTGATCAGTACTCCTGGGGGTGAGAGGAGAGGGGGGCCATTATGTGCACTGGGTGGGACTCGAACATCCGACCATCAATTTGGGAGGTGAGGATGTAGGCTGCTAGGACATTGGGCTCATCCTCTTTGTGTCTTGAAACTATTTCCTATGCTTTAAAGATATTGATTTTCAACTTATTATGTAGATATTGGATTATGACATTAACAAGTCTTTCCTAACTAAACAAGTATGGAACGTGAAAATTCTACCCAATGCATACACTGGGGTCCATCTTTTTGTAGGGATGAAAAATAATAGTGTAGTATACCTTATGTAACTACAAATACAAATTCTAGCCAAAAGCCTAGCCCTTTCATTGTCATCAATTCATCCACAGGAATGTCCTAGTATCAATAGTACGCCCATCAACATGGACTGGCGGCCAGTCAATGAGGGGACCTCAAGCATAAATGTCCTAAGCTTTTATTATTGTTGTAGTTTTCTGCAATTTTGAGGTTTTGCTTTTCTCAATCATAATCACTGTGCAGGTATAGTGATCAATTGCTGATTTCTTCTTATAGGTGCTTCAATTGGGTCTCTGCTGCTTTTGACAATTCGTAGAAGTAATTGAGAATCTGCGATTTTGTTTGCTTTTACTGTAAAAAAAGTGTTTCTAGTTTGTTGTTTCCTGAGATGAATTATTTTTACCCTCTGAAATTCGGTGAAGATGGAAAATTCTGTAACGTAAGGTTTCCTGTATTGTTTGGACTCTGGTATGTTTCTTTGAGAATTACTCCCCTTGGTTCAGAGATGTTTTTGCTTTTGTTTAAAAAATCAGTAAAAAATTAAGTGTTGATCAATCTAAGATACTGTGGGGAACTGCTTGTCAAATTTATCTTAAATATTGAGTTGAACATATGATGATAAACAAATTGTTCTAGCTGTCAATTACGTGCTGGAAGAATCACTTGATGAAGTATTTCTGTGGTGATTAGAAGTTGGCCAATCATTCAGGATTTCTGGTCAACTGCTTGTCTTTTCTCTCTTTATTGAATATATTGGTTGCTCATCATTAAATGGCTTGTCTGTTGTTGTTTTGAAGCATTGCGTTTGGACATTTGTTAGGATGACAAGTTCAGTTTTCTGATAAAACCATAAAAGCATCCTATTTGGGTAAAATATGTTCTCTATTTTATTTATTTTATTTCATTTTTCCCATGAATTTTCTAGCCCACATTTATATTCTTAATATGTTACTTCTAAGATGCTTTTGCTTTAGTGTAAAAAAGTAGTAAGAAAATAAGTGCTGATCAATCTAAGGAACTGCAGGGAATCGCTTGTTAAATTTATCTTAAATATAGAGTTGAACATGTGATGATAAACAAATTGTTCTAGCTGTCAGTTGCATGATGAAGCATTTTTGTGTTGGTCAGAAGTTAGCCAATCATTCAGGAATCAGGATTGCTCAACTAATTGTCTTTTCTCTCTTCTTTATTGAATATATTGGTTGCTGATCATTAATTGACTCGTCTGTTGTTTTTGGGTCTTGTGTTTGGATGTTTGGCGGATTGACAGGTTCAGGTTTCTGGTAGAATCATAGAAGCTTCGTATTTGGATAATATAGATGCTTCTTATTTTTCCTTTTTTTTTTAAAATTTTTATCTGAGTCGTCTAGCCCACTTAACAGTTCAGCTTTAGATGATGGTGTTCTAGTATCTAGACAGCTTGATACTCTTGAATGCATCTTGATTTTCATTGAGGGTTGGAATCACATAAGCAAAATCAATAATGACTTACGTGTTCATGTCATGTTTTGACATAAATTTCTGTCTATATCTCAGAATACATCATCATTGTTTTGCTATTGAGCTTAAAGTATATCCTCCTTCCAAGGCTTCTTGTTAAAGAGATGAAGAAACTATTCTCCCTGAAATATTCTGTATCTAAAGGTGGTCAACACAGCGCTGGCCCTCCTTTTATGAAAGATGATAGACCTTGCATGGACAACCCAAGGGAAACTGGTACATCTGATATTGTTGATGCTAGTTCTCAAAGGTCTTGGCATGCCTTTCCGGTATCCGAAAGAAAAGCAGCTGAGAGCAGCCATTCCACTTCTTATGGTCCGGGTCTTAGAAGAAGCCATTCATCATCATCATCGGCAGCTGCTGCCTGGAGTCATAGGCATAAAAATGGAAATTTGATTGAGTTGAGCAAGCAGAGTAGATCACAGTCCAGTGTTGATGGCGATCCAGACCAATCATTTGATTTCCCTCCTTCGTAAGTTTCTTGTTCGCCATTGCCGTTTTCGTTTCAATGTTATCTCTCTGTAAGATAAATTCTGCCTGATGTTCTCGTTAATCTTGTATTCTTCTCCCTCTTTTTTTTTCCCTGGGGTATCTGCAGAGATTATCACTGTCCTACTGCAAGTGACAATCAGACTGAAAGACCTGATATGGGTTTGATTAAAATTGATGCTGGAGTAGTCATGAATGTCAACCGTGGCTGTTCCTGTTTGTCACATCCAAGTTCACCAAGAAGCTCTAGTTCTTCAGTAATTTCTCACTTGGAATCTTTAGATAGAAAAAGTGACTCTAACAAGGTACTAGACCGCTACATAGACGGGGAGCAAGAGCAAGAGCAGGAAATGAGATCAAGATATAATAATGACTGCCATCTGAGAAATCCCAACAAAAGAAATAGTGGTACAGTGAATGGCAAAGGGAGATCCAACGCATCTTTCTGTGCTACTAAGATGGGAAGTTATCCTCGAGCTAATTGTTTGAGATACGAAAGCCGGCAAAAATCTCCAAGAAGGCTTGCAAAGGATGTAGTTGAAAGGCTCTCAAGGTCCCAGGAGTTTCCTATTGGTACATTATGTGATAAGCCACTGGATAAGCACAAGGCTTCTCCTGTTGTTGGTGGCTCGAAAAGGACTTCCCCATCAAAGCGCTTCTCTATCAACCGAGGAAGAGAGGCTGTTTGTGCTTTTGGTTCTCAGAAGAAAAACCCCTTTCTGGACAAAGAGTACTGTACTATGAATCTGCAGCTGGAGGAAATTGATTCACAGTTGCATAGAAAACTGAGGGAGGTAAATAACAAAGCCATGCATCTATCCAAAGAACTTGATCAAGAATTCTTCTCGCAATACAATGGGTGTACTGTATCAACTTTATGTCAGAAGATAAGGAAACTAACCGAGGAACAGCGAGACTTGCTACTCAAGTTCTCAACTCAGTTGCAATGTCAAATAAATGAAAGGATGTCTGCCAAGGAAGCAATCTCGCTTGTGGAAGAAGAACTGAACTCAAAAGTTGTGAAACTAGAAAAAGAGAAGAATGAGGTGGAATCTCTTTTGCAGAAGGAGCTGAATAGAAGGTCAGATCATTGGAATTCCGAGCTCAAAGAGTATCAGTTGGAAGAAAACAGGTTAAGGGATCGGGTCCGAGAACTCGCTGAGCAGAACATCTCACTCCAAAGGGAACTCTCTTCATTCTATTACAAGGAAAAAGACTTCGACAATAAAGTATCACAAATGGAGGTACAACTATTGGATGTAACATCAAAATTTGTAAAAGCAAAATCAGATGACCTAGGTCTCGAGGAAACTCTATCTAGGATGCAAGAAAAGCTAGGAGCTGTGGAGGAAATGCTAGCTTGTACTCGAAGAAACCTAAACGAGAAGGAGAATGAAAGTAAAGAACTAGCTAAAACAGTTGCAAGGTTGCAGAGGACGTGTGGTGAACAGGAAAGAACCATTGATGGATTACGTAAGGGAGTGACTGATAAAGACCCCGATAAGAGTCAGCAACCTACAGGTCATGACCTGGAGAAGTACACCATAAATAGGTTGCAGATTGAGCAAGTGAGGTTAACAGGAATCGAGCAGGCGTTGAGAAGGGAAATAGAAACTTGCAGGCGTGAAAATGAGTCCCTCAGGCGTGAAAACATCTCGTTGTTGGAACGATTACGAGACACTAATAAAGTGAGTGGTGGATGCTCATCTATCAAGCTAGAACAAGAACTGTCCTCTCGCATAGATTCGTTGCAAGGCTCAGGGCTTTCACTCCTAGAGGAGAGTACCCAAACCTGTGCAGAGTTGCTTGAGCTCCTGAAAAATAAAAAAGATTATGGAGCACATGAGACGGAGAGCAAAGAGAGGTTTATGGAAATGTATTCCGTCATGGATTGGGAGCTCAAGGTTCAAGGACATAAACATGGATTGGAGCAGCTGAAAAGAAGTTTACAGAAAACTACTTCAGTTCTGAAGGAGAAGTCTGAACTAAATGGTTCAAATGGTGTGCATGGAGTATTTTCAGAGGTAGGATTCAAATTCTTACTAGACAGACAACGTAGCGAATGTCTATGCCTTCTTTTCTCATTGCAGTGTATGTGATGTGCGTTTTCTCTTCTTTCTTTCCTTTCCATGACTTTTTTTTTTGGGATGATTGAAGGTTGATCTAAAATCTGAGCTCAAGGCAGAGTCTCTGATGACGAGCATATTGAAGGAGAAGCTGTATTCCAAGGAGCAAGAAATTGAGCAACTTCAAGTAAACTTAGCCACAACATTGAGACACCACGATGCAATGAAAAGCGAGATGGAGAATGCATTCGACACTATTTCTTGTATCAATCATAAAACAAAGGATCTCGAGCTTCAGGTAACTAAGCAATAGCTGCTCTTCACTAATTTGCAACTAGTAAAATCTCTCTTGATTAGAATATGGTTGTAATGAATCTGATGATGGATAATGACTCCTAGATGATGAAGAAAGAGAGCGTACAAAACCAGCTGGAAAATGACCTCCAAGCATGTGGCGAAGAGTTAGCTATGACGAGAGGGTTTGTAACAAAGGTATCAAAAGAGAGGGACTTGCTATGGGAAGAAGTGAAACAATACAGTGAGAAGAACATGATATTAAACTATGAGATCAACACATTGAAAAAGAAAATGGAAGGACTAGAGGAAGATGCACTTATTAAAGAAGGTCAGATCACTATATTGAAAGATAGTCTTAATTCTCGTAGATATGATAATCTTCTTTTTGATAATGAAAATGGAAATGAAACAAGGGATATATTCAACCTGCACTTGAATAATTGATCAGGGAATGGTGTGACAAGATTCTGTATATATAATTTTTAGGGTGATCATTCGCCTGATTGATTGTTACTTTGTTTTGTAAATAGTCCATTTGCTGCCCTGTGTGTAGAAATTTACTGATGAAGTTGAAATTTTTTATGGTATTCTTTCAGTTGGTACGATCTATCATGTCTTATCCTATCATCTGTTGGTATACTTAGATTTTCAATGAGCAATAGTTTTAAGGTTGAAATTGTAGTTTCTATCAAATTTCATTCCATTCATCAGGTTACCCAAACAATATAACTCTCTGTCAGCTCATTGCAGTTGAGTTCATTCTCAGATAGTTCCTGTTTTGATTTTTCACCAAACCGAAGTTGTAGCATCACCTCCCCTTCATTGCCACTATTAAGGAAACAAAATACTCGGAGAAGCTATCTGTAATGGCAGGGCAAGAAATAAATAAGCAGGTGGGACAAAGGAACGACTTATTAAAGAAACTGGATTTGATTAGTACTTGGATTTATAAATATATATAATTTGATAACGATAAAATATATGTACAAAATTTTTGCTGGCATTAGTAGACTAGTACTATTAAAATATGTTAATATTCTTCAAGGCCAAACAAGATCTTCAAACACCCATGTTTTAGGCACATCTTCAACAACCATGGCTGACACCGCCTCAAATTTGCCATAGCCACTTCCTTTCTTGCTTGCCTGTTGTTCAGACGATGACGTAGGTTGATTCTTCCAAGAAACAGAAGTTGATTTTGTAGAAGATGCTGTTGCCGTAGTGGACGGATAGCTGGAAGATGCATGTTGTATTGCATTTGGTTGAATCAATTCAGATGCTAAGAGGACAAGAGAAGCCATGTGTGTGTGACTTTATGACCAACTGTATTTGGATGAGACAGGAACAGATTTCAGGTTTGAGATGGACTTCAGGTTTTGGTGTTGTGGAGTAATATATGTTTATAGCACTATGCTAGTGGGGAGGAGGAATGCAGGTGGATAGGGAAAAAAGTGACCCGTTGTTGGAAATAAAACGAGGTCCCTGCGTTTGGTTCAACTGTTTTCGTGGATTTCTGCTGATAAAATAATTTATTGAATGGGAAGAAAAATGAAAACCGGAGGAGAAAAGCAGTTTGCGGGGGACAGCGGATTCGGGATTACGACATATTCAATGTCTCGCCCTTGCCGATGTTAGAATCCTGGTTTTGAGGCAAACAAACGACGCGATTTGCTGGAAACAAAACAAATCAAATTGCCGTAACGAGCAAAACAAAAGGCTACGAATAGACACTCAACCTTGCATACAGGGGTTTAAGCTTAGTTTACCATACGTAAAATAATTCAGAGCTTTGCTTGTCAATCTAGCCCAAGTTTAAGCTCCGCCTGCACGCCTTGGGTGCTATGGACCTTTCATTTTTTTTTCGGCATAGATGTTCAGGAAGGTTTACGAGTCAAAAAGTATCCTCTAAAAATGTTGCATGCTTCACAATGGCATGGGCAAATCCATTTCCTTCTATAGGCGTGAAACTCCATACGGCTATTCCCACTATACCAGCTTTCGGCTTGATATGCGTAAGGATGGAGCCAAGCCAAGGTCTTACTGCTTTTTTGGACTTCACCTTACAAGTGAGGACGAGGCAATCTGATTCCAAAATGACCCTTTGCAGGGACTTGGCATCTGCAATGTCCAATGCCAGGACGACGACTTCGGCTTCCACTGGTGTTTGATACTCATGAACACTATGCTTGCTTGCCCACTAGACGACTACCTCACTGTCACGGCAAGCGACGGCTAAGATTCATTTGCCACTAGTATCTATTCCGGCGTCAGCATTTATTTTCATTAGCCCCTTCGGTGGAGCAACTCAGCCTGCCTAGTTGTGACTATTCCTCTCTTCCTCCTTAATACTACAAAAGGTGGTGAGGCGTTGATCTATAGATTCCTTGGTTGCTTCACTATCCACTTGCTTACCGTGAAAAACCATGTCTTTTTAGTTCCACCATATCCCCATGCGTAAGTAATAACCCACACCACGGACATAACATGAAGATGTTGGAAAGATGGTAATATTGCTGTAATCTTTGTGCGGTCACTGCTTTTATCATATCCCACATCGGTGGGATGGGTAAGAAAAAGTTCACTTTATATATCCTTACTTCTCCACCTTGGTTTGAGAAAGTTATTTGGGTTGCTTAGGGTTAGACCTGAACCACATGCGCGTGTTGTTGCTTCTAACCCTTTTGGTCTAGGCTGGGCATGGCTATAGTGTGGTTTTTGATCCCGAGATCCTATCTTTTTGACATCTTGATTTCTCACTACGGTTTTACAAATTCTTTTTGTTCATTTTTTGCTGCACTCTCCTGAACGTTTTATAACGTTGTTCCTCCATTGGTGCTGGTCAAAGTGAGGTGGATTAGTGGTGGTTTTGTTGAATAATTTTCTCTCCTTTTCATGGTCTATTTATTTGGTTGGTTTCTCCGGGGGTAATATACATTTTCTGATTATTCATTTCTCTCTCTGTCTGCCTGTCTCTATCTGTCCCACACATTCGATCGTTCTTCTTTTGACTAAAAAAAAAAATTTTGGGCAAATTTTTCTCTAAATTTTATTAGCTTCATGTCTCAAGTTTATGTATTGGAGGCTCATAAGTGTTAACCTTGGGGGTAAGGCAACAATTAGGATTGCACCTCGGTCCATTTGTATTATCGCTTCAGGGTAGCAATTTATTTTGTGGTACAAGAATAAGTTTGATAAGCACACTATCATTTTTTGTATATTGCTTTATATTTTCTTAAATTCTTAAGGAATAATAATATATATATATACAGTAATATACGTAGTTATGGTTTTTTGTTGCTTCATTGCTTTATCTGTCTTTATTTGGTTGGGTAAATTTGTTGCCAACTTGTTGATTCCAATCTCAATAGTTCTAACTGATTGTTGAATTTCACATTGTTGATTTGCCGGGACACATTTCCTTTGTTGGAATTATATTTCTACATTAGTTTCATCCGTTTTGGTTGTTGGAATCTATAGTTGTTTGCATTTCTCTTGTAATTGGGAATAATCTTACGATATTTGTGGTGCTAAGTTGCGATTGTATTTCAACATTGGAATATGACTTCATTTTGGCTATTCAACTAGTTCGAATTTACCATGCTTAACCTCTATTTTGTGCTCGAAGACACTGCAATATATGATTTCTCTGAATTATTCTTTATTTGATTGTTGAGAAAATTTTGCTGCAACTATTTAGTATATAATTTCAGTGTATTGGACATATGTTGGTCTCAACTTTTCCTTTAATTACGTGCGATTGTGCTGATTGCTATTGTTTTGGAAAGTAAAAATTGTTATCTTATTTACAATGACTGCTACTTTGAGAATTATTTTAGACATGTCCAAAGTTGATTCGTTGGATGGTTCAAACTATAAAAGGTAGTCCCAAAGGCTACTAATTTTGGTTAAAGCTTTAGAGATTGATTAGGTGCTGCTATCTGATCCACCTGCTCCCAATACAACTTAAGCAACACTCTCTACCACTCCTGTTATTGTTGCGGCCAACAGAGCTGATGATGTTGCAAAGAAAAAATATGAAAAGGATAACAAGATTTTACGGGGTCATTTACTATCCTATGTGAATAACAAACTGTTTGAAATGTTCTTCGGTGTTGAGTCCCCCAAGGAGATTTGAGACACTCTACATAAAAAGTATGGTTCTGATGAAGTTGGGAAAAATAAATATGCTATTAGAAATTTGTTGAAATGTCATATGGTTGATAATAATCCGGTAATTGTTTGGGTGCATGATTTTGAGATGTTGGTTGGTGAAGTCATAAGTGAGGGTATGAAGATCTATGAGATGTTTCAGGCTAATATGCTGATAGAGAAATTTTTGTGGTCCTTAAATGATTTTAGAAACCATATGAAACACAAGAAGAGGGATTTGATGTTCCTGGAGATAATAACTCACATGAGGATAGGAGAGGCTAACTTTATGAAGGATAATTGAGTGTTCTATACTTTTGGTTATATGAGTGCAAATGTCGTTAAGTCAGCTATTGGCAAGGAAAAAAAATCAAGGGCACAGGCAAGAAGACTTAGAATAAGAGTTAATAGAAAAATAAACCTAACTTTAAAAAAAATGACCCCAAGATAAAGAAAAAGTAGGTGACCTGCTATGTTTGTGGTAGGATGGGCCACAAAGCATATCAATGTTATAATAGGAAGGGACAAAGTAAGAAACCTAGTGTACATCTAGCTCCACAAGTTAATTTTTTTGAGATAGAAGAGGTGATTGATGTAATGGTGGTAGAAGCCAACCTGGTCAACAACAATACCAACTAAATTCTAGATACCAGAGCCTCAAAGTACCTATGCACCAACAAAGATATATTCCACCAGTTTGAGGATGCAGGTGATGGAAAGAGTGTTTATATGGGTAACTCAACAACTACAGGAGTGTTGGGTAAAGGAAAGGTTTTCCTAAAACTTACTTCTGGCAAAGCTTTATGTTTAAGTGATGTATTTTGTGTTCCTTTCTTGCATAGAAACTTAGTTTTGGATAGCTTACTTAATAGGACTAGAAACTAGTTTTTGAGAATGATAAGGTCGCATTGGCAAAGAATAATAATTTATGGGAAACGGTTACCTATTTGATGGCTTGTTTGTATTGAACACCGATCTTATTAATGAAATTGGTTCTACTTCTGCATATTCGCTGAATCTGTTAATTTATGGTATGGTAGATTAAGGCATATAAATGTGGCTTTCATTAATAAATTAAAAGGTATAAGCCTAATAAATGTGATGAACACTGATAATTATAAACTAGCTACAACGATATTGATATGCTAAGGCTTTTAAACTAGTGTGAGAAGCCAAACTTAGTAAATGTGAATCAAGAAATGAAGACTTTGAAAACATGTTTTCCATGAAAAAGAACACGTGATATTGCTAGTTCTTCTAACACTACTTTTATGCCTCTTTCTTTGCCTTCTTCCTTTGATGCTATGGATGATGATATTTTTGAGCCTAGAAAAAGTAAAATATTTAGGATAGAAACTAATTTTGGATATGACTAGTTATCTTATTAAGAATGATGGTTTGAATAAGGTCAGTGAGGACTTTGTGTTTTGATAGAAGAAGATCCTAAATCATATAGTGAAGCAGTAATATTGATTGATGCTAGTTTTTGTAAAGAGGCAATTAAGAATGAATTATAATCAATTATATCTAATCACAAATGGGATTTTGTTGATTTACCTAGAGGATGTAAACCTATTAGATGCAAATAGTTCTTTAGAAAGAAATTGAGAACTGATGGGACCATTGATAAGTTTAAGGCTCATTTGGTAGTTGTAAGCTATAAATAAAAAGAAAGATTTTAACCTTTTTATACTCCTTTTCCTGTGACTAAGATAACCACTATTCGTTCTTTAATTGCCTTGGCTGATATCTATATACTTGTTTATCAAATTGATGTTAAAACTACATTAAATGATGATCTTAAATAAGAAATTTATGTGGAGCAGGTTGAGGGTTGTGTGGTTAAATGTCATGATAACAAATTGCGTAGATTGGTAAAATCATAATATGGCCTTAAGCAAGCTTCTGAAAAATGGTATAAAAATTTTAACCAAAATTTAATGAGCATGGTTATAATATAAATGAATCTAATTCTTGTGTTTACTTCAAGATTTTTAGAAGTGATTGTGTGATTATGTGTTTATATGTTTATGACATGTTGATTCTTACCACTACTGTCCCCGTGGTTAATGAGACACAATCCTTTTATGTCTTCTCACTTTGATATAAAATATTTATATGAAGCTGATATAATTCTTGGTATTAAATTGAGGAAAACTAAGAATGTTTTTTTCTTACTTTAGTCACACTATGTTTACAAGATATTGAAAAAGTTTGATTATCATGATGAATTGCGTATGAAAACTCCCTATAATCCTAGCATTCATTTGAAAAAGAATTAGGGTTCTAGTGTTTTATAAGAAAAATACACTAAAATCATATCATTGTGATGTTTCTCATGAAATGTAATTTACCTCACATAGCCCATGTTGTGAGTCAACTAGGTAGTTATACTCATAACCCAAGGAGGAATCATTGGACTCCACTTTGTCATTTACTTAGATACCTTAAGGGTACTATGGATTGGTGTTTGCATTTTTATAAAATTGCTATTGTGTTACAAGTATTTACTAATATTAATTAGATTCAGATAATAATAATCTTAGTTCCACTAGTAGATATGTTTTTCCATTAGGAGGAGGAGATATGTTGTGGAAGTTTATTAAGTAGACTTGTATTGCTTTCTTTACAATGGAGTTTGAGTTTATTTCCCTTGAGTTGGCTAGTCAAGAGGTAGAATGGTTGAGGATCTTGTTAACCGATATGCCATTATGTAAGAAACTAAAAGTGTTGGTTTCCTTGCATTGTGATTCAAAGGAAGCTATTTATGTTACCAAAAACAATGTGTATAATGGTAAGAGGAGACATATTCATGTAAGACAGTTATATTAGAGAATTGTTGAGGAACAATGCGATCTCCTTATAGTTTGTTAGATTGAAAAGAAATTTGGTAGTCTCTTACAAAGGGTCTAATGAGGAGAGTTATTCTTAAACTTTTGAGGGGGACGGGGCTTAGACCTTGAGTTGAGAAAAGTATGGTGGATATCACTCGTGGTCAAACAAAGCCATATGATTACTCTATAGTACTACATTTCCATCCCTATGGGGCATAATAGCACTTTGACTATAGGTTGAGCTTAGTGTCTTAATGATCATAACCCTAATATTGGGTGTTCATAGTAAGATGGACATGATAAACTCACAGCTTGACATATCTGAGGTTAAGCATTTTAATGTTCTTAATGAGTCCATAAATTTGTGAGGTAGTACTTATGAGACACGCTTGAAAGATTAACCTAAGTGTGATGGTGGATTGTCTTTTATGAAAGACTAAGGTTGTCTTATTAGAGCACTTACATGTACCCAAGGTGCCCACAAGACTATAAAGAGTGTTTGTTTTATTATTACAAAATTTGCATAATTTAAGATAAGGCATGTGTTGTTAGGGTCTCAATTGAAAATAACAAAGTTTAAGATTTGTTCACTCCCTTTACACAATTATTACCTCACCTCACAATATGTATCAACTGAATCTTCATGACATTGATAATTAAGTGTTATTCATTCTTTCTTCTAATTTATTTCTTTTTCTTTTGTAACTTTTTTGTCACTGGTGAGAGATTGTTGGAACAATGGAAATATTACCATAATCTTTGTGCAATCACTACTTTTATCATATCCCACATTGCTGGGATAGGTGTGAAAAATTTGAGTTTAAATACCCTTACTTCTCCACCTTGGTTTGATAATGTTATTTTTATTTTTTTGGTTGGTCTGCTAAGTTGGGCTTGAATCACACGCACGCACGCACAAGTTCACGACACCATCGCCCACCTATCTAGTCTGAGTTGGGCTTGGTGTGGTGTGGTCATTAATCCTAATGTCCTATCTTTTTTATGTTTTAATTTCTCACTACAATTTTACTAATTCCTTTTGTCCATTTTTCTCCTCTCTCCCAAATGTTTTTAATGTTGTTCCTCCATTAGTGCTGGTTAAACAGAGGTGGATTAGTAGTGGTTGTGTGGAACTATTTTCTCCCCTTTTTACCGTCTATTTATTCAGTAGGTTAATTTGGGGTTAAAATAAATTTTCCAATTATTTATTCTTGCTCTCTCATTTGATCTTTCTTCTTTCAATTAAAAAAATTAAAAAATCTAGGCAAACATTTTTGCAAATTTCATTAGCATCCTATCTCGAGAGCATGCATTAGAGGCTTACTGTATTAACCTTAGGGGCAAGGCGGTAGTTAGAATTGAACCTCAATTCGATCGTATTATTGTTTCAGGGCATTTTGTAACACAATAATAAATCTGATAAGTACACTTTCATTTTGCATATATTGCTTCATATTTTCTTACACAAGAGACTTCAACTACCCAATATAGTCCCTTACCGACGTGAAATGTGCCCTCAAATCCACCTTGACTAGACACCAACTCCAAACATCTCTAGCCACTGGACATAGGGCTAACATATGTAAATTAGGTCAAGTAATGGGGGTATAACTGGGACTCCTTTATGTACTAGGTTGGTATTCGTAGGCAGAATATCCCTACAACAACTCCATGTGAAAGATTAAACACATGGGAGCATCTAAACCTTCCATACTAAAGATTACACATTACTCGGCTCCCTATGCCAGCTCCCATATTAGTTTATAGGTTACTCTTAATAAATACCATCCTATTGAAAAGGCCAAATGACTTGGTCGGTGGGTTTAAACTTAAGGATCGGAATCATACTAGTCCTTTTCACATCCAGTGGACCAAATAAGCTATCTAGCTTTGACATGCCCCATCTAGAGCCACCTAGTTCCAATAATTCATAAACCCTCATCTCAATTGGGTTGACATCAGGCTTTGAAATTAGTTTAAATGAGTAAGTGTAAGGAAACCAATTTTCTCTCCAAACGTGAATTTTTGAATAATTACCCATTTCCCATCTTATCTTGATCTCTACCATCCACTGAGCCTCCAAAATGCCTATCCATGTAAAACTCGACTTATGTCTTAGATTCGCATTCAAGATGCACCAAGGAAAATAATGGGCTTTCCAAATGTGGGAAAATAAGGATTCCTCATCAATTATCAACCTCTATACCTACTTGCCTAGCATGACCTAATTAGAACAAGCTAGTTTGTGAAAACCAAGACCACCAAAGCACTTTGATTCACACATCTTTTCCAATGTAACCCAATGAATCTTCTTCATCTTAGCTTTCTACCCCCACTAGAAATAAGCTGTAAGTTGTTGAGTTTCATCACATGAAGAACTAGGTAGTTTGAAGATGCTCATAGTGTACACAGGGATATCTCAAATGACAACTCTGATAAGAGTTTCTCTGCCGGCCTTGTATAAAAGTTTGTTTCACCAATTCTATGGCTTATGCGAAATACAATCTTTAATAACATTGAATATCACCTCCTTCTACCAACCATGGTAGGTAACCCAAGGTATGTGTTGTAGATTTGAACTTACATTAACCCCTATAGCAACATTAATCTCCTCTGTACCATCCTAGATCACATTTGAACTGAAGATGATTTTGGATTTCTGTATATTCCGAAGTTGACCCAATTCCCTACCATGAGATTCTAACAAAGAGATTTACTTATGTTAGCCCATGAAAAAAAGGTCACTATCACCCATGAAAAATAGATTCAACAACCAACAATACAATGGCATTTTGGCATATCTTAACTCCATGGATAGACCCATCCACCACACCAATAGAGATAAGAGAGGAAATAACTTCCGTGTAGATGAGGAACAAATAGAGTGAGATAGGATCCTACTAGAGAAGGCCTCTCTACAGTCAAAAAGGACTTTGTTAAACACCACAGAGAATGATGTAGCGGTCATAAAATTCACTATCAAAGTAGCCTAGTGAGGTTCAAACCGCATCTTGGTCATCACAACTTATAGAAACACCTATTCAGCCCTTTCATACACCTTGCTCATGTCTAGCTTGAGGGACAAGTCACCCTTTTTGTTTCAGTCATGGTGCTTCATTTTACGAAAGATTTCAAAGGGTATGAGGATGTTGTTAGATATGAGCTTGATTGGAACAAAACCACTTTGAAACTCAAAAATCACCTCTAGGAGCACTAGCTTCAATCTATTGGCAAGGACCTTAGACACCTACATGTAAACAGTATTACATAGGCTAAAAGGATGCAACTCACTCATATGCTTGGAGGAAGCAACTTTCGGAACAAAAGTGATGAAAGTGTGGTTCATACCTTCTAAGGGTGGGTGACCATTGAGAACATGTAGTACGTACTCCATTACATCGTTTCCAACTATATGCTATAACTTCTGGAAGAATAAAGTGCATATACCGTCTGGCCCTAGTGCCCTAGGCAGGATGCATCTGATAAAGGGCCTGGTAAATTTCCAGACCAGTGAAGGGTGCAAGCAGAGACTGATTCATGGCTTTTATGAATCTGTATTGTACCCCTGCCATGGAATTCTTGTTATTATAGGGGCTACTGGTCATGAAAAACTCCTGAAAGTAGCCTTTTGATACCCTACACGTCCTCCAGTTTCATACAAACATGTACCGTATCATCAAAAAGTTGCTTGATAGTATTTCTACGTCATCTACCATTCGTCTTCACATTTTTTTTATGGTGTGTTTTGCCATCTCCCTTATTAACTTCAAGTACGTAAGACCTCTATCTCCACATCTGTTCTTCCCGTTGAAGCAAGCATTGTAATTCCCTCACCAACCTTCTCCTTTGGGTAATTTTTTGGGTAGTAAGTTAAGGGCCATCCAATTCATTAACATCTCTTCTCGCCTCCCTAAGGCATCTTCGAACATGTCTAAATTCTACCTTAACCCATTGCTGCAGTTCTCTAACATAGCGTGTGAGTTTTTGACCAATCAGGCTATTCCCCATATCACGTGACCCCTTCCAGCTCTCTTTAATGTTCGTCCCACAATTTTCATGAGAAATCTACATGCGTTCGAACCAGAAGGGCTTGCACTTGTGTTTAGACCATGTACCTACAAGCGAAATCTTGAACGGGGCATGCTCGGATCTTTCCCTTTCCTGATGATAAACTTCATCCTCGGGGAACCTAGCTATCTAGTCAATGTTCGCCAAAGGTCTGTCAAGATGACATTGGATATTTTCCTTACCCCCAACGATCATTATCATAATGAGTAAACTGATATCCATGTTACCTGTGATCCATCAAACCACAGTCATCAACGGCTGTTTGGAAGTTCTCCAGCAACCTATCTTCTCGTGATGATAAAGAATTTCACTGATGTCACCACCCACCAACCAAGGCAAAGTTGATTTCTCTTTAAGCATCTAAAGAAGCTACTACTAGATGTGCTTCTAGTGAGTTTTTGGCCAGTCGTAGAAACCCATGAAGAGTCACTCCTCCCCACTCAACGCATCCTTGACCATTATGTCAATATGGTGCATAGATTGAAGATGAACAACCACCTCCTTATTCCATAACATAAAAAGACCACCACTATGAACCATACTCTCAACTGACAAACTAAAATAATCACAAACAAATGCCTCGTCATATTAAACTCATAAGAGGAAAGACAAATCTCCAATAAAATAGAAGGAAGTTCTATCTGGACAAAGTCTTGGAGATAACGAAATGCATGGGGGTTTCCCAACCCTATGTAGTTCCAACAGATAATATCCATCTATTCAGCCCAGCAGGGTGCACTAATATCATCACATGCCTATTCCATGCAGAAAGAAGAAAATGCAGCTAACTCCTATGTAATTTTTCCCTATTAATCAAAGGATGAGTCCTAGAATTAGTCGCTTCATTCTTGACTGATTTTTTCTTGCCACCATCCAATCTCCCATAAGAAGCCCCACAACTAGTACTTTTCCTGGCATCCCTTTTCCACTTTCTAGTCTTCTCTTCTCTAGCCTTCCCCATGGCAGACAATGTTGAGGATTTAGGGATCTATAATTGTGGTTGGCTGCCTATAGCCTTTCCTGTATCTTCATGGTCAGCAATAGCTGCATTTTCTGCAACCATTTCATCTACCTGTGTCTTGTTCAGCACCAGCACCTATGGCTTTATGTTACTATATAATCACCTTGGTCACCACATCCTTCTCTCTTCCCAAACCATTCATCTCATTCCTTTCCACTTGATTTTTGGGAGCAAGGTTAGAGGAGTCATCTGTAATACCCCAAAATTTACAACTGAAAAATTTCATTTAATGAAAAGGTTTAGCCGAAGAGAAATCACAAAAAACATAAAATTATGGGAATATTACTGCCACACTTAGTACCAGACCGGTTCACTTCTACCATTCCAGTACTAAGTGCTAAGGCTGATTAGGATAGACATCAAACACGAGTCGATAATTAAAACGAGCATTCATAAAAGAAATGAGTCGTTAACCATACATGAAATCAAAGTGCGGTAATCAAAAGGTACAGTCTAAAAGTACAGTTTTAAAGTTCCAAACGTCAGAAATATCATACACCAGAAATAAACTAAATATAACGATATAGGAAAGATAAGGCAGATGGTAGACTTCGGCCACGTCACTCTCAACCTCCAAGCTAGGTCCAGACTCAACTCTTAGCCCCGCCCAATGCCTCGTAAGCATCGTAGGCATTGAAGATAGAATCACCAACCTGCACTAAGTCAAAAGGACCTTCTGCTCGTGGGAATGAGTAGCACCCATGAAACGGGTGGTCAGTACGCTAAGTACTGAGTAAGGTAATCGTATAACTAAGGCCAAAACATAAGAGCACATAACATAATCATAACCACATGATAACACACAGTTTCTCAGGTAAATAAAATCCCACACTGGTTATTTATTCTCTGGATAGTACTCGTTTCACACCATAATTCTTATCAATCCATGCTAGTATGGGAACCCCACTATTATAATCGGTGGATCGGTCACTTACAGGGTAAAACGCACCTAACCACTATTATATGCTAGTAGATTAGTCTCCAGGGCAAACACTTCTGGCCACTATTATGCCGGTGGATCTGTCTGGCCCCGACTCTCATGGTGTTCCACTATAAGTACTTAGTATCTTTTATGTGTATTAACAACTTAGGGTTTGGTTTATTGAGCTCGGGATCCCCCACTATTATAATCGATGGATCGGTCACTTATAAGGTAGAACACACCTAACCACTATTATCTGCTGGTGGATCGGTCTCCAGGGCACCCCGGAACCTGGCCACTATTATGCCGGTGGATCGGTCTAGGCCAGGCTCAATAATCTTCCACTTTACATGATTAGTATTTTACCGTATCTTATTCAACAGATTCAGCCCTAGACATGCATGGCTAACTCCAGCTATACTTATCCTCCTAAGAGGGCTCGTCCCATATCTTGAGACCTCTGTGTCTCCTAACTTACCCCCAACATCCTTCCCGTCACCCACTTACTTACACCAGGAACCCAACTCCTAAGTGTGGGGGTCGAGGCCCACACTTTGTACCCTCGAAGTCCACTCACCGCCTTACCCTTAGGTTTTCTCCAGAAACCCTAATTTGGGCCTATGTGACCCATCCTTTTCTGCCTCACACAACCTAGCCTATTTTAACAAACCCTACACGTCACGACCCTTAGATTCAATCCTCACTTCATATCCCACTCATTCTCACTTATTTTTATTATTTTCTTTTTCATCTTCAACCTACTCAAATTAGGGTTTCCTTCTAAACCCTAGCATGGTCTCCTATGCACTCTTATACTGTCCCACGTACTATTTTTCACCCGAAGCCCACAGTCACCCAAACGACACTTCTATTACCTTCTTCATGCCCCGAGGCAACTTTCCATACATAAAGTTTTTCCCTATGTGGACTCTAACCATTCCATGCAAAACCCTCAATATTTATCATGCCAAACCCTAAAATTTTCATGCAAACCCTAGTTCCTCCTACTCTTTCATTTTATTTAAATCCCTCCCCTCTTTTTTATTCACCACTCATGGATCATGGTTATTTAGGTCATTCTTACCTACGTCCCCTTGGTTCTCTTAATTTCCCATTTTTCTTTTTCATGCCTCCATCCCACATCACCACACCTAATACCCTAGCATGCATGTCCTAAGGGCCACATCACATCACGTCACAACTTGCAGCATATCCATATTAGCACATATGAGAAGGGAGCACATGAACATACCTCTATTCTAAGCCGCACTACACATAAAACAATTAATATAATATCATATAGAGCACGACATATAGTTATATAGGACATCTAAGGCATGTAAGACACGTAGCACACATTCGGCCTTAGCTACACCCTTACCTAAACATCGCCGGGCTTGGAGCACGCTCCTACGCCTCCTAAGGGTTTTGACTTTGCATGAGGGGCAGCGTAGGGTCAAAAAGGGTTGTTCGGGAGGGTGACTTTGCATGACGGGGGTGGCTCGTGCAGGGCAAGGCAAGGAAGGAGGGTGGATCAGTTGTGTAGAGGGTGGTGCAGGGAAAGTTTTGGTGGCCGAAGTGGACGGTGGAGACGGCCGACGGCGGAGAAACAAGGGTCTGATCGGGAGGTGGCACGCTGGTCGAGTTTCTGGGCTGCCAAAATCAAAACTCGATTATGGCGGCCTTTCAGGGGTATATATAGCTCGATTGGTAGGGAAAATGGCAAAGGGGAGTGGGAGAGTAGGGGGGAAAGGGTTATGGGGATCCGGCCGGCGAGGGTAGGCCGGCGCAGTTCTACCTTCGTAGGTCATTTCTTATCGGGGGAAACGGGATGGCACGAGCAGGGGAGGGAATGGCCAATCAAGATGAAGTGACAGGGAAGACGACGGGGAAGAGAGGAGGAGAATAGCGAGTCAAATGGCATGATTGGAGCAAAAAATTTAGTGCCGATTGAGGGAGTTGCAGGCACGGGAGGAAGAAGACGACAAAGGGGAAGGCTGGACCGGTGGTTTAGAAAAAAAGAAGAAAGAAAGGGAGAGGCCGGACCGGTCGGGAAAGGGGAGAAAATGAACTACGCGGCTTGGGCCACATTGGGAAGGGGGAGGAGTTGGGCCAGCGGCCAGGCCCAAGTCGGGGAAAAGAGGGAAAAAGGAAGAGAAGGAAAGGAAAGAAAAGGAAAAAGAGGGGGGGGGGGAAAGGAAAAAGAAAAAAAAAGAAAAAATAAAGGAAAAGACAAGTTGGCTTAATTAATATATTTTTGGTATTTTGGGATATTTAATAAAATATTAATATTAAAATAATAATTAAATTCTCTTTTTAGGTTAATTTATGGAATTTAAAAGATTTTTCTTAAATTCCATTTTAATTAGCAAAATACTCAAATGTTCCTATTTAAATCATTTATTAATTTCTCCTAGATTTAACTTAATTAATTCCCTCTCATTTTAATAGAAATGGTTTATTTAATTAATTTTTCTAATAAATTCTTATTTTGCCATATTTTCCTAAATTAGGGTTTTGGGGTATTTCATCATCCTCACTAAATTTACAATTCTACTCTATATTGCGTGCACTGTCTTAAACAGGCAGAACTTCCTCCCTCTGCCCCGCCTCCGGAACTATTGTAATTAGCCATCCAACCCCCAACTCTGTGTTTCCGTAATAGTGACCCGAAGCTACACACCAAAGCAGTACTCATTTTGCGTGTTATTCTTCTAAAAAAAATTTGCACTCCTTCTCCCATGTTCCATTACATCCACATCTTTCACTACACCACATACATAGTAGACATGCAGCAGGTTTTCGTACTCAAACTGATTTGTATTAGATGACTTTACCTAAATTGAATCTTGAGCTCTCGAAGTAGTGTCTTGTTGATCCTTATATGCATCATACCCTACTACACCCCTGTGCTATATCCTCATCCATATCAAGGAACTAATCAATTTGGTTCCCAATGAGTTCCCCATATTTTTAAAAGGAATATCATAAATACATACCCAGAATGGTGTCATCAAAAAATCAACTGATGATAGTTGCCTATATGCTTCTGGGGGTTCCAGCAACAGAATTTGATAATCAAAATTCTAAGGGCCATTGTCTAAGACCAATCAAGCCTCCCTGTTGTTAGCAAACTCAAACACAAACAAGCTGGGTTCAAGTTCATTGAGGACAAGGTCATGATTTTTACTTCGATAAGTATGCCTTAATTATTTTTAAGTATTGGAGTATGTGTTTTGGAGTTTTAGAAGCGCATGTTAGGGTTTTACATGCTAAACCATGTGTAAAGATACAATTCATAGTTAAGTATCTATATATGTAATTGTGGCTAAGAATTTTTATGATAATAGAAGGCATTAGAGGTTGAAAAATCATTCAGATTGGGACTCAAAAGATTTTGGTGGAAAAATGAGTATCCTAGTTGTCTTAGGGGCATTTTGCTTAATATGGGTTAAAAATAGAATATTGGGTATTTTAATGTAATTAATGGTTTGAAATAGGTTAATTATATTATGTGGAAAGTTTGGAGTAAATATGAATGGTCTAAGTCCAATAAATTAGGAAACAGTTTTGAGTGGAGATAATAACCTTAAGGGAAAAATTATTATCAGATGTGAGAATTTATCGAGTTTGAACTTGAATTCTGGAAAATTTGGTTATATTTATATTTTAGGAATGCATATTATATTTAGGAGTCATATGTGTATCATGGAAAAATTTATGATTGAATTGTGAAACTTGGGTTTTGGTAGGAAAGCTGAATAATAACCCTAATGCTAAACTATTATTGTATGTGTAAAAATTATGATTTGGATATCTATTTTCATCTATGATGTTAATAATAATATTTTAGGAATGTGTATTAAATTTGGGGGTTATATGAATTTTATGGGAAGAATTATGATTAAATTATGGAATTAGGGTTTTGTGGAAAAATGTGAATAATAACCTTAAAGGCAATCTATTATAGCATATGTAAGAGCTTGGAGTTAAACCTTGACTTTGGGTATGTTGTCAATAATAACATTTTAAGGATGATTATTGAATTTGGTGATAAAATGAGTATTAGATAAGGAGTTATGCTAGACTTATGAAATGACGATTCCCTAGGAAGGGTGTGGTCTTTTCTTTAGAGAAGCGTATCGGTATTCACATTGGTTGTGATGTATGTATTTCAAATGATTATGTTATGATATATCATGTGCCTTGAATTTCTATATATGTGTGTATATGAGGACCTTTAGAAAATACCATATTGAATAAGATACTAATCACTTAAAGAGAAAGATTATGTGAGCTAGGGTTGTTGGGTCCGTTCCACTTGACAATAATAGTAGCTCAGGTGTATTTTTCCCTGAGAGGTGATTTAGATCATTCTACTACTTTTATAATAGTGGTCAAGTACGTTCTACTTTGAGAGGTGTTGGGTTCATTCCATCAAATGATAATAATGACTTAGGTGTATTATCCTTGAAAGGTGTTTAAGACCATTCCACCGATTTAAGAGTAGTGGGGATCCTGAGCTCAACGTAAACTAGAATATGCTCTTGAGATATAAATAATAATGAATAAGACACTAATAACTTAAAGTAGAAGATTACATGAGTCAGGACCTGGGTCTATTCCATTATACGATAATAGTGATTCGGGTGTATCTATCCATACATTGTATTTCTTGGTGCAGAGAGATTAACCTATGTTCTTCTGTAGAGTTCAGGAGTTGAACAATGATGTGTTAGCATTAGAGGGAATTCTAGTTGTGCATGAGTTTCCAGACATGTTTTCTAAGGAGATTCTAGGTATGCCGCTAGTACGAGAGATAGATTTTACTATTGAGTTGGTACCGGGGGCTGAACCTATTTTTAAGAGCCATATCATATTACACCAGTGGTATTGAGAGAGTTAAAGACTCAATTAGAGAACTTGTTGGCTCATGAGTGTGCTCCATGGGAAGCACCTATGTTGTTTGTGAAGAATAATGACAGGAGCCTTTGCTTGTGTATATATTATTGAGTGTTGAATTAGTTGATAGTAAATAACCGCTGCCCACTTCAAAGGATCAACTACTTGTTTGATCAAATTTGGGGTGCTTCGACCTTCTCAAATGTTGACTTGAGGTTGGGTTATCATTATTTATGTATCACCAAGGCAAGCATCATAAAGATGATCGTTAGGACATAATATGGTTACTAAGAGTTTATGGTGATGCTTTTTGGGCTCACTAATGCTCCCGCCATTTTTATAAACTTGATGATGAGGATTTTATGGCCATTCCTTGATCAGTTTATTGTGGTTTTTATTGATGATATTTTTTAAATACCCCAAAATTTTAATTGTGGAAATTATGGCCAATTAAGGATTTATTAGAGAAATTGATTAAATAAATGATTTTATTAAAATTAAGAGAGTTAATTGAGGTAAATCAAGGAGAAAATAATTAAGAATTTAATTAGGGAAAAATTAGGATATTCTACTAATTAACATGAAAGTTAAGGAAATTTATCCCAAAATAGGTAAATTAATATAAAAGGAATTTAATTATTATTATTATAATAAGTATTATTAATTTTAAATATAAAAAATATAATAATACCAAACATCCAAAATACCCAACCCACGTATTTTTCCCTCCTTTTTCTTTTCTTTTCTTTCTTTTTCTTCCTGTTTTTCCCTTTTCTTTTTCCTTCCCCCCGACCTGGGCCAACCCGTCGTGCGGCCTAGCTTCCCTGCGCAGCCCAGGCCCATGCTGCTCCCTCTTTTTTTTTTCTTCCTTCCTACTCGGTCTGGTTCTTTTTTTCTTTTCTTCCTTTTCTCCCTAAACCGCCCAATCCGGATCCTTTCTTCTTCCCCGAGGTGTGGTGGCGACCGATGAACTGCAACCCAGCACTCCGCCGGCCACCATCACTGCCATTGTCCTTCCCTCCCTCTCCCGTCGTTTTCTTTCACATTTTTGACCCCAACCAACCTATTCCTCTTTCCAGAGCAGCCTGCCCCTTTCCCTCTTCCCTCGACTCCGACGCCCCTACCATGGTAGAACCGCCTCGACTGCCGCCACCGGGCGGCATGCCTGGCATTTGCACCTCCTTTGTCTTCTTCCTCTTGTCATTGCCCACCCAATAGACCTATAAATAGCCCATAGCCTGCCTTAATTCAAAATTTGATTTCAAAACCCCATAAACAACCATTCTCGTTGCCGCCCCATTAGACGAGCCGTCCACCACCGCCGCCTATCGCCGACGGCCAAAACACCCCTAGAACCAACCCTTTCACCACCCTCTACCTAACTAGACCCTCCTTGCCCCTCGATTTGCCCTGCAGTGCAAAACTGCCAACCCAATCAACATACTTTCACCCCTTGCCGCCCTTCGCACCGCCGCTCGCCGCTGATTCCACCGCCACCAACGCCACCCCTATCCCCCAAAAAAACCAGGGGAGCCTCCTCTACCTCCCTATGCACCCATTTTTCCCTGCCTCCCTCTCCTTCTACTTTCTCCATATTCCACCACCTTCCACTACCTTCGGCCGCCGCACCAACTGTCGAGTGCCGCCACTCCCAGCTGCACCACCATCTTTATTCCACCCCTCTTCACCTGCTGCACCTTCCACCACCTCAAATACCCCTCCACTTCCTCTCTCTTAGCCTACATGTCCATCTTTCCCCCCTCTCTCTGTCCTCCATTGTCACCGCCATGTGCCGCCGCCGGTTCCACCACTAACCTTAGGTGATGCTTCAACTTTCCCAGCCCCTAAACTATTTTCTATAAGTGTTAATAATTTTATTTAATATTAATAGTATTATCCTTAATATCACTATTATTATTATTCTTATTCTTATTATTAGTTTTGTATTATCATTGTTATTATTATTACTATTACCATTATTAATATTATTATTATGTATCACTCTTATTACCTAACCTAATTTTATAAATTCTTATAATTAGGGTATACTATTTAAAAGGCTATAACTTTAGCATTAAAATGTTTATCCTTATTATTATTAGTGTTATTATTATTATTATTATTATTAATGTTATCTAAACCGAAGTTGGAGTATTATCGTTTTGTCGTTAAAAAGGAAGAATACTTAAGCCTTAGTATTTTACTATTTAATATTAGAATATCATTAATAATATTCCTAATGCCTTTAGCACTAACATTGTTACTATGGTATCATTATTAGTTATTACCATTATTAGTGTTATTATTTTATTACTATTATCGTGACAAAAACATTCGAAACCTTATATTATTATTATTATTATTCCAAATATAACTACTATCATTATTATCTTTAGTAGTATTAGTACTTTGTTAGTATTAATAATATTATATTATTATTTTATCCCTAAAGCCATTATTAGCCTTAGCCTTAAAAATAATAGGGCCTCTATTTCTATGAGTGTTAGTATTACTACTATTATTATTATCACTATTTTATTATGACAAGTATTAGTACTATTGTTAGAAGAAATGAAGCTATTTGATTTAATAATATAAATATAGCTATAAATAGTAACATAATTATATTCTAACTAGTAATATCTAATAGGTTAACTTGAGGACGAAACCCTAGTTTTCACTTATAGAATTGCCTTTAATAATAGTAACCCTAATCTTAGACTAAAATAAAAAATAATAGTATTTTGGTAGAAGGGAAACTAATCCTTAGTCTTTCCCTCTTATAGGTGAATTAAGTCAAAACCCTAAGGAGGCATAGGAGCATGCTCCAAGCCCGGCGTCGCTTTACGTAAGGATGTAGCTAAGGCCCATGTGTGTTATGTGACTTGTATGCCTTGGATGCTATATATATCATGCTATGTCGTGTATCATATGATTGTAATTAACTTGTCTTATGTGTATTGCAATTTGGAGTTGAGGTATTGTATGTGTTTCTTATGATATGAGTATGATATGTATATATGGTTTTTATGGTGTGATATGATATGACCCTCTAGGACATGCATGCTAGGACAATTGATAATATGATATGGGAATGAAAGGACAAAAAGAAAGAAATGGGAAGTGAGTTCATTAAGGGGGATATGAGGTTGACCAAAATACCTCATGATCCATGAGAGGAAATTAAAGAGGAAGGAATGATCAAAATGAATGAGAGATGAGAACCATGTATGGGAATCTTAAAATTTGTATTGGGACTTTGGGTGTTTGCATGGGATGGATACATCTTGCATGGGGGTGATCCTTACGTGAGAAAAGTTGATTTAGGGTGTAAACAAGTTAATGGGAGAGTTGTGGAGTGATTAGAGACTTGGGATGAAAAATAGTACGTAGGTTGGTGTAAGGCTGTATAAGGGATCCGATTAGGGTTTTAGGAGGAAGTAGTAATCTGGAAAGTGCGAGAGTAAAAATGATCCAGGGAGAGTGGAGTACGGGTTAAGAGTGATAATTTACTTTATAAGGGATGAGTATGGGTTCCATGGGAGAGAAGGAATTTTGGATGAAAAGAGAGAGGTTACTTGTGGGAGAAGAAAGGTACTAGGGTTTGAAGTGGCCAACCAGGGTTTTTCAGGTCACATGCGAAATCGAGAAGTAAAGTGGTATGTTTTGGGATTGGACCTAATTGAGATAAGATGTGGAGGTGGTGAATGAAGTAAAGTTAGTGTAAGTGAGAGAAAATTGGGCCACATAGGTCCAATTAGGGTTTTCAAGGGAAAACCCTAGAGGGTGATAGTAGGTGGAGTTGATGTCATAAGGTGTTGGGCCTTAACCCACACCCTTAGGAGTTGATTTTTCATTATGTGTAACCGTAAGGGGGTATGGATGTCAGGGCGTGATAAGGGGCGCAAGAGTCTCAAGATATGGGATGAGCCCCCTTAAGAGGGTAGAAATAACACGTTGAGGACATGCATGTCAAGGGTGTAATGTTTACCGAATAAGACATGAATAAGATACTAATCACTTAAAGAGAAAGATTGTTGAGCCAGGCCCAGACTGGTCCACCGGCGAATAATAGTGGTCAGGAGCCGGGGTGCCTTGGAGACCATTCCATCGGTGAATAATAGTAGCCAGAAGCGTTTTGCCCTGCATGATTTTCAGTCCACTGGCTATAATAGTGGGGGATTCCGTGCTCAACAAACTAAATGTAATGAAGCTAAGCCATGGGAAATATACTAAGCACTTACAGTGAAACACCATGTGAGTCTGGGCCAGACCGGTTGTAATACCCCGTATTTTTAAAACCTAATTTTATTAAGCTTAATGATTTTATTAGCGTAATTTGGTGTAAAAAATAATAATTATTTTAATTTTGATTTGTTTTATGGATTTATCGACGATTTTGAATTTATATTTTAATTTAAGTAATCGTTGTCGTTGTGAACCATTTTAGACAAATTCGTTCGCGACTATGATTTTATTATACTCTTTTAATTTCGATTTTCGGTTAAAAATATGTATTTCTGTTCTTTCTCGTATTTTGATTTTTAATATTTTAGATTCATTTTTGATTATAACTTCGTCGTGTGATTACGACCTTATTTTGGAGTTATATTTCGTTAACTAAATATATTATTTAAATTATAGAATTTCTGTTTAAATAGTTAAATTTATTTTAATGATTTTATCCGTAGAAAATATTTCCGACTTTAAATTTATTCATTTTCGGAAATCTTTAATATTTGGGAAGTTTTAAATAAAAAAGAAGAAGAGATTTTCGGAGTTTATTTATGAAATTCTTTCTGGAATTAATTCTCTTTCGTTTTATGCCTTTTGGTTTACGGGAAACCGATTTCGGAAATTATTTAAATTAGTTTTGGTTTATCCGAATTTGACTTAAATATTTTAGTATATGTTTTAAATAATTTTTCGGGGTCTTATAATGTATTTCCGTAAATAATATAAGTTTTTACCTTCGTTGGTAAATTCTTCTGAAAATGTATCCGAAATTCTTTATATAGCTTTTTATTAATTTTAAGCCTTCAGATCCGTTCGAAATAAATTTTCGTTAAATAAATTTTATATAAAATCTTCCAATAATACTTTTATAATTTTAGTATTTTATTTTATGTGTATTTGTAAAAAAAAAAACCCTCGCACCCAGCCCCGACCGGCGCCCCTCCCTTCTTTTTCTTTCCCTCTTCCCTTTCCCCGACCCCCTGTTCTGCAACCCTAACCCTAGCCGGCCTCCCTCGCCTCTCTCCTCCTCCCTGCTCCCTCGCTAGCCGCCGCCTCCTCTCCGCTCCGGCCAACCTCGCCAGCCCTCGTCGGCCTCAACCTGCAGCAGCAGCCGAAGCATTAGCCACCGAAGCAGCCGCGCAGCACCATCAACGAAATGCAGCAGGACAGCGACGAGTCGCGCAACTCACGACACCGCCCGGTCCCCGGCGAGCTTGGGCGACCACCGGCGAGCCACCCCGACCCCTGATGAAGCCTCCCCAACCTTCCCTTGCCCCGATTTATTGGTTTTTGTTTGGTATAATTTCCGAAAACCCTAATATATATATTTGATTAATTGGGTATGAATTAGCTTATAAAAAGCTAAATTGATTGTTTGATTGTGTATATATGTGCTGTAAGAATGATTTGGATAGGTTAATTGTATTGTTATGTTGAGATTTCGGAAAAATTGGTTTTTTAGCCGGGTTATGCCCAAATTTTTCGGATCCGCCCGTTTTTACGATTTCGGACAAATTGATTATACAATATGTTTTAAAATGTATCCAATTTCATTTTGGATCCGTCAATTTGAGAAATTTATGTAGGTTTTATCGGAATTTGATTCCTAGGTCAAATTTTGGGTGTAATGAAATTGGGTCGTATAATTGAGCCGTTTCGCTCAATTGATTTTATAATATTGTTTAAAATGTATTTAATTTTATATTGGAAGTGTTGATTTGGGAAAATTGTGTGTAATTGGTTGGAATTGGATTTTTAGGTCAAAACTCCCGTGGGTTTAAATTGGTTTGAGTAATCGGGTTATTTTATTCAATTGACTATATAAATTACATTAGAATATGTTTAATTACATTTTCGAACCGTCAATCGATATGTTTTGGCAAGAATTGATCGGATTTGCGTTTCGGGCTCAAAAACCCTAATTGTGCTAAATTGCTTATTTCTTTTATTGGTTTTGAGCAATTGATTATTTGATATGTTATAAGATGTGTTTAATTACATTTCTAAACATTCAATTTGATTAAATTTATAGAATTTTAATGAATTGTATTTTCGGGCTAAAACCCTAAAATTCAAGTGAAATTATGAAATCGATTACTTGTATTGTTGTTTTTCTAAAATTGAATGTATAGAAATAGTTGAAATGGTATTAATTGCTTTCTAATACCTTTAATTTGAATTAATTAAATTGAATTACTTGAGTTTGGGTCATGGGCTTTAAAACCCTAATCTTCGGGGATGATTTTATAAAATTGATTTTGCTATGTGTATTTTATCTAATCGAATTCTATCTTTGGGTTTTAAATCATTTAAATTCTGTTTTGACCTAATCGGTTTGGATTTCGTTCTATGTAAATGGTTAGGTTACCTATTTAGTTGTAAAACCTAATAAATAAGTTATTTTCGATAAATTAACTTATGATCGATTATTCTTTCTCGGGCTTTCCAAATTAAGTTGAAATGTCCCAAGTGATATTTGTATTCATCCGTTTTGATTTAGTTTTAACCTTAAATCTTAATAAAGCTATGCTTTTAAGTTCTAATTTTTGGTCACATTTTCTAAGAGAGATCATTTGGGTTGTTTATGTTTGTTTAATTAGAATATGTGAATTATTGATTGATAGAATAGTTTCTAATTTAGTTTTTGATTTCTATCGGATCTAGGAAAGCTTTCTCGTGGATCCACGAGCTAGGGATCTCTCTCCCTCTTATCTCACTTAGCTAGCTTCGGATCCAGGTAAGTCTCTACTTACCTCTACTTATGGGTGTTTAGTAAGGACGAAGCTAATGGCCTTGTGCTATGTGTGACATGGATGTGTTGAATGTTGTGTATGCCATGCTATGCCATGTATTATATGATTTGTGCATAACTTGTCATATGTGTAGCGCAGCTTGGAGATTGAGGTATGTTGTATGTGCTCCCATGATATGAGCATGACATGTATATGTATGATGTTTATGATGTATTATGTTATGGCCCTCTAGGACCTGCATATTAGGATAAACGGTAATATGAGTTGGGAACCATCATGGGAGTCTTGAAGTTTGTATGATGGTATTAATGTTCCATGGCGGTCCTAATGTTGTATGGTGGTATTAGCGATTTTATGGAGGTATTAATATTGTATGGTGGTATTAGTGATTTTATGGAGGTATTAAAATTGTATGGTGGTATTAGAGTTTGTATGGTGGTATTTGTGATTTTATGGAGGTATTAATGTTGTATGGTGGTATTAGGGTTTGTATGGTGGTATTAGTGATTTTATGGAGGTATTAATATTGTATGGTGGTATTAGGGTTTGTATGGTGGTATTTGTGATTTTATGGAGGTATTAATATTGTATGGTGGTATTAGTGATTTTATGGAGGTATTAAAATTGTATGGTGGTATTAGAGTTTGTATGGTGGTATTTGTGATTTTATGGAGGTATTAATGTTGTATGGTTGTATTAGGGTTTGTATGGTGGTATTAGTGATTTTATGGAGGTATTAATATTGTATGGTGGTATTAGGGTTTGTATGGTGGTATTTGTGATTTTATGGAGGTATTAAAATTGTATGGTGGTATTAGAGTTTGTATGGCGATATTTGTGATTTTATGGAGGTATTAATGTTGTATGGTGGTATTAGGGTTTTTATGGTGGTATTAGTGATTTTATGGAGGTATTAATATTGTATGGTGGTATTAGGGTTTGTATGGTGGTATTTGTGATTTTATGGAGGTATTAATATTGTATGGTGGTATTAGGATTTGTATGGTGGTATTAGTGATTGCATAGTGGTATTAATGGCTTATGGTGGTATTAGGGTTTGCATGGTGGTGTTATGGTTTGCATGGTGGTATTAATGTTGGTATGGTGGCATTAGGGTTTGCATGGTGGAGTTAGGGTTTTGCATGGGAGTTAATGATTGTACGGTATTAGGGTTTGGAGTAATTAACTCTGGGACGTTGTGATTAAGTAGGGTTGGAGTAACTAATCGTGATTGTTGAGGATAATTAAGGTTTGGGATGGCTAAGTATGGGGGTTATGGTGAAATGGGGATAAGAGTGGCTAACCACGGTTGGTGTGGACAACTAAGGTTGGTTATGGCTGCTTAGAGTTGTTCGGTGTTATCATGTGTTTTTATTGATTAAAGTGTGGTTATGAATGTGGGTTTTTATTAGTTGTGATGAGTATAGTATAAAGAGAATGATTTATGCATGTCAAGGGTGTGATGTGATTCGATAAGACACGAATAAGACATTAATTACGTAAAGCGAAAGACTGATGAGCCCGACCCAGTCCGGTCCACCGGTTAGAATAGTGGCCAGAGGCGTTTTCCCCTGGGTGTTTATTTCCGGTCCACCGGCTATAATAGTGGTCAGAGGCGTTCTGCCCTGAGTGTTTATTCCGGTCCACCAGCTATAATAGTGGGGGATTCGGGCTCGACAGACCCAAACGAATAAGTTAATCCATAGGAAAGATACTAAGTACTTACAGCGAAACACCATGTGAGTCGGGGCCATGATCCGGTCCACCGACTATAATAGTGGATCAGAGGCGTTTTGCCCTGTGCGTTTATTTTCCGGTCCACCGGCTATAATAGTGGATCAGAGGCGTTCTGCCCTGTGCGTATATCTTCCGGTCCACCGGCTATAATAGTGGGGCTCCCGTGCTCACATGGATTAATGAAGAATGCTTTGAATGAAAATGAATGACGTAATCCATGGGAAAATACTAAGTACTTACAGCGAAACACCATGTGAGTCGGGGCCATGATCCGGTCCACCGGCTATAATAGTGGATCAGAGGCGTTTTGCCCTGTGCGTTTGTTTTCCGGTCCACCGGCTATAATAGTGGATCAGAGGCGTTCTGCCTTGTGCGTATATCTTCCGGTCCACCGGCTATAATAGTGGGGCTCCCGCGCTCACATGGATTAATGAAGAATGCTTTGAATGAAAATGAACGAAGTAATCCATGGGAAAATACTAAGTACTTACAGTGAAACACCATGTGAGTCGGGGCCATGATCCGGTCCACCGGCTATAATAGTGGATCAGAGGCGTTTTGCCCTGTGCGTTTATTTTCCGGTCCACCGGCTATAATAGTGGATCAGAGGCGTTCTGCCATGTGCGTATATCTTCCGGTCCACCGGCTATAATAGCGGGGCTCCCGCGCTCATATGGGTTATTGAAGAATATGTGTGGAATGAACATATTATTAATGAGAATAAAGAATAAGTCTAATTGGACCGTGACCGGCTTTTATTATCTGTTACTACATGTTGCTTACGTGAGTATGCCACGTATTGAGTTTTAATAATATGGATTATTCCTACCTGAGGCGTATGAGCCACTTTATATCTCGGTTATACCACACTTATATGTTAAATAGGATGATACGTATGTTTTATATGTTACTCTAGGTGTATGGTAAGATTTATGCTGTGGGTTGTGAATATGCATGATATTGTATTAACGTGTTGTACCCGGATTTAATATGCACTTGATGATATCTCTCCTAAGATAGGGTAGTGGGACTTACTTAGTTTTGGACCCGTACTGATACTACACTGGTTGAATGGGTCCTGTGATGATCCACCGATTGGTGGGGAGCAGACCTCTTGTGCAGGTTTAAGATCGGATACTGTGTTGGGGTGGAAGCCTTGACTTGAGTGAGTAGGCAATCCGAATATTGATCCTTCGGGATTTATTTTTGTTTAGCTATAATTTGTATTACGTTCTTGTTTTGAGAAACATATTCTGAGTTTGTAATCCCAAATCGTATTCTAACTTCTGTTTGACTTACCTCTTATTAAGGATTTATGTTAAATGTCGTCTTGCATTTTTTTATACTTCGTACTAAATGTTGATCGGATTTAGCCTTAGCACTTAGTACTGGAACGGTAGGAGTGAACCGGTCTGGTACTAAGTGTGGCGGTAATACCCCCGAGTTTACGGTTTTATCCTTTGCTTCCGCTAAGCCTTTTGATTTTAAACGAAATTTTTTAGTAGTAAATTTGGGGGTGTTACACCGGTCCACCGGCGAATAATAGTGGTCAGGAGCATTTTGTCCTGTATGTATTCCGGTCCACTGGCTATAATAGTGGGGTTCCCACACTCACATGGATTATTAAAGAGTATGTGTGGAATGAACAGATTAGTAAGAGGAATAAAGAATAAGTTGCCTGAAAAGTAACCAGGCCTTATTACATGTATCATTGTATGTTTTCTACATGCTCATTCCTATGTTATATGCTCTATGTGTTGGCCTTAGCGCATCTGTTACCTTACTCAGTACGTAGCGTATTGATCACCCATTTCATGGGTGCTGCTCATTCCCACAAGCAGAAGACCCATCTGAGCTTGTGCAGGTAGGGGATGATGTCTTCGATGCCTACGACACATACGAGGCATCGAGTGGGGCTGAGCGTTGAGCCTAAACCTGAATTGGAGATCGAGAGCGACTCGGTCAGACTCTGTTTCTTTGATTGGATCTTGTATTATCATATCTTAGTTGTGTTTTTGTACTATGCTTTATGTTTGAAAAATTCTAGTCAAGTACTCTTTGGTTTGTAATCTTAAATCGCACTCTGATTTCTGTATGACTTGTGTTTTATTAATGATTCGTGTTTAATGTTAACTTTATTTAGCCTTAGCACTTAGTAATGGAATGGTAGGAGTGAACCGATCTGGTACTAAGTGTGCCGGTAATGCCCCCGAGTGTACAGTTTTATCCTTTCGCTTCCGCTAAACCCTTTTAATTAAACGAAAATTTTCAATAGTCAATTTGGGGGTGTTACAATTTTGGTTTATTCCTGTAGTAGAGAAGAGCATAAGCAGCTTCTATAGACGATTTTATCACTTCTAAGAGAGTATAAGTTGTATGTTAAACTCTCTAAGTGCAAGTTCTGGCTTCAAAAGGTTACATTTTTAGGACACATGGTATCAACAGGAGGAGTTACCATGGACCCGACGAATTTTCTAGTAGTAACTGAGTGAAAGGCACCCATTAGCATCTCTAAGGTACGTAATTTCCTAGATTTGGCCAGGTACTACAGATGATTTGTTCAGGATTTCTCAAAGATAGCTCTTCCTTTGACGAACCTTCTGAAGAATATGACTAAATTTTAGTGGGATGAAATCTGTGAGAGAGAATTTTAGGAGTTGAAGTAGTGGTTGACTATAATACTGGTTTTGACCTTACCTTCAAGTATTGATGGGTTCGAGGTCTACAACGACGCATCAAAGCATGTACTTAATTGTGTTTTGATGCAGCAGGGTAAGGTTATAGCTTACACTTCTCACCAGTTGAAGTAACATGAGTAGAATTATCTTACCCATGATTTAGAGTTGGCTGTAGTTGTTTTTACATTGAGGATTTGGAGGCATTATCTTTATAGGATGAAGTGCAACTTCTACACCAACTATAAGAGCCTCAAGTATATATTCACTCATAAGGAGCTGAATATGAGACAGAGGAGATGGCTAGAGTTGGTAAAAGACTATGATATCAAATTGACCTACCATGAGGGGAAGACCAACTTTGTTGTAGATGCCTTGAGAAGGAAAAATCACATTATTTGGGTTCTACTGTGGGTTCTAGTTGTTTTCTGGAGGAGTTGGTGAAATGGGGATAGAGATGATCCAACAAGGTGATTTGTAGACTCGGATGTGTGCTTTAACGATTATGCCAATGATTTTTGATGAGATTCGAGGACGACATCCTAGGGATGTTAAGCTTGAGAGGCTTCGATAAAATATTCAAGATGGTAGTGTTGAGGGTTTCCAAATTCATGAGGATGGTAGCATTAGCTACCAAGGTCGTTGATGCGTACCTCAGAGTTGCGTTAATCTAAAGCACCAAAATTTAGAGGATGATCACTGTACCCTGTATTCCGTCTACCCATGAGGGGATAAGTTGTATAAGGACCTCAAAAGGGTCAACTGGTGGCCTCACATGAATCAAGGGGTAGCACAATTCCTATCGAGGTGTGTGACTTTCCAGAAGGTTAAGATTGAGCATCGGAGACCTACGGGGTTAGTTCAACCTTTAGATATTCCGAGGTGGAAGTAAGACTCCATCTCGATGGATTTTTTGAGTGGGATACCAAGGATGCATAGTGGTTGTGATACGATTTGGGTTATCATCAACAGGTTGACCAAATCTGTAGTATTTGTGCTAATGAAGTTAACTTGGAGTATGGATTAGGTAGCAGATGCATACTTGAGGTTTGTGGAGAGTAAGCATGATACCTATACTGACATAGCCTTTGATCGGAATTCAAGATTTCTTTCAAACTTCCGGGGAAAGTCACAGGAAGCTATGGGCACAAGATTAAGGATGAGTACTGCCTTTCATCCAGATACAAACGGAAATAATGAGAGGACGATTTAGACTTTAGAGGATATGCTTTGTGCTTGTGTTTTGGATTTTCAAGGTATTTGGGAAGATCGTTTGCATTTGTTCAAGTTCTTGTACAACAATATTTATCATTCTAGTATAGGGATGGCATCCTTTGATGCATGTATGGACGTAAATATAGAACACCCTTGCGTTGGAGTGACATCAGTGAGATTATTATACTTATACCAGATTTGATTGAGGAGATGATTCAATAGGTTCAATTGATCCAGGATAGGATGAGAGTAACTCAGAGTCATTAGAAGAGCTACACAGATTAAAGATCTCGTAGAGGTGGTTTTGAGCTAGGGGATAAAGTTTTGTTAAGGGTTTTACCTACTAAGGGAGTACAGATATTTGGTCGGAAGGGTAAGTTGAGCCTAAGGTATATTGGCCTATATGAGATTCTTGATAAGATTGGCAAGGTTACTTACCATCTAGTGCTTCTACTAGAGTTGGCTTGGGTTCACAGCGTCTTTCACATATCTCAGCTTAGGAAGTATGTCGCAGACTTATCGCATGTGATCAGACTAAATGAGATTGAGATTTATGATTCGCTGTGCTATAAGGAGAGGTCTTTGAGGATTCTCGATACCAAGTTTGACACAACTGAACAAGATTAGTTCTACTTGTGAAGATTCTTTGGAACCATCATGGGACAGAGGAAGCGACTTAGGGGACAGAGAAGGATATGTGTGAGGCATACCCTGAGATCTTTAGCACATGTGCTTTAGAATTGGGGGTTTTTCATTCTTTTAAGAGGGTAGTACTCGGTAGTATAGTAGTAAATCCGATGGATTTAACCACCAAAATTTCTTCCTTACATCGTTTTCGCTTCTTCCTTATCCCAGACTTGTTGACCTCAAGGACGAAGTCTCTTTTAAGGGGTAGTGACGTAATACCCCGAAAATTTTCTTAGCCTAATCCTACATCATTAATGCTCTAATTTGATTCTAATCTCAATAAATCCAATTTTAGCCTTAACTTAACTCCTTAATCCCGACGCTTTAACCAAATCCAAAACCTTGACTTAAATAAAATATAATTGGTAAACCAAAATCAAAATCCACTAAAATATCCACTAATCCTAATTACTTTGGCTAACCTAAAATCACCCTAAATTAATCCTCCAAACCTTTTTTTTCCTTTTCTTTCTCATTTTATTTTCTTTCTTTCTTCTCCTCCTCCCATCAACCTCAAGTTGCACTTTTGAATTGTTGTAACTTGCACCACCCACTTTCACCTTACTTCCTTTCTTCTTTTTCTTACGCAACACCCTTATGCACACTTTGCACACCCTATCTTCCCCTACCATTTTACTTCTTATGCAAAACCTAAATATAACCATCACCACCCTCACCTAACAGCTGCTAACCTGATCCTAACCATCCTTTGCAACCATCATCATCATCATCACCTTGCAGCTGTACCATCACCATCATCACCATCGTACACTAACCCCCTATTATTTTCCTCCTTCCCGATCCAAACCACACACACACACACATGTGTATATATATATATATGTGTGTGTGTGTGTGTGTGTGTGTGTATACTTCACAATCTCCTTCTTTCTCTTTGGTTTTGTCTCATTATACCCATCTTTGTGTCAAAGAGCCATTGCTCGAGCTCCCCTTCTTCTTTCTTCTTCTTCTTCTTGAAATAAATTAACTTTTAAATTTATTTAAGTTAATTATTTTGGGAATTTTGGATTATATAAAAATGGATATGAATATTTAATAAATTAAAATGAATATTTTATTATTTTATCATAATTATTTTATTTAAATACTTTTTCGAACCAATATTTTACTAAAATTATTCTTTTTAAACTAATATATTAAATTATAATAAAGTATATTATTAAAGTAATTTATCTATCAAAAATATTAAATTCTATTATTCCATAAATTATTTTATCTTATTTCTCCCCATTTTCTATTTTTATTTTTTCCTTTTCCTTTTTTTTTCTTTCTCCTTTTTCTCCTCTTTCTTCTTTTCCTTCTTTTCCCTTTTCTTCTTTTTCTCCGTCGGGCTTCCTAGCTTGCTTCTTTCTTCCCCTGCACTTTAGGATGCCTTGTAACACCCCTAAATTTACTACTGAAAAATTTCCTTTAATTAAAAGGTTTTAACAGAAGCGAAAAGGTAAAACTGTAAACTCGGGGGCATTACCGCTACACTTAGTACTAGATCGGTTCACTCCTATCATTCTGGCACTAAGTGCTAAGGCTAAACAAAAATAACATCAAATACGAGTCATTAATAAAACACTAGTCATTAGTAAAACACAAGCCATACAGAATCAGAGTGCGGAAATCAAAAGTGTACAACCCAAAAGTACAGCTTTAAAGTACCAAATGACAGGGAACATTATACGATAGGACAAAATAAAATACAATAGTATAGGGAGAACAAAATAGATGATGGAATCTAGCCACTTCACTCTCGACCCCCAAGTTAGGTACATGCTCAACTCTCAGCCCCACCCGATGCCTCGTAAGATCGTAGGCATCAAAAACATTGTCCCTTACCTGCACAAACTCATATGGGTCTTCTGCTCGTGGGAATGAGAAACACCCATAAAACGGGTGATCAATACGCTATGTACTAAATAAGGTAACCGTATAACTAAGGCCAAACATACAAGGTACACAACATATGCATGATCATATAGGCAACATGAAACAATATAGATAGTGAGGCCGGTTATGCTCCAGTTAGACTTGTTCTTTAAATCTCTTAACAATATATTCATTTTCACACATACTCTTTATTAATCTATGTGAGTGCGAGAGCCCCACTATTATAGACAGTGGACCAGAGATACGTACAGGGCAGAACGATCCTGACCACTATTATTCGTCGGTGGATCGGTCTTCAGGAAAACGCTCCTGGCCACTATTATTTGTCGGTGGACCGGTCTGGCCCCGACTCACATGGTGTTCCACTATAATTACTTAGTGCATTTCCCATGTCTTAGTTTTATCACGTTTGGTTTGTTGAGCACGGAATCCCCCACTATTATAGCCGGTGGACCGGAATCATTCAGGGCAACACGCTCCTGGCCACTATTATTTGCTGGTGGACCGGTCTAGGCCCGGCTCAACAATCTTTCTCTTTAAATGATGAGTGTTTTATCGTATCTTATTCAATAAATTCCTTCCTAGACATGTATGGCTAACTTCAGCTATACTTATCCTCCTAAGAGGGCTCGTCTCATATCTTGAGACCTCTGCACCTCCTAACTCACCCCGACATCCTTCCCTTAATCCGCTTGCTCACACCGGGAACCCGACTCCTAAGTGTGTGGGTCAAGGCCCACCACCTTATACCCTGAAGTCCACTCACCGCCTTCCCCTAGGGTTTTCTCCAGAAATCCTAACTTGGTTCTCTGTGGCCCATCCTTTTCTGCCTCGTACAACCTAGACTTATTCTAGCACCCATACACATCACGACCCTTCGGTTCAACCCTCACTTCATGTCCCACTCATTCTCACTTATTTTTATTATTCTATTTTTCTTCTTTTCCCTACTCAAATTAGGGTTTCCCTTCAAACTCTAGCCTAGTCTCCTACGCACCCTTATTCTGTCCCATGTACTATTTTCCACCTAAAGCCCCAGAAACCCAAACGATACTTTTATTACCTTCCTCACGCCCCGAGGTAACTTTCCATATGTAAGGTTCGCCCCCATGCGAACCTTAACCAGCCTATGCAACCCTAGTTCCTCCTATGCCTCCATTAGCCAACTTACTTCCCCTTGGTTATTTTCTTTCCCAATTTTCTTTTTCATGCCCCAACCCACATCATCACATCAATACCCTAGCATGCATGTCCTAAGGGCCACATCATATCACATCACAACTTGCAACATATCCATATTAATACATAATAGAAGAGATCACATGGACATACCTCGGTTCCAAGCGGCGCTACATAAAACAGGTAAGATAACAACATATAGAACACGACATATAATTATACGAGACATCCAAGGCAAGTAATACATGTAACACAAAAGCGGCCTTAGCTACACCCTTACCTAAATCGTCGTCGGGCTTGGAGCACGCTCCTATGCCTCCTGGGGGTTTTGACTCGATTCACCTATAAGAGGGAAATACTATGGGTTAATCTCCCCTACCAGAATTACCATAATTTCCTATTTTATTCCTATCATGGCCTAATACTAAGGCTAATATTAAAAATAGTAGTTTATAATTAAAAGGTAGGGTTATTATTATTCTCAAGATAGTTAATTAAATCACTACTAATCAAAGTAAGTCCGAGTAATACTCATAGTATTAAAGTAAGGGTTTCAATATTACTAATAACAATATTATTATTAATAGTAATAATAATAATAATAATACTAATAAAAATAAGAATACTAATAATAATAATGATGGTAATAATGATAATAATGATGATAATAATAATCAAAATCATAGTAGTAGTAGTAGTAGTACTAGCAACAACAACAACAACAACCTTAACCATGATAATAATAATAATAGTAATAATACTAATAATAATAAGAATACTAAAAATAATAATAATAGAGATAATAACAATGTTAATAATAGTTAGAGTAATAAACATAATAATAATAATAATAATAACAATAGTAATAATAATGATAATGATAATGATAATAATAATAATAGTGATAATAATAATAATAATAATAATAATAATAACAATAATAATAATAATAATAACAATAGAGATAATAGTAGTAGTAGTAGTAGTAGTAGTAGCAGTAATAATAATAATAATAATAATAATAATAATCATAATGATGATGATGATGATGATGATGATGATGATGATGATGATAACAATCACAATAATAATAGGAATAATAATAATAATAATAATAACAACAACAACAATGATAATAATGATGATGATAATAGTAGTGGTAATAATAATAATGTAATAATAATAAAAATAAGGATAATAATAGTGATAATAATAATAATAATAGTAATAATAATAATAATACAACAAGTTTTTAGTCTTAATTAATACCATTAATTAGAAATTCTCCTGAATAACGTTAGGACATAATAGTAATAATAGTAGTAGTAATAGAAATAATAGTAATAATAATAATAATGATAATAATAATAATCATAATAACACTAATAATAATATTTAATAAAATTAAAAATCATTAACACATTTAATATACAGGGCTTAGGGGTTAAGGAGTTGGGAGACAGCCTAGACTGGGTGGTGGAGCCGGCGGCGGCGGCGGTGGAGGAAGGAAGAAGTGGAGAGATGGATGTGGAGGTTAGGGAAGAGGGAAGTAGGGGAAAATGGAGGTGTGGGGAGGTAGCGCAAGGTTTTCTGGTTGTTTTGGGAGGTAGAGGCGGCGCTGCAGGTGGCGAAACAGGTGGCACGAAGGGCGACACGGGGTCGAAGGGTGTTGTTCGGGAAGGCAATTTCACACGGCTAGGGTGGCTCGTGCAGGGCAGGGCAAGGAAGGTTGGTGGCTCGGTTGTGTAGAGGGCAGTGTAGGGAGAATTTTGGTGGTCGGAGTGGGTAGCGAAGATGACCGAAGGTAGAGGAATAGAGGGTGAACAGGCGGTGGTGGCTGGGTCAATTTTTTGGGCTTCCAAAATCCAAACCCGATTATGGTAGCCTTTGGGGCTATTTATAGGCCGATCGGGAGGGGAAAACGACAAGGATGAGTGGTAGAGTAGAGGGGTAAAGGTTATGGGTCTCTGTCCAGCGAGAATGGCCAGCGCAGGTCTATGTGTGTAGGCCATGTCTTGCTAGGCAGGAGGAATGGCGCGCATGAGAGGGGCAGAATGGACCTGTTGAAATGGTAGGTAAGTCAACGGGGAAGAGGGGGAGGAATGGCCGGAGTGGGCGGTGTGGTTAGTGTAGGCTTTTCTGACGTTGATTTCGGGCTGTAGGTGCGTGCTGGAGGTTGAAGACGACACAGGTGGGAGAGGAGAGGGCTGGACCGGCGGTCCAGGGGAAAAGAATAAAGAAAGAAAAAAGAAGAAGGGTTGAACCGGCCGGGAGAGGGAAGGATTGGCGCGGGGAGGGAGAAGTTGGGCCAGCGGGCTAGCCCAGGTCGGGGAAGAAGGAGAAAAAAGAAGAGAAGGAAAGGAAAGAAAAGGAAAAAGAGGGAAGAAAAAGAAAAGAAAAGATGGTTGTCTTAATCAAATATATTTTGGGTAACTTAGGATATTTAATAAAATTTAATTATTAAAATAATAATTAAATTCTCTTTTTAGGCTAATTTAGGGATTTTGAAAGAATTTTTTTAAATTCTATTTTAATTAGCAAAATACTCAAATTTTTCCTATTTAAAATTATTTATAAATTCTCCTACATTTACCTTAATTAACTCCATAATAATAAAAGAAAATAGGTTATTTAAGTAATCTTCCTTGTAATTTCTTATTCGGCCATGATTTCCTAAATTAGGGTTTTGAGACATTTCACGCCCGCCCACTCCTTCCCTCCCTTCTCCTTCTCCCTCGTGATGTCCCAGCCTGACCTTCCCTCCTTTCTTTTCTTTTCTTTCTTCCCCTTGACTGGGCCGGCCCAGTTTCTCCTTCTTTGTCCCCTCTACCTCGTATGCGAGGTAGCTTGTCTCTCCTTTTCTCCACGATTAGTCGGCTTCCTCCCCTCTTCCTTTCTTTATTCTTCTTCTTCCCTCCTACCTCAACCATCAAGCATGCTACCTGTGCCATGGCAGCTTGCACTGGCACCTTTGCCACCTTCCCTTTATAGCCTGCCACCCTGCTCTCTCCCTCATCATTGTCTTTCTATTTTTAGACCAAAATTAGCTTGCACCCCTAACCCGCTTTCCATTCCTTTTCCCTTATTTCCCTTCCTTCTCCCTGCACCTCGACACCCCTAGCATCTGTAACTTACCCCCACTAGCCACACCTACCTTCCTTCTTCTCTCTCTCTCCTTTTTCTTCTTCCCTCCTGCTTCATTCTGCCCCATTCGAGCCCCCTTTTCCCTCTCCTAGCTTCTTCTTCTCCCTTTATTCTCCTTTCCTTTCCTTCCCCTGTTTTTGCTTTGCCGCCTTAACCACTGTTGCCACCACCCTACCAATCACCTACACCAACTCACGCCACCCCCTCGAGCCTCCCGCAACCTCCTCTCTTCCTCTTCCTTTTCTTTCCCTCTTCTCAGCCTCCTCCCTGCACCATCGCCCTCTACCTTCATTCAATCTCTTGCGCCGCCTCCCAAGCCACCAACCTACACCCTGCAACCTCCTCTACTGCCCCATGTCCTCCTTTGGCAAAAATCCAACCCTTTATCCTTTCCTTTTTCCTTTTTCTTTTCCTTCTTTCTCCCCCTCTGCCCAACCCTCAACCCACTTTTCCCAACATGCAGTCGTCACCTTTGTCTCCCTTGGCTGCAGATAACCCATCTCTGACCACCACCTGCACCCAACCTTTGCCCTAACTCCCCTCCACGTGCCCTCCTCCTAGCCCCCAAAACCCTAACCCGAACCAACACCCGCTCTTTTCTTCTACCCTTCCTTCGACCCCTCTTCCCTCTTAATCTGCATGTAGCTCATGCCGCTCATGCAGCGTGAGTTCTACATGGTTTTGGAACTTATTAGAGTTAGATTTTAAGGTATATTAATGGTTAAATAAAGTATGTCATTTAATTAAGTTTTGATAAAGTTTTGTCCTTATTAGTTTTTTCTATTTCTAATATGATAATTATGCATATGATTTTTAGGTATTAATTTTTCTAATCAAAGCTTGAATCTTTAACCAAGGTATCGGTAATATTTGATTTTTGTAGAAAATAAGGTAATCATTAAACCTTACTTAAAATATGGATATACGTATGCTAGCACATTAGGGTTTTTAATATGTTTATATGCATAATATATGTTCCTAAGAATAATGTTTTTAGTTGTATGTGAATAATTGATAAAGAGGAAATCATGTTAATTTATGTGCCATGTGTGAAATACTATGGCAAGTTGTGCCTAAGTAATGTTAATTTGCACCCTCAGGGCGTTTTAGTAATTTTTGCATGTACAAAAGGTGTGCCCTAAATATGTGTGTGGTAGGTGCTAATATGTGTTAATGCTAATTAATGAGAATTGGTGGGGTTTGATGATGAGTATGGAGCATTAATATTAATATTTTATGTAGTTAGGGTATTTTAGTAAAAGTTGTATAATAAGGGAAATCGGTAAATTAAAAGAGTAAAGGGGTAAAATAGTAAATGGATAAGTAAGAAGGGCATTTTAGTAATTTTATATGGAAAGGGGTATTTTGGTGAACTTTGTAGAGTGAGGAGGTAAGGTGGTAATTTAATAAAGGAGAAGGGCATTTTTGGTAAATTAACATAAAAGAAAGGGCATGTTGGTAATTTGATGAAGTAAAGGGATAAATTGGTAATTTAATAAAGGAGAAGAGTGATTTGGTCTAAAGAAAGGGTTAATATGATAATTTTGTAAAGTAAAAGGGTGAAATGGGTAATTTAATGAAGTAGAAAGATAAAATGGTAATTTAATGAAGTAGAAGGGTAAAATGGTAACTTGGTATAAAAGAAGGGTAAAATGGTAATTTAATAAAGTAGAAGGGTAAAATGGTGTAAATGAAAGGTATTTTGGTAATTTGTAGATAAAGCGACAAAATGGTAAATATAATAATGAAGAGGGGCAAAATGATACTTATAATAATGAAGAAGGGCAATTTGGTAATTTAGCCAATTAAAAGGGCAATACAATAATTATAATAATGAAGAAGGATAATTTAATAATCTAACCAACCAAATAGAAAATTTGACAAGTGTAACAAATATGAAGGGTGATTGGTGACTTAATGAGCCTAAGGGTAATTTGGTAATTTAGATAAGTATACGGTAATTTAATCCACTGAAAGGGTAAATTGGTAACTTAACAATTATAAGGGGTAAAGTTGGTGATTTAAGTATAGAAGTTAATTTGGTAACCTAACACAAGTAAAGGGTAAATGGGTAATTATGCAACATGGGAGGTAATATGGTAATTTGGGCAAGTAAAGAGGGATAACTTAATAGTTATACAAGCAAGGGGTATTTCGGTGATTTTGTAGAGATGATAGGAGTAAATTGGTAACTTATATCTAACATGTCAATGGGTTAAGGGAGTTTCATAATAAGACTCAAGTAACATTGAATAGTAAGATAAGGGTATTTGACAATCAGTAAGTATCATAATAACATGGTCTGACCTGGGATTGGATGGATAATTAAGATCAGCTAGATGATTATGCTGCCTATGACACCTCATGTGGGGATGAGTGACTTCATCTATGTTAGGGTCAAGTGAAGAGTAATTTTTTATCTAGTTTATGTATTTAGCTATATACCCTTTTTGAACTCTTGATATATGGTATCCCCTCTTTTTTATTTTGTATTGTTAAACTTGGAGTTAGGTTCCAACTCAATATTGTACCATAAATGTTCTTTTGTTTCTAATTTTCTTATGTTACTTTAAATGTTGTAGCCTTTTGATTGATGTAATGATAGTTGCATAAGCCCAAATTATGTCAATCACGGTGGTAACCCCCACTATTTTACTTAATTACTTCTGCTGCAAAATGAAATTTTTTAGTAGTAAAAATTGGGTGTTACATCACGTGCGCTCTGTCCTGAGAGGTGTTGGGTCCATTCCACCAAATGATAATAGTGGCTCAGATGTGTTATCCTCGAGAGGTGTTTCAAACCGTTCCATCGGTTTAAGAATAGTGGGGTGCATAAACTCAATGTAAGTAAGTAATAATGGAAATTATTATTATTGAATTAAAATGATTATTGGATTGATCGGTAGTGGCCTTTGTGCCTTCACATGGTTTGATAGCAACCTTCTTACCTACATGTGTTTGGTATTATGCCTTTGAGCCTTACTGGTATTATTATATATTTTATTGGTATTGTGCCTTTGAGCCCTACCTATGGTGTATTAGATATTATTGGCTTTGATATTGAGAGATGGGATATATTGTGAAGGTTATGGTTGTAGTGTTGATACTTATTCTAATCATTATTTCAAATAGCATCTCTTGTATGCTTGGTTGGTAAGTCTTATTATGTTCTAAATGAATGACTTTGAGCTGTATGTGGCTTTGTTGATATTTGTTTAATTTGGTATGATTATCATAGTTTGATCATCATATGGATAATTAAATGCTTTATATCATGTATTGTTGTGATACCTTTTATGTATTCTATACGGGTTTTTCATATTAGTTTTGTTTAATATGTTACTCAATACGTTGTACTGAGGGATTTATTTTCATGGGTCTCTGTGTATTCAATGGACAGTGGTCTTTGTAGTTTAGCTTTCAAAATTAGTTGAAGTCTATTATTTAAGTTAAGAGTTTAGGGTTATCTGATGTTTGCCCGATATCTTTTGATTCCAAAGATTCTATACTTTTAATGCCATTATATATTCTTTTTCACTAAAATTTTGTGACCACTAATAATTAATTTTATTTGGAATGATGTTGACTTGAATTAACCCTCTCTCTACTCTAATTTTATAATTGTGTTATTAATTTAAGTGGAGCAACGCTCTTACACTTATCACTTGGTAACAAAAAAGTAGAGGAAACCAGACTTGTACTAAGTATGACAGTTCCCCCATGATTTACTATTTTTGCTTCTGCAATCTGCTTTTTAAATAAATTTTTTTGGTTCGTAACTCTGGGGGTGTTATAATTTCATTCCTTAAGCATATTGCAATTTCCTCTCCTTCTCTTGAGATTCCTCAAGCAAGAAAGAAGCCTATTGTTTGCCATTATCATCTTACATATCTATCATTTTCTTCTCTACAAAACACTCCACCACTGGCCATATTTCCTTATCTACGACAACTTCCACAATTCCCTCATTATCACCTTCGGAAAATCATATCGAAACCACCCCTCAACCAACACAAAACCTCACAAAACACCCTACATCCCCTCGTCCAAACTCACTGATCCTTCACCACCACCTTCGACCAAAAGCACCAATCCCTTCCCCCTTATCTTCAATCACTTCCATTGAACCTCCCTTCCTTGCTACATCCTCCACCACTAATGCTCTACAAATTCACCAAAACACCCCAACAACGTGTAGACAACCTCAACAAAATCTCCACCCATCTTTTGGCCAAAAGCACCGAAACCTTCCCCCTTTGCTTTAGCCATTTTTGCCGATCCTCCTCCCATCGCTGCACATTTCTCTATCATAGCTCCCCTCCATACACCGACCATTTTTTTTCATTGCAACCCCCTAGCACCAGCTAAGGTGGTTGTTGCTCCTTCTTGGCAACATCCACCAATTCCTTCTCCTTTGTTGCATGAGTTTTGGTTGGTCCTTACTACTTTACTTCTGCTAATTAGTTATCCTTGAGTTGTTTTAGTAATTTTGGATTATTTATGTATTATATTAAATGCTAATACATGTGTTATTGGGTGTTAATTTTCTAGGTAATTCTTGATGATCTTGGAGAATACAAATTTGTAATTTTTGTGTAAGCTTGGTGTTAGGTAAATCCAATTACTCATAAAATGGCATAAATTATGTGTGAGTATGTTAGGATTGTTTAGATTTAGAATTATTATAGTGTTTTACATTCTCTAAGTATTATAACATGCATGATAAATTGATAACATGTTAAATAAATGGTACATACAATCATTGTAAGTTAAGCAATATGTTGTAATATTTACGTCCGCATGTCTAGGGTTTTGTTAAGGTTTTCATCCTTGTCAAGTTACGATTTGAATGACATGATAAATACCTCATGTTTGCTAATGCATAGTGGTTAGGGTTACTATGATTCATATGGATGCATATACACATGATTAGGGTTAACTTATGATGATTTCTATTTGTGTGGCCTAGGATTAGAGATATTTTCCCACATGTACCGTGTTGATAATTTTCCTTTTTAAATACTGTACTATGCTTTAAATATGTACATACATGCTGCATAGAATATGTGATACGTGATATTTGCATGATTAGGGTTTTGTGGGTGAAACCCACTAAATGCATGAAAAGTGGTTAATTAGCAAAATGGAAGTATTAACTACATACTAAAATAATGTGAAATACTGCCTTTTATCCTTTTCATGAAAAATTTCTTGTAATAATAATATTTGGTATGCAAATGAATAAAATGATGCTATTAGGGTTTTTAAGGGAATTTTAGTAATTTTGATCTAATATATCTTCTAGGAATAATTGGATATTAGGATGGCCTTAAATTTTTGATAGGTTGACATTAGTGTTGAATGAACTTGACATAGATCGATGACCTTAAGATTTACCTTAATAATTAGAATAAAAGAAAAAATGGTTAAGTATGGACATGAGAAATGTTGTGCATTATGTAACATTCGTGATCACCTCATAAAATATTAATACTTAAAATGAAAGGACTTAAGTTGGGAATGGTTTCTCTCCTGGATTAGCTATCCTAGAGACAAGGTGTTAATCCTTATTTGATTTGGTTCACTGGTATGCCTCTATGCCCCATTAAGGTCCTATTATATTCTATAGGTAACATATGTATCCTATAGGGGGTATCGATTGTTAAGGATTAGGTGAACAAGGTTGGAGAATACTGTGTTAACTTTGTGCGTTGGTATAACAGGTTTACCACTATGTTCTTGGGTTTGAGCGTAAGGTTACTGTGTCAGCTTCGAGTGCCAATATGATTGGGTGTACCTCAATACCCTTAGGTTGATTGTATCCCCTCAAGTAAGTAAAAATGGAAGTAACTATTATGTAAGAAAATATAAGGACTTGATTTTGATTTGTTGGTTTGGTAGTTTCCTCATTGCCCTACTTTGGTCTTGGAATTGTTTTAGATTTGTTGGTTCGGTGGTTACCGAAGTGCTTGGAATTGTTTTATATTTGTTGGTTCAGTGGTTACCTAAGTGCCCTAAGTGCCCTTTGTATAGACATGCACCTTAGAATCAAGATCTCCTGCTCGTGGGAATGTGTAGTACCTATAAAAAGGGTAGTCAATACGTTATATACTAAGTGAGATAACAATTAGAGATAAAAATAACACATGCATTCACAACTGATGATGAGTAAACATTTAAATAAATGAAAAAGTCTCATAAGATAAATAATGATCCAGACCTCTTTATTAAATATAACCATTTTCATTCTTTTATACACGTTGAGTTCAGGAACCTCAATATTTTTAAATCGGTGGAATGATCTAAAACCTTCTTAGAGACAACACACTCGAGCTATTATTATCATCTGCTGGAAAAGATATGAAAACATAAACTTTTTGGGAAAAAATGCTCCCAAGCCACTATTATCCTCTAGTGAAACATATATAAATACATCACCTTGGTTCTGACTCACGTACTCTTCCCCTTTAAGTTATTAGAGTCTTATCCATAGGTTATACAGTTATATTTTCATTCACGATGAGTAAGGAACCCACTATTCTTAATCCAGTAGAATGGTCTAAAATATCTTCTTAGGGAAAAAAATGCTTAGGAGCTACTATTTATTATCCACTGGAATGTATATATATAAAGCATCATCTTCTCGAGGAAAAATGCTCCTAAACCCTATTATCCTTGGGTGGAATGGAAATAAAAACAAAAATTTGTCCCTACTCATGTGGTATTTCACTTTAAATAATTAGCATCTTCTTCATGATCAATTTGTAGGTACCAAACACATTAAGGCAGATAAGCACTTAACGAGGTAATAAGGCCGATATCTAGAGTTACGATCCTTAATTCCACAAACTCTAATTTTAAATTCCTAGCATAAATTATTTTGTATTGATCATTCAACCACCAACTATGGTATATCATTCTCAAATATTATCATTATTAACATATGTGAAATTCTTGGTCTAATTTCCATGTCTTACACATGCAATAATAGCCCTATCCCAAACGTTACTATTTATAGAGCTCCTAGAACCCTAATTTCAAGATTAGTCATAAATCTTCCCATAAGGTTTGTTTATTTAGCCAAATTTAATAAACATCCTTAAATACCAATATTAACAAGATTTATAATTTTTTTTGTCTAACTCAAAGATTTTATGCATGGGATAATAATATTACTATTTTAAAGTTACTATACTCATATTAAGCCATTATCTGATTTTGAGGAACACACACATTCAGTAAGGACTCCAAATACTTCTCCTAATATCATTATCATGTTTGATACACTTAACACATTAAAATATCAAGATCTCCATATTAACCTATATTCCTACTCTATAAGTTATAATTTCCCACAAGTATGGCTTAGCATATTAAGATTATGTCAACACATCTTTCCCATTATCACTTACTTTTTATCATATACATCCACATTATCACAACATATTATTAACAACATATATTCCATCATATAATATTATTATCATAATAATACACATAGCCATACAAACATTTAACACAAAAATCCTAAAACATCGATTAGTATCCTTACCAACAAGAATATCGGGTTGTGAGCATGTAAATCCTAAACTTCCTCCTCTGAGATCACTATAATATCACCTATAAATAATAAGATAGTACAAGGTTAGGCTCAAATATTACAACCAATTAAAGGAGGGAAAAATGGAAATAATAGGGGTTAAAGGGAAACTTGAGTTGTGTGGAAGTGTGGTAGAATGTATGATGGAGTTATAGTAAAAATTTGGCGGCATTTGGATAAGGTTTAGGGGTGAAAAAAAGAGTGTGCGATCAAAATGAGGAAGCTTCACGGGTATACAGCTGGCAACACACACACAAGCCATGATTTGGGATTGTTCACAAGCAAGCAGTGCAAAGAGGCACAACCATGCTCAAGCATTGATTGCATTGAACAAAATCGAACAGGTGTGCATGGGAGTGCGGCAGGTTGTGCGCAGGCCATGGGAGAGTGTAAAAGCATATGATAAGGAAAATTAGTAGTGCATGGTCATGTGTGAGGCCGTGCATAGGCTATGTGTCTCAAAAAATAGGATGGAAACTAGGGAAGAAGAATAAAAAATGGAAATGGTTAATGGTGATGGCCGGCAACGACGAAGGGGAATGAGTGGGTGGCCATGGTGGTTGGTCCACCAGGCTTTGGGCGGTGAGTGGTAGCTGTGATGGTGCACAGTGGTAATAGAGGTGGTTCAAGCATGAAAAATAGAGCATGAATGAGGGAGAAAAATAAGAGGAAGAAGAAGAAGAAAGAAAGAAAAGAGAGGGAGCTCGAGGTAGTGGGTTTTGATAGAGTTTGGACAATAAATGGAAAAAACCAAATGAGGGAGAAGGAGAGTGGAAGTGGGTGTGTGTATGTGTGTGTGTGTGGCATGCGATGGGAAAAAGAAAAATGTAGAGGGTGGCATATGAAACAGATGGTGTATGAGAAGATGGTGTAGCTATAGGATGACAGGGGCTCGAGGGATGGCAAAGGTGTGAAGGGGTGGAGAAAATTTTCAACGGAAGAGATGGTTGAGAGGGATGGTTGTGTGTGGGTGTGTTGCGTGAAGATAAAAATGTGAAGGGGAGTGTGTGCAATCAAGGCAACAATAATGTGAGATGGTGAGGGTGTGGGAAGATGACAATGATGGTGGCTATAGTAGAGGGTGATGGGTGATGGTGCAAGTTGCAAGAATTGGAATACCAAAGTCAAGTATTTTGGCGTAATGAGGCAAGAGAAAGGAGAAATGAAAAATAAAATGATAAAGAAAAGGAAAAGGAAAAGGAAAAATGTTTAAGATTGGTTTTAAATAAATTTTAGATTATCCAAAATATATATAATTAGTGATAAATTTTATCAAAATTAAGATCAGGTTACGAAATATAGTTTATCCGGTTAAATATTCGAATTAGGTTAATATTTTGGGGTTAAAAAATTGGTTAAGGATAAAATAAGGTTTTATCAAGATTAGAGTTAAATTAGGGTATTAATGATATGGGGTTAGGTTAAGCAAAATTTAGGGGTATTATATTATGATTTAAGACAAATCAATGTTGTACCTTCAGGTACCCAGTTTAATGTAATATGCTTTTCTTAGGACTCTTATGTCCCTTAGTATTTTTGATTTCCATTGTTGTAAAGAGTATGTTATCAATAACTTTTATTTATGTATTACCTCTTATTTCTAGTATTTTATTTTTATTGTGATTTTTTTTAGCCTTAGCACTTAGCATAAGAAAGGTGGGAGAACTTGACTCATGCTAAGTATGGTGGTAACACTCAATAATTTGCTAATTAACACTTCCAAAAATAAAAAGTATTATATTTTGGTGGTGTTACATTAATCATAAAATCCTCATCAAAGGTCTCACTCCTATTGAGTATAACTTTCTTCTCATACGGACATTAAATTCTATACCCTTTCACCTTTTCTCCACAGCCCACAAATACTCCCTTGTCGGCTCTTGATTCTAGCTAACCCTTATTAACATGATAATAAGTAAGGCAACAAAAAACTTTTAAATTAGAATAATAAGTAGGTTAGCTAAACCATACCTCATAAGGTGTATTTCAATCAATACTAGTGGGACGTTCATGGTTTATCAAATAACACGTCTTTGTGATAGCCTTAGCTTAGATTCTTATACTTAGTTTAACATTAGATATCATGCAACAAGCTCTCTCCATTTTTTAATGGTGTATTCCTAATTTTATAATGCCTCGTAATCCCCTTTTCCTTATAGAACTCATCAAACTTATATGAACAAAACTATAGACCATTATCAGTTTGCAATCTGTTGATCTTCTTCCTTATCTAATTCTCCACTGGAGTCACCCAATGGTTGAAGTTATTGGAAGCCTCGCTCTTATGCTTCATCATGAAAATCCAAGTTCTCATTAAATGATCTTCAATCACATATAAGAAATACCTGCTTCCTCCTAATGTCTCAACATGGGATGGACCCTAACAATAAAAGTGGATGCAATCAAGAGCACCCTTAATATTTTGAATCACCTTGAAAAACTTAATGCGATATTGTTTCCTGAAGACACAATACTCACAAAACTTAATATTTTAATCTTTTAGCTTTGAGGAAGATCCTTCTTAGATAAAATTTACATTCCTCTTTTGTCCATATGGCCAAGTTACATGTACTATAACATAGCCTTGTCAAATTGGATTTCTAATGAAGATGCTATAGTAGCATAAGTTGTTATCATTGAACCCTATATGATATACAAAGTACTTTGTTTGACACCTTTCAATATCATTGAATCACCCTTAAAGATGCACAAAACTCCACCTTCACCTCAAAACTAATATTCCTTTTTATATAGAGGAATAGGGGATATCAAATTCTTTTTTTATTTGTAGAACATGTATGACATCAATAAGTATACGAACTACACCATCATGCACCCTAATCTTGATAGAGCTGATTTCAACTATTTTGAAGATGGTGTCATTACCTATAACAATGCTTCCTCCATCTATATTTTGATAAGTTGCAAACTATTCTCTACTTGGACATATGTGGCATGAAGATCCAAAATCTAGAACCCAATTATTTACTTGATACAACTGTCCATCAATAAACAAGGATTCATCATTTAAATTAGTTTCTTGTGTAACAGCAATAGAGGCTTATTCCTTTTCTTATTGAGCCTTCTTCCAATACCGAGGCCTTACTCACATTACAAATATCCCTAAGCTTAGGGCCATTTGACTTTGAGTTCAATTTTTTTTATTAGATTTCCCTAACCTTTTTCTAACAATAACCACTAATCCAAAAGATTTATCTGTGACACCACCAACAACCTTATGGCATAATTCTCTATAATGAAGTAATGAACTAACTTATTCCAAAGTGATAGAACTTATCCCAATAATAAAATATTACACAAAATTCACATACGATAGAGGTAAAGATACCAACATATTTAAAGCAAAACCTCATCATCGATTTTAACTTTGATATTACACAATTTAAGTAAAATTGTATTCAATTTATCTAAGTGATCTATAAAGGGGAAAACTTCTTGCATATGAAGAATTAACATATGTTGTTTAAAAAATAGATTATTGGTTAAAGATTTCATCATGTAAAGACTCTCCAAATTCAACCACAAACTAATGACAATTTCTTGATTGGCTACTTCTTTGATGAATTTGTCGGATAACATCAACATGATGGTTGGGTGTACTTTCTCCTTAAGAACAACCATCTCATCATCATCGATTTATTTTAACTTGGATTTATCCTTTGAAAGTAGTTCTCATAGACTTGGTTGTTTTAGTTTCCATAAACTAAAACCGTTCATTTCATTGAAAATTTTAATCTTCACATTCAAAGCATCATATATCTTTTTCATTAGAATCTAAACTAGAATTTGATACGATTTTGTTATAAGAGATGCAAAAAAGATAACAAAAAAATAAAATAAAACAAAGATCAAACACAGGGTAATTACATGGTTCACTATTTTCATGTTAGCTACGTCCATAGGTAGAGAGAAAAAGTGATTTATATTATGTGAAGTGATTGATGCAAGTGAAATTAGTAAAGAGTTTATATAGTAATCCAGAATACCTACTCTCATGTTAGGTTATTTATAGCACTAACATGAAAGATCTATAGATTCAAGGCATCTTAACAAATTAAAAAAAAAATTGAATAGGAGAGAAAGAGTCAAGAGAAGGAGAATGAGTAAAAGTCTACATGGAAGGTCCGGATACCTAGAACACTACTTCTAAACCCGATAATAACATTCAATGAAGACATCACACCAAAAAAAATCAATATCACATCACCTATAAAATTAATAAGCAATACATGATCATTTGAATGAATAGTTGCCATAACATGGTAGTTAGTACAAAATGTACTGGGTAACATAAACACTCATATATCATGTTTCACCTAAAATCATTGTATGCACATACAATCATGCATACAATATGAAAAACATATGATCATTCACTTGAGGCAATGATATCTAATCATGTATTTAATATTCAAGATAAAACTCAAAAGAAATATCATATTAGAATTGTTACTTGGTGATTACACATTATTGATTACTTATTTACATTAAGAATAAGAACCCCACTATTATCTTTGATGGATAATCTTGTTAAAAGGCCCAATACAATGCTCATGGAAAAAGTGATCCCGATGTTTATTTAAAATCATAGATTCTAAAAGTGAAAACCAAAACATGGGTGTTACCAACTCTCTCATCACAGGTCCCATCACCACACCATTCTCATGCCAAGGGAAAGGAAAAATAATTAAAAACCAACAAAAAAATAGTGGAAAGAGGAAAAAGTAGATATACATATATATCAAGATAAACATTAGTGGAGATCAACTCCCTAATATACAACAAAAGTGGTAAGGACCCTCAGAATAAAAAATATCTAGAATATAAATATCCTAATAGTACTACCATATAACCCTTACGCTATAATCCTAATCATATACAAGATATCACTCTTGCTCAAGAACCTCATCAAAATAAGCAATGACATCCTCATTTAGTACCTTTAGCAGATCACTTGCAAGTGTATTATTAATATGTTGATGTACAGAGTAAATAAGACATCTCATATGGAGGCAACGTGCAACATATAAGACATGGTATAAAATTAGTAAATCATGCTATAAATACAAAAATGCTATCATATATCACTCATAATTAACTCATAGAAGAAATCCATTCATAATCATGCTCCAATAAATGAATTATGTACAACTAACTAATCCAACATAGATAACTATCACAATATAAGCATTTCACATACCACTACCTAATCTAATGTAGATAACCATCAAATCTCAAGTAAATGTGGACTAAAACCACTAAATAACCTAATATAGATATTCAACACATCTCACATAATAATATTGATTAAAACCACCAATTGATCCAATATAGATACCGAACATAGATCACATGATAAGTTGGACTAAAACCACCAGCTAACCCAACATAGATAGCTAGCATAACTCACACAATAAGGTAGACTAAAATTACTAGCTGATATACAAATGGAAGTCAACACAGAATTCCATCATCTTTCACTTTAATTAATAATGTCTTATTCAAGGCTGGCATTTAATCTCATACCACACATTCACATTTAAGCCAAATATTCCCGTTTTATTCATTATTTAAAAAGTTCAAGGGAAAGTTAACTAAGTTGAACCTAAAAAGATTCACCAAAAATTCCAATCAAACTAGTTAAGTGGTCCCACAATCTAATGGATTAGTTTGGGAAATAAGCAGGGAGAAAATATGCAAAACATACAAATTAGTCAACTAATATGAAAAACAAGTTGACTAGTCACAATTCTAACTAATTGATTGGTGCTACACCAAAATAAGACTCCAAATTTCAATCGACTAGTTGACCGGTGAATCAAAAATAGCTAATTGATTTTTTCCTTAACCAGTTGGTTGGTTCGATTGGGCAAAACACAATTTGAGACTTTTCATGCTTTCAACTTAAACCATAACATATCCATACCACATCATAATTTCCTAAAATAAAACAAAACATTAATACTTCACATTATAACACTTAATCTATCAAAACACTCATAACCTAAGATTTGTTCAAACAACATATTTTCTTATGAAAAACAACCCTAACCTATCATGTTTTTATAAACCTTTCCATGCTTCAAACACTTAGTCATAGTTCTAAATAGAAATTAGTAATGTATTCTTGCTAGAAAACAATCAAATCGCATAACACTTAGCATGTAATTATGCATATACAGGGTAGCCAAATTTAATTATCAAGCAAGTGTTCAGGTAAGGAATATCACTTCACTATGCAACTCCAACGTAGGATTCTTACTCACTTATCAATAATTAGAGAAAATTCATTTAGCAAAATACATCTGGAGATTAATATCATATCAAAATAGAGATAAATAGAGGAGAATAAATAAAGAGAAAAGAACAAAGGAGCACTTGAATGTTTCATCTTGCAAAAGGGATCACAAGGGATCTACTAAGCACTAATAACAGGGAAGAGAAGTATGGTAGAGCTAAAACGGAAAGGGCACGCAAGGATTATGCCCACTTGAGTATGAAGAAGAAAAGTGTAAAAACGAGGGTTTAACTAGGTCGTAAGAAATGACCAAAGAATAGGGGGACCTCTAATCATTTAAAAAGAGAGTCCCAAAAGGTAGGATTTGGATTGGAGAGTGTGATATGCTATTCAGACATAGGGTGGAGAGAAAAGGAAAAGAAAATCAATGGAAAAAGAGGGAAAGAGATATGAATTGTGCTTAGCAAGGGTTAAATAAAAAAATTAGCTTATACTGAGAGTTTAAAACTACCTAAAAGTCATTTATAATCAAAGCATAACATATTCCTAAGGCTAGATAAGGATTGGACGAGATTTGAGGTTGAAACTAGAATAAAGATCATGAGTTCTAATATAACTAATTGATTAGTTTTGGCATATAAATTGACTAATTCATTAGAACTAGAAAAATAAATCCATGGTTTAGTAGTTGATTGATTTTGACATACTAACTGTCTATTTTTTTTATTTAAACAACATTTTCATAATTTATTTTAAAATTCAATTTTCTTTTAAAAATTATACATAATTATATTTTTATATACTAGATATTATACCTGAATCTACAACTTGACATCTAATTCTTAAATATGTGTATCCTGTTATGCTCTTGTGGTTTGGACTAGCATAGGGTAGATATAAAGTCATTTTAGATCCAACTGAACAATATTTCTAATCACTAATAGACTTTCTTGATCCTAACTTATGTGATTTTTTTACTTTAAATATTAATATTTTATTAGATAAATTGTAGCCAAACACTTGAATAGTGGATAAGGGAATGGTGTGATAAGATTTTGTAGCTTTTATGGTAATTATTTGTCTAATTGCTTGTTTGTTTTGCAAATATTCCACTTTGCTACCTTGGGTGTAGAACTTTATTGATGAAGCTAACCCATAAATGCAAATGTAGTACCAATGTCACTTCTATTGGTGGCAATGGATCACAAATTGTGAGAAAGAATATTGAGCATCCTCACTCTAAATATAATGAGGTCAAAAGATTTTAATCTTAACTACTATATGCAATAACACGATTATTCATTGCATATTGAACATAATTTTATCTCCAACATATGGGAGATTAATTTAAGTACTATTATAGCCATAATAGTTTTACATGTCCTTTTTTAGGGTTGCTTATCATTTAATTCATATTAACTAGGATTTTTTTAGTTGACCATTTAGGTTAATGATATATATTTTTATACAAATTAGGTCAATTAAAATATGAAATAAAAAATAAAATCTGTAGGAACTAATTATTTTTTGGAACATAGAATAATTGAATTAGATTAATTTTATGATGATCGACAAAATTATCCATGGCTGGATAGATGGAAGTAATAATAGAAGACGACATTGAGTCTACTTAATTGAGTACACGATAAGTTCTAGCAATGAGATTACAATCAACCAAATATGAAGTCTGTACTATAATCACCCAAGTATATATCACACAATATATGTGTGACCATCACTTTTTATAGAAAATTTAATTGTTAGTATACAACATAAGCATCAAGGTATAATTAAAAAATGACTTATTTCATATAAAAACTAGTTGGAAACCGTAATTAATAGATGAAAAAAAATAGGACTAGAAGCTGGTGCTTTCTTAGGTCATAATTGTTATAATTGATTTGTACACTTTGAGCACTGATGCAGCTTGTTGGCATGTCCGCTACATTGAAGCTTCCTCCTTTCATCTTTCTTTTTACACTCTACATCATTTTACTCCCCCATTTTGAAAAAGTATCTATTTATTTTGAAAATAAATTTTAATTATTTTATAATATAATAAATTATGATAAAAATATTTATTATATTTATATTTAAAAATACTATTATAATATTATTATTTTTTATTTATATTTAAAAATATTAATAACTAAAATTTACTATTAAAATATACTGTAACTTATTTTTCAGAACGAAAAGAGTATTTTATAATAAGCACCTTTGAGATACCATTAATAATGAACACCAAACATGTTAATAAAAAATTAACGAACACTTGAAATGTTGTCTTGAATATTAACTTTATGACATATAATTACAAATATTATTGTATAGTAAAAAAGAAATATTCTTTTTCCCTTATCGCATAGGTTATTTGATTGAAAAATATTGTATAATCATGAATACTATGATCATTAACAAATAAATTAGTTATTATCTTTAGCCGATATACAAAAATTTGGGTGGAATGATTCATACGTAGTTGTATGGACCTGCTCTTATTTCACTCCTAGTAATTAAGATTGTGTAAAAAATAGTATCCAAAAAATTAATTTTATAATAAAAAAATTAATGTGAAAATATTCAGCTATAATCGAAGAGATTGTCTTATTTAATTTTGGTCGGATTATCTGAATTAGCGGTCAAATATACAGTCATTTAGTGTATTATAATATATTTGGGGTACATTATACTATATTTTAGCCATATTTTACTATAAATCAAATAAATTGTTGTGTTGTGGATTTTATTTTGAATGTATTTAACATATTTGAGCATACTATATATTTTTAGGATTACGAAACATATTATAATATATGTTGTATATTATAATGAGGTGTTTAATTTATTTTTCTCTGAACAAGTGTTTCTTTTTAAAAAAAATGAAAGTAAAATTGATTATTTTTAAATATATTCAGTGCTAGATTTAATTTTATAAACATCCAATTTGATGGACTTAATATGGATATAACTATTCAATTTTTTGTATTATTATTTAAGGTTATTTATGTTATTCAATATCTACTTATCCGATATAATATCTGAAGCGATCTGATATGAAAAAATAAATAATTGATCTGATCTTTTTCAAATCAAATATCCAATCCGGTCAATGAAAAGTCAAAAAAACTCAATATCTCATCCGACAAATACAAATAATATTTGATCTGAAAAAAAAAGATTAATATAATTTTTTTTATAATTTTTTATTTTATATATAATTATATATACATAAGTTTAGATGTGTGTGTGTGTAATTTTTACTTACTTGATTTAATATTTGGGTCAAAATTTAATTGAGTTAAAATTATATTTTTAATATAATCCCTTTTTAGATATAATAAAGTCTAATTATATATTGTGATATAAAAACTTTAATTTTAGTTTTAACATCAAATATTTGTTGAGTAAGTCAGATATTTACTAAGTGGATCGGATATTCGCTTAGTAGATCGAATAATATCAAATATATTTATAATTTAGTAGTTTTTATATTTAAAATTTTATTTGGATAATATCAGTTATATTTTATATATGATCTAAAAATTTAGGTATCCCATCTTTTAGATATCCAATGTTTCAAATCAAATATCAAATATTATTTTTAGATATTCTAAATTTTGAAGATTTGATATTTAATTATCTAAAATATCGGATATTTAAATCATAAACAATCCTATTATTATTAGCTATAAATAATATTTGAATCACATGCTATAAAATACGTGATATGTTGGATCTCCATGAATTATGATGTGAGTTTATCTAATGATTTTTCCCATAAACGGCGCTCCAACGGCTAGCCTTGGAGAGATTTGATTCAGCCCATGGTATGTAATCGCTAAAAGGAAAAGTACGGTCTTTGATTAATATTCAATGATAATCGGATAACACAGTGGAACCTGAATTTCAAGTCAACATTGTACACCGCGTATGATCCACAAAGCCTCCCGCATGGTGGACCCCACCCCCACCCCAACAAAAACCCAAAAGAAAACTATATTTCCGACAACTGCCATAAGAATCTGAGAGCACCTACTTAGGTGTTCCTGGCAAGTAAAATAAAAAAAATTAGATATAATCGTGATATTTGCAAGATATATCCACCATATGATATTATTACCACATATATAAGATATGATCACATTCATTATATATATTTTATTATCTGTATTGTGTTTTTCTACTATTATACTAATGAATATAATGACTAGAAAAATAAGATATAATTATTACTAAGATAAGATATATATCATAAAAATAAGACAATCACTACATCAAACTAGTTATCAGTTCAGCAAGCATAATATAAGTTCGGCAAAAAAAATTAAAATTGATGTAGATTCAATAAATATTTAATATATGTTTAGCAAAAAACTTACTATATAAGTTCAAGATATATTTAATATAGGTTCAACAAAAAATAAATATAGACTTAATAGAGACCTCTAGATAATATCTGGTACAGTATATCAATATTATGCAATTAAACACAAAACATCATTGAATTTGGAAATAGAAATGAAAGGATATTAAATTGCAAGCTACACATACACATTATGAGGAAAAAAAATCATAGATACGGGTTCTATGTTTCTATTAGCATGCAAATTGTATTATTTTGCTACTATTTTGATCTTCAAAATGAATGTTGCCAACTATTGTAATACTCGTGTAGTACAAACAATTCTACTGCTGAAACTAAACCTCTATTTGATGACATTCAATTCAAGATGACTTTGATTAAGTGACAAACAATTAATCATAAAAACTGACGTCACAATGACCGTACCATACACATTTTGAATATGTTGCAAAACAAGATTAAGTGAAATAATTATGAAACTAACAAACAAACAAACAATTAATTAGAGAAAAAAAGTAACAAGTTTGCCAATAAACTAAGAAACCCATCAAGGAATTTTTTTTTTGGGGTAAGTAATTTTTTTTACTACTAACCAAATATGTGTGAAAGTACATCTCACATAATTCTCATTACATATTACTCCTTGTTTATATTATCTAAAATGGCATGAAACAAGACTCACTAATTTATTATGAGAGATACACTAGTTTTTACTCTCAATACAAATCATAGATTCCTTCACAATGTTTTGGATGAGCTACTCATAATGCTTTCTTTCCGGCTAAAAATATATCGGTTCCCTCTCCATCCAAAGCTGGTAAGCAATCGTTGCAAACATATATCTCAGTACCATAGCTCAACATGCTAGTTCTCTACATCCTCTCTAAAGCCACTGAATAGTATTATTAAGCTCATATGCATAGCAGATACAACCAAATCCCTCTATCAATGTCCTCCATATCTGCTTAGAATTAGGAAATTTGAAATACAAGTGTTTTATCAATTCTTCATTTCTAGCACATAAAATACATTTATGCTCAATTATCATGTCCATTTTCACCATTCTATCTCTTGTAAATAGCCTGTGATGTGCAGTCAACCACAAATGAAATTTCTACCTTGGTAAGGACACTAACTTTCACCACCATACTTTATGACCCTTCAACCTTATAATCTCATATACATTCGTGATACTATACCTACCATGCAAACAATTATATTATCTTCTAGTGTTTTGAAAAAAATATCATAATTGTTATGTAAGTTTGAGTGCTTGTCTTTAACACCACGAACTAGAAGTAAAACACTTTGCCTCCCATAGTTTTCCTCCTTTTAAGATCTACGTATGCACCACTTCACCCATAACATATCCTTTTTCATATGTAAGGTCCATAGGCCCTCTCCACAACTGCCAAATTCCATCATTATAGATTCATTAGCCCTGATCCTCCCTCCTTTGGTTTATATACCTAAAACCAACCAATGGGGGGTGGGTTTCTAATGATAATTACTAATCCATAAAAATGCTGGATACGTTAAGTTAGCATCAATTATTTGCTTTACAAGAAAGTGCATGAGGATCTAGTATACTTAGATGCTAAATATTACTGACATTATCAATTGTAGCCTACTTTCATAGCTTAAGAGATGCATATGCCAAAATTTAATTTTTTCCATGATGTTCTCAATTAAAGGTTGGTACTCAACACCTCTTAAGGTTATGCTTATGAGGGAAAGGCCCGAATACCTTATGAGTAAAGAGCCTTTGGGAAGTGTAATAGCTGGTTGATTTTTTTTGTTTCTTCTTTAACACTACCCCTATAATAAATCACTCTCCTCTCAAAATTAAAACTAAGACTAGAACGATCATAAAATGAGGAGAAGGTTTTATAGAGCACCATAACAAAAGGGGGTATCCCCTTAACAAAAGAATAAAATGTTTTCCACAAAAATAAGGGAAACCAACCTTAGTCTTTTACACTTTTAATAAGATTTAAATTTGAGGCTACTCCAAACTATAGTGAGAAGTATATTCTATTATTTCATAATAATCACAAATAAGTAAGGTAAGATGGGGTCACTCTATCTCAATTCTTTTAAATATTTGAAGGGGGAAGTAAGATGCCATTTAGAACCAAATAGAAGCTCATTATGGTCAAACCTTTCATTATAAGTTGAATAAACTGAATAGGAAAGTTAATTAATGCTAATAAGAGTGTGCTCCAAAAACTACAAACTAATTGAATCATCTTACCCCTTATATATTAGCCTTACACAAAAGTAGTCTAAGCCTCTCCAAAAATGGATGAGAAGTAGGGTTAAATCTTATTACCTATTACCTATACTATAACCTTATATATTGTGTTACAATATATAATGGATTTATAATCTCCCACTATCTTGGCATCAGGTACCTTAGAGAGAAAATTGATAACAATTGTATTCAACACCAATGTTAACTTATCAGTGATGAAAATTTCTTTTGTAGCATGTCATAAACCATAAGTGCTTGTTTACCAAGTACTCTTGAAGGAAAATGAATTATAGCCATCTAATCTAGGAGCTTTGGCAAATCTCCATACAAAATAATGCACTCTTCCACTCCTCTTTGGTCATCGAATCAAGAAGATTATTATTTTTATGATCATGAAGTAGTGGCCTAGCTTTAAGTACCTCCTTTGATATATAAACATTGGTTGTATCCTTAAAATCCTATATGACTTTACGAAACCAAGTGAATATCTCCACAATGCTTGCTTGGTCTTCAATAGTTTTGGCATGCTCATCCTTAGTTACAATGATGTGGTTTGCATGGCTACACCCTTTAACCATTGCATGAAAGTACTTAGTGTTTACTCTTAAGAAACACATTCATGTTTGCTATAGATAAAAACTATCTTTACATTAGGAAAAATGTTAGACTTGTTAAAGATAGTCCTCCTCTTTCCTAATAAGCTAAACATTCATTAGATCCTCTACAAGTTCCTACTACACCAAAATTAAATATTATTTAGCTTTGTGTACCATATGAGAAATTACTCCATACTTCATCTCATTTAGATGCTTCAACATAGCCTTTAATTATTTAGTCTAGTAAGGATTCTGTTTAACATTATTTCTCTAAAATTTTGTGCTCATATTGATTGAACTTTACATTAAAAGTCACCATCCTCTGCCTACATAGTATAGAACTTCAACAATTAGGGGGCTAGCTTAATTGTAAGTTTTAAAGTGACAACTATCACTGCATGATAAGTATAATATGGGTAAAAGTACACCTTCAATCCACAACAATTATCCCGCCAAATCTAGTTATAAAGTACTCAGTCAACTTTGCAAATAACTATTACTTGTCCCTATTTCCTATTCGATCATATAAATATTACCCTATTATAGTGGAGATCATCCAAATGGAGGTCTAACACTGTTGGAACCGCTCCATATCTTATTGGTGTAAAATACCTTATACATTCTTTGAAGGATGCAAAATAAGATTAAAATATCCCATAATTATCCATGACTTCTAATGTGGTTGGGTTTGAATCAAGTACTGCCATAAATGACTTCTGTATACTCCATTTTTATGAGTGTAAATAATATTTACATAGCAAATGAGGTTTTGGGAAGCATCAAGGACCCTCACTTGAATACTTTGATCATATGAGCTATCAACCTCTGTACTCCATTTTGAGCCAAGCCACCTAAACCAAATTTGACCATAATAAAGGAGATGATAATTGCACACCCATGTCCAACATGGTAAAAAAAAAATTTGAATATTTTGTACATTATTACTTTAGTATTCACTAAACCCACCATCTTCACATTATTCTCTTTTACTCACTACCTTACCTCATTTATTTTCTTAGGGTCATTCAAACTTGTAGTGTTCCAACAACCTAATATCATGAGAAATATATATCGGGATTTGGCCACCTACGATTTTCCAACACCTTTTTACCCCAAACTATTTTCCACCAAGGCTAACAATCATGCTCTTCATTAGTGTTTGGGCTCATATGCTCAATACCATAATTCATAGTTAGCATTACAATAAATTTCTATCATAGTCAAAGGAGGGGTGTGTAACCTCCAATTGTTAGGGAGAAACTAGTGTGGCTGATTTATCTTCCTTATTAATTAAAGTGCTATATGGTTTTTGGGTACCATTTGTATGAATCCCATCTTTAACAACTACCCATTGTTTAGGGTATAGGTTAAAATAAGTCACCATAGAATGTTACTGCCCTATAAGGTAGCTTGTCATATAACAATCTATGCAGAATTTTGCTTTATATTTGTAAACAACATGATGTCTCAATGGATTTCCTAATAGCATCTTGATCATCATAAATTCTAGTAAAGTATGGTGCACATCCACTTCAACTAGAAATCTAACATATGAAACTCTTTCTCGTCTAGCCATAATACCATTCATACTAATGGGCTTACTAATGACACTTGTGATCCTACTGAGGGTAGTAGAATACAAGTGCAAAGGTAAACCGGCAACTTAACCTTGTTAGTAAAAAACTTCTGGAATAAATCCAATGTGCCACCTATTCAAAAGCAAAGCCTTATTAGTAACTGACCAATGCGTTTGTTAAAGAATGTGTTTATAATCTTCCTCAAAGCATAAATAAAATTAACAGTAACTATCTTCATAGGATAGGATCATAGGTTCACACCCCTGTTTCCAATAAGTCTTCACGAATTATTATATATGTGTGTAACTAGGATATATACCTAAGATATACCTTATTAGTGTAACTTTCCATCATTGTGCTTCTTCTTGTAAATTGCAAGGATCTTTATCCACATGATGACCACATCATAGATAGTAGGTGCCTCATAATATAAGGTTGCCAAAGAAATAAGGCTTCTATTATGCGTGACCATATCCCTCTACAAAGGTTTCTCGTTCAAATTAGTTTGAGGATTTTCTAGCATAGTAGTTGTCTTTAAAGGTGATAACATAGCAAATCCTCCTCTAATATATTCTCTTTTCCTATATTATCATTAGCATCTATTGCATTTTCATGGATTTTCTTTACACGAGTAATTTTAGTAGAAGATATATCTTGGGATTACACCTTCGATATGCTTGATATTTGTGATGTTGACTTAGCCAAAGTTATAGTCTTCTTCTGACATTTTATGATAGGGCCATAGTTATTAAAATCCAAATTTGATCCTAAAATTTTACGATCTTGTAATCTAAAAATTATTAAATGATTTAAAATCCTAGGTATAATCTTAAAGTAGTCAAATAATATAGAATCATACAACCTTATGACACAATCTTATGATTCTATAGTAAAATATTACGATCTTATAATTCTACATAATAACTATAATTTTTATCGATTTATTTCCAAATCTATTTTCCATATTATTCCAACTATATTTCTTTCTTAATATTCTAATTTTTAATCCTATATTATTTTAAAACAAGTTTTAGAAATGAATTGATGAGAAGAAAGTAGAACTTAGTTACCGTTAAAATAAGGAAGTTGGTTGTTTTTGTAAAATGCTAACAAAAGACTATAATCTCTATAAAAATAGTAAAATAAATATATTAAAGTTTAAAATATTACTACTAATTGTTAAGTTCTATTCAATTCAAAATTAATATTTATTTTATGGTCATGTTAGCTTCATAATGCAAACAAGCTTTAGTCTATAATGTATACATGGTTCATTTAGTAAGTTAGCATGTGTGCTTATAGCTATAACTTCTTATTTCCATTTTTTTATCCTAATTCATTAAATTTTAAAAGCCAACATAAAACTATTTTGGGTTATATTATCTTAAATAATATAAAATAGTATTCTATTGTTGTTGCCTTCATTATCATCTACCTTCTTCATACTTTGTAGGATCTTAAGGTTAACAATATTATATATTTTGAACAAAATAAATTGTATGTTTCCTCTACTCATAATCTCATTATAATTTTTACATTTCATTTGACAAATTTATTTATGATGTCATTAACTTAAAATAGTTTCTAATATGTAAAATAACTTAAATAATTTATGTTACTTGTAAGTTGCTAGAATGCAATTATTGACTATATGAGAGGTTAAAAGTGTAATCTTCTCTACTTTTCACTTAAACTATACTATTTTATTACATATATTTTATATTTTTATAGTTTTATAGTATTTTACGATCTTACGATCTAATCCTAAGAATTTAAATTGATCCTAAGTAGAATCTCAATTCTAACAACATTGGATAAAATGAGTGATTAAGTTTTCTTTTGTTTCTACTTGGAAGTAGTAATTTTATAATTCCTAATCATTTTTTTATTTATTAAAAATCCATCAAGGATTCATTTTTTTCATTTTCATATTAAATTGGAGGGTACTGCTTAATGTCAGATTAAGTGATTCTACTAATACCACAACCACTCAACTTACATAGATCTTACTTAGGGTGAAATTATGTTGTAGGAGAAAAATATAAAAATAATAAAAAAGAGGAACTTATTTTTAACCAAAAAGAGTCTTAGATAATAATATTTTATGTGTTGAACTAAATTATTTTTATATGTGATGAACCTAAATATTTTTTAACTAAGCAAAATTATTGGTTTACCAACTATTTTATGTGATAAACCTAAATATTTTATGACAACCTAATTATTTTATGTCACAAACTTATATGTTAGGTGTCATGAACCTAAATATTTCCATGAATGAGCATACTTTATAAAATTTATAAGCTTAAACATATTATATTAGATGTCATGAATCTTAACATTTTCATAGATAAACCTAAATAGATTATGTAATGAATCTACTTTGTTTTTTCTGTGGCATCAACCTATATATATTAAATGTTATGACTCTAAACGGATGATATAATGAATCTAAATATTTTATGATATAAATCTATATATTAGGTGTCATAAATTTAAACATTGCTAGGATTGGACCTAATTTATAAAACTTATAAACCAAGTAAAAAATGGAGGAGAATAATTATGTATATAACATTTTTTTGAAACAAATACTATGGCTAATTTGATCTTTTGTGAGTGTCCAGTTAGCCAATTTTGTTTGAGGATATAGTATATGGTATACCAATTTTGTATGTACTCATGATATCGTGAAGGCAATGCATGTGTATATCTAGAGTACATATACTGCTTGAATGGAGTAGAACTTGTTAATTTGCTCAAGATGAACCTGCACAAATGGCTCATCCCCAATTTAGGTTGTTTTTGCATGTGGGTGAGTAATCCTAAGGCATTAATAGACTCCTTATCTACATATTATGAGCTAGTGAGAAACAACATAGACACTATGAACTATAAGGTTTGGCAACTGACATATAGTAGAAGGCTTTTTTATGTGATGAATCTAGATATTTTATGTAATGAAACTATATGTTTTATGTTATGAACCTAGGTACTCTAAGTCATGAACCTACTTGTTATATGAGATGAACCTTATAATTACACTTGATGAACCTACTCTTTATGTACTACAAATATATGTAATCTATGTTGTGAACTTATATGTTTATGTTATATACCTAGTTATGAACCAAGTGGTAAAATTGCCATGATGTTATACACAAAAATGTTTTTGCATAAAAGTATATCAATATAGGTGTGTATTTATAGAGAAAAAAGTAAGCAACATTTATATATATATATATATATATATATATATATATATATATTAATACCTCAAATTAAATATAATATAATTTAAAAAATTTAAACACGGGGAGAACATAACGTATACTAGAGAAAAAAAATGATGCGCTCCTATATTTCCATTAAACCTGTACTTTTTTTATTATATAATATTTTTTTACTATTCTACATTAAGGAATACTATAATAATAATATTGTAATTTTTTTGTAGCATTGAAATGACCGAAATTGTAATACTATAATTTTTACTACTAGAAAATTTTGTTTAAAATACATTAACTGTGAAAGTTAAATTAACAAGTTGGGGAAACTCACCACCACAACCAACATGAGCTAAGCAACCACCACTTCATAGGTATTAGATGCATGGTTAAAACATATTTTAAAACACTCATGGGAAATAATAAGAACTCTCATAAGAGAAAATGTGAATAACTAAACTGCTAGTGGTTTACTAATCAAATGTATCACCATCAAAATAAATAACCAAAATACCTAAAAAAATCTAATATTTTTAATAAGGGAGAAGGGTATTAAAGATCTCAAGCATAGTCAAAAAGCTCTAGTGTGGTTAGTTTCAACTCTCAAACCAATCCCCAACCAAAGACCCTACGCGAAGTAATTTGTTCCCTCGACAAAAGTTAGGTTCATCACAATTGACCACTTCAAGCATAACATCATTATGACCAATACTTAGCAAATCTAAACATAACATCAATATGATCAGTACTTAGCAAATATAAATCCCTATCATATAATACATAGTGCATAGGTGCATGAAATAATATAAAAAAACATATGATCCTAAATTACATAGAACAAGATATTCAATAACTCATAATACACCTAGACAAGTAATCATGCAACACAACCAACACTAAATGAATCACATACAATAATGAAAATACAAAGCAAGAACAAATAGGACCAAGACTACATTCTCTACTTAGAATCAAAACTATTTACTATATTCCATTAAAGGTGATCAAATAAATCCATTTTATAATGCTTTTGATCAATGGTGTATATTATCCCTCATAATCTCACATTACCCATGGAAGCTATCTAAATAACCCATAAGGGACATAAAATTCAATTGAAGCTAAATAACTAGCCGAGAATATAAAATGTAACACCCCAATTTTTACAATATTTTTTTTGAAACGTTATTTTCTTGAAGAAAAATGCAAAACACATGGGTCTTACCACCACTTTTAGTAGAAGTTCGATATTCCATACCATTATTATACCAATGATAAGACTTAAACCTTTACCAACATCATTACAAGACAAGAACAAAAAGAAGCATAAAAGTAATAGAATAAATAAGGAATGATGTTCAAAGGAGATAAGTTCTCAAAATACCACATACTCAAAGATGGAATAAAAGAGAAAAGGTATAAGGTATATTAAAGTCCTAAATATCTAAGGGAATAAAAAGGTACTAAAGATGCATACTATGACTCAAACCTAATCCTATAGTACATTACTCCAACATTTCCTCATCGTTAATGATGCCATCAAATTTTACATCAAAGTATATAAATAAATCACTACAATGTATACAAAGTAAATGCAGCATCCCCTATATAGGTAGTATGGAACACATAGGATGTGCCAATAGCATGCCACTTAAGTTAAGAACACGAAACATCGATATGAAATAGTGGAACATATACAATACAGTAAGTGGAAACATATATTGCATGTGTCAGTAAAGCTCAACATAAAGGGTGGGAATACTACAAGAATAAGCCATACCATTGATATCAACCAAATATAAATATCAACAATTATACTAGATGTAAGTAACACATGACATTAAGAGTACCGGATTATTATTCCTACATAGAATAAATAAAAATACAATGACTCTAATTAGACCTAAGCTATCAAAATAAATAAATAAATAAATAAATAAATAATCTAAACTATTAATTTTAGATAAAATTTATTTAACTAAAATAAAAATAAAATCCATTAAAGATTAATCCAATAAATAAAAATTACCGATGAATCCAGATGCACTACTATCTAATTATAAAATTCAACTAACCAATTGCTTGACTTTTTTATTACCAAAAATGTTCTCATGAGAATATATAACTAATGTATTATCTCGTGTTACATAGTCTTATCATCAATTATTAGTAATACTTTATCTAATCAAATAAGTTTAATAAATGATGATGTATTAAGATCAATTAATTAATTATCCTTTCCTATTGTCATAGATTCATGTAATTACTCTTACAACACATTCAAATTCTATGTGTTATATTCAACCTAAAGTGGAGAGTTAATTCTCACTCTCAACTAGATCTTTTAAATTATAATTAAAGGTACATGGTCTATTCATTAGATGTAATTAAGAATAATAACATAAAACATATAGGATAATTTAATAGTCAATCAATCAGTCAATTAAATATCATAAAGAATAGAAATTGTTCATATCCTTAGTAAAAAGAAATTAAAACATACTACTAATTGAAATAAATATAATCTAATTATTTAAAGAATTTCAATTACTTGTAAACTATTAAATTTGAGAAGAACACGATACAAAATTTATGAGAATTTGTGGAAACCATCATAAGTATTTTTGTTTATCTTAAATGGATTTTTATACATTAAGAAAGAGTCAAGCTATTTTTAATACATAGAAGATGCAAAAATAAGGTATTAAGGTAAGTTTTAAAGAAATATAAAACATATTAAAAAATTAATAAAAATTTCTAACCTATCATTTTATCATGTTGCTAAATCAATATATATATATATATATATATATATATATATATATAATTTGAAAGGTGTATAAAAAAAAACCTAAAATCTAAGTTTAAAGGTAAAATTTATAAGAAATAGTAAAATAATTAAAAATTAATGAAAAATATAAAATATATATCTTTAGTTATTTTGAACCCAAAATCTGAGTTTAGAAAATTATTTTAGAAGAATTTAAAATTTTAGCTTGAATCCTTGCATACATAAGAAATAATTGGATAGATATGCGCATCTAATCACAAGTAAAACTTATCCTTGAAACTATTCAATATAGTTTTAGAAACTATAGTACAATATATAGTCATATTTGAAAATAAAATATACTTGTAGAAAAGTATTATACGTTCATGTGGAACGTTACATATCCATACATGTTTACCGCCCCTTGGGTCTCTTGAGCCAGCTTATTCCTGTCACTAACATTGATACGGTCGGCTAGGGCCAGAATCTCATCGCATATTATATAAATAACAAATATAGCCCAACTTTGTAAAGCTGACATAGACGATCCTTGAGCTTCGAGATGACTATCGCCCGGTCAGACTCCACAACAAAGTTTCGTCTCCCTTTGATCAACATCCGATCTAGCCCTTCCTTCACTGCCGAGGCCACAGCCTCTTCGCTTGACCAGGTACCTGCTAGCCTCACTTGACCTGCGCTGCAAATCTACCAGCCTGATGATCGATCGAGCCACATAACTCACTCCCGGCAGCAGTCCGTGCTACCTCTACGCATCCATATATATTCATCTTCATTATACTCCTGTAAATTAATGATCTTGCCACAACATCGCTAGCGTATCACACACATCAGCACAAATATCAGCACCTGTACGAGTCGAATATCACTGAAGGTAGCATCATTTTTGTGCCACCCATGTATATTAACCCATGCAAATTAAACTCAATACGCACCCTCCTTCTCATTCCCATGCAAAGCATATTATCAGTGATTTCCACAGCACCAATCAAGCGATCAGCTTCCTTAAAAGACGGACAGCGTTTCCGTATCTATTTTGCGTTCAGACACTCAACACTTACATGAGCAATCATCTCAACCTCCCTCGCACATGCATTTCGAATCCGCTGGAAATTGCTTCTCCTGGAGCTTACTTTTAGGTGACACTTTTTCATGGAAAAGTCCAGATGCAAATTAATGATCGAAGACGAGGAAGCGTACGTGTTCAGGCTTCAGACTTTCTTCCAAACACGGCTTTGTGGTGAACCCGAATCGTCTTCATTATGGGCTAATAAAAAGAGTAGCATGTGCATGGGGGTAATCCTAACCGTAAATTGTCCATGTTGAGTGTAGTACTAGCTTAGTCAGTCTAGCAGAAGACTCTATTTGGTTCATGGAAAAAATGAGAGAAGGAAAAAAATTTTGATGGAAAATAATTTTACTGTATTTAGTTACTTGAAAAATTAAAAAGAAAGAAAATAGGAAGAAAAATAAGAGAAAAAGTTATACTAATCTATTTTCCTTATCATTATCGAAGGAAAGAAAAGAAAATGGGGAGAATTTTTTTTCGGTCTCCACCTCCCATCAACCAAGACACCTTCCACATCTCCTCCATCAAACATCCTTGACTTCTCCTCCATCAACCTTGACTTGGAATTTCTCCGGCGACCACTTGTCCTCCATCAACCTTTACTTCCTCTACATAACTCATCTTCCATCTCCTTGAGCTGAGTAGTGAAGAAATGTTCCTTCTTCGATTCGCCGCTACAAATTGGTTGTCATTGAGAGGTTATTATTCTCTTACTACGATTCAATTTTTGTACTTCCATCCCCATTAGCATTCCTTTTCCGTAAGCTTCCTCCTACCATGACTCCTCCAAAGCGTAACATTCATAGTAGTTGGTAGTCTGGTTCTAGCTCAAAGCTCCCTATTAGTAGGCCTCCATCTCAACCAAGTCATAGCCTACTGAATCGATTTGAACAGGTAATTTTCGAACCCTAATTTGATTACATATAAGGAGATTGAAGTCAAATAATTAATTACAAATAGTTTGTGGTTAAAGGATATTAATAAGCTTATTTGGGTAAAAGTTCCTGAATTGCCAACATTGTGACCTTGCTGCCGAGTTATGTCTTTACTCAATATACTTCATTCAATATTAAAGGCAAAGTTATGTCTTTATTCAGTAATGATCAATATATTAGTTGTTGAATTTTTTAGCAAACTTAGTGAAAACGGTTATCTTGGGTTGTATGAGACATGAGGAATAGTAAATAGGCTTACTGAGTGGGGTTTGATGCTGGAATTTAATTTTTACCTTGGGCTAGTTGAAATTTGTTTTAGAGGGGGATACAACAGAGAAGGAAATAGATATATATCAGTAATAATGTAGGCTACACTAGTATCAAATGTGTTCTCTTATAATATGATAACTGATTGCTTATTCAAAGCTAAACCTGTCTTAATGTTGGAAACTAGAAACTCCCGACAAGCTACAAATGCTTGTAGAATTAATAGAAATCTACTAGGATTTCAGCCTACACCCATACGTACAAGTGAATCAATTTTTTTTTATATTATCAAGAAAAATATCATGTTCCTCTATTGTCTAGCATACTGGAGGCAATGGGGGTTTTGCACGATTAGTGATGGGAGGGTTAGAATAAGTGAGACTTCCAAGATGATGGGAGGTCAAAGATCTAGCTACACTATTATACCAATTAAGGGCATAATAGGAGGACTCATAGCTAGATGCAGCTTACATACCAAACAAAGACTAAACAAGGATTGGTGGGGTGTTTGGGGGAGGAGGGGGAAGATTTATTAATGAATTACCAACCCAATTTCTAACTAGGTGAAAGACAGGGAAAGGAAAAACAATGAAGATGGGGAAGGGGAAATATGACAGAGAAAGAGGAAATAGATAAGTGATATATTCCCTCTAAACTAGTACTTAAAATAAAGTACAAAGAGTGAATTTATTGGCTCACTAGGGAAAACTAGGGAACACAAATTTCCCCCTATTCATGGATATAAAAGTAAAAGAAGATAAACCCATTTATCTTTTACTATATGTGTGTGTGTGTGTGTGTGTGTGTGTGGAGAAATCTACCAACAACCCATTATATTGATACAAATGATACCATGGAATCTAAATAAAATAATAAAGTAAGCATCCTTATCTTAAGATCCACTACACCATTTGGCTACAAAAATATATTATGTTAATACTAGTATATTAGGAAGGTGATCGATGAGGAATGATAGCACTTCCACCATCATCTCCACCACCAACATTGCTTTGTTATTATTATTATTATTATTATTATTATTATTATTATTATTATTATTATTATTATTATTATTATTATCTATTTTGTTATTTGAATCATTTATTTGCACATTTTTCATAATGGGAATGTATGGTTAATTTTCTTAAACTTTTTTTCCTTGATCATGTTATGATAGACTAACTCGAATAAGGGGTAGGACAAATTAAGAAAATGGGCAGTAATATGTGTGGTCATATATGGAGCATATGATGCTAATTTATTATATTTGGTTTGTCCTAGTAATTATGTTAATATATATCCTTTTAAATTGGGAGATTATACGTAATGAACCTTTTTAGATCGACTTACATTGGAAAAAGATGAGGATTGCCATGACCAGCTAAGGATGGAAAATGAGGGTTTTTCTAGGTTTGTCTTAATACTAAGGGATTCTGGGGAAGACTGACTGATACTCATTCCAACTATGTAGAGGAGAGAGTGGCCATGTTTTTCAATATTATAGATCATAATAGGAGAAATTGGCAGTATAGTATAATAGTAAGCTAATATTTACACCAAGTGTTGAATGTCATCATTTTTTTAGAGGGCATCTTTTTTCAACAACTTGATAGATCTCACCGTTTTCTTAAAATTTCAAGTAGCTCAAACTTTTGGCAACATTTCAAGGTAAATGTCATAATTTTATAAAATAAATGACTAAGTACATATTACTACTTGAATTTTTTAATAAAAATTTCTGGCATTTTGATGCAAGATTGTGTTAGATCAATTGATGGATCATACTTTCATGTGAAAGTACCAAATAATGTGGTACAAAGATATCATGGCAAAAAGGATTTACTAACCCAAAATGTGTTATTTTCTTGCTCTTTTGGCTTGAAGTTTTTATATGTGCTATCAGGATGGGAAGGGTTAACATTTGATTGAAGGATACTAAACGATACTTAATATAGAGACATGGATAGATTGGTAGTGTCATCGAGTAAATTTTACTTAGGCGATGTGAATTTTCATTTGAAGACTAGATTTATTACACTATATTGTAGTACTCGATACCATCTCAAGGATTATAGTGTTCAACACCCTCAAAATGTAAGGGAGATTTTTAATCTAAAGCATGCTTCCTTAAGAAAAGTTATTGAGAGGGAATTTGGTGTTCTAAAGAAACTCTTTCCATTACTAGGAAGTGGAAATGAACCATTCTATCCCGTTGAAACTCAATCAGACATGGCTTTAGCCAGATCCATTTTACACAACTATCTCATGGGAGTAGATCCAGATGAAAGATTAACTTTAAAGGTTGATAGTGAGATAAGAGTTCTTAACACCCAAACAGATGTTGCGCCCTCAAGTTTAGAAGAAGAGTGTCGAGAAGCTGAGCAATTAAGAGATAGAATTACAACATAATGTGGAGGCATAGTTTACACAACTAATGGTAGAGATACTATTATTGCTAAATTCACTTAGGGAAAAAATTTATTCAATAAGTGTAATGAATGAAAATGTACTTGACATCTAAACTTATGTTTACAGTATCTCTTTAGTAGTTTGATCTATATTGTGCACATTAGTAGTTTATTTTTGCTTTTAAAATTATTATATTAGTTTTTATATTATTTGTGTTATTGATTATCTAATAAGTTTCTTTCAACATAAATAAATAAAAAATAAAATACTAATTTTAGGATAGTTAACAATTTTTTGTATAGGAACCAATTGGTAGTGACACACTATCAAATGAGAAGAAAATTTTGACTTGAGATGAAGGCATGTAACATTTTTAATAGATCTATTAACTGATCAAATGCACTTATGTCAGAAAATACGTGGTTCATTTTCAAGAACTGCATATACTAACGTTGCTAAAAGAGTTAGTGCTCAGTTTAGGCTTTATTGTTGAGTTAGCCATATAAAGAACCAATTAATGGCCTTAAAGAAGAATTATGCCTTGGCATCTACAATCTTACAAGTGAGTGGGTTTGGTTTTAATTAATCTACCCTAATTGTGGAAGTTGATGCACCCGTTTAGGAAATGTATATATTGGTAAGTCTTAAACCTTTCCATTCTTATATATCATAGACATTGCATTTGTATTGGTTTTCCTTCATTTTTGTGGAATGTTCTTTCTTTATTATCATTGCTAACTATTATTGTTTTCATTTTCTTATTAATGGTTCCTTTTAGTTACTATTTATTCCCAAGTGATTTTTTCATGTGTAATAATTTGGAATCTACTCAACTTCATTTGGTTCTCACTTTTATAAATTCTATGTTATCGTGTTTTTAAAGTTATGTAAATTACTATTTTTTTATAGGCTCATCTTGATGACAAACAAATTTAGTATAGGCCTATTCAAAATTACCATAGGTTAGATATTTTATTTGGTAAGGACCGAAAAATTAAAATTTTGTCCATTGGTCTGAAAGAAACGCATATGTGTTTAGAGAAATAAGAACATGAAGAAACAATAGTTGATGATCTAAGAATTGAGCAAGAATAACATAATGAAATAACCTCTCCTTTGGCTGGTATATTTGGATCAAGAACCACAAAGAAAAGAAAAGTAAGAGATTACGTATCAGAAGAGACGAAGGCTCTAAAACAAGGGATGGATGTAGTTGTAGCAACTATTGATAAAGGAAAGCAGCATAATTTTACTGAATTTAAGCTATATTATGAGCTTAAGAATGTTAAAGGGTTAAAGAAAGTTCCTTTGATAGAAATCTATACCAAGCTTGCAACTAATATCAGCGTCGCTTGAACATTTCTTAGTCTTCTATGTGAGGATAAAGTTATATGATTGTGTGTGGAGTTTGGTTCTAACATTTTTTATGATCCTAATGTATTATTTTGAATTATTAAATTAGTTACTAATAACTATAAATTGTCTATTTTCTTTCTTATCTTTTAAGATCTTGATATATTAATATTTGGAAGCTTTGTTAGTTCGTATGCGTTTTGATTTTAAAATTTTTACATTGATAAGTAAAGTAGGATGGTTTATTTTATTTATTTTTGTTTACTATATATCTTATTATTGGGAGGTTTTGAAGGTTATTGATATTTTATTATTTTTTAGAATTATTATAAGTTATTTATGTAATATTTTATAATGTTTTTGAAAAAAAATTGGAATTAGTATTAAGATTATAGAATTTTTATGATTTTTTTTTATAAAATTTATGAAAATTTTCATACATCAATGTTATCTTTTAATTTTTTTTAATATATAAAAGTATTTAAATAATAACAATCAACTTTCCTTATAATTTCCTTTTTATATACAGAATACTAAAAATACTTTCCAAGAATTAAATTTTCCACAAAATATTTTCAACAACCAATCAAAAGAAAGAAATTTAATTTCTCTTATTTTATTTCCTTTATTTTTCTTTCCTTCTCATTTTTCTTTCCTTCTTATTTTATCAAATCAAATAGAGCCTAAAGGTTCATTTCAACACATCCCTCTTCTCTCATGTTCTTAGTTATTATCTTCCCTTGAGGTGATAACTTGAAAGGAAGTCAATTTTTATATATTTGGGTTTCTAAATCATTCCACTCCTTTTTTAATTTTTTATAATTTTTGGAAATTATTTTGGAGTAAAAATAAATTAAAACAAGAGATTTAGGGTATTACCAAAGATAACACCAATCTCTAAGCTAACATGATATGAATTGATTTGGAGTAAAAATAAATTAAAGCATAACACAAAAATAAGTTAAAGAAAGCAATTTAGGGGAGTGGAATGAATTTAGGACCCCAAATATATGAATTTATTGGGAGTAAAAATAAATTAAGACAAGCAATTTATGGCAAATTTCCCAATGGTCGGTCTATTGAAGATAAGGACTAGTAGATTGTTGAATCCCTAAGAACACCATTGGCTCTAACTATAGATTGGTCTACTAAAGGGAATGGGTCACTTGACCATCAGTCACAAGAAACAAAAGTAGGATTTATAATGGTTAATAAGGAGTTAATAATTTAATCACTTAGGAATTAGGGTTAGAAAATTTTGATGTATTACACCTACTTTTTATGTATAGACTCTTGTAAAGAGAACATAAATGTCAAAAACTAGGAAATATGTGATTGATTAGGCCCTCCTAAAAATTCTTAATGCATGAATGACATTCATCTCTACTACTCTATCAATTATATGAAATAGATCTATAGTAGTTGAATCAAATCCCATATTCTAAGGCCTCTTCTTATATAGATTTTATTGCACGACTCACCTTTAAAAAGAACTAAATATGAAACAATGATGATACATTTCATAATTAAGATAATCCACTACTATAACAAACTCAACTATTGCATAATAATTTTTGGCAACTCCCACTTGGTCATAAGCTTTGCTCGTGTCTCACTTCAAAGTTATCTCCCCTTTGTACCCTATCCTTTTGTGCTTCATGGAATGGAAATTTTCAATATCTATAAAAGCATTATCAATAGTAATGTGACTTGGAATAAAAGAACTATGTTCCACTAAAATAATACTATTTTGGATTCCAACTTATTAGCTAAGTTATTTGACACAAGTTTATAAATAACATTAAAAAGGCTAATTATTCTAAACTATGCCATAAAATTGGGATCACTACATTTTAGAATGGGTAATTTAGGCATGGTTCGTACCATCAAGAATCATAATGCCATTGAATATAAACAAGACCAATAAGATTATATCATTGCTAACCACATGCATATACTTTTGATATATGGGTGTGCGTATGACATTTGGGTCTGGAGCATGAGTGGGATACCTCTATTTAAGCACAACAAATACCTTTATACCTATCAATGGATCCATTAGCTCATCATTCATGCTCCCAGAATTTTGACAACTCAATATCATCCCACCTAATAGAAGGAAATGAAAAGGTTATTAAAGTACCTATTCACTTTCAGGACCACACCCACAAAAGGGTGTCTGACATCTGCCTTCATCATTAATCAATATTTTTATGTTATTGTTATTATTTTTATATTTGGAACATCTATGGAGAAAAGGTTTTAATTCCATTCTCATTCTTAATTTGCATTTGTCTAGACTGTTATCTCCACATTATTATTTCAAGTTTGAGGTTGTATTATATTATTTTTTAGCACTACCCTGCAAGATTCTCTTTGATGTTCATTAAGCCCATGTCCATGCCCATTCAAATGCTTTGGACATGATTTTGCTTATCTAACTTTTCCCTTGATGTGCTCAAAGTCATTTATGTCCTAGTTTGCCAATCTCTTTGTATAATGGTCAATTCATGCCATTAGATTACTAGCATCATCCCCAGTGGAATCTTGGCAAGCTTCCTTAGTCACTTGTCTACATGAAATATTCACCATACACATAATTTCAAATCAATATGATTTGAAGCACCTAAATGAGTTTTTTATGGGGTCTTTGATCATGAACAAACAATGGTTCAAATAAAAATAAGGAAGTTTCTTCATTATCACACAAAATACAAGGGATACCTATGCCATATTAGATAAGACGCAATTGAGATGGCATCAAACATTATCCTAACTTACCCAACCATTAACTAAAGTGAATTCATAATAGTTGTAACCCAACTAGAGAAGCCTAAATTCATCTACAACTACCTGAAATTTTTTGTATCTACTAATACACCTTTTTATTTAGATAATGGTAAATGATTTTATTAAAATCATGATAAATCATCCAAAATAAAGTGTACAATTGATTAAGCAAATGAATTAATTTCAATGAAAAGTGTTTACGTTAGCTTTTTGGCCATCTATAAAAGTTTATTAGACGTTACTCCTCTTACGTGTAAACTTGCTTTATTCAAATACCCACATCTTGAGAAGATATAGAAAGAAGGTGGATTCTCAAATATTCTCATAGCAAAGATAATCTTCTGCTTAAGCTCACACTTCCCACTTCTGCATGATTTTTAATTGTTGTAACTATTAATAGCAAGTTACATTGCTTGTTTGTTTGTTAATTGTTTGATCAAGTGTCTATTAGGTTACAATAGGCAGTTAGAATCCTAACTATATAAAAGCATGTCAACTCACCAGAGTGATTCAACCTTTTCAACCAGAGTGATCTTATTCTAATGTCTTAAATGTTTAATGGAACTTAATATGTACCATAAAGAGGAAAAATACCAATTGCCTTAAATGCTAAGCTAGAGAAAGGCTTTATCAATCGGTTATATCCAAATCCAACTTCATCATCACCTAATTTTAGGGATTGGGATAGATGTAATGACATTATGATCTCACGAGTCTTAACTCCATAGTCAAAAAAATCAGTGATAGATTGATCTATTATGAAATAACTCAATATATTATGAAATAGTTCTAGAACTTTAGACAAAACTCAAATAGAAATTTATCTAGACCCATTGCACTTGATTATTTCAAGTCAAATAAGAACTTAGCCAAACAAAACATGGTAACACTAATATTGTAATTCCCCAAAATTTTAGAAAACCTATAATTTAATAAATAGCTTTTATTTGAAATAAATTGGATTTTAAAATTATTTTATGGATTTTTGAGTATATACATTTGGATAGGAGTATTTAATAAATTAAAAATAAATATTTTATTTTATCATATTATTTTTATTAAAATAATTTTCCAAACTAATATTTTACTAAAATTATCCTTTTTGAACTAATATATTAAATTATTAAATTAAATAATTTATCAAAAATATTACATTTTATTATTTTATAAATTAAATTAAATTATTTTCCCATTTCCTTTTTCCCCTTTCCCTTTTCTTTCTCCCTTTTTCTCCTTTTCTTCTTTCTTTTCTTTTCCCTTTTTTCCTCCCTCAGGCCGCCTAGCGCCTGCACCAGGCCATCCCCTCCCCCCGCGCACCGGCTAGCCCAACTTCCCCCTCTTTTCTTTCTTTTCCTCTCCCCCCACCTCCTGTTGCCACCACCTGCCACCACTACAACCCTCCCTCCCTCCCTCTCTTTCTCTCTCTCTCTCTCTCTCTCTTCCCCGTCCTTTTTTCCACAATTTTAGACCCAACATGCCATGCACCCCTATCACACATGGCCTCCCTTTTCCCCATATTTCCTTCCCTCTCCCTGCCACCCTAAACGCTGCCACCGGATCAGCCACCTATTGCCCTCTCCTCCCTCTTCTTTTTCTTCTCATCACTGGCCTTCCTGCCCCATATTTTTGAGCACTTTCCCATATCTCCATCCCTACATTTTCTCCTCCTTCATCCTCTTCTCCCATTTTTGGCACCACCGCCGCCCTCCGCCACTTCCACCGATGTACCAACCCCTGAACCACCTTCCACACCCTTCTACTCCCGCCTTACACCACCACAACTCCTTCTTCCTCCCCTCTTCTTTTTCTCCCCATTTCTCCCTCCCTGCAACCTTCTCTACCATCCCTATGCCTTTTTTGGCTGAAACTAGCCCCCGAACCCTTCATTTTCCTCCCCTCTTTTCCTTCCTTCTCAGGCCCGTCCATCTCGGCAGCCTTCCCTTACCTCCAATCCTCCCCCATCTACCTTATTTCCTAGTCTAAATACCCCAACCCAAAAATAGCCATTATTCCTCTCCTTCACCTCCCCTTCGAGCCTTCCTCCTTTTTATTTTGCACGTTGCTTATACTACATGAGCAAGATAAGTTACTGCATGCTTTAGTATTTTAGTACAAAATTTTTAAGTTATAATAGCATTTTAAGTTAAGTGTTTCATTAATTAAATTTTATAAAGTTTTATGCTTTGAATTCTCATCTCTAATATGACAAGTTTTTATACTACTTTTAGGTGTTTATTTTGTTATCTAAAGCTTGAATCTTTAACTGGGATACCAGTAAGGTTTGTTTTTGCAGGAATTAAGGTAATCATTAAATCCCATTTAAATGCATGGATAAACGTATGTTAGCACATTAGAATTTTTAATATGTTATTATGCTTGATATTTGTGGTTTAATATATATATATATATATATATATATATATATATATATATATTTGCTTGTATTGATTGATAAAAAGGAAATTATGCTAGTTTATATGCCATGTGGAAATGTTGCTTAAGGGAAGAGTTTGAGTATTAATGAAAGTGTTAAGTACTTATCCATGTCATATTATGTTATTGTGACCATTTATGCGTAAATAAAATTATTGTAAGCCCTAGGGGTATTTTAGTAATATTTATTGTGTAAGAATGTGGCCTAATATGTGTGGGTGCTAATAAGTATTATATTAAAATATAATAGTTGGTGGAGTTGGATATTGTTAATGGAGTATTAATATTATTATTTCGTGTGGTAATGTTAATTTAATAAAAGTGGTGTAATAAAGGGGTAAAGTGGTAATTTTGGAGGCAAAAGGACAAAATGGTAATTTTGGGAGTAAAGGGTAATATGGTAATTTTGGAAAAGAAGGGTAAAATGGTAATTTTATAAAAAAAAAGATCAAAACGGTAATTTTGGATGTAAAAGGGTAAAATAGTAATTTACAAGTAAAAGGGTATTATGATAATTTTATAAGTAGAAGAGTGAAATAGTAATTTTAGAAATAAGGGGCAAAATAGTAAATTGTAAGTAAAAGGGGTATCATGGTAATTTTATAAGTAAAATGGTATTGTGGTAATTTTGTAAATAAAAGGATATTATGGTAATTAGGAAGTAAGGGGTAGAAGGGTAATTTTGTAAATAAAAGGATATTTATGGCAAACTTGGAAGTAAGGTATAATTTGGTAATTATGATAATGATGAAGGATAATTTGGTAATTAAATTATGATTATAGAAGGGCAATTGGATAATTATGATAATAGAGAAGGGTGATTTGGTAAATTAACCAATAAAAGGGCCTTATGGTAATTGTAATAATGGAGAAGGGCAATATAGTAATTATAAAAATGCAGAAGGTTAAATTGGTAATTATAATTATGGAGAAGGATAAATTGGTAATTATAATTATGGAGAATGGTAAATTAATAATTATAATTATGGAGAAGGATAAGTTGGTATTTATAATAATAGAGAAGGGTAAATTGACAATTGTAATTATGGAGAAGGATAAGTTGGTATTTATAATAATGGAGAAGGGTAAAATGGTAATTATAATAATTGAGAAGGGTAAAATGGTAATTATGATAATGAAGAAGGGTAATTTGGTAATTTATCCAACTAAAGGGGCAATTTGGTAATTATGACAATGGAGAAAGGCAATTTGGTAATTTAACCGACTAAAGGGTAAATTGGTAATTATTTAACCAACTAAAGGGGAAAATTGGTAATCATGATAATGAAGAAGGGTAATTTGATAATTTATCCAACTTAAGGGCAATTTAGTAATTATAACAAAGGAGAAGGACAATACGGTAATCTAACCAACAAAATGGGAAATATATTAAGGGTAACAATTATGAAGGGTGAATGGTGATCTAAAAAGCGTAGGAGATAACTTGGTAACCTAAACCGAGCAAGGGGTAATTTAGTAATTATGCAACAAGGAGGGTAACAGGATAATTTGTCAAGTAAGGAAGGGATGACTTAGCAATTATATAAGTAAGGGGTAAATGAGTAATTTGTACCTAACATGTCGTTGTGATTGTGGAATTTCATAATATGACTCAAATAATGCTGATTAGTAAGGTAAGAGTATTTGATAATTAGTAAGTATCACGAGAAAGAATCCTAATTCGAAATTAGATGAGATTATGATGGCCTTAATGATTTCTTTGTGTTATCTTGGATAACTATCTGAATAAGAAATGACTAATGATATTAGAACGATTGAAAGTGAATAAGTATCTTATTATTGTGATTTTTGTGATCACTTTAATTAAGACACTAATACTTAAAGTGAAAGACCTCGAGGTCGGGAATGATGGCTCTTTAGGGGTCGCTATCCTAAAGACATGGTTTAGCCCATGATTATTCTGGTATTTTCTAGTGTGCTTTTGTGCCCTATCCAGGCCCTGTATCTTACTATATCTAGCTCTACGAACCTATTTAGGGGGTATGCATACTTATGGATTAGGTATCCTTGTCAGTAGGGTACTTAGTAGCATTATACACCTGTACAACCAGGGTACCTTTGTGTCCTTGGGTTGATGGTTGAAGGGTGCTAAGTAGCTTGTATGCACTAATACGACTAGTGTATCTTTTGTGTCCCGGGTTCTTGATCTCCTGTCCGAGGCAAATAAATAGAATTGTTGTGCTGATTAAAGAAAGGAAAAACACTAATCACGAAAGTGAAAGATTAATAAGCCAAGCCCAGTTAACTTATGATATTGAGTACCGATCCACTGGTTGTAATAGTTTCCTAGGAGCGTGTTTCCCTGAAAGATGATTATGAGTACCGATCCACCGGATATAACAGTGCCCCAAGAGCGTGTTGCCCTAGATGATGTTGATATATATTCAGATCCACTGGCAATAATAGTGGGGGTCCCAAGCTTAATAAACCAGTCATGGATGTGAATAAAGTTATGAAAAAATACTAATAACTTATAATGGAACACCATGTGAGTCAGGGTCATACCGGTCCACTGACGAATAATAGTGGCAAGGAGCATTTTGCCATGCATGATCGGTCCACCATCGAATAATAGTGGTCAGGAGCATTTTGCCCTGCATGACCGGTCCACTGGCTATAATAGTGGAGTTCCCGCACTCACATGGGTTTAAAATCTGAGAGATGATGGAATAATGATTGACTAATGTCTTAAGTCCCAAACGTATTGATTTTCCATTATAACTTATCAACAATTGATGGTCTTATTAAGTATGTGATTGTGGTGCATGTATTTCTTATTATACATGAATATAGCTTTGTTTTATGTGTTGCATTGCGGGCTTGCTTTTAAGTGTGTTTTTAAAGGGTTACTCAGTACCATAGTACCGAAGGGTTTCATTCGTAGGGCCCCTACCTATTCAATGGGCAGTGTCCCTTGCAGGTCCTTTTCAGTTGCTAATCAAGTAGGCAACGGGAAAGAGAGTAAGGATTATCCGGCCTTTAGGATTTCATTCTTCCTCTTCTATTGTCTAGTTTAAATGTAATTTTGTTTTTGTAACGACCACTGGTGGACTTTATTCTTGTAAATGATTTTTCATGCTACTCTGATTTTGTTATGGTTTGTAAATTATGTTTTACACTTTTAGCCTTAGCACTTGGTACTAGAATTGTAGGAGTGAACCAGTCTGATACTAAGTGTGGCTGTAATATCCCCAGAATTCATAAGTCTTGTTATTTTTCTTCCGCTAAATCTTTTAATAAAACGAAATTTTTCAACAATGAATTTTGGGGGTGTTACAAGTTGGTGTCAGAGCTGGTTTCGACCGCTCTTCCGATTTTAAACTTTTTAAGCTGATACCACAAGGTAGTATCAGAGTGAGTTTCGACCACTGCTCTAATTTTAGACCTTTTAATTTGATACTACAGGTTGGTATCAAAACCGGTTTCGACTGTTCTTCTAATTTCAAACCTTTTAAACCAATACCACAAGGTGGTATCAGATTTTGTTTTAACAACTCTTGCCATTTTAAATGAATTTAAGCAGATACCACAGCTAGTATCTGATCTGGTTTCAACCACTCTTATAATTTCAATAATTTTAAGCTAGTACCACAAGTTGGTATAAGGTATTTTCATAAAAACTTTCTCAATTTTTAAACATTTTGAGTTGATACTACAAGTAAGTATCAAAGTGACTTATCGGAGTTTTGAAGGTTAAATGATTCTTCTAAGATTTTTCCCCCTTAATTCTCTATCCTATTTTGGAAATTGGATTAGTCCTAAGAGTTGGGTATGTGTAGATTAAGTGACCTAGGCTTAGGTCACCTAGCTTGAGAAAATAGCACCTTCCCCAACAAACTTCTATTTTACATCTAAGTCAAAATTGACCGAGACGAACGAATTGAAAACCTAGAGAGAGCATTTGAAGTGCTCGTGGGATTAGTCCAGCAATCCCCGATACCCCAACCTCAAACCACGTTACCTTAGATGGGTATCGGAGAGGATTGGCTGGATAGAATTTCGTATCATCGACCCCCGACCTACGACGGGAAAGAAGACCCCATGGTCTTGGAAAGTTGGATACGAGATTTCCATAGGACTTTCGAGGCGCTCAATTGCCCTGAAGAGCCATTAGCAATATCATGACATACTTCATCAGGATTAAGAAAATATGGGCTAAGGTTAATGCCATTAGCAATTTTACATCATGTACATGTGGAAGAGCAAAGGCTCTGATAAATTTTTTTGATGATCAAAGACTAGTTACACTACTAATGGGTTTGAATGAAAGTTACACTCGAATTAGAGATAACTTTATTCTCATGAAACTTACTTCTATCTTTTGCTGCTTCAAGAAGAAAATAAATGACATATATTATCATGTTCTCAAATTTTTAATTGAACCTACCTTGATTAATGCTAATTCCTTTAGTTCTAAAGGATAGGTGCTTAACTCCCTCACTCAAAGAAATAAAAGGCCAAACTATTTTCATGACTATTTTAAGGAGTTAAGACATATAGGAGAAATATGCTTCAAACTTCACAATTTCTTATCTAATCCCAAAGTTAGCAAAGATAAGAAATTTTCTACTCAAGTTTCGACTACTCCTAAAACTCTCGATTCTCCATATGTGCTCAAGCATTCTTCCACCATTCTAAGGATTTTAGTTCAATAATATGATAAGTTAATTAGCATGTTGGGTGGATCCTCTATTAGTGAAGCTCCATCCTAAAAACATTCCTTTGTATCCCCTATGCCAATTTTGTAGGTAATGTGGTTGTCCTCCCTCAAATTGATTTGGTTTTATGTTCTTGCTCAAAGTACATGCAATCATTCTTTACCATGAAACTTTAAATCATTGATTGAGGAGCTAGTAACCACATTTGTTGCTCATCTTATATTTTCATAAACCTAACTCCTTTACCAAAGTCATATACATTAACTTTGCTAGATGGCAGTGGCAACCTAGTATTATAAAAGGCATTGTGCACTTATCCCTATTACTTACCCTATATGATGTCCTAATTGTACCTAATTTTTCCCACAATCTTTTATCCTCCACAAAACTCACTACACAATTCAAATGTCATGCCATAATTTTGACTGAAGAGGCCATTGGGTTTTTGGTAGTACCACTTGTGCATTTCACTTGTTGCATCAAGTCTTCCATATTACATCACTTACTTCTTGACAATAAATTATTAACTCTTTATGCACTTTACAACCTTTCTACCTACTTCCCTAATTAGATTATTTTTTTCTTTTTAATGTACTTACTTGTGGCCACTCCTTGACTAATGTTTCATGTACATATTATGCTAAGCTACAGAGACACGAATTGGGAAAATTACGACTATATAAATTATATCAATTGAGTTAATAAAGTTTCATTGTGTGTATATTTTTTTTATGATATCTATTTAATTTTTCTCAAAGAAATACAACATCATATCCTCTTTCATAAATCTATAGACATACAAATACACCACTTGAATCAATTCACATTGACAGTTGGAGACCCTACCATACACATAAAGTATCTTAGTGAGTTTATGAGTACCCTTGAGCTCAACATTTTTAGTTTGTCTTGAACATTGCAAGGTATCTTTCTTGTGATCCTACCATTAGTCTCTTTATGAATGATAACACCACATTTTCTCTTCATATCTACTGTAACTAACTTGGCAACATCTCCTTGTACCTGCTGCAATGTTAGTGGTTTCTATATCATGTTAGTCCATTATCCTAGCTCATGGAAGTCCAATAAGCAACAAACTATTACATTATCTTCTCCAAAGGATAAATATTTATCCATGTGATGTGTTATTGCCGAAATAGCATGGAACACTTGATTATTTGTTGATCTTTTGGTTGAAGGTATCACTTCTATATATTTCAAATACGATAGCAAAGATTACATCCACATTGCTAGAAGCCCTGTGTTTTATGAGCATACAAAACATATTTAATTAGATTTTGTTTATGAGTAGCTCTAGACTAACCTCATTAGTCTCAACCATGTTCACACATAGAATCAACTTGTTGATATCATGACCAAAACCTCAGTTGATAGTATGCATGAGTCCATACTTAGCAATTTAGGAGTGCTTACCACTTCACCCTTCACAACTTTAGGTGGTTGTTGATCTATGTTTGTATGTTGTATGATTTCTAACAACTGTAACTACTATTAGCAAGCTGCATTGCTTATTTAGTTTTTGTAAGGTTAAGGTAGGCATTTAGAACCCCAATTTTATAAAGGCACACTAACTCATTGTATTGATTCAGATTTTTCAATCTCTCTCTCTCTCTCTCTCTCTCTCTCTCTCTCTCTCTCTCTCTCTCTCTCTCTCTCTCTCGTTTCGTACACTTCAATGGAGTTTCTCTTCCATTTACAATAGAAATTGCTAACTTTTTTTGAACTTTTTCCATCTCATTGGCTAAAAGTTGAGTCTCCATAATAAAAACAAAATTGGATTTTTCAATTTAGATCAAATCCTAGAGGTTCGGCATTGTCTAGAGATGCCTCAACCCGTTATAATTTAGAGGTTTAGAATCAATATGGTAGTTATTGACACTAGTAGGGCATTGATTCAACTATCATACAACCTCCAAAAATCTTCTACTCTAAACCGTCTCCTTCATTCAACATCATATATAATGAGGACTAAAACTAAGAAAGTATAGGTTCTAATGAGAAGATAGATAAAGCACTAAAAAGATGAACAAAAGGATAAGCCTTATAGGTGAGTTTGAAAAAGGGAAAAGAAAATTGAAGAGATTCAAATGTGTTATGATTGAAAAGTTATGGGTGTAACTATAAACCTTAGGTTAGGGATGAAAGAACTATCATGCAATGCCAATAACTAAGAATTATTGTTATCTAACACTATATTTTTTATGATAATCTTTTAAAAAAAATCATTTTTCCTATCTTAAGATAAATCTTTGATTGAATTTTTTATTTTAAAAAAATCACGTGTTCTATATATCCTTTTAATTGCCAAGCTTAAAAAAAAGAAAAATAAATCTAATAATTTATATATACAAGACAATAAAAATTTCTTACTAATATATTTTTATCTAGCTATTTATTAGGTCATTTTCAAAAATGATGGTGCTATTCATGAACTATTTTAAAAATATGTAAGTATATATAATTTTATACTTTGAAACATATATATAATAAATTATGTTATTTATTATGCAAGAAACAAAATAAATAAATTCCTACCATGGTCATATCAATAAGGCTTAAGAAATAAAATAAATCCATATTTTGATTTAGTATATACCTTTTTACTTGTTGAGAAAATGAAAGAAAAAATACAATACACTATTGACTACTAATTGTGAACTAAATCATAAAACATTACAAATCCATAAAATCTAATGGCCACCATTTTGAAATAGGAGTTTTTTTTTGTAAGTAGAAAAAAATAGTCATTGTTTTATTATGCCTTTGTTTGGAAAACCTATTGCTCTTAGTTTTTGTAATATGTTAATTATTATATTTAGTATGTAAATTTACTAAAATTAATATATTTCCAAAAATATTGTAGTTGAAAATGTATAGTTTGGCAACAAAATGCACCCCAAACATAGGCTATATAAAATAAATAATCGTATAAAATAGTTACATATAAAGTTTAACTTAACGATTAAAGTCTAGTTTTAAGGTATCAAAATTTTATGGTTTTAATCATCCTTATTTTAAATATTACCAACCTATATGTCAAGAGTATCAAAATAAATTTTATCCCTCATACATATAATAACAATAACAATAATAATAATCACTTACAACCAATTTTTTTGTTTCATAAGTGGTATTGTAAAACTCATTCATGATTAAACATTAATAACTGTGCCATATCAATGAGTAAAGATATGATGCTCTAAATTTTTATTTTTTCACATTTCATAATAGAAATTTAGATTCTTTTGTCCAATTTTGAAAATAATAAGTTTATCATTGAGTCTTCAATCACTAGTTGTATATAGAGTTATTATATATATACAAATTATATTTTGGTATAATGACATTTAACATATTTTATTAAGGTTTTATTTATTTTCATATTTATTTAAAGCTAAAAAATTTGAGATATTTTTATTAAAAGAAAGGATCTGGCTGTGATAATGTCTGTTATATAATCAAAGTAAGAAAAAAAAAGCTACTGTAAGGAGGTGGAATCATAATGGCAAACTTAGGTAAACAATGGGCAACCACATTTGCTTCTCTAAAACAATGGTTGATTGTTAATCCTGGGTTATCCTTTAAAATATTTTGACAATCATTGATCTTACTCTAGATTTTATTCAACAATATTTTTTCCATAATTAGGTCGACAACAATCTTTGAGTCATTCAATCAATAGCTTCTTAATTTCTTTTTCCAACGCCAATTTAAAAATATTTCATACTTGAGATTCAACACTAATCATAGTCTCTAATGTCTCCACTTGAATGTTATAATCTATGGAATAATGCATAAATTAACCCAAATGGTTCTTGGTGATGACACCATGTTTAATTGTGCATGAAGTGTAGGATTCATCAACATTCATCTCTAATTGGTCCATCAAAGATCCTATCGATAAGCAAGCCTTACTATTAAAATTAAGTATACAAACCTCTTATAGTTTATAGTAGAAATTATTGTAACACCCTATGTCACCCATCAATGAATTGGTGCAAGTCAAGCACACTTAACTATAAAAATTTTTATTAGTAAGTTTCTTGAAAAGAAGGTATACATTGTTGATATAGATAGTCTTATCAATTATTTTGAAGCTCCTATATATACTACTAAATTGGGGTTATTACATACACTCCTACTCAAGAATAAAAACCACTTATTATCTCATTACAATCTATCCCAAGAATCATCTTGCTAGGCGAGTGGCTGGCTCATCTAAGTTTAGCCCGTAGTTTTAATTTTTACTCTAATACTATTTGTAACACCTGGGAAAACCAGCTACATGTAGTTATTGTGGAGTGCTTTTAGGATCAATGATCGACCCTATATATCAATATGAGTCTTTTCAAGAGTACATTTTATCAACTTACAAGAAATTCAAAAAACTTCCCTAAAGGTTACCCATCCTTACATTATACCTAGTCAAGCACACTTAATTGTGAAGTTATTTAAGGTTTTTTATTTATAAAAAAGACATAATTTATTGATATATATAGTCTTATCAATCATTTTAAGTGTCCCCAATCTCCCACTAAATTGAGTGCATTCCATCGCACTAGCTGCTAGTAGTTACTTAGAGCACTTTTGAGATTAATAAGAGGATCCGTAGATCAACACATTTTTTTATTGTTCTTTTTATCAACTTACACATATCCTAAGAAACTTCCTAGGAGGTCACGTATCTTTAAATTTATTCAAGTCAAGCGCTCTAAACTATGAAGTCATTCAAGGATAAATTTTCCAAAAAGAATGTATATATTGTTGATATGGGTAGTCTTATTAATATTTTAAGTTTCCACTATCCACCACTAATTTGGAAGGTATTACAATTATCATCTAGGTCATGTGTGACATAATTGAAATAATGTTTGAATTTTTGAATAATCACATCGACATTGATTGGTTATTTCTTAGAAACCACTTCATTCTTATGCTTCCAAAATCCCTATAAGATTGCATAATCCCATTTAACCAAGTCTAGCTTATTTTATTGTATAGAAAAAATCTAGTCTTTTGGTTCAACCTAGAATTTTGAAGTCAAGGGGCATTATATGCCTTGAGTAGTCTAATGTTTCGTAGGAAACTTCTTTTTAGTTTGGCTGACTTATCCCACATCACAACATCATAAGTGAACTTTACATTGCCAACAATTAGTAACACTCATCCAAAATTAATAAAACTCTACTACATTTGAATGTGGCCTAACTCCCCCCCCCCTAATTTCTTAGCATTGGCAGCCTCTAACATGAGCTTATCTTACCTATATAGAGGAATTTTGTGAGCTCCATCCTTCATAAATATTAAATTTTTAAGCTCCCCAAAAGAAAACATTATCTAAAAAAGTACATTCAAGAGATATATCAAGAAATCATCATTCACTTTGATTAATTTGTTATAAATCTTTACCATTTCTACTATTTATGACTTAGATGTCACCCTTATGAACACTATTAGCTAGATACCATAAGCCCTCACTTTTGGGGGATATGATTACATGGATAAACATCTATATCATCTAGACTCCTTTCTTTTTCATTTTTATTATTCATATTGTAAGTTACCGACTTGAGAGTCAAAGTGTCATTAGGTCAACACCACACCGGTTTTCCTTTGATGATTAAAATTTTCTTTCTTCTCTACATATATCACTTGCAAAATATGTGTATAATACTACAAATACATTGAAAGTACCTTCATCAACATGAATTCCTATAGGTAATGCAAACTACACTAATTTTGAAATGTTGCACTTGAGAATGAGATGGTTAGTGTCTTTAGATGTTTCTTCATAGAATGGGTAGACCTCTTTATATCGATCAACTCTAAAAACCCAATAATATCTAGTTATAAGGGAGAGAATGAGGACCCTCCATAGGAAAAAAAAAAGAGAGAATTCTTTTTGTTGCAAATATTTTTACCATAAAGAAAAATCACTTTTTTTAGTCATAAATTAAATTGATGAAGTAGGTTGTTGGTTAAGTAGATTAGATAAGGTGATTGAATACTAAAGTTTCCCTTAGGATGAGGTATCCAAATGATTTTATCATGGTGCTCTCTTTAGAGTTTAATCAAAGGAATATGCTTAATGTGGAAAGCTTTCTTTGGTGTGATATAATATCCCACAAACTATTATTTCTTTATCCTTAATGCACATCAATGATGTGAGATGCAAAGTATATAAGGTTTCTATCATGAGGAAGACCAGTTACTCTAAAATATGGAAATGAGGGAAACCATTCATCTCTAAAAAATATAATATCTATATCCCATCTCACATGCCAACAAACATATAAACTTGTTTCACCTCGCATCTTTAACATTAGCATCAATGCTGGTCAACACTGCATTTTCTAATAAACGTCCCAAAAGCTCTAATCATTCAAGTATTTAGCCTTCATCATCCTCAACCAATAAAGGGTTGGGTTAATAAAAAACCTCTAGATTAGTGTCATAAAGAGAGGCTAATTAACTAATTACTGTTTCTTAATCTCTAGGCCAGCTTTATGCTTTGGTTGATATAACATATGCCATGTCATAGGGGTGAAATGTCTTTGCATTTTTCCCTATTAACACTAAAAGATTATCTAATGGGGAAGACTTCTCAGGAAGCACATAATTTGACATATGATAAATGGGGAAGACTTGATTATGACTATTCTCTCATCATAGGACAAATATTTAGATTTCTATACCACTATTGTGTTGCTATCATAGTAAATGTCTGAGACATATGTCCTCTTTTTGCATAAAATTGACAAATAAAATGCTTCCTAAATCTTACTGTTCTTGTGCCAAAATCTGTTGCTAAATAGAATAGAGGAATTTGAGAAAATTATTTCTTAACCTATCTACATTAAGAATATGTCTAAGATATTTTTAGTAATTCCTATGTAAGAGTTTTTAGCATATCCAAAAATTAATAGCTCATCTTCAAACATTAAATGTGTAACAACCAAATATTTTAGCACTTAAAAATTTTCTTTTAAAGAGATAATTATGGAAGTTAAAATGTAAAATTTAGGGGTGTCATGCTTCATCCAACATAAAAGAGGTATTTCCTATACCTATTCTATATCAGCTATATGGCAAAAGTAACATCGTATCTATGAATTAAGTATGTGGAGTACTTAAGTCCACCACAATACATGATATAAAATAGAAAAAATGGAACATACAGAGTGAAAATAAAGGTCTAAGAGTCCATAGAGAGATATAGATATTAGGATAACCATACCCTATACTAATTTGATTAAGCACTTACCAAAGACAAACACATTAAAATTAGTAATAACAATCACCTACAAAATAAAGTGGTATCTACGTGTGGAAATTAGTACCACTCATAAGAAGAATGATTAGTACACTACATTCTAAGTCAAGGGAAAATATTATCATAGCAGGGTTGCACAAAATACATAAGATCACATAGAAAGATAAGCAATCATATTGATTTAACATGATATGATACAAGAGGAGATCTAAATCAAAGTTTCATTATTAGGCATAACCACAATCCATTTCTTATTTAAGTTGAGTTTAGGCCCCCACTATTTTTAATCTAATGGAACAGATTGAAATGCCTCCCAAGCTAAAGCACACTTGGATACTATTATTAAGCTAATGGAGTAGACTCAATACCTCCTAGGGAAACACACTTCTAGTTACTATTCTTATATAGGTGGAAAAATCTAAAGCACCTTCCAGAAAAAAGTACATATGACCACTATTATTAAGTTAGTCTAGCAGAATCAAAAGGAAACTAATTGACTAACACAATAGTTTGTTTGGTCAAGCGCTCACTAGTTGATTAGTGACAAATTAAGACTAAGCAATTCAAAAATAATTAAACTAGTTCACCGATGGCTTAACATTGGCTTACTAAACTAGTTGACAGGTAAATTACAAGTTGGTTGGTTCTATTGGAAGACAAATATGATTATCACACACATTTCTATTTCAACTAAAAGACATCTAAACTTAACCAAGCCACATGTAATATCCTAGAATACAATTATAACATGTATAACTTAAGCAACCAACTTACACATGAATCATGATCCATCTAACATCAAGCCTTTCAACTAAAACCAACCAAGGCAAATATGCTTTTAAGGTTACCTTTATGGATTTTACTCAATCAATACACACATATAACATGAAAACATGGTAAAACACATGAGGAACATGCTGAGACACCTACAATATAGGAAAAAATAAAAATTGTACCCTTAATTCATGCTTAGGGACTAATGCTCCTTCATACTTAAAACATATTCATAACATACTCACCCTTAAATATGTTTTCATACATAAAGATACACATGCATCATGCTTGAAATGTTAAAACACATAAACATATATCACACAATTATACTTCTACAAGGTGTAGCCCCTTTACCTAGCCAAGATAAAGGAACTAAACGAGCACCTCCTCTTACACTACTACTCCTTGATCACCCAAAGTAAAGGAGTACACAACAAGAATAGTAATGCTAGCAAATAACAAGATAGGAAGAGAAAAAATGGTAGAAAATAAAAGAATCATGTCAAACCCTTCTTTACTTAAATGGATGGACTTGAAATGAAGGAGAAGCCAAGGATTTTCCTCAACCCTCACAAGGTTGTAATCCATCTTTTCTTAAGGGAAGCATAAGTGAGTTAAAATAAAAATTTAGAAGATGATTAAAGTGCACAAATGGGAGGCAAGTAGAGTACAAGGCATCATTGAAGTCACCCACACAACACCAAGGGTATTTTTACTACTGTTTAAAAAGTACAACAACTTATCCCAAAGTTTCCTTTTGATATTTAGTCTAGGAGAACCACAAACTCCCACCAAATCCCACTATGGCATATATTCTAAACTTCCAAATTGATGTATTGCCGAGATTAAACAATGATTGTTGCTTGGATATCATCCTTCCATCATATGAGTAGTCCACCCACTATTATTTTAGAGGCACAAAAAAATAACTATCAAAGCTATTTTTACAAGAATGGATATGGAAGTGGAAGGGTTAGCCTTGGTTTTCGAAAGTAAAATAAAGGAAGACTTAGTGGAATATATGAAATATTTTAATGCTAAAACTGTTATGTCATCTCAAATCTTATGACAATTCCAATAGAAAATCAAGGGACATGAGGCTATTAAGGGATAAATTAAGTACCTATATTTTCATAAGTTAAAGTTTGGATACGATTTATATTTGACATCAAGATTTTAGAAGGTTTGTGGTGTAGGGAATTATTGTGGTTTGGACGAGTGTTTCTTTTGGATGCAGAAATTGGGTGGGCTTGGGAATTTTGTTAGGAGTAAAAGTGTGTTTTCTTCAGGTACTTCTCTTCCAAACTATGATATTGATACATTTGTTAATGTTTTTTGTGGCTCTATCCATAGGAGAGGATAGCAGTAGGATAGGATTGGTGTTATTATCTACTTGGAGGGTAGTGGTAAACTCTAAGGGTATAATCACCATAATTGTATGATTTAGGTGGAATGAGGAAAATGGAAAATGAATATTTTTTATGGGGTTATTGATAACAAACGTGGGTGAAGGAGGCGATTGGTTAGAACCTAGGAGTAAGGACTCAAATTTTCTCGAGTTTTTTAGGTTAATAGTTTTAGGAACCAATTCATTGTTGTATGGTATTGTTTCTAATATTCCACATGGATGGATTCATCAAAGTTAGGTGTAAGGATGTTAGATGGGAAAGTGTTAGAAGAAGATGAAGACATGTCTTAAATCTTTTCCTAATCTTAAAAAATAACATGTGGTCACTCATAAATGGTGCTTATTCATTATGAGTAACCTTTTTTCTACACTAGGTTCCATCCTAAGATGAATCACATAGTTTAAAATACAAAGACAAAAGAGGAAATGAATGAAGGTAGGGAAGAGAGGTTGAATAAGAGGAGACAAAGACCGAATAGAAGAGTGTAGAGGTTATATTGGTAAATGGAAAAGAGAATATATTAATTATGTACCGATGAATATTATGGATATCGAAAGAAAAAAATAGTAGTTGGTGGTTATATTTAAATTAGGATTTGCATTCATAATTAAATGTATAAAATTATCATGATATTTTTCATATATTATTAATTATTATGTTGGTTATAAATTATTAATTTAGTTCAAGTGATATGCATACAATGTCTCAAAATAGACGACTAGAGTTCAATCTCCAATAAAAATATGAATACTTTTTTTGAATTTCTTTTATCAAGTTGATTAAGTGGGAAAAAATAAATCTCTCTTATTTTTTAAAGATTATCTAGAATACCTATTTATAAAAACTTTTACCCCTTGCGTATTACATTACGTTTTCTAAATTCATTCTATTAAGTAATGTAAATTACTATGAGATTGACAATTGATCCCGTCTCTATCGCGGAATCCTAACGGACTACAGCTTTTCTCTCCGAAGAATCCTACTTGCATTCCTTCTGCCTATCTTCCTCCTTTTCTTCCCTCTTAGAGTCTTGTCGTTAAATTCACCGATTGACGCCAAAATTTGCCGACCCTTCTCCTTATAATAACGTAACCCTTTATCTTCTCAACAATATTTCTCGCAACCATGAAGATTTTTATAGCAACGTTTTTATGACATTCAAAAAAATTTGATTGCACTCAAGAAACTTAACTATTTGGGTGCGTCTACATTCGATTGAGGATAATGAGTGTGATTTCGCGGGAAGAGGAAAATCAGCAACAGAAGAAGAAAGATGGGAAAGTTGAGATAGAAAGCAAGGCGAAGCTTGAGGGGGAGGAGGAAGAAGAAGACAATGATGATGAGGAGATTTTGGCGCCGCCGGCGAACTTTTCAATGGTTGAAGAGGGGATTTATCGATCTGGATTTCCAGAACCTTTGAATTTTGGTTTCCTCCAATCCCTAAGTCTCAAATCCATCATGTTAGTTTTTTGTCTTATTTTGTTTTTTTCCCTGTAATTCTTCTTGGTTTTTCTGTTAGTTATGATTGTTTATGATTTTATCTTTAACTGATTGTGTGATATTGGGAATTTTTTGGACAGATATTTGTGCCCTGAGCCATATCCAAAAGAGCATTGCAAGTTTCTTGAGTCCCAAAATATTCGATTGTTTCAATTTGGTATTGAAGGCAAGAAGGTATTTGCCCCCTCCCCCGGCCTTCTATCATCCTTCTTTTGCCCCTCAATTTTATGGTTTTCAACTTAATCTTCCTTTTTCTTAAAGGGGAATCATGTGTCTCTCTTTCTTGTGAATTGTGGTACAGAATTTTAAAACAATCGAGTTCGTTATTGATATCTGTTTTTTTTTTCCCCAATGGAGACTCATTGACAATAGATGAACCTGATTTCTTCTTTGCTGTTCATCCGTGATGAAGAGTACAACCGGAAACTTTGGCTTTTGAATAGATAAACAGGCAGTCTATGCGGACTTAAGAAAATTTTACTATTGATTTAAGAGGTCAAAACAATATAACTGAGTCGGCAGAATATGGCTGCGCACCTGGTGCAAATAAATGACCCTAAAAAGAAGGCAATTTCTAAAGTTTAGGATTTCGGGTCGGAGGTCCATGGTATTTGGGTGTCTTTTTCTCAAGTTGACGCAATCCCACTTTTTACTTCTATTTAGCAAGTTCTGGCAGTACAAGGGTCATGCCAGGAGTTTTTATCCACTTTTCGCAAGAGACAAGAATGACTCAACTTGATTAAGGGGACTCTGTGAGAGGTGGTTGTTGTCTTTGCTGATGTTTGATTTGCTGTCAAGAATTTTTTTTGCTCCCCTCCCCCCAAAAAAAGAGATGTGTGGCTGGAGATGATCGTTGCATGTTTAACTTTTGTTTTCTTTCTCTTTCTTGTTCTCACGGGAGAGGGTAATTACTCTTGAGGCCACTAGGTCTTGATTTAGGATAATAAGAAGGTTTTTTAGTCTTAATTCACTATGTTTTAGTTTAAGACTAGGAAAGGATAAAAATATTCAAGTTCTGATGTTTGCCAACCAGCACTAAGTTGTTATGGTCCATGAAAATATACTTCAAGTTTATCTTTGATATACAATTTTATTTCTTAATGTTCGGAATATTTGAGGGAATGTGTTTGCTGGAGATGAAGTGTTGTCTTTATGTTTTGTTCTCTCTCTTTTGGTACTGTTTTCCTGTCTCAAGTATAGACCACCATCATATAGAACCTTTTACGAAACCGTGCTATATCTCCACCCCAATCCAATGTTCCCCCTGCTGCATTTCAGTTATTGATTAGCTTTTGATTAAGTATATATTAGCCATACTTTTATTTGGGTATTTTCCTATATGGGTGGTTGTTGTGTCCTATCTTTGTGCACTTGTTAACTTTGTCTACTTCTGTTCTCTCGCTTATGCTTTTATATAACTGTATGACCTTACTTAAAGCAAGAGGCGGAGGGGGGGGGTTGGTAGAAGTTACAAGAATTTTTCATGAATTTGTAAGTCTTTATGTGAGTTATTCCTCATGTCATTGCCATGTTTCTGGACTGGCAGGAGACTTCTGTGGACATGCCTGCCGAGGTTATTACTAAAGCTCTAAGGATTTTGATTGGTAAGCGGATAGAAAGAGAAGTGTCGCTTTAAAATGTCTTGCTTCCCGTTTACTATTGCTTACCGAGTCTCGTCATCCCTTTGGAAAGCATTACAATATAGTGGTTCCTTCCTGTTTACAGATGTAAGGAACCATCCAGTCTTGATTCACTGCAAGCGTGGAAAGGTATGGTCCGATACTTTTGGAATCAATCATCTTACGAATGTCTACATAGATTTGTGGTGATTCAGGCCGGCACTGAATTCTCTCCGGATTTTGCAGCACCGCACTGGCTGTCTTGTTGGTTGCTTGAGGAAGCTGCAGAATTGGTGTCTGTCCTCGGTATTGGAGGAATACCAGCGTTTTGCCGGTGCCAAAGCTAGGCCTACGGACATGAGATTTATGGAGATTTATGACGAGGGATGCCTTCGGCAGTGCCTCTATAGTCTGATCTATCGCTATCAAGGCTATGGGTCGAACAAGAGGCGCTTGCTCTATAGAGAAGGTAATCTCCCACAACCCAAGATCAGATCAAGCTAGTGGGAGACGTCGGCATCGTGCCCCTTTTACCTGAAATTTTCATTTCCATTCTGATTCCTCCCTACGACTTTTACTTCTGTAGGGGAGTTTTGAGTAGGCAGTCTCTTTGTTTTTTTATCAACCTCTATTTTCAAAGCAGCTTCTCCGTTGAGACATTTATTTTGTGGAATATATTGCTTTTTGAGTTTTGATACCTCCCGTTTTCCGCCATCAACCACCATTCTTCCCTCACAGCTTTTTGCCAAAGCTGCAACTATCCAGATGAAGCTTCTTGTTCAAACCTGCAAATTGCGGGATTTGAATGTTTAGCTGAGCTCAGTTCCAAATTAATTATAGGTGCGAGTTTGATCCTCATTCTGGGTTTAAACCGTACACGCGAAGAGATGCAAGGCAATTGTACTTCTGGCGCACATGCGTCCGAAGGGGATATAGAACGCTATTTTACAATTTAATTTGTGAAATCATCAGCACAGAAAATGAAGTTGAAGCAACACAATAAATTCCCTTAATTTATCGAACAATTTCTGAATCAACCTCGCGTGAACATGTAGCCAGAGATGGCAAATCATTTGGTTCCAGGTACGTTGATGTGAATCTAACATGCCTCCCGTTCTACTTGTCCTTGTCCTTGTTACATAATAAATATAACGACGACAAGTATATAAATATAAATATAAGTTTTATAAAATATTTTTTTACATTAAAAATATAATATATATCTTTATTTATAGAAAAAAAAAATTAAATTTTTTAACATAATTATTTTAATTTTTTAATAAATTAAATAAAAAAATTTAATCAAAAATTTCCAACAGCTCTTGACTAACACGTGGCAAAAACTACTGCCAAGCAGCAGCCGCCTCATTTTTCCCCATTTCCCTGCTTCCCTTTCCCATGGCCCATTTCTCTCCCGTCCCCTCGCTTGCTTACAAGGACGACAACGGATTGTATAGGGATACTTTTTATTCGTTATTTAAATTTAACAAATAAATTTATATTTATATTTATACTTATATTCGTTTATTTATATTATTTTACATGTCTATTGGATAAAATTTATTGAGTTTCATGTAAAATCTATCAAGTTTAAAACAAAAATTATTTAGTATTAGAATTATATATTTATATGATTAGAATTTAAATATATCTTTAATTTTAATCTTAAAAAATATATAAAAAATTATATAAATAAAAGTAAAAATATATTTTTATATCAGTTAAATAAATACGGTTACGAGTACGAATATAAAGACGAGTATGAATTTAAATTTTATTCATTTATATTGCCATCCAAATTTAATAGATATTTTTTATTTTTTATATTTAATTATTGATATCTATTTTAATATTAGATGGAAATACGGGGCGATTTCGGATCAAATATATCAAATTGCTATTTCTACTCGATTCCCTTCCCTTCCTCCTTTGCCGCTCTCTTTGACTTTTTTTTTTCTTGTACAATTTTTTTATGGAATCGGTTCTATGGTTTGAATAGTTCTACAAATATGAAGGAGGGACCTCCCAACGGAGATGCTCTTTGTTTGTGTCAAAGTAAAGGCGTCATTCATGTATACACTCATTTGCCAAATAAGACATCCTCGACTAGCTCCCTAAATTGCACGGAAGGGTTTACGATATTAGTTAATTTAGTTCAGGGGTTTCCTAGTCTTTTAGAGTGGAAGACCGGACTATGGATTGCTTTCAGGAAGGAAGGGTTGCTTATGATTCCTTATTTTTTATTTTATTTTATTTTATTTTTGGACTGGACAAACATGGTTTAATCTTCTACAAGTTCAACTTGTTTGATATACTATTTCATAAAGTGAACCTAAGTTAATGGGTTTTTTTTTTTATATATATAAAGTTAGGTATATTCTAAATCTGCAAATGATTGAAAAGTAGGCAAATTAAAACTTAAATAAAATATTTTCATCGATCCTCGACTATGATGCCTTTCGCTCTCTATTAACTATTGTTTATGGCCGTGAATAAAATATATATAAAAAATTCTCTTCCCTTTTAACCTCGCCCACTTCAATCAAATAAGCCGTATTATAAGTTACATTTTCTAGGTCTAATAAATACTCTAAAAATATTTTAAAACTCTCCGTTAATTATATTTTATCTCTTTCGTCTGAACATTGCACAACTTAAACTCAATCATTAAATTATTTTTTTTTTAAATTATGTGTTGGTCCAGATGACATATATATCCATTATAAGATTAAATATTTTTTTGAACCAAATAAATAATATTATGCGCTATTAAATGAAGCTACTTCTATTAATATTTGGATACATTTGATCCGGGTATTATAGAAATGATCTATTTGATTTTTTGTTATTAATTAATTAATTAATTAATTAATTTTCATTATCAAAATAGAACTTGTGTGCACCTCTCATATCTACATGACTATCCTTAACGGCATTCCCCTACTATGCTATACATCCCCACCTGTTAAATACTCTTTATGTTTGCCTAATTACATTTGATTTCCTGCACCTCTAGCTCATAAAGATATCGGTGACAGTATGCCTAATTATAATCACGAAATATCAGTAACAATACTTTCCACGATCAAGTACTTAACTGATATCTTGATATTTTAGATTATTTTTACTCGAATTCCTAAATAGAATCAAAATGATTATTGATTTTTATCATTTAACTACCTAAGCAAAAATGTTTAAAGATGTGAAGTATTAGCTTATGATTATTAAAAAAAATTATGAGGTGTCCATCAAAATAAACATCTTAATAACATATTACCTATAAATTACCCATTTTTTTCATATATATATTTTTTTTCGAATTTTTGTTTTCATAATAGATATCGAGTGTTTAAAATCACATACCTTTATCCGTTGGTTCGGATACTTGCTCCATATTACTTAAATTGGGCTTTTGAATTCCTAGATATATACATGTACTAATAATATATTAGATATCACAAATATTCATATCAAACACTATTTTATAAATTTTGTAACTTTTACATGATCCACTACAGTAAAAATATTTAATAGCAACGGTTAATTAAATATTAGAGATGGTTAAAAACCGTCACTAAACATTTACCAACGGTTAGATAAACCGTCGCTAATTGCAACGTCGCTAATAAATTAGCGACGGTTTTCAAAACCGTCGGTAAAATATTTTAGCGACGGTTTTTAACCGTCTCTAATAAGTATTACCGACGGTTAAAAACCATCTCTAATTATTATTACCGATGGTTTTTAACCGTCTCTAATAATTAAAAACCGTCGGTAGTAAATATAAGTTAATATCATTCATTCATATTTAACTCTTCATATGAGATAACCTGTGAAAAAATTAATAACCTATGAGATATACATTAATATTAACCTGTAATAATTTATATCGGACTTTTTTCTAATAATACACATTTAGTGTATAATTCATAAACCTGCATCAACAATATTTCATTGAAAGTTATATATGTTCAAAAAAGTCCAAAATGATAGTATGGCTACATCAATTTCTAGACTACATTTGTTTGAAATGTACATATATATCAGTTTAACACCTAAGGTCATCCATTACAAAATATCGAATACAAAATATAGCCGCCTAGATCCAAATAAGTCAGTGTTTGCCTCCATTGTATATATACACCTAGGTTGATGTGTATATATGTTGGTGTCCCTTGTAGTATCTTCAAATACTTCACTGTAGCACAAAAATATATATCAATAGTTAAACAACATTATAAATGAATATAATAGATCACTGCCAAATAGAATCATCTACTAAAGTAACAAACACCTTAATTATACTACTTCCTAAAAGCAATGTTCAATATTAGTGAAATTTCTAATGTATCCAAAATATAATTAAGTTTGAAAACTATTTAAATCCTAACGGTCTGTTTGGTTTGTGGAAAGTAACAAGGAAAGAAAATTTGATAGAAAATACTTCCATATTGTTTGATTGGCTGGAAAATTACAAAGAAAATGGAGAGAAAAAGGAGGAAACTTATACTAAGGGTCTGTTTGAATTTACCTGTCCAAAACCTAAGGAAAAAAATTGAAAAATGAGGAAATTTTATATCAATCACTCCTTGACAAGCTTCCTGCCATCCTCCTCCTCTCTTCCAAACCCCTCTACTCTTTCTTTGACCATAAGCCTGTCCTCTGCAATTCTTCTCATGTGTCCTCCAAAGCATAACACTCACATCAGTCATCCATCCAATTCAACTTGAACAAGTATTTTCTTTTGACTTGAACTAGGAAACAAATATTAGCCCAAAACCCCAATCTTACTCTCTAGTTTATGGTTCTGTCAATTCAGTTTTGATCCTTTGCTGTATTTTTTGAGGTACAGAACTATGGAAGTATAGCCTCAAGAGTTCGAATAGCAAAAATAATTTAGTTCTTGCTTAACAAAATCTTGATCAAGATCCCGAATTAGAACCTTATTGAAGGTGAAAAGAAGGCTTTGCAACATTTGCACCATCTATCTTCTTGTTATGAGAGTTTTCTAATACAGAAATCAAGAATCAAGTGGCAAAAATTTGCACCAGATTTTTTCATTCCGTAATGAAAGGGAAAAGGACTGCAAATAAATACTTAGGGAAGCACATATGAGTCTCATAATGATATTGTCCAAGTATTTATAAACTTTACACCTCTCTGTAGGGGACAGATACATGTCAGGAGGGTGTATTATCACAGTATATTGTGAACCTGGGACCTAAACTGGACACAGATTCATAAAAATCTGTTGAAACTGGTCACAAAAGAGGAAATTTGTATGACATTGTTCAGTATGGCTACTCAAGTACCCCCCCAAAAGCCTATTAAAATGCCTGCCTAATAAGAAACATAGATGGGAAATTATGGCTACTCTTCTAGACAGTCATTCCACCGCAAAAATATTTCTAGAAAACACCATAGCTCTATAGCACATCAAGGCAAAGTTGAAGAGGTAGATGGAAGACCTGATAAGTGCTGCTCGAGCTTACCCCACAGTCCCAGACTATAAATGCTCCAATGGGCCATCAACTCTTTGCCTAACTCATTAGAACTGGTTGTCTGACATGACACTACTTGAACCCCAAACAAGGCCTAGTTCTCCACCTATAGCTCCAAAGACTACTATTTTCTCATGCAACATCATCCATAAGTCTGAGTCCACTTTTAAAAGAGTTTATTTACACAGTTTGTCATTATGACAACTAAATAAACACTGAATAAACTTGTAGAAATTATATTTTGGGTTACTTGTTTTATAAAAATTTAAGTTTGTTAAAATTTTATACTAAATTAGATTAACCGGGCTTTAGAATGAACACTAAAATGCTACATATTTATACAGCATATCATTATTATGGAAATAAATATGAAACTTTTATTATGAAATCTCTCTTGTCAATGATACAGAAAATAGTCTTATCTCTTTTTCATAATGTAGAATGTAAACTCTTATCATTAATATATAAAGAATATTACTTTAAAAGGTTGGTATCTTGACAAACTACTATAATATCAGTATTTAACATCTATAGTATATTACTTATCCTAATTGTGTCTGCTTAACTACGAAATATCAAGCCAGTATTTAACATCAATGGTATACCATCTATGATATTGGTATTTTTGATAAGCAGCAATTAAATACATAGCATCTTTGATAACCCACAATTATTCTCAATGCAAGTACACTCCTATCATACAGCCAGAGTGACTGAACAATTTTGACAAGAATGACCAACTCAACTGGAGCAACATATGCCAAATGGGAAAACCTGACTCAATCCCACCAATCCACAAACAACAATCAAATAAGAAAACTTAACTGGTGGGAAAATTGGCTGTCCAACAGGGTTGGCTGTGTTCATAAATTTGGAGAACTCACTTAACAACCCCATAACCAACTACTTCATACAAAATTTACACAACCATGGCTAAAAATTACCAGGGCTAAAATGAAAACAGAATATACCTGTGAATCTACATAGCTAGAGCCAACATAAACAAGTGCATTGTCCAGATATGATACAATTGAAGCAATAGAAGTCTCCCCCAACTGCTCTATTTTAAGTCCAGTAACCCTACAAGCATATCACCTATGCTAACCAATTATTGGAGCAGTGGATAGAAATGGAAGTTCAATAATGTGGAACATGTCTGCATTTTAAAATCAGACTACCTAATTGGCAGTCCCCATATTGAAGAAACCAATTCCATCTTTATCCTATTTTCTGTCAATAAGGGTTATAGTTGTAGAATCCTAAAGAAATTTGCATCTTATTTCTATAGTTAATTGATCAATGATTGGAAGCTGCAAGTGTTGCATACCTGATATCATCTTGAAGGAAAGCATCCTAACACAAATTCAGCCTTCTCCACCTGTAGGGTCTTGTCAATAAAAGCATTAATTTGCTATATGTTGATACATCCGCACAAGTCTTAATTAAACATACCTGTGTGTTGCTTGTTCTTCTCATCCACTTATTAAATTTTTCCATAAAAGCTGCTTGAACTTGTTTCATAGAAGCCATTTCTTCTCTAGTGGTGGCCATCTCTTCTTCGGTTTTTTGCAACTTTTCTTCGGTTTTCTGCAACTTCTCTTCAATTTTCTGCAGCTTTTCAGTAGTAACAACTAATTTCTTACTTACCCTTTCAACTTCTTCATTGGATTTTCCTACATGTTGATTACACATATCTAACTTTGACTGGGTAGTCCCATGCCCATAGCCAAATGCCCTACCACTATAATTTTTTCCATATAGGGCTAGGATGGCTTACTTTTCTGCATCAACTGTAGAACCCGAAAATTCAGAACTGCCGGTTTTATCATTGACAAAAGCAATGGAATCATCCTATATTAAAATAGAAAAAATAAGATACACATAATCAAAATCAAATAGATCAAAAAAATTAGGATACCAGTGAGTAAATGTGTGAATAGATCAGTACTGCATACCACAAACTCTTTCAATGTTGAATTCATCAAGTAACTCCCATCACGTCTTTTATGATTTTGTATAAACATTTCCAGGTCACCAGGCTCTCTTCCTTCCAATCTCTTCTAAAGTATCAAATAAAAATAAACCATTTTTATCTTGCTTCAAGCCTCTACTTGAATTAATATTTACCCAATCACAACAAAATAATACAACTTGGCAACTCCCATAGTAATCCAATTCATAAATGCCTCTAATCCTTCCATAGTATTTTATTCCATCAGCAAATACCATCACCCCACAGTTTTGAGTTTTCCTCCTCTCATCTCTATTTTTTGTATGGAATCTATATCCCCTTTGTGATGAAAGAATTCATCGATCTAACTAATTTATTAGGTCCTCGTGCCAAAGCCTTCCAAATTTGTCCACCTTCTGTAGCGTCTTCAAAGTGTCGTCCCTAAAATTATATTTAAAAAATTACACCATTTATACAAAATAAAAGAGTATTTTTATACATGTTAATAAAACTACCTTTGATTGAAGCCATCCAGAAAACTCTTCAATCACCCATTTTTTCTTAGTATTCTCATCGGGTCGAATATTCCTATTTTCCCGACGCTTTTCACGTATGAATTCACTAAAACCATATAAGACAATTAGATTTAATAAGAACAAACTTCGACTAATAAAGTTACACAACTATTATACTACATGTGATATTACCTATGGTGCGCATCGAAATAGTCATGTTGGATAAGCACGTAACGATGAGCTTGCTTAAGACTTAAATCATCTAAATTAAGATGATGAATCTTGCCTATCGATCGCCCGCCAGTGTTGAACAAATACTTGTTAAAACCTTGAACAAATACATCATTCCTTGGTCCTCGATTAAATACAGTTTCAACATTTCCAAAATAACGTGAACAAAATGTCAAACATTCATGAATATTGTATCCTTCAGCTATCGAACCCTCAGGATGAGCTTTGTTACGGACACTTGATTTTAATCGTACTAAGGCCCTGCCAAATAAAACAATTAGGCCATATGACTTCAACCATAGAAGTATTAAAAGCACTAAGCATGTGGATATGGAATATTAAAAATATCCTTACCGTTCAATAGGATACATCCATGTATAGTGAACTGGACCAGTGAATTTTACTTGCTCTGGAAGATGCACAATTAGATGCACCATGCTTGTAAAAAAATCTTGGTGGAAATACTTTTCCCATGTGGCACAATGTCAAAACAACGTGTTGTTGTAAATTATCAAGCTCTTGTAAATCAAGTTGTTTGCTACATAAGGATTTGAAGAACAAAGACAAGTCTGAGATCAGTCCAACAACTTCGGTACTCATAGATGCTCTTAATGCAATTGGAAGCAAATCTTACATTAAGATATGACTGTCATGGCTTTTAAGGTTGAACAACCTTTTGTCTTTCAAACTAACACATGTTGAGATGTTAGATGCATATCCATCAGGAACTTTAATCTTCTGCAAAACTGACAAGAAACGAACCTTATCATTGGCATTCATGGTATAAGAAGTATCAGGTAAAACATACTTGTTGTTGGGAAGTTCGATCGGATGTAAATTTTGTCGTATCCCAATATCCTTAAGATCCATGCGTGCTTCATAATTGTCTTTTGATTTCCTGTCAATACCCAGAAATGTTCCTAACAAATTATTACATATGTTTTTCTCTATGTGCATGACATCCAAATTGTGACGGATGAGGTGATGTTGCCAATATGGAAGATAAAAAAAATACTTCTTTTCTTCCAATTATGTGGCACAGGGCTATCATAAAAAACTTCCTCCTCCTCCTCCTCCTCCTCCTCCTCATCTATGTCCTCATTAATCTCTAAGACTGGTGGATGCCTAACAGTAGATTAAGCAGATCTTGTACGTCGATCTGATGACTTGCTATAAACATGATTGATAACATCCATTTGCCTACGAATAGCAACTCCTGAAGGTGTAGGTGGAGCCCTATCAACCTCTATTGTTTCATCAAATTCTGAAGGTTGAAACCGAAATAAGTGATCATCCGGTAACCATCGTCAATGCCTCATATAGCAAAACTTTCTACCAAATTTTAGCCATCTTGAAGAAGTAGCACTTCCACAACATGGGTAAGCAAGTGCGCCCTTTGTACTCCACCCTGGTAAATTTGCATAAGCTGGAAAATCATTTATAGTCCATATGAGAGCAGCTCGTAATTGGAGGTTTTGCTTCGAAGCTGCATCAAATGCATGGACACCCTCCCACAACTGCCTTAACTCACGTATGAGAGGTTGCAAATACACATCAATGTCATTACCTGGCCCCTTTTTCCCTGGTATAATCATTGACAAGATAAATGATTATTGTTTCATACACATCCATGGCGGGAGATTATAAGGAACTAGAATAACAGGTCAAGTGCTATGATTGGTGCTCAATGTTCGAAATGGATTAAAACCATCACTAGCAAGTCCAAGACGAATATTGCGAGGATCGAGAGCAAAATCAGGATAACGAGCATCAATATATTTCCATGTTAAACCATTAGCCAAATGTCTTAATTTCCCATCTTTCACACGATCTCTATCATGCCATCTCATATCCATGGCCATCTTTAATGACATGTATATTCTTTTTAGCCTTGGATTCAATGGGAAGTACCGTAGAACTTTCCTTGGTTTTTTCCTTCTATTAAGATCTCGCTCACCCTCATTACTACAATCCATGTCAATCGGATTCTCCCAACGTGAAGTCTTACACACCAAACAATTATTTAACATTGTCCTATCATTTCTTCCATCATCCCAATATAACATGCAATCATTTGGACATGCATCAATCTTTTCATATCTAAGACCCAATTCATTTATCAACTTTTTTGCTTCATACCAAGAAGATAGAAATGGACACAACATAGGAAATGCATTGGACATCAGTTCAAGCAGCATAGTAAAAGACTTCGAAGACCAACCGTTCATGCTTTTCAAATGACACAAGTGCAAAATGAATGATAGTTTTGAATAATTATTGCACCCAGGATATAATTCTTCCTCACACTGCTTTAGCAACCTATGATAGCGAACTTCTTCATCACTAGGAGTATTCATAGGTTGGTTTTCAAGTAAATTATCACAACCATGGGAATAATCATCGAATCTTGGTTGAAGTGGACTTGAAGATTCAATGGGATGATTTTCAATTCCTTGATCTAATACTCCAAATGCATCTCTCACAAGTGCAGGAATTTCATCTCTATCCTCAACGTTTGGCCTAATGTCATCCATACTAGTAGATACATCATTAGCCGGTTCCCATATTGGTTCTCAATGAAGAACCCAATTGGTGTAATTTTTTAGAAATCCATTTTCATAACATGACTGGTGATCACATCAACCGGATAACGATATCTATTATAACACTTTCGACATGGGCACCATATTTTTCCATTTATAGCCGTCTTAGAAGTTGCAAGCTTTAAAAAACTATCAAATCCTGCTAGAAACTTGGTACTACTCCCGTTTGAATCTATCCAACTTTTATCCATGATAAAATATATTCCCAATTTACCTGAACATTTCAAATGTATCAATGAATCAATAAAAATAATAACTTTCTTTGTATAAATTAAAACTTCTTAGCTCTAGAATAACTAATACCATACAACATTCATAAGCATGTCATATAAATTTCAGAACTATGTTTGAAAATAATATAATTATAAAACACAATAATAATATAATTATAAACTAAGACATTTCTTAATTTGGCCACTGTATTCATTGATAGGATGAATTTTAAGAAATATATGAACTAAGTAACTAATGTAGATGATTGTTCACATTCTAGCCAAAATTACATATGCTCATTATTTGTAGATGCTTATTCTAATTGACGGATTAAATTTCTAGGAAATATTAGTCCAATATATAGATTTCAAAGTCAATTTCTTAACATATATATATAAATGCTACTCAAATTGAGAGTGTAGAGAAGAAGATTTATACCTCAGCAGTAGAAAATTATGCAGAGTCAATATAATTTTTAGATAATACTAGAGACCAATGGTTCCCCAATCCTAGTGTTAAATAATAAATATTGTGGTTCTGCATTCCTCTTTTTTTAATTCCTTATACTGTTATCATACCACATTAATGGCCATATTCATCTCTTACTTCTGAATTCGTTGCAATTAACAGCAGCAACAAAACCAACTAATAATGGTGCAAGCAACATACAAAGTATGTATATCTAACCGATGTAACTCAAAATTAGGAAGAAGCTAATGCTGTAACTTATAATTAGGGCTTCGAATTTACCTGTAATCCAATTACACGAGCAGCCGGCGACCGGAGAAGGAAGCAAGCCAGGGACGGGACAGGCAAGGCTGAAGCAGGGCGGCGATGGGAGAACGAATGCTGAAACAGGGCGCACGTTTTACTAGCTAATTCAAGAAGGGAAGAAGGCAAACGGGAAGGGGGAGAAGGGGGAGAAGGGAGCAAGACGCTCGTAAATCAGACATTAGCCAGCAACAATGGGGAGGGAAGAAAGCACGGGAGGGAGAGGGTGCAGCTGAAATTTTCGAGTGGCGGGCGAGTTTTGTTTTAGGGTCAAAATTACTGACGGTTTAAAACTGTCGCTAAAAACATTACCGACAGTTTAAAACCGTCACTAATGTTAATGTTTTTTTGCCGTCAACGAAGGTATCGTAAACCGTCGCTAATTAAATATTCCTATATACCGTTTTTACTTTTTACTGTAGTGCGAAGATGATACATATTCACATGAATATTTTATTTAATTTTTTTAAAAAGTTAAATGATTATTGTAAAGGTTTGAATTTGAAAGATAAATAAATTTCAATATTTTATCATTGACAAAAACTAATGTGAAGAAAAAAATAAAACCAAATATTTACACTGATAAAGTGGGATCGAATATTTCTGGGTTAATTTTTTCATATCCAGAAACAGCAGTAAATAGTAATGGTACGCAAGGTTAGTGACGTAATTCGCCATTGCCGCGGCCTGGGGGAATCCAAGCCCTGTATAAAACAACTCTGCGTCCCCTAAATTTTCTTCCATTAGCAAATTAGGGCTACTCTTTCTTCCACCTAATTTCTCCCCTTGAAATCGATCTATTGTCCTAGCTGAGGGACAAATTACTCCTATCTCCGTCACCATGACAGGAAAGGCGAAGCCAAAGAAGCATACGGCGAAAGAAATCGCCGCCAAAGCCGATGCTGCCCTCACTAATAGAGGAGGCGGCAAGGCGGGGTTAGCGGACCGTACTGGGCAAGAAAAGGGTGGTCACGCTAAGTACGAATGTCCACACTGCAAGATAACTGCCCCTGATGTCAAATCGATGCAGATCCACCATGATGCGAAGCACCCTAAACTCCCTTTTGATGAGACCAAGATTAGTAATCTCCACGTTGCACGTACCCCGGAGCCTTCAAAACCAAAGCCTGGTGTTCGCGGAAGCCTCAAGAAGATCTAATAATCGATAAATCATTATATCGATTTCTCTGTTAACAATAGCTTCCGCTTTTTGCTTTCTAATTATCTGCAAGATGGTCGGTTTGCTCTGGTTTTTTTTTTCTTTCTTTTAATTTCGTGGGTAAGTTTTTTCCTTAATTTTAATTCTGCTCTGGGTTGCTAGTCAGGGTTGAGATGAATGGAGAAGACTGCTCTGGCGATCTGGGTGGAATTTCCAGTTTTATGTACTCCTCTATCATCTGCCTCGTTTGTTCCTGCTACTATTGTGATGTATTATATCAGTTTCATGATGATCATATGGCCATGTTGTTGTCTTTAAATCAATAACTCTCTGGTTTAGCTATATTTCTTCTTTCTTTCGTCTTCGTTTTTGTTAATTTTATGCGTGTTTGTATTGATTTATGTTCCTGTGGCGTGTATGATGTTTAGTGATTCATAGTCCCCGAGTGATGGTTTTAGGATGAGACGTTGCCTTGGTAGGCTGTGCCTTTTTTTTTTTCGTGTTTGTGGTGGTGGAGCCCGGGGGGGTGTTAAAAAGGGGAGCCTTGTTTGTTGAATGCTGCAGGTGACTCATAGGATTGGTGTTTATGTAGATATAGCCTGGGAGAATGTATCGGTCATCTTGATTATTGGAAAGATTGGGATATTGACTGAAGTCAAGGTCCTTGGACTGCAAGTGAGACTTCCTTGTGCTGCTGTATAAGAATCTTAATTCCAATGCTGCTGCTTAGTCTTGGTTTATCTAGGGTAATGGCTTTGTAAATGCTTTTTGGTTGGGTCTTGTTTGCTCATAGCTTGAAGTTATCCTTTGTTAGGATGAGTAACATATCCCAAAATAATGACGGTCATGACAGTGCTGCATGATGACTATAGTTTCTCCAGCATTTTTTTTGTTTGGGGGGGGGGGGGAGGGTGTTGTCATAGGGCGGCACGGACAGTTCGCTCCTGGCAAGTGAGAACGTAATTGCAGAGTTAATGTCTATGGCCTGTTCATGGTGTGATTCGCTGATACTTTTTGTTTAAATAGTCTTTTTTTTTTCTTGTTAAATCTGGATATATCATGAAGTGCTCAAGCTTTACTTTGAGGGTGAATGGGATGTTCAGACAATTTGATGAAGGGCTTATGGCTCATGGTTTAATTCCATTGTTATTGGTTATGTGAAGAGTTGAGGCACTGCCAAGCCATGATATATGACTCAGTCTAGAGTGTTTGATGCTGAAGCAACTAGAATGAAATGGGAGTGCAGGGAGTTTGAGACAATCGGATCTGCGGTTGTTATACTACCTGAATAGCATATTAGATCCTTTTGTTGGAAATGTAGTGTTCTTGTTCTTGACATGTGAATGTACCTAGATAAGATACGGGAGATTTTCAAAACCGAAAGCGGCCATGTGTTGTGAATGAATATGCACCGCGACCGTTTGCTTCTTCTCAGTGGAACAGAAGTAGTTTGGTTTGTCACAGATAGCTGCTTTGTAAGGATTGAGGAGATTTTGGCTTCTGATAGATGCGCTATTGTAAGGCAGAAAAAAGAAAATACCTAACGCCATAATACTATTGCTTCAACCTATCAAGTGCACAGAAACTTTATGCTCTTCTTTCTAAAGGAAAGTTGGGGGGGGGTGATGAAGAAATTGGGCAGATGACAGGAGACGGGGTTAAATATTTTTTGGCGGTAATTTGATAGAGGTTGATCTATTATTAATTTTTTGTTCGAATTGGATATCTGTATTAAATTTCATCCAAACTAGTCTCTCAGATCAAGTCAAATTTATTGTATCTCTATTTTTTTGTTAATCACTATCCTTCCCTTTTCGTCATTCAATTTGCAAAAAGAGAGATGTGGTGGTAGATGGGAATAATTAAGGGTAGAAAGCAAGTAATTATGAGGGAGGTGAGTGATCAGGGAACAAAGGGACCATTGAGGGAATAAATTTAACTTGATCTCGCCCGTAAATCAGATCATTTTAAGAATCTTGAAGGCTTAAGTTGGACTCACTTTTAGCGGGGAGCGCTTGTTTAAAATAAAATATGATAGTAGTATCTATTCACTCAAGGCGTTAGCAGCAAATTTAACGATTTTATATCAAATCTAACCAAGTAATGACAGGAGGGACTCTTGTCTGGTACACTGTCTCGTCCGATTTAGCTAAATGGCGACACTTGTTTTTTCAAATATTATTATTACCGACGGATAAGCTCTGCTGTTTCAGATTATGGAAACTAAATTATACATTTCAATCAGCAATTTGATTTACCAAAATAGAAATATTCGAAGACTTTTATGTGCGAAATTTAATCTCATGATGAGAGCCTTTGCTTGTACTATAATATCATCGACCCCCTACAATAAGCCTTTATGTCTCTCATCTTAAAATTCAATAACATTGCTTCAAGCATTGTTGCTAATTCTATACGGAAGTAAATCATAATATATTATTTAAAAGTATAAAGAACAGTAATTTATAAAGAATTAACTTTTTAATTAGTATTCTTAATTACCGTTAAAAATTAAACTCTCAAACAAAAGACACACGTGCTCACATGTCCTTACTGAAGCCTTTCTACCTTACACAGCTATTATAATTGTCTATACCGTTTGGAATATTATCAGGACCCACTCTATATGTGTTGGTTGCAACAAGCTATTAATTTTATTCTTATTTTGATAATTGTGATATTTTTAGTATATTTTGGTATATATTGAATATATTTTTATAAATATATTAAAAAAAATATTGTAATTATTTAGAATATAAAAAATAATAATTTAACTTTGCATCTCATTCACTTATGTCAAAAATATATTCGAACAGATTTTATAATAATAGCTCATCTATAAGTCTTTAGATTTATTGTTGCTTGCACTAGTCATTAACATAACTAGATCCGTAATGCGGGCTTACAACATGAAACTCATGCATTAGTTATATAATAGTAAGGCCCACATTAATTGTATAATCCTTTTGTCTTGGGCATGTGCTATAGTGATCTTAAATTCATCCCAAGTCTTAGGAAAGAAATTAAGAGTGAGATTTTATCCTAAAATTAATTGACCCAAGTTGTCCACTTCTTTCATACCCTACATGGAATGAATTGCACATGGAAAATAATTCTTCACCAAATATTATGATGCTTGAAGAGAGCTTTGCAATAAAAAGAAAAATGAAAATCAACTTGGATTTTCAGCACGGTCTATCTACTAGTGAAGCTCAAGATCCCCGGCGTTTTACAAACAAATTAAAACCCTAGGTGTCACGAAATTTTACTCGACACGTCTTCAAGCAGTAAACTAAGATATGGCGTCTTCCTACTCCACTCAAATCTTTGAGTTGAAGTCAGAGAGAGGATAGCAAAGGGAGGAAAACAGTCACTTCCTACTCCTCTCAATCAGGGAGCTATTCTAGTCAGCAGGTCCTATGCATTCACATGCTGACAGTATCGAAAACCCTAACTTAATTGGGCCAGCAAACTAATTCAACGAAAAGTGTCAACAAGGTCCCCGTTCTGATCATGATTTTCTCCACTCTCGGTTGCCAAGCAATAACAACACTCCATTCTTCTGGATGTCCACAAGCATCCAATGTTCCACAATGAATCTTATTTCTTCTTGGTGTCCACCAGTACTCTCAAACCTTTGATACCAACTTCTTTTCTGTCAACCAATGATCGCCAATTCTGAACAACAGCTAGCTAGCTGCTTAAAAAAACAACCCTGAAAACTTAAAGATGAATGTGCAGATGTCTGTACATCTACATAATACTAATCAGTGAAAAAAAAAAAAAAAACTCTAAAGAGAACATAACAAACTAGCGCAAGGCATATGGACAAAGAGTTTCCTGTATAGCAGCAGCTCCACCATATTAGCTGGCTTTCCAGCTAACCAGTCATTGTGTAAAACTTCCCATGCCATGGTGGTAACCTGGAGATGAAGATGAGGTGTTAGCGGGACCGACATTGGGCATGTGGGTTCTATAAAATGAGTCATCTCTTTGTTCTTGCTTAGGCTTCAGGATCCTCATGCTATACTCCTCAACCTGCTGCTGTCCAATATATAAAGGTTTCCCTGAACTAAGATGTCCCTCACGAGGACTGCGGTAATTTGGAGTATCCAAATTAGGAGAATGGGGAAAAGTCAGGGGCAAAGGCATGGACACACCCATAACAGGTGGGATGATGGGATTGCGGTAAGGTTCGAGTCGATTACTATCCATGCCAAACGAGCCATACGGCCCATACCGCGGCAGGGCATCAGGTAAGCTAGGGAACGTCATCTGATAAAAAGGGGAAGCTTCGCTGCTCAACTTTCCAAGATAATTGGGCCCGAGAAACTCGCTGTCGTAATTCATTTTCCTATCAAAGTGAGGGGGCAAAAGATCTTGCGGTTCATGCTTGGGAAGAAGTGCACTTCTAGGCACTGCAAGGGATGCTGGGTGTGAACTAGGCGCAACAGGTGGTAAATTTCCATTGCCTGAAATACTATTACGGTGATGGCTAGTGTTTCTGCCCGCTGGCAACTCATGGTTGTGTTTCCCTTCGTATGTTGTGATAATATATTTCAAGTTGTGTGATGCCCTCTCCACATGCTTCCTAACCGTACATCCTGCGCTGGTGCATTTGTAATAGCTCCTATATATATTGTGTGTCAGAAAACACTGGAATTTGATGTTTCAGCATTACTACATAATCTATTTTTATCTTTTTTTTTTTAAACACAACAACATATGCTAGAATTTTGCCATTCTCCTGCATGCAGTGAAGGCTTAAGGTTACCTCGGATTTGGATTTCCTTTCACAACTTTCTGCCCATATTTGCGCCAGCGGTATCCATCATCAAGTATGTCCACTTCACTCTCGGTTTCAAGGACTATTTTAGGTTCACGTACTGCCCTTGAACTCATCATACTCGTTTCCGTCACTATGCTTTCTATCTTCCTGTACAAACAGGTTGGTTGGAGGAAAAATAAGCAACTTTTCTATACCGTGTCTTGGAAGCACATATGATATTATTGTAAGACCAATGACATCATTTCAAGTTACCTTCGTTTTGAGTCGGATTCGTTGTCATCTCCATCTCCAACTGACATGCTTATCTGAGTGGCACCGTCTTCCTCCTCATCCTCGCGACCACTTGCGAGTGTAGATGAAAGCTCCGCGGTCCCTGCAGGTGGTGATTTTCCTTGTGTTACCGGATCGGATGCCTCAGCTGAAAGCTTCCCCTCCAGACCATGATCAGCCGACTTCGAACCACATCCCATTTTTACATCCTTGAGCTGTATGTTCCTCCACACCGAACCACCATCAACACAAGATCCACCAACTTCACCTATCTCTGCAGGTGGCTCACCTATTGACCCAAAGTGCGTTGATCGCCGGTAATTAGGTTGTGGTTTTGAATGATTATGTGTCCCTTTATATATGATTTCTGTAATTTGACCATCATGAGATCTTTCTACCTTCTTCTTCATCTCACAGTTTGGATGAGTGCATTTGTAATAACTCCTTGGATATTCACTGCCCTTTACTTGTTTCTGACCATATTTTCTCCAATGGTATCCGTCTAAGCCGGTTCTTCCCGGTCCCGGTCGTGGATATATTCCTATTCCTTTCTCTTCCACGACAAGAGGGTGATTAGATCCTGAATTGATATGCATAGGTTCATGATTCTGCTGCATGACATCACCTGCAGCAGCAGCTATGGCAGAATGATTATTTGGTTGTTGCATATTCATGGAGAAGGTGGAACTGATGTCCATGCCACTCAAAAGTTTGGTGTCCGCTGGTGGTGAGTCGGTAGGGCTGTTCATCTCTATATCTTCACTGGCGAGACCTGTAGGAAATGTAAAATCCTTGGGCTGTTGCATAGAAGAAAGACTTGGGCAGTCAACCACAGTCTCCATTCTCTTCTGATCCAAAGCGCCGGTTGCTGAACCCTAATCAAAGAAGTGAATAAAGTCGATAGTGATTGAGGCGTGGCCTGTAATAGTTAAATCGCAAAAGGGGAGGAGTTTATTCATATATACTACCATTTGAGAGTAACATTATTTTTGATTATGTATTACTTTACAATAAGGCATACTTCATGTTGTTTTGTTCAACATTATTATTTTTAAATTATTATAAATTAATTATCTACAATTTATTTACATAATATTCTTTCTTCATAAATAGATCTCATTCTCACCACATGAATCGTTTGGTTGGAAGTAAGTAGAGGAAGGAAATAATACTTTCTAGGAAGTGATAAAAGTTAATTTGTTTGGTTAGTAGGAAGTAGAAGTTAAAACATAAGTTATGCTTTCTTTTGACCTTATTTTATATACATTTTATTAGGAGTTGATTTACTTCTAGTAAGTTAATTATAAGTTGTTGAGGAAGTCACACCTCTTATGACTATGTGAGAAATAAAAATAAATAAAGTAAATGAAGTTTTACTTCCTATGATATTAATGAGTAAGTGGTTCTACTTTAACTAAGTAGGAGGGTCAAAGGAGAGTTGTGATTCCTTTTGACTTATTTACTTACTTCATACTAAACAAACCTATATTTAGTACTTTTTAGTAGGTATAACTTCCTCAAGTAACCTACTCTATACCAAACGTTATCAAGTAATCATTTACTTTTCCCCCTACTTTTATAAGTAAAAAATAATTATGTTTATTGTTAAGGGGTGTTAGTGTAATTTATGTACTGTTTTTTGGGTGGTATAATAATAAACCAAACATAAAATACTATTATTTCTTGGGTGGTATATAATAGTAAATCAAATATAAAATTATATTACTTCTAAGAAATAATTTTCTAGCAGTTTACTTCCATGGAAGTACAACTTAGTGAGGAAGTGTATATTCATGTACCAAAAAACCCCTCAATACCTTAAAGACCTATTACCATTTACTTCTCTTAATATTAGTTATAATAATAAATTTATAATTAGAAATTAATAATAATAGTAATAATAATAATTTTTGTTGCTATATTATGATTATTATAATTATTATAAATATAATATATTAAAAATAATTTATTAATAAAATTAATTATTAATTAAAATTAATATTATTGATTAGTTATTTTTTATTAAGTTATTGATAATAATATTTTATTATGAGTATTATTAGCTATAAATAATAGTATTTTTTAATATAAAATTAATAAGTCAACATATTAATTTAAAATATTAATTTATCAATAACTAAAAATAATATTTTTGATTCTTTATTAATTATAAATTAATTAAAATATTCTAGTTCAAACTATGATTATTCATAATTATAATAATATATTAGTATTAGTTGTTTATAGTTATAGTTTTATTATTATTATTATTATTGTTGTTGTTGTTGTTGTTATTATTAATTAATGATAAAATTATTTTTGCAATTTCTTTATATTATTATCAAGAAACATGAGGACGTCATCACATCATTGCATATATTCACACTCTAATCACTCAAGAAACATGTACAGAGATGACAAAGAGTGAATACTTAGTGTTGTTTGGGCACAAGGACAGGATAGAAAACATGAGGACGGAGACAAACAGATGAATGACAATTTTTTTGAAATTCGAAGAAATGGGAACATATAGACGAAAACGGAGAAACATTTTTGAAACAGAGATACCAGGTCAAATGGAGTTTCCATGCGTCAGTTTCCATGTGTTAGGACGTAGACGAGAGAAAGGCGAGGCAAGTGAAAGGGAAGAAGAAGAAGAGATGTTACCTGGTTTGCTATTACTGAAAAGTGGGTCATAGAAACTGGACTAGCAGTATAGTTTAGGCTGGATGACGGACGAGCATCATCAGCCCAGATATCAGCATCTTCAATTGGAGATATTGCAAAACATCCCGTGGTTGGGGATGACTGAAAATTGACCATGAAAAATCAAATAAAGTTACAATTTCTCTGCGGGGAAAGCCAGGGCATGCAGTAACATCAACTATGTTACACTTACATTTGAGGAGGACAGATAATTTCCCATCTAGCTAAAGTGACCTACTGATAGAAACATATCTTCCCATCTGTAACAATGATGCGGCGGGTCCAAAAAGAGTACATAACGCTAAGCCCCTCAGCCTAGCTAAACGAGACACCAACCTAACCCCTTACATTCATACAGATTCAAACGACTCCATGCCTAGCTGATATACCACTAAAGTACAGTCGGCCACATGAATATATGTCAATGTCATCGTACTCTATCAAAGATCATATCACGTGTGAGTTTTTTTTTTTTTTTTTTTAAGTAAAGATTGTATTAATTTCAAAAAAGATTTTTTCTAGGCTAAAATTTTTATGAATTTCTTCTCAAAGCAGAAATCGTCCTAGAGCTACCTCATACAAACGAAGCCTAAGATATTTCTCAATGTTTCACACCACCTAAGCACCATAACCTATGCAAGGCTTCTTTTCATATCTCTCTCACCACCTTCTCTCAGATAACATCATACAGAATTCTACCCTTTCGACCTGACATAGCATCCATCCTAATAACATCATCATTTTTGCTACACTCATTCTTGGTGTGTGCGATGATATTTACTCGCCCAACATTTTGCACCATGAAAGCAAAAGCCTGTAGAATGCCGTCTGTAAATTCTCGCTCTAGCTTGGATGAGTTGTTTGCTATGGGACTAATGGAATGAATTGTAAAACATACACAATATATTTACGTATTTTTGTGCTTAGCAAAAAATTTATCGACAAATGCTATACATAAATATATAAAAGAAGGACCGGACCTTGTGCTGGTGCAGGCCAAAAATATAACCACAAGGTCCTATATCTGTAACACTATGTTTATTAGTCTATAATTGTTGGTTATTTGTGTTCAAATATACACTTAATTAATTTGCTCTAAATAAGTAGGTTTGCTAGTAAGTTCATGTTAGTAATTTTTTGGCTACAAGTGTGTTTGTAAGGGAAAAAGGTCGAATTAATATATTTTAAAAAAAGTCCAGAACCTCGTGAAATCATCTATGTATCATTATTAGTTTTTTTTTTAATACCATAAATATTCCAACCCAACTGATACAAATATATTGATATAATCCTAACCATTGGTTAAAAACTACTATGGAATAAGGTTTTAACAAAGACTGATAGATGACGTTTAAAATAAAGTTATTATTGACAAAAGTTGAAAAAATTGAAGGTGGGAATGGGGAGAGTTTTGATAATGGTTTTTACAAGAAGCCGTTATAAAAAGGTAGTCATTTAATGCCGAGCATTTAGAATAGAGTTTTAGATAACAATTTTTAAAGAATTGTCATTAAAAAATAGGATTTAATAATGGTTTATATTATAAAATTGTTGTCTAAAACTCATTTCCCAACCCATTCCTTTTCCAATCATTTGTTCTTTATACTTCTCTCATTTTATAAACCTAATTACTCTTGCATGTTATACTCAATCCTCTACTCCTAAGGTGCCATTGAAGACTTTGATCTACTCTAGTCTTTTGACTCTACCTTCGATTGGTTCACTAGGTTTGGACCTTTATATTTTTCTCTTTAGGTTCCTTCAATTGTAAAGTCTTCTCATCAATACATATCCATCAAGTTCTTTCAATTGCACTTATATTTGAGACTCTATCATTTGAGATCAAAGTTTTCTCCATTATGAAATCTCCATTTGGCTGATGTCCCTAATCTAATTCTCATATACTCCCATCATATCTAAAAGGAAGTCATTTTTAATAATTTACACATTTTTTAAGAAATCAGTAAATATAGTCTTAAAATTCTAACTATAGCCTTCATTAAAATATAGCAAGTATTTAATGCATAAATAATGAAAGAAAAAATGTGAGGGTAAAAGTAGAAAGTAGGTTTTGATTTTTAGAAAGTGACTATTTTTTATACAAAAATATGATAATAGAATGATTAGTTATATATATATATATATATATGGATGGAGAACGTCTCTTGATGCTTGATGGTTCATCAAATTTTTAGTGTTGAAGCAACCGCGTTCTTAGAGTATGAACTTATATCTAATTGTTTTTTGTGTTAAGATACTCTAATTTGCGGTTCTGAGTTTGAATTTCTGCTCCTCAATTATAATTCACTAAAAACATATTCTTGGTATGTTTTCAAATCTTTCATCTCAAATTTCTGATCTATTTTGTTCAATAATTTCCTTAGTATTGTGTCCGCTGCAACTATCGCCTCCTTCCTCTCTTCCATTTTCACTCTCACCCCATTGCTTTGTATGACGACTACCATGTGTTGTTTGTTGTTGTTTAGGGTTGTTTTGCTTCAATTTATATGTTGGTGTTTTGGTTCATATCTAAAAATTTATGTTAATGTTCGGATTTGGCTACCATGAAGTGTTCGGTATATAGTTAGATCAACAACTATGAGGCTTCAACTTTGCGGGGTGCTTAATAATGGTTTTGTTATCAAAACTCAACATTGATAATAGTTATAGCTAGAATCGCTACCAAAGATAGGTTTTGATAATGGCTTTTATAAAATTACTAAAAACTGGATTATAATATTTCTAAAATGTGGCTTTATAAATACTGATTTATATTAATATATTTTTGCTAAAATAAAAATTGGTAAAAAAATCAGTACATTAATGATAACATATTAATTTTAAGTAGAGAAACGGTAAAAATATTTTTCATTGATAAAACATTAGAATATTAGTAATGAAAGATTAGTTTTAGGTAGAAGAAAATAAAAATATCATCTCATTAGTTAAAAAAAAAATACTGCCATATTCGCATCAGCCGGTTGCACCTAATTTTATGCGAAACCTATTGTATGTTATATGTATTATGTGTATCGGCACCTAATTATCCTCGACATTAATGACACAATTGGCACTTTAATTTGTACAAAATACCCCTACATCGCAACCAAAAATGCTGATCAGAAATTATTTTAGTACTGAACGTCGCTCGCGACCGACGTAGCATAACACATATCATCGATTAATCAAGAGAGTAGTTGATAAAATACGGTACCTGAGAATTAGGCAGCATAACCGGAGAGTCCAGCAACGCGGCGGGACTAATACCGGGCGGTATCGTCAGACGGTGAAGTGAAGGACTAATGGGTCTAAAGCTGGGCGTATCGGGTGCTCCTTTCTGCACCATATTACCATCACACTGAGTCGAAGTTACTTGGTTTTCATTATCCATGTCAAATACATAAGCCATTCCAGTGTGTTGTCCTTCCAGCCTCTCATTCCACTCCAGTTCAGGAGTGAAGATCGGGGTCTTATTGTTATGCGTAGTGAGCCCGGTGTCAGCAGCACCGCCCAACTCAATACTTGATAAACTGTGTACAAAGTATTCTGCGACATGACCGAAGTTTGTCGACTCTTCGTTTGTTTCCATGACGAATCTATTAGGAATCGAAGGAATCAACACTAACGCGTAGCACACTTCTATAGCACGTAATTTAAATTCAAACATGTCCCAATAAGATAGAGGTTGAAATTGAAGTAAATCCTTTAAAATAGAATAGAATAAAATAAAAATATATGTATATATATACTGTAATATTAATGGCAGCAATCCAAAATTAAAATAAAGGCTACAGAGAAACTCCCTCAGATTCGACTCTGAAGGAGATGTGGAGAACGAATCGTACATAAAATGGAAGAGGTCGACAGATCAGCGCAGATTGAAGATGCACCCGAGTCTTTTATAAAATCAATTCAAATACTAAGTACGGAAACTCGAAAGCGATCTTCGAGTTTCCGTAGGAAGAAGTGTGCGAAAAGCGAGAGATCCAAGAAATGTAATGGACAAGGACACGAGAATTGGAGAGGCGGTGCGGTGGGAGGGAGGGAGGAGGGATGTAGTGGCCCTCCGAAAATTTTTGATCCTGGAGAGCTACGGACGATTAGGCACGTTGTGGATTTATATTTATATATAATCTAGAGGGGAGCTCTCCTCGTTTGAAACTACTATAAAAAATATATATATAGGTTAAAAAAATAAAGAAATATTAATTAATTTATTAATTCTTCGGTTTCAGAAAAGGAAGTCATGATCTCATTTTATACATACTTTTAGAAAGTAGTAAAAGTAATTTTAAAATTACCCTTTCACTTTCAAAATTAAGTAATACTATTCATTGAACAAGAATATAGCATTTAATATATATCATTAAAAAAAAGTAAATATAAAAATAGAAAATATACTTTTACTTTTCTAAAATAATTTTTTTTTGTATGTATAAAAATTTGATTATAGAATGACTTCCTTTTTCGATAGGAAAGGAGTAATAACTTTTTTAATATAGAAGTTTAGCAAAAAATTATTTTAAAAAATCAACAAAATATTTTAATTTTTTTTGAAAATTTTATCATTATAAATTATAATATATATATATATTCATAAAGCTTTTTTTTGAAATCCATAATGTTATATAGTAGTTTCAAATAAGGAAGTCATTATTTCATGATTTCATACAATCTTTTAGAAAATAGTAAAAGTAATTTTAAAATTACCCTTTCACTTTCAAAATTAAGTAACACTATTCATTGAACAAGAATATAGCATTTAATATATATCATTAAAAAAAAGTAAATATAAAAATAGAAAATATTCTTTTACTTTTCTAAAATAATTTTTTTTGTATGTATAAAAATTTGATTATAGAATGACTTCCTTTTTCGATAGGAAAGGAGTAATAACTTTTTTAATATAGAAGTTTAGCAAAAAATTATTTTAAAAAATCAACAAAATATTTTAATTTTTTTTGAAAATTTTCATTATAAATTATAATATATATATATATATATATATATATATATATTCATAAAGATTTTTTTTGAAATCCATAATGTTATATAGTAGTTTCAAATAAGGAAGTCATTATTTCATGATTTCATACAATCTTTTAGAAAATAGTAAAAGTAATTTTAAAATTACCCTTTCACTTTCAAAATTAAGTAACACTATTCATTGAACAAGAATATAGCATTTAATATATATCATTAAAAAAAGTAAATGTAAAAATAGAAAATATACTTTTACTTTTTTAAAATAAATTTTTTATATATAAAAATTTGATAATAGAGTGACTTCCTTTTTCGATAGGAAAGGAGTAATAACTTTATTAATATAGAAGTTTAGCAAAAAAAAAATATTTTAAAAGAATCAATGAAATATTTTAATTTTTTTTGAAAATTTTATCAATATAAATTAAAAAATATATATATTCATAAAGCTTGTTTTTGAAATCCATAATGTTATATAGTAGTTTAAATAAGGAAGTCATTATTTCATGATTTCATACAATCTTTAAAAAAGTAGTAAAAGTAATTTTAAAATTACATGTTTACTTTTAAAATTAACTAACACTATTCATTGAACAAGAATATAGCATTTAATATATATAAATTTAAAAAAAGGTAAATTTAAAAATGAAAAATATACTTTTACTTTTCTAAAATAACTTTTTTTATGCATTAAAATTTAATGATATAATTATTTCCTTTTCGATACGAAATGAGTAATAAATTTTTTAATAAAAAATTTTACCAAAAAATATTTTTAAAAAATCAACAGAATATTTTAATTTTTTAAAAAAAATTATCAATATAAATTAAAAAAATATATATATTAATAATTCTTGTTTTTGAAATCCATAATGTTATATAGTAGTTTCTTACCAAGGGAGTCTATATAACATGTTTCATGATCAGATTTTTCTAGGTCAGGCAGCAAGGGCACGTGTAGTGTCGTGCATGCCATCAACTAGGATGACTACATAGATTTGAGATCTGAACGGCTGAACCGAGATTCCTGTTAATTGCTAGCATATCGCACAGTAGTAATGGAATGATTAACTCTTGGCATAATTTTAGAGTGGATTATTTAAGTGTCTCTGCTACCATGATCGTCGGATTGATAATTCCGCGCGCATTAAATGACGACATTTACTTGCTTGCTGCTGTTGGGGCGATAATAGCGTCTTCTAAAACACCACACAGCTTAGTAGAGCACTACTCTCTCTCTCTCTCTGGTTGTTTATTTATTTATTTTATTTTTTAGTTTTGGTGGATTGCCTTGCCTGGTTGTTATTATCACTAAGGGATGAAGCCAGTTTTCTAGTTTGGGAATCGGTCCACAGAAGCCCTATCATTTCATTTACCGAAGTAACAGAAGAAGAAAGGACAAAAAAAAAAATGGGGGAAAACTTATCGTTTCTCGATCCCTAAGCTAGTATTTACTAGTATTATTCATGTCATTGATCGCTCTGTTAACCAAAACCCTAATCATCTCTAAGATAGTACGTATTCATATGGAAAAAGAACATGTATAGTAAAGAAAATATATACTCTTTAAATTAGTATCGTATATTAACAAAGCAGGCTTTAGCTCATTTACATAAGCTTAGCTCCACTCACAATGCAAGTGTGGGATCGATTAATGCGTGAAGGACGATCAAGAAAGATGTGTTCGTTTAAGCATCGATTCAGGTTTGACTCATTTCTACAGATAACTTCAACTACATATGGTTGTGTGTGTGTGTGTGTGTGTGTACATATCAATGATTTGAACATGCATGATTGAGTTAAGAAAAGTTAATAAAGCTAGGCGATAACCGAACCTATAATCAAATGAATTTAGCGACCGTCTTTGTTCGATTCTTTGAGTTACCAAACCCAAGTGTCAAATATCTAGCTCATTTATAACTTTATGTGTGTGTTAGTATATGTAGATAAAATGTGTAGGTCTTATTTCGTATCTGTTACTCTAACATAATTCCTTTATTTGAAACACACTACACTCTTCTTCTCTTTCCTAAGTACCCAAGGATGATTGACAAAGGTCACCTAACGAAACCAAATCTCCATTAGATCATTCTATTCTTAAAATTACCTTCTTTTTTTTTTTCCTCCAAGAATTACTCCTATAATTTTTTGGGTACCAAGGGACGGAATACCTTTAACCAAAAAAAAAATCACTTTTAATAGGTTTGGATTTGGATAAATCTAAGTAGATTCAGTTTAAATTTTTAATTCATTTTGTTTGACAACGTTATTTCACGAAAATCTAGGTTAAGATAAGTTTACCGCAACTAGTTACTGTTTCGTTAGTGAAGGACATGAAGGTATACGTACAAATAATGTTTTAGCGGATCGTTCTGGTGACTTATAGTGCCTACAGAATCTATTATCAAATCACTAAGAAATCCCAATTCCTCGTTAGTGGAAAAAATAAAAAATAAAAATAAAAGCCATCACCTGGGGCAAGGTATTTGCCTTATGGGACCATTTGGATTTATGGAAGTAAGGTAAGGTTTCCACTTCGTGCGTTTCATAGGAAGTGCAAAGTTACTTTATTATTTGGTACAGGGGATGTCAGAAAATTAAAGAGATTTTTTTTTTTCTAAAATTCTAAAATGTCTGGAAAGCATGTTACCTAGAGTTTAGTAAATGTAATTTAATGAGTTTTAAATTACTAATAACCCTCAACTATTTTAAATTTTAGTAAAAATTTTTGGAAAAAAATAAATGTTATTAACAAATGATTTCAGTGTAATTTAATATTTACTAATAAATAAATAAACCAAGTATAGTATGTCGAGGAAGTTCTAATACAAAAAATAAGTTTATTTATGAAAACCACTTCCTAAAAAATAACTTTTCTAAAAGTTTGACATATCTTGGAAGGGAATATATGCACACCAAACCAGGCCTATAATATCTATCTAAAATCCATCCGAATCACTTGCTTAAGAAAAGTGTCCCTTTAAACTTCATTCAAGATTTTATTATTGGTTAAATTTGAATTGATTCTGGAAATTTAAAAGCAAAATGAACACAATTAAGTTACTTAGCCGTTCAATATATTATATGGAATGTAAGGTTAAGAGAGATAATAATGAGTATTTTTTTTTAATTTGTCTTTGGCATAGTTTAACCCAAAAAAAAAACCACTTGATGACCAAAACTGGATTAAAGGATTTTAATTAAGGTTTAGCAAACTTTGCCCACCTATTTTCACCTATTTGCCAAATGTAGTGAACTACTAATTAAAGTTACCAAAATCAAGTTTTTTTTTAAAAAAAAATAATGAGTCATCACATATCATATCGAATGTCAGGTTACAAGAGATAATAATGAGCTATTATTTTTTTTTAAAGTTTGTCTTTGGCATAATGTAATCCCGAAATAAAAAACGTGATGACCATAATTGGTTAAAAGTATGTTAATTAAGGTTTTGCAAACCTTACCAAACTATTTTTGCCTATTTTCCAATTGGAGTGAAGTAGTAATTTAGGCAACCAAATCAAGTCTATAAAAAATATATTGGTTTTAATGCTTTATGTTCCAACTACTTTTCAAAATTTATATTATTTTTAGTAAGTTTATTTTCCAGATATAGAAAAATAACTAACAACAACAAATAATAATAATTATCATTCCCCCAAATATATACTAATTAAGGTGACTGAGTCAATGTTTTCCCACAAGCACTTATTGCATCATATTTTCTTTCATTTTTGTTATCATTATTATGGTTGGAACTTTGTTCATTGATTATCTTGATTCTAACTCTTTCTCGATACTTTATGTCTTTTTGTGAGAAAATGTTTTTTTGAAAGGTATTAAGGATAGTATGGGTACATTTCATGATTTTTTGGTTGATTTTCCCTCTTCTTACCCTATCTTTTACAACGAAGGTGACTCATTTAAACATTTCATATCATAACAAAATGTACTAAAAAAATTAGGGAAATATATAGTAAACAACATAGTCTTTGTATATTTAGAGCTCATTTAGTATAAGGATAATAAGAGGTTAGCAAGGGAGAAGATATCTGATCCTCCATATTTATATATCGTATACAATCTATTTGAAATACACACACACACACACACACACACACATATAAACTTATTTTAGCTCTTTTTTTTTTACTGAAATTGTTATTTTTTGAAAATATTGTTTGTCGTTTTAAAATACACTATTCAAAAGATATAAATTTTAAGAGTATATATGTTTACCATCTATATTACTTTTATGCCAAACAAGTACAAATAAATAACTTGATTGATCCTAGATGTTCATAATTTCAAACTTCTTATTGACATAAAAAAAATTGACATGTAAATGGTTTGCAAGGCAACCTAAGGTTCCTAAGCCCGCCAACCAAGAGTCATTCTTCTCTATAAATAGAGAGCTATCCTTCTCATTTGCACAATCCAAAGTCCGGAGATCAAGAGATCCTAAAGAGAATGATAACAATCATTTTGTAGCTAAGGATAAAAAACTGAAAAAATGAAAATCAAACAATTGAGTTTGAAGTCGATGAAGCATTATGTAACACCCTTAGTGGATACGACCATGCAGGGGATACTTGGTAGCCACCTAATAGCACATCATCCCATAAGCGTTGTGAGAGTTACCTTAGAGAGCATCAACTTGAGTTCTTTTAACACGATTTGTCCACACTCACAAGCTTCTAGAGAGTTTTTTTTTTTTTTTGGAAATCCAAAACTTCCCAAGAGGGTTACTCATCCTAAAAATTATTTAACGACAAGCACGCTTAATTCTAGAGTTCTTAGGATGGAATTACTAAAAAGATGGTATACCATATTGACATAAGTAACCATATCAATCCTTACATTCTCTTTATGCCTCAACCACTGATTATCTTATTATAGTATATCCTAATAATCGTCTCACTAGGTAATTGTTTGGCGCATCCAAGTTCAACTCTTGGTTGTGGCTTTCCTTTTATATCATTTGTAATATCCCAAGTTGATAGAGCCATGTGGGGGCCACTTAGTAGATAGATAATAGCACATCAAGACCACAAGGGTATGCAAGGGTTACCCTAGAGCTTTTTTGGATTTATCTACTAACCTCACAGATCAATACGAGTCTTTTTAGCATGATTTATCCTCACTCATGCGCTTCTCAATAACTTTCTAGAAATTTTTGAAACTTACTAAGAGTGTCACTTATCATAAAAATTATTTCACATAAATCACGCGTAATTGTGAAATTCTTAGGAAGAAATCACCAGAAGGATTATACACTAAATTGATATAAGTAATCATATCAATCCTTATAATATACTACTTAATTTTGGGGTATTATTCATTGTGCCTTCATCATTACACCTTCTCAAAGAGATCAAACATCATTAAAGTTGTATTCACCAAGTAAATTTAAATTTGTATCAAAAGGATTAAATCAAGCTCACCAAAATCACAAGCTTTAAAATGATGAAAAAATATTTTTAGCTATTGTATATCCTTTTACTTTAAGCTTTTAGTTATTTATTTGAATAATATATGAGATTATTTATATTACTTTTAATGATGTGTTTAATTTATAATAATCTCATGTATTTAATTAATTTAGAGCCTAAAGTTGATTTTGGTGCTATTTTGACAGCTTGTCATATTTTGACAATAATTTTCATGTGTGAACTCAGAATTAGGTGATTAAAATTTTAGTGTAAAGATAACAATGAGATATGTAATTTTAATTTCTACTAATATTGTCTAAATCTAAATGCATACGGGTTAAAATTAGGATTGAATTTCTAGTAGAAATTATGTAAAAAATTTTGGGAAATTATTTGGAGACTTTATTTACTACCACTAATTTTTTATATTCCCCAGCAAGTGCACCCGAAGAGAGGACAAAAGAGGAAGAAAAAAAAACAGAAAGTAAGGATCATCTGCAACTCATACATACAAACTCACGTTGAAAAATAAAGGAAGTTATTATGCTCACAAGAAACAACAAAAAGAAAAGGAAAATAAATATCAAGTGAACCCACTTGGACATATACACACACAAGAGGCAATTAGCTATAAAAATAAAAGATAGAGGAATTAAAGATTGACTTGTTGACCAAGTACCCTAATCCTCCTCAATACGCAATCTCTATATGTAGCCTCCACACTATATATTATAAAAAAATTAATTCAGAAGGGATTGGACGCTACATAACAAGGGGGAAAAAAGCAAAAGATGAATGCATACAACCAGGTGAACATTACTAAAACGAAAATGAAAAATTTAGTGTCCTAGCCATTGGAATATATTAATATTTTGTAGTTTGATTTTATATTTGGAGTCCTTTAATTTTACATTCTAATTATTTCATTTTCAATATTATATGTATAATTTATATTATTTAATTAATTTAATTATTTTTATTTTAGTTAATCGCATCTTTTAATTTTCTTTTACCAAGAATATGATAAAATCCTATACTTTATATCGATAGATTAATTGATTGCTTGATTAATAAATTACTCTAGATATTTTACACTATTTCCTTATATTGTACTTAACTAATAGACTCTAGAATATACTTAATTAATAGACTAATTACCTTTAGTTAGCCTTGAACAAGTCAAGTTAAGAGCGAGAGTAGATTCTCTACTTTAGGTCAAATAACATAAATATTAATTGAATAGGTTATGAGAATAGTTATATAATTTCTATAACAATAGGAAAGAATTACTAATTACTTAAACCTAAAGCACCATTACTCATTTAAATCATTTGACTAGAGATAGTGGAAATAATAATTGATGATAGGGCTATGTAGCTCAAGAAAGTGTGTTAGTTAACTATTATCATTGACACATAGCTAGTAATTGAAAAGGTCAAGTAATTGATTAATTGATTGTTATAATTGAATAGTGGTAGATTTGGATTCATTGGTAGCTTTTATTAATTGATTTTACCTTTATTAGATTTTGTTTGATTCCATTTTAGCTTAATTTATTTTGATATAAAATTATTAGTATAGAATTAGTTATTCATTTATTTGATTTTGATTGCTTAAGCTTGATTAGAGTCTTTATGTTATTATTTTAACTTTATGGAATGATAAACTAGTATTCTAAGTGATTTTATTACTTGTGCCTGTTATACTTGTTGATATGTATATTTGGTCGACATCACAGAACAAATTGAGTTTGAAATTCAACACCACAAATCACCGCGACCAAAACCATTGTTAACTGCTTAGGAGATTGAATAAGAGGATTAGCTAAATCTTGCAATAGGTTTAGATAGATAGTTTGTATCCATAATTGAATATGAAAATTAATAAAATTTTATTTTATTCTTTATTTTTTTATTTGCTAAAATTTGATGTTAACAAATTTGGTGCATCGAGTAGGACCATCTCTACCTTTCCTTTCAATCTACAATAATGAATCCTAATGGCTTCAAACAAGAAAAAAAGTATCAACAACAACTCTATAACTTTATGTAACACCCCCATTTTTACTGCTAAATATTTTCATTTTGCGGAAGCGTTAATTACAAAATCAATGGGTGTTATCGCCACACTCAGTATCAGTCTGGCATTCTCTACCGTTATTATACTAAGTGCTAAGGCTAAAATATTACATTACTTAAATGGCATTAAAATAAAGGTAGGATAGAATTTCATTACAAATTACATTGTCCTGATAAATACAAAAAGATCAGGCAAAGAGTTGTAATATAACAAAAGGGAAATAGCAGGGGACTTAAGAGTCCACGAAATATCCGAACCAAAAGAAGTCGAGGCGAACACCAAATAGTCCTAACTCTCAACTCTCTATTTGAAGTCATCAGACCCTACCCTCAAAGAGATCTTGCAAGGTAAAGACTGCCCGTTGAATAGACAGGGGACCATAAAACAGAACCCATCAGGACTACAGTACTGAATAACCCTTTATACCAAACTAATATGAAAAACTAACATGGAATACATGCAAGGCATACAACTAATAGGTACAATACATTTAAGTATTCATACGATGATTGATCTACAGTAATCATTTAGATGGTCGAATTCTATTAAAGCCACATGCTACTCATTTTTATTTGTCTAAAAAAACTGAAAGCTTACCAGACTAACATGCTAGAGATGCTCTCAGAAGTAATAATTAGAACCCAAACTCCAACATAACAATTATAACATCCATAGCATGACTCATGTCTCATCATAACTTCCAACCAAATTTATAACATCACAAGTATATTCACAGGTAAGCTATAACAAAATCCACAACATCAAATGTATACTTATAGGTAGAATATGATAAAATACATAGCTTCACATGTGTACCTTCAGATACAAGATAATAAAATCTGTAATCTCACAGGTACTTTTACGGGTACAGTAAATTAAAATACATAAAATCAACGGTATATTTACAAATATAGTATAATAATATACATAATTTCATAAACATACTTATCGACATAATACCCACACATGCAGGCTACCACCTAAACCACAGGTAGGCACAACAGCTACTACCTAAAACCACAGGTAGGCACAATGGCCACTACCAAACCAATCCAATATCCAATAATAATCATTCCTATCAAATCATATTATTTTCATTTTTATTTACTTTAGGGGGATACAATAATAACTCGGAGACATAATAGTACACATGTCATACCGGCGCACAAGGCAACACTATACCCTCCAACCATCCAACTTAGAGGCATAACAGCACTCTGGTCATACTGGTGCACAAGGCACACAGTACCCTCCTCACCTCGGACACCTAATCCTTAAGTATCGATACCCCCTATAGGGCCTATAAGTCACCTATATAGTAGACTAGGACCTTACTAGGGCATAAGCGACACACTAGAAACCCAAACAAATCGAGGACTCCTACCTCTTCTCTAGGGTAGATACTCCTAGAGAGAAACCATTCCCAAACTCGAGGTCTTCCACTTTACATATTAGTATTTTTATAAAGTGATCACAGATAACACACATTACACATTTATTCTCATTTCCATACTTATTCATTTTTCCTTTATTTCCAATTATCCAAGTCAACCCTACGGTCAACGGTATAAAACAAAGTCCAAGTCAATACTAAGGTTAACCTACCAAAAGTCTAAGGCTATCCTATGTCTAATTATTCACATTTGGGCGCACTAGGCTGAAAATGACCAAAATGCCCCCGAGGCTAATAATTATCAGATTATCAACCATTTAAATACTAAATCCATTTTATTTATTAATCTATCATGAAAAGGCTAAAATAAAATAATCTAATTATTTATTATACAATTTAAATCATCAGTCATGTCAAAAGACCATTTTTTCCTTACACAGATTTCTACATATGAAACCCTATCATATACTTTTGAAACGTACAAAACACATAATCGCAAAACCAACTATAGATAATACATGTGAGACATGATTTTTAGGATAAATATCACAATATATAAAAAATGACTAAATTGCCCCTAGGACACACATTCCTAATAATTATTCCACAATTATATCTAAACATGCTAAATTAATAATTATATGCATAATTATCATACCAAATATTTTTCCGTCATTAGAATTATTTTTAAATCATACTTTTGTACCCGAAATATTTTATATCATACAATATGCTCGTTTTATCCGTTTTCATAATACTAATAATTAATACATAATTATATCGAAATAAATCATGCTTAACATATTCCATACACCAAAAATCCTAATGTGCTATCATGCAATATTTAACATTTTAGTAGGGTATAATTGTTACCTGAATTCCAACAAAAACTTAAAATTAGCAGTATCCACTAAAATTGATTAGGTCCTGCTAATTAAACTTTCGTACCTAAAAATAATACCACAATTATAGAATTTATATCTATAAGATAAAATAATAATTATAGCATAAAAATATTTATTTTTCTAAAATTACCAAAACACCCTTACATTTAATATTTGTACCCAATTTTCCTAAAATACCATGCAACTCACGCTGCATGCAGCGTGAGTCACGCACAAAAGGAAGGAGGCATGTCTGCTGGCTGGGTGAGGGAAGGCAGGGATGTGACGGGCGGTGGATGCTGGTGGGCTAGCGGGAGAGTGGTGCTGCTGGTTGATCGAATAAGACAGGGTAGGGCTGGCTGCGGGAAAGCAGGGAGAGGAGGTGTTGGAGTTGGGTTCTACGACGGGGGAAGGTTGCAGGGGCTAGGCAACGGGTTTCACAATGGAGGTTGGGGGATATTGGGTAAGGAAGAACAACCAAACAAAGGAGAGAGGGGAGGAAGATGGGAAGGCTGGTGTAGTGCACTGCTAGGTGGCTGGTTGGCTGCGACCGGGGGAAAAGATGCAGGGTTGGGTTTGGGGTTAGAGGTGTAGGAGAGGGTGTCTACATGGGGGTTGTTTGGTTGGGAAAATCGGGCGAAGAGAAGAGAGGGGAGGAGGGGAAGGGCTGCAAAATGGACGTAGGGGAGAAGGGAGAAGGTGGCTGGGAAGGCCAAACAAAACCGATTGGGGGGTTGTTTGGAATAGTGGGTTGGGGTATGCGTGTAAATGTGCATTGTGTGAGTATGTGTATGTTGTGTTATATGTAGGGGCTTGGTTTTTGGCAAAAACTGTATGCGGGAGAATGGGGCTGTTTGGGGTGGAGTGTGCGAGAGTGTGTGAGATAGAGCAAAGGAAGAAAGTGAGGGAGGCAAGAGAGTATTTAGGAGGATGGGATAGCAATGGCAGAGGGAGAGAGAGAGAAGAAAAAAATATTATATATTGCCTCCCTCACTTTCTTCCTTTATATATATATATATATATATCTTATTTTAAATTTAGTCTGGATAAATTAAAATATCGGATAGAAAAATAATCTGATTTGAGATAGATTTAAATAAAATGAAAAAGATAAAAATAATTGGAAGTAAATTTTAGGAATTTATTTCGGGTTACGGGTCGCGGCTATTAATAAAATAATTCCGATAAGATTTATGGATAAAAAATAGGATTAAAATAAATAATCGGTTTATATCAACTTTTTAGCCTGATTATTTTTATATCTAAGTTGTCGTCGTCGTATTAATAATAATAATAATAATAATAATAATAATAATAATAATAATAATAATAATAATAATAATAATAACACGTTTAAAACTAAACCTCCTAAATTAATAATTATAACTAATCACACTTAATTATTAGTTTTAATTAGGGTTTCCTAAAGATGGGGTATTACAATAAGAGCAAGTTGGTTATGGAAGAATAGATTATATTTCTTGTTTTTATAGTAAATACGATAGTTATAATGTATTTTGAGCCAAAATGTTATCCAATCAGCAATGTTGATGCAAGATTTCTTCTTTGTAGAGGATCAAGTAGTAAAATAAGCTAAAAATAAATGCTGATCGTAGATTAAAATACTTAGATTTTGAGGATCATCCATCCTTATTGGTTTAGGGTGAAAATGAATCATCTCTTCATAAAAATCCCTAATGACTAGCATAACACTTAACTTTCAAAAATCCCAAAGAGAAATGGATACCTCTCTAACCGTAGTATGTAATGTATTTGTCTTAGGACATCAAAATACAATAAAAGCTCAAACACAAGGCATATGGTGTTTATATAAAAAATTAGAAGCATAAAAAATATCAAATAGGTCTGCCATTTTTAGATTTCTTTGATAACATAAGAGCATATCGCCAACCCACTCCCAATAGTCATGAATGAAAGAAAAATAAGGAGAGCCCTCACTCAGCTCACTAGTGGAAATACTCTTGCAAAGAGATTGATAACACGTGCCTCCTAGAAGGAGCTTGAGAATGGGAGGAACATAAGGTAGGCATAGGATGACTTAGATCCCTGGAAAGGTGTTTCCACCATGTAGTGACCTCGTCTATTCTAGGTTCTTTAGAAGCTACATTTGTTGCAAACTTTTCAATTAGTGGGGTCAAGTGCTTAGATTATTGTCTTCATTTCCTAGAATGATAAGGTAAGTACCTTGTTAAGTATCCTTCTAAAAATACAATCATCCTATTAAAAAGAAAGGAAGGATTAGTGACCAATAGATAATAAAAATATGTTAATATTTTTATTTTTTTAAATGTGGCATTTGATAGCCCCGAATAACACTCTTCTTGTACAAAGGCCACCAACCCATTATTTGGACGTAGGCGGTTACTGATGAGGAAGTGTTAAAACATTATTAAATTCATGATGATTAACACTTAGGGACAATGTCACATTTAAAATCATTTTCTGGGGCCAATTTCTCATTTAGACACTATCACATAAGGTATCGTTACATCCATAAACCATTATTTGGAACATTTTCATATTTGACACTATTTTGGGTATTGTCACATTTGGATGATGTAATTTGGGAGCATTATAATGTTTAGGCACCATCACCTTAGGATACCATCAAGTTTGAATGTAACTATATATATATATATTAGGTTCTACTTGTGATTGGATATCTTCCTTGAGAAAAAGAAGTCTAATGGTTCAAGAAAATGCTTATAGTGGCCTTACTAATGTCTAGTGGGACACAAAATAGAAAGTAGTAAGTCACTAAAAAAATAAATAAAAAATAAAACATAAAAACTATATACCATGGATCAATAAATTATCATGTGTTTAGCTAAAAACCAAAAGAGCAAGAGAGTGTGAGAGAAATCCCAAAGAATGACATGTATAAAACAAAGGAAATTAGGTAGTGCTATATAAATTATCATCCATCAAATAGAATGAGTGGTAAAAAAATTCAACAATAAATAAAAGTCACTCTCCTTGCTTTATATAAAAAGGTCTATAGTTTTTTTAAATTTTGTTTCATAATATAAAGCCATCTGTATATAAAAAAGGTATAATATATTAAAATTTTTATTACCTATTTTTCCTTTATTCTCATTGGTAATACTTATTCAATTAGATTATTAATTAGAAAAAAAAATTAGTTTGAGGGAATATTTGTTAGGGTGTCAAAGTTTTCAAATTTATTACTTATTAATTTGTGTGATAAAAAAATAGAGGCCCTTTATTATAAAATAGAGGGAGTGTATGTAATCCCTTGCAAATTTAGGTCTTTAATGTGTGTTAATTCATGTGGTTGATTATGATTTGATTGTGTTTTATGTTGTTTTAGAAGTGTTACTTGCTATGGATTTATGTATAGCTATTATATTCCTTGAATATGTTGGGAATTCAGTTAATGAGCATGTTAGAGGATTTCCCCAAGTTGATGAATTTCTAGTGGGTAAGCATGATTTTTATTGTTGATGAATCTCCAAGCATTAGTAGATATAAAGCATGTCGGGGGATTCAATTTGGATTTGTTGAAATGCATAAATGATGTGGGATTTATGTGTTTGTATGATTTGGACATGAATGTCCTAAGTTTTGAACTTGATTTGGTAACTCTTGTACTATCGGCCGATAGATGTGACGCATGAGTTCATGTATCCTTGGTGATCTGACTAACTAATAAGCACTTTTAAATGAATGATTGTGCTTGCTATGGTTGGTCGACAAACGGGCCCTTCATTTGGCTAATTTTGCATGTTATCCTAGTAACCATTTTCAGCAAACGATTAACTGATGCTCCATATCAGTTGATTGATTGAGCCTTTTAGCTAGTTAATTATCATGAGCTTCCTATTTGATTGATTGCCTTATTTTTTCCACATGGTTATGTTTAACAACTTAGTTTTTTTAGGTCAATCCACTATTCCTTAAATCTTGTTTGGGACTTTTGACCTTTTCCTACCTTAGTTTTTTGGTTTAGTTGACCGCTACTTGATTTTGACTTTTGGCCTTAAAAGTCGGCCCGCTTCTTTTAACATCTATAAATGAACCTATAGTTGACCATGGTTTGACCACAGTCTTAGGTTTGACCCTAGTCTTAGGTTTGACCCAAACCTAAACTTATGGCTAAAAAGAGGAACCCAATTGGAATTAAATGATAACATAAAATGGCCAAGTAATAGAGATATCCACCTTAATTACCCTTGATGAGAATATGATGGATGCTATGAGACATTTGTGTGGCTAAGTGTTAGAATCCTAATTAAATGTTTAACTTGCTAATCTTATTACATTAAATGGAATGAATGGATTAATAATGAGTTGGATAAAGGGCTTTAGTTATTTCTAGAATTGTTTTCCCATGGGATATAATGGTATAATACTCGTGTGGTTTACACTTCACCATAAAATATAATATGGTGAGAAATTTGTATGTAATTGAGTTGTTGGCCTTCATGTGTTAAGTGTTCTTCTCTATTAAGACACAAACTATAAAAAGAGAAAGAAATCATTAGAGTCTATTATTCTCTAGCCCTTGTAGTACCTAATTGGAGGGCAGCTAATATTATATTCACCTACAAGTATGTGCATGCCTACAAGAAAGGAGACTCACATTCCCTCCAATACCGTTTTTACTCTATCATACACCATTGGTATACTTATGGGGTGTTAACACTAAAGGGTTGGAATACCCTATTATGCGATAAAATTTTAACTACCTTGCCTTGTAACCAGGAGTAGTAAGTTACGAAATTTACTTTCACATAGTTACATTGATAACCACAAATATTAGGGGCTTTCATGGTTGAGTTCCATGATTGGAAAACTTACGTGCTTGCTCAAGATTCTTATATGAAGATGTATTATGTGGTGATCACTATATCATTAATATAATAATTGGAGTTAACCCCGGTGATGTCTTGAGTGGTAACATATTTTCCATGTGGTGTTTTATTATGCTTATATTTATCTATTGAGTATGTGATGAATTTCATGATTCTTAATTTTTGTGATTCATGTAGTTACCTATGTGTTCCATGTTATGATGAAGTATGCCATCCTTCATATTCATGTGCATGGTTGAGTGTGACATGTTATATGTATCATGCAAAGTATAATGTGTGTGACTTTAGTAGGATAACACATGAATATGATGTATGTATGCCATGCCACGATCCTTATACCCCATAAGGTCTCACATGAACATTATGTGTGAATACATGAGTAGGTTAGATGTATATCTAGCATGATCCATGCATACCTTTCATGACCTTTGGTTCCTAAGTTTCACAATAAATATGATTTTCCTATAAATCTACATCTGTCATTTAGCATGATGTTTCCTACCTTATATGCATGCATAGGAATGTCATGTTGTAAATACCATATGACTCTGGTGTGTGACATTGGTATGGTAATATATAAGCATGTTGAACATATAAAATGACTTGTGTAGCTTATACGACTTTATATGCATCATGAATCTTCATGATATGATAATTTGGTTTACTTTTCTTATTAGTGTTATGGCATGAAAGCATAGACTATCTGGTGGAACTCTTTTGTTATAATTTTTAAGTGATTAAGACTTTTTTTTATATTGTCTTTTTTAGTTATTTTTTTCTTATATATTTTTATATATGTTTTAGGATTAGTATCACTTCGGTTTGTAAACCTAAAATAATTTTTATTTCTTGAGTTATATGATAAGTGCACTTCGATTTTTTTTAATATTTAAATGGCTGGATATTTAACATTATATTTGATATGAGTTAAACATATTGTCTTTCGTAAGACATGGGAATAACCCCGTTTATCATATGATTGATTTTATATTTTCATTTTCATAAATATTTTTAAAAAGTTAGTTATAAAAATAATGGTGCTACGATATACATATCATCATCAATGTTGTCGCACATCATGTAACATGAGACGTGAGAAACAAAAGGGCACATCACGTGACACCAAGATTAACAGGAAAAAAATAAATTTGAGTAAAAGCTTGCGGCCCATGAATATGATGAACATGAACACCAAAGGAAAAAACAGGAAGGATGCTACATGCGTCGGCTAGGTAAAGGGAGAAGCCCAAAACTTTATGCAACTATCAAATAACACGTCAACTTTGGTTTAGAAGTGAACCAATATATATATATATAATATGTAAATGTCACCTCGGTGATAAAATCAACACAAAAACGAAGAAATGTAAAAAAGAAAATAAAAAATTTCTTTGTAGTATATTTAGATGAAATTAATTAGTTAAAAATTAAAATAGTCCCAAAGTATTTAATTACAAGTCTAAAATATAATGTATATATAATTACACTAATATGCATACCTAATTATATATAAATGTACATGTAATATTTTTTATATGTACATGTATATTAAAATACTAAAAAAACTGAACTAAACACTAAATAAATTGACAAATTTTAATTATTTTAGTCCAAATACACAAAGGACTATTTTTTTTCAAAAAAATGTCACCATCATTCAGCAACTTGGACAAAGTTGTGCATGCATCTACCCGTACAAAAAAGAAAAGAAATGGTCCACCATCATCGCATTCGCATCACCATCCATTGTCTTGTCATCCGTAAGCACGCGATACAAAAAAAATTAAATAATTAATTAAGGTCATGATTGACAGGTAACAGATAATTAATAATAGTTAACTAATTATATAGGTAATTAATTATTAGTATATTATATTAATTAATTTAACTAGTAAATAATATTAATTGATAATATACAAATATTTAGTCATATTTATTAATATTGAAAGTTATTAGCGAGCTATAAATATAAATAACTTCAAACACTAACTCTAAATTAACTAATCTAAATGCTATTATTTTTAATTTTTATGGGAATAGATTTTTCATGTCAACCTACGATTACTAAACTACTCTATTAAATATAAATACTAAAAGATTAATAAAGTCAAATCACTAATAAGTTTTAAAATAGCTAAAATTTCTTTAAATTGTTATTTTTCAAATATGATATAACAAAACAAAAGGAGAGAATTGAGGCATAATGTATACAAAATTAAAATAATATGAAAAAGAAAAAGGAATGTATGTGTGCCAAAAAGATGTAAGCAATAAGAGGAGGATCAAGGTTTTATCATCGTCCAAGTTTTAATGTCAATCATGTATTCATAAATATAATAGTATAACTCAATCACCGAATACTGCTTTACCTAATGATAAATATCAGCTTTTAGAGGTTAGAGATCGCAGGTTCAAATTTTCTCTCCCTTTAAAAATAGTGGGTTCTCATCTTTAATTGCACGTACATAATTCTAGAGATTAAGATCTCCTAGACTAAACAATCCCAAATACTATGAAGTCAAGGATAAAAAACGAAAGAACTAAGGATCAAAAAATTAAAGATCAAAGATTCAAAGTTTGAAGACATTGTGTCTTGATCATTAATTTGCTTGAAAGATCAAGCATCTTCAAATTGTACCCTCTTCATAATGCAAATTTAAATTTTAATCAATAAGCTTAGATTAAGCTCATCTAAATCATCAGACAGAACAATTTGAGATTGAAATTCAACACTACAAATCATAGCAATAGTCAATAAGAATATTGGATGTCTAGAATATTGATTTAGAGGGTTAGGTAATGTAAGAATAATAGCAATATATGCATCAAAGAAAAGCTGAAAGAAAGATAGATGGAACTTATCATATTGTTGTGCCATGACGAAATCACTGCCCTAAAGTAAAAATACTGGCAAACCATGGTGCAATCATCGTACTATCTTTCCCTTAGGGTTAACACAATAACCCTCATTATCGTGCACTTAAGAAAGATGCCAATGGAACTAAAGACTAATGCCCAAAAAACTTTTATGTTAAAACATAGCATAGAAGTTAGAAGATAAGAGAAGTTGGGAAAGGTGAGTCTATTCATCCCTAAAAATTGAAGTTTAAATCACCATTTTAAAAAGAAAACGAGAGTTAAAATGTAGAAAAGAAAAAAGTACCCTACTCCACTTCTCTAAAAGACCAACATCTCAAAATGTTTCGAAAACATTCATATCCTATGAGAAAAAATAGGATCCATGAGGCGGAATAAAACTAGTCTAAATATGGGCTTAAGGCCACTCTAGATCAAGACCCATGCTGCACCCAGCTCGAATTGGCCGGTTGGATTGCACGTACATGCACGCATGTGGTGTGGAACAACATCCGATCAACCCACAAAACTATCCAAGTTCTCAAGCTCAAACACATAACTCGGAAAAAGAGATATAAATAATGTGCAAAACACAAGTTCCCTATCTATTTTTCCATTGCTCCCACAATCCTCTACTAATAGAAAAATAGAAAGGGGAAAAATTAATCTAGATAAAGAAAGCATAATACTTAAGTATTAATATCAAAAATATTCAATTGACATGTAGTTAAGTAAGGCAACAACTATATCTTGGGAGTGAACGAACCTTGAACTTCCTAGACTTTAATTTAGACTCCACAAACACATGTCTTACCTTAGAATCTACATATTCCATGATAGTAAACTAAGTGCTATTAATGGTCATGTGCATAGATTTGATACTAATATGACTGCTAGAAAGACAACCTTAGTCTTTCATATCAGGAGGCTTACATTTACACTCACCTAGGTGAATTCATCAACTGTATCTCACCAAAACCACCACAACTGCATATGGATCCATGAAGAGCATATGTATGCCCAACCTCATATATAATAAATAGTAATTTCATCAAATTTCTCTTACTAGGACCACCCAAAACTAAGACTATGAATTCATTAAGAGCATAAAGCTCAACTTGTCCACAATACACCACCACACATTGTAGGGATAAAAAATGCAGTGCAAAAGAGTAATTATATAGCTTCATTTAACCGCAAGTGGTATCCATTATAATTTTCTCAAATCAAAAGCTTAAGCCCTATCCCCCTCAACGACTTAAGGATGCCTCTTGTCGTTACATCTTTCATAAGAGGATCCACCAAATTTATCTCTGATATGATAAATTATAAGGAAATTACATTGTTCCTCAATAGTTGTCTCACAAAATTGTATCTCACACATATGTGTACTCTCTTACCATTATTTACACTATTATTAGCAATGCTTATAGCTACATATGAATCAAAATGTAGGGAAATCAACATAAAATGTTTCATCCACAATGGCACATCAACTAATAAGTTCCTCAATTACTCTACCTTGTAACCATCTAACTTAAGGGTAATGAACTTCAACTCTATAGTGGAGCGATATATACATATTTTCTTAGTAGGATTCCATGACATAACTCCTCTCAAGGTAAACAAATAACCATAGGTGGAACTAACCTCATCATTTTTAGAAGCCTAGTTCACATCTATAAATTCCTCTCATACAACGAAAAATTTACATAAATATAAAACTTCAATCCTTAGTACCCTTAAGGTTTCTAAGTAAATGAAAAAGGATATTTCAATGATCACTAACAGTGTTGTGAGTATACCTACTCAATCTACTCAATGCATAAGTTATGTAAGGTCTAATATAATTCATAAGGAACATCATAATTTCTACGATTTTAGCACATTTAGCTGGTGAAACACTTGAAACTTGGTTATTTTTAGTAGCATGCTAGGGTCATAAGAAGTTTATATAGGACTTTCATCAAAACAATAAAATTATTTTAATATCTTTTCTATATAATGTGATTAATTCAATTAAAAGTCATTCTCAGTTTTTTATCATCTTAATACCAAGAATCGCATCAAAATTTCCAAAATATTTTATATCAAAGTTAAAAGATAAAAATAGTTTGGTTTCATTTATCACATTCACATTAGTACTAATAATTAACATGTCATCCATATGTTGACATACGATCACACATTCATGTCCAAACATCTTGATGTAGATACATGAATCATATGCATTCAAAACATAGTTGTTGCCCACTAAAGTCTTGTTAAACTTTTTATACCACTGTTTAGGAGCTTGTTTAAAGATATACAAAGACTTTTTGTATCTACACACATTGTTCTCTTGACCCTAAACCACACAACCCTTAAGCTCATCTTCATAAATTTCCTCCTTTAAGTCATAATTTAAAAATTTTATGTTCACATCAATTTAATGAAATACATATCCATAGATAACAGGTAAGGAAACCAAAATATGCACGGTATCAATTTTAGACACAAGAGAATAATTATAAAAAAATTTCAAGTTTTTTCTTCTTCTTGTAGCCTATGACTACTAATGTAGCCTTAAACTTATCTATGATTCCATTGGTCCTCAATTTTTTAAAGACCTATTTTCATCTAATTGGTTGACATATTTTAGGTAAGTCAACTTAGTCCCATGTGTGATGTGCCATTATTGAATCTAATTTATTATCAATTACTTCATACCAAAAATTAGAATTAATAGAATCTACTATCTCATTATAGGATTTAGGATCATCCTTTATTAGGTAAGTAGACATAAAGTCCACATAAATCTTATCAAGAACATCATTTTTAATAACAAATTTATTAAAAATAATAATTCCAAAAATATTTTTCACCCTACATTTTTTAATTCTCTTAGGATCATTCACAACATTGGGATAAGTTATAAAAGTCATAGATACATGAGAAGCATTAGAAAAGCTAATAGAATTCTCATCAGCTTAAAATTTTCAATAGTAAGCAAATAGCATAGCTTCCCTCCGCATATGGTTAGACATAGTTGAACTCAATAACATATTGTTCATCATTTCTTTCAATGCTCTATTTTTTTATTTCAGCCATTCCTTTCATAAAATTATTTAAGGTAACTAGTGCCATATTCACCACCCTTATTGAAACTAAGCTTCTTAATCTTACAGTCTAATTAATTTTAAACTTATGGTTTATATTTTAAGAACATATACTCAATCTCATCTTTAAACCTTAGGAGCTAAAATTTCATATATCTCAAATTATCATCAATGAAATACACATAATAATGTTTACTTTTTATACTAACCATGCTCTTAAAACATGCTAAGTTTGTATGCATCAATTCAAGCAATTCATTTGATTTGTTTGTAACATATTTAGTAGGTACTATAGAGAATTTATCTTCCATACAAACATGAGACTTCTCAAAAGTATCAATGTCAACTACATTAATCATTTTCAATTTTTTTAGTTTTTTAATAGAACCTATATTTATATTCCTTATCCTACCATTGACAAATACTAACTGACTCAACAACAAAAGCATAACCAATTGAAACAATTTCATCCAAAGTAGTAGGAGTAGTATTAAATACAAATAAGCCATCACTCAAACATCCCTTATCCGCCAAGTCCCCATTCTTAGTTATTACTAATTTATTAGCCTCAAACATCGATTGGGATTTAGTCTGACTAAGTGATCTACCTGGAACCAAGTTTCTATGCAAAGAGGGAATATATAATACATCATTTGAAAATAATTTCTTTCTAAAAGTGATTTCCAAGAATGACTTTCCTTTTCCAAACACTCTTGCAATGGTAGAATTCACCATGTAGACGCAGTTTGCATCATGTGCATCTTTAAATTGGTGGAATCGCTATTTATTTACACATAAGTGCTTTACAACACCAATTTCTAGTATCCAATATGCCTTATTGTTTACCATATTGAGCTCTACCACAATAGGTACAATGTCATCATTTTTAGTTTTGTTGGCTTGAAAATTAGGAGTTTTATTTGGTGGATTATGGAGCATTATATATTCCACCTCTAATTCCATTTAAGTTGCTCAACATCTTCATTAGTCTAACTACTTCCCACCCATTTGTTGAACATGTACACTAAATAAGGCCACCCAAATGTCAAAAAAGGTCTCGTGAAACATAAGATCTCACCCTACATTTTGTGCACCAAGATTTACAAGCATGCAGTGCCTAAAGTAAAGGGAACCATTGAATAAAAAATACTGCAAGTTAAAGCTAAATTAATTTCGTAGAACATACTATCTACTAAAAACTAAAACTAATAATGGATGATTACGACAATAGTATCTTTGACACTAATAGTCCAGAGAACTAAACTGATTTTTGACTCTAATAAAGTAACTCTTAGGGAAAAATGCATCTGGTCACTTTTATTAAGCTGGTGGAATGGACTCAAGACCTCGGTTCTGACTCATATAATCTTTCATGTTAAGTTATTAATGTCTTTTTCATTATTTCTTATCTCAATATCATATTATAGTTTACATTGAGCCCAGAAACCCCATTATTCTTAAACTAGTGGAATGATCTACAACACCGCCTAGGAAAAAAATGCACCTAACCACTATTATTAAGCGGTTGGAATAGACACACAACACATCACCCCTAGGTCATGTAATTTTTCACTTTAAATGATTAATGTCTTATCCATAATTATTTATCTCAATCTCATCATGCAGATACACATGTAGATATGTAAATCACATATTCCAACTTAAGATAATTATTTGAAACACATAAAAGACAACTATACAAATATTGAAACACCTAAAGGAAAAATGCCACATTTCTTCTAAAAACCATAATTTCATGTTATGAGCATAACTCCTTCCATAATGCTCATTTACCTAGCAATGTTAGTGCACCTTCCTAGCATATCATCATCATCATCATCATCATCATCATCATCATCATTATTATTATTATTATTATTATTATTATTATTATTATTATTATTATGTTTGAAAAAATAGGTCTAAATACATCGCCTTATGCATGAGATAATAGCCCTACCTTTGGAGCTACTATTCACGACCCCTACGAAACTCTAATTTTACAAGTAAGGCATAAATTTTTTCATAAAGCTCATAAATCACCAAATATAATATAAATTCCTAAAATTAAAATATTAACAATATATCTCAAAATCAAGTTTTCACTCTATCATTTTACATATACAATAATGATCCACCTCTAGGGTTATTATTTCCAAGTTAAGTTATTTTCTCATTTTATTAGACTTAGGTCATTCATGTTTACTTTAAACCTTCCACATGATATTATTCGAATATTTAAAATCATTCAATACATTAAAATACCAAAATTTTCATATTTAATCTTTATTGACCAAAATAGCCTCAAGGTAGCCAAAACAACCATCTTTTTATAAAAACCTTATAATTCATAACATGATTGGTTTTCAACCTCCACGCATATAAACCCTGTAAAGATATATAATTGGAAATATGTACAAATAATTCATGATGTCGAAGTATAGATAGTGGTTCAAGCCAACTTACCCGACTTACGTAATACGTTAGCTAATTGACATACATTTTTGCATGCTTGCACATATTAATCACTTTTCCATTATGCCATTCAACTCATTATAAAATAATCATTAGCACCATTAAATGAACAACATGACCATTACAACATGATAATACACACAATTAACACATAACATTCAAAAAATCCTAGCTAAAACATGAATCCTTAGTAAAAGACACCAATCCCTAAGCATATATAATCCTAACCTGCATCCTCTAAGGCCACTAAAAAATCACCTAAGAAATAAGAATAACACATAATTAGAATCTTAATAATATAAACAAGAAAAGCTAAGGCAAATGAGGGTGGGAATGGAGATAACTAAATTAGTGTAGGAGCTTGGGTTGCTTAGGAGGCATGTTGTAATGCACGATGTAGAAAGTGGTGCAAAGGTGGATAGCACAATAGTGCATGAAGAAAAAACTAAAAGGCATAGTTGTGCACGTAGAGTATGCACAGATTGAGGAGGAAATGTGCTCACGGTTGGTGGAGTAAAGCACATAGGTTGTGCATGGGGTCATGCATGCATTGTGTGAGATAGGGCATGGTCATGTGAGAGTGTGCACAAAGTGTGCACCTCAATAAAAAAATAAAACAAAGCAAAATAAGGGCAGGAAAAAGGTGACTTAAGGCAGTGATGGTTATGCAACAACGAGGGGGGATTAATGGGGAGGTAATGGTCATTGATTGTTGGGGAAAATGGTGATAATTTGTAATTGGTGGTGTCTATTTGTGTTAGTGGTGAATGATGATGATGAATAGGGTAGGGAGAAGGGAGAAGAAGGGAATGCTTGAGGGATATGGTTCTAAATGGCAATAGTGAGAAAGAGTTAGGTGAAGTAATAAATGAGGTAAAGAGAGAGATTATGAGGGTATGTGTATCTATATATGGTCACACGCATGGTGAGGAATGAAAAAAAAAAGTAAGGTAGGGATAAGGCATGATCTAGGGAAAGGTTTGTGGCAAAATTTTCAACAAGACATATCCTAAGAATTGTGGGAGGTGATGGCAGAGATGGGTCACGCTCTGGTGAGTTATAGGGGGAATATTGTTAGAGGGAACTTGGTGAAAAGAAGAGAAAACACAAAAGTAGAAGGGGAAGGAGAAGAAGGTCAGTCAAGAGAAGATCAAAAGGGAAAAAGGAAAAAAAGTAGTGTGGGATTTATGGTTAATATTAGGTTTAAAATAATTTAGATTAGGGAGAGGGTAAAATTAATTTATAAACCTTCTAGGGTTAGGTTTAGGTTAAAAAAATATATTAATGACCCAAACTAAATATTAGGATTATCTTTATATTTAGGGTTAAGGAATTGGAGTAAGGTAGACATATCAATTTTCTCATATTACAATTAGGTTAAGATATTAATTACTCAAGATTACGATTAGATAAAATTTAGAGTATTACATATATATTATTGTAATAAGATAAATTGGTAGCATCTGAGTGCACTAACAAGTAATTCAATTATCAAATTTGGAGGGCAAAATAAAGAATAATTAACATAATAAAGAGGCCATGATTGAGTTTCAAACACAAAACCTACTTACTAACAAGCCTAAGTGTTCAAACATAGTTACTTATACAAATTAGTAACTGAAGTAATAGGATTTCCAAAACAAAAAGGAATTGACAAACTAAATTAAAAATTTTATCATGTTTATTGTATATATATATTTTTTTGCTTTAGATTGTAGGAATGATAGTAATGTATGAAATAAAGAAAAATTGAATGAAATATAGATGAAACTTATCAAATTTATTTCACAATAGAATCACTACCCAGAAGTGAAATTATGGTTGAATTGTGGTGCAATTCTCACATCATCTTATCTTCAAGGTTAACACATAAAACCACTTACTAATCCACTTTTCCAGAAGACTAACACCCCAAAATGTTTTGAAAATTTTCAAATCTAGCAATAAGAAATAGGATCCGATAGATGGAGTAAAACCAATCATAAAAATCAGTCCAAATATGAGCCTATTGTCATGGGGTGACTTCTTTCACCTAAGTCTTTCCAGTGCGGCACTTAAAAGCACAACACCTTTAGTGCTCACTAAGTCAGCCTTTTCTGAACTTAGGCTATTACCAAGCCTTTGAAGACGGGTAAGAATACTTAGAGAACTTAGGAGGCTTTAGAGAGAGAGTGAGAGAGTTTGTGTGTAAGAAGAGAACTCTTATTGATAAGAGAGGAGAGAGCTTTACAACTTGAGAGGTGATGGGAGCAAATGGGGTGGTCCTCTATTTATAGTGGAGGTCCCTCTCCCTTTCCCTCCTTTGGTGGAAGATTCTAGGTCTTCCATAACCCTTTAGATAATTCTAGAATACCTTCTAGATTATAAGAGACTTTAGAAGACTCTTCTAGATCCCTTCATGACCCTTCTAGCCGTTGGGATTCTAGAGAGTTCTACATTAATCTAGGAGGTCTCTAGATATTTACACAAGGTTTTATATGTTTCCACAGAATTCCACTAGAGTCTACACAACTCTAGAACATTCTAGAACCTTCCAGACAAAAATGTGAAACAAATAAGCGGGCCGTGACACTATGCTCACTTTGGATCAAGATCCATACCACATGCCCAACCAAGATTGGACAGTCAGACTACAAGTACTTGGACACATGTGGTTTGGCCCCAAATCTGATTAACCCATAAAACTACCCAAGTTCTCAAGCTCAAACACATGATTAGAAAAAGTGATATAACTAATGAGCATAATAATCTACAACAAACAATGTGGGACAACAAGAGGATATCGGTAATGGCTCGAACTTATCGGTTTCGTTGGCATTGCTTCTACATGTAAATTTTGCAACATGTTCATATATATATATATATATATATATATATATATATATATGTATCCATAATCGAATATGAAAATTGAAAAAAAATATTTTTTTTCATTTTTCTATTTATAGAAATTTATTGTTAACACTTCCATCATTAGTTTGACAAGCATCACAGTGAATTGTTTTAGCTTGGGAATCAACAAACATTTTATTGGTTAAGGTAAATTTTTTTATATACAATATCACTTATAAAATGATACTAATTTCTAGGGATAATTTGGAAGAACTTTTGGGTTGACTTTTTTTAACTTATTTAAAAATATTAGTGCCCAACAAGTGCTTTTAAACTAAAAATTTATACATTTATAATTTAAAAAGTTTTTTTTTCTACTTTCTAAGTTTGGGGTTGATGAAGCATATTATATTGAAAGGAGCATGAAATCCCTTGTAAGCTAGAAAAATGTAAGTTAACTTTTTATGGGTAAATGAATTTTATTACATTGCAATCTATGGCAATAGCTATTCTCTAACAACATCGACCTCCCCCCCTAAACAAATCCTTGTTTTCTATCTCACTTCTGTTCTACACCTACCTTATATTTTCTTAAGCCACACTACCACGGAAAGGGGTTTTAATAACAGTTATTTTATAGTTTTAATAACGGTTTTCAACCGTTATTAAATCTTTAATAACGGTTCATAACCGTCATGAAAAATACACAAAAATCTGCGAATATGTACGTAAACTTCATATTTAATAACGGTTTTAGAAGAACCGTTATTAAAACCTATATTTTAATAACGATTTTCATCAGAACCGTTGTTAAAATAAGGTTTTAATAACGGTTTTTATAAGAACCGTTATTAAAACTCCACTTTTTTTTTGAAGTTTTGTTCCTGCCCACATACACAGTTACAAAATCTGTATGTTAAAACAATTACCAAATATGCAATGTAAAACAACATCAATTCATACCAAATCTGCAATCACACCATAATTTCAATCAATCTATAATTGGTATGCATGTCTCAATACACCAACTATACTTGCAATAAAATTAGTGGGCATACCACAACTTGGTAGCTCTACACCCCAAAGTAAAGAGTTCACAGATCTAGGCTGGTAGACGAAATACAAACCTAAAAATGCATGTAGAATATATAGATCGCTATCGAATGAATGAGTGCATGTGCTTGGCCTCTAACTTCATCAATTTCATCAACATTATATTGTTGGCCTCGTGCATAGTCATCGGTGAAAAACTACAACACATATGTTTCAATTAATATACAGTTAGCCATTAGGTATGTCATGATTCATTAATAGAAAAATATGGAAAAGCAAACATACATGGCTTGGATCTATGTTGACCAATCGATTCTAGACTATAAGATCCATTGCTCGTCTTCTTCACTTGAACCCTTACAATAAAGAGATCCAAACTTCAATTTCATCATCATCATCTAAGTTCCTTTGTCTCGAAGATCTTCAATTTTGGAGGTACCTAAAGCTCTTATCTCATCCATAATTACAATAAAGAGATAAACAATAGAGGAAAAACAATTGTGATAAAAGTAAAAACTAAAATAAATGAAAACATGTATTACCCTACATACAAAATAATACAAAGGTAGGAAACATATGTTACCACTATAATCAAGAGGTTATATAACACCATCATACCCTAACTTAAAGGTTCAATTTGTAAAAAAGGCCCTAAAAAGGTTGTATCACAAAAAAACCTCAATTTAGAGGCCAAAACGGTCTTTTTTGGGCTCCAATATTGGCCAAACCGGCTCTAAATAATACCCAAAGTTATGACCCTCCTAGATCTCGAAAAAATACCCAAAATAGCCTCCTAGATCATCTAAATCTGAGGTCGCATGAAAAAGTTATGACCCTCCAAAGTTTACAGTTGAATCTAGCTCTAAAAAACCTCAATAATGTCTTCTGTTTTGTTTATTATGGTTGTAGCTCTAAATAATGTTGAATCTATATTCTCCATACAACAATAATATGTAAAGGTCTCAGCCAATACATGCATTTGTTAATATATAACAATAATGCAACAAATTCAACAACAAACAGCAAAATTTTCAGCCAACACATTCAACAACACATTTTCGAACGAAACCCTGGCGACAGACATGCATTTATATAAGTAGATAAAAAGTTAAGAGAGGAAGAACAAACACATACATAAAGTGAGGTAGCTACAAACACGACGGTAAGAATGTTGAGAGAGGCAAGGGCTTCAAACACGACAGAGGATGAAGGTGCAAGTGCCAGCTAGCTTCGGAACAATGGTAGAGGTGTGGCGGTGCGAGGGTTTCCTTTACTTGAGAGGAGCCTGGTGGTGCGAGTTGGCGGTGCGAGGATTTGCAAGGAGAAGGAAGGAGAGCAAGAGAACGAAAGTGCAGAGAGTCTGAAAATTTTGGCACGAAACAGAACCGAGCGAAATAAAAGTTTGATTTTGGGGTTTTAATAACGGTTCCTGAGAGAACCGTCATTAAAAGCTTCTGACTTTTGACAACGGTTCTAATATGAACCGTTATTAAATCCTCTTTTAATAAAGGTTTATATAAAACCATTATTAAAACATCCGTCCAAATTTTAACGTTGCCCTTTTAATAACGGTTTTTAACTAGAACCGTTATCAAAACTTTCCGCCGATTAATTTTCACGCGTTTGACAACGGTTTTCGAACTACCGTTATTAATGTCCCGTTATTATTTCCCGTGTTTGTAGTAGTGCCAAGTTATAATCAGGATATGAATACAAATAAGGCTTTGTCGGGTTCATCTTTCCACACATTTTTCATACTTCCGTATGAAATGATGATCATATAAAAATATTATCAATGCGGGTTTATAACTTTTCTTCTGTCTGAAAGGATATGATTAGCCCTATGGATATGTTATTGATTTTTTCTTCAACCCATGATTTATGAAATTGAGTTGATATGCAACTTTATGAACTTTTCGTGTAATTGGTATGAAATTTGTTATTTGTCTCTTGAAGTAGTTCATGATCTTTGATTCTTTATCACTACTTGGAGTACAAAATGTCTATAACATAGGTTGTGGTAGATGAAAATATGAACTTAATTTGGCAATGTCAAGTACTGCTTAGCTCCAGCTGTCAATGAAAATCTTGCACGTATCAAAGCTCATATGAACTCAATCTTTGATAAGATGCAGGGAGGTAATGCCGGAAATATATATAAGCTCCTATGTGTTGGATTGGAATCCTTAGTTATCCAAATTATTTTAGGATTTGCTTGGATAGAAAATTTAAAAATGATAGAGTTTCAAAACAAATTTATTGAGAACTTTTTATTTATATATTTTTATACATAAATTTTGAATAACATATTTTTAAAATTTTTCTTATTTTGTTCTATATTACTATATAATCATACTATAAATTCATTTGATAGAATTATAATATACCATTTAAAAGTTAAGAAGTTTTTAAATTCTACATTTGATAGAATTATAATATAAATTTTTTTTGATTAATTTTTTTTTATAGATTATCATTTCTAGTAAAATTCCTTCTAAAAATCCTTAATCCAAAAGGAAGTCTTTGGCGAGAAGAGCACGTACCCTTGGCCCAGGGTTTAAGTGCGTCACCCCATCATAGATGAACCCCGGGATCGATTCCCAACCAATGCACGGGTGTCCCCCTCTCCATATGTGTACGGTGAATTTAAAAAAAAAAAACACTTAGGCAACCCGTAGTAAGAAATGTTCTAGTCACATAATCTGCCCGTAAGATGGATGAAGATAAACAGATAAGCTAGGCTCTTAAAATGGATAAAAAGGTCTTGACACGATCGTCCCAGACAGATACAGGAAACAAGATACAAGCAGGAGAGCATACAACAGGCGAAAAGTTGAAGATGGATGGGCAAAGGAACCAACAATGAGGAAAACTGAACCATCCAACGAAAATCCAAACACACCAACTTTGGGTAGTGCTCAAACGGACAGCTCCGTTCGAGACACTAGAATACCATCCGTGTCTGCATAAAGCCATTCACCATCACAAATCCTAGTACCAGCAAAAGCAACAGGAACATGTTTCTCACCAATACCTTTCTTATTTGCCTTCATAGGATGAGAACCCAGAGCTCTAACACCAATATCACAACCATTAATCTCATCAACATCTCTTATACAGCCATTGACAACAATACCAGCCCATCCATTATTCTGTGCTTGCTGCACAGGATTACCACCTAAAATAGCACATCTCAAACTCGCACCGCCATCGACAACAAGGACTCTTCCGTTACCTTTCTCTTCTAAGAACTCGCGAACTAAGACATTGTCTTCAAATACCTTGAGAGTAACTATAGGTCCAGCAAAGACTTGTCGTCGGCCGTAAATGTGGAAGATCGGCTGAAGTGCTCGTACTTCACCGCTCACAATCAGTTGAGGGTTCGCATCACAAACCTCGGCTGTTGCCGCCAAGGCCATGGTTATTGAATCACCTTCAAGGCAATGAGAAAAGATTTATGCAAACGTGAGTAATACAACCCCAGGTTCTGCACCTGGAGGATGGGGATCATATTCATATCATCATATAAGAAAAGGTGGAGACCGCGTGGAAATAAGTTTGTCGTCAAGCAATTTTATGTTTATTCTATGACTAACTCACTCGGCAATCCATGCCCATCTAAAAACAGGAAGTAAACATTTCGGCAAATTAAAAAAGATACATAATCAGTAGAAGAATTAATCGTCAAGGAAGGTGCAAGTTTATAACAAGTGACCGTAATTTCTAGCATATTCAAAATCTATTGTGAACAATCATCAATCACGAAATCTATCAAAGACAATCTATACAAAAATGAATAAATAACTAAACAAAAAATCTATCTTAAAACGGAAAGATTCGATGATCCACGAATCACACACATAAAGAACAAATCATCCCGCAGCATATGCAACTAACAGAAAAATTGACAAATTTGGGATTCGCCGAATTCGTATAGATAGATTTTTGAGACAGGTTACTTGATGGGAGAAATAAATTGTTGTCAAACTCACAAACAATGAATTTAAGGGCTGGATGATTACCTTATCGATGGTGGGAAACACCGATCAAAAGAGAGACGGGAACGCTGAGGGAGAGTAAACGACGGGAGACCGAGTGGAAACGGACTGAAATCGTTGCTCTGAAAGTACTCACCAGTGTGGATATAATGGGAAGAAGGGGTAAAATGAAAGTTGAAAGGGTATAAAAGGTAACAGTGTGATGTTATTCCTTCCGGATATGACACATTCACGAGAAAAGCAGTAAGATTGGGCTCATCGACACTGAGATTTTAATGATGCTTTTTGCACGTGATCCAAGGAATCGAATCTACTTCCGCTTTTTTAAGGCACTGGTAGTTTAGATATTCGATTATTGAACATAGGATAAAAAATTTAAATATTTAAAATATTGAATATTCAAAAAAATTAAATAAGATTATAAATAATTGGTCGGACATTTAAAATTTCTGAACATGTTATAAATAAAAAATATTAGATAAAAATTTCTCCAATCAATGATAATTGATCTAATTTAGACTAATTAGATCTAATAATTTATTTTGAATATTAAATTACGTTATATTAAATTATTAATTCCAAATTTTTCATAATATATGAATATTTACTAAAAATATTAATTTAAAAGTATAAAATTTACTAGTAATAACTAATTTCTAGAATATATGTGCATATATGTATATAATTTAATGAATCAGATATTATTTATATTTATTTAATTATATATTTAATTTTTGTTAATCAGATCGGTTATTTAATTTAGAAAAAAAATATCAAATCTAATCAATTTGAATATTAGATTGGTTCATTAAATATTAGATCACTTGAACAGCCCTAGTAGTGACACTTGATACGTTTTATCTTTTGTTTATTATTATTAAAAATACTAAAATAGTATAAATTATAATTTTTATATTTTCTTGCAAAAATAACACCTTTAACGAGGATTGAATCTCACCATCTATATTGCAACTATAGAGCAGATACCATCGAGATCGAAAAATTGTGATACCTATTAGTAGTTACTGCTTCCTTTTCCCTCTTCATATTAGGAAAGGAGATGACATATGGCTAGGAATGTAGACTTATTAAGGGGTAAAACTAAAAAATTTACTCCAAATAGAGCATAAAATGACTTTTACCGGGTATTAGCTTATAAGATATTCCTAATATTTGAATGTTTGTGCTTGATATATGTGTATCTATGACAGGGGTCTCCAATCCAAACTCAATTTGATTACATCCCCAAACAAGGGACTCATAAATATCATAATAATGATGTTTAGTTTGAGTAAATTGTGAGTGTAGTAACTAGGTAATAATATCATGGTTGCAGTTGCGACATTATTGTATCGAGGTACCGCGAATAATATTTTATATGTCGTAGGGTGAATTTTCATTAGTTTCTACAACAAATATTGACAAATATCGATCATATATAAATAATATATGTTTGAATTTTTCTTTATCTAGTTTGGATGAGATAGTATACTAGGATCCTCAAAAATTGAAACAACTCAGCCAATATCTAACATCTCATTCAATATTATTTTGTATGGTAGCAACCCATCTTTTTTACATCTTCTTGGTTTTGCTTTAGAGGAGTTTATGGATAGGGTGCTTATTCTTTATCCTTGATGGTAGCTTTGTACCATGATTTGATTAGAATTTGTGGAAGAATAATTGGGGTAGTAGGTTGTTGGTCTCTTTGTCTTGGTTATAAGCTCTTATTTTGGGAAAAAAATTCCTTCGTAGAAAATTTGGAATAGAATTTGAATCACCTATGATGAACTCAAAATCAAAATAAAAAATGGATAAGATGGCTAGCCATCTTGTGACTATTTGCTTTGAAGTAATATTTTGGACATCCTTCTATAGGATTTCTTTTGCATATTTGTAATCAATTCTTAACAAGAATTTTTAACTTAAGAGATCGGTTTGGAGTTTTTGGAAATAAAGAACTATAGAGAAAATTTCCTTTTTAATGGTGGAATAGTTTTTTTAGATGTCATTTTAATGGGCTAAAGTGAATTGGATAATTTATTATTTCCTATTATTTCCTTTTTTGAGAATTCCACCATAACCTATTTAAGAGGCATCCGTTTCAACAACCTTTGGGAGGTTTGGATCAACCAAACTAAGGTAGGGGATTTTTAGGACTTGGGTTTTAATGTGTTTGATGATTTTTGTGTGTTCCTAGATCCAAGGAAAGGGATTTTTTTTTTCTTTAATTGATTGTGGAGAGGTGTGGAAAAATGATTAATATTAGGACATAAAACAAGTACATCGTTGAGGATGCCTAAAAATATTTGTAGCTAGGTCTTATCTATAATTTTGACTAAGAATTTGAATGTGAAAGCTAATGATCCCTGAATTTGGGTGATAGTACAATAAGAGACATAAATGGTGAAGAAATTGAATTCGTGTTTGGAATATGGATGTTTTAAACTTTGAGATGACTAAGCGATTTCTTTTGATAATAGAGACAAATATTTTGAGATGCTTGATAGACAATGTAACAAATGGAATATGGATTAAAGACATTATTCCTTTAGAACTCAGAAAGGGCATTTTTAAGTCAAAAGAGAATGACATTTCATTGGTATTGGTCAAAGGGGATAGTGAAGGATGTTTTGTAGCAATATTTTGGAGAAATTTGAATTTTTCTTGAATCCTAACTTCATATCAAACTTTAAAAATATAAGAATTGAGTGAAGTTTTTGAAGTAGATCTTATTTGTTTGAATTGGGATAATGAATCTATTTGATTTTTGTGTTTAAAGGCTTGTAATTGATAACAAGCCTAAAGGTACCTGGTTCTGTTTAGGATCGTTTGTTAACATAGAACATTGTACAAGACTATAGTGAATGAGATTTTGAAATAAGACATTTTGTTTTGTAAGTCACTTATCTCAGTTCGGTATTGGGTTTCAACCTTAGAATTCATTTGAATTGAGCTATCTTTTGCAGGAACGTTCTTTTCTAAAAAGGAATATTGATAAGGAATGTAAAATAATGTGTTGTTTTCTAAACCAAAAAGCATTAGGAATGTTAGAACAAATATATTGTTCAATTTGTTTCTAAAAGCTTGTGATTTTTTTTATTTAACTATGCAAGACTCTAATTAGACTTATCTTCTTAAGAGGGACACATTCTATTTGATAAGTTGGAGATGTGTCTACTTACTTTAGACAAGAAGATTGAGTTGGTTATGATAGATCAAGTTTGCATTAAGAAGGTTTAGATACATACTCTTAAGAATTTCGAGGAAAGATAAATAATTTTTTGAACCTTTAGTTTTGAAAGTAATATAAGTATGATCAACTTGGTAGGTAGTGATTAAGTTTATGAAAAATGATCCTAGGATAATGATATGGTTGATGTCAGGTGTTATAAAATAGGTTGATTCAATTTGGAGGTTATTGTAGATAAAACTAGCTTATTGTTAGTTAGCAACTTTGAACTTGGAACTATTAGTCGAACAAAGTTTCTTTCTTCTTATGGGTGAATGAAAATGCATTCGAATGGTACAATATTTGTTATGATTAAGATAATCATCTATGTCAAAAAGGGCAATTGTATTGAGTCAGAAATTATTAGAGATTTTTAGGGTGATGCTAATACTGTACTTCTAAGAGGTTATTTCTTTTAGGACATTGAGAAAAGCAATCAAATTTTTGAGGGATCTATTTTTGGAATCCAATTCTTCTTGTTCACTAGGGTTAGTTGAGGAATTTTTAGTGGGTTTTGAAAGGAGGAACTAGATGATATTGCTATCATTTTGTTTTGTTTTTGATGGAGCTATTTTAATTTGCTTTTGAATTTTTTACTCTACTTTACTTTTAGAGCTCTAGAGTTATGGGAGGAGAATGCTTAGATTTTACTTGTCATTCGAGAATAAAAGTGAGGTCATAAGTATTTTTTGGTTTGGTAGGAAGTTTGGATAGAGGAAGTGTAGATGCATCTTTTTTGAGAGATTCATAAAGTCTCTTAAGGTGTTACTTTTGTTTGAGTTGATTAGAAATTTGATGGAAAACTTTGAGCATGAGTTTTTATTCTTTGGCTAGGACATTTTTTTTTGAGATGATCATCCTTATGCTCTAAGGGAGAGGAGGAATAAGGAAAGACCATTTTTTCAACTTGGAGACCAAATTTGGGATGGTCTTCTTCATGAGATTCATTGGCAAACGACTCAATAAGGAGATTTTGGATTATTTCTATAGTTTCTTCTCTAATATGAAGTTAAATATACCTATTTAGATGATAGTATTTGGAAATGTGGCATTTTCAACCACACTTGTAACAAGTAATATCTATGTTAGAAGTTTTAAAGAGGAAGGAAATTGACAATACTGCTTCTTATAAAGTTGGAATTTTTGATGGTATAGAAGTAACTCTTAGAGGGGCCTAGGTTTGGAGGACAACTTGTGCGATTTCCTACATGAAAATCCTGCTCTTCAAGAATCATTGTATGGGATAGAGGAATTTCCAAGGATGGAAATATCCAATTGTCTACTGAAAGAGCTAAGATGTTTATGAGTTTTCCTCAATTCCCATTTAAGTCTCTTTTAAAGCTTGATACCATGGTTGATTTTAAATGCCTTCATTCTGGGTAAGGCTAATAATTTATCCATATGCGGATCTTAAGTAAGTAATTTTCTTGCCACAGGTATCTTTTTTTTTCATGACTCTTTCTCTAAGGAGTGGAAGAAGACTAACAAATAACTTTTCTTCCTAAAGACTCTAGTTCAAATCATCTCGAAGCATAACCCAATCAAGGAAAGTATTTTTATACTGTTGGAAGTCTCCAAATTTTTTACACCGGAGATTTGATAGGAGTTCAACAATTTTCTCTTTGAACTATGAATGATAAGCAACAAAGTAAGTGATATGGCACTATTGAGTGAGGAAATGAAATTTAGAAATACATCACTATTTTCAATGATGATGTTACTATCTTCATCCATTTGGAAAACCTAAATGATAGATTTTTGTTCATATTGAGTGAGATGGAAATACCACCACCCTTTGAGTTGGCTAGAGAACTCTACAATTGAGATTTCTATTATAACCTTATCAAATGTGTCAATTTGGGTTTTGTAGGAATTAATATCTATGGTCATTTATTGGAGGAAATTTAGAATATTGTATATTGATATCCTATCGATATTTCACTCATAATTTGAGGAGGTTTTATGATTTAGCTAGATAAGTTTGCTTGGCCTGATTTCAAGGTTAAGGTTAGGGGATGTGTTTCTTAGAACTGTGGCCCTAAAATAAGATATTGGGGTGTTCCTATAGTGAAGTCCAGAAAAGGGTTTGTTCTTCTACCAATTAATTTTGTATTTTATGAGGTGATGATGAGAACCCTATAGTGTTTATGTGAGATTTTTGCTTAGGGATATCAAAGATCTGAGGCTGATTTGAGGTGGAAGAGGAAAGATCAATTTGACTTAGCTAAGTTTTAATAGCTTTTATAAAGTCAATTTTGTTGGTTTGGATTTTTTTTATTAGTTTTGAAATTTGAAAGTGTTTAAATATGGGTTGTTTCTTTTTTTTAGAGGTCCCTGTTGAAGGGGAAACTAAGGGGGACATCTAGAATGCTAGAAAAATAGTTTTTTTTGACTTGATAATCAAGCTACAAGTGCCAGTAGCCAATGGTGTTAAGATTGATGTTTATATAGTTTTTTTGCAAAAGTATATTGTTGATGCTAAACTTATCATCATATTTTGGCATGTAGGAAGGCTTTAACTCAAGTGAGTTATGACGTGAAATCATCTTGATATTTTATAGAGGAGCATGGTCAGACTCTATCGTACCTTTATAAGCTCCATGTTTTGGTTTTGTTTTAGGTGGTGACTAGACTAATTTTCTAGAAAGGGAATATAATACACTTTGTTTGGAATATATTTTGAACTAGCCAAATAATTAGGACCTTTTCTCTTTGTTTGAAATGATAGAATTCCTCTTGAATTTGCCAGTGTTAGTTAAGGAAATGTTTGAATAACCACGTTCTTTTTTCAAGGTTACAAAGATAATAATTCCCTTTTTTTTAGAACTTTTCGTTTAAAATTTTGAAAAAGATTAGGAGACTCAAAAAAGTCTAGGAATTCAAATATGGTCAAATTAGAATGATTTAGAAAAAGTTTGATAACCAAAAGTGGCTTAAAAGTTCTACAGGACTCAAAGCTGTAAGAAGATTTAAACAATCAAAATAAAATGTTTTAAACCATGATAATCATTCTAAAACCTTAAAGTGTTGTGATCAATCTGACATTAAACCAATTTTCTTATAGTTATAATACTTAATTAGGTTTTAGAAAAGTAGGGTATTATAATAAAAGGTATTCTAGATATGCAATCGAAGAAGGGCTAAATTCTTAGCCTAGGATTTATCACAAAACCTAACACTTTCATTTCACTCAATTTAACTCCACCGAATATATAAGCCGAATGTCACACACCGACTTCTTTACCAAGTCTAGCTACATGCGGCCTTAGTCTTTTCTCACTCTTTGAGAGACTAAGTCTGCTTTCCTCCTTAAATGTACTCAACACTCAGGCTAGAGATGCCTCCGAGACCACCACACCAAACCCTTCACAAGAAAACTCAAGAGAAAGCTTTTAGAGAGAGAAAGTGGAGATGGTATTATAGAGAGAGAAGCTCTGAATACAACTCTTACTGGATGATTTCTAAATGCCTCTACCCTCCTCTATTTATAGGATAAGATCCACCCCTTCCCCTCCCACAGGAAGATTCTAGAGATGGACCTAATGGATCTCGCTAGCTAGAATGACTTAATAGGTCCATTATGGTTTCTAGAATAGTCCATTAGTGTTTCTAGAATTATCTATGCTCATCTATATAAGTGGAGAAGGATCTAGTGACATCACTCTTTAGAACATTCTAGAATCATCTAGGAGAGTATAGAACCCTATACATATCTCTATACTTATCCAGACTATACAACAATATTTTAGACTATTATGACACAAGTGGAACCTCAATGCAGGCCTTTAGATGCGGCTTGTAACACAAAGTACTATCAAAATGTGACGTAACAAAATAAAAGAAAATAAAGTAAGCTATAAATAAAAATCAATCCCTCACTGACCATCATAGTTTTAAGGGAGAATGAACAAAAAGAGGTTTCAACATTTGGATTATCTAGTATTTGGACAATCCGAGCAATAAATTGTTGCGAAATTGATACGCAAATGAATTGAAGAAGTAGGTGATTACCTTATTTATCAATGATGGGAAATGCTGATCAAAAGCGATACGGAAACGGTGAGGAAGAGTGAATGACAGAGGACTGAAGCCGTTGTTCTGTCGCTACTAACTCGAAGGGCAAGACTAATAATAATAATAAATAAATAAATAAATAATAACAAAGGTTCTGTTATCCAAACTCCAAAGACATCGACTGGGACACAGCAAGATTGGTGGGTTATTATTCTGCAGTCATATGATATTTTAACGACGATCCATCTCTATGTACGTGCTTCTGGGAATTGGATCTACTTTCCGCTTTTCTGGCTGTCGCATTTCATCCTCCATCATCACCAATTATTATTTACTAGTGCTACCCGCTTAATTCCACCATGTAGGTATTAAGTCATCGAACCTGTCTACGAACTTCAAACTCTTCAAGTCCTAAGAAATTTAGGCATTAAATAGGGATGGACGCAATTGAGAAAAAACTTGTCTGCTCTCTTCTAACTTCTTTCTACCTCCGGTTTGTGAAACTTTAGGCTCTATTTAATTCTAATAAAATTGAAAGAAAAAAAAATAAAATAAAAATAGTTTTCTTTAAACTTTCTTCAAAGAAAATTATATAATTTATCTTTAACAATATTATTACTTATTTTTTTATTTCATTATTTCATATAAATTAAATACAATTTTTTTTAAAAAAACTTTTCCTAAACCAAATGGAGCATAAAGCCTATTCCTGCTCGAAGTGGAACAACAGCCTGTACCATCATATTGGCATATAGGAGGAGACAGATGGGCATTATACGGCTCCGAAGTCAAAGCGGCAGACATATTTCTCACACAATTTCATTAATTCAAACTAAAATTATACCTTTTTCTTCACACATTTAAAAATCAAAAATTAAATTAAAAATATATAATTTCTTATGTATATAAATATATGGCTGTAAGGAAGCTGAGCCGAGCTTAATCGAACCAAACCGGAGAGAGCTTAAGCTTGACTTGTTTAATAAATAAGACTTAAAATAAGCATTGAGCTCGATTCGTAAATTTTATGTTAAACGAGTCGATTTTATAAGTTTTTACATTATAAATAAGTTTGAACCTAAATGTTTTATATTTGGGCTCGCCTTATTTATTAAACAAATTGAGTTCAAGTTTTATTTTATACTCGTTTAACTAAATAAATAGTCTGAGTCAATCCCTCAGTGACATGAGCTGAAACAATTCGCAAGCCAGGTGAGCTGGGTCTGTTTGTTTACGGTTGATTAGGGGCGGTCTAAGTTCTAACCCCATGTACAGGATGAATGCTTGCACCAAGGCCCCCAACTTTAATTGAAAGACACGCACGTATGCATATATCCTAATACTAAAAAGATGAAAAAATTGTATGAAAGCTGTTTTAAAAGAAATATTTCCTGCAAGTTAATAAGAAACTTTTTGTACCTTAGTCATATGACATTAAACAACTATAATATCAATTTATTCCCAGCCGGAGCCGTCTATTAGTATGGTCATCCATTCTCTATCAGGTAAGTGATGGAGCAATGGCAACCATGTGGGTGTTGTTCCATTGTCCCACATTGGTAGTGAATAAGAGATTTGTTCACTATTTATATCCCCTCACTTTTTGGTTGTTTAAATTAAGAGTTTGGGTTGTTTTGTGGGTTGTGGGCTGGATCTTAGATACCACACACACGCGCGCCGCCGCCCGCCCGTCCGGTCCGGGCTGGGCTGGGCGTGGTGTGGTCTTTGATCCGACCCGACCCATTTTTTTCTTTTACCGTTTTTTATTCGGTTTTCGACGGTTGTGGTTTTACTCATTCAAATATTTCGGTTTTGTGGGCTGATTAGTGGAAGACGTTCCACTTATCCCTCATTCGGTTTTTTTTGCCTATTTAAATGCTAATTTCATTTGTTTAAGGACACCGAAAATTATATTTGTTTTCGAAGAGCAACCGTCGGGCACTCTTGAAAACCCTAACCCTAATTGCGAGAGAATACCCGATCTAGCATTGTAATATTTGCAAATTCCATTCTTCTATTCCGAGTGCACGGAATCGAAGAACGTTGTGTAAACCTTGGGGGTGATTCGACGTTGAAGGGATCTGCGCCATTGTCCGGTCGAAAATCACTTCAGGGCAGTGATTCTATCACGGCACAACTCGTTAATCTCGGTTTGGTTTAACTATTTTTTGTTAATTGCTGCGATTATCATTAATTATTTCCAACATTCTGAAGTGATTTTCTCGGAGCTCTTACTTTTGATTTCGCCGCAATATATATTTTTTGTGCTGCTCCCAATTGGTTCGTTTGATTTACGAATTAATTGATTAATTTCGGGATTAATTTCGGGATTAATTTAACCTCCGTTATTAGCAATTTTCGTTCGACTTTGCTGCTCTAATTGGTTGGTTCTCTACGACTTTGTGCTGCTCGTTTGGTTTTGCTTCGATATTAGCCTTGCCTACATTATTGCTTGCTGGATTAAACTTGGTCGAGAGATTGCTTTCATTCGAATTGGTGGAGATATTGGTTATATTGGTCGAGATATTGATTGTTTATTTTCTGGATTAAAGTTGTTCTCATCGAAAATATTAAATCGGTTTCGAATTATCTGCTCAATTAAAGAGGTTATATTCGAATTTAATTTTCGAATTGTTGTTCCATTCGAAGTAATTTTGGCCTCTTGAGTTTGGTACTCTTAAGGTCTTGTTTGGCTGTGGTTTCGGTTTTGGATAATCGAATCTCTCTACTTCGGTTATAGTATCTTCGGTTCAATATTCTTGCTGTGTTAATTTTCGTGGATTGAAATGGCTTCAAGTGTACCAAGAGTCATCCCCGATATGTCCAAAGTTGAGCCGCTTGATGGTACTAACTACCGTCGTTGGTCTCAGAGGATGACAATTTTGTTTGAGGCCTTGGAAGTTGATTATGTTCTTTTTACTAATCCACCGAGTCAGATTGATACAGATGATGCTCTCACTACTCCAACAGCTCCCCTGATCATTTCTGTTGAAAAGAAAAGTGATGAAGCTGCGATAGAAAAATACGAACGGGACAACAAAACCGTTCGTGGTCACATTCTACAGCACATGAACAACAAGCTCTTTGACATGTTCTTTGGTGTTGAATATTCCAAGGATATCTGGGACACTCTGAAGAACAAGTATGGGTCAGATGAAGCAGGTAGAAAGAAATATGCTGTGGGAAATCTTTTGCGATTTCAAATGGTTGATGACAAGCAGATTATGAATCAAGTACATGACTATGAGCTGCTGGTTGCTGAAGTATTGGGTGAAGGAATGAAGATCTGTGAAACTTTTCAGGCCAACATGCTGGTAGAAAAGTTCCCTCCATCCTGGAGCGATTTCAGAAACCATCTGAAGCATAAGAAGAGGGATTTGACCTTGCTAGAGTTAATCAGTCATATGAGGACAGAAGAGGCGAACCGCTTGAAGGACAACCGAGTTCGTTATGCCTCAGGTTCAATGAGTGCTAATATAGTAGAGTCTTCTGCTAGAGCTGACAAGCCTAAGGGAAAAGGCAAATGGACTTAGAAAAAGGGTCAAGCGAAAGGTCAACCTAACTTCAAGAAGGGTGACACTCGAATTCAGAAGAAACAGCTCACCTGTTATGTGTGTGGTAAGTCAGGTCATAAAGCTTATCAATGCTTTAAGAGAAAGGGCCCGCAGACTCAGAATCAACAAGGTGGTGGTCCTCCTGCTCCTCAAGCTAATGTTGCTGAGACAGAGGAAGTGATAGCTGCTGTGGTTGTGGAAGCTAATCTGGTTGAGAACAAGACAGATTGGATCCTGGACACCGGAGCTTCAAAGCACCTGTGCGCGAACCGAGAACTATTCCACCAGTTCCAGGATGCTACAGATGGAGAGCATGTCTTCATGGGAAACTCTGCAACTGCTGGAGTTCTGGGAAAAGGAAAGGTCCTTCTGAAACTTACCTCTGGAAAGTATTTAATGTTGAATGATGTGTTGTCTGTCCCCTCCCTCCGTAGGAACTTAGTTTCTGGTAGCTTGCTTAATAGGGCTGGTTTGAAACTAGTTTTTGAGGCTGATAAGGTCGTGTTGACCAAAAATGGGGAATTTGTGGGTAAGGGGTATCTGTCTGATGGACTTTTTGTTCTAAACGTTATTTCTGCTCCTATTAATAAAGTTGGTTCTTCTTCTGCTTATATTGTTGAATCCGTATCTGTGTGGCATGGTAGACTAGGGCATGTGAATGTGGCTTCCATAAAAAAACTGAAACGAATGAATTTAATTAATGTGTTGGACACTAATGATTATGAGAAGTGTCCCGTTTGTGTGGAAGCCAAGTATGTTAAAAAGCCCTTTAAACCAGTCACAGCGAGAACAACGGAATTGCTAGAATTAATTCATACTGATCTAGCTGATTTTAAGAACACCGAGAGTAGAGGAGGAAAACGGTATTATGTGACATTCATCGATGATTATTCGAGATATACTAGAGTTTTCCTCCTTAGGTCTAAAGATGAGACTGAAGGTATGTTCTTAAAGTATAAAGCAGAAGTGGAAAACCAATTGGACCGAAAGATTAAGAGACTTAGGTCTGATAGGGGTGGTGAATATGGAACTAGTTTTTTAAAGGATTTTTGTGATAATCATGGTATAATACATGAAACAAATGCCCCTTATACTCCCCAACAGAATGGTGTTGCAGAAAGAAAGAATAGAACTCTAAAAGAAATGATGAATGCTATGCTTTTGAGTTCTGGTATGTCTGACCAAATGTGGGGGGAGGCTGTCCTATCTGCATGCTATGTTTTAAATCGGGTTCCCCATAAGAAACTAGACAAGACTCCCTATGAACTATGGAAAGGTTTTGAACCTAATCTGAAAATTTTGAAAATGTGGGGGTGTCTAGCTAAAGTTGGTTTACCAGATTTTAGAAAAACCAACGTGGGAACAAAGACATTTGACTGTGCATTCATTGGGTATGCTCAAAATAGTGCTGCATATAGATTTCTGTGTTTGAATGATTATTCTATTTGTGAATCTAGAAATGCAGAATTTTTTGAGAATGTGTTTCCTTTGAAAAAGAATGCATGTGATCTTGCTAGCTCTTCTGATGCTTCTACTGTGCCTTTGTCTTCCTCACCATCTCTTGGAAATGAAAATGATAATATTCATGAGCCTAGGAGGAGTAAAAGACGAAGACTAGAAACTAGCTTTGGACCTGATTTTATTACTGCTTTTCTTGTTGAAAATGATGACATTGATATGATTAATGTTGACTTTGTGTCTACATTTCTAATTGAAGAGGATCCTAAATCCTATAAGGAAGCAGTAACTTCTGTAGATGCTAGTTTTTGGAAAGAAGCAATTAAAAATGAGTTAGAATCGATTATGTCCAATCACACTTGGGATTTGGTTGATTTGCCTAAAGGTTGTAAACCAATAAGATGCAAATGGGTCTTCAGAAAGAAGTTAAGAACTGACGGAACCATTGATAAGTTTAAGGTTAGATTAGTAGCTGTAGGCTACAAGCAAAAGAAAGATGTTGACTTCTTCGATACTTATTCTCCTGTGACTAAAATTGCCACTATTCGCTCCTTGGTCGCTTTGGCTGCTATCCATGGACTTATAGTCCATCAAATGGATGTGAAAACAGCATTTCTGAATGGTGACCTAAAAGAGGAGATCTATGTGGAGCAGCCCGAGGGCTGTGAGGTTGAAGGTCAGGAGACTAAAGTGTGTAGATTGAGAAATTCATTATATGGCCTTAAACAAGCTCCTAAACAATGGTATGAAAAGTTTGACCAGAATTTAGTCAGCAATGGTTATATAGTAAATGCATCTGATTCTTGTGTATATTCTAAATTGATTGGACATGAATGTGTGATAATATGCTTATATGTGGATGACATGTTGATTCTTGGCACAAATATATCTGTGGTCGATGAGACCAAAGTGTTTTTATCTTCTCATTTCGAAATGAAAGATTTAGGAGAAGCTGATGTTATTCTTGGCATTAAAATGAGAAAAAATGAGAATGGCTTTTGTTTGAATCAAACTCACTATGTTGATAAGATTCTAGAAAAATTTGAGTGTCAAGATGACGTTCCTGTGAAAACACCCTATGATCCTAGCATACATTTGAAAAAGAATCTGGGTGCTAGTGTTTCTCAATGTGAATATGCTAAAATCATAGGTAGCGTGATGTTCCTAATGAATTGTACCAGACCTGACATAGCATATGCTGTGAGTAAATTGAGTAGATATACTCACAACCTAGGTAATGATCACTGGACTGCTCTACGCCGTTTACTTAGATACCTTAAAGGTACTAAGGATTGGGGTTTGCATTTCTGTAAATTTCCTGCTGTTCTAGAGGGATTTACGGATGCAAATAGGATTTCTGACAATGATGAAGTCAGTTCTACCAGTGGTTACGTGTTTACCTTGGGAGGAGGAGCTATATCTTGGAAGTCTTCTAAACAGACTTGCATAGCTCGCTCCACCATGGAGTCAGAGTTTATTGCCCTTGAGTTAGCTGGTCAAGAGGCAGAATGGTTAAGGAACTTGTTGGCCGATGTGCCTTTGTGGAGGAAACCCAGTGTACCGGTTTCCTTACATTGTGATTCACAGGCAGCTATATGTGTTGCCAAGAACACTGTTTATAATGGTAAGAGAAGACACATTCGTGTGAGACACAGTTGTGTGAGACAACTGTTGAGGAATGGTGTAATCTCTTTAGAGTTTGTTCGATCCGAAAGAAATCTGGCAGATCCTCTAACAAAGGGTCTAACAAGGAGAGTTATCCTTGAATCGTCGAGGGGAATGGGGCTTAAGCCTTTGAGTTGAGGAAGGTATGGTAAATACCATATTCTTAAATCCTCTGCACTACATTCTCATTCCTATGGCGCCTTGTAGTGCGTTGTGGAAAGGTTCAACTTTCTACTCTTATAAGTTCATAGCCCTATATTTTGGGTGGTCCTTTTAAGACGGATTTGATGAACTCATTATTGGATTTTAAAGGTTGAGCGTAATTATGCTCTTAATGGATCCATAACCAGATTTGGTGGTGCTTGTGAGACGCACTTGATGGATTCACCTAGGTGAGTGTGAAGGTGGGCCGCCTTCTATGAAAGATTAAGGCTTTCTTTCTAGAGCACTCATGAGTACCCAAGGTGTGCGCATGGCCATTAAAAGCGCTTGTGTTATTATCGCGGAATTTGCAAATTTAAGGTAAAAACATGTGTTATGAGGGTCTCAATTGAAGTCTGAGTAGTTCAAGACTCGTTCACTCCTCAGATACGATTGTTGCCTCATTTCACTACGTATCAATTCAATCCTCGTGATATTGATACTTAAGTGTTTCTCCTTCCTTGTCCAGATCAATCGGGTTTTTCTTCTGTTTGCCATTGGTGGGGGATTGTTGGAGCAATGGCAACCATGTGGGTGTTGTTCCATTGTCCCACATTGGTAGTGAATAAGAGATTTGTTCACTCTTTATATCCCCTCACTTTTTGGTTGTTTAAATTAAGAGTTTGGGTTGTTTTGTGGGTTGTGGGCTGGATCTTAGATACCACACACACGCGCGCGCGCCGCCGCCCGCCCGTCCGGTCCGGGCTGGGCTGGGCGTGGTGTTGTGTGGTCTTTGATCCGACCCGACCCATTTTTTTCTTTTACCGTTTTTTATTCGGTTTTCGACGGTTGTGGTTTTACTCATTCAAATATTTCGGTTTTGTGGGCTGATTAGTGGAAGACGTTCAATTTATCCCTCATTCGGTTTTTTTTTGCCTATTTAAATGCTAATTTCATTTGTTTAAGGACACCGAAAATTATATTTGTTTTCGAAGAGCAACCGTCGGGCACTCTTGAAAACCCTAACCCTAATTGCGAGAGAATACCCGATCTGGCATTGTAATATTTGCAAATTCCATTCTTCTATTCCGAGTGCACGGAATCGAAGAACGTTGTGTAAACCTTGGGGGTGATTCGACGTTGAAGGGATCTGCGCCATTGTCCGGTCGAAAATCACTTCAAGGCAGTGATTCTATCACGGCACAACTCGTTAATCTCGGTTTGGTTTAACTATTTTTTGTTAATTGCTGCGATTATCATTAATTATTTCCAACAGTAAGTACTCACAGAAATGTATTCAGGCTAACGGCCTCGGAGATGTTGTTCCGAGAATGACATTTCCTCTTCCTGTCTATGAGTTCACCTCAAACGGGGTACTTTGTGTTGGCAGGACCTATTGCATACCTACATTCATCGCCATCATCTGCCCCTATTTGGTTATTTATCAAAAGAAATATCAAAGCCTTACAATGAAGAAATGATGCTTAAACCTGGACCGGAAACCCAATAGGACGACAGAAGCTGCGGGGACCTTCTGTAGGGAATTCAGGTGCCTGCTTCATAATCAAAACTTTAGATATACTATAAAAATCAAAGATTTAGCTATCAATAATACAGAAGAGGAGGAGCATTTTGGTCGTCTGGACGTATAGGATATATATATATTTTTTAAAAAGGTGCGTTTTAGTTCTTAAGCATGCCACTATACAAGGCATGCAAATCGCTCTCACAGACACGCACTTGATCAACTGTTATGCTAAGGTTTTATTTTACCGTTTACAAACAGGTAATTAAACAAACTGTTGTTATTCAATCACTTGTAGCCTTCATCAAAGTTAAGGCGTACTATGATTTAAACCCAAAAAAAAAATTACAACACAAACAACAATTAATGCGCAAACAGTCTAATATCTGATGTTTCCCTCTCAATTCCTGCCTACAGAAATGGCTTGGCAGAGTGAGGTTGCAACTTATCAAGGTGGGCAAGCTTTGTATATTTTCGATCGATTTGCATCAGAAATCCTGGATCGTCATAAATTTTTAAGAGGGACAAAGATAGAGAAAAAGTATAAGATTTGGATGAAAGAAGGCTAATCATACCCTACCGGCGTTGAATGCTCTCTGATTTCTTTAGATCCTGGAATAGTCCAACAGTTTTGTCAATATTGGCGTTCTCTTGGTCTGATATGTCACTTTCATGGAGCTTGAAGTCTCCTTGTTTCAACATTCAACTTTCCCAACACCTTCCTTGTTCACTCTCTTTATCCTGGGTTCCCCTTTCAATTAATCTTCAACCATCTATCGGTTTCGGCTTAATTGAGCTTCCGTATGAGACTTTTTCCATGCAAAACTAAATTGCAAGAAAGAGAGACCATAGGTATACACAATTACATCTACCTATGTATTCCGATATATAACCAAAATGTTATATATGTATATATGCGTATGAATATGTGTGTATATATACATATATAAAGAAAAAGGGGCACTAGTGGTATTAACAAACATGGTCCACATAAACTAAGCAGAACTTTCTATCTCTAAATTGTCCACCGGAAAAGTAGCAAAAAATCATAGCAAAATGCCACGATGGAGAGCTTCCAAGAAAGAGGGCAAAGGCTTTGGAAAGTTCAACCGACAATGAAAGTAGAAAAGATGGAGAGCACTCCATGTATAAATGACAGTCCATCCATAGAAATTGCTTCCGTATCAGCTTTTGCTTATATAAATAGAAAATACTCTGCTCTTTAGTCTTTCCAACCAACTGAAAAAAAAAAGAAAGAGGCAATCGAGAAATGTTACGATTTTTATTGATGATGTGGTGGGTACTGATGGCAGGAGGATGGATGGCAGAAGCTTTATCCATGGCAAAGAAAGGTTGTCCGGAAAAGTGTGGAAATGTTACCATTCCGTATCCATTTGGAATCGGTAAAGGATGCTATTATACCGACTGGTATGCTATTACGTGTAACACGACACTCAAACCTTCCAAACCGTTTCTGGCCAACTTCAGCCTGGAGGTTCTCAGTATATCATTGTCCACTCAACAGGTAACGGTCAATGCTCCTATGGATTTCAATTGTACAGAAGAGCATACTACTTGGACGAGTATCGACCTCGGTAGTAGCCCATACAAATTCTCAAGTATAGACAACGTTTTCGTTCCAGTTGGCTGCAAAGGCAGTTCCCTCTCATATGATCAGGGTAGACCTACGGCTAGCTGTGCATCGGTCTGTCACCCGACTTACTTTGACTACGGCCTAGATTTTCTCTATAGCGACAACGATTACGATCCTGGTGTGAATTGTGAATCTTCCAGCGTCGGCTATAATCGATGCATGAATATGACGGTTGATTTCGATGACAATTCAACTGAAGAGCCACATTGCCAAACTCAGCTTCCATACTCACTCAGTTTGTACAGTGTGAATATCACTCAATCCAATGCTACTTGTAGGTATGTCTTCTTGATAACAAAAGATGCCGCTCCAAGTAGCTCCACCGTTAACATAACGACTTTCACGCACGAGGGACACTATATTCCAGTGGTGCTTCTCTGGAGCTTTCAATACTTACCAGATGCATCATCACCGTTTGCTGGCGCATCTAATGCCTGTTCTTTAGATATATTATCAGTAACTGGGAATTATGTCTGTGTATGTCCATCAGGATTTACTGGTAACCCTTATCTTCGTGAAGGATGCCAAGGTGAGACTGCCAATCAAATTCATATGATCCCATCTCATCATGTCACATCAATATCTAACCTTTTTATCATTATTATTTTAATATTGCAAAATTGTTTTCCCATTTATCTAAATGTAACTTAAATCACTTGATATTCATTCTTGACGCAAAGGTGACAGAGTGTGTAAACTGTGAAGGGTATTGTAAAGAGGGCACGGAAGACTCTGGTGAACCCAGTTATACATGTTACCAAGATGGTTATCAAAAGAAGTACAAGCATTGGGAAACCTCAATGGTTAAAGGTAATTCCTCTTACTTTTAACTATGTGCAATATCCAGATGAGACCGCACTTGTGAATTATGATTCTCCCTTCACATTCTATCTTAATATATAATACACACTTTGATTACTCCCAAATCGAAGGTTCGACTCAACATCATTTTTCAGCAATTCGTGCAGAAGCGAAATTCATCATTCATCAACCCTCATATATCGTTCTTGTGATTCTACTATGTAATGTATTACGATTCCCTCTACAGGGCTTAGCATAGGCATCGGATCTATAATAATGCTTGTCGGGTGCTACTGGTTTTATCAATTCATGAAGAGAAACATGGAATCCAGACGAAGATATAAGAACTTCAAACGCAATGGTGGGATGTTATTGCAACAACAAATGTCATCAAATGAAGGCGTTGTTGAAAAAACAAAAGTATTCACATCTGAGGAGTTAGACAAGGCCACCGACCACTTCAATGAAAATCGAGTTGTCGGCCAAGGAGGCCAAGGTACGGTCTACAAAGGCATGCTTTTGGACGGAAACATAGCGGCGATAAAGAAGTCAGAGAAGGTTGATGACAAGCAAGTGGAGCAATTCATCAATGAGGTTGTTATTCTGTCCCAAATAAACCACAGAAACATAGTCAAGCTATTAGGATGTTGTCTTGAAACTGAAGTTCCTATATTGGTTTACGAGTTCATCCCAAATGGAACTCTTTCTCAGTATCTATATGATGCAACTGAAGAGTTTCCTATCACATGGGAAATGCGCCTGCAAATTGCTGCAGATGTGGCAGGATCACTTGCTTACCTACATTCAGCGTCATCTGTACCTATATACCACCGAGACATCAAGTCTTCTAATATACTCTTGGATGGAAAATACAGAGCAAAAGTAGCTGATTTTGGGATATCAAGATCTATTGCCATTGATAAGACTCATTTAACCACACGTGTTCAAGGAACATTTGGATATTTTGATCCAGAATACTTCCGATCAAACCAACTGACCGAGAAGAGTGACGTCTACAGTTTTGGTGTGGTCCTCGTCGAACTCTTAACAGGGCAGAAGCCGATTTCTTTCGATAGAATAACAGAAGAAAGAAGCCTTGTCACATACTTTCTGTCATCTATTGAAAGGTCCTCTCTATTTGATATTCTGAATAGTAGGGTTTTAAAGGAAGGAAGGAAGGAGGAAATAGAGGCCGTTGCTAACCTTGCAAAGCAGTGCCTGAACTGGGAGGGAAAGCAAAGACCCACAATGAAGGAAGCCGCTATTATATTGGAGGGTATTAGATCAGCTCACTTGTCAATGCCACCAAACTTGCGAGAGAATGAGTCATTAGAAACTAAAATTAGTGACATACATGATGCCCCTTTCACTTTAAGCTCTTTTTCTTTGGATGAAGAACCTTTGCCTCCCACTGATGACCAACCTCTATTGCTTAACACCATATGAGACTAGCTTCCCCTTCTATGACTTCTTGCTAGTTGCTCTTTTGTTTGTTGCCCATGTTGGGCTGCTACTTGTTTAAGCACTAATTGATATCTTCACTTGGTCAAATGTGGTAGTTTATGTTAAATCAATTTCTTGATTTTCAAATGGGATATAATAAAAGGAATTCTACATAAGTTGTCCTCATAAAATTTGAGACCATGGGCATACCTATGTGACAATTTATAATGGGAAATTGATGTAGGGCTAAATTCTTAACCTAGGTCTTCTCACAAAACCTACCTCTCATTTTGATCAATTCAACTTGGTCAAAATAGTACAAACCTAGAGCTAAATATATATAGCCAAAGTACTACCAAAACATAATATAACAAAACAAAACAAAACAAAATAAGATGTAAATAAAGTGCAAAAAACTTTTGATGTTTTGGATATTATATGTAACACTTTCAAAATTTACTACTAAAAAGTTTTATTTTTAAAAATTATATGCGGAAGCGAACACAGTAAATTTCGGAATATTATTGCCATATTTAGTACCAAACCGGTTTTCCTCTACCATTCTGATACTAAATGCTAAGGCTAAAAATTTACTTTGCACAAACTCAATGATATAATCATAAAATAGAGTAGCGCAATAGTTAAAATACAAGAAATGCAATCCACTAACAATGGTTACAGAATAAAGTCATTGAAAAAGGAAGTAAATAGTTTTAATGAAAATACAAAAATCTTCCTAAATAGTCATATGCTCTTAACCAAAGAGTAAATTTTGAATAGCATTTGCGAGCTAACCTGCAAAGGCCATTGCCTATTAATTAAGTAGGGGTCTAAGAAAGGATTCATTTAGTACTATGATACTGATTAATCCTTTATACGAGACTAATATATAAGACCCACATACACCACATCAGTTGTCACACATCAAGACATGAATATGGAATTATACATATATAAACTGAAGTGTAATAATCATATATAAAGCCACATGTATCAAGATCATATGCTACCCATGCTTATTCATTATTATCTGGACTCATAGGCCCATCAATATAATACCATACACAATCCATCTCGATAGGCACCAAGGTCGCTACCAAATCACATTAGTAGGTCATAATCGTTTATGGACTCAAGCCATTAGTGTCATAATTAGTCATATCTCAAATTATATCTACGTAGGTTCGGGGGCTCCACTATTTTTAATACTGGATTGGTAAATATAATACAACCCAAGATAGCATGCTCCTTGCCATTATTCTCACCTGACCACTATTATCATCGGTAGACTGATAAATGTAATACAACTTAAGGCAACATGCTCTTGGCTACTATCCTCACCTATGGACAAGTAAATATAATACAACCTGAGGTAGTATGCTTCTGACCACTATTCTCACCAGTGGACTGGTAAATATTATACAACCCGGAACAGCATGCTCCTAGCCACTATTCTCACTATTGGATTGGTAAATATAATACACATAGTCTCAACCTACGTGGTGTTCGGCTACAAGTACTTAGTGTCTTTCCATTTAATTATCACACAATTCTATTTTATTTACTTGAGGGGGAAATCACGAATCTGAAGATATAAAGGTTCACTAATCATACCATCACATAAGAGTGGCACAGTATCCTACTGACTATTACCCTTGTAACACCCCCAAAATTCACTCCTGAAATTTTTTTTAAAGAATAAAGCGGAAGCTAAAATAGAATTTAGGGAATGTTACCGCCACATCTAACACAAGATAAATGTCCACCATCTATCTCATGTTAGATGCAAGGCTAAAACCTGTCAAACAAAATTTCAAACAACATCTATGCCGTGAGGATATACTCTCACAAGGAGATATCCACAGGCAGATGGCAAGTGAATATTTTTACTAAACAAAATCATCGCTGAATGAATGAGCGGAACCTGTGAAATGAACCTAGATTTTAAAAGCTTATCAGAGTACGAGGAATTAAAAGTCAATTACAAAGCCCTTGAAAATTTAAATACAGTACTTGTAACTGCCAAAAATAAATACGCTTAAACAAGACAAATCCCGATTGATCAAATTCCGGATTGCCTACTCTCTCAAGCCAAGCGTTCCACCCAAATACAATATTCGATCTTAAACCTACACAAGAGGTCTGCTCCCCACCATCAGTGGATCATCACAGGACCCATTCGACCAAGGTAGTATCAGTACAGGTCCAATACTGAGTAAATCTCACTACCCTATCTTATGGGAGAGACGTAAACTATAACATCAAGTATATATTGACTCATGGTGCATTATGTTGATATAATATTATGCGTACTCAATACCCACATCATAAATCCTACCATACACATATAATAACATGCGAAACATATGTAACATCCTATTTAAACATGTAAGTGTGGTATGACGGAAATATAAAGTAGCTCATGCGCCTTAGGTAGGAATAATCCATATTATTGATAACCCATTACATGGCCACACAATTTCAGATGCAAACATCTTAAACCAATAAGAGATTCAGATAAACCAACCGAGCATTTGTGGACAATGTTAAACTAACCAATCAGGCATTTTTGGACAATGCCAAACCAAACCAAGTCAATCGGGTATTTACCAAAAAGGCATTTATGAGCAATGTCAAACCAAACCAATCGGGAATTTAGCCCCACAAACATTACTTAGGGACATGTACAACCTCGAGCATTACTTAGGGATATGCTCAGCCCCGAATATTACTTAGGGACATGTCCAGCCCCGGACATTACTCAGGGACATGTCCAGCCCCGGACATTACTCAGGGACATGTCCAGCCCCGAGCATTACTCAGGGACATGCTCAGCCCCAGACATTACTTAGGGATATGTCTATCCCCAGACATTACTCAAGGACATGTCCAGCCCCGAGCATTACTTAGGGATATGCTCAGCCCCGAGCCATGATTCAAACACATTCAACACCTTATTACGCTGAAAGAAGCATTAGATTATCAACATTCATTCAAATCATCTCATAATGCACCATGCAGCTATAAAACCATAAAGTATGCTCCATCTCTTGACAAATAATTCAAACCACACATTAAGATGATTTCCAGTCAATTAATTAAGATATATATATATTATGATCTTTAACATATCTTTCAGTACTTATCCTTACTTGAAGGTAAAAACCTCGACATGCTTTGTTTCTTAATCATACTTGTAACATGCTATTTTACTCAATCATACTCCTAAATAGAAAATGCAATCCCATTTCGACATGTGTAAGCACATTTGTCCTCCTCAAAAGAGTCAAATAATCCAATCATGCATGTTTTTACCCTAATATGCTCAACAATAAGCCAAAGTATAAATTATTTAAACCTCATGATTATACAAAACATCATACAAGGCATATTACATGTTTGACATACCGACCCATGTGAGTCACACACTTTCACCTCTTAACACACATGTACAACGGTCCATCCTCATGAAATACCCATAAGTGGAGGTAAGTAGAGACTTACCTAAATTCGAAGCTAGCTAAGCGATATAAGAAGGAGAGAGAGATCACTAGCTCAAGGATCCATAATAATAATTTCCTAGATCGCTGATAGAAATTGAAAACTAAGTTAGAAACTATCCTATCGATCAATAATTCAATTATTATAATTAAGTCGACACAATGAGACACAAACAATTTTTATTGGAAAATGTGTCCAAAACCAAGGACTCAAGAACATAGCTCTATTAAGATTTAAGATTAAATATTACTCAAATCGGGTTAACACACATCACTTGGGACATTTTAAATTAATTTAGAAAGTCAGGGAAAGAATAATCAATTATAAGCTATTTATTGAAAATGACTTATTCATTAGGTTTTACAACTAAATAGGTAAACCGACCATTTGCATAGAACCAAATCAAAACTGATTAGATTCAAATATAATTCAAATGATTTAAAACCCAAAGACAGAAATCGATTAGATAAAAGGCACATAGCACAATCAATTTTTATAAAACCATATCCAACAAATCAGGGTTTTTAATACCCGGGCTACGAACCGACTAATTAACTTTTATTATCTCAAATTGATAGTTTAAGAGTATTGTTAAATTTTTTTTAAATAAATCTAGATAATCAACTTCAACAAAATAATCTTTCAATTAGCCAATTCAAGACTATCCATTTTCAAAAATTAGGGTTTTAAAGCCCACGACACAAACTCAAGTAGTTTAAATCAATTAATTCCAATTAAAGGTATTAAAATGAAATTAGGATCATTTCAACTATTTCTATAAATTTAATTTTAGAAAAACAATTATACATATGATCAATTTTATAATTTCACTTGAAATCTAAGATTTTAGGCCCAATAATGCAATTCGGTTGAATTCTATTAATTTATTTAAATTAAATGTTTAGAAATGCAATTAGACATATTTTATAACATATCATATAATCAATTTCTCAATACTAATAAAAAAATACCCAATTTAGCATAATTAGAGTTTTTGAGCCCGAAATACAAATCCGATCAATTCTTGCTAAAATATATAAATTGACGGTTCAAAAATGTAATTAAATATATTCTAATATAAACTATATAGTTAATTGAATAAAATGACCTGATTATACAATCCAATTTAGTCCTGTAAGAGTTTTAACCTAAAAATTGAATTCTGATTAATTGCCACAATTTTCCCAAATCAACACTTCCGATATGAAATTAAATACATTTTAAACGATATTATAAAATCAATTGAGTGGAATGACTCAATTATGCGACCCAATTTCATTACACACAAATTTTGACCTAGGAATCAAATTTCGATTAATTCTGTATAAGTTTTTCAAATTGATGGTTCCGACATGTAATTAGATATATTTTTAAAACGTATTGTATAATCAATTTATCCAAAATCGCCAAATCGGGTGAATCTAAAAAATTCAGGCATAACCCGACAAAAAATTCAATTTTCACAAATCAATTAAATACACTACAATCAACCACTCTAAATCAATCATACAACATATATATACATAATCAAACAATCAATTTAGCTTTTTATAAGCTAATTCATACTCAATTAATCAAATCAATGTTAGGGTTTTCAAAAAATTATACCAAACGAAAATCAACAAATCGGAGCAAGGGAAGGCCGGAGAAGCTCTATCGGAAGTCGGGGATTTCTTGCTGGCAGCTAGCGTGAGCTGTGCTCCCTGCCACTGCACGCGGCTGCTGCTGCGCACAGCTACTGCGGCTTTCTTCGGCTACTATGTGTGGCTATTGTTGTGGCGTCGCCGGTGGTAGCGGGTTGGAGGTTGGCCGGTGGGGCGAAGCAAGGAGGAGGTAGAAGGAGGAGGTGAGGGAGGTTGGGGTGCGGGACGGGAGCAGGGAAAGAGTAGAGAAGAAAAGAGAAAGAGAAAGAGAAGAAGAGAAAAAGGAAAAGGAAGAGGGGGGGTCGAGGCACCGGCGGGCTTGGGTGTTTTTGTTTAATTTTTTTTAAATACAAATACACATATAAAATAAAATATTAAATATTTAAAATTATTATTGGAAGATTTTATCTAAAATTTATTCCACGAAAATCATTTCATAAGACTCCAAAAGCTTAAAATTGATAAAAGAGTTATATAAAGAATTTCGGAAATATTTTCAAAAGAATTTAACAACGAACGCAAATATCTATATTATTTACGAAAATACATTATAAGACCCAAAAATAATATTTAAAACATATAAGAAAATATCTAAGTCAAATTCTAATAAACTGAGAGTAATTTAAATAATTTTCGAAACCGGTTTTCTGCAAACCAAAGAGGGTAAAGCAGAAGAAAATTAATTTTGGAAATAAATTCATAAATAAGCTCCAAAAATATTTTTAATTTAAAACTTCCCAAACATATTAACGATTTTCAGAAACGAATAAATTTAAAGTTGGAAACATTTTCTACGAATAAAATCATTAAAATAAATTTAACTATTTAAACAAAAATTCTATAATTTAAATAATATATTTCGTTAACGAAATATAACTCCAAAATAAAAACATAATCACACGACGAAGTTATAATAAAAAACGAATCCAAAATAGAAAAATCAAAATACAAGAAATAACGGGATTTCATATTTTTAACCAAAAATTGAAATCATATGAATATAATAAAGTCATGGTCATGAACGAATTTATCTAGAATGGTCAGCAATGACAACTATTAATTATATTCAAATATGAAGTCAAAATCATCAATAAATCTATAAAACGAATATAAATTAAAATAATTAAATATTTACATCAATTTACGCTAATAAAATTATTAAATTTTATAGATTTGGATTTAAAAAAATACGGGGTATTACATCCCTAGGGACGCAAATGTACCTTGGTCACACTAGTACATGAAGGCACACAATATCCTACTGACAATGACACATAATCCATCCCTACTTTGGTTTGTGGAGCTAAATAGAGTAAGATGTAGGGTCTGGATGAAGCACTAAGGTACACCGAAAAAATCTAAAATAATCATGGGCTAAACCACGTCTTTAGGTAGCAAACCCTAAGAGCCACCATTCGCGATATCAAAGTCATTCACTTTAAATATTAGTATTTTAATTAAGGTGACCATAAGAAGCACGCATTAATCACATACTTAACCATTTTTATCTGTTTCCAATATTATGAAGTAATCATAATTAGGATTATTATTAATGTCAACATAAGTAGTCCACTAAGGCCATCCTAAGCACCAACACTCACACGCAGGCACCTTAGGTCAAAATGAATAAAATGTACCTAAGGTTAAGGCTACCTCTTCATCATCCATTTCCATCACAAATTCCGTTTTTATTTATCAACATGACATAAAAAATAATAACACACCATAATTAAATTATCAATCATGAAGTTAATGCACAAAATGACCATTTTACACGTAGAACCCTAACATGCGCTTTCTGTATGTTTATGAGAATAACAACATAACATACTCCAATTTACCAAGTTAACCCTAGCTAAACCATACATATTCATATGATACTCTCTAAACCCCTTGATCCTAAAATGTTCATAATCATACTTGAATAGGTGACACTAAGTCAATGAACCTTATTATCATATTTAGCATCAATTCATACCTATCATGCATGTTTATTAAACCAATCACCATATTATATGTAAAATTATCAAAATGCCTCTATACCATATATTATTAATTATCATGCTCAAATAAGTGATACGCAGACAATAAACCCCTATCATCATATTTAACATTAATTTATACCTATCATGCATGTTTATTAAATTCATCACCATACTACATGCAAAATTACCAAAATGCCCTTAGACCATATTTTATTTAATATCATGCTCAAATAGGTGTTGTTAAGACAATAAACCCCTATTATCATGTTCAACATCATTTTATACTTATCATACATGTTGGTTAGACTAACCAACATGTTACATAAAAAATTATCAAAATACCCCTAGGTCATTTAATATTAATAATCATATCCAACGTGCATTACTAACACCACAAAAACCCTATTATCATTCTTAGCACCAATTATTACTTACCATAGATATTTATTTAGGTAACCTCCATTTCACATGCAAAGTTACTAAAATATCCCTAGGTCATAAAATAATAATAATAATAATCATGCTCAACCATACATTCCTGACACCACAAACCCCCATTATCATACTTAGCACCGATTATTACTTATCATGTATTTTGATTAAGATAACCCCCATTTCACATGTAAAATTATTAAAATGCCACAAACTCCTATTATCATTTCAAACACCACACAACACTTAGCATATATTTTTTTTAAGATGATCATCACCATACATAAAAATTACTTAAACGCCCCTAGGCCATGAAATATTGATATTTTTACTCACACTTATATTTATAATACACCAAAATCCTATATCCATTCTTAGTAACATATATAACACACTAGGCATCTCGATTTGGGTTAAATATCATGATGTGTCCAAATGACCAAATTTCCCCTAGGGCTCATACTAGTAAGATTATGTCTACAAGTATCCACACCTACTTAGCATAGCATCATATACACATAACCCCCTTCATCAAACATTAAGCCCCTTCTAAATCATCCCTTCACACACATCACTACCTACACAAGATACATGCATTCTTTTTCCATTTTCCAAGATAACATGATAATCAAGAGATTATTTGTAAAACATCATATTTACACAAATCACATGCCAAAAACCCTAATATACTAACATATGATAATCCATATATTTTAGTAGGGTATAATGGTTACCTTATTAAAAAAAACAAACTTTACCGATATCCAATTTAAAATACTTAGGTTCCGTTAATAAAATTACGTACCTAAAATAATATCACAAGTGAAATATTAATATTAGATAAATAATGGAATAATTCTTATTAAAAGTACTTATTAAATATAATATTACGAAACTACCTTATACCTTAATATTATCTAAAAATATATACCAAAATAACAGCATAACTCACGCTGCCCATGTATTGTGAGCCATGCAAGCCATGTGGCCGAAGGAATGGAAGGGGGAAAGGAAAAAGGAAGGAGGGGGAGGCTTGGGTAAAGGGTTGAGGGAGGTGATGTGGGTAGAGCCGGAAAACATTGACCTGACCCGACCCGACCTGAGTGAAACCCGATCCGATAAGACTCAAAAAATTTAGCAACCCAACTCGACATTAACCCGACTCGCTACTGACCTAATAAAAATGAACCCAACCTAAACCCGACCAGACCCGATCCCAACCTATGAACCATCATTAACTCTCCCCAATATCGACCCGACCTGACATTAACCAGATCCACTTTGACCCGACCTGGAGCCGAGCTGACCCGACCCAACGTTGACCCGATCTGACTAGACATTGACCCAATTAGACATCAAAATCTATTATAATAATAGTAATAAATTACTCATATTTTATTATTCATTTAAAGCTTTTAAAAACATAGTATTTTATAAATTGTACTTATTTTTCATAATTTTACCCTGAGACATTCTTATTTATTAATGATATCCTAATAAGATATATTATTAATTAATAAATAACTAAAATAAGAAAGGAAAACATCTAGCTATAAGCTTGTAAAATAATTTTCAAAAAGTCTTCTTTTACATCCACTAATCGACATATTTGAAGAATCTCTTAATAGAAGAGTATAATAGTATCATTTATCAGTTATCACCCACAAAATTTAACAAGCAATAACTATGCCTAACAATAACTAACAAAATTAAAAGATCCAGAAAATTCTCTGGTAACATCCATAATTCATGCATAAGTTATAAAGTTATAAGTTATAACCTATAGGCTCTATATATTAAATATATATATATAAAGAAAACAAACATCAAAATGACCATCAATACACAAACATACACACCACCTACAAACTATTTCAACAACTTTCACACAAAATGTCCACTACATAAAATATGGTAGAAAAACTAACAAGGTAATAGAATAAGAGTATCAATATCAGAATATGCCACTTATAAGTTGTAACAAAACGCTTATAATAGCAATAAACTAACACCAATAGATAGTAGTTGGCCAACAACATAAAGATTATCCAAGTATGGTAAATCTACAACATAAGGAACAAATGACATGATTGAATAAAAATTTAATTCATTGTCTAAAAAAGATAACAATTGCTCATGTTTACAAGCAAAAGCATCTAAAACGTTTGCCGCTATTTTTGAATCTCCTTAATCCATTTCATTATTGTTACTCGTTGACTTTGATGGCTCCATCTTCTTCTTCTTCTTCTTCTACTTCTTCTTCTTCTTCTTCTTCTTCTTCTTCTTCTTCTTCTTCTTCTTCTTCTTCTTCTTCTTCTTCTTCTTCTTCTTCTTCTTCTTCTTCTTCTTCTTCTTCTTCTTCTTCTTCTTCTTCTTCTTCTTCTTCTTCTTCTATTTCTGTTAATAAAAAAAATATTACATTATTATCTTCAAAATTCATTAATAAAAAAATTATCAAATAAAAAACTACAAATTCATAACAACTAATGTTATTTCCATCATATCCGTATAACCAATTATGAGTAGTTACCAAAACATCAACATTTTTTACAATAACGAACTCCTCCACTTATTTAAAATTCGGCCACCCATACTAAAGGTTGACTTAGATGCAATGGTAGTAATAGGAATGGTAAGGATATCTTTAGCCATAGAAGAAATAATCAGGGAAGTCTTAGAATTATTTTTTCAAAATTGAAGCACATCAAGTGAAATTTTACGATCCAACAGCTGACTTTTGATATACATCTCAAATTTACTTTTACAGCTTTTACCTCTACCTCCAATAGAAGTGAAAGCATCAAAATCCTAAATTTTAAATAAAGAAAAAAAACAATAATTATATTTCATGTAAAAAAATTGGTAATAATAAAAATAAACATATAATAAAGATAAAAAAAATTAGTGAGATATAGCTCAATTTACCTCCATTTCATCATTTCCTCTGTTCACTTCTCTATTAACAGATATCCCTTCATCAAATGAATTTAGAACATTAGGACAATGATTTTCATAGTGTTTATATAGCTCGACATATTCGATATATATATATATCATTAGCAAACTTTGTACCCTTCTCATTACCATGTAGTTTGACTAAGGCAAACTTCACAAAGTCAAACTTTTAACGTGGATCCAAAATTAAAGAAAAAGTAAGAATGGTATTGTAGTACAACCAATACTTTTCAAATTTTTGCATCATGTGTAGTACCATTCTGCTGATATCATTATCATCACACCCACCGCCTTCTCCAATCTCAGTTGAATCCTCCAAACATTAAGGAAATACAAGTTAGTAGTAGGATACTCAGATCTAGAAAATAAATAGGTAATTTCATAGAAAGGTTTCAATAACTCACAAATCTTTTCTACTTTACTCCACTCATTCGATAAAATTTTAAACTTGTAACTAGCTTTAACATTACAAAATAAATCCAAAACATGACAATAATATAACGCTCTACGAAGAATAAGATATGTAGAATTCCATCTTATAGCAACATCTAGCTACAACTTTCCAGAAATTGATATATTCAATTTTTCAGCACATTCATAAAATTGGATTATCCTGCCTTTTGAAGCATCTATATACTTCACATTCTCTCTAATTTTGAGCAAACATCCTTCAATATTTTTCAACCATTCCCTCACTATCTAATTAAAGATATGAGTCGAACATCTGATATGGAAGTATTTTCCATCACATACCAAATTTTGAAGCAAAGTGGGCTTCAAGTGACTAATCATGTTGTCTTTATTAGATACATTATCCACTGTCATAGTGAATACCTTCTTCTTAATACTCCACTCTTTAAGCAATAAATACAACAAGTTATCGATTTTAAGACCGGTGTGGAGATGAGGACAATGGAAAAAACTCAACACTTTGCATATTCAACTTCCAATCATCGTCCACATAATGAGCTGTTAGAGTGAGATACCCATGAGATGTGCAAGCTGTCCATATATCAGAAGTCAAACAAACCTTGCTAGAAATTGCCCCAATAGTGTGTTTGAGTTTAATTTTAAAATCATCATGCTTTTCTAGGCAAACGTTTTTAATATTTTTTCTAGACATAGGTTTGACTTGGTGATTAAGATATTGATGAAGTTTCCTAACTCCCAAATGTGAAACATACAAAAATGAATACCCATGCCTCAAAATTACCTTTGCCAACATCTCACGATAAACTTTTGGATCAAATAAATCTCACTAGATTTAGATGTGAAGGTATTTGGTGGATTTATTTTTTTGTATGCTTCACAAGCTTGTAGGTGTCTTAAGACATTAGAAGTACCATATCTAGCTTCACTCCTTTACTTTGCCTTTTTACAGTACTTACATAGAGCTTGTTGTCTTCCCTTTTCATCTTTAAATCTATCAAATTTTTCCCAAACCTTAGAGGATCTCTTTTGTTTGCCGAGAACTTTTGCAACCGGCAATTTAACATTATCATGTATGTTTATTGGAGCTTCATCTATAGCTAGATTTGAAGTTGTAGTTGGAACTTGATTATTTGATTCATATTCTTCCTCTTCAAGATCAACAGCTATAATTTTAAAACATAAAAAGAATTTATGTTAATCTATAATTTTTAATAATGTGTAAACCAACACGCAATAACTATAAAAAAATGCAAGAAGCTTATTGTCAACCCACAAGCAATGATAATTACTAATATCATATAAAAAATAATACCTCTGGTAAATGTAAAATCATAGGTATATATATCCTCTTCTTGAGGTGTCCTAATTTGTTCATCCTCCATAACCTTTGAGCCTTATATAGTTGTACCTGTATACATAAATAAATTATTGTCCGGTATTAAATAATTCTTTACAGTGTCAATTTGAATACGAAAAAACCTACAACAACCAAATTTTGATGCATATTTTTTAAAACAACAAATATTATATTAATTTATATAGAGTAAATAGATTATAAGTTTATAACAAACAGAAAATCAAACTTATAAATATCTAACATATTTACGGTTTTTAAGCCATAAAAGCAAATCCAGTAAAATCTTATTGAAATATTTAAATTGATGGCTCACAATTGAAACTAGATATATTCTATAACATACTGTATACTTAATTGATTAAAAACTATTAAGGAATTATCTAATTTAACATAATTAGGGTTTTTGAGCCAAAACTACAAATTCAGTCAAATATTATTCAAATATTTAAATTGATGGATCACAATTGAAATTAGATATATTCTACAACATATTGTATACTCAATTAATTAAAAACTATTATGGAATTACCTAATTCAACATAATTAGGGTTTTTAAGCCTAAATTGCAAATCCGATCAAATCTTATTCAAATATTTAAATTGATGCCTCACAATTGAAATTAGACATATTCTACAACATATTGGATACTCAATTGATTAAAAACTATTGAGGAATTATCCATTTTAACATAATTATGATTTTTGATCCCAAACTATAAATCCGGTCAAATCTTATTCAAATATTTAAATTGACGGCTCAAAATTGAAATTAGACATATTCTACAACATATTGTATACTCAATTGATGAAAAACTATTAATGAATTATTCAATTTAACATAATTAGGGTTTTTGAGCTCAAACTACAAATTCGGTCAAATCTTATTCAAATATTTAAAAGCGACTGCTCACAATTGAAATTAGACATATTCTACAAAATATTGTATACTTAATTAATTAAAAACAATTAATAAATTATCCAATTTAACATAATTAGGGTTTTTTAGCTTGAACTACAAATTCGGTCAAATTGTATTCAAATATTTAAATTAACGGTTCAAAATTAAAATTAGACATAGTTTAAAACATATTGTATAATAAATTTAATAAAATAACTCAATTATACAATCTAATTTAATTCTGCAAGAGTTTTGACCTAACAATCTAATTTTGATATATTTCATACAATTTTCCAAATTAACAATACCAACATGAAATTAAGCATATTTCATAGTATATTACATAATCAATTTAAATAAAATAGCTTAATAAGATGAATCCAATAAATCCGAACATAACTAGGACAAAAATCTAATTTTCACAAGTCAACCATACATATTACAAATAACTGCTCCATATCAGTCATACGACATATACATATATAATTCATTAACCAATTTTGATTATTATTAGCTCATCCATACAAAATTAATGAAAATGAGTGTTAGGGTTTAAGATAATTATACCAAATGAATTGTTACGAAATTAGACGGGATAAGAGTTGATGGAGCAGCATCAGTGGTGAAGGAACACTCGCTGGTGGTTGGCTGAACTAGACGTGACTGGTTGCTTCTGGCAGTGTTGAATTTAGTCGATAGCGAGTAGAGCGCAAGGAGGTTCACTGTGGTGGTGTGGCATGGCAGCATAGTCAATGGACGGTTGTGGTGCAATGGTGGTGTTGGATGACGACGAAGAAATGGAGGGAGCATAGATTCGGACTAAAGAGAAGGGAGGGATGTGAGACCAAACAATCACAGACTCTCAGGGCATAGGGGCAGGGGGTTGAGGTTGACTATACTCTCCGTTTGTCTGTTCAATTCGAGCTTCAGACAAATGAAAAGAAAATGAAAAAAGAAAAAGAAGAAAATGGGTTGGGGAGGGCCGGTTCAGGTTGTACTGGACCAGTTTTTTTTAATTAAAAACAATCTAAAATATAATAAATGATAATTATAATTTATACATTAATACATTATATAGTTATTTTTATTATCACATTTATTTTATAAAATTATATTTGTTTAAGTAAAAAAAATATTGTAAGTAATCAAATATAATACAATCAAAACTTATAAATATCTATATTATTTACCTTTGTAAAAATAAAACACATACAATATTCTTATTTCATTTATCTTTACTAGAAATCTTATGATTGTATCTAATATTTAGATTGTAATAAATGATAATTATACATTGTATAGTATTGTTTGGCTCACCTTTATTTTGTAAAATTATATTTTTTTAAAGTAATCAAACATAATATTGTTAAAACTTATAAATATCTTCATTATTTATCTTTGTAAAAATAAAACACATATAATATTCTTATTTCATTTATTTTTACTAGTAATATTATGATTTTATCTAATATATACAATGTAACAAATGATAATTATACATTGGATAGTATTGTTATGCTTGGCTTTATTTTATAAAATTATCCTTTTTTTAAGTAGCCAAATATTTTAAGTAATCAAATAAATATAATATATGATCAAAATCTTATATTTTTACTTGTAAAATTTATAAATATTTAAAGTAATGAAATATAACACTATTAAAACTAACAAATATCTTTATTATTTACCTTTGTAGAAATAAAACACAAAATATTATTATTTTATTTATCTTTACTAGTAATCTTATGATTGTATCTAATATTTATAATGTAATAAATAATAATTATATATTGTATAGTAATGCCTATGCTCAACTTTATTTTATAAAATTATATTTTTTAAGTAATCAATTAAATATAATATATGATAAACATCTAATATTTTTACTTGTAAAATTTATAAATATTTTAAGCAATCAAATACAATATTTTTAAAACTTGTAAATATCTTTATTATTTACCTTTGTAAAAATAAAACACATATAATATTCTTATTTTATTTTTTTACTAGTAATTTTATGATTGAATCTAATATTTATAATGTAATAAATGATAAATATACATTGTACAGTCATGCCTATACTCACCTTTATTTTATAAAATTGTCTTTTCCTAAGTAATCAAATAATTTATTTAATCAAATAAATATAATATATCAAAAATATCTAATATTTTTACTTACAAAATTTATAAATATTATAAACAATCAAATATAATACTATTAAAGCTTATAAATAACTATCAAAATCTATATTTTTTAAAGCAATTACATATTTTAAGTTATCAAATAAATCATAATAAATGATAAATATCTTTGTTAGATTCAATCATGCAATATTTTTTATTATTAAAATTTATAAATATCTTTACTATTTATTTGTGAAAATAAAGTGCATTTAATATTCTTAATTCTTTTATCTGTAATAGTAATCTTATGATTGTCTCTAATATTTACGATTTAAGAAATGATAATTGCCTAGACTTAAATTTGACTCAACTCGTCAAAACTCGACCGTACCCGGTTCATCAAGTCAACCCGTAACTACTCAAATCCAACCCATCAAATTGCACGAAATGAATCTACCTATCAAATGAACTCGAAAAAACTCGAACACAACGGGACCAACCCATCATATTGCACAAAATTACCCAAATGGGCCGAAGCCACCTACTCATATGAACCAAAAAATGACCCAACCATACCAGTCAAGTTAACCTAAAATGACCCAAATTCGAGTTTTTTCTTAATCCAAACCCAACTCGACCCAACAAATTAACCCGAAATGACCCAGAACTAAAATAACCCGACCCGGAACCTACCCGACCCAAATAAAGCAATGACTCGAAATGACCTAAACCCAAAATGACTCGACCTGACCCAAAACTGACCCATAAAAGTCAAATGACCCAACCCGATAATGACCCGACCCACTATGACCCGACCCACCCGACCCAATTGCCACCTTTAGATGTGGGTGTTTGTAACACCCCCAAATTTACTACTGAAAAATTTCATTTAAATCAAAGGTTTAGTGGAAGCGAAAAAATTTAAAACTGTAAACTTGGGGATATTACCGCCACACTTAGTACCAGACCGGTTCATTCCTGCCGTTCCGATACTAAGTGCTAAGGCTAAACTAAACAACCTCAGATATGAAACATTAAAACATGGTTCAACACTTAACATAAATCATTAACGAAACATAAGTCAAACGTCACTTAGAATACGGTTTAGGATTACAACTTAGAAGTGCGCTTTCTCAAAACATAAAGCGTAGTTCATAATACGGTTAAATAAAGAGAATACGAAACCGAAGGTAGAAATGGAGTCCGGCCAAATCGCTCTCGGTCCCCAAGTCAGGTTAGGCTCAACGCTCTGCCCCACCCGATACCTCGTAGGTATCATAGGCATCGAAGGCATGGTCTCCTACCTGCACAAGGTCAAAGGGGTCCTCTGCTCGTGGGAATGAGCAGCACCCATGAAACGAGTGATCAGTACGCTACGTACTGAGTAAGGTAACAGACGAGCTAAGGCCCACACATCAAGATACATGACAAAGCAGACATAGCACCATTACTTAGATAGCATGCAATAACGCAGATAAACAATACAGGTTACAACCCGGTTAACTTTTTCATCAAGCCTCTGATATTTACAATCGATTCACATCATCATCTTTATCAGTCCGTGTGAGTACGGGAACCCCACTATTATAGCCGGTGGAACGGTCACGAGGGCCATGCCCTGCCACTATTATAGCCGGTGGACCGGTCACGAGGGTAACATACCCTGCCACTATTATTTGCCGGTGGACCGGTCTGGCCCCGACTCACAAGGTATTCCACTATAAGTATTAGTATTTTTCCCATGTCTTATCATTGTTCTGATTAGTTTGTTGAGCACAGAATCCCCCACTATTATAGCCGGTGGAACGGTCACGAGGGCCATGCCTTGCCACTATTATAGCCGGTGGACCGGTCACGAGGGTAACGTACCCTGCCACTATTATTTGCCGGTGGACCGGTCTGGGTCCGGCTCAACATCTTTCTCTGTAAGTAGTTAATGTTTTAACGTGTCTTATTCGAAAGGTTTCCACCAAGGATACACATAAATCATTCTCTTTGTGCTTTACACATCACAACCAATATAGGTCCGTGTTCATATCTACCCTTTAATCGATGATACACATGAGAATGCCAAACGACTCTAGGTAGTCATAACCAACCCTATTTGTCCACACCAACCCGCGGTTAACCTCTCTCATCCCTATTATACCATAACCACCGTACTTAGCCATCCCAAACCTTAATCCTCCTCAACAGTCACAATTAGTTACTCCATCCCTTCTCAATCACAACGCCCCAGAGTCAATCACTCTAAATCCTCATTCCATATGATCGTTAAATCCTAATGCAAAACCCTAATACCGCCATACTAACATTAATACCACCATACAATCCATAACACCACCATGCAACCCTAATACCACCATAAGTCATTAATACCACTATACAATCGTTAATACCGCCATACGAATATTAAAACCCCCATACATTCCATAACACCACCATGTACACCCTAATACCACCATAAGTCATTAATACCACTATACAATCGTCAAAACCGCCATATGAATATTAATACCACCGTACAACCCTAATACCACCATGCGAACCCTAATACCACCATACAAACCCTAATACCTCCATAAAATCGCAAATAACGTCACACAACATTAATACCTCCATAAAATCACAATACCACCATACGAACAATTTTACCACCATACAAACCCTAATACCACCATACAACACTAATACCACCATACAACACTAATACCTCCATAAAATCACAAATAACATCACACAACGTTAATACCTCCATAAAATCACAATTACCCCCATCCAACATTAACACCTCCATAAAGCCACAATACCACCATACGAACCCGAACACCGCCTTAAGCCATTAATACCACTATGAAATCATTAGTACCAACATGCAAGCATTGATGCCACCATTCAAACCCTAATCCCACCATACAAACTTCAAGACCCCCATGATGGTCCCCAACTCGTACTACCATTTACCCTAACATGCACGTCCTAGCGGGCCATAGCATATTACATCATAAACATCATACATACAAACGTCATGCTCATGTCATGGAAGCACAAATAACATACCTCAATCTCCAAGCTGCGCTACACATAAGACAAGTTATACACAATCATATGACACATGGCATAGCATGACATACATAATCATTCAACACATCCATGTCACACATAACACAAGGCCATTAGCTTCGTCCTTACCTAGGTAGGCACCGGGCTTGGAGCACGCTCCTCTAACTCCTTAGGGCTTTGGTCGGGGTTACCTATAAAAGGGAAAAATGCTAAGTATTAGTTTCCCTTATAATTACTATCAAACCTCATTTTAGTTTAAGGTTAGGGTTTTTATTACTAAAAAGGGTTTTATACAAAAACTAGGGTTTTTACTTTAGAATTAGTATACTAAATATTAGTAGTTAAAAATATGTTTATTTATGATACTTATTGTTACACTTATTTTATTAAGCCCATTAGTTCCATTCTTATAATACTAGTGTTCACTAGTCATAGTAAAATAGTGATAATAATAATAATTATAATAAGACCACTAGTCTAACAATGGTGTTGGGTTTGAAATAATAATATTATAAGGTCACGATATTTCAAGTAAATTATCCCTAAGGGTGACAATAGTAATAATGCTAATAATAATGATAATAATAGTAATAATAACCATAATAACCCTAGAAATAACAATAACCTAGTATGGTTAAGTATTAATAATAATAACCTTAGTAAGGTAATAGAGATAATAATAATAATAGTAGGGTTGTTAATATTAACACTTATAAAATAAACCAAAGTTGAGCATAATAGGAGTTAGGGTTCCAAGAGATGTTTGTATGGTAAAAATGATAACTTTAATATCATAAGTCACAATATTAGAAATGATAATAATAATAAAAGTAATAATAATAATAAAAGAATAATAATAAGGATAATAGTAATAATTATAAGTATATTAGTATTAATATTAGTAGAAAATATTAGCAAGTATATAAAAGGGGGTTAGGGTTTGGATGAGTGGATAACCACCTAGGGTCGGTGGTGGCCCGGCGGCGGCGCGTGGCGGCGACGGCGGCGGCGCGTGGAGGAGGAAGAGAAGGGAAAAGATCAAGGTGGTGGTTAGATGGGAGGAGAAAAAAAGAAGTTTGAGGTGGGGGAGGAATCAGCAGGGAGAGGGGAGTGGAATGAGGGTGGTGGCGTGAGCTGGGAGGCGGCGCGCGGCGGCGGACGCGGTGGCCGAGGGAGGAGGAAGATGGTGGAATGGTGGAGGCCGGTGGAGAAGGGAGTAGGGGTTAAGGAGGGTATGGGCAGGTAGGGGAGGACCTGCTGGTCACTTTGGAAGGTGGAGAAAGGGTTAATAACGGCGGAGGTGGCGGCAGAAGGTGGCGCGAGGTGGCGCGAGGTGGCGGCGATGATTTTTGGGGCAGAGGATTTCGCACGGCTGTGGCGGCACGTGCAGGGTAGGAAGGGCAGCGGCGGTTGCTTGATTGCGTGGGGGGTGGCGCGAGGAAGAGTTTGGTGGGTAGAGGTGGTCTCAACAGCGGCTAGGGGCGGCGGAAACGGCGTCTGTTCGGGCGGCGGCGAGGCAGGGTTTCGGCAAGGTCCAGAGGGAGGGACTTGCTGTGGCCGTTTGGGAGGGGGTATTTATAGGCCATTAAGGAGGGGAAAACGACGAAGGGGAGAGGGATGGCACACGGGGGCAGGCGCGGCAGGTGGCCGGCCAGCGGTGGCAGTGTCGCGTGCCCTACGGTTTGCAGGGTACGTTCGGCCGTTTTCTCGAAAAAGGAAGGGGTAGCAGGACGCGTGAGGGAGTGTTGGGTCGAATTGGGGAAGAAAGGGATGGGGATGGCAGGGAGAGGACGGTCGGACGGCAGGCGGCAGGTTGCAGTCCTGCGCGGGAGGGAGGAGGAAGACGACTCCTGGACCGGCGGTCCAGGAGGAAAAGAAAATAGGGGGGAACCGGCCGGCTTGGCAATGGTTATAAAATTTGTAATTCAAACGCGGCGTATTGAAGGCTACGGGGGTAACACGCAGCGTCGCGTCGTAGGCTGACAAGGTTCATTTCGTTACTCAGCGCGACGCGGCGTCTCGGCAAATTGAGGGGCGAAACGCTGCGTCGCGATTATGGGAAGGGGGCCGAACGGCGCTGGGCCGCGCAGGAGAGGAAGGAAGGAGGAAAGGGTTGGGCCGGGCGAGGCCCAATCCCGGCGGGAGAAGAAAAGAAGAAAAAGGGAGGAAAGAAAAAGGAAAATGGGGGAAAAAGGGTTTCTTTAGGGTTTTGAATTTTTTTACAATTTATTTAGAATGTTTTTGGGTTATTATACATTTAAGTAGATATATATTTATTTTCTTGAATATTAAAAATTATTTAGATAATAATTTAATTCTATCCTTAGATTAATTTTGGCTATTTTGGGAAATTTTCCCCACTATTATTTTAATTAGTAAAATGTCCAAAATTTTCTAAATCGCTTATTTATTATTTCCTCCTTATTTCCCTTAATTAATTTCCCCCTTATTTAGTGAGTTAATTTATTTCTCTTAAATTTTCCCTACTAATTCCCCATTTTACCGTGATTCCTAAGTTAGGGTTTTTGGGGTATTTCAGTGTTGGTGCTAGTAATTGGGTGTAGAGGTGAGGAAGTAGGTGGGTGGTGGTTAGAGGTCATGGTGCGGTGGCTTGGAGGTGGCAGAGATAGTGGTCGAGCTGTAGGAGAAAGGTGCAGAGAAGGGAGGGAGAAGAAGAGAAGGTGGTGTGAAGGGGAGGTTAAGGTGGTGTTGGGCGGAATGGGAGGGGAAATAGGTGGCTAAGGGTAGCGAGTGTAGGGGAGTCAAGGGAAGAAGGAGAAAAGGGAGAGGATAGCCTGTAAAGGTGGCTAGTGCTGGCTTCTTGAGGCAGTGTAGGGAGGAGGTAGGGTGGATGAGATGGTGGTGTGGTGAGTTTAGGGGTGGAGACGGTTTTAGGATTGTGGAAGGAAAAAAAGGGAGGAATAAAGGAGAAAAGGAGAACAGAGGATCGAGGTAGGGAAGGGTTGAGCTCGGGGGACAATGAGGTAGAGAAGAAGAAAATAAGGAGAGGAAAAAGAAGAGGAGAAGATGAGGAGAGAGGGAGCTCTATGGGTCATGCGAGTTAGGTGGTGTAGGAAGGGTATGTAGGGTGTGGCAAGCAAGGGGTAGGCGTGTGACAGGGATGGGTAGAAATGGAAGGGGAAGGCATGTGGGAAAAGAGAAGATCAAGGAATTAGGATCGGAAAAATGACAACAGGGGAGGAGGGTGGACGTATAGGCTAGAAAAGGTACAAAGGTGCATGAGAAGAAGAAGAAGACGAAGAAGAAGAAGAAGAAAGTGTGTGGCAGGCATTGGGGGGATTTGGCTTGAGGGTGTAGGGGAAGAAGAAGAAGGGAAAGGGCCTCATGGGGAAGGGAAGAAGGAAAAGGAAGCAAGCCGACTCGCATGGAGGAAAAAAAAGGAGGAAGGGGAAGGAGTGGTTGGGCTAGCCCAAGGGAGAAAAGAAGAGAGATAAAAAAGAATCCTCAACTGGTCTAGGTGAGAGAAAAAGAGATGGAAAAGAAAAGAAAGGTTGGGATGGCCCGATAGAAGAAGAAGAGAAATAAAAAGAAAAGGTTGGGCTGGACCAAAGAAGAAGAAAGAAAAGAAAAGGAAAAAGGAAAAGGAGAAAAAAAGGAATTTATTTTTAGAGTTAGGATTAGAAATTAGGCTAATGAAAAAATTATTAAATTAATTTATCCAAAAATTAAGGTATTACTTTAAAAAAATAATTTTGGTAAAATTATGGGTTTGGGGATTTATTTAAATATAAAGAGTAAGATAAAATGATAAAAAAAATTATATTAATTTATTAAATAGTTTTATCTAGTTTTTTAATCAAAGGCTCACAAAATAATTAAATCAATAATTTCAGATTAAATTATTTTGGATAAAAGGTTAAATATTTAATTTAATGTCTTAAAATTTTGGGGCATTACATTATATTTTTAAGGGATAGTGCACAAAAAGTGGTTTAAGCATTTGGATGATCTTTATGACCTCAACTTGCTTGATATTTTGGACAAGATAGCCATAATTGAATAGCTATAAATGATGTTGTAATAATTATGAAGAAGTTGAATTCACAAATTTTCAAACTAGAATGGGCTTTAAGTTCTTTTGAAATAAGGTTTCCATATTCGATCTCAACCTACTAAGATCTAAAATCTTGGTTGTAAAATCCCCTTAACCATTGAAGTTGATTCTTATTGGATGATACTTTTTAGTACCATCTACATCAACTATACTTTTAAAGCCATAGTTAATGTTCCTTCATACTAAAGCAGACATGTTATAATTTGCATAGTTTAGAATTCCTTCAAGCAGGACAAGAAAGTACCTTGTGAAATATTGAATTGAATGCTACTCTAAAACTTAATAAACCTTCTAAAAAAAAATAGGATTCTATGTTGTCATGTTATCGAGCAATGAAGATACCATGATCCCTTGATTCTTGCCACATCTATCAAACAACAACATAACATGCAAATACCCTCTCATCTCCCAATGACAAAACTCATCACGCTAAAAACTTCCTTTAACTTAATGCCTAAATTATTCCAATAATTGTGTTGCTTTGATCAGTAATCTCTTTGTGTATAAATAATCATGTATAATGGTTCAATATGCTTACTCTTGAAGCTCCAAGACTTACAAGGAGTAGGTCTCTCAAACTCACAATTCTTCAAGCATCATAGATTTCATGATGATCTTAGGTTGCCTACTCAAAATTCAACTCTACTCAACCATCTCTCTAAATCATAATGCTTACATGTTTGCTCCTTTAACCTTAGAGGATACCAACCATAAAAAATATTGAACTATCATTTAATAGCTTGTCCAATCTTTATAGAAAAAAAAACATTTGGTATTCCACTGAGATCTTTGGAGAAACTATAATATATGAATGCAAACAAGTAAACAATATGGTTGTGCAATAAAATAAAATTTAGAATTCGATAGTAATATGGTTCTTTCCCCAACTAGTATTAGTGGACCTTTGAAATGTTGAACCAATGCAATGGGGTTAATCTAGAAGCTTCTAGTTACACTCATCTCACCTTTATACCAATCTTGGACTAGTAGCTTAACCAATTTCATGGATTGATGGTCTTCTACATGGCACAAAGGAATTTGTTGTATTTGAGCACACATATTTTTCCATCTTCCTCCTATTTCATTCTACCTCTATATATATAAGATCTTATACCTATTTTGGAGATATGAATATCATAATACAATTCTCACATTTGTTCTCTCTCCTCTTTCCTTTGAATTTTCCTCTTAGAACTCCTTAGTTACTTGACATCCCCTTAATTTTATAAAAACCCATTGATTCATAAATCACAAACAAAAATAGGCATAGTATTTGTGGATTGGTACAAAAATCTATAACTCCTATCCAACCTTCTAATCGATTCGATCTTGGTACTAGTGACCCTTCAAAGGAGAAAAATCTAGTTACTACATATTAGCTACAAGCTATTAATGTTGAGATCTAATCATCCATTCAAGGAATGGTCTCAAACATGTTAGTTCCTCGAGAAAAAATCCTCGGCTAACTACCACACCTTATGGATCAGTCTTGTAATGATACACCTTAGTAGCCCACTCCACAAGAAACTCTAGTGGGGGCTCTAGACCTTCCAGAGAGAGATAATGACCACCCTGTGTAGCGCCATCTTCCAAGAGGAAGAAGAATAGTCAATGAAAAACAACTGAGAAAGGATGAATAGGAGTAAAAGACATCAAGAGTCTCTAAGTCCAACTAGGTGGAGTAGGAAGGAAAAATACATAAGTCCAAGAAGCAAGCGCAATATGTGTCAAACTAATAGAGACACAAAAGAAATTTGAAGACATGATTCATGTTAGACTAGTAGAGATAGGGAAGAAAATCAAGAATATTATGTTTGTCTAACTACTAGAGGTGAGAAAGATTATATTATAAGAATGATATATCAAAGGGTACAGGAAGCTTTAGAAGATATGATAAGGAAGAAAGTCGACACCAATGACTACACCTGGTATACACCCTTCACAAAATTCATATATGAAACCCCTAACACAAAGAATAAATATTCCAACATTTTAATCATTCAATGGTTTCACAAACTTAAAGGGCCATTTAAATGTGCTTAGGAGTACTATGTTACTAGCTAGGTACAAGAGGAGACTTTATGTAATACATTATTGGAAAATTTAAAAGGAATAATGTTGAGATGGTTTGGGAAACACAAAGTGGAATTCATAAACTACTTCTCCTAGCTTGCATGGATTTCATTGAGCAATTTGATGCATGTTGACGGCCTAAAAAGGACTCTTCCTCCTTGATGGGATTCTCCCAATACTCGATGGAATCTAAACAGTCATTTTTAAACATATTTGATAAAGAAGTTTGAAGGATCAATGCGTTAGAAAATGGCAATACCAGATCTTCCCTTCTTAGAGGTTTCACTGAAAAAGCTTTCATGGAAATTTTATATTTGGAAAAACACAAATTATATAACTCTCTCAGAAAGGATGTGCAAAAAAGTAATAGACACTAAAGATATAAGTAAAATAAGGTGGTCGATGACCAGAAGGATAGAAGCATCCTCAATGTCGATACATAGACCATACAAATAATTTTATGGGCTAGAATGAGACCGTGAGGATTTGATGTTAGCGATACAACCATCATCCCAACGAACTCAAGTTGAAATATTTAAAAAACATACACCACTAGTGGCCACTCTCTCACAAATATATAATGTGGAAAATGGTATGTAGACATTTCCAAGACCCTTTCCTATTAAATCTTAGATGAAGTATATAAATAATAACAAGTGGTATTCATACCATAAAGAACATGGAAACACTATTAAGGAGTGTCAAGTCATTAATGCATGCTACAAAATAATTGGTGTGTAAAGATCATTTGAAAAGATACGCGTACACACCCTCGGCCAGGCAAGAAATACCCTTATCCCAACAATTTCCTCCACCATTTCAAGCTATAGAACATCATAACATTAATAATACTATTGCGCTCATTGTTGTAATTATCTTGTTATATTTGGGATTCAACCCATGAATGCTTATCCTCATTTTTTCTTTCATTACTAATAGCATTCTTAAGATCTAATTGTGGCCATGAAAGTATGCATTCAAAGAGCTAACTTCCATGAAATAAATAAGAGAACGAGAATGGGTGAATGGTAAGAGAGTTTTGCGATAAAGGATGAGGGCTAGAATATAGTGGACCATCATGATGATCCTTTAGTTATTAAAGTGGATATACAAATTGCGTGATGAAAAGGGTTCTCATAGAAACATGAAGCTTCATGCTTATTATTTTTTAAGGAATATTATAAGAAATTAGAATTGCCAAAAGGATGTTTGACAAATAAGACTTCACCCTTAGTAAGAATCACTAGTGATATAACAAAGTCAAAGGTAATGGTGGACCTCAACTTAATAGTGGGTAAGTTGAGGGCTTTAAGGAGCATTAAAATGGAATTTATTATGGTGGCTTACTCGTTAGCATATAACATGATATTAGGATGACCATTCCTTAAAAAACTCTAAGCCACCATTTTCATGGTTATATTATTAATGATATTCCCAATTAATGAATGATGGGGAGAAGTATTAGGGGATAGGATATTAGCAAAATAGTGTCATGTAACATAATTAATGGGCTCCCTGGAACGATTAGATGGAAAGAAGCCTAAAAAAGATTTAATATGTGTTGATTTGTGAAGACAAAAGAATAAAAAAAAATTTTGTTAATACATATGTTAATGTTTCTATAGAATGTCTTTTGTAGTAAAAATTTCATTTAGTCAAATATGTAAGCTCTCTTACAAAGAGGAAATTGTGGTAGTTGTAAGCCTTCTCACAAAGAAGTAGTCATGAAGGTTATAAGCCCTCTCATAAAGAAGTAGTCATGAAGGTTGTAAGCCCTCTCACAAAGAAGAAGTAGTGAAAGTTGTAAGACCTTTCACAAAGAGAAAATCATAATATCTCTATCTGTAAGCCCTCACCGAGGTCATCAAGCATAGAATACAGGCACACCTAGTGAGATCAAAGTACCTAAAAAACTTTCACTCACTAAACCTAAGGCTTAATACATAAACCATCCCAAAGGCTGTCGAGCATTAAAGGGGGGCACATTGGATGATATGTAATAAGGCTAAGTCTCAATACATAAGCCTTTAAACAGGCCAGAATTGAAGAAGGGCACACTTAGTGAGATGAAAGACGGAATTGCTTTCACTCACTAATCTCGAAGAGTACACCTAGTTATATGAAGGATTGATGCACTTTCATTCACTAAGTCTAGGCTCTTAAAGTGTGTCCTTGGTTTAGGTACCAAGGCCACTGAGTTATTATAGCACACCTATTAACTTTTCAGCTTCACTAAGTCATCCCTTTTAGTGTTGTTTATAGCCTTCTCAAAATACCCAATATTCCCTCTATAGCTTTTTTAATGTTAATATTGATCATGATCTTAGGTGAAAGATTTCATTGGTTATAGCCTTTACCAAATATATATGGTAAGTAATATATTATCGGTGATAGTCATTCCCCTCATAAAATTTGGTTGTGATTCACCAATCAAAGAAGGGAGAAGATACTGTAATATGTGAGTGATAATTGTGGCAATGAATTTATAAAGGGTGTTAAAACATGCTATAAGTCTATAATCCCAAGTTTGGTAGCATTTGGAACCTTGGGGATCAAGTTAAGAGTGGTGGAATTAAGAGATCTAGGTATTTGTCTAGTGGAAAAAAAATATTTAGAGATGGTAACAAATAGATCCATACCAAGAATATCCCAACAAAACTTGAAGAAGTAAACATTGCACCCATAAGGTCCTAGTACTTTACCATTAGTCAAGGAAACCTCTTTTGCTTTAGCTAGAGTGATGGGGGTCAAAAGTTGTGGTCAGTGTTGCATTTGATTGAATCACCACAAGGTCAATTACATGATTGGTTTGTGCCTTAGTGCCTAACAGGTGGGTATAAAAAGAGTGGAAGACACTGAAGATTCTCTCTTGGTGAATTTGGTGTTACCCTAGGTCATCACCTATCAAATGAATTTGATTTTTCATTTTTTCTCTCCTTAATCATAACATAAAATAATTTAGTGTTATTCTAGAAGTCCATTGTAGTCTTTCTTTTTATTGAAATAACATCTCTTCACATTCAGCATAATTTTTTTATTTATGAATCATGTCTTGATCTTGGATGTGGAGGTTATTTTTAGTGGGTTGTGTGTGCATAATACCTTAGAGGTGTTCCAACGCATATTTGGCTTGCTAGACCTTGGCACTAATACTACCAAATTTGGATTTATTCAACTATCTCAAATGATTTTTTTAGTTCTTAAAAAGTGTGGTTTATTGCACGGAGTATGTTTCCATAAGAAACCACTTTCCAATGTAAAGTAATCAAGGGAAGGAAGGTAACATATTCAATCCACATGTTATCGAAAGAAAAGGAAATTTTTCCTTGAAGAGTTGTGTGTTGGATAACAATAGTAGTAGGTGAGTGATTAGAAATGAGAAGAGTATGGAAATGATCATGAGCCCCTTCATAGTGAGGCAGCCACTCAGTATTACATAGCTCATGATCTAGTTTACACTAAAGCCTAGAGTGACCCAATTGTGTTGTTGGAACATTTGTGAAAGGATTCTGTAAAACGTGGGTTAGTTAATTAAGTGGAATTAAGGCATGAGATGAAGTCTACAACTCCTGGATATGCAAATACCCTTGCATTTTTTCAATTATGTTGTGAAATATATTAAAATCCCCTAAGACAACCATGGGTTAGTCATTGGGCAATTAACTTGTAGCTAAGGCCATAAGTCTCTTTTTGATTCACCATCATTATATACATAAATGAAAGTGATAAAAATGAGTAATGTTCCAAAATTGAGGATCCCACCCTATCCAAATACGTCCATTATAATGGTAGTCATAGTTATGAATCCATTGCTAATGATTCATAAGAACTTTCATTACTTTTGTCACATTATCTGCTTTAACCTTAGTTTCAACTAATACTATTAGGGCATGCTAATTCATTTTACACCATTTTTTGATAACATGTTGCTTGAGGGGATCATTAAGGTCCCTAATAATGCAACCTCCAACTTTCATAATTGGATATGGAACTTGGGTACTGAATGCAATTAGCTAGCTCTAAGACAGGCTTTTACTAACTTCCACCCCAAATATTTCTTCCATTCTAGCTGTGGAGGATTAGTTAATGGTTTAGAAGCATAACTACCATTCCTAGATGATGTGACATTCCCTCAAGATCTTGTATTTATGGAGGTACCAACAACTTTATTGAAGGTTTTTTGTTGTTGAGTCTTAGACTGGATACTAAGATAAGTTTGAGGGGATGCAGTAGATGTGGTAGCAATTGTTGTCAAAGGCATTACATTCGAGGATGAATTTGAGTTATTAGAAGGGTGAATATTGTCCTCAAATCAAACTTGTCTTCCATCTCTAACTACAACCCATTTATTCCCTAGTTACCTTTCCTTGCTAGCATACTATGAATTATTGTTTACCAAATATCTTGGTTGTTTGCAAGAGAACAGAAGGTAGGTTTCCACTCAACTTCAATGAATTTTCTAGTGATAGAACCATCCGGCTTCCTAATATGAACAAAATTAGGTAATGCTTCCTATGTGTTAGCTTCCACCAACACTCTTGCAAAGGAAACTCATTCCGTTGATACAGAGATAACATCCATACCAATTGATCATCTAATAAAACCAAAGAGGAAAAAGTTGAAATTTTCTTTTGTTGAATACGAAATCAAGATGCCATTTCTTCATAAATTATAGTTTATTATTATTAAAATAATTCATCATTAATATTAATAAATCAATAATTATAAAAATAATATTGTTGATTAATAATTTTGGATTGAAGGATATATTAGATTAAGGGTAAAATAGTAAAATTATATCAATCAATTTCTAAAAAATATAAATAATTATCAATAAAATATTATGTATCTAAAATTATCATTATACATTAATTTATTTTATTTTAGATAAATTAAAAAATAATATTATTACTTCAGACACATCCATATACAAATTATATGTTTCAACCAATCATTCTACCATATTATTACTTCATATATTATCACTTTAAATTAAATTCAAATTATACATTAAGTTACCTAAATGGTAACTTAGTATTGGTTGATTTGTAGAAGTGGAGGAGTGTTATCATTTAGGTACATTTTTATTTTTATTTTTCTAGAAAGAAAAAAGGCCAAGAGAGTTCTCCTAATTAAATATTTCTTTGGTTCATGATTAACTTATTTATTTAGGTCTCCTTTGGTAAATCTCATTCCATCTCTTTTATTTATTTTTTTCCTTTTCACACATATAAGTAAAATATTAAATTAAATAACATCATCGTTCAAAAGTGTTGTCTTATTGATAAATTTATAAGATGTATATCGCTGACATATCAATTATACCAGCTATCCTTTAATAAAATTTCTACAAATTATTATTTAAAAAAATAGTTTCTTATGAATAAACAAATTAAGTGAACAACATATCTTTTAAAATTACACTCGTTGAGTTTAGTTTCAAAGTAATTTCATAACATTGTGTAAAAAGAGATATAGAACCTAATATATACATATTTAGGGTTAAGCACAACTTAAAATTAGCAAAAAGCAAATAAATCATTTTATAGATATATTACATGTATAGGGGTTGTAATCATCACTTCATATATTAGACCATAATCAAATAACTTTTTTTTTAATCCTAAACTTATCTATAATGTTTAAATTACGAACTAAACAAAATTAAATCATAAAATTATTGTTTGGTTGATCTATTTGACGGCTTTAACCATAAAGCATATTCTTACAAATAGAAGGTAAACTCCTAAATATCAAAATTGATGCCTACAGAATATTAGAAAGATGGAGGGAACAATCTTAAGAAAGGAATAATCTGCGGAGTATATAATAAAATGATGTGTGTGTCTATATATATATATATATATATATATATATATATATATATAATAAAAGATTTTTAATAGTGTGACAAAAAATAAAGGTAGTTACGAATGGAACAAATGCTCAAAACGACCGATTACGGTAGTCGCAAAATTAGCATGTCTGTACAAATCCATTGCGGAACCAGCGGCACGTTTAGAGTAAATGTTTGCAACGTTAAAACATGTATAGTAATAAATTATTTTACGCTTTTGAGAAATCTTCATGTTTTATCTATAGTGCAGTATTATTTTAATCTTTTGAGACTTCATTGTCGCAGACGTGACAGTAAAATTATACGTCTGGAGCTTGTATCTGAGTGTCAATCTCTAAATAAATAAATAAATAAATAATAATAAAGGTGAAAAGGGTACCAACAATGTCAGATGTTAACGACCTCCTTCTCAACCTAATAATTTAGAGTCAATTACTGGTTAGATTTATTTTAACTGGATTAATTTTTTGTCAATTAAATTTATTTTTAAATTTAACCTTTTTATAGTAACTAATTTAATCTTGAATCTAATTTTAAAGAAAGCTATTCTATATAAATTTAAATAAAATTATTCAAAATGAGATATACTTAAAATAAATAAATTTAAAAACCGAAATAATTGATACAAATATATACATACATAATTAGAAAATAAAAATATTAGGTAGACTTCATGGTATGGGTCCCCAATCATTATTGCTCAATATATTTGAACTCCATTGACTCTCTTCCATGGCTTCCTCTGACTAACGAGCGCAAAGTAGCAATGAATTTTAGCAGCACCCACTCTAGTTCCTTACCATAAATTTAACGAATGCTGCCTTACAGTAAGATTATATGTATGGTATTGGTATGGGTCCCCAAACATCAGCTTCCTTACGGTTTCCTGTTTTCTTTCGTCTCTTCTGTTTGTGACCACTTTGGGTATCCTTACAGTAAGAGAAAGAAAAAGAAAAAAGCTTACCTTTGCAACTCTGCTGAACCATCCGGCAAAAAGTAGAACAGAAATACTATGGGACATATATGCTCGAAAAGTTGAATACGAAAGACAGATAAGGAAAAAAACTCAAATATCAAGAATTAAGATGACCATGGAATTCCTTCATTTTAAATAACGAAAAACTAGATATTGATTTAAAGTTGTTGATTTATAATTTGCTACTTTCTTCTTTTATTCCTAGCAAACAGACATAGCTGTTATTAATTGTTATTGTGCAGTGTTGCTACGGTTGGTCGGACTAATTTACATCAATAATTGGTAAGTAACTAAGTAACTCCCTTACTTCCTTCTTTATTTAATTAGTTTTGTAGATTTTATTTGTGATTAATTAAAAAAAATAAGTGTAAATGGAGACAAAATTATATAAATAGTTTTCAACAGTTGGATGCCAGGTTTTACTCTTTAATCAATTGGATGAAAAACAAGTCTAAATCAGAGGTGGAGACGAATGACATGTTTTACGCTTCGTAAGAACTTGGACGCATAAAGAATATTTAAACAGATCGATAACGCTAGCCATCAAGTAATTTACATTAATAGTAGACTAAACTATATATAGATCATTAATTAATAAGTTAATATAATTAGCAATTTTTTAAACTCCATTGAGACTTCAAGTAAATATTTTGATTGTTATTCTAGTAGTTTTCATAGGTTAAACTAATTTTCATTGTAGTTTTGCACTTTATTTTCATTTATATTTCTATTCATTTGTATAATTATATTTCTAACACTAATATTCTTTTTTTTTTACTTCATTTTTTTTGCGGGCACTTAAGTATTATAACAAAATATTACAATCTACATTTGTAGTTATTCCAAAACAACATCAGGTGTCTCTCTAATTTCTTTCATTAGCTTATTGTTTATTTGTATCTTTTTTTTTGTGTATGTCTAAACGTGTCGGTTATGAGAAACGTAAGAAAAGGAGAAGAGTTGAAGAATTTATTTATTCTCAAAAAGGTGCACTTGATAAATTTATTAATAGTAGCAAACAAGATACTTCTAAAAACATACGTGAAAATATTGCAAATGAACAACCTCTCGGCGATATGAATATTAGTAATATTTTGGAGCATAATGAAGAAGATGAAGGATTTGAGGATAAAAATGAATGTGTTGATGGAATTGGTTCACGTGTAGATGCCGATATATATGATCCTATAAATTGGAAAAATATTAGTAATAACTTGATAAATTTGATAGTTGAGAATGGAACTATTAGATATAATAATTAAGAATTTCCTAAAGATGATAAATCTAGACATTTTTTCCACAATACATTACACTAGAAAATTAAGAAATGAAGAAATACATGACCGAACATGGTTAGTTTACTCAATAAAATTAGATACAGTATTTTGCTTTTGTTGTAAACTGTTTTCAAAGTCAAGTTTTAATTTTCAATTAGTAAATGATGGTTGGAAAGAATGGAAAAATATTGGTGCTGGACTCAATTCACACGAAACAAGTAGTGAACACGTCGCTAATATGTCTTGTTGGATAGATGTGAATATAAGATTACGAAATGAAAAAATAGTTGATGACAAATTATAAGACATTTAAAGAAAGAAAAGGAGCACTAGAGGAATGTGTTATTGAGAATTATTGGTGTAATGAAAACTCTTGCAAAAAATAACTTGGCACTTAGAGGGACAAATGAAAAAATTTATAAAGATAGCAATGGAAATTTTTTGAGTCTTGTTGAAATGATTGCCGAATTTGATCTAATAATGCAAGAATATTTTAGATGTATTCAGGCAAGTGAAATATATGATCATTATTTTAGTCATAGGATACAAAATGAATTAATTAATTTGTTGGCCAATGAAATAAAATGCACAATTGTTAGGCAAGTCAAAGCATCAAAGTATTTTTCTATCATACTTGATTGTACTCTTGATTTAAGTCATCAAGAACAGATGTCCCTTGTATTAAGATGTGTAAATATTTCATCTCTTTTAGTAAAAATAGAAGAATACTTTATATATTTTTTAAATGTAAATGATACATCCGATCAGGGATTTTTTTATGAACTTAAAAGTGCATTAAATAATCTTAGTCTTGATATTAGTGATGTGAGAGGAAAATGATATGATAATGGGTCTAATATTAAAGGGAAACATCACGGCATGCAAAAAAGGTTATTAGATATAAATCCTAGAGTTTTTTATATATCATGTGGTTGTCATAGTCTTAATTTGTTGCTTTCTGATATGGCTAGTTGTTATTCTAAAGCTATTACAGTTTTTGGAGTGCTTCAACGAATTTATTCAATATTTTTGTCTTCTAGAGCTAAAAGAACATGTCCCTTCTTTAATAGTAAAATCATTATCACAAACTCGTTGGGAAAGTCATATTAAAAGTGTTAAAGCAATCAAATTTCAAGTTTCACAAGTAAGAGATGCTTCACTTGAGTTAGCAGAAAGTAGTGATGATCCTAAAATAAAAAGTGAAGCTTATTGTTTGGCTATATACGAACTTGCAAATTTTGAATTTTTAGAAGGCTTGATAATTTGATATGATTTATTATTTGTTGTTAATGCATTTAGTAAGACCTTACAAGCTAAAGATATGCATATTGATATTGTTATAAAACATTTAACATGCCTTATTACATTTTTGAAAAATTATAGAGAAAATGGATTTACTACATCACTGATTTTAGTTAAAGAATTAGCTTTTGAGATGGATATAGAACCAATATTTCGTGAAAGAAGAGTAATTCGTGGAAAGAAGCACTTTGATGAAAACAATACCAACGATGTATCACAATCTTCCGAAGAATCACTTAAAATTAATTATTTTTATTATATGGTTGATCAAGCCATTTCTTCTTTTAAAAGTAGCTTTGAACAATTTAAAATATATGAGGAAGTTTTTTGTTTTATATATGATCTAAATAAGTTGAAATCATTAGATGATGAGAGTTTGAAAATAAAATGTCTTAATCTTGATAACTTTTTGAAACATGATATAATTTCAGACCTTGATGGTTTAGATTTATATTTTAAACTAATAGTTTTTAAAGATGAAGCAAAAGACCTATTAGACATTATTAATTTTATACAAAAATTAAACTCTTTTCCAAATGCCTTGGTTGTATATGGAATACTATTAACTATTCCTGTCACAGTTACATCGACAGAGAGAAGTTTTGCTAAGTTAAAATTAATAAAATCTTTTTTACGATCAACTATGTCTTAAGAAAGACTAAATGGTTAAGCCGTTATATCAATTGCAAAAAAATTGGTATCAAAACTTGATTTGTATTACCTAATCAACGAATTTACATCTCAAAAGATAAGAAAAAATAAATTTAAGTAATCTTTTATTACATAAATTTATTTTTATTGTATGTGAGGGGCCTCATTTAAACTATACGCCTAGGGCCCCAAAAAATGTAAGGCCGGCCCTGTATGGAGGGAGGGATGGCCAAAGGAAGAAAATTTGTAACAGAGACAAAGAACGTGAGAATGAGAGGCTGTCACCTTTAAGGTACATTAATAATAATAATAATAATAATAAATGGTACTGATTGAAAATTGAAGAGAGGATTGGCTTTCTTTAAGGTACAGCCTCAAAATCATTATCTTCATCCATCACCGGTCTCCATCAAGTTTGTCTCCATCTCTTTAAACTAGGTTCCACTGTCAATTAATGTTCAAGCATCTTTTAGTTTCAGCTTACTTGAGCTTCCGTAGAAGGCTTTTTCATGCAAAACAAAATCACAAGAAAGACCATATGTATACACAATAACATCCGAATTCGGGTACGTAGCCAAAAGGTTATATATATATATGTATATATATAGATATATATATAAAGACTGAAGATTTAGCTAGTGATACAACAAGTGAGGAACATTTTTGGATCATTTGGGTGATCATCTACTTTCACTCGGAAGGGGAGTAGTCCAGTATTCCATGTTTCCCGCTCAATTCCTGCTTATAGACATTGCTGGGCAGAGTGAGATTTCCATTATCATGGTCTGACAAGGTTCAAATATATTGTTTGATTTGCATCACAAAGTCTGGCTGGATGACCACAAATTTTAGACGGAGAAATAAAGAAGAGCATCTAACTAACTTGGATATATGAAAAAGACAGCTTACTCGTACCTGCATCGAATTTTCTATGATTTTGTCGATATTGAAATTTCCCGACTGCTTCGTCGTTGACACACTGAAGCGACGCCTGCAGAACAGACGACTTGAGATTGGTAATAAGTACTATCATCATCATTGTCCACAGAAATGTGGGGCACTAGTGGTGTAAACAAATGCCATTATGGAGAGCTTCCAAGAAAAAAGGGACAAAGGCTTTGGAAAATTCAACCGACGATGAAAGTAGAAAAAGACGGACAGCACACCATGTCTAAATGACAGTCCATCCAGAGAAATTGCTTCCGTATCAGCTTTTGCTTATATAAATAGAAAATACTCTGCTCTTTAGTCTTTCCAACCAACTGAAAAAAAAAAGAAAAAAAAAAAAGAAAGAGGCAATCGAGAAATGTTACGATTTTTATTGATGATGTGGTGGGTACTGATGGCAGGAGGATGGATGGCAGAAGCTTTACCCATGGCAAAGAAAGGCTGTCCGGAAAAGTGTGGAAATGTTACCATTCCGTATCCATTTGGAATCGGTAAAGGATGCTATTATACCGACTGGTATGCTATTACGTGTAACACGACACTCGAACCTTCCAAACCGTTTCTGGCCAACTTCAGCCTAGAGGTGCTCGGTATATCAGTGTACACCCAACAGGTAACGGTCAATGCTCCTATGGATTTCAACTGTAGCGGAGAACATACAACTTGGACGAGCATCGACCTGAGTACTAGCCCATTCAAATTCTCAAGTATAGACAACGTTTTCGTTCCGGTTGGCTGTAAAGGTAGTTCCCTCTCATATGATCAGGGTAGACATACGGCTAGCTGTGCATCCGTTTGTTACCCGACTTACTTTGACTACGGCCTAGATTCGTATACCGATTGTGATGATTTAATTTTCAGTACAATTAGCAAGCTCAACTTCAATTATGGCATTCGTAGATGCCAGAAAATGTTCAACGATTCAACTTCAGCTGAGGAGGCACTTTGCCAGACGCAGCTTCCGTACTCGCTCAATTTGTACAGTGTGAACTTCACTCAATCGAATGCTACTTGTAGGTATGTCTTCTTGATAAAAGGAGACGCCCTTCGAAATAGCTCCAACGTTAACATGACAGCTTTCACGCATGTGGGACACTATATACCAGTGGTGCTGCTCTGGAGCTTTCAGTACTTCACAGATGCATCACCATCGTTTGCTCCTACAATTAATGGATGTTATTTAGATCCACAATCAGTTATTGGGAATTACGTCTGTCAATGTCCATCCGGAACTGGAGGAAACCCTTATCTTCGTGATGGATGCCAACGTGAGATTACCAATCAGATTCATATGATCCCACCTTATCAAACCACATCAATTACAAACCTTTTTTTTTTTTTTAAATAATACAGATTGTTTTCCCATTTATGAAAACGAAACTAATTAATCACTTGATATTTATTCTCGATGCAGCGGTGAAAGAGTGTGCAAGTTGTGATTATTGTTTACTGGACCTGAATTACATGGATGAACCTAGTTATCAGTGTCCAATTCCTCGCTATGAACCCAAGCACAAGCATTCGAAAATTGCAACGGTTATAGGTAATTATTCATACTCATACTATGTGCAAGTAAATAGTAATACATACTCTGATTACTCCACACTTGCAAGGCCGGGTAAGATATAAATCTCTTTTTCTTACTTTTCTCTTTCTCCAAGTACAACTATAAATTAATTTATTTTAGATTAGGCATCCAACAATATATATATAACAAAATTTTTGTCACTGTTTTTTTTTTTTTCTATAATTATACGCAAAATATTGTCATACTTTGAAGGCGTATATATATATATATAATACCCATACGCAAAATATTGTTTGAAGGCGTATAACAAAATTTTCTCTTTCTCTTTTTTTTTTTCTATTATGTTTTTTATGGGTTTGGGTTCTGAAAGTACCGGTCGTCTGTGAGACTTGTTGCATCAGTCCGATCCATATCCGCCTCCTATCTTATTTATAATATATATATATCTGTCTTAATTTTTGTATACATATTATTTAGAATAATTTTAAATCTATATGTACATCATTTATTAAAAAAGAATACAATCTAGAATACATATACAATTAAGAAAAAATAAGAATAAAAAAAACAAAATGTACGCTTTATTTTTTTAAATAATTTTATTTTTAACACAATAAATTAATAATATATTAACTTCCTTTTTCCTGTCTGGCCTATAATAACAAAGTTAAATTAATAACTCATTCAAAGACTTGTAGTAAAAGATTAGCAAAGATTTACGTGTGATCATGGTTGCAACAATAAATAAGCTTTCCTTCGGTTGACGCGTTCTCTACTCGTCAGTGAAGCACCGGGACGGAAAACGAAGGAGGAAAAATTAAGGAAATGGAGATGTAAGAAAATAATAAAAATTATATATACATATATTTTTTAAGAATAAACTAAATTTATTAAAATTAAGAGAAAATAATAATAAAATCTTAAAACTACTACCAATCTTAATTATTTTAAACTATTAATAATTTAAAAAAATATTTAAATACTTTTAATATCAACTCAAAATACCAAAATATTTAAAAAAATATCGCTCTGCAACTTGTGTCTTGATCAAATAAAGTTGCATTAATTATTAAAAAATTATAATCCTACGGCAATTTTCTCTCTCATCAAAGTATAGAGACTCCAGCAATCAAAATTGAAAGATAAAGCCTATTAATGATAATGACCACAAGAGACTCAAACTTTGCCAAATATTTCTCTGATAGCCGCCGGTCTAATGTTTTCGATGCCGGTTCCCATCCCCGAATGTTTCCGAGACGCGAAACATGGGCACAGCAACGTTTCCGTGCATCACAACTACTCATGATATCATAAAAGACGCCTTGAGAATTTACCTTCATCGTATGTTCTCACAATATACGACGTCTATGAACTAGAAATTCAACAACTATCAATTTAATATTCAACACCCGATAACATTGAATATAAATCCCAGTCTTTCTTACTTATTAAAAAAAAACCTTAAAACTTTAATTTTACATGCACGTCCACTCGCACCCAAAAGCGAGATCAGCAACACTGAACATCCACTCTCAAGATAATTAATTAATTGCATGGAGTAGTTAATTTCACCGAGCAAAAAACATCTCATCGTGCCTGAAATGGAGTTGTTTCGACACCTTTCCATTCAAAACGTAGAAAGAAAAAAAAACAAATCCCAAGGTGGAAAACAATGTTCCCTCTGGAGTATATAATTTATCAAGTATTTCGTTGAACTTTGTAGCTGTGCCGATCGGAGAATCATGATATGCATCAAGGTCGTAAATCAGCTCCTCTTCCGCACACATACGTGTAATAACACAGAAGTTTTGGTACTTTACAATATTTTTCATTATAATCAATGAATATGAGCCGATGAGGTGATGAATCCAAACATTTTACGCTGAAAAATATATCACGTCCTATTAGTTTTTAGTTTACGATAATTTTTAGATTATATTCATCCGTTTATGAAAATAAATACATTCCTTTTTCAGTTGATGAATATAAGAGCTTGACCTAATAAATAGTGAAAAACTGCTGATTATGATCCCCCAAAGTCATTAATATGATCCCTTCACTTGTAAGGTACTGTGTCCCTCCCGTAGGACTGCTTATACCACCAGTAAGACATTTCATACGACTTTCTGTATGATACCCTCCAGTTGTAGGGCATCATTCTCCGATTGCTGAAAATAATTTGTCCTCAAATTTGCTAAGTTAAATATAGTATGCCTTGATTCTGAAGGAAACTGTCAAGATTCAACACACCTTTGAATATCTTCCGATGCTTCCTTACATTCATCCCGTAAGCCTGTGGATTTTTCTTGAAAACTCCTTATATCATTTTGAGCTATATCCATATTAAGCTTTGCTTGAGAATAATTTGCTTGTCTTCAAATCACTTGGATACTCAATCCCCTTCAAAGATGATATCTTTAGCGGTAGTTTGTGGTTTATTTGTAATGCTCTCTTCTTGTTGAACTTCATCTTATAATGGTTTTGGAGTTATTTTCACCTCATATTTAGATTGTATCACAATCTATGGATGAAAATACTTCTTTCTTCAATAGTTTCTTTAAACTCCTGCTCTTTCAAGATCAAGTCCTCTACTTTTCGGTGTTATATATATATATATATATATATATATATATATATATATATATATATGTTTTACATAATAATTATGCTGTTCCAGAGAAAAAAACTGATAAACATTTTGGCTTAATTTTTTTTTTTGGCATCCCTAATTAAAAAAAATATTCAGTTTAAACCATCAGTATAACCTAATTTAGATCGATTAAAAAGAGATAGAAGGACGAAGATAGTGTGCATGTTGGTTCAGTGCAGTGCTGAAAGTAGTAATTTTTCTTTCTTAAATACTACTATCTTATATCGTCAGTACACCTTACAAGATCCACTCAGGTCCACCGTATAATTTGAGTTAAAGGTTAGACTAAACATCATCATTCTTCAATAATTCATTCTGAAGTGAAATCCAACATGGTCAACATTCATCAACCATCTTATACTGTTCTTAATTATGGTTCTAAAAGTGTATTACGATTCCCTCTACAGGGCTTAGCGTAGGCATCGGATCTACACTAATGCTTGTCGGATGCTATTGGGCTTATCAATTCATCAAGAGACACATAGAATCTAGACAGAGATCTTTGAATTTCAAACGCAATGGTGGGATGCTATTGCAACAACAGATGTCATCAAATAAAGGTGTTGTTGAAAAGACAAAAGTATTCACATCTAACGAGTTAGACAAAGCCACCGACCACTTCAATAAAAACCGAATTCTCGGTCAAGGAGGCCAAGGTACGGTCTACAAAGGCATGCTCTTGGACGGAAGTATTGTGGCAATAAAGAAGTCAAAAAAGGTTGATGACAATCAAGTGGAGCAATTCATAAACGAGGTTGTTATTCTGTCTCAAATAAACCACAGAAACATAGTCAAGCTATTAGGATGTTGTCTTGAAACCGAAGTTCCTATATTGGTTTACGAGTTCATCCCAAATGGAACTCTTTCTCAGTATCTATATGATGCAACTGAAGAGTTTCCTATCACATGGGAAATGCGCCTGCAAATTGCTGCAGATGTGGCAGGATCACTTGCTTACCTACATTCAGCGTCTTCAATACCCATATACCACCGGGACATCAAGTCCTCCAACATACTCTTGGATGGAAAGTATAAAGCCAAAGTGGCTGATTTTGGGACATCAAGAACTATCGACATCGATAAGACTCACCTAACCACGTGTGTTCAGGGAACATTTGGCTATGTTGATCCGCAATACTTCCAATCAAACCAACTAACTGAGAAAAGTGATGTCTACAGCTTTGGGGTGGTTCTCGTTGAGCTTTTAACAGGGCAGAAGCCGATATCTTTCTCTAGAACAGCAGAAGAAAGAAGCCTTGTCACATACTTTCTGTCATCTATTGAAAGGTGCTCTCTATTTGATATTCTGAACAGTAGTGTTTTAAAGGAAGGGAGAAGGGAGGAAATAGAGGCTGTTGCTAACCTTACTAAGAGGTGCCTGAACTTGGAGGGAAAGCAAAGACCTACAATGAAGGAAGTTGCTATTATATTAGAGGGTATCAAATCAGCTCACTTGTCTTCTTCAATGCCACCAAACTTGCCAGAGAACGAGACCTTGGAAACAGAAATTAGTGATATACATGATGCCCCTTTCACTTCAAGCTCTTTTTCTTTAGATGCTGCAGGGCCTTCCTCCCCCATTGATCACGAACCTCTATTGTTTAACACCATATGATACTAGCTTCCCCTTCTATAGTTGTTATTTCGTGGGTTGCCTATGTTGGGTTGTTACTTGTTTAAGTATTAGTTTATATTTTCACTTAGCTGGGCTAATAAAAAATGTAACTTTTCTGGTAATTAATAAAGTAGTTTTATACGAACTTTTTCATAAAGTGAAATGTGCGCACCCAACTCAACCCATCATCAAGCTATCTACACCCCCTCCCTCCATCTAGAATATTTTGAGACTACATTGGGAGTGAAGCATCTACTAGCCATAACAAAGCTAATACCCGTGAGAAGATTATCACCACGTAACTTTTCCAAACACTCTCAAATTCCTTTCATACCAAATGGTCCCTACAAATATGACAAAAAACACACATAACAAGGCCTTTGTTTCCTTCGGTTGTCTAGCAACATGTAATAATCACTAGCAGCTTTTCAAATTATAGTTTGATATATGTGTTATATAGATATGAGGCCAGGCAGTCGTTGGATCTTATCAATGAAACTTTTTAGGTTTTATTAATGGGCATAAGATGTTAGAATATCTTGTAACGCCATGTGTGATGCCCCAATATTGTCTGTATTTTCCAGGCAGTCGGTTTTCTGCTCTTGAAAAAAATTTAAAGAAGTTTTCCAAGCATAAAAACCAAGACAGGAGTCACGAGATAGAGATAGAGAGCATAATTCTTTGTTCTATTTTCATCAACGCATGTATAATATTAGTTCATGTCTATACATAACATATGATCATATGTGTATATATATCAAATACATTGAAAACTAATACCAGAAAAATACCTTTGATCTTGCTCCTCCACTTCTTGCCTGAGACCTCACACATAATAGTCCGTCGGATTTTGAGTTCAGAAGACGTGGCACTACCTCATTAGGACACATCATCTCAACGAGGCTTTCTCGTTAGATGAGATGAGATGGGGCCATGATTAAGAAATGAGCTAAATGTCACGCACAATATATATATATAGAGTGATAATATAATAACATTATGAAATTATGAGATGATAGCATTCCCAATTTTGAGGTGGATGATGGCAAAACAATTAACCTACGTATTTATATTATTGTGTCCGGGAGACCGGGGCATCTTTTCATAAACGTGTAAGTGTGTGCTGAATGTAATGATACGAACTTCATTCCCCTCTTATTTAAATATATAAATATAATCTTATCAATGAACCGATCCTCAATATGAGGCTTTGTTATATAGACACCTACATTCCATCAGATTATTTGAAAAGGTTTGATTAATAGTCACTAGGAGCAAGGCTCTTCAATTTGTTATCCCATGATTAAATTCCATCCCTTCTGTTAAATATTGATTGAATCTTAGTCCACCCTTCCTTACTATATGATTGATTCTTAACTGCAACCCTGAGTAAAATCAAACGTCTAATTAATCAATTATTAAAAACTTGAACATGATCAATAATTTAAAATAATAATCAAGCATTCCCTCTCCTTGTTGCTGATAACCACAGCCCTCTGCTGTTCCCATGAACCACCACTGTCTATAACCATGAAGTACCATCCTCTGCCAACAGCCTCCACCACAACACAAATTACCATTAGTTATTGGAAAGTTCCAAGAAAAGTGAAAATCAGAGGAAAAAATAGTTTCAAGGAAAATGATAATTAATTTTTCATAATCATCTCAAGTCTTAAGCCAATATTTATTGTAATTACCTACACTAATTATTCTTAATTAAATTGTTGTAAACGCATCCAGTAATTACTCATTCCTCTATGCCATCAATGATATAATCCAAAATTTAATTTCTTTAGTCATAAGTTCAGTTTGCGCCTAAATATTATGTTGCAAATGAAAATTGTTATTTTATTGAAATCATTACGGTTGATATACTTTTGATCAAGAAGATTTTGGATAAATTTGATTATTTGCATAAAAAATACATTAGGTAATTTGTCAAATCATTATTATTGTTATTATTTCTATTTTTTTTTCTTGAGGGAAAATGAATGAAGTTATTTTTAGTCAAAGTACCTGCATAAGGGTCCCATTTCCTATGTCATTTAGCTGCGTGATGCAGGGCGTAATTACTTCCAATCCTCCGAAGAGTCTAATTACAAGCTGGTATGTACGTACCACCATGCAGGCACTAAATTTCAATGTGATAATATTAAATAAACTATTACTCAAATAGTACATTGGTAAATTATTATATTATATGTGATAATTACTTGTGTTGAGAAATAACATTGTTCCTCTAATTCCATCATCCATCACATGTATAACAAGTTAACAACTAGGAAGTATCAACCAATTATCAGAATCATTTTGATCATTACTCTATATTTGTACATAAAATAAAATAAAATAAAATAATTTATGCATTAGCGAAATCATTAACCTTACGAATATCCGTTAAAATTTTCTAACATCTTCCTTAGCAAATAAGATATATTTTCAACAAACCAAAAACAAAGATAAAAAGGCAAACATCCAACTTCAAGTCTGCAACTATAGAAAGATATAAACCAACCAAGAAGATAAAAATAGTTTCCAAAAAGTCTTCGATTACATCCACATATTGGAAGAAGCTCTAAATAGAAGAGCATAGTAAAGTCTATTATCACCCACAAAATCCAACAAACAATAGCTGTGTCGAGCAACAACTTAACAAAAGTAGAAGATCCAAGGGATTCTCCAATAATGTCTATAATTTATGCATAAGTTATAAATTTATAAGTTACAACCTACAAGTTGTCATGATAAAAATATCAAAATGACCTGCAAGGCACCAACACACCACCTAGAAAATATTATAACTTCCAAAAAAATTCTACAACATACAACAAGATAGTAAAAACTAACAAGGCAACAAAACAAGAGCAACAAACCTGTAATATGCCACTTGTAAGTTGTAACACAACACTAATAGCAATAATAAAACAATGCTAGTAAGCACTAGTTGCCATCAACATAAAGATTATCCAAATATAGTAAATTGCAACATAAGGAACAAATGACATAGTTAGATAAAAATTGAATTCTATGCTTACTAAAAATTAATGCAAATGAAAAAAGTATAGTGCACTCAACAACATGCCCCTATAATTCATATGAGGAGTTATATAGTAATGACACAAAGTTATATATATGATTCTACCTTTTGTGATGAAATTAAAATGACTATGCATTTGTCTTCCCAAAACAACTCCAACTCTAATTGGTATCATATACTACTCTTGTCTCTTATATAACAATATAAATCACAAAAAGAAAGTCAAAGAAAAATATTCACAAAAGCTACCTTTTTTAGAAAATGTTATGTTAATTTATGAGGTATGATTAGTTAAAAAAAATGTTTTGGAAAACTTTGTGGTTGCAAAAAAATTGGATTCATTTAGTTATCCATCGACAACTACTTTTAGCAATTGATCCACTACTAATAAGTAATAATTATCCATGTTTACAAGAAAATGCATATGAAATGTTGCCACTATTTTTTAAGCTCCTCAATCCATTTCATCATTGTTACTGCTTAATTTTGATGACTTCATAGTAGTATGTTTTTCTTCTTCTTCTTCTTCTTCTTCTTCTTCTTCTTCTTCTTCTTCTTATTATTATTATTATTATTATTATTATTATTATTATTATTATTATTATTATTATTATTATTATTATTATTATTATTATTATTATTATTATTATTATTATTCCTCTTCTTCTTCTTCTTCTTCTTCTTCTTCTTCTTCTTCTTCTTCTTCTTCTTCTGTAACTACCAAAAAAACGTATTATCTTTAAGATTCATTGATTTAAAAAACTATCAAATCAAAAAATAAAAATTTATAACAACTAATGTTATTGCCATCATTTCTATATAACCAATTACAGGTAGTTGCGAGAGCATAAAATATTTGACAATAATGAACTCCTCCACTTATTTAAAATTTTACCATCCATGCTAAAAGTTGGATAAGATGCAACAGTAGTAATCAGAATGGTAATGATATATTTAACTATAGAAGAAATAATTGGAGAACTCTTAGAATTAATTTTCCAAACTATGAACACATCAAGTCAAATTTTACGATATCCCCGTTCACGTTTGATATACACCTCAATTTTCCTTTTACATCTTTTACCTCTATCTCTAACAGATATAGAAGCATCAAAATCCTACATAATAAACAAAGGAAAAAAATACTAATTAGACTTGATGTAAAAAAAATAGTAATAACAAAAATAAACATGTAATGAAGATACAAAAAATTATTTTTTAGGTATAAAATATATAATACAATTATTATTTACCTCAATTTCATCATTTTCTCTTCTCAATTCTTTATTAATAGATGTCCCTCGATCAAATAAATTCAGAGCATTAGGATAATAATATTCATAGTGTTTGCATAACTCAACAAATTCAGCATATGTATCATCAGCTAACCTTATACCCTTGTCATTACCATGCATTTTGACTAAGACAAACTTTACAAAGTTATAATTATAACGTGGATCTAAAATTACAACAAAAGCAAGAATGATACTATAGTGAGACCAATACTTTTTAAATTTTTGAATCATTTTTTATCCCATTATGTTGATATCATCACACACCACTGCCTTCTCTAATTGTATTTGAATCCTCTAAACATTAATAAAATATAAACAAAGAGTAGGATATTCAAATCTAGAAAATAAAAATATAGTTTCATGTAAAGTTTCTAACAACTCATAAATCTTTTCTGCCTTACTCCACTCATTTATTAAAATTTAAGTTTTCAATTAGCTTCAAGATTACCAAATAAATCCAAAACACATTAATGATCCAATACTCTACAAAGTATAATATATGTAGAATTCCATCTTATAGCAACATCTAGCCATATATAACTTAATAAAAATTGATAAATTCAATTTTACAGCATAATCATAAAACTAGTTTATCTTACCTTCTAAACCATCTATAATTTCACATTCTATTTGATTTTGATCACACATCCTTTAATATTTTTCAACCCTCCCCTTACTATAAAATTAAGGATATGAGTTAAACATCTTATGTGGAAGTATTTTCCATCACATACCAAGCTTTGAAATAATGTGGGTTTCAAGTGACTAATAATGTTGTCCATATTAGATGCACAATTCACTATCATAGTGAATACCTTCTTCTCAGTACTCTGCTATTTAAGCAATAATTACAACAAGTTATAGATTTCAAGACTGGTGTAGGAAGGAGGACAAAAGCATAAACTCAAAACTTTGCAATTCAACTTCCAATCATCATCCACAAAATGAGTTGTTAGAGTAACATACCCACGATAAGTTTAAGCTATCCATATATTATAAGTTAAAAAAACCTTACTAGATATTGCACCAATGGTGTGTTTGAGTTTACTTTTCAAATGAGCATGTTTTTCTAGGAAAATTTTATTAATAGTATTTCTAGACAAGAGTTTGACAAGGTGATTAAGATATTAATGAATTTTCTTTGACTCCTAAATGTTTAACATATAAGAATGAATACCCATGCCTTAAAATCACCTCACCCAACATCTCACAATAAAAATTTGGATCAAATAGAATCTCACTAGATTTAGATGTTAAGGTATTTAGTGGAGTCATTTTTTTGTATTCTTCACAAGCTTGTAGGTATCTTAATGCATTAAAAGTATCATATCTAGCTTCACACCTATACTTTACCTTTTTATAGTACTTACATATAACTTCATATATTCCCTCTTCATCTTTAAATCGATAAAAGTTCTCCCAGATCTTTGAGTATCTCTTTCGTTTGTCGAGACTTTTTGTAAGTGGCAATTTAGCATCATCATCTTTTGTAATACCCTAAAACTTTAAATTCCTAAAATTGATTTATCAAAATTTTAATTTAATTTAATTTCTAAATTTTTTTTTATTTAATTATTTTAAATTAATTAGAGGTACAAAATTTATTATTACTAGTTAAAAAATTTACTCTAAAAATCTAACCTAAATCCTACACCTAATATTTTTCTTTTATCTCTTTTTTTCCTTCCTTTCTTTTCATTTTTCTTCTGTTTCATTTTCTCTCCTTTATTTTTTTCTCTTATCCTTTTCCCTGGGTTGCACCGTCTCAGCCTAGTCCCTCTTTTCTTTTCCTTTCTTCCCCACCCCTAAGAGAGTCGAGCCTTCCCCTCCCCCTCCCCCTCCCCAGTTTTTTCTTTCTCCTTTTCTCTTTTCTTTTCTTTCTTTCCCTTTTCTCCCTTTCTTCCCCACCCGTCTTCTTCCTTACATCACCCTCCCCCTCAATTTATGCAGCAACCACCAGCAACCTGCACACCACCCGTCTCCTCATCTTTCCACTCTTTGCCATATAGTGTCATGCATACTAGCATGCACCCTGCCCTTGTCCCTACACCTTACACCCTATCCCCTACACCTCTACCCTACACTGTTTACATCCACCTCCCTATGGATTCATGCATGTCGAATCTTTTTACCTCTCCTATTATCTTCCCCTCTCCCTTAACCTCTCCCCATCTATACATACCCCCTAAGCCTCTCCTTTATCCCATCTGCAAGCCTACTATAGACCCTTTTTTTATTCCTTCCTCTATCCATGCTAGATCTAGTGCCGCCGTTGGTGCCCTGCCAACCCCTTTGCCACCTCCCATCTCTGGCTACACCCTACCCTCGTATGCAGAGTCACTTATTTCCCCTTTCCCTTCTTTTGAGCCTATAATCGTTGCTGGCTATCTTCCCACTCCCATAACCATTAACACTTTCTCCTCCTTCCTTACCACCATCATGCTAGAGCCACCCTATACATGGGCACTAGACAGTGCAACCACCCCAGAAAGCCCTCATTTCTCCTCCCTTCTTCTTTCTCCCTCTCGATCGTGTGCTACCCTACCAACCACTAGCTCCACCACCACCAACTCCAGTCAATCCTAGTGACACTACCGCCTCGATCCTAAACTACAAGCCTCACCTATTCCTCCAAATCAACCATCATCGCACCGCCATCATAACTACCTTCCTATGTCGCCAACACCATTTTGTTCCCTCTTTGGTAATATTTTGATGATAGTAGAAGAGGAGGCATTAGTCGTGCATATTTAAAGATCAAAGCCACTTCAGTAAAGATACAGTCATAGATAGGGTTATAATATCTTTTAATATATATCATTGATGTGTGTTATGTGATGGCATGCTTTAAATGATAAACAACTCTAGTGTTTTATCTGTAGTTTTAGCTTGACATTAGCTAAAGATGAAAAAGTTTTTTAGTCATGTCTATATTGATTTCAAGTGTTTATGCATATCCATATCCATGTTTATGATATTTCATGTATGCAAAGTTAGAGAGTCTTCTTGTTGAATGTCATATGAATTAGGTAAGTTTTTGAGACCTAAGGGTATTTTGGTTATTATTGTAAAAAAGTGGCATGTAGGGTACTTCAGGTTGTTAATTGGCATAAAATAGGTTGGAGATACTACATGAAATAACTATGGCAGAAATGAAGAGGCTAATGGTAAATATAATGTGGGGAGAAAAACCATAAATAGGATAAGTAAAGCCTAAGGGGAGTTATGATAGTATGTAAGTAGAGTGGGGATTTGGTACTAGGGAGTGGATATAGAGTTAATGATGAAATTTAGTGTATTCATGAACATTTAGGAAGTTATTTGATAACTAGGGGAAGAGATATAACCAAAAGATGAAATTAGGGTTTAGGAGGCTGAGGCACGTAACGCTAGGGGTAGGCTATTATTACATGTACTAGATGGGGTAACTGGACTACTGCCCTAGAACATGATATTAACCATAAAATTTTCAGAATGTGTACCAAAGTTATTGTCATGTGGGGTAAAGGGAAGTAGTTACAACTAAATTGAGGAATTAGGGTTTTAGAAGGATCTCAAATAGGAAGGGTATTATTACATGTGCAAAATTTGGGAGTTAGGCCACAATTTTTTAGTTAACTTTTTACCATAGCATTCTATGCATGTGTCTGGAATTTATCATAGTTATACCTTGATTACCAATCCACCAGTAAGAATAATGGCCAGGAGCATCTTGCTCTAAGGTTGTACTCTAATTACGATCTACCAATAATAATAGTGGCTAAGAGTGTCCTACCTTGGAAGTTGTACTTGATTACTGTTCCAACGATTGAGAATAGTGGGGTCCCAAAACTTAACTCGAATAAAATTATGAAATAATCATCATTACACTAATATCATATGTTTAAAGAATATTAAATAAATCGGTATGATCAACTTATGCATGTGTCATCTCTTATCCTGGTGTTATTAATTTATGTGACCTTCTTGACTGTATTGTTACCTTACTTAGCACGTAGCATACTGATCGCCCTTATCAAAGGTGCTACTCATTTTCACAAGCAGAAAACCCTTCTGAGTTTATCCAAGTAAATTAATACTTATTAGATGACTTCACTACATATAATGCTCTTATTAGGGCAAAATGATGTTGTTATGACTAGGGCTAGGTGAAATTCCCCAAAACCCTAATTTAGGGAATCATGGCCAAATAAGAAATTATTAGGAAGATTAATTAAATCAAATATTTTCTTTTTATTATTATGGAGTTAATTAAGGTAAATCTAGGAGAAATTATAAATAATTTTAAATAGGAAAAATTTGAGTATTTTGCTAATTAAAAATAGAATTTAAGGAAATTCTTTCAAAATCCCTAAATTAGCCTAAAAAGAGAATTTAATTATTATTTTAATAATTATATTTTATTAAATATCCCAAATTACCCAAAATATATTTGATTAAGCTAATCCACCTTTTTCCTTCTTCTTTTTCTTTTCTCCTTTTCCCCCCTCTTTTTCCTTTTCTTTCATTTCCTTCTCTTCCTTTTTCTCTCTTCTTCCCCCGACCTGGGCCAGCCAACTTCTCCCCCTGTGCAGCCCAGCCTCCTTGAGTCATTCCTTCCCTCTCCCGGCCGATTCGAACTTCCCTTTTCCTTCTTCCCTTTTTTCCCTGGACCACCGATCTAACCCGCCCCACATCATCTTCTACCTCCTACGCCTGCAATTCCCCTGATCGGCGCCACATTTTTTGCCTCTAATCATGCCGTTTGACTCGCCGTTCTCCTCTTCTCTTCCCTATCGTCTTCTCTATCACTTCATCTCAATCGGCCATTCCCTCCCCTGCTCGTGTCATCCCTTTTTCTCGTTAAATTATGGCCTACGAAAGTAGGCCTGCGCCGGCCTACACTCACCGGTCGAAGCACCATACCCCTTGCCCCTTACTCTCCCACTCTCCTTTGTCGTTTTCCCCTTCCAATTAACCTATAAATAGCCCCGAAGGCTGCCATTATTGGGTTTTGATTTTCGGCAGCCTAGAAACTCAACCGTGCGCCACCGCCTGTTCAGCCCTTTATTTCTCCGCCATCGGCTGTCTTCACTGCCCACTCTGGCCACCAAAATTCTCCCTGCACCACCCTCTACACAACCGAGCCACCTTCCTTCCTTACCCTTCCCTACACGAGCCACCCCGGCCGTGCGAAATCACCTTTCCGAACAGCCCCATTCGACCCTGTGCCATCCCTCGTGTCACCGGCCACTGCCTGTAGCGCCGCCTCTACCCCCCAAAACAACCAGGAAACCTTGCCCTACCTCCCGACACCTCTACTTCCCTCTCCCCTAGCCTCCACATTCATCTCTCCACCACCTTCCTTCCTCCACCACCTCCGCACCATCGCCGGCTCCACCACCCAGCCTAGGTGGTCTCCCAACTCCTTAACCCCTAAAATCTGTATATAAGAGTGTTAATGATTTTAATATTAATAATAATATTATTAACTATTATTATTAGTGTTGTTTTTGTTGTTGTTGTTGTTGTTACTACTACTACTACTACTACTACTACTACTACTACTACTACTACTACTACTATTATGTCCTAACTTCTATATAGGAGAATTCCTAATTAATGGTATTGATTAAGACTACAACCTTGTGGTATTATTATTATTATTATTATTATTATTAGTACTACTACTATTATTACCCTTATTATTATTATTACATTATTATTATTGCCACTACTATCATCATCATTATCATCATTGTTATTATTGTTGTTGTTGTTGTTGTTGTTGTTGTTATTATTATTGCTATTATTATTATTATCATTATTATCATGATCGTTATTATTATTACTACTACTACTACTACTACTACTACTATTATTATTATTATCATTATTATTATCACTATTATTACCCTTATTATTATTGCCACTACTATCATCATCATCATTATTATCATTGTTATTATTGTTATTATTATTATTATTATTATTATGGTTATTACTCTAACTATTATTATTGTCATTATTATCTTTATTATTATTATTATTATTTTTAGTATTCTTATTATTAGTAGTAGTATTACTATTATTATTATTATCATCATCATCATTGTTGTTGTTGTTGTTGTTGTTGTTATGACTACTACTACTACTATGATTTCGATTATTATTATCTTCATTAATATCATCATTATTATTATTATTAGTAATATTGAAACCCTTACTTTAATACTATGAATATTACTAAGACTTACTTTGATTAGTAGTGGTTCGATTAGCTATCTTAAGAATAATAATAACCTTACCTTTTAATTATAAACTACTATTATTAATATTAGCCTTAGTATTAGGCCATGATAGGGGCAAGATAGGAAATTATGGTAATTCCGGTAGAGGGAGATTAACCTATAGTATTTCCTGTCTTATAGGTGAATTGAGTCAAAAACCCTAGGAGACGTAGGAGCGTGCTCCCAGCCTGGCAATGTTTTAGGTAAAGCTGGCAATCGGGCGGGTCGGGTCACTATCGGATCGGGTAATATAATTATTGGGTCATATCGGTTTCGGATAATTTCGGATCATTTTGTCGGGTCGGGCTGGGTCGGGTTTGATTAGGATCAACTCAGTATCGGATAATCTCGGGTCATTCTAAGCTCTCGGGTCGGGTTTGGTTGAGATCGGATAGACTCAGATTCGGGTAAATTTGGGTTGTTCTAATTTCGGTTCGGGTTCGGATCGGGCTCGATTGAGTTTGAATTATTATATTTTCGAGTCAAATTTAGATTGGATTTAGGTCATTTCATATTTAAGTCATGCTTGTGTCATTTTCTTTCTTTCTTTTTATTCCAAGATATTGTTAAAAGTTAATCATTTTGAGATCATTTATTTTAATTTATCTTATTCAATTAAAAGTGAATTATTATATTAATTGTTTTGGGGCCTTAGAATTTTTTGTCATTATTTTATCTTTGGAGATGTATCTGACGTTTCAAATTTAAAAGTTTTTAAATCGTATCACTTTTCTTTTTATGTTAAGGTATAACTTATAATTCAACTCCATTATTAGCTTGGTCATATTGAGTTCGAGTATTATTTTAAGTTTATTTTATATTTATATCTTATACGCTCCTTACATGATAGTAACTTATAATAGTCAATGATAATTGATAACAAATGAAGACTTCTAAGGTTGTACTTCTCATATTATTTTTAAAAGAGATTGATCACATCATATCATCATAATTTTAATAAATATAATAATAATAATAATAATAATAATAATAATAATAATAATAATAATAATAACAATAATAATAGTAATCAATGAATATCAATTATGGCAAAAATAATAATAAAAACATATTAGTTTTTTTTATTATATATTTTGATTAGATCATGTCAAGCTAAATAAGATAAAAATTATATAAAGTAAGTAATAATGACTATTATTGACAAAATACCAACTAATATTAACTTCTTACTATTTAACATTGTTGATGTAAAAAAAAATATTAATCTTCAATTTTTATAATGAATAACTAACATTATCACTCTAGATTTTTCCTACTTTCTTATGATGTTGTAGGTGCTATATTACAAGGTATGGCCGTATAGATACTAATATATAGTGTTCAAAGCTGCACTGTTATTATCTTATGGTACTAGATGGAATAATGGAAGTGAACTAATATTTAGATGGCATAGTAGAATTTTTCTTTTTCTTTTTCTACTTTTATTTCTATTGGTATCAATGGATATTATATTTGTATATACATAAGTGATATAAATTTTATGAAAGTATAATGTTTCTAGATTTTGATGTAAGTGCTAGTATGGATTAGTTGCACATCTATATTATTTCATGTTTTATGAAGTTTTAAAAATTTTGAGTTATGAATTAATGTTAATTTTTGGTTAGTACCAACTTGAATCTTTATAGATTTATAATTTTTCGGATAATATAAGATTTTGGATAAATAATGGATTGGGTCGGGTCATTTCGGATTTATAGTTTTTTGAGTTATATCGGGTTTCGGGTGAATAGCGGGTCGGGTCGGGTTTATTTCGGGCTTATGATTTCTCGGGTTATATCGGATATGTATCGGATCGGGTCGGATAGGTTTCGGGATTTTAATTACTCGGATAAAATCGGATCAAATTTCGGACGGATCGAGTCGGTATTCGTCGGATTTTTCGGGTCAGGTCAACTTTTGCCGGCTCTAGCTTTAGGTAAGGGTGTAGCTAAGGCCGCCTGTGTGTTACGTGTCTTACTTGCCTTGGATGTTTTGTATAATTATATGTCGTGTTCTATATGCTATATGTTCTATACACTATTATCTTACCTGTTTTATGTGTTGCGCAGCTTGGAACCGAGATATGGCCATGTGATTTTGTTATGTGTTAAGTGAATACATGCATAAAATGTAACATGTTCTAGGGTTACTTATGCAGCTTGGCTTTCAAGGATCTAAGGTAAGAATATGTGTGGACATAGCTATGTTGGTTCATTTGTTAAAGCATAATCTTATTATGTGGTACTACATGTTTTGGAGATTGTTGAGAAGTTATTATGTTTTAAACTATGAAGCTTAGGTAGGGTTTTGTAAACCTAAGGGAATTTTGGTCAATATTATGGAAAATGGCATATGAGGAAAACCCAAGGAAAAATTTAGTTAAATATCTTTTAGAAGATGTTAAATAATAATTATAGTAATTATAACAGTGGATTAGAGAAGATATTACATTGAGAAAGTTGGCCATGCATGGGTTGAGTCAAACTTAATATAGTCTATGTCTAGGGGTGAATAAGTGAGGAATGAATGTTAAGCATGGGTATGAGGGGGATGATGGTATTATTAGGTAGTTTGACAACACATGGGGGTCCTTGGATGCCAAGGTATGGGAGAATCTAAGTGGATGAAAATAGGGTTTTGGCGGTACAAAACCCTAATGGTTTGTCATTATCACATATAGGAGATGGGGAATTGAGTTGTGCCTCTGAACTATGATGTTAAATATGCATTATGGAGATTGTGTATTAAGTATGATGGTTAGGTGGGATAAGTAGGAGTGGATGCAAATACTAAAGGGAAATTAGGGTTTTGAGAGGAGTCCACTAGGGAGGTTTTTATCACATATACAAAATGAAGAAGGTAGGCTACAAAACTTTAGGAGATGGATAATCACGGTAGTATATGCTTGGTTGTGGAAGTTTAGGGCTAAATAAGTGGTAGATAAGGGGTTAGGCCCATTTGGGACAAACTAGAGTTTCAAGGGGTAACCCTCAGGCCTAGTTATATTATATAGGAGGAATTAGGGAAATAGGCTATGATCCATACATGAATGGGATTCGTAATGAAAGGGTTGGGTTGTTTGATAATTTGGGAACTCAAAGGATCATTATAGGGTGAGGATATATCAAACTTAGGAAATTAGGGTTTCCAAGGGGTAAGGGTTGGTCGGGGTGGTAGTAGGCAAAAATTCATACATGGATTGTGTGTGTGGTATCTGAACAAATAAGACATGAATAAAATACTAAAACTTTAAAGTAGAAGATCACTTGAGTCAGGACCAATTTCACCTTATATTTATATACTGGTCCGCTAGTGAGAATAGTGGCTAGGAGCATGCTACCCTAGGTTATATCGTATTTTCTAGTCCATCAGTGAGAATAGTGGTGAGAAATGTACTGCCCTGGGTTTGTATAGTATCTACCAGTACAGCGATGAGAATATTAGAGGTCCCAAGCTCAAGTAATGAAACCCTTAGACAATGATAACCTATGGAAATACTCTAATTACTTACAACAGAACACCACGTGGGTCAAGATCGATTGTACCTTACATTTATATATCAATCCACCGTGAGAATAGTAGCTAGGAATATGGTTCTCTAGGTTGTATTATACTTACCGGCTACTAGTAATAATAGTGGCCAGGAGTATGCTGCCCTAGGTTGTTTTGCATTACTAGTCCATCGGTGAGAATAATGGTCATGAGTGTGCTCCCTTAGGTTGTTCTGTATTTATCGATCTACTAATGAGAATAGTATATTCCCTAAAGTTCTATATTTATTAATCCACTAGTAAGAATAGTAGAGTCCCTAAACCCAAATGGATATAATTTAAGAGGTGAATAATTATTACATTAATGTCATGAGTCCAGACAGTAATGGATGAACTAATATAACATGCTTATGTGCTTTATATCTTACTACAGTATTATAACTACTTTATTCTTGCTTGATTATATTGTTAGCCTACTCAATACGTAGCTTACTGATCACCCCTTTTATGGGCGTTGCTCATTCCCACTAGCAGTGTCCCATCTTGAGTTTGTGCATGTCACTAAGGATATCCTAGATGACTTTTTTGTTTATGATGACATGATTGAGGTAGAGTGATGATGTAGAGACCCAAGGTTGGGTCTTGGAGAGAGTGACATCCAGATGTTTACCATTTTAGCATTCTAATTTAATGTTTTATTCTAGATGAAAATTGTTTTGTATTTCAGTATTTTCTTGATAGCAAACATTTAACCCTTATTATGTTAGGAAACACTTTCCATGATGTGTTTATCATGGTTACACTTGTTTCTACTATGCTTTGTAGTTGGTACGAGCATGGCCTGGGCCCAGAATTATACCAATTACACTTGTAACACCCCCTCTTATGGTGTATGTTTTTACGTTTAAAACAAAAAATTTCAATGGTGATTTTGAGGGTATTACATAGTTACCCACATGGAGATTGGCTGGATGGGTGAGTTACCCATTTGGTGGAAGGCCTAATGGGTGAACTACCTATTGGTAATTATGACTATCGAGTAAACCACCCGTTAACGATACTATTTCATCCTTAACCTCCATTAATATTATTCAAAGCTTTGTTTTTACTTAAAATTATAACAAATTTACTAATATATGTTTGATCTATGTATAAAAACACTAATTTTAGTTAAAAACAACTAAATGAGGAAAATGCAATAATCAAATATTGTATCTGTAGCTACTTTGAAAATCATAAAAATTAAACAAAGAAAAGGATGAAATATAGCATACCTTTAGATGTAGAATGTATTGAGATATTGATTAAAATTTAATTTCTTAAATTGATGGAAGATTTGAGAAGAATTGAGTAATTGTATAAGGATTTGAGATGAGATAAAAGTGAGAAAATGAGATAGTAAAGGTGGAGAAATGAGAAGGGTAAAATTGAAAACATCCTAAGTTGACGTACCAAGGAGGCTTGTGTTTTATGATGTTGTGGAGCCTTACATGAAGAATCTAGTTACACAACAGTTTGGCCCCAAATCATCCAAATTTCTCCTATCGTTCCAACATATAGATTCTATCAGAGAGAAAGTGAAAGGCCTCTATAATTGGTGCACAACTGATATGGGAATGGGTTGATGATCTCGTTTGTAAGAAATATCTCATGTGCGCACGGTAAACCGTATGCTAACCTTAAGTAACACCCACATCCCAAGGATTTGGGAACAACTATTTTGGACCTTTTATTCTCCTCTTGGGTCAAGTCCAGCGGTCTATGACATACAGAATACATGAGCTCCTTAAACAATATGCCATTAGGAGAGTAATGTGGAACAATAACCCATCATTGCTTCAGATCTTTTTTCAACTCATTAATTTAAAGTCTTATCAATGTGTTGATCTTTGAGCATGAAGTGTCAAAACTCCTTTGTGAAGATGATATATATTTATTTATCTTACTATGATTAGAATTTCAAAATATAAGTAATGGGTAATTGTTATATAATAATAAGTTAAATGACATTGAATATTTATAATTAAAAATGATACCTTTCCTTACATGGTGCCAAAGTGAAGAAATTTGTCACCCCACACTAAAATAAACCTTTCCTTATACGGATTCAACCAGGTCTTGTACACATGTTATCTACCAATTTATCACCTATAAGTAGAAGCTCGTTCTCATATATCATAATTATAATCGCTTGTACAATCTTCCTCCAGCCTCCTAAGAAACATTCTCTCACTAATATACTTTTTTTAACTTTTTTATAGCATGAGAGAGAACATTCTTACTAATGTACCATCTACAATAGAAGTGTGCTACATTAGGAAATATTTGATAATGTCTATGTTAGTCCCAATTTCCTATCAGTGATCACCATATATGGTTTATGGGGCTCCGTCAATCTCTTTACCTTTCCAAATACCCATTCGTAGTTATCTTACTTTTACTTCATCATAAACGCCAAGGCACACACAACCAATGACCTTTAAGAAAGAAAGAGTTGTACTTAGTAGTTTTGTATGTACAATCCAAACAAATGACATATAGAAACGTATGTAATAATGCAATAAAATCTAGATATATAAATATAATATCACTAATAATATCAGAGTTGGGCAACCAACAATGCCATGAACGACATTCATTGGTTTTCATGAAGTGCAATAACTGTTGCATGATTGTATGTCCCTTCAAGCTATGTACCTTAAACTTATTACTAGCATTGTATATTGTCCTAAGTGTTGCGATATTATCCCCATCACCCCATTTCAACTTTTCAATAATCTCCATTATTTTGACATTTATTTAGGTTAGCTCATGCACCAACCAACGTTCTTCCAGAGATTATTGACAACAAAATGAATGACCTTACAAATACTTACCTAATATATGATAATGCATTCCATATTCTACCACAAGTCTAACCACATCAAGCAACTTCCCTTCCACGAATTTGAATTCACAACAATATTTTTTCATCTCGGTAGATCAAATACGTTCAAAATTCACAAAAGGTTATATCTATAAGCACCACATCTCTCACAATGTATTCAAATCATATCTTTTTTTGACCTCTCGATACCTAAAACCATATTATATGGCCTTCCAATTTATTTAACCTACTAAATCAATGACTCATGGTTGATACAAATTTCATTTGTAGCAAATAATTCACTCCAATAAGTATTAATTGGACATTGATTCTATAATTAATATTTAAAATATGAAATTAGAAAGGCATACATAAATATAAGAATAAATAATAATAAATTATGGATGGAGGATTTTTGGATTTGCCTACTAGAGTTTAAAATCGATGGATAAATTCATTAATAGATCTTATCAGCTATCAGGTAAATTGTTCATAAAAAATGGACTTGAAGGGTGAATTGCCTATTAGTATCAGCTTATGATAGATGCTTATTTGTCATGCCCAAAACTTTTGGAAAAAAAACTTGCAATAATTTTTTAGAGATCATCTTGTCTAAAACAATGGTTAGATTCATTATCTTCTTTCATACTTATTGTATTCAATGGTCACAATAATTAAAATGTTGTATGATTAATTGAGAAGAAGAGAAGAGAGAGAGAGGAAAATAGTGCTGAAACAATTGTGTACAAATGAAAGGAATAAATTGATCAAAAACAACAACAAAAATTGAGGGATGTAAACTCCGCAATTTAGGTGGGTATATGACAACACTGTACATACACACTTTCTAATGAGACATTTTTGTCATATTTAGCTTTCACGTATAGTAAGATATAGCAATATTAAATTAGCTTTGATCGATAGGCATGCTAATTTAAATAACATTAGGAAATATATAGAACACCGGCAATATATATCATATGAAAGATGTATTACACTTTTATAAAATTGTGTTCTATTTTAGACCTTCCATCAACTTCATTTTAGTATGCCTTCTCTTTAGAAAAATATTTCAAATATCCTTTTAAAAGCTTGTTGTGGACATGGTGGCAAGTGTAACTACAAAATGCATATTGGTTGCAGAGCTAAGGTCAAGGTTGAAGGTAAAGAGGTTCTATTAGGTAAATCATGCACTGATCCAAAGGTTAGGATTAACTCAGATGGAGCACATTATTGATTATACTGAAGCGGCTAATAAATGGAACTTCAATTGCATCGTCGACGGGCCATATTCTCATCGTCCCACTCCATTGCACTCTGTTGGCGGTAATTAAGTATCTCTAATCATCCTTTATCGCTCCAAACATAGTATAGTATTATCATATTTTATTCCCATAATATCATTTTCGAGTATATAAGAAAGTATATCTAGGCATCGATAAATATATTTGTTTAATTTCCCACTTGATTGGGGTAATGATTGATTATTATTAATATAATAAAAAAATTGTTAAATGAAAATTTTATTTATATTGCATTGGATAAGATTTCCTCTAACACCATCATTTTTTTCTTTGTTAAAAACTCAAAATACTCCTTATCAAAATAAATAAAAGAAAAAAAATTCATGATAGCCCTATCATCACCAAAAACCTCTCTCTCTCCAGAAATAGTTTGTTTTTATTTCATATGATTATTTGTGTTTTATATTTCATGATCATTATCGGTTAAGTAGGAAAGAGTTGAAGATTATCTTTAGTGGATAAAAGAAATTATTGTAAATCTTTAGTAAAATTATTAAATCAATATGTCTCTCTAAAAATTATTAAAAATAAAAATTAGTCTCAATAAGTAGAAGAAATTATTATAATTAAATTTAACAATGAAGATGATTTTCATTAGATATTTATTATGTATGATAAATATCGAATGAGAACTAATATGTTAGATGAGAATTAAAAACCAAAAAAAAAAAATTACTACGGCCAACACCACCAACCGCGGTCGTCAAACCAGCGTCCTCGACACATCATCGTAGTACGGCAACCGACTAACAATATTATTGATGATGTGGTGGTTACTGATGAGAGGAGCTTAATTAAATAAGTATAATATGACTATTTCATATAATATGTTCTTCTCCCCTTCGTTTCTTCTCGCTTGCTCCCCGTCAAGAGCACTCGGACCTTTTGAATTTCAATTTCCTATGATTGGACGGTTAGATGTAAGACAGGGTGAATCTAACGGTGGAACTTAAAAGAAAGAATTAATGGCTGAGATATGGAGAAACGGTGGGAAGGATAACGGAGGTCCGTTGGATGGAGTGGAACGTATAACATTTATTCCACGGAAAGTGACGTAAGTGATGGACTAATACATTTGATTCTTCGGTCTTTGCTTAAAAACAAAAAGGGAAAAATGGAAAATGAAAAGAATTTTGGCGCTAATAAGCTTTGAAAGTGCGGGTGATCTTCTGGAGTCTTGCGGAGGTGGAAGGCTATGGTAGGATGATTGTATCATTCTTTCTGCCAAGAGCTGTACTTATCGACGGCGTTTCAAATTATTTAATCCTTTTTTTTCGAAAATATTGAATATTGATTAAACCTTACAACAATAATACCGTTAGCGTGAAACACTTACTGTTACTGTTAAAATATAAATTTAACGTTTATATAATCTAAGTCATTATAATGATAGTGTCTTTTTAATATTTTAATTTTAGTTGTTAAAAATAATTTTACATGGGTGCATTACATATGGAACCTCATTTTAAAGTTTCAACTTCATCTCCTATTGCATGGACCATAGAGTATATCGATTTGCATCATAAATTTTGGATCATCATAAATTTTTAAGAGGGACAAATAGAGAAAAAAATATAAGATTTAGATGAAAGATGGCTAATCAAAACTAGAGGTGGCAATAGTGCCGGGTTCAGGTCGGGTCATGTCGGGTCGGATCATTTCAGGTTATTTGACTTTTGCGGGTCGGGTTGAGTCATTTTGAGTTCGGGTCAATTTGTTGGGTTGGGTCATTTCGGTTCCGAGTCATTTCGGGTTAATTTGTCGGGTCGGGTTTGAGTTAAGAAAACTTGGATTCGGTTCATTTCAGGTTAACTTGATTAGTAGGGTGGTTGGTTTCAGGTCATTTTCTAGTTCACATGAGTAGGTGACCTCGGCCCGTTCAGATCATTTCATGTAATATGACGGATTAGTCCCGTTGTATCCGAGTTATTTCGAGTTAAGTTGATGGGTGGGGTCATTTCTTATAATTTCACGGGTTGGATTCGATTAGTTACGTGTTAACTTAATGGGTCGGGTCGGGTTGAGTTTTGACAAGTTGACTCATATTCAACTCAAGGCAATTATCATTTCATAAATCGTAAATATTAGAGATAGACAATTATAAAATTAATATTGCAGATAAAATAATTAAAAATATTAAATGCTCTTTATTTTCACAAATAAATAGTAAAGATATTTATAAATTTTAATAACAAAAAAAATATTGTGCTTTGAATGAAACTAAGATATTTATCATTGATTATAATTTATTTGATAACTTAAAATATTTAATTACATAAAAGAGATAATTTTATAATAATAAAAAAGATGATCAAAACAAGACTATACAATATATAATTATCATTTATTACATTGTATATATTAGATACAATCATAAGATTACTAGTAAAGATAAATGAAATAAGAATATTATATGTATTTTATTTTTACAAAGGTAAATAATAAAGATATTTATAAGTTTTAACAATATTATATTTGATTACTTAAAATATTAATAAATTTTACAAGTAAAAATATTAGATGTTTATCATATATTATATTTAATTTATTACTTAAAATATTTGATTACTTAAAAAATAGATAATTTTATAAAATAAAGGTGAGCATAATAAGAATATACAATGTATAATTATCATTTATTACATTGTAAATATTAGATACAATCATAATATTACTAGTAAAGATAAATGAACTAAGAATATTATATGTGTTTTAATTTTACAAAGATAAATAATAAATATATTTATAAGTTTTAATGGTATTATATTTGATTGCTTTAAATATTTATAAATTTTACAAGTAAAAATAATATATTTTTATCATATATTATATTTAATTGATTACTTAAAATATTTAATTTCTTAAAAAAAGATAATTTTATAAAATAAAGGTGAGCATAATAAGAATATACAATGTATGATTATTATTTATTACATTGTAAATTTTATATACAATCATAAGATTACTAGTAAAGATAAATGAAATAAGAATATTATATGTGCTTTATTTATACAAAGGTAAATAATAAATATATTTCAAAGTTTTAAAAGTATTATATTTGATTGCTTTAAATATTTATAAATTTTACAAGTAAAAATATTAGATGTTTATCATATATTATATTTATTTAATTACTTAAAAAAAGATAATTTTATAAAATAAATGTGAGCATAACGAGAATATACAATGTATAACTATCATTTATTACATTGTAAATATTAAACACAATTATAAGATTATTAGTAAAGATAAATGAAATAAGAATATTATATTTGTTTTATATATACAAAGGTAAATAATTTATAAAATAAAGGTGAGTATAATAATACTATACAATGTATAATTATCATTTATTGCATTGTATATATTAGATACAATCATACGATTACTAGTAAAGATAAATAAAATAAGAATATTATATGTGTTTTATTTTTACAAAAGTAAATAATTTATAAAATAAAGGTGAGTATAATAATATTATACAATGTATAATTATCATTTATTACATTGTATATATTAGATACAATCATAAGATTACTAGTAAAGATAAATGAAATAAGAATATTATATGTGTTTTATTTTACAAAGGTAAATAATAAAGATATTTAAAAGTTTTAAGAGTATTATATTTGATTGCTTTAAATATTTATAAATTTTACAAGTAAAAATTTTAGATGTTTATCATATATTATATTTAATGGATTGCTTAAAATATTTGATTACTTAAAAAAAGATAATTTTATAAAAATAAATTTGAGCATAACAAAAATATAAACTGTACAATTATCATTTATTACATTGTATATATTAAATACAATAGTAACGATAAATAAAATAAGAATATTATATGTATTTTATTTTTACAAGGTACATAAAATAATATATATATATATATATATATATATATATATATATATATAAGTTTTGATAGTATTATATTTGATCACTTTAAATATTTTAATTAAAAAAAACTATACCAATACTTTATTTAAAAAAACTAACAAAAATATTTGACCGGTTTAAGATTTATTTAAAGTATTTGGTGTAAAAAAAATATATTCTAATTTTAAATTCAGGGACTTTACATTTATAATTGTGGTTATGAGAAAACAAATTACCTACAAATTCTGTGTGCATAAAAAATTTCTAGTTTTCGATCCATGTGTGCAGTACGTGGACCACAAATACTACACGTGACGAGTGCTTGTTATCGTACGGATCATTGAAGTTAATTTTTGATACTTTCTAATATATTTTTAACTAAATTTATACTGTTAGAATATATATATATAATACGGTTAATATTAACAGTAAAAAAATTTACCTACAAAAGTATTATTTATTTATCCAATAATTTTTATATCATTTATTCTATCTTTTTTTTTCATATTCATTTCTCTACATAATTTATCTTATTAATTTCTCTAGTTGTATTTATTTTATTAATTTCTATACTTATATTTATTTTATTAATGTTATTATATTTATATTTTTATTATAATATTTTTATTAATTATATTATATTTGTATTTTATTGTAATATTTTTATTAATTATTATTATTATAGTAAAAAAAACTATAATAATTTATTTTAAACATAATTTAAATTAAATATTAATTTTATATATTTTCATAAATTAGTAATTATTATTATATATAAATTGATATAAATTAAAAATTAAATAATGTAAAATATAAATAATTAGATATTGTAAATTTAAAATATATGAACGTAGAATACTAAATTATATTTAAAGTAAATTAATAAAATTAAAAGAAAAAATATAACTAAAACTTTAAATTTAGGGTTGTAACGTAAGATACTCTTGATATGGGGTATAGTTATTGCTTGTTGGATTTTATGGGTGATAACGGATAAAGGACACTATTATACTCTTTTGTTAAGAGTTTCTTCAAATAGGTGGATCAGTGGATGTAATGAAACACTTTTTGAAAACTATTTTATAGGTTTACAACTGGATGTTTGCCTTTTTTATTTTGGTTTTTTATTTATTAATAATATATTTTAATAGGATATCATTAATAAATAAGAATGTCTAGGGAAAAATTATGAAAAATAAGTACAATTTATAAAATACTATATTTTAAAAAGCTTTAAATGAATAATAAAATATTTGTAATTTATTATTATTATAATATATTTTGATGTCTGAATAGGTTAATATTGGGTCAGATCGGGTGAATGTCGGGTCGGGTCAGCTCAGGGTCGGGTCGAAGCTGGTCGGGTTAATACTAGGTCGGGTCGGGTTAATGACGAGTCATGGGCTGGGATCGGGTCGGGTCGGGTTTATTTTTATCGGGTTAGTGCCGGGTCGGGTCAATGTCGGGTCTGGTCTGGGTAGGGTCGGGTTGTTAAATTTTTCGAGTCATATCGGGTCAGGTTTCGCTCAGGTCGGGTCAGGTTGGGCAGGTCAGGTCAATTTTTGCCAACTCTAATCAAAACCTACCGGCGTTGAATTCTCTCTCCGATTTCTTTAGATCCTTGAATAGTCCAATAGTTTTGTCAATATTGGTGTTCTCTTGGTCTGATATGTCACTTTCATGGAGCTTGAATTCTCCTTGTTTCAACATTCAACTTTCCCAACACCTTCCTTGTTCACTCTTTTTATCCTGGGTTCCACTTTCAATTAATCTTCAATCATCTATCAATTTCGGCTTAATTGAGCTTCCGTATAAGTCTTTTTCCATGCAAAACTAAATTGCAACAAAGAGAGACCATAGGTATACACAATTACATCTACCTATGTATTCCGATATATAACCAAAATGTTATATATGTATATATGTGTATGAATATGTGTGTATATATACATATATAAAGAGAAAGGGGCATTAGTGGTATTTAGAGTTAGCAAAAGTTGACTCGACCAGATCCGAGCGAAACACGACCCGATAAGATCCGTAAAATTTAGCAACCTAACCAGACCCGACATTGACCTGACCCGGTAATAACCCGATAAAAATAAACCCAACCCAAACCCGACCCAACCGGATCCCAACCCATGACCCGTCATTGACACGACCCGACCTGTCATTGACCCAACACGATATCGACCCGACCCGCTTTGACTCGACCCGACCCAATGTTGACCCGACCAGACAATCATCCGATCTAACCCAACATTAACCCGATCAAACATCAAAATATATTATAATAATAATAAATTATACATATTTTATTATTCATTTAAAGCTTTTAAAAATATAGTATTTTATAAATTGTACTTATTTTTCATAATTTTACCCTACACATTCTTATTTATTAATGATATCCTAATAAGATATATTATTAATAAATAAATAACCAAAATAAAAAAAGCAAACATCCAGTTGTAAGCCTGTAAAATAATTTTTTAAAAGTGTTCCATTATATCCATTAATCCACCTATTTAAAGAAACTCTTAATAGAAGAGCATAATAGTGTCCTTTATCGGTTATCACCCACAAAATCCAACAAATAATAACTATACCCCATATCAAGATTATCTCATGCTACAACCATAAATTTAAAGTTTTATTTATATTTTTTCTTTTAATATTATTAATTTACTTTAAATATAATTTAGTATTCTACGTTCATCAATTTAAAATTTACAATATCAAATTATTGTTATTAATTATAATATTAATATTTATAGTTTACATTATTTAATATTTAATGTATATCAATTTATATATAATAATTAACAATTTATGAAACTTTATAAAATTATTATTTAATTTAAATTATGTTCAAAATAACTTATTATAGTTTTTTTACTATAATAATAATAATTAATAAAAATATTAAAATAAAAATAAAAATATAATATAATTAATAAGAATATTACAATAAAAATATAAATATAATAACGTTAATAAAATAAATACAACTAGAGAAATTAATAAGATAAATTATGTAGAGAAATGAATATGAAAAAAAATATGGAATAAATAATATAAAAATTATTGGATAAAAAGATAGAATATTCTTATTTTATTTATCTTTACTAGTAATCTTATGATTGTATATAAGATCTACAATGTAATAAATGATAATTATACATTGTATATTCTTGTTATACTCACCTTTATTTTATAAAATTATCTTTTTTAAGTAATAAAATATTTTAAATAATAAATTAAATATAATATATGATAAACATATAATAATTTTACTTGTAAAATTTATAAATATTTAAAGCATTCAAATATAATACTCTTAAAACTTTTAAATATCTTTATTATTTACCTTTGTATAAATAAAATACATATAATATTCTTATTTTATTTATCTTTACTAGTAATATTATGATTGTATTGTATCTAATATTTACAATTTAATAAATGATAATTATACATTGTGTATTCTTGTTATACTCACCTTTATTTTATAAAACTATCTTTTTTTAAGTAACCAAATATTTTAAGCAATCAAATAAATATAATATATGATAAATATTTAATATTTTTACTTTTGAAATTTATAAATATTTAAAGCAATCAAATATAATACATTAATACTTTTAAAACTTTTAGATATCTTTATTATTTACCTTTGTATAAATAAAACACATATAATATTCTTATTTCATTTATCTTTACTAGTGATCTTATGATTGTATTGTATCTAATATTTACAATGTAAGAAATGATAATTATACATTATATATTCTTGTTATGCTCACCTTTATTTTATAAAACTATCTTTTTTTAAGTAATGAAATATTTTAAGCAATCAAATAAATATAATATATGATAAACATCTAATATTTTTACTTTTGAAATTTATAAATATTTAAAGCAATCAAATATAATACATTAATACTTTTAAAACTTTTAGATATCTTTATTATTTACTTTTGTATAAATAAAACACATATAATATTCTTATTTCATTTATCTTTACTAGTAATCTTATAATTGTGTCTAATATTTACAATATAATAAATTATAATTATACATTGTATATTCTTGTTATGATCACCTTTATTTTATAAAATCATATTTTTTTAAGTAATCAAATATTTTAAGCAATCAAGTAAATATAATATATGATAAACATCTAATATTTTTACTTTTGAAATTTATAAATATTTAAAGAAATCAAATATAATACATTAATACTTTTAAAACTTTTAAATATCTTTATTATTTACCTTTTTATAAATAAAACACATATAATATTCTTATTTCATTTATCTTTACTAGTGATCTTATTATTGTATTGTATCTAATATTTACAATGTAATAAATGAGAATTACACATTGTATATTCTTGTTATACTCACCTTTATTTTATAAAATTATCTTTTTTTAAATAATAAAATATTTTAAGCAATCAAGTAAATATAGTATATGATAAACATCTAATATTTTTACTTTTGAAATTTATAAATATTTAAAGCAATCAAATATAATACATTAATACTTTTAAAACTTTTAAATATCTTTATTATTTACCTTTGTATAAATAAAACACATATAATATTCTTATTTCATTTATCTTCACTAGTGATCATATGATTTTATTGTATCTAATATTTATAATGTAATATATAATAATTATACATTGTATATTCTTGTTATGCCCACCTTTATTTTATAAAATTATCTTTTTTTAAGTAATCAAATATTTTAAGTAATAAATTAAATATAATATATGATAAACATATAATATTTTTACTTGTAAAATTTATAAATATTTAAAGCATTCAAATATTATACTCTTAAAACTTTTAAATATCTTTATTATTTACCTTTTTATAAATAAAACACATATAATATTCTTATTTCATTTATCTTTACTAGTAATCTTATTATTGTATCTAATATATGCAATGTAATAAATGATAATTATACATTTTATAGTCTTGTTTTGTTCATCTTTATTTTATAAAATTATCTTTTTTAAAAGTAATTAAATATTTTAAGTTATCAAATAAATTATAATCAATTATAAATATCTTTATTTGATTCAAAGTGCAATATTTTTTATTATTACAATTTATAAATATCTTTACAATTTATTTGTGAAAATAAAGTGTATTTAATATTTTTAATTCTTTTATCTGCAATATTAATCTTATGATTGTCTGTCTCTAATATTTATGATTTATGAAATGATAATTACCTGGATTCGAATATGAGTTAACCCGTCAAAACTCGACCTGACCTGACCCATTAAGTTAACCCATAACTAATTGAATCCAACCCGTCAAATTGTATGAAATGACCTCACCCATCAACTAAACTCGAAGCAACTCGCACATAGCGGGACTAACCTGTCATACTACATGAAATGACCTGAATGGGCCGAAGCCACCTACTCATATGAATTAGAAAATGACCCGAAACTAACCCGACTCTACCAGTCAAGTTAACCCAAAATTATCTGAATCCGAGTTTTCTTAACCCAAATGGCTGAACCCGACCCGAAAAATTAACCCAAAATGACCCATAACCGAAATGAGCCGACCCAAAACCGATTCGATCCGATAAATTGACCTGAAATGATCCGACCATATAAATTGACCCGAAATGACTGGACCCGACCCGCAACCGATTCGCAAAAGTCAAATGACCCTCTATGACGCGACCCGCTATGATCCGACCCAAACCCGACCCACCCGACCCGATTGCCGCCTCTAGTGGTATTAACAAACATGGTCCACATAAACTAAGCAGAACTTTCTAACTCTAAATTGTCGACCGAAAAGTAGCAAAAAATCATAGCAAAATGTCATGATGGAGAGCATCCAAGAAAGAGGGACAAAGGCTTTGGAAAGTTCAACCCACAATGAAAGTAGAAAAGATGGAGAACACTCCATGTATAAATGACAATCCATCCATGTAGAAAATACTCTGTTCTTTAGTCTTTCCAACCAACCGAAAAGGAAAAAAAAAGAGGCAATCGAGAAATGTTAAGATTTTTATCGATGATGTGGTGGGTACTGATGGCAGGAGGATGGATGGCAGAAGCTTTATCCATGGAAAATAAAGGTTGTCCCGAAAAGTGTGGAAATGTTACCATTCCTTATCCGTTTGGAGTTGGTAAAGGATCCTATTATGCCAACTGGTATGCTATTAAGTGTAATACAAAACTCAAACCTTCCAAACCGTTTCTGGTCAACTTCAGCCTGGAGGTGCTCGGTATATTAGTGCACACCCAACAGGTAACGGTCAATGCTCCTATGGATTTCAGCTGTAGCGGAGAACATACAACTGATGGGAAAAATAAGGGGTTCTCAATATTAAAAATTACCCAACACTAAGTAGATGGTGTCAACCACAGCAAGATAACAATCCACAATGATATCAAATCAGCAAGTAAATAAGTGCAAATGCTCAAGCAAACAAATAAAAGAGACATAAGAATTTTTACGTGGGAAACCCTCAAAGTGAAAGAGGTAAAACCTACGGGACCTATTCCAGAAACTTGCTCCACTATAATCAAAGATGATTATAACAATCTCCTTACAATGAGCACCTAAAGGGTACGCAACCCACCAAATTCTTATCAATCAACAAACAACCAAACCAATAAAAATGATGAGATTTCGTCATAAGAAAATAGGGGCTCGGTACAGTGGCAATATCTCACAAAATAGAGCAGTAATAGACAAACCGACCGTTGGATTTTAAGAACCAGATGTCCTGAAGGTTCTGTCCAAAGTTCAGCTAAATCAGAGCACATTTGACATTCGATCGAAGCACTTGATGAAAACTGCGCATGAGAAAAACGCCCAGAACTGCACTTTGTAAAACCTTTGCCCTTCTAGTTTCAGTGTTTTATGGCCTTTGGAATTATCTCAATCCTTCTTAATAAAGCTGAGATTAAAAGACTTATCAAGGAATCCACCCAATAAATGATCCAAAGAACCTTTGAGCTACCCCCATAAATAAAATAAATAAAATATGAGTTTTTCCACATAGGAAGGGACTCATAGCCCAACAAATCTCCCCCTCCCAACTATGTGGAAGTGGTTGCCATCCCGGCGATGGAACGACAAGTCTCAAACTTTCCCTTTGGTAATACCTTTGTCATCATGTCCAAGCCATTGTCATCATCAGTGTCAATTTTCTCCAACTCAAGAAACTTCGCATCAAGAACATCTCGAATCCAATGGTATCTCACATCAATGTGTTTGGACTTAGCATGGAAGGTTGGGTTCTTTGCAAGATGAATTGCACTTTGGCTATCACAATACATGACATACCTCTTTTGATTGAACCCCAACTCTCGAATGAAACACTTCATCCATAACAACTCCTTACATGCTTCCGTTGTTGTAATGAACTCTGATTCAGTTGTAGATAATGCAACACATTTCTGTAGTCATGATTGCCAAGCAACAACTCCCCCTGCAAAGGTGATCAAATAACCCGAAGTAGACTTTCTTGAATCAATATCACCAGCCATATCAGAATCAGAATACCCAGCTAGCTAAGCTTTCCCATTTCCAAAACACATCTTTATATTAGCAGAACCTCTAAGATATCTCATGATCTATTTCACAGCATTCCAATGCTCTTTGCCAGGATTAGAGAGAAATCTGCTGACTAAACCAACAACATGAGCTAAATCTGGTCTTGTACAAACCATTGCATACATCGAGCTACCTACTGCTAAGGCATAAGGAACACTCACCATAGCGTTTTCCTCTTCGATGGTAGAAGGACATTGACTTGAACTCAACTTATCAAGAGGGGTACTTACAGACTTGGCTTTGTCCATGTTGAAACGTTCAAGAACTTTCTGGATGTATGCTTCTTGAGATAACCAAAGCTTTCTTGTCTTCCTGTCACGAGTAATTTGCATACCAAGTATTTTCTTAGTCGGCCCAAGCTCTTTCATTGCAAATACTTTGCTCATCTCTTGCTTCAACCGAGTGATTCTTGCCATATTCTTGCCAAAATTGAGCATATCATCAACGTATAAAAGCAAGATTATAAAATCATTATCAGTAAACCTTTTTATGAAGACACAATGATCAGAAGAAGTCTTCTTGTAGCCAAGCTCCCCCATGAAAGACTCAAACTTTCGGTACCACTGTCGAGGAGCCTACTTAAGGCCATATAAAGTCTTCATCAATTTGCACACATAATCTTCTTTACCTTTCACCTTGAAACCCTCTGGTTGCTCTATGTAAATGTCTTCCTTGAGTTCACCATGAAGGAAGGCTGTCTTGACATCCATTTGTTCAATTTCCAAGTCAAGACTTGTAGCTAGCCCTAAGACCACTCTGATCGAAGACAACTTGACAATTGGAGCAAATATCTCATTGAAGTCTATGCCTTTCCATTGATTGTAGCCCTTAACAACCAGTCTAGCCTTCGGTTGAGGCTTCTTAGTAGTCTTATCTATTTTCCACTTGTATATCCATCGATTCTTTAAAGCTTTCTTACCCTTAGGCAACTTGATAAGGTTATATGTGTGATTAGTATGCAAAGAATTCATTTCCTCCTTCATTGCCCCAAGCCACTGATGCTTGTTTTCATTCTCCATGGCTTCTTGAAAAAATTTAGGTTCTCTCCCATCAGTCAACAACACATATTGACTCAGAAGGTATCGGGTTGATGGTTGACGTTATCGAGAAGACCTTCTCAAAGGGGCTGGTTGAAACTCATGATTATCTTGATGACCATAATTCACATCATCAGTATCATTATCATCATGCACATTATCTCCATCTCCATCTCTATCTTCATCGTCATCTCGAGCCTCAATATCATGATCATTCTCTTGAGTATCATCTTGTGCTGGTGTAGGAGTAGGTGTCATTGGAGGCAAATCAAGATCAATCAAATCACCATGGCTGTTACTGCTAGGATTTGTAGACAACTTCTCTTTCGGTATATCAGTGATTTTTTGATCTTCTACAAACATAGCATCTCTGCTTCAAACCAATTTCTTCTCAATTGGATCATAAAACCTGTAGCCCATCTCATCTTCACCATATCCAAGAAAAATGCATTAGCGGGTCTTGGAGTCAAGATTTGATCTTTCATCTCTTGGCACATGCACATAAGCCTTGCATCCAAACACGTGTAAGTGATCATAAAAAGGCTCCTTGCCAAGCCAAACCTTGTTTGGAACATCACCCTGCAAGGAAACACAAGGAGAAAGATTGATCACACGAGCAGCTGTATATAAAGCCTCACCCCAGAAGCTTTTGGGCAATTTTGCTTCTGAGAGCAAACAAAGGACCCTCTCGACCAAGGTTCTGTTCATCCGTTCTACTACACCATTCAACTGAGGAGTTTTCTTTGGAGTTCTCTGATGTTGTATACCCTGTGCTTTGCAATAATCATCCAGTGGCCCAATATATTCACCTCCATTGTCAGAACGCAAGCATTTGAGTTTTCTCCTAGATTGTCTTTCAACCATAGCATGAAATTGCTTGAAGACACCAAATACTTCATCTTTGGATTTCAAAGCATAAACCCATAGTTTTCTAGAACAGTCATCAATGAAGGTAACAAAATAAAGTGCACCACCAAGAGATCTTACCTTCAAACCACGGACATCAGAATGAACTAACTCAAGCAAACCTGGCTTTCTTGATGGAGGTTGAGTCTTGAAAGAGACTCTGGTTTGCTTACGAATCATGCAATGAGAACATCTTTCCAACTTTGCACTCTTCACACCAGAGAGCAAATTCTTCTTAGCCAAATAGTTAAGGCCTTTCTCACTTATATAACTAAGCCTTCTATGCCATAATGTACCAGGGTCATGCTCTGCAACATTGACAATATACTTTCCAATAGAAGCATGCATAATATAGAGACTTGAGTGCTTCTTACCACGAGCTACCACCAAGGCACCTTTGGTGAGCTTCCATTGTCTTCCACTAAAGGTGTTGCAGAAACCATCATCATCAAGCTTACCTGTGGAAATCAAATTCAAGCGCATATCAGGAGCATGTCTGACATTCTTGAGAAGTAACCTTACTCCATTATTAGTCACCAAGCAAACATCACCAGTGCCTACAACTTTTGCAAAACCATCGTTACCCATCTTCAATACCCCATAGTCACCAGGAGTATAAAGAGGCATCACTATCAACAACCCAACTTGACTCATGACTAGCAAGATTCACCAAATTCTCATCATAAACAACTAGAAGATCATCAGTAGTGACAGCAGCAACACGATCATTATTACCCTGCTCATTATCTTGACTATTGTCATGATTCTTTTTGTTGTTGTTGTTGTTGCCTTGCTTGTTATCCCTTTTCCACTTGTAGCAAAATTTCTGGATATGACCCATCTTATTACAATAATGGCACTACATGTTTTTGTACCTATCTCTAGACTTGCTTCTACTCTTGCCTCTGTCACTCGGACCCTTGCTCTTACTTCTCCCCCTGTTCTCGGCAACTAATGTCTCTTCTAATTGTGAATATGAACCTTGAGACTTCTTTCTCATTTCCTCATTCAAAACACCAACCTTAGCAATATCTAAAGTAATATTGCCATTAGGAGCTGTATTATACAGAGTCGTACGAAGAGTATCCCAAGTATCAGGTAGAGTACCAAGCAATAAAAGTCCCTGTACTTCATCATCAAATTTAATCTCCATAGAAGAAAGTTGTTGAATAACACTCTCAAAATTTATTCAAATGATTAGACATAGTAGCACCTTTTTTGTACTTCAAACCCATCAATTTCTTAATTAAAAACAGCTTGTTATTATCAGATTTACTAGCATACAAAGATTCAAGTTTGTCCCACAAACTCTTTGCATTTATTTCATTGTTAATGTGGTTGAGAACATTGTCATCTACCCATTGACGAATATAAGCACAAACCTGCTCATGCTCAAATGCCCATATATCATCATCTTTATCAATGGGTTTGGTCTTACTAAATACAGGTAAGTGCCAACTCTTGACATACAACAAGTCCTTCATCTTTCCCTTCCATAGATGATAATTAGGGTCATTCAAACTAACCATCCTACTAGTGTCGACAGTAGATGATTCCATAGCTTACACAATCAAACAACCACAAATCACAACCAAGCTCTGATACCAGTTGATGGGAAAAAAAGGAGTTCCCAATATTAACAATTACCCTACACTAAGTAGATGGTGTCAACCACAACAAGATAACAATCCACAATGATATCAAATCAGCAAGTAAATAAGTGCAAATGCTCAAGCAAACACATAAAAGAGACACGAGAATTTTTACGTGGGAAACCTTCAAAGTGAAAGAGGTAAAACCCACGGGACCTAGTCCAGAAACTTGCTCCACTATAATCAAAGATGATTATAACAATCTCCTTACAATGAGAACCTAAATGGTACACAACCCACCAAATTCTTATCAACCAACAAACAACCAAACCAATATAAATGATGAGATTTCGTCACAAGAAAATAGGGGCTCGGTACAGTGGCAATATCTCACAAAATAGAGCAGTAATAGACAAACCGACCGTTGGATTTTAAGAACCAGATGTACCGAAGGTTCTGTCCAAATTGCAGCTAAATCAGAGCATATTTGACCTTCAATCAGAGCACTTGATGAAAATTGCGCATGAGAAAAACGCCCAAAACTGCACTTCGTAAAACCTTTGCCCTTCTAGTTTCGGTGTTTTATGGCCTTTGGAATTCTCTCAATCCTTCTTAATAAAGCTGAGAATAAAAGACTTATCAAGGAAGCCACCCAATAAATGATCCAAAGAACCTTTGAGCTACCCCCATAAATAAAATAAATAAAATATGAGTTTTTCCACATAGGAAGGAACTCATAGCCCAACAACAACTTGGACGAGCATCGACCTGAGTACTAGCCCATACAAATTCTCAAGTATAGACAACGTTTTCGTTCCGGTTGGCTGTAAAGGTAGTTCCCTCTCATATGATCAGGGTGGACATATGGCTAGCTGTGCATCCGTTTGTCACACGACTTACTTCGACCACGGCCTAGGTTCGCATGGCTATTGTTATGCTTACATTTACGATACAAGTAGCGAACCCAACTTCAATTGTGGCAATCGTAGATGCCATAAAATGCTCTACGATTCAACTTCAGCTGAGGAGGCACTTTGCTAGACGCAGCTTCCATACTCGCTCAATTTGTACAGTGTGAACTTCACTCAATCGAATGGTAGTTGTAGGTATGTCTTCTTGATAAAAGGAGACGCCCTTCGAAATAACTCTAACGTTAACTTTCACGCATGTGGGACACTATATACCAGTGGTGCTGCTCTGGAGCTTTCAGCACTTACCAGATGCATCATCATCGTTTGCTCCTACAATTAATGGATGTTATTTAGATCCTCAATCAGTTATTGGGAATTACGTCTGTCAATGTCCATCCGGAACTGGAGGAAACCCTTATCTTCGTGATGGATGCCAATGTGAGATTACCAATCAGATTCATATGATCCCACCTTATCAAACCACATCAATTACAAACCTTTTTTAAAAAATATAAATAAATAATACAGATTGTTTTCCCATTTATGAAAATGAAACTAATTAATCACTTGATATTTATTCTTGATGCAGCGGTGAAAGAGTGTGCAAGTTGTGATTATTGTTTAATGGACATGAATTACATGGATGAACCTAGTTATCAGTGTCTGGTTCATCGCTATGAACCCAGTCACAAGCATTTGAAAATTGCAACGGTGATAGGTAATTATTCATACTCATACTATGTGCAATGTACGCATGATCAGATAGCACTTCCAAAATGCTCTCCTCTCCCATTTTATTTTAGTAAATAGTAATACATACTCTGATTACTCCACACTTGCAAAGCCGGGTAAGATATAAATCTCTTTTTCTTAATTTTCTCTTTCTCTAAGTACAACTATAAATTACTTTATTTTAGATTAGGCATCCAACAATATATATATATATAACAAAATTTTTGTCACTGTTTTTTTTTCTATAATATTATACGCAAAATATTGTTATACTTTGAAGGTGTATATATATATACAATACCCTTACACATTATACAAGAAATGTCATATCCATCAACCTAAATATTAACATTCATGAGTTCGAAGGATTATATTCATCAACTTAAATTCTCAAATTCAGCTGCTTTTGATATTGTTGTCTAGTTGATAAATTGGATTAACCATCAACTAAAGCTTTATATTCATCGGCTAAATGCTCATAGTCATCTTCTAGAGACTTATGTTTATCGAAAAATGAATTATATTCATCAACTAAAATATTAACTAAAACAAAATAATCAACTAAAATTGACTGGATATCTACTAAATTTGGAGCGAAAGAGAAGTGTGGCAGTGCCATAAACGAATAGGAGCATCCTGAATGGCTACTGACACCTCCGTCGACGTTAGGTTCGTACAAGCTAGATAGGGGCTGGGGTTGGGGCTCGGACCAAGCATGGGGGGTTCTTATTGGACCTTGTCTGCAGCATCTGTTAGTGTTGGAGAAGAGGCGGAAGACGTAGGTCCTTCGGGTGGGGCTACAGTGAATGGACAGATGGATAAAAATGTACAGAAGAGACACGGATAGATAGATAGGGACGCTAAGTTACAGTGTCGCATGCTATTTTATGAGAAATCATGTGCTGCGTGGGGTTCCATGAGAGTTAAGTCAGGCAAGTTGCACGCAAAATTATTATTATGTTTTTGATGGGTTTGGGTTCTGAAAGTACCGGTCGTCTGTGGGACTTGCTGCATCAGTCCGATCCATATCCGCCTCCTATCCTATTTATAATGTAGACGTTGGGTAAATTTTGGCTAGTTGTCTTGGTACGAACGACGTATATATATATATCTGTCTTAATTTTTTTATACATATTATTTAGAATAATTTTAAATCTATATGTACATCATTTATTAAAAAAGAATACAATCTAGAATACATATATAATTAAGAAAAAATAAGAATAAAAAAACAAAATGTATGCTTTATTTTTTAAAATAATTTTATTTTTAACACAATAAATTAATAATATATTAACTTCCTTTTTCCTGTCTGGCCTATAATAACAAAGTTAAATTAATAATTCCCCCTCCATCATTTCCTACGATTCAAAGACGTGTAGTAAGAGATTAGCAAAGATTTACCTGCCATCATGGTTGCAAAATTAAATGAGCTTTCCTTCGTTGACGTGTCCCGTACTCGTCAGTGATACTCGTCAGTGAAGCACAGGGACGGAGACGGGGACCGAAAATAGAGACGAAAGAAATGCAGAAACATCATTCGTTAAAATTAAGGCTCCGTTTGGATTGAGGTGAATCGAGGTGAAGATAAATATTAAAAATTAACTTAGGTGAAGGAAACAAAGGTAAATCGGAGTGAATGTTTTAAAATACTGTTTAGATGATATTAACCTAATTTGGGTGAATGTTTTAAAAATTCCGTTTAAATTGAAGTAAATAAAGATTAAAAAAATAAAATAAATAATATTTATATCCTTGTATTGAACAAATAAGTCATATTGAGGGGTATTTTGGTTCTATTAAGTTAAAAATTTACTTATTCTTTCACCTTCACCTAAGTTATCCCCGAAATCAGAGGTTAATAAAAACGAGGTTTATCAAGGTGAATGGAGGTAAAACTTTAATCTCGATTCACCTAAGTAAAATTATTAACTAGATACCCAAACCAAGTGAATCAATTAATTCACCTCCATTAACCTCCATCCACCCCAATCCATACACTGCATAAGGAAACGGGGATATAAGAAAATAATAAAAAATGTATATATATATATATATATTTATTTATTTAAAAAAATAGACTAAATTTATTAAAATTAAGAGAAAAAATAAAAATAAAATCTTAAAACTACTACCAATCTTAATTACTTTAAACTATTAATAATTTAAAAAAAATATTTAAATACGTTCAATATCAACTCAAAATACCAAAATATTTAAAAAACATCGCTCTGCAACTTGTGTCTTAAGTAAATAAAGTTGCAGCAATTATTAAAAAATTATAATCCAACGGCAATTTTCTCTCCCATCAAAGTATGGAAACTCCAGTAATCAAAATTGACAGATAATGCCTATTAATGATAATGACCACAAGAGGCTTGAACTTTACCAAATATTTTTCTGCTAGCTGCTGGTCTAATGTTTTTGATACTGGTTCCCATCTTCGAACGTTTCTGAAACATGGGCACAGCAACGTTTCCGTGCATCACAACTACTCATGATATGATAAAAGACGCCTTGAGAATTTACCTTCATCGTATATTCTCACAATACACAACGTCTATGAACTAGAAATTCAACAACTATCAATTTAATATTCAACAACCGATAACATTGAATATAAATCCCAGTCTTTCTTACTTATTAAAAAAAATCCCTTAAACTTTAATTTTACATGCACGTCCACTCGCACCCAAAAGCGAGATCAGCAACACTGAACATCCACTCTCAAGAAATGGAGTTGTTTCGACACCTTTCCATTCAAAACTTAGAGAAAAAAACAAATCCCGAGGTGGAAAACAATGTTCCCTCTGGAGTATATAATTTATCAAGTATTTTGTTTAAACTTTGTAGCTGTGCCGATCGGAGAATCATGATATGCATCCAGGTCGTTAATGAGCTCCTCTTCCGCACACATACGTGTTATAACACATAAATTTTGGTACTTTACAATATTTTTCATTATAATCGATGAATATGAGCCGATGAGGTGATGAATCCAAATATTTTACGCCGTCCTATTAGTTTTTAGTTTACGACAATTTTTAGATTATATTCATCCGTTGATGAAAATAAATACATATCTTTTTGAGTTGATGAATATAAGAGCTTGACCTAATAAATAGTGAAAAACTGCTGAATATGATCTCCCAAAGTCATGAATATGATCCCTTCACTTGTAAGGTACCGTGTCCCTCCCGTAGGACTGCTTATACCACCAGTAAGACATTTCATAGGACTTTCTGTATGATACCCTCCAATTGTAGGGCATGCTATCGTATCATTCTCCGATTGCTGAAAATAATTTGTCCTCAAATTTGCTAAGTTAAATGTAGTATGCCTTGATTCTGAAGGAAACTGTCAAGATTCAACACACCTTTGAATATCTTCCGATGCTTGCTTACATTCATCCCGTAAGCCTATGGATTTTTCTTGAAAAATCCTTAGATCATTTTGAGCTATATCCATATTAGGCTTTGCTTGAGAATAATTTGCTTGTCTTCAAATCACTTAGATACTCAATCCCCTTCAAAGATGATATCTTTAGCGGTAGTTTGTGGTTTATTTGTAATGCTCTCTTCTTGTTGAACTTCATCTTATAATGGTTTTGGGGTTATTTTCACCTTATATTTATATTGTATCACAATCTATGGATGAAAATACTTCTTTCTTCAATAGTTTCTTTAAACTCCTGCTCTTTCAAGATCAAGTCCTCTACTTTTCGGTGCTATATATATATGTTTTACATAATAATTATGTTGTGCCAGAGAAAAAAACTGATAGACATTTTGGTTTAATTTTTTTTGGCATCCCTAATAAAAAATAAATTCAGTTTAAACTATCATTATAACCTAATTTAGATCGATTAAAAAGAGATAGAAGGACAAAGATGGTGTGCATGTTGGTGCAGTGCAATGCTGAAAGTAGTAATTTTTCTTTCTTAAATACTACTATCTTATATCGTCGGTACACCTTACAAGCTCCACCCAGGTCCACCGTATAATTTGCGTTAAAGGTTAGACTAAACATCATCATTCTTCAGTAATTCATTCTGAAGTGAAATCCAACATGGTCAACATTCATCAACCATCTTATATTGTTCTTAATGATCGTTCTAAAAGTGTATTACGATTCCCTCTACAGGGCTTAGCGTAGGCATCAGATCTACACTAATGCTTGTCGGATGCTATTGGGCTTATCAATTCATTAAGAGACACATGGAATCTAGATAGAGATCTTTGAATTTTAAACGCAATGGTAGGATGCTATTGCAACAACATATGTCATCAAATAAAGGTGTTGTTGAAAAGACAAAAGTGTTCACGTCTGACAAGTTAGACAAAGCCACCGACCACTTCAATAAAAACTGAATTCTTAGTCAGGGAGGCCAAGGTATAGTCTACAAAGGCATGCTCTTAGATGGAAGTGTTGTGGCAATAAAGAAGTCAAAAAAGGTTGATGAGAATCAAGTGGAGCAATTCATAAACGAGGTTGTTATTCGGTCTCAAATAAACCACAGAAACATTGTCAAGCTATATTGATGTTGTCTTGAAACCAAAGTTCCTATATTAGTTTACGAGTTCGTCCCGAATGGAACCCTTTCTCAGTATATATTCGATACAACCGAAGAGTTTCCTTTCACATGGGAAAGGCGCCTGCAGATTGCTGCTGATGTGGCAGGATCACTTGCTTACCTACATTCAGCGTCTTCTATACCCATATACTACCGAGACATCAAGTCCTCAAACATACTCTTGGATGGAAAGTACAAATCCAAAGTGGCTGATTTTGGGACATCAAGAACTACCAACATCGATAAGACTCACCTAACCACGTGTGTTTAGGGAACATTTGGCTATGTTGATCCGCAATACTTCCAATCAAACCAACTAACTGAGAAAAGTGATGTCTACAGCTTTGGGGTGGTTCTCGTTGACCTCTTAACAGGGCGGAAGCCGATTTCTTTCTCTAGAATAGCAAAAGAAAGAAGCCTTGTCACATACTTTCTGTCATCTATTGAAAGGTTCTCTCTATTTGATATTCTAAATAGTAGTGTTTTAAAGGAAGGGAGAAAGGAGAAATAGAGGTTGTTGCTAACCTTGATAAGAGGTGCCTGAACTTGGAGGGAAAGCAAAGACCTACAATGAAGGAAGTTGCTATTATATTAGAGGGTATCAGATCAACTCACTTGTCTTCTTCAAACTATAGATCATGGAGATGATGGATGGAAATCAATTTATCTAGCAAACGTAAATTGGGGTTGGTCATATGCACTGTCATAAGGCCCAAAGAGGCTGTTTAAGCTGAACAGTGGGATACTGCTAACAATCTGGTAATTGCCTGGATTATGAAATTCGTTTTAGACTCTATTTCGAGGTCTATTTTATATACAAAATCAGCCTGTGACATTTGGAAACAATTGGAAAAACGGTTCTCTATTAGTAATGGAGCTCGCAAATATAAACTTAATAGAGGCATCTATGAATTGAAACAAAATGGTGCATTGATAAGTGATTATTACACCAAACTGAATAGCCCGTGGGAGGAGATAGATGCTATGAGTGAGATCCCTGTTTTATCACAAACCATAGTCGAGATTACTAGTTTTTTAGAAATCTTAAGTACACAACATGAAGAACATAAGCTGTTTCAATTTCTGAATGGACTAGATGATACTTATAATGCTCTGAGGAGTCAAGTTCTGCTAATGAATCCCTTGCCAACAGTTGAGGTAGCCTGCTCTATATTTCAGTAGGAGGACTCTCAACGGGATGTTTTTGAGAATGGACACTGCTTTGTGGAAACCACAGCTCTGTATAGTAGAACTAGTGATGAAGTTTGTGAGAAGTGTGGTAATAGAGGACATGGTAAGGATAGATGTTGGCAGGTGATAGGGTATCCTAACTGGCATCCTAAGGCTAAGAGATTTCCCCAAAGGAAAGCTGTACCCTCTGGGCACAAACCTTTTACTTCTGTTGTTCCTTCTGGATAATTTTTTTTTAATTCTGCTCACTTGCAGAGAAATTTTAAAGGGAAAGGCAAGGAAACTTTTACAGCTGCTCAAGCTGAAGTTACAAGTCAAAAGGGAGATAGTGTTGCTGGGCATGTCACACTTACTCAACAACAGTTTGAACGGTTGCTGAGCATGCTACCTAACCCTTCTAGGCCCACTGCTCCTGTTTATGATCCAGGGGAGGAAGATCCTGACACTAATTTTGCAGGTACTATCTCTTACTCTTGTGCCTCAATTAAGATGGATGAATGGATCCTTGACACCGGAGCAACTGATCCTATGACTCCTAACCTAAACATTCTCAATCATCCCAAACCAATGACCACACTTTCTCAAATTACCCTACCAAATGGCCAAACATCTTCGATTACTCACACTAGTATGGTACAACTACATAATAATTTGACTCTGTAAAATGTGTTGTGTGTGCCTGATTTTAAATTCAACCTGCTGTCTATTCCTAAACTTGTCAAAGATCATGGATACACTGTCACTTTCTTTCCCAAATTTTTTCTTGTACAAGAATGTGCAAATGTGACTGTTAAGGGCATAGGACTTGCGTGTGGTGGCCTTTATCATCTCCTCAACATCCCGTCCACTCAATTTGATCCCAGACTAGAATCAGCATCTGTCAATATTATCACAGCTGCTCATCACAATTCAGCAATAAATGATAGATCATCTTTATCTTTATCTTCTATAAAAAAGAACAGTGATTATTTGTATAACATTTGGCACCATAGGCTGGGCCACGCTCCTTTCTGCACATTGAAACACATACTTACTATCTCTACTGATGTAATGAACAATTTTATCAATGAAAAAATTTGCATTACTTGTCCTATGGCTAAGATGTCCAAGTTACCCTTTTCTAATAGTGGGACTGAATCCACACGTGTGTTTGCTCTTGTTCATATTGATATTTGGGGACCATACAGAGTATCCACAATAAATAATCATAAATATTTCCTCACACTTGTTGATGATTATAGTAGGGCAATGTGGACTTATCTCATTCAACAAAACTCTCAATCTCTGCATATTCTGAAAAATTTCTTTGCCTTTTTTCAAAATCATTTTGGTTGTCCTATTCAAACCATTAGATCCGACAATGCATTAGAATTTGACAGTGGCTTGTGTCGTGAATTTTTTGTTGAAAAAAGAATTGTTCATCAAACCACTTGTCCCTATAGATCTCAACAAAATGGGATTGTTGAGAGAAAGCATAGACACTTGCTTGATGTGGCTAGAGCTCTTATGTATCATTTTGCTATTCCTAATTATTTTTTGGGAAGAGTGCATTCTTACTGCTACATACATCATTAATAGACTACCTACTCCTATTCTGCACAATAAAATTCCACATGAAATTCTTCTATCCAAGCCTCTAGTCTACAATCACATGAAAGTCTTTGGATGTTTAGCTACTGCTGTTAATCCAGAGGTTAACACAGATAAATTCAAACCTCATGGCGTACCATGTGCATTTTTGGGATACCCTCAGAATCAGAAAGGCTACAAACTCTTAAATCTTCTAACCAAACAAGTTTTTGTGTCTAGAGATGTTCACTTTCATGAACATATATTTCCTTTTAATCACAACTCAGCCAATTATGTTCTTCAACTTGTACCTAACTCTCTTGACTCTCTTCCAATCACAGATCCCTCCACCTTCACTTGTGATGATATATTTTGCAGTGACCCTGCTTCAGAAATTCATACTCCTCCTCTTTCATCAGAAAACTCCTCCTCTGAACCTCAGGATACCTCTCCTCTTGCAAATTCATCCAGTTCTACTCCCTCTTCTTCACCCGTTCCTCTTAGAAGATCTACAAGACCTATCACAAAACCCTCTTGGCTATCTGATTATGTTGCTCACAGTGCTACCACTGCATCTACTGAGTCATGTTGTAAGTCTATGCCCATTGGACAGTTTTATGCTTTTGCCAGACAGGCCACCACTGCTAATATCAAGCCATCAGTTAATGCTTTCCTCTCAACCATAACACAAACACTGACCCTGCAACTTTTGCTGAAGCTGTTAAGGATCCAAAATGGTGTAATGCCATGAATCTTGAATTGAGAGCATCAGAGGAGAATAATACCTGGCTGGTACAAGACTTACCCCCTAGAAAAAAGGCCATTGGATGTAGATGGATCTATAAGACAAAATACAGATCTGATGGAGCAATTGAGAGGCATAAGGCTCATTTGGTAATACAAGGCTGTAGGCAAAAAAGGGGAGTGGACTTTGAAGAGACCTTTGCCCTAGTAGCAAAGATGACTATTGTTAGGGCTTTGCTTGCAGTTGTGGCCATGAGAGGGTGGCACTCCTACCAGATGGATGTCACAAATGCTTTTCTCCATGGAGACTCGAAGGAAGATGTTTATATGACTCTTCCACAAGGGTATATTGGTGTAGGGGAGCCAGTTTGTGTGCAAGGGGTAGTTGTTAAGCCTTCAAATAAAGTATGTAAGCTTGTTAAGTCCTTGTATGGACTGAAACAAGCTCCTAGACAATGGTTTCACTACCCCGGAAAGGGGTTTTAATAATGGTTATTTTATAGTTTTAATAACGGTTTTCAACTGTTATTGAATCGCCTGTTATTAAATCTTTAATAACGGTTCATAACCGTCATGAAAAATACACCAAAAACCCGCGAATATGTGTGTAAACTTCATATTTAATAACAGTTTTTAAATAAAAACCGTTGTTAAAAAGGAGGTTTTAATAACGGTTTCTCAGTAAACCGTTATTAAAAATAAGGTTTCATAACGGTTTATATGAAAAAACCGTTGTTGAAAACCAGGTATTAATAACGGTTAATACAAAACTGTTGTTAAAACATCATCGAATTACCGTTTCGGTCATTGATTATGCGTTTATTAAACCCTCTAATACGTATTAAATGAGCATAAATATGAGATTAGAAGGAGTTTTAATAACGGTTCTTAAACAAAACCGTTATTAAAACCTACGTTTTAATAACGGTTCTATGAAAAACCGTTATTAAAACCTAATAACAGTTTTAATTAAAACCGTTATTAAAGCATAGGTTTTAATAACGGTTTTCATAGAACCGTTATTAAAACTATATGTATTTTTTAGCATTTTTCTATTTTGTTCTTGCCCATATACACAGTTGTATGTTCAAACAATTACTAAATCTACAATGTAAAACAACATCAATTCATACCAAATCTACAATCACACCATAATTTCAATCAATCTATAATTGGTATGCATGTCTCAATACACCAACTATACTTAGGAATAAAAATTAGTGGGCATACCACAACTTGGTAGCTCTACACCCCAAAGTAAAGAGTTCACAGATCTAGGCTAGAAGATCGAAAGATGTAGACGAAATACAAACCTGAAAATGCATGTAGAATATATAGATCGCTACCTAATACCGAATGAATGAGTGCACGTGCTTGGCCCATTGGTCTCTAACTTCATCAATTTCATCAACATTATATTGCTGGCCTCGTGCATAGTCATCGGTGAAAAACTACAATGCCCATGTTTCAATTAATATACAGTTAGCCATTAGGTCAAAAATATATATGTCATGATTCATTAATAGAAAAATATGGAAAAGCAAACATACATGGCTTGGATCAATGTTGACCGATCTATTCTGGACTATAAGATCCATTGCTCTACATACATAGTATCCACAATCATCGCCATTTTGCTGTTGTGGACACTGTTAAATGAATTTAGTTAGCTCTCTAACTATTATATATTAATTTGAATTAAAACAAAATACAAAATAGTTGTCTTCCTACTTACCATGATAGGCTCATATTGAAGATTCTTTGGGTCTGGGACACCATTCCCACCTCTCCTTTGATATGCCGTCCGTAGTGCCCTAATAAATAGAGTTGGATACATAATATTGTAAGTATATATACCTCAAATAATGAAAGTAGAATATATATATGTATAAATAAGCTAATGAAGTAAGAAGTGAAAAGTATACTAACATGTCGATAAATTCCTTCCCACCATGACGAGCGACCTCAAAAGGCACGTCATAGGTTCGAAGGGAATCAAACACATAAACTTTATTAAGGTCAGGTCGGACGGCGTACAAAACCCAATGTTCAGTTGCGAGGTGAGGAATGAGATAGAGCTTGTTGTGTCCCTCAATCAAAATGCGATCCGCTAAATAGTTTATGTGCCTACCCTATGTTATTGTACTACTGTCAGCTATGTAGTATGGGCACACAAACACAATAGAGGACAACATTCCCTCCAACGCAGCGCGACTAATTACCAACCTATATATGGACGACAATAACAATGGATATTTGTTAATAACTAATAACTCATATAAGAGGTCGTAAAAATTCTATTTCTCCAAGAGTACTAAAATCTGAAATATGAAATAATGCTTACGTGACATAAACGGCGACACTCGTGGTTGACATCCATTCCTGATTATAAATGTTGCTTATGTCAACCGTCGATACCATGTAAGTAGCATCGTCCCTTCCAACATACCCAGGACGACAATCAATGGAAATATAATTATTCCCAAGGTAGTTTTGGGCATAGAAATACAATAAGCTAATGCTGGTGGAGGTTGGTGTATTTCCGAAGAAGGAATCTTTTGTGGGGCAACTGATTTTTCAGATTTAGCTCTCTTTCCTTTGGCAGCGCCATCTTTTGTGTTGCTCGTTCTACTAGTACCTCTCTTGGTTTTACTAGCAGGATTAGTATTCTTCTTTGATTCCTTAAATAATAATAATAAACAAAATATGTATTGAGCATATATATATGAAAAAGGTATAAACAATGTAACTACTAAACTAGGTCTAATGAAGATATTGAATGTCAATACCTCTTCAGTAGTGAGATGTATCTGATCCACAGGCCAAGGCACGAAGCTTCCATGAGCTTCTAGCTTTGTGGCTGCCTCATCGCCCTCTTTATAACAAGGTAAGGGTGCACTACCAATGATTGGAGTGTCAATACTCACCGGCCTTGTAAGTAGGGCTAAGTTGTACCTGTGGACAGTTTGTGTTTGGGTACTGTGACTGATGCGGATCCTTCCTTTCGCCAAAAGAGTTGAAAGATCATTCGCTAACAAGTCACATTTATGCAAACCCTAAACGAAAATATTACACATTATTAATTATTTATGAAATACCCCAAAAACCCTAATTTAGGAAATCATGGCCGAATAGGGAATTATTAGGAAATTAATTAAAACAAACTACTTTTAGTGAAATAAATAGGAATTAATTAGGATAAATCAAGAGGGAATTTATAAGTGTGTAAATAGGAGGAATTTTGGTGTTTTAAGCTAATTAAGGTTTCTATTTTTAGAAAGTTATTAAATACATGAATTTATTTAAAATAGGAAGGATAAAATAGTTTCAAATTAATATAAAATTTATAAATAATTTAATTAGAGAAAAATTAAAGGGGTTTTGTTAATTAAAATGAATTAAGGAAAATTCTTCCATAAATCCCTAAATTAACCTAAAAATAGAATTTAATCATTGTTTTGATAATTTTATTTTATTAAATACCCCAAATTATACTAATTAATCTAACCACTAATTTCCCTTCTTTTTTCCTTTTTCCTTTTCTCCATTTTCCCCTCTTTTTCCTTTTCTTTCCCTTCCTTTCTTTTTTTCTACTCTCCCCCCGACTTGGGCCGGCCTGCTGGCCCAACACCCTGGCGTGACCCATCTCCCCAGCGCACACCCTCTTCCTTTTCCCCCGGCCGGTTCAGCCCGCCCCATTTCTTTCTTTCTTTTCTTCTTTCCCCGCTGAACCGCCGGTCCGCCCCACCCGTACTTCATCTTCAACCTCCAGCCGCCTGCAACCCGAGATTTTTGCCGGTGAAGGAAGCTTCAATGCCACACCATTAGCTCCCGTCTTTTCGCCCTTCTCATCCTCGTTGTCTCCCCTGTAGATTGGACTAATCAATCAGTTTTTTTTTCCCGCACGAAACCTCCCTCTCTCTCCCTGACGAGCCTCGGTCTGCAACTGCAGACCTGCACCGATCAGCCTCGCCGGACACGCATCCACCTAATCTCCGACCCTCCCTCGCATCCTTGTCGTTTTCCGTTCAATTTGGCCTATAAATAGCCCTCCTCGCCGCCTTATTCGGGTTCGAAATTTGGAACCCAGAAAACCAGCGCCGCACACCGCCCCACCTTTAGCCGCCGTTTCCTTCGCCTTCGGCCACCGTTGCCGCCTGCCCGTGCCACCACAATCCTCCCTGCACCGCCCTCTTCACAACCAACCACCTTAGCCACCCTGCCTCACGCTGCACGTGCCGCCCTGGCCGTGCGAAAACCTCTTCCCGAATCGACCCCCTTCCAGCCCTACGCCACCTTCGTGCCGCCGCCACCAGCTGTGCCGCCGCTTGCAGCACCACCATCACCCCCCAAAACGACCGGCAGCTCCTGCTCTACCACCCTATACCTCCCTTTTATCCTGTTTTTCCCTCCCCTAGCCTCCACCACCATTTTTCCCCTCTCTCCCTTCCTCCACCGCCGCGCCGCCGCCGCCGCCACCACCTCAGTCAGGTTGCCCAACACCCTGAACCCTAAAGCTTAAAAATAAATAAATAAATAAAAATAAATAAAAATGATTAATGATTTAACCTTATTAACTACTATTATTAGTATTATGATTAATATTAACATTACCATTATTATTACTAATATTGTTATTATTATTAATACTACCACCCTTATTAATATTACTAGGACTCCACATTACTCTAAGGACTTTTAATTAATGGTGTTAATTACTTATAGGGCCTTGTTAATCTATTATTATTAATAATATTATTATTATCATTATTATTATTATTATTATTATTATTATTATTATTATCCCTATTATTATTATTAAGCATTATTATTACTATTATTACCATTAGTGTTATTATTATTATTATTATTATGGTTGTTATTACTATTACTATTATTATTATTACTATTATTATCATTAGTGTTATTATTATCATTAATATTATTATGAGCATTACTATCATTATTACTACTATTATTATCATTTTTATTATTATTATCAATATCGTTACCGTTACTATTCTTATGGTTATGTTATTATTATTATTATTATTATTATTATAATTATTATCATTATTGTTATTATTATTGTTATTAGTACTATTATTATTATTATTACTATTAGTATTATTATTATCACTATTATTACTATTATTATTACCATTGTTATTATTTTACTATTAGTGTTATTATTATCAGTATTACTATCATTAGTGCTGTTATTGTCATTATTATTATTATTACTACTACTACTATTATTATTATTATTATTATTATTATTATTATTGTTATTGGCATCATTATTATTATTATCCTTACTATTTTTATTATCAACATTACTATTATAGTTGTTAATATTATTATTACTACTACTATTATTATTATTATCATTATTATCCTTATTATTATATTATTATTATTATTATTATCCTTGTTATTATCTTGTTGTTGTTGTTGTATTTAACGCATTTATTATTTATCGAGTATTACCATCGTTATTATCCTTAACGTTATACTTTAATATTATTACCTTAGTATTTTTGTTATGCCTAGTATTTGCCACAACTATTGTATTGTTATTATTATTGTAATTATTATTATGGGTATTGTTATTTTACTATCATTACTATTATTATTACTATGGTTAATACTAGTGTCATTATGTTATCTTCTAGCTATTATTGTTATCGCTATTATTCCTATTAGTATTATTTCTAGTACTTTTACTATCATTTATATTATTACTATTAATATTATTATTGTTGTTAATATTATTATTATTATTATTATTATTGTTGTTGCTATTAATATTGTTGTTATTATTAATATTATTATTATTGTTGTTGTTATTATTATTATTATTATTACTATTAATAGTATTATTGTTATTATCCTTACCATTATTATTATTGCTATTATTATTATTATTATTATTATTTTCATTACTACTACTCCTTCTATTATTATTATTATTATTATTATTATTATTATTATTATTATCATCGTTATCGATATTGTCATCTAAATGGTTATGGTTGTGTTAGTATTTTATTATTATCGATAATATTACTATCACTAATGCCACTATGATTTCAATTATTATTATCATCGTTAGTATCATTATAGCCTTTATTATTCTTATTATGAGTACTATTACTATTAGTAGTATTCTTCTTATTGTTATTAGGAATTATTATTATTAATATTGAAACACTCACCTTAAAACTCTGAATTGGTAAAACCTACTTTAATTAGTGATAATCCGTTTAAGCTATCGTAAGAGTAGTAATAACCCTATTCTTTATTTATAAACCCCATCCTTAATATTATCCTTGGTGTTAGACCATGATAGGGGTAAGATAGGAATTTTGATAATTTCGGTAGAGGGAGATTAACCCTAAGTATTTCCCTTTTATAGGTGAACCGGGTCAAACCCAGGAGGTGTAGGAGCGTGCTCCAAGCTCGCGACCGTTCCACCGGCTATAATAGTGGGGCTCCCGCACTCACATGGATTAATAAATACTGTGTATAAAATGGACGTATGATTATTAACGAGGATAAAGAATAAGTCACCGAAAAGTACTCAGGCCCCATCTTGTGTGTTATTGCATGTTACTTATATGATTGTGTTATGTAGACTACGTGGTATGATTGTATGCTTGGCCCTAGCACTTACGCCTTTACTCAGTACTGGACCCGTACTGATACTACACTTGTTGAATGGGTCCTATGATGATCCACCAATGGTGGGGAGCAGACCCTTGTGCAGGTTTTGGTCGGTTACTACTTTTGGGATAGAATGCTTGACTTGAGTGAGTAAGTGGTCCGGACATTCACCCTTCGGAATTGTTTTGGCTTAAATCGTATTTGTCCTTGGAGGTTATAAGTGTTGTTTTTAAATTTTCAAGGGTTTTATCATACCTTATATTTCCATTATTTTAAGTACGCTGATACATGGACTTTTTCAATGGTATCTCGGATTGTAACATTTGACCTTCGCACTCTGATTCTGTAAAACTTGTGTTTTATGAATGGTTGTTCTGGTTTTATTCTTTCTAGCCTTAGCACTTAGTATCGGGTCGGTAGTTGCGGATTGATCTGGTACTAAGTGTGGCGGTAATACCCCCGGATTTACAATATCATTTGCTTACTTCCGCTAAAACTTCTTTTAAATTTAACGAAATTTTTCAGTAGTAAATTTGGGGGTGTTACAATTTATGACACCGAATACATTTAATAACAATTCATAGTTATGTAATGCTTACCTCGGAAAGAGAAGAAAGACGTGCATCAGCTTCACAACTGTCTCTGACACTATTTACATTAGGTATGTGAAGCTGATCATGGTCGACTGAATCGGATGGCTTATACCCTTGAGATTTAATAAATGACAACTCTTGCTCCATTGTTGCCATCCGTTCAAATGCCACGTTTAATTTCTGTGTGAGGATGGCGACTTGCTCATCAGTGTTACGAGAACCACGAGATCGACCACGTACGCTCGTTCTCGTAACACCTAATCCAAGACCCCTGTGTCTTCCAGGGTGTTCTACAATTCCTATAGCCTGTGATACAATGTTATATTGGTCTACCCCTTGCTCACCATCTGACTCTTGAATTTCATCCTATAATGTATATAATATATGTAAAATTAGCTTACATGAATAAGCATAATATAATAGTTTTCTAAAAGAAAAGTAAGTAGGGTTCCAAATATCTACAAACTTACAATTTTTGTAGCTGCAACATCTACATCTTCATTAATATATCCATCTTTTGTTGCTCAAGCCTTCTTCCATTATGTACCAATATTAATGGACGAGGTACATGGGTCTAAGTCTTGGGCTATGAGCTATAAATCAAAAAATATTCTTATAATGTACCAATATTATAAAATTCGTCAGTACGTTGTAAATAGATAAATCACAAAATACATACCAACTTCTCTTCAAGGTCTGCATACCCTCTGCGAGCCATATTATGCCGGTATTTATTATGCTTCGCAATCTCTTTATTTTTGGCACTTTTTTCCTATGTGACAAGCCAAAACATAGTGACATAGTTATTTCAATATTATGCACAATACTAGGATCGATAAAAAAAATTTAATTGTTATCTAACAAATACCTTAAAATCACCCGTAAGACGATATGCAATAAATTGGTTCCAACTTTCTTGATCGATGAAACCGTATCGTTTGGGTGGATTCTACTGTAGAGAACCATCCCTCTTTCTATACATTTTCCTATGAGCTAAATATGACCTAAATGTTCTTAGACGCTCCCCACAATGTCTAATAAGCCATTTCTTCCTACTGTCTGGCACATTAAACACTCTCTGCATTCTAAGACATACAAATGTATACCGATATTAATGTATTACAATTAATAACATTTTACATACAAAAATGATTACATAAAATAGTATATTTACCGTGATTTCCTGCCAAATATGCTCCTTATGACCCGTTGGAACCTGCTTCCAATTATTATAGGAGATAGGAACACGGTTACGTGTCACAAGTGAAATGTAAGTCAAGAACATGTCTGCATAAGGGCCAATGGGAAGATTGTAAGTATTCCATCCCAACTCGACCAGTTCTCCTTTATTCCTCATATTTGTGATGATTCTCATAATTGTTGGCCCCATTTTCCCTTCTTCATCACTGCTGTCCCTATCAATATTTTTATTGGCCATATCTCTAAAAAAAATCAATAAATAAATTATGTTAGAATGTTATGTATTGAGCATAATTGAGTTGAAAAATGCATTTAAAAAAACCAACATAGATATTATATGTTACAATATTATTACCCTCATTGCCTTCTTTTCCTTCTTTTTTTCCCCCTTGTTTTCGGATTAGATTCAGGATCTGATACATATATTACTTCACGATAATTATCCCTGACATATATTTCCTCCTCATTAATTTTATTGTTATCATCGTTCAATAATTGAGTTACTTACACAGCTGAGACACACTCGTTATTCCAATTGGCATCATTTTCATCATCACATTCATTGGCATTTCTTTTTTTCGTAGATAGTACTACAGACCATCTGTTATCAGCAGGGTCAGTGACATAGAATACTTGTGTCACTTGTGATGCTAAGATGAATGGGTCTTGTTTATGCCCTGCACTATTAAGATCTACTAATGTGAATCCATCTTCATATCTAACCCCACTGCCGTTATCAACCCATCTGCAGCCGAATACAGGGATTTTAAATACAGTGTAATCTAACTCCCATATATGTTCAATCACACCATAATAATTCATTTCTACATAAGTTGGATTCTTGTCTTTCGCACTAGCTACATGCATTGCCTCAGCCACTAAATTCACCCCACTGTTCTGCATTGTACTCTTCCCATCTTGTTCTTTTGTATAAAAAGTGCAACCATTGATCACATAACTGGTATATTGAAAAACTTCATAATAAGGTTTCTGAGACAACCAATGTAGGGTTTCGGAAATTAAAGTTGGGGAATGTCCGATGAGTGGAATTATGCGATCTCTTATCCAATCAATAAAGGAAAGATTATGTTTATCGATAATCCATTTCTCAGTCTTTGATGGATTTTCAGTCCGTAAAGAAGTTATATGTTCTTCAATGTACGGTTAAACATCATCACTGTTGTGTAATACATATAGATGTGCTGCACAGAACATGTTAGGGTCTACATGCCAAAACTGTTTGCCTCTAATACCCTATCCTTCAAATTTGCCTGCATGTCGAGACTTAGGAATACCGAGAGCTTCAGCATTTGACAAGTACTTTATGCAAAACTCAATTGCCTCTTCCACCAGGTAACTCTCAACAATACATCCTTCTGGCCGATATCAATTCTTCACATAACCTTTTATCAACTTCATAAACCGTTTAAAGGGGTACATTCAATGCCCATGAACAAGTCTGATAAATGAGATTTATTGATTATTTTCATGTCTAAAAATATCATTTATCCCTCATTTATTCTATTAGATTTAATCTTTTTGTCGAGTTTTCTTCCTTTGAATAAATTTTACAGGAAAGAAAAGAATTGAAGAAATTCAAGGAGAAATAAATGAAAAGAAGAAATCAAGTAGAGAACACATCAAGAAATGTCGAATCAAGGAGGGGAAAGTTGGAAAGGGAACAAATACATCAAGAGAAGCTAAGCTGAAACTTTCAAAGGAATTGAGTGGAAAGATCAAAAACACGGGGGTCCCGTGTTTCCATAACACGGACCGTGTTATTTATCCCGAATATCGATCTTTAAATCCTTGTCAGCAGAGCAGTTGGAAAAAAACACGGGGGTCCCATGTTTCCATAATACGGACCGTGTTTCCATTTAAAAACGTGTAACTGTCTGCGCGACTTGTTTCTGATAAATTTTATCTGAAAAGAGAGTTCGGAACAGAAGGGAAGGATCGAAAAACATTTGGAATGTATTTTTATTCCTTTATTCCTTTAGAACATACATGTAATGCACAATTCCAACTTTTGATCTTCTTGAATTCTATTGATGATTTGACATTTTGCACTTCAATTGATAAGTTTCCTCTATTCCTTTGTAAATTTCTGTATCTTCATTTTGTTGAATCTAAGTAGCTTTTCTGTAATTTTACTTGTGATCACTGTTTTATTATCTAATTGTTGCAATAATAGAATTCGTGAATGTGTCATTGTTATTAATTTTCAATATTTTTGTATAATTGTATGAATTGTGAATATGCAGAAATTTGAGTAATTAGAATAGGGTAGGATGAATTGAGGATGGAATCATAACCTAATTATCATTTCATACTTTAAATGCTTGATTCTAGATGAGGTTTAATTGAATTAATTTTCGAATTGAATGATTCCATATCATAGATTAAGATTCTTGAACTGATTAAATTGATCACCTATTTGGTTTAGAACTTGATCTTTGCTAAGACAATGAATTAACCCGTATTTTTTAATTGAATTTGTCTATAGTAGCAAAAAGATTAATTATTAATCTTATCCATTAATTCGTGCAATTGCATGATCCGAGCTTTTGTGATTATGATTGTAGTTGGCTGCTTCCCGTTCATAATGCTACCATTAATTGAATCTAGTGTTCTTAACCTAGATTATTAAATGGGTATAAAAATAAATTGAGAGCATGTTCAGTTTATTAAGGTTAAGAGGAAGTACGAGAATTTGTTATCTTGAGTTTCCTAAGTCAACATTAAATTTTTTAGAATCATTCTTCTTATTTGAATGTATGGCATTTTAATTCCATCACCAATTCATTCCTTCCCTAATTGTCAATTAGTGATTAAGATTTAGTATAATCGAATTTAGTATAGGAATCAATGAAATCGTATAAACGGGGTTATAACATCATTAGCAAAATTAGTGATTAAAATGTCATTCCTTGTGGGTTCGACTCCTTCTTGCCATATACTACGTATTTGGAAATTAGGATTTATTTATTAAATTTGTTGTGCATACGACAGTGCATCAAATTTTTGGCGCCGTTGCCGGGGAATTGGCAATTATAATCTCTAGTTTTGTTTTTGTTGTAGTTTCTTATTTTAGTTTTTGATAAATTCTTCACGTGACCTCATCTAATCTTTGATTGTGTGAAATCTTCAGGCATTCACAATTGAGATCATTTGCAATCGAGCATCAAGGACAAATTATTCCAGCCATAGATCCAAACTCATCTTCTCCAATTGCAACTAGGACAAGAAGGAAGTTGGAACAAGCTAGTCAGATTCCACCACCTTTTGAAGAAAGTTCCACAAACTTGGGAGAAGACAGTATAGAGGATTTGTGTAGTACACCTTGCTACATTAATCCACCGATGGCGGATCGAACTCTCAAGGAGCTAGCTGCTCCTGTCTTCAACCCTAATCTTTTATGAATTAATTATCCTGCTGATAATGATACTTGTGAAATCAAACCTGGATTAATACGAGCCTTACCTATTTTTACAGGTTTTAGAGACAACAATTCCATGGGTTCAGGCTGTTTCACCGACCCAAATAAATTTCTCAAGGAATTCCATATAGCTTGTTCTGGTATGAAACCGAATGGAGTAAGTGTAGAACAACTTAAACTCAAAGCTTTTCCTTTTGCTTTAGCTGATGCTGCTAAGGAATGGTTATATGATCTACCAGCGGGCTCGGTAAATACTTGGAATGATATGCAAAAGGTTTTCCTTGAAAAATATTTTCCTTCATCAAGAGCAACTAATAGAAGAAAGGAAATATGTGGTATTAGGCAAGATGGAGGGGAATCTTTACATGAATATTGGGAATGTTTCAAGAAATTATGTGGTAGTTGTCCTAATCATCAAATTAGTGAAAAATTTTTAATACAATATTTTTACGAAGGTTTATCTCCTATGGATCGCAATATGATAGATGCTGCTAGTGGTGGTGCTTTAGTTGATAAAACACCTATCGAAGCTAAAAGGTTAATTGCTAATATGGCATCTAACTCTCAATATTGTAATAGGGGTAATACTTCTATGTCTCAACAGGTGAAAGAAACCAATATTGCTGAATTAAAAACGCAAGTATCGAATTTGACAACTCTTGTGGAAAGAGTTGTAGGAGAAAAGATTCCTGCCAAGGTATGTGGAATTTGTTCTTTTACAGGTCATCCAACTGACATGTGTCCTACTTTGCAGGAAGAACAACAAGTAAACGCCATTGGAGCACAACCATTTCCAAAAAGGAATGATCCATTTGCTCCAACATATAATCCTAGATGGAAGGATCACCCGAATCTAAGGAATGGAAACACTCAACAAAGTGGTAACTCATATTTCCGACCACAGATGTATCAAAATCAGCAAGGAGCAAATCCACCTCCCGGATTTTTCCAAATTCCACCAAATCAGCAAAGACCACCATTTCAACCGATGCCTCCACTGCAAGTTCCACAACAATCGGGAGGTATGCCTTTGAAAGACTTGGTAAAATCTTTGGCTACCAATACATTACAATTCCAAAAAGAGACCAAAAATGGTATTAAGAATCTGGAAAATCAAGTGAGTCAACTAGCAGAATCCCTTGGAAAAATTCAAGCACAAGGCTCTTCAAAATTTCCTAGCCAGACTGAAAGAAATCCTAAGGAAAATGCTAGTGCTATCACAACTCGCAGTGGAAAACAATTGTCAGATCCAAGAAAAGTGAGTGAAGAAGATGACACAAGGAAGGAGCCAGATGAAACAATGGCTGAAGAAGAAATAAGTGAAGATTCACAACAAACGATGAAGAGTAAGTCACATTCTCCTATAAAAATTCCTGCTCTTTTTCCTAGCAGGTTGGCCAAAAACAAGAAGGTAAATCATGACAAGGAGATATTTGATATATTCAAGAAGGTAGAAGTTAACCTTCCTCTCATTGATGCGATCAAACAAGTACCCAGGTATGCAAAATTCCTTAAGAATTTGTGTACTAACAAAAGGAAACTTAATGAGAATGAGAAGGTAAGTGTGGGAGAGAATGTATCAGCAATATTGCAAAGAAAGCTTCCACCAAAGTGCAAAGATCCAGGTATTTTTACTATACCTTGCAAAATTGGAAACACGAGGTATGAAAAATGCATGCTTGACTTAGGTGCTTCAATAAATGTCATGCCTTTATCTATCTTTAACACCTTAAGTCTAGGTCCTTTAAAGGAAACTCGTGTTGTTATCCAATTGGCTGATAGATCTAACACATATCCTGAAGGGGTTATTGAAGATGTCTTAGTCCAGGTAAATGAGTTGGTTTTTCCTGCAGATTTTTATGTGTTAGATATGCAAGAACATGGTTTAGTTAACCCCTCTCCTATATTGTTAGGGAGACCATTCCTAAAAACTTCAAAAACAAAAATTGATGTCCACGATGGAGTGTTAACCATGGAATTTGACGATGAAGTTATTAAGTTTAACATATATGATTCCATGAGATATCTTGCAGATGGTGAAGAGGTATCTATGATTGATGTCATTGAGAATTTAACTGAAATGGTGTACCAACTTTCGTCAACTGATCCTTTAGAAATAACTTTGACACAAGGCATAGAAACTGAAAAATTGGAGGAATTGAACAGATTGTATGACATTGAAGAAGACATCAAGGAGGTAGTGGCTGCTTTGGGAACATGTCCTAGTAGAAATGGAAAATTTGTGGATTTTCCATTGACAGTGGATAGACCTATACCTTCCATAGAACAACCACCTGAAGTGGAGTTGAAGCCTTTACCTGACCATCTCAAATATGCATTCTTAGGAGATAAGAATACCCTTCCGGTTATCATATCTAGTGAACTAACATCTCAACAAGAAGAAAAACTGGTAAATGTGTTGAAGAAATACAAATCAGCTTTGGGATGGATAGTTGCTGATATTAAGGGTATTAGTCCTTCAGTTTGTATGCATCGAATTTTAATGGAGGAAGATGTGAAGCCAAGTAGACAAGTACAACGTAGGTTGAATCCAATAATGATGGAAGTTGTGAAGAAAGAGGTTTTAAAATTGCTAAGTGTAGGAGTCATATACCCAATTTCTGATAGTAGTTGGGTAAGTCCGCTTCAGGTTGTCCCAAAGAAAACAGGAATAACAGTAGTGGAGAATGATAAAGGAGAGATGGTTCCTACTAGAGTTCAAAATGGTTGGAGGGTATGTGTTGATTATAGAAAGCTGAACTCCATGACTAGGAAAGATCATTTTCCTTTACCATTTATGGATCAAATGTTAGAACGGCTAGCGGGTCACGCTTATTATTGCTTTCTTGATGGTTATTCTGGATATGTGCAGGTTCCCATAGCTCCAGAAGATCAAGAGAAAACCACATTTACATGTCCCTACGGTACGTTTGCGTATCGACGCATGCCATTTGGATTATGTAATGCTCCAGCTATATTTCAAAGGTGTATGGTAAGTATATTTTCCGAATATCTGGAGAAAATTATCGAGGTATTCATGGATGATTTTAGTATTCATGGAGACACTTTTGAAGAATGCCTAGGTAATTTGACCCTTATCTTGAAAAGATGTTTGGAAACAAATCTTGTGCTAAACTCTAAAAAATGCCATTTCATGGTCCAACAAGGAATAGTTTTGGGACATGTTATTTCAGCCAAAGGAATTGAAGTAGATAAAGCAAAAATTGATCTTATTTCTTCATTACCTTATCCATCAACTGTCAAAGATGTGCGATCATTTTTAGGGCATGCCGGGTTTTACCGCCGATTTATCAAGGATTTTTCTAAAATAGCCCAACCATTATGCAAACTTCTTTAAAAAGAAAAAGAATTTCAATTTGATGACGCATGCCAGAGATCATTTGACTATTTAAAGGAAAAATTGATAAGTGCACCCATTCTTCAACCACCTGATTGGAACTTCCCATTTGAATTGATGTGTGATGCATCTAACTTTGATGTTGGTGCGGTGTTAGGTCAGAGGATCGGGAAAGAGCCACACGTAATATATTATGCCTCACGCACATTGAATGAAGCTCAACTTAACTACACAACTACCGAAAAGGAGCTTCTTGCTATTGTCTTTGCTTTGGATAAATTTCGTTCTTATCTGTTAGGAACTGAAATAACTGTTTATTCTGATCATGCAGCGTTGAAATATTTTTTAGCAAAGAAAGAGGCAAAACCACGACTGATTAGATGGATTCTTCTACTCCAAGAATTCAATATACGCATTAAAGATAAGAAAGGAACCGAAAACGGAGTAGCGGATCATCTAAGTCGGTTAATCAAAGAAGTTGAAGTTGAAGTACCTATCAATGAAGCATTTCCGGACGAGCAACTTCATGTCATTGGGAATGAGATACCATGGTATGCTGACATGGTAAATTTTCTAGTAGCTAAGGTATTTCCCTCACACTTTACCAAAGCACAGAAAGATAGAATGAAAAGTCAGGCAAAATACTTTGTATGGGACGATCCATACTTGTGGAAACAATGTGCTGACCAAATCATTAGAAGATGTATTCCTGATAGTGAGGTTCTGTCTATTTTACACTTTTGTCACAGTTATGCTTGTGGGGGACACTTTGGTCCCAAACGAACAGCTTATAAAATTTTAGAGAGTGGATTCTTTTGGCCTACATTGTTTAGGTACTCTCATGAATTTTGTAAGACGTGTGAAAACTGTCAAAAGACTGGGGGATTAGGTCCTAGAAATGAAATGCCACAAACTCCTATCATAGCATGCGAAATCTTTGATGTTTGGGGTATGGATTTTATGGGACCCTTTCCATCCTCTTTCGGGTTCAAATACATTCTTGTTGCTGTTGATTATGTGTCAAAATGGGTGGAGGCTAAGGCCACCCGTACTGATGATGCTAAGGTTGTTGCAGAATTTCTTCTAACTAACAATTTGTAAGGTTTGGCATACCAAGAGCCATCATCAACGACAAAGGTTCACATTTCTGCAACAGAACCGTAGAAGCTCTATTAAAGAAATATCATGTGACACATCGAATATCTACAGCATATCATCCACAAACCAATGGTCAAGCCGAGGTATCTAACCGGGAAATCAAATCAATCTTGGAAAAAATGGTGAAACCAACAAGAAAGGATTAGAGCTTACATCTTAATGATGCACTCTGGGCTTATCGTACAGCTTTCAAGACTCCAATTGGTATGTCTCCATATCGTCTGGTTTACGGTAAGCCTTTTCATCTACCAGAGTTAGAACATAAAGCTTTTTGGGCCGTAAAGAAATGTAACATGGAGTCAACTAAAATTGGAAGACATAGGCGTCTCCAATTACAAGAATTGGAAGAAATAAGAAATGATTCTTTTGAAACTGCATTGAGATATAAAGATAGAACTAAGGCAGTTCATGATAAGTTCATTCTTATAAAGAGTTTTGAAATTGGTCAAAAAGTTTTATTATATCATTCTCGATTGAAGTTGTTTCCAGGAAAATTGAGGTCGAGATGGATCGGCCCGTTTGTTGTGACTAATGTGTTTTCTCATGGTGCAGTTGAAATTAAGAGTGAGAAAACAGGAAAGATGTGGAAGTTCAATGGACACCGCCTAAAACCTTACTACGAAGGACATCAAGTGCACAATTTGGAAGTGGTTGATCTTACCACTCCCAATTATGAGGGCTGAATGACTCGCATTTTGTCACTTGGGAAACACCCAAGTGTTGTATATAAGTTTTCTGTATCTCGTACTTTTCTTTTTACATAGTTGGTATAAATTTGTATGTACATAATGTGTATATGTGTGGAACTACTTTCGTAGTTAAAAAAAAAACACGGGGGGGCCGTATTTGTGAACACAGCCCGTGTTTTTCCCTCTGAAGGAAACTTCAAAATTCCAGAGAGCTCCAAAATTAACACGGGGGGCCGTATTTGTGAACACAGCCCGTGTTTTTTCCCTCTGCAGAAAATTTCAAATTCCAGAGAGCTCCAAAATTAACACGGGGGGTCTGTATTTACGAACACGGCCCGTGTTTCTCTGTCTGCAGAAAAATTTTAGAATTCCAGAGAGTTTAAAAAATAACACGGGGGGTCCGTATTGTTAAACACGACCCGTGTTTCCTTCTCTGTCATTCTTTTTTCTGAAACAGAATGTTAAAAATTTAACACGGGGGTACCGTATTTGAGAAATAGGGTCCGTGTTTCTCTCCAGCGTCCTTTTTCTCCCCTGTGTTTTCAGATCTGAAAAAACACGACCCTTTGTTCTCTTCATCTCCATCTTCTTCGCAGCGCTCCCCTGCCTGCCTTCTCCTTCGAAGTCCTCCATTTTTACTCATTAAAATCTTCAAATCTTACCAAATCCTACTCCATTAACCTTCCATTTTCTTTCTCCACCATTAATTTCCTTTTCTCCGCAGACTTTTGTGTCATTCCACTGCAAAAACCGGCGACACCCTTCTTCTCAAACCCTAATTTGAATTCGAGCATTAACCCTTCCATTTTCTGGAAATTACATTAGGGTTTTCGTGGTAACTATCATTCCAATACTCTTCCTCTGATTTCTGCATTGTTATAACCTGATTTCACACAATCGAGGTACGTTTTTTCCCCATCATGCAGAAATATTGTTTCGGTTTCATTGTTTTACTTAATTGATGCTGATACAAAGAGATTCGACATTGGGTGATTTTATTCCATAACTTGCATGATTATTGATTGGGATAAATAATATGGTTAGGGCATATGTATGCATTCAATGAATATTGTTATAGTTATCATTGCAGCCTAATCATATGCTCCAAGGGCAACATTATGTTTGCTGAAATTTCAAGTTAAGACATTGTTTCTTATCATCCAATTGATAATTTTTGTGTAGATGGCACCAAAAAAGAAGCAGCGTGCTGAAGGCGAATCCTCAAGGTCCCGATCATCACCAACTCAAGCGAGACAACGACGTAATCGACCCAACGATTTAGGTATAATTTTTACCTCACCCGAACAACAACAACGGTACGATTACTTGTCTCAAAGGCGTATTACTGGCACTCGATATCTGGATGATGGATGTTTACATACATTAGGAATTCATAATCAAGTCATGTGCATGCTTGAAACTATAGGTTTGCAAAACTTTGTCTATTGTACTAATCATACCTATAGGCGCTTGACTTTAGAATTTTTGAGTACTTTTGAACTGTGTGCTGAAGTTGGTGACATTGGTGATACTAAAAATAATCAAGGGTATGTTTCTTTTCGCCTTTTTAATGAAGATAGGCAATTAGCAGTGCATGAACTTGCCAATATTTTTATGTTGCCTTCACAGGGGTTCAGATTCATTTTATCCTGGTTCCATGCCAACAATTTTTTCGCTAAAATAGGTGATATAGCGAATATGCCTACTCCCGATACCTTCCGCATTTCTGAAGCCAAATCCTCTAGGATTTTTAACCTAGATTATTAAATGGGTATAAAAATAAATTGAGAGCATGTTCAGTTTATTAAGGTTAAGAGGAAGTACGGGAATTTGTTATCTTGAGTTTCCTAAGTCAACATTAAATTGTTTAGAATCATTCTTCTTATTTGAATGTATGGCATTTTAATTCCATGACCAATTCATTCCTTCCCTAATTGTCAATTAGTGATTAAGATTTAGTATAATCGAATTTAGTATAGGAATCAATGAAATCGTATAAACGGGGTTATAACATCATTAGCAAAATTAGTGATTAAAACATCATTCCTTGTGGGTTCGACTCCTTCTTGCCATATACTACGTATTTGGAAATTAGGATTTATTTATTAAATTTTTTGTGCATACGATAGTGCATCAATTAAAGTTGGGGAATGTCCGATGAGTGGAATGATGCGATCTCTTATCCAATCAATAAAGGAAAGATTATGTTTATCGATAATCCATTTCTCAGTCTTTGATGGATTTTTAATCCGTAAAGAAGTTATATGTTCTTCAATGTACGGTTGAACATCATCACTGTTGTGTAATACATATAGATGTGCTGCACGGAACATGTTAGGGTCTACATGCCCAAACTGTTTGCCTCTAATACCCTATCCTTCAAATTTGCCTGCATGTCGAGACTTAGGAATACCAAGAGCTTCAGCATTTGACAAGTACTTTGTGCAAAACTCAATTGCCTCTTCCACCAGGTAACTCTCAACAATACATCCTTCTGGCTGATATCAATTCTTCACATAACCTTTTATCAACTTCATAAACCATTTAAAGAGGTACATCTAATGCCCATGAACAGGTCCTAACATCTTTATCTCATAAACTAAATAAACAGTTAGATGTACCATAATGTCAAAGAATGACGGTGGAAAATACATTTCAAGTTGGCACAAAATAATCACAATCCCTTTTTGCAAGGCGTCCAAACTATCAGGATGTATAGCTTTAGAGCAGACAACTTTAAAAAACCAACAAAGCCTCGTGATAGTAATTCGAACACGTTTTGGCAAAATTCCACGTATAGCTATCGACAACAAGTGCTGCATCAAGATATGACAATCATGAGACTTCATGTTAATTAATTTCAACTCTTTCATTGACACGAACCTTCTGACATTTGAAGAATACCCTTCCGGAACCTTGAAACTATGCAAGAATTCACAAAATGAAATTTTCTCTTTTCTGGAAAGAGTATGACACGCCGGCAGTAAATATGTTCTTCTTCCATTGTCTCGCGGTGTCAGTTCCAGTTTAATACCCATTTCTTCCATATCCATTCGAGCATTTATCCCATCTTTAGTCTTGCGTGGAACATTAAGTAATGTGCCAACAAGACTGTCACATATATTTTTCTCAATATGCATCACATCAAGGGCATGTCTCACATAGAAAGATTCCCAATAAGGAAGGTTGAAGAATATTGACATCTTCTTCCACCCAACTGATGGAGGCTTATCTTTATTCTTCTTCCCAAACTTGACACTCAAATGTTTCATCTTCAACCACACTTGTCGACCCGTCAACCGGATTGGTGCCTGCCCTTTTTCTCGGAATCCATTAAACGCTTTTCTTTGCCTACGATAATGATGATTCTTCGGTAAAAACCTATGATGCCCAAGGAACACAGTCTTTTGGCCATGTGTTAGCTGAACAAATGAAGTATTCTCCTCACATATCAGACATGCATAATGGCCTTTCACACTATAACCTGACAAGTTGCCATACGCTGTAAAATCATTTATAGTACAGAATAACAATGCTCTCAAAGTGAAATTTTCTTGACCATATGCATCAAATACTTCAACGCCCATGTCCCATAAGAACTTCAAATCATCAATCAAAGGTGCCAAATAAATATCAATATCATTCCCAGGTTGGTTTGGCCCGGAAATTAGTAAAGACAACATCATATACTTGCGTTTCATATAGAACCACGGAGGTAAATTGTATATAACCAAAATCACTGGCCATAAACTGTAGTTGCCTTGATTGTGCGGATTCATTCCATCCGTAGAAAGCGCAAGGCGCACATTTCTTCTTCTTTACCAAATTCAGGAAACAACCCATCAATCGTCATCCATTGTGGAGAGTCAGATGGATGTCTAAGAAGCCCGTCATCTATCTTGTCATCAGCATGCCATCTTAGGTTCTTGGCATCTTCAATATCATTAAACATCAGCTTTAATCTTGGTATTATAGGAAAATACTATAACACCTTAGCGGGCACCTTGTTCTTCTTGTATCGTGGTGCTTTGCATTCAGGATTAGGACAACTATCTAAAGATGCATTGTCATTGCGATATAAAATACAATCATTAGGGCATGCATGTATCTTCTCATAACTCATGCCCATAGAGGATAGAATCTTTTTCGCTTCATACATACAATCGGGTAGAACGTTATCATGAGGAAGCATATACTTCACAAGTGACAATAATTTCGTGAAACTCTTATCACTCCATCTGTTACATGCCTTTAAGTTGTACAACCTTAAAGTAGCGGATAATCGCATAAACGTCTTACAATCACCGTACAAAGGTTTCTCCGAGTCATTCAATAACTTCTCAAACATTTTTGGACAATCCCGAACACTTTTCTCAACCTTTTGAGTCATTTCCTCTAACGAATGTCCCTCATAGTTATCAAATTATGATCCACTACTATCCCTCCTAACATCGTCATTTTCATATTTAGACTCTGTTTCCCCATGTCATATCCAACAAGTGTAACTTGTATCAATTCCATACACAAATAAATGATCTCTCAAATCATTAGCGTTTACACGCTGAATATAAGTACACTTCAAACAAGGACAGACTATTCTACTAGAGTCCCGAGCATGTTCGACTACAAACTTGATGAAAAAATCCACTCCTTCGTTATATTCTCTAGACAGACGATTTGCAGACAACCATTTCCGATCCATATTTTTTGAATCTAGATATATCCCACATGAAAGTAATTATTAAAAATCAATTGAATTATAAGTTTAATAATTATCAAATCACTCTTGCTTAGAAAGAATTAATCTCAAATGTATCATGCTATTCTGTATATATATATATATATATATATATACGAATCATGCTAACAAGTTTCCAAAATTATATTAATGTTGATCAATGAAACTCCTCATACTTATAAAGAGTTCATATATATATATATATATATATATATATATATATATATATATATATACATATATACATACGTAGCAAAATATTATACAATTAATAGTTCAAATTACAAAAGATATACATACTACAGGATTTAAGCAATAACAGCACTATATACATCAAAATGTTGCTACAACTCAAATACCTAAAAAACGAAAACTCATATCTAAAACTAAATCCCCCGATAGCCTCGTCGAGCCTGACTAAAAACTATAAATCTAAAAGTCCACTCATCATGATATATCATTTGATCCCTAACATCATCGCAAGAGAGTCTACTCACGGATACTCTAGGGTAACCAAGGTGGATACTCCGAGGCAAGCTATGACGATACCTCCACTCATCATTGATGACCATCAGTTCTCTCGATATCCTATCATACTTTCTAGCAAACAGCTCACCCTCAATAAATCTCGGGTGTGGTGCATCAGTGTGGTAGACAAACCACTGCAAAAAAGTAGACGTAGCTGATGCCCATGGCTCTATCTGAGGCAGGGTCAATAGAAGGTGATAAGATTTGAAATGGAAGGGGTGATAGGATGAGCCACTCGCGTACAAATGACATAGCTCATCATATAACCATATCATATGAGTTCATACATCTGTATGTAGTGCCATATGAAAATACAGTGGAGGGTATGTCATCTCACTACCTACAAATGAGAACCACTAAATCTTATCATCAAGGTTGTTCTCGAAAGGATCTAAATTACAGAATATATAAACTGATCTTCAACTAGCTAGATAAATTATAAATATATTCTAACATATCATAACCAACTATGTAAACCTAACAACATCAAACTATTTAAAATAAGGACATAATCTTTAGTTATATATTTAACAAACTGGCTAAACATCAAACTATCATCAAATCATTCAAGCTACGCATAGTAAAATCAATTAGATATTAATAAGATTATATATATATATAGTACAACCTAATAAATCCTATATGATGATTATTATTATTATTATTATTATTATTATTATTATTATTATACACAATTATTCATCTCTATTTAATTTTTATCACAACACCGATGCCCAACCAACCTCCTCAACTTTTCCCCATGCACAATACCCTTATCCTTAGGATTTTTCCATATAGCCCTAGTTTATATTTAGTATAATAAACGATAAACCCTAACCCTAACCCTCCCCCTAACCCTAACCCTAACAATAATTAACCCTAATAAATTATAATAAAAAATAACACTAAACCTCATAAGATAATGATCCTAAACCTATAGCTAACCCTAACCCTAACCCTAACACTAACCCTCCCCCTAACCTCACCCCTAACCCTAACCACAATTATTTTAGATTATATATACACATCTTATATATAAATATATTATAAATATATATACATATAATAGAACACATATAAACACACATTTTACGGAATATAAATACACGTCTTACAAAATATATATTAAAAAAAGCATATAAATACACATGATCTGCATAATAATGTGAGTGCTAAAAAAATATATACACCTTAATTTTATACTTAGAATGTACATATCTTATGATAATAATATATATTTTAGGCTTGTGGATTCTCTTAAAATAATAATACATATTTTTATAAAATAGATTATAAACACACACACACACACACACACACACACACACACACACACACATATATATATATATATATATATATATATAAATTAAGGTCTCAGCCGACTACAATCAAGAAAGGAGAGCAAAATTTTTCACCAACACATCAAACAATAGATTTTCAAACAACAAACCGCAAGTTTACAATAACAAACAAACACAACCTCTTCGGTGCAACATGCATGCATTTATATATATATATATATACATACCAGTAGAGACAAATTAAGTAATGAAGGAAGAACAAACACATACGTAAAGGGAGCGACGGCGTGCAAGTTGAGAACGGCAACGATGAAGGTACAAATGCTGGCTATGTTCACAAGAATGGCAGAGGGGTGGTGGAGAGATGGCGGTGCGACAATTTCCCTTAATTCAGAGGAGCCGAAGCGGTGGTGCAAGGATTTGCAAAAGAAAGAGAGTACGAGAGGGAAGCGACAGAGTTTGAAATTTTTGGCACGAAACAGAAGAGAACAAAATAAAAGGAACTTTTAATAACGGTTCTTATAGGATTATAGGAACCGTTATTAAAACCTTGCCAATTTTGACAACGGTTCGAACCGTTATTAAATCATGTTTTAATAACGGTTTTACATCAACCGTTATTAAAATTCCCGTGTAAAATTTCACCTTGCACTTTTAATAACGGTAATAACGGTTATTACCTAAAACCATTATTAAAACTTCCCGTGCATTAATTTTCACGCATTTGACGACGGTTTTCGAACCACTATTATTAATGTCCCATTATTATTTCCTGTTTCCGTAGTATTGTTTGCTAAGCTCTCAGCCTCTCTTATTCAATTTGGGTTCATACAATCCAAGGTTGATTACTCCTTATTTACTTTGCATGATAATGGATCATTTACTGCCATCCTTGTGTATGTAGATGATATGGTTATTGAAGGGAATTCTCTTCAGTCCATCCAAATGGTGAAATCCTTTCTTCGCTCACAGTTTCACATGAAGGACCTTGGTGAACTGAGGTATTTTCTTGGGCTAGAAATTATAAGGTCTGCTCAAGGCTTATTTGTGTCTCAGTATAAATATGCAACTAATCTTTTGAAGGAATATGAAGTCCATGAAAGGGAAGTCAAGCTGCCTCTAGATCAGCATGAAAAACTGACTTTAACTGATGGTGATCCTCTTCCTTAGTACGAATCATATCAAAGGCTGGTTGGTTAACTTATTTATCTGACCATCACTAGGCCAGCTATATGCTATGCTGTGCAGGTGCTGAGTCAATTCATGCATGCACCTACCACCCAACATTTTGTTACTGTAAGACATGTTCTGAGGTACTTGAAAAATTCTCCATCTCAAGGATTATTGATGGCTCACAGCTCAGCAACACATTTGACAGCATTCTACGATGCTGATTGGGCTAGCTATCCCAACACAAGAAGGTCGACAACAGGGTATTGCATACTGCTAGGCCAGTCTCCTATCTCATGGAAGTAAAAAAAAAATAGCCTGTTGTGGCTAGATCATCTATGGAGGCTGAGTATAGGTCTATGGCCTTGATAACCTATGAAGTCACTTGGTTAGTCACTTTATTAAAGGATTTGGGTTTGCAAAGACTTCCTCCTATGGACTTGAAATGTGACAACCAAGCTGCCTTGTATATTGCAGCTAACCCAGTGTTTCATGAACGCACGAAACATATCGAAGTTGACCTTCATTTTATTAGAGAAAAAGTCAAGGAAGGGGTTATTCGTCCATCGTATGTTCACACCAAGCAACAACTAGCAGATGTGCTCACCAAGGTGCCTTCTATGGAGTAACAAAACAAGCTTCTGTCCAAGATGGGAGTTGTTCATCTTCCATCTTGAGGGGGAGTGTTAAGAGTAGTAGTATTAGTAGTATTTTTGGTTTCTTAATATAAGTCGGTATTATTTTGTTTTATTTTCTTTTTTGTGTTTTCTTTTTCTTTCCTCTCTCCAGTTAGCCCCACTTTCTGTTAGTGTTAATCAGGGTTAACGGTTAGAGGTATGGTTAAGGGCTATCTCCTTTGTAGTAAAGCTTTTATCAGCTAAGAAGATATCAAGACAATCAGGACACAAGACTTAACGCTCCCATCATCATCTTCTTCCTCATTCCTCTCGATTTAATGGCAACAAAACACAACAGACCGAGGCATCTTTTCATAAACATGTAAGTGCATGCTGGATGTAATTGTATGAACTTATCAATGAACCAATCATCAATTTGAAGTTTTGTTATATAGACACATACATTCCATCAGATTATTTGAAAAGGTTTGATTAATAGTCACTAGGAGCAAGGCTCTTCAATTCGTTATTCCATGATTAAATTCCATCCCTTCTGTTAAATATTGATTGAATCTTAGTCCACCCTTCATTATTGTGTGATTGATTCTTAACTACAACCCTGAGTAAAATCAAACGTCTAATTAATCAATTATTAAAACTTGAACATGATCAATAATTTAAAACAATAATTAAGAGCATTCCCTTCTCTTGTTGCTGATAACCACAACCCTCTATTGTTCCCATGAACCACCACTATCTATAACCATGAAGTACCATCCAGCGCCAACAGCCTCCACCACAACACTAATTTGGAAAGTTCCAAGAAAAGCGAAAATCAGAGGAAAAAATAGATTCAAGGAAAATGATAATTAATTTTTCATAATCATCTCAAGTCTTAAGCCAATATTTATTGTAATTACCTATACTAATTGTACTTAATTAAATTGTTGTAAACGCATCCAATAATTACTCATTCCTCTGTGCCATCAATGATATAATCCAAAATTTAATTTCTTTAGTCACAAGTTCAGTTTGCGCCTAAATATTATGTTGCAAATGAAAATTGTTATTTTATTGAAATCATTACGGTTGATATACTTTTGATCAAGAAGATTTTGGATAAATTTTGATTATTTGCACAAAAAATACATTAGGTAATTTGTCAAATCATTATTATTATTATTTCTATTTTTTTTCTTGAGGGAAAATGAATGAAGTCATTTTTAGTCAAAGTACTTGCATAAGGGTCACATTTCCTATGTCATTTAATTGCGCAATGAAGGGCGTAATTACTTCCAAGCCTCCAAAGAGTCTAATTACAATCTGGTACGTATGTACCATCATGCATAAATTTCAATGAAAATAATATATATTAATAAATGACACCATCATCATCATCATCATCATCATCGTCATTATTATTATTATTATTATTATTATTATTATTATTATTCTTTCGTCCTTGGCTAATTACTTTTAATTATGTGCAGGTTGTGGTCGATTTCAAGGCTACATAGTGCAAACCGTGTCTGTACATGGAACCAACGTTGAATGAATTTGCTGCAAAATACGGTGATGCAGACATTGCCAAGATTGATGTTGATGAGTTAATGGCATGTACATCAAGTAATTAATCTTAGATAATTGTATATAAGCTCCCTCTGTTCTACATATTTATTTAATTTCTATAATGTGTGTGTATATACATTTATATTTACCAAAAAAAAAAGAAGCATGCCTACACATATACATGCAGGATGTAGCTAGGGAGTATGCGGTACCGGTAGCAAAAGTTAATCCGACCGTCCAATCCTACCTAACCCATATGAAACCCAATCAATGAAACTCGTAAAGCTCATCTACCCGATCCAAAACCCAATATAACGCTGATCAGATAATAATTAACCCAAACCGACTCGAATCCAACCTATAACTCGACATGGACCCAACATGTCATTGATCCAACCGAATATCAATTACATATGTTTCATTATTCATTTAAAACTTTTAAAAATATAGTGCTTTATAATTTTTTTTTATTTTTCATACTTTTATTCTGGACATTCTTATTTATTAATGATATCCTAATAAATCTTTCCACATAAAAATGCAACATTCAAAAGTCATATTAATAAACAAGTAGCAATTAATAATATATTTTTAAGTACATGGTTACATAAAATAAAATTTAATATTTGCTTATGAGTTTAATGAGTTGGAATAATTTTAATGGTTAAGGTGTATATTAGACAATTTTTTTAATATGTTTCATCTTCTTATCCTAACTACTTGTAAACATACACATGTCCTATAATATCAAATGAACGTATACACATAATTATTAATATTACTCAACTAGCATATTGGTAAATTATTATATTATATGTTATTACTTATGGTGTGAAATAACATTGTTCCTCTAATTCTATCATCCATGACATGTATAACAAGTTAACAACTAGCAAGTATCAACCTATTAGTCTAATCATTTTGATCATTACTCCATGTCTTTATATAAAATAAAATAATTTATGCATTAGCAAACTCATTAACCCTAAGAGTATCTGTTAAAATTTTCCAACATCTTTCTTAACAAATAAGATTTTTTATCATCAAACCAAAAACCAAAATAAAAAGGCAAACATCCAACTCTAAGCGTGCAACTATAGAAAGATACAAACCTACCAACAAGATAAAAATAATTTCTAAAAAGTCTTGTATTGCATCCACCTATTGGAAGAAGTTCTAAATAAAAGAGTATAGTAGTGTCTATTATCACCCACAAAATCCAACAAGTAATAGTTGTGTCAAGCAATAACTTAACAAAATTAGAAGATCCAAGGGATTCTCCAATAACATCTATAATTCATGCATAAGTTATAAATTTATAAGTTACAACCTACAGGTTGTAAAGATAAAAACATCAAAATGATCTGTAAGGCACTAACACACCACCTACAAGCTATTACAACTTCCAGACAATTTCCACAACATACAACAAGATAGTAAAAACTAACAAGGCAACAAAACAAGAGCAACAACCTTTTCATATGCCACTTGTAAGTTGTAACACAACACCAATAGCAGTAATAAAACAATGCTAGTAGGCAGTACTTGTCATCAACATAAATATTATCCAAGTATAGTAAATTGCAACATAATGAACAAATGAAATGATTAGATAAAAATTAAATTCCATGATTACTAAAAATTATTGCAAATGAAAAAAGTATAGTGCACTCAACAACATGCCCCTATAATTCACATGAGGAGTTAAATAGTAACGACACAAAGTTATATATATGATTCTACCTTTTGCAATTGAAATTAATATGATTATGCATTTGGCTTCCCAAAACAACTCCAACTCTAATTGGTATCATATACTACCCTGTCTCTTACATAAAATATGAAGCACAAAAAGAAAGGGAAATCAAAATATTCACAAAAGCTACCATTTTAGAAAATATTACGTTAATTTATGAGGTATGATTAGTTAAAAAAAATGTTTTGGAAAACTTTGTGGTTGCAAAAAAATTGGATTCATTTAGTTATCCATTGATAACTACTTTTCGCAATTGATCCACCACTAATAAGTAATAATTATCCATGTTTACAAGAAAAAGCATATGAAATGTTACCACTATTTTTTAAGCTCCTGAATCCATTTCATCATTGTTACTACTTAACTTTGATGACTTCACAGTAGTATGGTTTTTTTCTTCTTCTTCTATTTTTGTAACTACCAAAAAAAATTATATTATTATCTTTAAGATTCATTGATTAAAAAAACTATCAGATCAAAAATAAAAATTTATAACAACTAATGTTATTACCATCATATCCGTATAACCAATTACAAGTAGTTACCAGAGCATCAATATTTTTTGACAATAATAAACTCCTCCACTTATTTAATATTCTACCATCCATGCTAAAAGTTGACTAAGATGCAACAGTAGTAATCAAAATGGTAAGGATATCTTTAACCATAGAAGAAATAATTGGAGAACTCTTAGAATTATTTTTCTAAACTAGGAACATATCAAGTGGAATTTTCTGATCCCCCCATTGACGTTTGATATACATCTCAAATTCACTTTTAAAACTTTTACCTCTACCTCCAACAAATGTAGAAACATCAAAATCCTGCATATTAAACAAAGGAAAAAAAATAATTAGACTTGATGTAAACAAAAATTAGTAATAAAAAAAATAAACATGTAATGAAGATAAAAAAAATTATTTTGTTAGGTATAAAATATATAATACAATTATTATTTACCTCCATTTCATCATTTTCTCTGTTCAATTCTCTATTAATAGATGTCCTTTGATCAAATAAATTTAGAGCATTAGGATAATAACCGATATACGAGGGATAGTTTCTTAAAGTAGAAAGATGTTCATGACATTATAATTGTTTCTGTAATTCATAACACAGTAAAAAGGTAATAAGGATAATAATAGCATATGAAAGGAAAACCGGTCAGGCCACTCTGAAGGTTAATCCAGCCCATAATCAACTCTCGCCCATGCCTAATGCCCCATAAACATCAATAATATCAAAGAAGGCATCTCCTACCTGCAACATGCCAGATGGGCTCCTGCTCGTGGGAATGAGCAGCACCCATAAAAAGAGTGATCAGTACGCTACATACTGAGTAAGGTAACCTAGAACTAAGGCCAACACACAAGCACATAAAATCATGCATGATAATATTCAACTTACACACATTCAAACCCACACATATAATATATAAAGTCATGGAGGATAATATACAGCTTATAGACGATCAAGCCCACACATAAAGGCCCAAATAGTCCAGATTAATTATTTAATGTATCTCTTATTGGAAGTTAATTCACACCATGCTTTTTATCAAATCCATGTGAGTACATGAACCTCTCACTATTTTAGCCGGTGGGCCGATCACTTGTGGGACAACATGTCCACACCACTATTATTCGCTAGTGGATCAATCATTTATAGTGTAAAATCCTAACCACTATTCTTAACCGGTGGATCGGTTCGGTTCTTGCTCACATAGTGTTCCACAGTAAGTAATTAGTATCTTTTAAGTGCCTTAGCAAAACTCTAGTTTGTGTTTATTAAGCTCGGGATCTCCCACTATTATTGCCAGTGGGCCGGTCACTTACGGGACATTAGGTCCACACCACTATTATTCGCCAGTGGATCGGTTACTTACGGGACAACATGTCCACACCACTATTCCTAACCGGTGGATCAGTTGGACCCAGCTCAATAATCTTTCACTTTAAATTATTAGTGTCTTAAGTATCTTATTCAGAAGCTTTCACCCAGACATGTATTACTGACTCTTACTATTCTTATCCTCCAAACCTTAGTTGACCACCACAACCATAGTTAACCATAGCATACCCTAACACCCATGCAAACCCTAACTCCATGCAAACCCTACCTCCATGCAAACCCTACCTCCATGCAACCCTACCTCCATTCGAACCCTAGCTCCATGCGAACCTTACTTCCATGTGAACCTATTTCCATGCGAACCCTACTTCCACGTGAACCCTACTTCCATGCGAAGCCTACTTCCACGCAAACCCTAGCTCCATGCAAACCCTAACTCCCATGCAAACCCTAACTCCATGCAAACGTTAACTCCCACATTACTACATGCCTCATTATCATTTTATAAAACCTATCATGCATGTCTTATGGGCTACACCATACCACATTAATAACACAACCCACACACATAATACACATACCACAATTTAATGCACAACCTTACCTCAACTCCATATCATGCTGCATATATGATAGTTATACAATTACACATAAAATACATTATAATTTCATATCACATGGCATGCATAGCATATAAAATACATAACACACAAATGGCCTTAGTTACTCCTTACCTAAAACGTCATCGGTCTTGGAGCACGCTCCTATACCTCTTTAGGGCTTTGAATGGTCTCACCTATATGAGGGAAAACTAGAATTAGGTTCCCTCCTGCTAAAAATACTATTACTTACTAACTTATCCCAAGACTAGGTTTTTAAATAAAATAATACTATACTAATAATAACTAACGAAATAATACCAAAATGCTAATAATAATATTAATATGATTCAAAATGGATGGTGGTATAAGGGCTTCTACCATCCACCCAAAATAATACTAAAAATATCATTAAAACATTATTAATAAAAATAGTACTAATAATAATAATCAAATTATAAAATAATAGTAATAATGATAATAATAATGATAATGATAATAATAATAATAATAATAATAATAATAATAATAATAATAATAATAATAATGAAATGACTTAAACCGAAAGTAATATAAGGTAGGGTTTTCAACTCTACCCTAAAATAGTAAAAGTACCATTAGTAATAATAATAATAATAATAATAATAACACATATTATTTATAATAATATTAAAAATAATAATGATAATAATAATAATAGTAATAATAATAATAATAGAAATAATAGTAATTGAAATATTTAAGTAAAATAGGGCTTCGGCCCTCTAAATAAATAATAATAGTAATAATAATAATAATAATAATAATAATAATAATAATGATAATGATAATAATAAAACTTATAATAATACTAATAATATTAATAATTTTAAAATAATAACCTAAATAATTCACATACACTCTCGACCCTACTAAGAAATAATAACATTAATATTGAACCAAATAATAGTAATAATAATAATAATAAGCATAATAATTGAATAAAGGTTAAAAATTAGAATAAAATAGAATAATCTTAAATAAATAGGGGAGAAGGGCTGAGAGGGTCTAGGGTTTCACCTTGAGTCGGCGGAGATAGGTGGCACCGGTGGTGGTGCACGGCGGCGGTGGCGATGGCCGGAAAACAGGAAAGAAATGGAAAAAAGTTGAGGTTTGAGAATAAGAGGTGGAGAATGAGGGTGGTGACTGAGGTGTTGGTGGTAGCCTAGACTAAGAGGAATAAAGTGAGGGTGGTACCGCAGCAAGTGGCGGTGGCAAAGGTGGCGGCCGAAATGAAGAGAAAGAGAAAAAGAGAGGAGGAGAAGGAGAAAAGAGAAAAGAAGGTTATGGCTAGGTGGAGGAATATTGGTAGTATTTTTTGGGTGGTGCAGGAGGTAGTTATAGCAGCAGATGTCGTAGCGGACGGTGGTGCAAAGGGTAGCAAGTGTAAAATTTTGGTTGGTTGAGCAATAAACTTTGCACAGCTGTGGTGGCTTGTGCAAGAAGAGTCGAGGGAGATGGGTGGTTCAGTTAGTTAGAGGGTGGTGCAGGGAAGACTTAGGTAGGCAGAGCTGGGGGCGAAGTTGGCTAACGGCGGAGGAAAGGGCGTCTGAAGTTACGGTGGTGTGCAGGGTAGGTTCTTAGGGTTTCAGGGAAAAAGTTTCAAGATCACTTAATAAGGGGGTATTTATAGAGTTTAGAGGGGAAAGTAGGGTTTTGAGGGTCGGCAGGAAGGTAATGCAAGTAGGGTTTGGGGTAGCCGACGACATTTATTGGCCGGTGCAAATTCAAATCGTGGTCGACTTTTCACGTAGGAAAAGGAGGGTTTTGTGCAAAAAAAAAAAAGGAAAGTGGGTTAGGTTAGGTTGAACTACGATTCAAGGGGAAGAAAAAGAGAGGAGATATGGCCGGTCAAGTCAAGCGTAGTCGGCGGCGCCATTTTCGGAGGTGACAGAGCTGCAGGGCGACGGTGGAGGAGGAAGGAGGAAGAAGAAGGTGAACCGGTCAGCTGGGGGAAAAGAAAGAAAGGAAAAGGAAGGGAGAACCGGGCTGGTTGGCGCTAGTTATAAAAATTTTAAATGGAACACGGTGTTCCAAGGGAAAAAGACGCAATACATAGCGCTCCGGCTGCCGAAGGAAGAAAAGAAAAGGAACGGGAGGATGGGCCGCAGAAGAGAAGAAAGAAAAAGGAGAGATTGGGCCGCAGACGGGCCCAATCGGAAGGAATAAGGAAAAAGGAATAAAAGAAAGAAGAAGAAAGAAAAGAAAGAAAAAGGAAGAAGGAAAAAGAAAAAGGAAAAAGGGAAAAAGAAAAATTTAGGTAGGTTGGGGTCAATTAAATTAGTTAGAATATTTTAGGTATTTAAAATAAAAATATTTAAATAAAATAATATTAAATTTCCTTTTTAGGCTAATTTAAGATTTTTAAAAGAATTTTCCTAAATTCCTTTTTAATTAGCAAAATGCCCAAATTTTCCCTTATAAAAATATTTGTAAATTTCCTCTTAATTTGCCCTAAATAATTCCTTCCTATTCCGACAAAAATAATTAATTAAATTAATTCCCTAATAAATCCTTATTTAATTACATTTCTTAACATAAATATTTTTGGGGCATTTCAATACCAAGCTTTGAAACGATGTGGGTTTCAAGTGACTAATAATGTTGTCCATATTAGATGCATCATTCACTATCATAGTGAATACCTTCTTCTCAATACTCCATTGTTTATGCAATAATTACAACAAGTTATAGATTTCAAGACTGGTGTGGGAATAAGGACAATGGCAAAAACTCAAAACTTTGCAATTCAATTTCCAAGAATCATCTATAAAATGAGTTGTTAGAGTAAGATACCCACGATAAGTGCAAGCTATCCATATATTATAAGTTAAAAAAAACCTTTACTAGATATTGTACCAATAGTGTGTTTGAGTTTACTTTTCAAATAAGCATGTTTTTCTAGGAAAATTTTAGTAATAGTATTTATAGACATGAGTCTAACAAGGTGATTAAGATATTAATGAATTTTCTTTGACTCATAAATGTTTAACATATAAGAATGAATACCCATGCCTCAAAATTACCTTATCTAACATCTCACAATAAACTTTTAGATCAAATAGATTTAGATGTTAAGGCATTTGGTGGAGTCATTTTTTTGTATTCTTCACAAGTTTGTAGGTGTCTTAAGGCATTAGAAGTGCCATATCTAGCTTCACACCTATACTTCACCTTTTTATAGTACTTACATATAGCTTCATATCTTTCCTCTTCATCTTTAAATCGATCAAAGTTCTCCCAAATATTAGAGTATCTCTTTTGTTTGCTACGACTTTTTGCAAGTGGCAATTTAGCATCATCATGTTTTGTAATACCCCAAAACTTGAAAATCCTAAAATTGATTTATCAAAAATTTAATTTAGCTCAATTTCTAAATTTTATTTTATTTAATTATTTTAAATTAATTATAGGTAAAAAAATTATTATTACTAATAAAAAATTTACTCTATAAATTTAACCTAAATCCGACACTCAAAAATTTTCTTTTATCCCTTTTTTTCCTTCCTTTCTTTTCATTTTTCTTCTATTTCATTTTCTCTCCTTTGTTTTTTTTTCTCTTATCCTTCTCCCTGGGTTGCGACATCTCAACCAAATCCCTCTTTTCTTTTCCTTTCTTCCACATCCCCAAGCGAGCCGAGACCATTTCCTCTTTTTTTGTTTTCTTTCTCCTTTTCTTTTTTCTTTTCTTTCTTTCCCTTTTTGTCCCTTTCTTCCCCACCTATTTTCTTCCCTACACCCTACCCTTGTCCCTACACCTTACACCCTATCCCCTAGACCCCTACCCTACACCGTCTACAACCACCTCCTTAAAGCTTCTGACCTCTCCTATCGTCTTCCCCTCTCCCTCAACCTCTCGCCATCTAATACATACCCCCTGAGTCTCTCCTTTCCCCCATCTGCAAGCCTACACTACCCCTATTTTTTTCTTCCTTCCTCCATCCATGCCAGATCTAACACCGTCGTTGATGCCCTACCAACCCCTTGCCACCTCCCTTCTCTGCCTACACCCTCCCCTCGCCTGTAAAGTCACTTATTTCCCCTTTCCCTTCTTCTAAGCCTATAATCGTATTTGGCTATCTTCCCACCGCCACCACCATGAGCCCTTTATCCTCCTTCCTTGCCACCACCATGCTGGAACCACCCTATACAGGAGCCCTAGTTAGTGCAACCACCCTAACAAGCCCTCATTTCTCCTTCCTTCTTCTTTCTTCCTCTTGATCATGCAACACCCTACTGATAGATGAGATTTATTGATTATTTTCATGTTTAAAAATATCATTTATCTCTCATTAATTCTATTAGATTTAATCTTTTCGTCGAGTTTTCCTCCTTTGAATAGATTTTACAGGAAAGAAAAAATTAAAGAAATTCAAGGAGAAATCATTGAAAAGAAGAAATCAAGTAGAGAACACATCAAGAAATGTTGAATCAAGGAGAGCGAAGTTGGAAAGGGAACAAATACATCCAGAGAAGCTAAGCTGAAACTTTCAAAGGAATTGAGTGGAAAGATCAAAAACACGGGGGTCCCGTGTTTCATAAACACGGGCCGTGTTATTTATCCCGAGTATCGATCTTTAAATCCTTGTCAGCAGAGAAGTTGGAAGAAAACACGGGGTCCCGTGTTTCCAAAACACGGGGTCCCGTGTTTCCAAAACACGGAACGTGTTTCCATTTAAAAACGTGTAACTGTTTGCGCGACTTGTTTCTGATAAATTTTATCTGAGAACAGGGTTCGGGAAAGAAGGAGGAGATCGAAAAACATTTGGAATGTATTTTTCTTCCTTTATTCCTTTAGAACATACATATAATGCACAATTCCAACTTTTGATCTTCTTGAATTCTATTGATGATTTGACATTCTGCACTTCAATTGATAAGTTTCCTCTATTCCTTTGTAAATTTCAGTATCTTCATTTTTGCTAAATCTAAGTAGATTTTCTATAATTTTATTTGTGTTCACTACATTATCATCTAATTGTTGCAATAATAGAATTCGTGAATGCGTTGTTGCTATTAATTTTCAAGATTTATATGTAATTGTATGAATTGTGAATATGCAGAAATTTGAGTAATTTGAACAGGGTAGGATGATTTGAGGATGGAATTATAACCTAATTACCATTTCATACTTTAAATGTTTGATTCTAGATGAGGTTTAATTGAATTAATGGATCGAATTGAATGATTCCATATCATAGATTAAGATTCTTGAACTAATTAGATTGATCACCTATTTAGTTTAGAACTTGATCTTTGCTAAGACAATGAAATTAACCCGTATTTGTTAATTAATTTGTCTATAGTAGCAAGAAGATTAATTATTAATCTTATCCATTAATTCATGCAATTGCATGATCCAAGCTTTTGTGATTATGATTGTAGTTGGCTGCTTCCCGTTCATAATTCTACCATTAATTGAATCTAGTGTTCATAACCTAGGTTATTAAATGGGTATAAAAATAAATTGAGAGCATATTCAATTTATTAAGGTTTAGAGGAAGTATGGGAATTTGTTATTCTGAGTTTCCTAAGTTAACATTAAATTGTTTAGAATCATTCTTCTTATTTGAATGTATGGCATTTTAATTCCATCATCAATTCATTCCTCCCCTAATTTTCAATTAGTGATTAAGATTTAGTACAATCGAATTTAGTATAAGATCAATGAAATTGTATAAACGGGGTTATAACATCAATAGAAAAATTAGTGATTAGAACGCCATTCCTTGTGGGTTTGACTCCTTCTTGCCATATACTACGTATTTGGGAATTATGATTTATTTATTAAATTTGTTGTGCATACGACAGTGCATCAGCTACCAACCGCCAGCTCCACCACCACCAACTCCAGCCAATCCTAGTACCACCACCACCTTGATCCTAAACTGCAACCCTCACCTATTCCTCTAAATCAACCATCGTCGCACCACCATTATAACTGCCTTCATGTGCCGCCTACACTATTTTGTTCCCACTTTGGTAATATTTTGATGATAGTAGGAGAGGAGGCATTGGTCCCGCATATTTAAAGATCGGAGCTACTTCGGTAAGGATACAGTTATAGATAGGGTTATACTATCTTTTAATACATGTCATTGATGTGTGTTATGTGATGACATGCTTGAAATGATAAATAACTCTAGTGTTGTATATGTAGTTTTGGCTTGACATTAGCTACAAGTGAAGAAGTTGTGTAGTCATGACTATATTGATTTCAAGTGTTTATGTATATCCATGTCCATGCTTTATGATATTTCATGTGTGCAAAGTTAGAGAGTCTTCTTGTTGAATGCCATGTGAATTAGGTAAGGTTTTTGAGACCTAGGGGTATTTTGGTCAATATTATAACAAAAATGGCATGTAGGGTACTTTAGGGTATTAATTGGCATAAAATAGGTTGGAAATACTACATGAAATAATTATGGAAAAAATAAAGTGGATAATGGTAAATATGGGGAGAAAGACCATAAATGGGATGAGTAAAACCTAAGGGGAGTTATGATCTTATGTGAGTAGAGTTGGGATTAAGTACTAGGGAGTGGATATATAATTAATGATGGAATTTTGTGTATTCATGCAAATATAGGAATTCATTTGAGAACTACGGGGAAGAGTTATAACTAAAAGATGAAATTCGGGTTTAGGAGTCTGAGGCACGTAACTCTAGGGTAGGCTATTATTGTATGTACAAGATGGGGTAATTAAACTACAACCCTAGAACATGATTTTAACCACAACATTTTGGGAATGTGTACCAAATTTATTATCATGTGGGGTAGAGGGAAGTAGTTACGAATGAGGAATTAGGGTTTTGAAAGGGACTCAAATAGGAAGGGTATTATTACATATACAAAATGTGGGAGTTAGTCCACAATTTTTTAGTTAATTTTTAACCTTAGAATTCTATGCATGTGTATGTAATTTGAGAAATTAGGGTTTTTGAAGGGTAACCCTATAGGCTAATTATTATCATATGTGTAAAATGTGGGTAATTGGCCATGACTCTTGAATATGGGTTTCTGATGGCATGTTAAGATTTTTTGGGTATATTGGGGACTAAAAGGGGTAATTAGAGGTCAGGATATGCCGGAGTTGTGAAATTAGGGTTTCTAAGGGTGACAGGGTAGGAGTTGGGATAGTATCTTACATGAGTAGATGTACATGAATCTATGATGGTCTTGAAGTAAATAAAATATGAATAATAGACTAATCACTTAAAGTGAAAGATCACTTGTGTCAGGCGTAGTTGTAAAACCATGTGAGAATAGTGGCTAGGAATGTCTTGCTCTAGAATTTGTACCCTATTACCATTCCACCAGTGAGAATAATGGGGTCCAAAACTCAAGTAAACCAAACCATTATATGATAATAACCTAAGGTAAGACACTAATTATTTACAGTGGAATATCACGTGGGTCAGGACTAGTTATACCTTGATTACCAATCCACCGGTGAGAATAGTGGCCAGGAGCATTCTTCTCTAGGGTTGTACTCTAATTACACTCCACCAATAATAATAGTGGCCAAGAGCATCCTACCTTGGAAGTTGTACTTGATTATTGTTCCAAAGGGTTGAGAATAGTAGGGTCCCTAAACTTAACGTGAATAAAATCATGAGATAATCATCATTACACTAATATCGTATGTTCGAAGAATATTAAATAACTCGGTATGATCAACTTATGCATGTGTCATCTCTTATCCTAGCGTTATTAATTTATGTGATCTTCTTGACTAATTGTTACCTTACTCAGCATGTAGTGTACTAATCTCCCTTATTACAAGTACTACTCATTCCCACGAGCAGAGACCCCTTCTGAGTTTGTTTAAGTAAATTAGGATTAGATGAATTTGCTACATATGATGCTCTTATTAGGGCAAAGTGATGTTGTTATGACTGGGGCTAGGGACCGAAAAGTTTTGTTAACTAGTTGTTAGTTTTAACTAGTTTTCTCCTTGTCATTTTCATTTAAACATTTATTTTTGTATTTCAATTTTACGTTTGAAATGAACATCCAACTCTTATTTTTGATATGGATTGTACTTGTTTTACATTTATCACGGTTTGTGTTCTGTTTTACCTTTGCCTTGTAGTTGGTATGTGGATAGTTTGTGGCCAGACTTATACCGATTATGGCGGTAAATCCCTCTTATATTTAAATGTTTCTTCCACTAAATGAAATTTTTTAGTAGTAAATTTTGAGGGTATTAAAATTTGTTATAGGTTATGAATACCGTGCTTTGTTTTCAAAAAATTAAGTTTCAAATCATTTTTGATTTGATTTTCTAATGCCTTTTTTATATTTCGTAAATCTTGATTATGTAAAAACCTAGATTAACTTGTGAGGAAACAAAAATGGGTACCCTAGGTGGCCTCTAAATGTGAATTGTGTGATAGATGTTAGTTAATTAGAAGGGTTTAACCTAACATGCCTTTTGTTTAGTAACTAGCTGACTACAAGATGGACAAACGAGTATGACGCCTAGAGGAGGCCTTTGATGCCTTCATGGAATTCATGCAATGCTATCCATAGCTGCCACCCCCACTTCTAAATCATCCTCACGAGGGCATCAGAGAGGACTGGCTTTGGAGGGTCACTAGACAATACCCTCAATGTTTTAGGGTTTTCATGTTAAATACTTGTATGGCAATGTGTATTATCATGATATTTTTATTATGTGACGGAATATATAATGTTAATGATATGATGGTGATAATGTGGATGTATATGATATAAAGGAATTCGAAAGATGTGTTGATATAATCTTGATTCTCTAAGTTGTACTTGTGGAAAAATTATAACTTATAGAGTTGTAATATGGGTTAATATGAAGACCTTGATATTTTAATGTGTTAGGTGTATTAATTATGATAAATATATCAAGGGAAGTTTTTAGAGTAATTACTAAATTCTTGGGTTCCACAAAATGAGAAAATAGTTTAATTAGGATATAGTAATCCTAAAGTGGTAATATTATTATCCCATGTGTCAACCCTTGAGTTAGAGTACAAATTTTTCATATGTTATAAATGTTGGTAATTTAAGGATGTTTATTAAATATGGGTAATCATAGGAGCCTTATGCGAAGAGTTGTGACTAATCTCAAAATTAGAGTTTTGGAAGCTCTATAAATAGTAACGTTTGGGATAGGGCTATCATTGAATGTGTGAGACGTGGGTGTTAGACCATGAATTTCAAGTGTGTTAATAATGATTATATTTGAGAATTATATGCTATAATTGGTGTTTGAATGATCAATAGACGGGAATTTATGCTAGGAATGTAATATTCTAGTTGAGGAAATTAAGGATCTCGACTCTTGAGACCGACCTTATAAATTATGTTATATGCTTATTTGCCTTAATGTGTTTGGTACCTGCAAATCGATTATGACTAAGATACTAATCATTTAAATTGAAAGAGCACATGAGTACGACCAAGGTGATATTTTTATTTTCGTTCCATCGGAAGATAATAGTGGCTTAAGAGTGTTTTGCCCCAAGAAGATGACGCTTTATTTATATTCTTTCTATTGGAGTATAATAGTGGCTCGGGAACATTTTGCCTAGAGAAGGTTTTTCAATCTGTTCTACCATATTAAGAATAGTGGGGCCCCTACTGATTATGAATGAAAATATAATTGTGTAACTTTCGGATAAGACATTAACGACTTAAAGTGGAAGAGTATGTGAGTTAGGACCAAGGTAATATTTTTACATATCCGTTCTACCAGAGGATAATAGAGGATAGGAAGCATTTTGCCCCATGAAGGTGATGTTTTCAGATCCGTTCCATTGGATGGTAATAGTGGCTCAGGTGTATTGTCCCTAAGAAGGTGCTTTAGACTGTTCTACCAATTTAAGAATAATGGGGTTCCTGAATTCAACATATATAAATGAATGAAAATGATTATATCTAATAAAGAGGCCTAGATCGGTATTTATCTTATGAGACTTTTCATTAATTTAAATATGTACTTATCACCTATTTTGAATGCATTTGTTATTTATATCCTTGATTCACCAAAATTATTACTTTGCTCAGTCCTTAGTGTACTGACTATCCTTTTCATGAGTGGTGCTCATTCCCACGAGCAGGAGACCCTGATTCTTTTGTGCTTCCTCAAAAGATCCTCTAGATGACTATGTTACTTTCGATGCACTAAGTGGGGTTGAGTGACCTATTATCTATACTAGGTATTTGAGTGAAGAGTTATATTATCCGTTTGATGTATTTACCTAGATACCTTTTTGGACTCCTTGATCAATGGTATCCCTTAATTTGTATTTTTTATTGTAATTTGGAGTTAACTTCTAAACTCACATTGTATTATAAATGTTTCTTCCATTTCTATTTTTTTATCTTACTATAAATTATTTTAGCCTTGTGATTAATGTAAGAAAAGTTGGACAAATTAGAATTATGTCAGTTATGGTGGTAACCCCCAATATTTTACTTATATGCTTCAGCTATAAACCATAATTTTTTAGTAGTAAAAATCGGGGTGTTATATTATCACTGCAGCGTCGAAGGATGGATTATACATGCAAGAATAACTCCATCAAAAGTATAGGTAATACTTGTAAATATAGGCTTCTACAAAATTATAACATGTATATAACACAATTAAACTAATCTTTTAACTGATAATTAGGAATAAATAATTACCTCTATTAGTGTTGTGCAACTACCTTTCTCTTTGCACACAGCCTTAGATGTTATCCCAAGCTTCCCATATAAATATGTTGAATTCCTAACTCCAAGAGATCGATTACCTAACTTACTTAAATTAGCTACTAATAGAAGCACTGATAATGGAGCATAGTTGTTAGACTTGCTTGTCAACAAAAAACATTAACAATAGCAGGTACCACATATATAATCAGTTATAAGAACTATCATCCACAAAACGGTCAGTTGTAAGCTTATAAAAAAAATATCATACAATGCCTTCGTGCTTCCCTTCACAAAATATGACTTCACCAACAACTCGGGTTCACCCCATATGTCGGCCAGAAGATCCACCACATCGCCATTAGTAGGAAAATTCTCGCTAATACACTCATAACTATGACAATTAAGATCTATAATGTAAATTATATCATGTAAAGTAATAGTCATCTCATCCAATGGAAGGTGGAAACTATTGGTCTCTAGGTTCCACCTCTTAACAAAAGCGGAGATGAGTGGAATATTGTGCTGGTAGACGTATTTCAAGCATAGATGCTCCAAAACCATGGTCTCGAGGTAGTTGTAGGCAATACCCATGCCAACATCATCAACCAGTAGTCTCCTCAAGTTTTTCGTCCTTAACTAAACCCTTAGCATAAGACATGGTTTGTAAAACAAAACAAATATTATAATAATAAATTATAGGGTAAAAATATATAAACTAATATATATAATGATATAAATTAAGTCAACATTATTCCATATAGTGTATGCTACATGACCCCTAGAACTGGTAAGAGGATTTGGAATGAGTGGATGCCCACCAGTAAGTCCAGTCAAACTCCAATCATCATTTGATGCTGATGAGGAAACAGATCCTACTATAGGGATAGATGTGCTAGTTCCAGCGTAAGCTCCCTCGCTAGGATTATCATATTCTTCTTCAGATGACATGTTTTGTGTGTCTATAGTATGGGAAATGTTTTGTAACACCCCGATTTTTACTATTAAAAAATTTCATTTGTAAAGTTAAGTGTGGAAGCTAAAATAATAAAATGATAGGTGTTACTGCCACACTTGGTATAAGTCCAGTTATCCTTACTATTCTCATACCAAGTGCTAAGGCTTAGATTAATAACATGATTACAAAAATCAAAGTAGAGACAATATCATATGAATATGGTACATCGCAAAAACAATGTCAACTGTTTACAAGATCAAAGAGTGAGAAATATAAGAGGACGCTGACATCCAAAAATAACCAGACTTAAAATGATAAAGGGGCACTCGATAGTCCTACGTTCTCAAATGAACCGCCAACTTCAACTGAGCTTTGAAGCTGACTTGCAAATATCACTTCCCATTGAATAGTTTGGGGCCCACGAAAGGAATCCTTCAGTAAAATGATACTAAGCAACCCTTTATACTAAACTAGAATAAAAAACTAGCAAAGACCACATGCAAGGCATTAATATAAATTATTGACTATATAAGCATCAATTAACCATTCATATAATCACAAATCATCTTTACATCATGTCAATCATACATGTTCATCTAGAATTAGCTCAGACTTACTAAGGGAACAACCAAGTGATGTTTTTTGTAGTATATTTAGAAATGCATCAACTCAAATACAAGATAATAATGACATATCATACCTCCACACCAATCCTGACAAATCTCATAACACTAGTAAACTTACAAGCATAGATCAACAAAATCCACAACATTGCATGTAAGCCTCAAAGGCACAATACCAAGCTCAGATGGGTATAAAGGCTGCTACTGAAACACAAGTAGGCACAACAATTGTTACCAAAAAAGAGGTAGTCACAAAGGCTACTATCGAAATACAGATAGGCATAAAAGCTACTACTAAAATACAAATAGGCTCAAAGGTTACCGAAACACAGGTTGCTACTAACCAATCTAATCATCCAATAACCCAATAATCTATTAGATCATTTCCATTTTTATTCACTTGAAGGGAGATCACATCAAACCTAGAGATACTAAGGTACTACATTCATATCGATGCAAAGCAACACAGTATCCTACTGACTATCAACCCAAGGATGCAAAGGTACCCTAGTCGTACTGGTACACAAAGGTAACACAATACCCTATCTATAAGGATACCTAATATATAAGTATGCATACCCCCTATCATTCCACAGAACAAATAGAGTAAGATGTATGACCCAGTTAGAGTACTAAGGCACACCTGCAAAAATCCAAAATAATTGTGGGCTAAACCACGACTCTAGGATAGCAACCCCTAAAGAGCCACCATTCCTGATCTTGAGGTCTTTTACTTTACATATTAGTATTTTATTTAGGTGACCATAAAAATCACATAGATTTGATCCCCATACATCACCACTCCATTTATTCCCAATTATTTAAGAAAAACTATAACACCCCCAAATTTACTACTGAAAAATTTTGATTAAATCAAAAAGGTTTAGCGGAAGCGAAAGATAAAACCGTAAACTCGGGGGCGTTACTGCCACACTTAGTACCAGACCGGTATACTCCTACTGTTCCAGTACTAAGTGCTAAGGCTAAATAAAGTTAATAATAAATGCGAATCATTAGTAAAACATAAGTCATACAGAAATCAAAGTGCAACTTAGGATTACAAACCAAAGAGTACATTTCTCAAAACATAAAGCATAGTACAAAACACAACTAAATATGGAAATACAAAATCCGATGACAGCAATAGAGTCCGGCCGAATCACTCTCGATCCCAAGGTCAGGTTAGGCTCAACACTCTTTCCCACCCTATGCGTCGTAGGTATCGTAGGCATCGAAGACATCATCTCCTACCTGCACAAGTTCAGAGGGGACTTTTTCTCGTGGGAATGAGCAGCACCCATGAAACGGGTGATCAGTACGCTACGTACTGAGTAAGGTAACAAACGAGCTAAGGCCAACACATAGAACACATGATACAAGGATAAGCACATAGGCAACATACGATAACACACATGATAAGGCCTGGTTACTTTCCCGGTGACTTATTCTTTATTCTCATTAATAACATGTCTATTCCACACATATTCTTTAATAGTCCATGTGAGTGCGGGAACCCCACTATTATAGCCGCTGGACCGGAAAGTATACACTTAGGGCAGAACGCTCCTGACCACTATTATTTGCCGGTGGACCGGTCTCTAGGGCGAAATGCTCCTGGCCACTATTATTTGCCGATGGACCGGTCTGGCCCCGACACACATGGTGTTTTGCTGTAAGTACTTAGTGTATTTCCCATGGTTTAACTTACTTGCTTTGGTTTGTCGAGCACGAAATCCCCCACTATTATAGTCGGTGGACCGGAAAGTATACACTCAGGGCATAACGCTCCCAACCACTATTATTTACCGGTGGACCGGTCTCCAGGGCACTCCGGCTCCTGGCCACTATTATTTGCCGGTGGACCGGTCTGGGCTCGGCTCAACAATCTTTCACTTTACATGATTAGTGTTTTATCCGTGTCTTATTAGATAACATTCCACCCTTGACATGCATGTCATCGATGTTCTACTACTATTCTCTCAAGAGGGCCCGTCCCATATTTTGAGACTCCTGCACATCTTATCACGCCTCGACATCCATTCCCCCTTATGCTCACACATAATGAAAGACCAACTCCTGAGAGTGTAAGTTAAGCCCAACACCCTATGACATCGACCCCGCCTACTCTCAACCTCTAGGGTTTTCCCCTTGGAAACCCTAATTGGACCTATGTAGCTCAAATTCTTCTCACTTACTCTACCATTACTTGTGCCTCGCCCCACATCTCATCCATATTAGGTCAAACCCCAAGGCGTATCAATTTACTCCTCGACCTCGCATGTGACCGGCAAAACCCTAGTTGGCCACATCAAACCCTAGTACCTTACTTCTTCCACAATTAACCTCTCTCTTTTCATCCCAAAGTCTCTTCTTTCACATGGAAACCCATACTCATCTTTTATATGAATGAACCCTCACTCTTAACCCATACTCCACCCTTCCTTAATCATTCTTACTTTTGTACTTCTCAAATTTCCACTTTCTCCCCAAAAACCCTAATTGGGTCCCTTATACACCCTTACACCAACCTACGTACTATTTTTCATCCCAAGTCTCCAATCACTCCACAACTCTCCCATTCTCTTATTTACACCCTAAATCAACTTCTCTCACGTAAGATTCACCCCCATGCAAGATTTAGCCATCCCATGCAAACACCCCAAGTCACCATGCAAATTTTAAGACTCCCATGCATGGTTCCCAACTCTCATTTATTTTGGTCATTCCTTCCACTTAAATCTTCTCTCATGGATCATGAGGTACTTAGGTCAACCTCATATCCCCCTTAGTGAACTCACTTCTCGTTTATTTCTTATCATCGTTATATTCCCAATTCATATTATTATTTATCCTAACATGTATGTCCTAGGGGGCCATATCATATCACATCATAAACATCATACATATACATGTCATGCTCATGTCATAGGAAACACATACAAACATACCTCAATCTCCAAGCTGCGCTACATATAAGACAAGTTATTTACAATCATATAATACACGACATAGTATGGCATATACAACATTCAAAACATAAAGGTCACACATCACACAAGGGCCATAGCTTCGTCCTTAGCTAAAGCGACGCCGGGCTTGGAGCACGCTCCTATAACTCCTTAGGGTTTTGGTTAGGATCACCTATAAAAGGGAAAATACTAAGTATTAGTTTCCCTCAAAAGTACCATAATCCCTTATCCTAGTTTAAGATTAGGATTATTATTATTAAAGAGAGTATTATATGAAAAATAGGGTTTTTACCTAAAAATTAGTATACTAAATATTACCAGTCAAAATATGTTTATTTTTAATATTTATTGTTACACTTATATTATTAGACCCGTTAGTTCTATTCTTATAATAATGATAGTGTTCATGCTAACCATAGTAAAATAGTGATAATAATAATAATAATAATAATAATAATAATAATAATAATAATAATAAAACTAATAATAGTAATGCTAATGTTTATAGTGCTAGAACCTTAACATCTCTCTATGGTGTTAGGATTCGAATAACAATATAAGAGTTGCAATATTATCAAAGTACTATTATTCCTAGGGTTAATAACGATAAAGGTCATATTTTGGATAATAATAACTTAAGGGTTTAAAAGTTTATATTAATGAAAGTAATGATGGAAAGGTCACCATTAAAAATATTAGTAAGGAAAATAAGGATAATGATAAAGGTAGTACTAATAGTGATAATAACAATATTACTAAAATACCTTTGGTTTAAGTAATAGTAGTAGTAATAGTGTCATTAATAATAGAAATAATAATGTTAATAGTAATAATAATAATAATGATAATAATAATGTAAGATTTCAAATGTCTATCATATATAGTAGTAGGATAACGATAATAAGCCACATCTAGTATTAGTAGTAGTGATAGAGATAGTAATAAGAGTAATAACAATAATAGGAATAATAATAATAATAATAATAATAATAATAATAAGGATAATAAGGATAACCATCTTAATGTTAAAGTTGTATCCTTTTTAATAATATACCCTAGTTAACTATTTCTGAAATTAGGTTAGGAAAATAAGGATGATACATAGTAATATTAAGAGTGTAGTAATAATAATAATAATAATAATGATAATAGTAATAATAGTAATAATAATAATATTATTAAGGATAATATCATTAATATTAGATAAAATTACTAACACATATAGAAAATAGTTTTAGGGAGTGGGGGAGTTGGAAAACCACCTAAGGTCAGTAGTGGACCGGCGGCGGCGCGTGGCGGCGGCGGCGGCGATAGAGGAGTAAAGGAGGTGGAAAGATCAAGGTGTGGGCTAGAGGAGAGGGAATGGAGGAGTGTTTGAGGTGGAGGAGGATGCAGCAGATATAGAGGGATGGAATGAGGGTGGTGGCATGGCTGGGAATGGCGGCGCGCGATGGTTGGCGCGGCGGCCGAAGGTGGTGGAGAGTGGTGGAAAATGGGGGAGGTAGAAGGAGAGACAGGGGAAGGTGAAGGTATAGGAAGGTAGAGGGAGGTCTGCTAGGCGTTTTAGAGGGTGGTGGAAGCGTTGGTTGCGGCAAGGGTGGCAGCAGAAGGCAGCATAAGGGACGGCGAAGGCTGGAGATGGCTGCTCGGGGTGGTGACTTCGCACGGCTAGGGCGGCACATGCAGGGTGAGGTAAGGGGTGGCAGTGGCTTGGTTTTGTAGAGGGAAGTGCGGGGAAGGTTCCAGTGGGCAGCGATTGTCGTGGTGATCACCGGCGGCGGCGGAAAGCTCAACTTTTTGGGCGGCAGCGAGGCAGAGTTTCGGGGCAATTTCGAAAAAAAAAAGAGGTTGGCTATGGCTGCTAATGGGGGTATTTATAGGCAATTTGGAGGGGGAAATGACGAAGGAGGGAGAGGGCACGCGGGGCAGGTGCGGCAGGTCGTCGTCCGGTGGTGGCAGCTGGCGCATGCCCTGCGAGTTTGCAGGGTGTGTTTGGCTCGGTGCGGAAAAAAGGAAAGGGGGCAGTACGCGTGAGGGGTAGGACAAGTAGGTTGGGTTGAAATGGGAAAGAAAGGGACGGAAATGGTAGGAGAGGACAGCCGGACGGCAGGTTGCTATTGGCGTGCAGGCTGCGAGTTGAAGGCCTGGTGCGAGGAGGAAGACGATAGGGTGCGGTGGATTGGGCGGTCCAGGGGAAAAAGGAAAGGAGGGAGAGTCGGCTGGTTTTACAACAGTTATAAGGTTTTAAAGCAAAACGCAGCGTTTCAGCGGGTAGGGAATCAAAGCACTGTGTCGTGCTGTTGATCTGGCAACGGTTATCTTCATTAAACGAGACGCAGCGTCTCAGCGGATGGAGGGGCGAAACACTGCGTCTAGTTGAAGCAACGAGGGGCCAAACGCCGCTGGGCCGTTGGGAAGGAGAAGGAAAGGAGGGAGGGTTGGGCCGCGGGCAGGCCCAACCGGCGAGAAGAAGGAGAAAATTAGGAAAAGAAGAAAAGAAGAAAAGAAAGAGAAAAAGAAGAAGAAAAAGAAGATTTTAATGTTTTGGCTTTTCATAAATATTTAGAGTATTTTTCTTGGGGTACCTAGAATAAGATTATTTAAATATTTAAATAAAAATATTAAACCTCCTTTTTGGGCTAATTTAGGGCCCTTTTAAAAATATTCTTCCTAACTCCTTTTTATTTACACAAAGCCTAAATTTTCGTCCTTTATAAAAATATTTATAATTTCCTATTAATTTGCCCTACATAATCCCTCTTAATCTACATAAAATAATAAATTAATTTAATTCCCCAATAAATTCTTATTTAATGACATATTCCCAAAATAATTAATTTTCGGGGTATTACAAAAACATATTCAAGATCATTACCAAGGTAAATCAGTAAAATACACTAAGATCCTCCTAGGCTTAGTTATTCATCCTTTTGGGTACATTAGGTCATAAAAGACCAACATGCTCCTGAGACTAATAATTACTAAATTATCATCCATTTGAGTACTAAATCCATTTTATTTATCAAGTTGTCATGAAAAGTCCAAATAATGATAATTATACCAATTTATCCTGTAATTATATTTCAAGATAAACCAAATGACCAATTTATCCTTATTCGAGATTTTACATATAAAAAGTCTAGCATGCTTATCCAATACATCCATATATAAACTCATACTTTTAACATATAATACACATTGATCATGTTAGTCATGGTAAAAAATCATAATACGGGTAAATTGACCAAATTATTCTTAGAGCTCATATCCGTATGTAATATTCCATAATTAGATTCAAGTATAATCAACCCGATATTTATATATACTTATCATACCAAACACTTTCTTAACATTAGAGTTATATTTATCATACCTTAGTAACCACATTATTTTACATAAGACAACATGCTTATCTTAATAATTTTTAGGATATCAAAAGATAACACATAATCATCAAGCAACAAATCACTCTTAGCACAATTCATATGTCAAGACCTAAAATTTCTACCATGTGACCTTTAGCATCTCATTAAAGTATAATGATTATAACATAGCAACATACTTAAAGTAATTCATACACCAAAATCCTGAATGTGGTACCATGCAATATCTATTATTTTAGCAGAGTATAACGATTACCTAAAATCCAACAAAATCCATAAATAGCAATATCCTATTTATCGACGTTCGTACCTAAAAATAATACCAAGATATCGAATTACTATTTTTAACACACAAAATAATACTTATACTAATAAATTATTTAGTTCTATAAAATTATCAAGATACCCTTACTTATTAATAACAGATTCCATGAATTATTTGCAACCAAACACAATTCAAGCTACGAAAGCTGCATGGCAGGCACAAAGATTATCATTGAGAGAGAAATTAAGGTAAATAAGGGTAAAAATGAAAATCATCAGAGTCAAATGCAAGTTTGGGATATGTAGATGAATAGTAGAATGTCTGGCGGAGCTATGGTAAAAATTTGGTGGTGCTTGGACAAGGTTTGAGGGTGAAAATAGGGGTGCACGATTGAAAATAAAAAGTTGTATGGTTGTGCTATAAGCGATGTAGCCTTAGTCGAGAGAAAAGATTACGCACAACCAGGAAGTGTTGGGTTACATGGGCATGTGCTTTGAATAAACACGATAGAAGAGGAGAAGAAGAAGGGAAAAGAGGCGACGGTCGGTGGCAATAGCTGGCGATGGTGCTTGGGAAGGTTTAAGTGACCTTGGTGGTTGGTCCCCCATCCAATGGGCAGCAAGTGGCGGTCGAGATGGAAGTGAGTAAGTCAAAAACATGGAAACAAAGGATGAAGAAGGAGAATAAAGGAGAAAGAAAGGGGTGCTCAAGTAGTGTTTTGGACACAAAATGGGTGGAATGGAGGCAAAACAAAGAGAAGGGAAGAAGAGTGGAAAATGTGTGTGTGTGTGTGTGTGTGTGTGTGTGGTCATGTGTGCATGTGGAGTGAATCGAGGAAGGAATAAAGGAAGAATAGCAGGGGAGAGAGAGATGTGCGATCAATGGTGTAATGTGGTGCAGAGGAAAAGATGGTTGAGTGTTGGGAACAATGGTAGGTGATGGGGATGGTTGTCTATGTGGGTTATGTAAGGATAACAACAAAAAGAAGAAGAAGAAGAAGAAGTGGTAAGGTATGCGCATGGGATGTGCAGGTCGGGTAAAGATCGAATAAGAAAGGTGATGGATGATAGATGAGGATGTAGATGTGAGAGTGATAGTTGATGCAAGTGGGGAGGGTGCAAGTTACAACATTTTCCAACTATTTTAGCTAGGTTTGACGATGCAAAGGAGAAAAAATAAAAGGAAAACGAGAAGTTTTGGGAATTTGTTTAGATGATTTTAGATTAAACAAAATAGATAGGATTAGTGGAAATTTTGGTGGATTTTGGGTTTGGTTTACAAAATACAATTTATTCAGGTCAAGGTTTAGAATTCGATCAAAGTTTTAGGATTAAGAAATTGGGTTAAAGCTAAAGTAAGATTTTCTCAAGATTAGAATCAAATTAGGGTGCTAATGACGCGGGATTTGGTTAAGAAATTTTTTGGGGTATTACATTTTGCCATGCTCCATCGTAGCTCATGCTCTGGCACTAGCATTGACCATACTTTTTGCCACCCTATTGGTAGAGGAAGTAACCTGCCTCAGATTCTCCTCTTCTTCCTCTACCAGCCATCTGCCAATTATAATAAAAATTTCATTAATAAACATTATACATTAGCTCATTAATTATTTATGGTTTATGGTTAGGTTTTAAGGTGTAGAACTTGGGGTTTAGGGTTTAGGGTTTGGTTTTAGTGTTAAGGTTAGAGGTTTAGGGTTTGGAGTTTATGGTTAAAGGTTTAGGGTTTAGGGTTAAGGGTGTGTGGTTTAGGGTTTAAGGCTTAGGGCTTGGGGATTAGTCATAAGTTTTTGGGGTTTAGAATTTGGTTTTGAGGGTCTAGGTTTTATCGTTTAGAGCTTTTGGTTTTTAGCTTAGGGCTAAATGCTTAGGGTTAAGAGTATGGGCTTTATGGTTTAAGGATTTAGGATTATGATTAACGGTTAGAGGGTTTCTAGGGTGTAGGGTTTTTAATAGGTGTGTTCCACGTTTGGAACAAAGTGTGATGGGAGAACTACTCAGTGGAGGTAGAGGCTGAGGAGTGAACGACCCACCAGAGGAAATCTGTGATGGGTTAGTTTGTAATACTCCAAAAAAATTTCTAAAAATAAATAATAAAATAATAAATAGAGTAAAATATAAGTACATATTAAAATAATAATATTATTATGAGATTTAAAATTTATTATTTGTCTTATTTTGATGCCTTATTTTAATTATTTAGCCTAAAACAAATTATATGTAAATATATAATTTTTAATTATTTTTATTAATTCCCAAGAAAAACCTAAAAACCCCCACCATCACTTTTTTTTTCTTTTTCCTTTTCCTTTCTCTTTTTCTTTTCTTTTCTTTTCTCCTTCCTGTTCCTTTGTTCTTCCTTCCTCTTCCTTTTTTTTTTCTTATTTCCTCCGCTTGGGTTGCACTACAGTGGCCCAAACACCGCCTCCTTCTCTTCTCTTCCCCTCTCCCCTAACTGACCCAACTCTTCTTTCCCCATCCCCTTTTTCTTTTTCCCTGGGTGATAGCCCAATCCTTTCTTTTCTTTTATCCTTTCCCCTTTTTCTTCCTCCCTTCTTTCTCCTTTATTTTTCTCTCCTTGTCCCCTACCTCTTACCCTACAAACATGAGCAATCCCTACCATTTTCACACACTCACAACCTACCACCAGCCAACCTCCCCTCCCCCATTCCCTTTTAGGGTATGTAGGGCATGGAAGCTGACATGCCCCTGTATCCCCTACACTACACGGCCCTACACCTCATCCTTCCCTACCGCCCATCGATCGACCACGCTTGTCCCCTTCCTCTCTTGTCCTTATCCTCCCCCACAATCTATAAATACGCCCCAACATTAACTCTCCTCTCTTTCTCCTTTGTCAACCTCACCTTACACCCTTCCCCTACTCCTACCTTCAGCCACTGTCGCCACAATATGGCCACGCCGCCACCCAAGCTCCTCCCCTCTTCCTTTCCTATATCTCTCTGCACCTACTATGTAACACTCCCAAAATTCACTATTAAAAATTTATCTTTTATTTAAAAAATTTAGCGGGAGAAAAATAATCAAGAAATGAAATCTAGGGACATTATTGCCATACTTAGTACCAGACCGGTTCACTCATACAGTTCCAATACCAAGTGCTAAGGCTAAAAGAATGAAATACAAATTGCTAGACATTCAAACTATATTAAAATCAGAGTAGCACAATTAATATTTTACATTAATAGAATCCACCAATGGTAGGTACAAGAACAAATATTACATTTAAACTAGGAATTTAAAAGAGAACGAAGGAAACCCTAAAAGTTCAGATAATCCTTACACTCTTCCCGTTGGCCAATTGAATAGCACCTGAAAAGGACTTGCGAAGGACATTGCCTATTGAATAGGCAGGGCCCCCATGAATGGAACCTTTCAATACTATAGTACTAAGTAACTCTTTAAAACACACTGAAAAGTAGGCCCGCAATGCAACACATAATACAAAATTATATACATATATGATGAGATGTGCATACATGACATTCATGTATTTAACATTCACATACTTAATATATCCATCAAATATTAATAAGTCATAATGTACAATCAATACTTATATGCCTTAAGCCATTAGTCTATCATTATTCGGTCATCTCGTATTATATACATGTGAGTGTGGGAACCCCACTATTATAGTTGGTGGACCGGAGTACATACAGGACAGAATGCTCTTGACCACTATTATTCGCCGGTGGACATGTCTTTAGGGCAGAATGCTCCTGGCCACTATTATTCGTCGGTGGACTGGTCTGGCCCCAACTCACATAGTGTTCCACTATAAGTGATTAGTATTTTCCATAATTTATTCACAAGTAGATCGAATTTATTGAGCTTGGGACCTAGCTGGTGGACCGGAATACATATATACATCATCCAGGGCAACACGCTCTTGGGCCATTATTATATTTGGTGGATTGGTATTCATAAACATCATCCAAGGCAAAATGCTCCTAGGCCACTATTATATCCGGTGAGCCGGTACTCATAATATAATTCAACTGTGCCTAGCTCATTAGTCTTTCACTTTCACGCTTAATGTTTTTCCTTTTTAATCATTACAAAAATTCCATTTATTTGCCTCGATAGGGAGATCAATATCCCAGGACACAAAGGTACATCGATGGAACTGATACACACAAGCTACTTAATACCCTTTAACTATCAACCCAGGGACGCAAAGGTACCCTGGTCGTACTGGTGCATATAGCTAACTCAGTACCCTACTGACAAGCATACCTAATCCATAAGTATGTATACCCTCTAAATAGGTTCGTAGAGCTAGATAAAGTAAGATATAAGGCCTGATTGGGGCACAAAGGTACACTAGCAAATACTAAAATACTTGTGGACTAAACCACGTCTTTAGAGTAGCGACCCTTAAAGAGCCACCATTCCTGATCTCGAGGTCTTTCACTTTAATTATTAGTATCTTAATTAAGGTGAGCATGAAAACCACAACAATCAGATACTTATTTACTTTCAATTATTCTGATATCATTATGTATTCCTTATTCATACGATTATCCAAGGTAACATAAAAGAATCATTAAGGCCATCATAATCTCATCCAATTTTAATTTAGGATTCGTTCTTTTGATATTTACTATTTGTCAAATACTCTTATCTTGCTATTTAGTGTTACTTGAGTCTTATTATGAAACTCCATTATCACAATGCCATATTCGATACGGGTTACTTATTTACTCCTTGCTTGAATAATTATTAAGTCATCCCTTCTCTACTTGCCAACTTACCATATTACCCTTCATGTTGCATAATTATTGAATTACTCCTTACTCGGTTTAGGTTACTAAGTTATCTCCTACACTTATTAGGTCACCAATCACTGTTCATAATTGTTACACTTATCATATTTTCCATTTGGTTGGTTAGATTACCCAATTGTCCTTCTCCTTTGTTATAATTACTAAATTGCTCTTCTTCATTATCATAATTACTAAAGTACCCTTCTCCATTATCATAATTACCAAACTACCCTTTAGTTGGTTAAATTACCAAATTATTTTTATCTATTATCATAATTACCAATTTGCCCTTTAATTGGTTAAATTACCAAATTACCCTTATGCATTATCATAATTACCAAATTATCCTTTAATTGGTTAAATTACCAAATTATCCTTCTCCATTATCATAATTACCAAATTACCCTTCTCTATTATTATAATTACTAAATTATCCTTTATCCATTATTATGATTACCATTTTACCCTTCTCCATTATTATAATTAACAAATTACCCTTTTCCATTATTATAATTACCAATTTACCCTTCTCCATTATTATATTACCATTTTTTCCCTTACTTTACTTATAAATTACCATTTTTCCCTTTACTTTCAAAATTACCATAATACCCCTTTACTTCTAAAATTACCATTTTGTCCTTTACTTCTAAAATTACCATTTATCTCTTTACTTCTAAAATTACCATTTTACCCTTTATTACCCTACTTTTATCAAATTATCACCACTACACAAAATATTAATATTAATACCCTATTATATCATCTAATTCCCCCAACTATTATATTTCAACATAACACTCATTAACAACTACACATATTAGGCCACACTCTTGCACAAGACATATTACTAAAATGCCTCTAAGGCTCGCAATAATATTATTCATGCATTAATGGTCACAATAACATAATATAGCATGGATAAGTACTTAATATTTTCATTAATAACCAAACTCTTTCCTTAAGCAATATTTCCACACATAGCATATAAACTAACATGATTTCCTTTTTATCAATCAATGTAAGCAACTACATAAAATATATTAAACAATATATATCATGCAAAATCACATATTAAAAACCTAATGTGCTAGCATATGTTTATCCATGCGTTTAATTTATCCATGCGTTTAAGTAGGTTTTAACAATTACCTTACTTCCCATAAAAATTGAACCTTACCGGTACCCCTATTAAAGATTCAAGCTTTGATTAGCAAAACCAATACCTAGAAATAATATCAATACTTATCATATTAGAAATGAGAAAACCAAAATATAAGACTTTATAAAACTCAATTAATGAAATACTTAAATATTATTATACCTTAGAATTTATTAAACAAATTATACCCAGGCATACAACAACTCATGCTACTCATATAGTATGAGCTGCATACAAAATAAAAGTTAGAAGGGTCGAAATGGCGTGAAAGGGAGGAGGAAGTGGTATTTTTGGGTTAGATTTTGAGGCTAGAAAAGAGGGCATGTAGGGGAGGATTTAGGGTAAGGGAAGGGTGCAGGTGGTGAAGAGGAGGTGTAGGTGGTGATCGGGGATAGGTTTTTGGCGGCCAAGGGCGGCGGTGGAGGTGGAGGGGGTAGAAAAGGAAGGAAAAGGGATGGAAAAAATGAGGGGCTTCAATGGTTGGTTTCTACTAAAGGAGGTGTGGAGGTAGTAGAGGAGGTTATAGGGAGTGGTTTGGTGGCTTAGGTGGCGACAGAGGTAGCGGGACGACGGTGGAAGGAGGAGGTGTAGGGAGGTTGTTGAGAAGAAATAAAAAGAAGAGAAAAAAGAGAGGGGAAAAAGAAGGGACTGTAGGAGGCTTGAGGGGATGCCTTGGTGGTGTAGGGTGGTAGAAGGGGTGGCAGAAGTTGGTGTAGGTGGCTATTGTGGCGGTGGAAGCAGCAGAATGTGCGGTGGTGCAAAAATAGGGAGGCTTGGGATGAAAGGAGAAGAAAGGAAAAGAAGGAGATTGGGGGGAAAGAGGGCTCAAAAATGGGGTAGGAAAGAGGCTGGTGAGGAGAAGAAAAAGGAGAGGAAGAAGAGGACAGTAGGTGGTCGATTGGTGGCAGGTTTTAGGGTGGTAAGTAGGTGTCGGGGTGGCATAAAGAGGAGAAGGAGAGGGGAAAATAAGGCATGCGGAGAGGGTTTGTATGGGCTGGTTTGGTCCAAAAATGGGAAGAAAAAGATAGAGGGGAGAGAGAGGGAGAGAAGGAGGGTTGCAATGGTGGCAGGTGGTGGTAGGGAGAGGTTGCACGGCAGTGGTCGGGCGTGCTAGGGGTGTCGGGTATGGGCGGCGAAGAAAGATAGAAGAAGAGGAAGAAAAGAAGGCAAGTCGGGTGAAGGGAAAAGAAAGGCGTGGGCATGGGCCAACCCGGTCTAGAGAAAGGGAGAAAAGAAAAGAAAGGATGGGCCGAGCTGGTCGCGCAGGAGACGAAGGAAGGAAGGAAAGGGAAGCTAGGTCAGTCACGGGGCGGGAGAAGAAGGAGAGGAGGGGAAAGACGGGCTGCAACCCAGGCACGAGAAGAGGAAGGCTGGCTTGAAGGCTCGAAGAGAAGGAAAAAAAAAGGGAAAAAAAAGAAAAGAGGAAAAAGGAGAAAAAGGAGAAAGAGAGGAAAAGGGGGTAAAGGAAAAATTAAAATAATTTAATTTATAAAATAATATGTAATCTTTTTGGGTAATAAATTTATTTAACAATTTAATTTAATATACTTAAATATATGGATTTAAAAAGGATAATTTTAGTAAAATATTAGTTTTAAAAACTATTTAAATAAAAGGACTATGATAAAAATAACAAAATATTTATTTTAATTTATTAAATATTCCTATCCAAATTTATATACTCAAAAGTCCATAAAATAATTATATTAAATAATTTTAAAAGCTAATTTATCCCAAATAAAAGATATTTATTAAATTATAGGTTTTTAAAATTTTGGGAGATTTTATACTAAGCCCTTTACCTCACTCTTTCTCCCCTTCCTTTCCCCTTCCTAAGCCTGCAAGGTGGGGAGGTCATGCCACCTTGCTGCATCACCACTACCAGCCCATTTCCCTTTTTCTACACCACCTCCACCTCCTGCACAAATGCCCACCTGATGTAACTAGCCCTCTCTACCACCAATAACCATGGCCTCCGCTATGACCCACCTTCCCTCCTACTAGCCTATCTAGTGTCAACACCATCTTCAACCCCCACTCTTTTCCTAACCAAAAACTACCTTGTGATACCGCCGCACCACCCTCCACTCCACTTGCCTATTATGGTCACATCACTTTCCTTTCATCCATTTTAAGCTTCATTTAATTTATTATTATTATTATTATTATTATTATTATTATTATTATTATTATTATTTTGTTTAAGGAAAGAAAAAATGGGAAAAAGGAAGAAAAAGGATAAGATATCCTAAGTCGTGTATTCCCATTTTTGGCTATTGTTTCGATATCCATAGGAGAGGAGGTGTAGGGTTTTCTTGCTTCAATACCAGAGTCATTTTGATAAAAATACAGTTATAGCTAGGGCATTGTATTTATATGATTTTGTTATGTGTTAAGTGAATACCTACATAAAATGTTACATATTCTAAGGTTTCTTATGTAGATTGGGTTACAAGGATCTAAGGTAAGAATATATGTGGACATGGCTATGTTGGTTCATTTGTTGATGTGTAATCTTATTATATGGTACTATATGTTTTGGGGATTGTTAAGAAGTTATTATATTTTAAACTATGAGGATTAGGTAGGGTTTTGGAAATCCAAGGGCATTTTGGTTAATATTGCGGAAAATGGCATATGGGAAAAGCCTAGGGAAAAAGTTAGTTAAATATCCTTTAGAATATGTTACATAATAATTATGGTAATTATAATAGTGAATTAGGGAATATATTGCATGGATAAGGTTAACCATACATGGATTAAGTCAAACTTAATATGGTCTATATCTGGGAGTGAATAACTGGGGGGATGGATGTTAAGCATGGGTATGGGGGAGATGATGGTAATTTTTAGGTAGTTTGACAACACATAGGGGATTCCTTAGATGCCAGGGTACGAGAGAGTACTAAGTGGATGAAACTAGGGTTTTGGCGATACAAAATCCTAATGGTTGGTCATTATCACATGTAGGAGATGGGGAGTTAGGTTGTGCCTCTGAACTATGATGTTGAATATGCATTGTGGAGATTGTGTGTTAAGTCTGATGGTTAAGTGAGATAAGTAAGAGCGAATACAACTACTAAAGGAAAATTAGGGTTTTAAGAGGAGTCCACTAGGGAGGTTATTATCACATATACAAAATGAATAAGTTAGGTTACAAAACTTTCGGGGATGGATAATCATGGTAGTATATGCTTAGTTGTGGAAGTTTAGGGCTAAATAAGTAGCAGAGAAGGGGTTAAGCCCATTTGGGCCAAACTAGAGTTTCAAAGGGTAACCTTAAGGGCCAGTTATATCATATATGAGGAATTGGGGAAATGGGCTATGACCCATACATGAATGGGGTTCATAATGACAAGGTTGGGTTGTTTGATACTTTGGGAACTCAAAGGATCATTAGAGGGTGAGGATTTCTCAAATTTAGGAAATTAGGGTTTCCTAGGGGTAGAGGTTTTCCTGGGGTGGTAGTAGGTCAGACGTCATACATGGGTTGCGCATGTTTGTGTGTGGTATCTAAATAAAACCCTAAAAACTTAAAGTGGAATATCACTTGAGTCAAGACCGATTGTACCTTATAATTACATACCAGTCCACCGGTGAGAATAGTGGCTAGGAGTGTGCTACCCTAAGTTGTATTGTATTTACCAGTCTATCGGTGAGAATAGTGGTGAGGAACATGCTTCCCTGGGTTTGTATGGTATTTACCAATCCACCGATGAGAATAGTGGAGGTCCCAAGCTCAAGTAATGAAACCCTTGGACAATGATAACTTATGAAAATACTCTAATTACTTACAACAAAACACCACATGGTTCTGTACTGATTATACCTTATATTTATATACCAATCCACTAGTGAGAATAATGGTTAGGAGTATGATACCCTAGGTTGTATTATACTTACCGACCACTAGTAAGAACAGCGGCCACGAGTGTGCTGTCCTAGGTTGTTTTGCATTACTAGTCCATCAGTGAGAATAATGGTCATAAGCATGCTACCTTAGGTTGTTCTGTATTTACTGATCCACCGGTGAGAATAGTAGAGTTTCTGAAGTTCTATATTTACCGATCCACTGGCGAAAATAGTAGAGTCTTTGAACCCACATGGATATAATTGGAGAGATGAATAATTTTTACAGTAATGTCATGAGTCTAGATAGTAATGGACGAACTAATATAACCTACTTATGTGCTTTATATCTTGCTATAGTATTATTAAATGCTTTATTCCTACTTGATTGTATTGTTATCCTACTCAGTACGTAGCATACTGATCACCCTTTTTATAAGTGTTTTTCATTCCCACGAGCAGTGTCCCATCCTGAGTTTGTGCAGGTCATTGAGGATGCCCTAGATAACTTTGTTGTTTATGATGACATGATCGAGGTAGAGTGATGATGTAGTAACCCAAGGCTAGGGCTAGAGAGAGTGACATCCAGATGTTTACCATTTTAGCTTTCTAATTTAATGTTTTATTCCAGATGAACAATGTTCTGTATTTCAATATTTTTCTTGATCACAAACATTTAACCCTTATTATATCAGGAAACACTTTCCATGTTGTGTTTATCATGGTTACACTTGTTTTTACTATACCTTATAGTTGGTACGAGGATGGCCTAGGCTCAGACTTATACTAATTACAGCTATAACACCTCCTCTTATGGTGTATGTTTTTACGTTTAAAAAAAATCAATGGTGATTTTGGTGGTATTACATAGTTACCCACATGGAGATGGATGAGTTACCCATTTGGGGGAAGGCCTAATGGTTGAACTACCAGTTGGTAGTTATGACTGCCGGATAAACCACCCGTCAATGATACTATTTCATCCTTAACCTCCATTGATATCATTCAAAGCTTAGTTTTTGCTCAAAATTACAACAAATTTACTAATCTATGTTTGATCTATGTATAAAAACACTAATTTCAATTAAAAGCAACTAAAATGAGGAAAATGCAATAATCGAATCTTGTATTTGTAGCTACTTTGAAAATAATGAAAATTAACTAAAAAAAAAGAGGATGAAATATTGCATACCTTTAGATTTAGAATGTATTGAGATGTTGATTAAAATTTAATTTCTTGAATTGATGGAAGATTTGAGAAGAATTGAGTGATTGTGTAAGGAGTTGAGATTAGAGAGATGAGAGAAAAGTGAGAAAATGAGATAGTAGTGGTGGAGAAATGAGAAGGGTGAAATTGAAAAGTATAAAAATTTTGGGGGTATATGAGTATGTGTTTAGTAAAATGGGTGTGTAAGGAGAGTTAAGGTTGGAGCAGGAAAAATGTACCAAAATCTCTCTTATTAGATTACATATACCTTGCATATACATCTTGTCAAACGCTTCCCCTTAAGAACATGAATGGCATAATTCAGTATAGGAGGCAATTGGATTGTCTAAGGGCCCGGTAAGTTAATGATATATTTTATATGAACATTTGTTAATTGTAGTTATTTGTGTAATAATTGATATTAACATTATTTTACATGTGATTGTAGGTTGAATTTTTATTGCTTGACCAAGATCCAAGTATGAAACATCCCGAGCCAACATATCAAGGAGGCTTGTGCTTTATGGATGTTGTGGAACCTTAAATGAAGAATTGGGTTGCATGGCAGTTTGACCCTAAATCATCCAGATTCATCCTATCGTTCCAACATATGGATTATATCGGAACAAAAGTGAAAGGCCTCTATAATTGATGCACAGCTGATACGGAAATGGTTGATGATCTCGTTTGTAAGAAATATCTCATGTGCACACGGTAGACCGTGTGCTAACCTTAAGTAACACCCACATCCCAAGGATTTGGAAACAACTATTTTGGACCTTTTATTCTCCTCTTTGATCAAGTCCAACAGTCTATGACATACAAAATACATGAGCTCCTTAAACAATATGCTATTGGGAGAGTAATGTGGAACAATAACCCATGAATGCTCCAAATCTTTTTTCACCTCATTAATTTGGAATCTTATTAGTGTGTTGATCTTTGGGCATAAAGTTTCAAAACTCCTTTGTGAAGATGATATATATTTATTTATCTTACTACGATTAGAATTTCAAATATAAGTAATGGGTAATTATTATATAATAATAAGTTAAATGACGTTGAATATTTATAATTAAAAAAATTATACCTTTCATTACGTGGTGCCAAAGTAAAGAATTTTATCATCCCACACTAAAACAAACCTCTCCTTATATGGATTTAATTAGGTATTGTACACATATTGTAAAAGATATGGAAATCTACCACATTTATCACCTATAACCAGAAGCTCATTCTCATATATCACAATTATAATCACTCGTACAATCTTCCTCCAACCTCCTAAGAAACATTCTCTCACTACTATACTTTTCAACTTTTTTATAGTATGAGAGAGAACATTCTTACTAATGCACCATCTACAAGAGAAACGTGCTACATTAGGAAATATTTTTGACAATGTATGTGTTAGTCCCAGTTTCCTATTAGTGATCACCATATTTGGTTCATGGGGCTCCCTCAATCTCTTTTCCTTTTCAAGCACCCATTCGTAGTTATCTTACTTTTACTTTATTATAAACGCCAAGGCACACACAACTATTGACCTCTAAGAAAGGAAGGGATGTACTTATTAGTTTTATATATGCAATCCAAACAAATGACATATGGAAACGTATGCAATAATGCAATAAAATCTAAGTACATAAATATAATATCACTAACAACATCAGAGTTGGGCAACCAACGATGTCATGAATGGCGTTCATTAGTTTTCATGAAGTGCAATAACTGTTGCATGATTGTACATCCCTTCAAGCTATATACCTTAAACTTATTTCTAGCATTGTAGAGTGTCCTAAGAGTTGCGATATTATCCCAATATCCCCATTTCAACTTGCTAATAATCTCCATTGTTTTGACATTTATTTAGGTTGACTCATGCACCAACCTACTTTCTTTTGGAGATTATCGACAAGCAAATAAATACCCTTGCAAATACTTACCTAATATATGATAATGCATTACACATTCTACCACTAGTCTAACCACAGCAAGCAACTTCCCTTCCACGAATTTGAATTCACAACCACACTTTTTGGTCTCAGTAGATTGAATTCTTTCGGGATTTACAAAAGGTTGTCTTCTATAAGCACCGCATCTCTTATAATATATCTAAACCCTACCTTTTTTCGACCTCTCAATACCTAAAACCATATTATATGGCCTTCTAATTTATTTAACCCACTAAATAAATAACTCATGGTTGATATAAATTTCATTTGTAGCAAATAATTCAGTTTAATAAGTATTAAGTGGACATTGATTCTATAATTAATATTTAAAATATGAAATTAGAAAGGCATACATAAATATAAGAATAAATAATAAAAATTTATGGATGGAGAGTTTTTGGATTTGCCCACTAGAGTTTAAAATTGATGGATAAATTCCTTAATAGATATTATCTGCTATCAGGTAAATTGTTCATAAAAAATGGACTTGAAGGGTGAACTGCCTGTTAGTATCAGCTTATGATAGATGACTTATTTGTCATGCCCAAAACTTTTGGAAAAAAAAACTTACCATAATTTTTTGGAGTTCATCTTGGCTAAAACAATGGTTAGATTCATTATCTTCTTTCATACTCATTGTATTCAATGGTCATAATAATTATGATTAATTGAGAAGAAGAGAAGAGAGAAAAATAGTGCTGAAACAATTGTGTACAAATGAAAGGAATAAATTGATCAAAAGCAAAAAAAAATATATGGAATTTTGAAGGATGTAAACTTAGCAATTTAGGTGGGTATATGACAACACCGTACATATATACTTTCTCATGGGACATTTTTGTCATCTTTAGCTTTCACATATAGTAAGATATAGCAATATTAAATTAGCTATGATCGATAGGCGTGCTAATTTAAATAACGTCAGGAAATATACAGAACATTGGCAATATATATCATATGAAAGATGTATTACGCTTTTATAAAATTGTGTTCCAATCCACTTTAACCTTCCATCAACTTCATTTTAGTGTGCCTTCCCTTTAGAAAGATTCTTACTTTTTATTTCAATTACCGTCGATGAATACAACTAATAATGGGTGACTAATTTTTTTCCACTATCTTTGAAGTACCCACTTCTTTCCTTTATTTATTTATTTACAAAATTATGAAATAATAAATAATCAAATAAGCCATATATGTGACATTTTATCTTATTACATATTTTTTGAAAAGAAATGCTGACCTTGAAATTTCTTTTACTACTTTGTGCGTAACATATGACAGAAGACTTTTGTGCGTGTATATATATATATATTATCAAAGTACAAATACATAACTTCTTAAAATCTTGGCATTATTGACTAAAATATAAGCTCAAATTTAATAGGTCGGATAATATTACTATATTGTTTTACTATGGTACATTAAATTACAATCCGTATAAAACTTTTTCCAAGCAAAACTAAATTGCAAGAACGAGAGACCATAGGTAGACACAATTACATCTATCCATGTATTCCGATATATATGTATATATAAAGAAAAACGGGGCACTAGCGGTATTAACAAACATGGTCCACATAAACTAAGCAGAACTTTCTATCTTTAAATTGTCGACCGGAAAAGCAGCAAAAAATCATAGCAAAATGCTATGATGGAGAGCTTCCAAGAAAGAGGGGCAAAGGCTTTGGAAAGTTCAACCCACAATGAAAGTAGAAAAGATGGAGAGCACACCATGTATGAATGACAGTCCATCAATAGAAATTGCTTCCGTATCAGCTTTTGCTTATATAAATAGAAAATACTATGCTCTTTAGTCTTTCCAACCAACCGAAAAAAAAAAGAAAAAAAGAAAAAGAAAGAGGCAATCGAGAAATGTTACGATTTTTATTGATGATGTGGTGGGTACTGATGGCAGGAGGATGGATGGCAGAAGCTTTATCCATGGCAAAGAAAGGTTGTCCGGAAAAGTGTGGAAATGTTGCCATTCCGTATCCATTTGGAATCGGTAAAGGATGCTATTATACCGACTGGTATGCTATTACATGTAACACGACACTCAAACCTTCTAAACCGTTTCTGGCCAACTTCAGCCTGGAGGTGCTCAGTATATCATTGCACACTCAACAGGTAACGGTCAATGCTCCTATGGATTTCAATTGTACCGAAGAACATACTACTTGGACGAGTATTGACCTCGGTAGTAGCCCATACAAATTCTCAAGTATAGACAACGTTTTCGTTCCAGTTGGCTGCAGAGGCAGTTCCCTCTCATATGATCAGGGTAGACCTACGGCTATTTGTGCATCGGTCTGTCACCCGACTTACTTTGACTACGGCCTAGATTTTCTCTATAGCGAGATCGATTGCGGTCCTGCTGGGATTGGTGAATCTTCTCGCGGCGGCAGCCGGTTCTATTACCGCTATAATCGATGCATAAAAATGCAGGTTGATTTCGCTGACAATTCAACTGAAGAGCCACATTGCCAAACTCAGCTTCCATACTCACTCAGTTTGTACAGTGTGAATATCACTCAATCCAATGCTACTTGTAGGTATGTCTTCTTGATAACAAAAGATGTCGTTCCAAGTAGCTCCACCGTTAACATAACGACTTTCACGCACGAGGGACACTATATTCCAGTGGTGCTGCTCTGGAGCTTTCAATACTTACCAGATGCATCATCATCATTTGCTGGCGCATCTAATGCCTGTTCTTTAGATGCATATTCAGTAACTGGAAATTATGTCTGTCGATGTCCATCAGGAACTACTGGTAACCCTTATCTTCGTGAAGGATGCCAAGGTGAGACTGCCAATATGATCCCATCTCATCATGTCACATCAATATCTAACCTTTTTATCATTATTATTTTAATATTGCAAAATTGTTTTCCCATTTATCTAAATGTAACTTAAATCACTCGATATTCATTCTTGACGTAGAGGCGACAGCGTGTATAAAATGCGAAGGGTTTTGTGATGAGAGCACGGACGACGCGGTTGAACCCGGTTACATATGTTACCCAGACGATTATCAAAAGAATGACAGCCATTGGGAAACCCCGACGGTTAAAGGTAATTCCTCATACTTTATTATGTGCAATATCCATATGAGATAACAGTTGTGAAACGTGATTCTTCCCTCACATTCTATTTTAATATATAATACACGCTTTGATTACTCCCAAATCGAAGGTTCGACTCAACATCATTTTTCAGAGATTCGTTCGGAAGCGAAATTTATCATTCATCAATCATCTTACATTGTTCTTGTGATTCTAGTATTTCATGTATTACGATTCCCTCTACAGGGCTTAGCATAGGCATCGGATCTGTAATAATGCTTGTGGGGTGCTCCTGGTTTTATCAATTCATTAAGAGACACATGGAATCCAGACGAAGATCTAATAACTTCAAACGCAATGGTGGGATGTTATTGCAACAACAAATGTCATCAAATGAAGGCGTTGTTGAAAAAACAAAAGTATTCAAAGCTGAGGAGTTAGACAAGGCCACTGACCACTTCAATGAAAATCGAATTGTCGGCCAAGGAGGCCAAGGTACGGTCTACAAAGGCATGCTCTTGGACGGAAACATAGCGGCAATAAAGAAGTCAGAAAAGGTTGATGACAAGCAAGTGGAGCAATTCATCAATGAGGTTGTTATTTTGTCCCAAATAAACCACAGAAACATAGTCAAGCTACTAGGATGTTGCCTTGAAACCGAAGTTCCTATATTGGTTTACGAGTTCATCCCAAATGGAACTCTTTCTCAGTATCTATATGATGCAACTGAAGAGTTCCCTATCACATGGGAAATGTGCCTGCAGATCGCTGCAGATGTGGTAGGATCACTTGCTTACCTACATTCAGCGTCATCTATACCTATATACCACCGAGACATCAAGTCTTCTAATATACTCTTGGATGGAAAATACAGAGCAAAAGTGGCTGATTTTGGGATATCAAGATCTATTGCCATTGATAAAACTCATTTAACCACACGTGTTCAAGGAACATTTGGATATTTTGATCCAGAATACTTCCGATCAAACCAACTAACCGAGAAGAGTGACTTCTACAGTTTTGGGGTGGTCCTCGTTGAACTCTTAACAGGGCAGAAGCTGATTTCTTTCGATAGAATAACAGAAGAAAGAAGCCTTGTCACATACTTTCTGTCATCTATTGAAAGGTCCTCTCTATTTGATATTCTGAATAGTAGGGTTTTAAAGGAAGGCAGGAAGGAGGAAATAGAGGTCGTTGCTAACCTTGCAAAGCAGTGCCTGAACTGGAAGGGAAAGCAAAGACCCACAATGAAGGAAGCCGCTATTATATTGGAGGGTATTAGATCAACTCACTTGTCAATGCCACCAAACTTGCAAGAGAATGAGTCATTAGAAACTGAAATTAGTGACATACATGATGCCCCTTTCACTTCAAGCTCTTTTTCTTTGGATGCAGAACCTTCGCCTCCCACGGATGACCAACCTCTATTGCTTAACACCATATGAGACTAGCTTCCCCTTCTACGGCTTCATGCTAGTTGCTCTTTCGTGTGTTGCCCATGTTAGGCTGCTACTTGTTTAAGCACTAATTGATATCTTCACTTGGTCAAATATGGTAGTTTATGTTAAATCAATTTCTTGATTTACAAATGGGATATAATAAAAGGAATTCTACATAAGTTGTCCTCATAAAATTTGAGACCATGGGCACACCTATGTGATAATTTTTTATGGGAAATTGATGTAGGGCTAAATTCTTAACCTAGGTCTTCTCACAAAACCTACCTCTCATTTTGATCAATTCAACTTGGTCAACATAGTACAAACCTATAGCTAAATATATAGCCAAAGTACTACCAAAACATAATATAACAAAACAAAACAAAGAAAAATAAGATGTAAATAAAGTGCAAAAAACTTTTGATGTTTTGGATATTATATGTAACACTCCCAAAATTTACTACTAAAAAGTTTTATTTTTAAAAGTTATATGTGGAAGCGAACACAATAAATTTTGGAATACTATTGCCATACTTAGTACCAAACCGGTTTTTCTTCGCCATTCTGATACTAAATGTTAAGGCTAAAAATTTACTTTGCACAAACTCAATGATATAATCATGAAACAGAGTAGAACAATAGTTAAAATATAAGAAATGCAATCCACTAACAGTGGTTACAGAATAAAGTTATTGAAAAAGGAAGTAAATAGTTTTAATGAAAATACAGAAATCTTCCTGAATAGTCATACGCTCTTAACCAACGAGTAAATTTTGAATAGCATTTGCGAGCTAACCTGCAAAAGCCATTGCCTATTGAATAAGTAGGGGACCAAGAAAGGATTCATTTAGTACTATGGTACTGAGTAACCCTTTATATGAGACTAATATATAAGACCCACATACAACACATCAGTTGTCACACATCAAGACATGAATATGGAATTATACATATATAAACTAAAGTGTAATAATCATATATAAAGCCATATGTATCAAGATCATATGCTACCAATGCTTATTCATTATTATATGGACTCATAGGCCCATCAATATAATACCATACACAATCCATCCCGGTAGGCACCAAGGCTGCTACCAAATCACATTAGTAGGTCATAATAGTTTATGGACTCAAGCCATTAGTGTCATAATTAGTCATCTCTCAAATTATGTCCACGTAGGTTCGGGGACTCAACTATTTTCACTAGTGGATTGGTAAATATAATACAACCCAAGATAGCATGCTCCTTGCCAGTGATGCACGGGGACGGGGATGGGGACGGGGAAACGGGGACGGGACGAAATGGGAAAATGCCATGATTCAAAAAATTAGGAAATAGGGACGGGAGGAAACGTTAATATATATATAAATATTAAAATAAAAATATATATTAAATTAAAAGTTTACACAACTAAAATTTAAGTCTCAAACACATACTAAATTACTTAAAATCATACATTCAACACTACTAAATTAAATGTTCATTTTCGTTAATAACATCAACTACTTCTACTTCTTCATCTTCAACTCCTGTTTCAGAAAAAATCACGGCCTCTAACTCTGGTTCATCGAGAGAAAGAGAAGCAACATCAAGTAATCCAATATCTTCAAAAGAACCAAAGTCATCACCTATGCAAAATAAATAAATAAATTTATCATTTAATAGTTGTCACAGTTTATAATGTAATACAAAATTAGTAAACAACGAGAAAATATTACCGTAGATATCCCACATCATTGATTTTTGCTCCTTATATTCTGGAAGCCTCCTTGCTAGGAGACGATGATTATTATGAACATACACCAAGTCTTCAGCACGCTTAGGAAGTAATCTATTCCTTTTCATAGAGTGAATAAAACCATATGTACTCCAATTTCGTTCGCTGCATGAAGAAGAAGATACTTGGCCAAGCAATTTGAGGGCAACATCTTGAAGTAATGGCGCACTTGAGCCATGAACTCCCCACCAAGCCTTTGGATCAAGAATTTCTCTATCATAAAGAGAATCAAATTCTCCGAATGGACCGTGTTTAAGTGCAAAATTCGCAAATTCCATATTAACTTTGGAGCGATCTTCATGATTAGGGAAAAGTCTTTTAAAACACTTGTTCCTTTCGATAGAAACCTCTTCATCTCTAGAAGGAGCAACTCTAGGTGATTTAGCATCTAACCAAGTATCAGTGTAATACCTTCACTCAAAGGAAGAAATCAACAAAATTATAGATACTATTATTAGTTTTTAAATTAAAGAAATAAGAAGATAACACTTTAATAAAAACAAAATAAAGTTACCTTGGGTTCAATGAGTATGCCAAACAGTGAAGGGGCGTACTACTTTTGGTCCAACGGGCTGTGAGTATAGTATATACCACTTGAAAGAAAGAAGACACATCTCCAACCTCTTTACACTCATGCTTATAAATGACATTTCTTACTTCATCAATCATTGTGTCCCACATTTCATAGACAAGGTAAAGAGTTGGTTTATCAGCATCACACTCTCTAATCATATGGTAAATAGGCCGTGTAAACTCAAGGATATAATCAACCTTCTCCCACCATAAATCATCAAGCAATTTTTCCTTCACAAATCTTGCTTTTCCAATATTATCAGCTTTATAAGAAATCCACTCTTCACTAATTACCATAGCTTGAAGGCTATATCTTATAAGCTTCATTCTCTTCAATGTAATAACAACTTGAGCAAAACGAGTATCAGCAACTGCAAGCAACTTTAGAGAAGCAAACCTATTGAACATGGCTAATCTCATGGAATGCATCATTATAAAATTCTTGATTTGAATAGCATCTCCATGAATCTCGGTTATCCAATGACACTCCTCATATGTCTCAACATTATTGTTCACATTTCTTGCAGCACAAATATTTTTCAAAGCAAGATTAAGGGTATGAACAACACATGGAGTCCAATGAATATGAGGATAAACTTGTTCAATGATTTCACCGGCCGCTTTACAATTAGATGCATTATCAGTGATAACTTGGACAACATTTTGAGAACCTACCTCATCAATGACTTCTTTCAACAGCTTAGAAATGAAGTGTTTGTCTTTGATCTCACCCGAAGCATCAATTGCCTTTAAAAACATAGGACCCGAATCAAAAATTGCAATAAAATTTATTAATGGTCTTCTTTGTGCATCACTCCAACCATCAGACACAATAGTAACACCCTTTTCCCTCCATGTCATTTTGATTGGTTCCAATAATCTCTCTATGTTCGATTTTTCTTGTTGAAGTAACATTGTTCTCAAACGATTATAACCTGGTGGACCATAACCAGGTAAAGGATGGCTAGTAGCAAAAGCAAAAGCTGCAATGAAAAAAGGATTTTTTGCTAAATTAAATGGAACACCGCCGGTGTAAAACATTCTAGCAATCATTGCATCTAATTGAGAGCGCAATTGATTGTTAAAAGCTTTCTCTATAGGATTTACATCAATTACTCGTCTCTTCTTCAACAAAGATACATCCATGCTTGAATTAGGTAAAGGCACATTTTTTGGCAACATTTGTTCAACTCTTTTCAAAGCTTCATTTTCTAAAGCTACCATTTCAAGCTTGTCCTCCGCCCTCACTTTCTTGCAAGTAGCAATACCTTTACTAGGAATATTCAACAAATGAGCTCTCACCCTTGTATAGCTTCCTTGCTTTGTTTGATTACAAAAATTACACGTCCACAAAACAGTTCCCCCTCCACTAATTTTCTCACCTTTAGTAACATAATTCCAAAGAGGATTATCATTTACGTCCGCAGAAGATACACTAGCACTCGTAGAACCCATGTTACTATTACTACCACTAGAAGTCATGATATAATCACTGCAAGTAATATATAACAAATGATCAGTGAATCTATTTAAATCACAACAACAACACTACAAATGTTCTATAGGCTATTTGATTGGTTTTTTAGACCATTTGATTGGTTCCATCAAATCAAAATCAACTAAAAATGACAAACTAGTTGATCAATTTATAAAACAAACCAACTAATACACTAGAAAGAAAAATCATTCTCTCAATTTTGTCCATACCTTTCCATTTCCTTTTTAAATTGAACCCAAACTATATTTCTAATTCAAGATCAACTTCATCCAAAATCCATTCAACAAAAGAATTTTATACTTCATAATTCTCAGTTTTGAGTTCTTATCTTAGTATTGATATTCTTATGTTTGTTTTTTTTTTATTCATGGTTTTGACCATTGCAAGTAGGTAACCAATCATATGTCTTGCTATATACCCTAATCGCTTATATTCAAAAATTGTCCTTCTTCCCATAATTTTCAAAAAGATATCAATTAATGGTCCTTCTTCCCATAATTTTAATACATAACACTTGAATCTTTTCATACCCTAATCATACCTTTAAGAATTGTCCTCTGCCTTCTCTCCCGAGGTGGATTTGTCCTATTAACAATTGGCAAATACATTAGTCACATTACCGACATAAGATAGCAAAGTGATAGTCGAAGGGTCTTACCGTGGTTGTGCCTGTGGGAGCAGCGAAATGGAGCCCAGCAGCGGCAGCGGAGAGGCGGAGCAACCGATGCTGCTGGTAGTGGTGAGTGCTGGACAAAACAGAGCAGCGGAGACGGGGAGGGAGAACGATGATGTTTATGCCGTCGCCGGTCGGTGAGTGCTGGGCAGGGAGGGAGGATGCTGTTGGCCTGCTGCTGCCTGCGAATCGTTTGGATGAAGGTTTATGGTAGCATTCGTCGTGCGAGGGCCGAGGGGATGGAGATTGGAGACAGAGCCAGCAGCTGCATCTTAGGTCAAAAGGAAAATATTTTCGATTCGAAGGGTGAAGGAGGGCAACCGGGCGTCGGGCGAGTGGGCGATTGGGCTGCTGGGGCCGTGGGGCAACCGGGCGGGAAAAAAAATTAAGAGCCTCCAAAACGACGTCGTTTTGGAGCAAATTTTTTTTTTTTAACCGGCGTCCCGCCTCGCGTTTCGTACCCAGAAACGTCCCGGGGACGCGAAACGGGCGCTCTTCAGCGTCCCCGTGCATCACTGCTCCTTGCCACTATTCTCACTTGATTACTATTATCATCGGTGGACTGATAAATGTAATACAACTTAAGGTAACATGCTCTTGGCTACTATCCTCACCTGTGGACTGGTAAATATAATACAACCTGAGGCAGTACGCTCTTGACCACTATTATCATCGGTGGAATAGTAAATATTATACAACCCTGGACAACATGCTCTTTGCCACTATTCTCACTAGTAGATTGGTGAATATAATACACATGATCTCAACCTACGTAGTGTTCGACTATAAGTACTTAGTGTCTTTCCATTTAATTATCACACAATTCTATTTTATTTACTTGAGGGGGAGATCACGAACTCGAAAATACAAAGGTACACCAATCATACTAGCACATAAGAGTAGCACAGTATCCTACTGACTATTACCCTAGGGACGTAAATGTACCTTGGTCACAATAGTACATGAAGGCACACAATATCCTACTAACAATGACACCTAATCCATAAGTATGCATACCCCTTACTTAGGTTAGTGGAGCTAAATAAAGTAAGATGTAGGGTTTGGATGAGGCACTAAGGTACACCGGCAAAATCTAAAATAATCATGGGCTAAACCACGTCTTTAGGTAGCAACCCCTAAGAGCCACCATTCACGATATCAAGGTCATTCACTTTAAATATTAGTATTTTAATTAAGGTGGCCATGAGAAGCACACATTAATCACATACTTAACCATTTTTATCTGTTTCTAATATTATGAAGTAATCATAATTAGGATTATTATCAATGTCAACATAAGTAGTCCACTAAGGCCATACTAAGCACTAACACTCACACGCAGACACCTTAGGTCAAAATGAATAAAATGTCCCTAAGGCTAAGGCTACCTCTTTATCGGCCATTTCCATCACAAATTCCATTTTTATTTATCAACATGACATAAAAAATAATAACAAACCATAATTAAATTATCAATCATGAAGTCAACGCACAAAATGACCATTTTAAACGTAGAACCCTAGTATGCGCTTTCTGTATGTTTATGAGAATAACAACATAACATACTCCAATTTACCAAGTCAACCCTAAACCATATATATTCATTATGTTACTCTCTAAATTATTAAAATACCCCTTGATCCTAAAATGCTCATAATCATACTTGAACAGGTGACCCTAAAGCAATGACCGTTATTATCATATTTAGCATCATTTCATACCTATCATACATGTTTATTACACCAATGACCATATTATATGTAAAATTATCAAAATGCCTCTATACCATATATTATTGATTATCATTCTCAAATAAGTGATATGAAGACACTCAACCCCTATCATCATACTTAACATTAATTTATACTTATCATGCATGTTTATTAAATTCATCACCATACTACATGCAAAATTACCAAAATACCCTTAGACCATATTTTATTTAATATCATGCTCAAATAGGTGTTGCTAAGACAATAAACCCCTATTATCATGTTTAACATCATTTTATACTTATCATGCATGTTGGTTAGACTAACTAACATATTACATAGAAAATTACCAAAATGCCCTTAGGTCATTTAATATTAATAATCATATCCAACATGCATTACTAACACCACAAAAAAACCCTATTATCATTCTTAGCACCAATTATTGCTTACCATGCATATTTAATTAGGTAACCTCCATTTCACATGCAAAGTTACTAAAATATCCCTAGGTCATAAAATAATAATAATAATCATGCCCAACCATACATTCTTGACACCACAAACCCCCATTATCATACTTAGCACCGATTATTACTTATCATGTATTTTGATTAAGATAACCCCGATTTCACATGTAAAATTATCAAAATGTCCCTAAACCATATTTTATTATTAATCATGATGGAACATATATTTTTAATGCCACAAACTCCTATTATCATTTCAAACACCACACAACACTTGGCATATATTTTTATTAAGATGATCACCACCATACATGAAAATTACCTAAACACCCTTAGGCTATGAAGTATTGACATTTTTACTCACACTTATATTTATAATACACCAAAATCCTATATCCATTCTTCGTAACATATATAACACACTAGGCATCTTGATTTGGGTTAAATATCATGATGTGTCCAAATGACCAAATTACCCCTAGGGCTCATATTAGTAAGATTATGACTACAATTATCCACACCTACTTAGTGTAGCATCATATACACATAACACCCTTCATCAAACATTAAGCCCCTTCTAAATCATCCCTTCACACATATCACTACCTACACAAGATACATGCATTCTTTTTCCATTTTCTAAGATAACATGATGATCAAGAGATTATTTGTAACACATCATATTTACGCAAATCACATGCCAAAAACCTTAATGTGCTAACATATGATGATCCATATGTTTTAGTGGGGTATAATGGTTACCTCATTTAAAAAAAAAAACTTTACTGATATCCAGTTGAAAATACTTAGGTTCCATTAATAAAATTCCATACCTAAAATAATATCACAAGTGAAATATTAATATTAGATAAATAACAGAATGATTTTTATTAAAGATATTTATTAAATATAATATTACCAAACTACCTTATACCTTAATATTATCTAAAAATATATACCAAAATCACAGCATAACTCACGCTATCCATGCAATGTGAGCCATGCAAACCATATGGCCGAAGGAATGGAAAGGGGAAAGGAAAAAGGAAGGAGGGGGAGGCTTGGGTAAAGGGTTGAGGGAGGTGATGTGGGTAGAGCTGACAAAATTTGACCCGACTTGAGTGAAACCCGACCTGATGAGACTCGAAAAATTTAGCAACCCGACTTGACATTGACCCGACCCGCTACTGACCTAATAAAAATGAACCCAACCCGAACCCGACCCGACCCGATTCCAACCTATGACCCATCATTGACTCGACCCAATAGCGACTCGACCCATCATTAACTCGACCTGCTTCGATTCGACCTGGAACCGAGCCAACCCGACATTCACCCGATCTGACCCGACATTGACCCAATTAGACATCAAAATCTATTATAATAGTAGTAATAAAGTACACATATTTTATTATTCATTTAAAGCTTTTAAAAATATAATATTTTATAAATTGTACTTATTTTTCATAATTTTACCTTGAGACATTCTTATTTATTAATGATATCCTAATAAGATATATTACTAATAAATAGATAACTAAAAAAAAAGGCAAACATCTAGCTATAAGCCTGTAAAATAATTTTCAAAAAGTCTTCTATTACATCTATTGATCCACCTATTTGAAGAAGCTCTTAATAGAAGAGCATAATAGTGTCCTTTATCAGTTATCACCCACAAAATCCAACAAGCAATAACTATACCCAACAATAACATGACAAAATTAAAAGATCTAGAAAATTCTCCGGTAACATCCATAATTCATGCATAAGTTATAAAGTTACAAGTTATAACCTATAGGCTGTATAGATTCAAAAAATATATAAAAAGAAAGAAAAAATCAAAATGACCATCAAGGCACAAACATACACACCACCTACAAATTATTACAACAACTTTCACACAAAATGTCCACTACATAAAACATGGTAGAAAAACTAACAAGGCAATAGAATAAGAGCATCAATATCATAATATGCCACTTATAAGTTGTAACAAAATGCTTATAACAGCAATAAAATAACACCAATAGATAGTAGTTGGCTAACAACATAAAGATTATCCAAGTATGGTAAATCTACAACATAAGGAAAAAATGACATGATTGAATAAAAATTGAATTCCTTGCCTACAAAAGATAACAATTGCTCATGTTTACAAGCAAAAGCATCTAAAACTTTTACCGCTATTTTTAAAGCTCCTTAATCCATTTCATTATTGTTACTCGTTGACTTTGATGACTCCACAAAAGTTCCTTCTTCTTCTTCTTCTTCTTCTTCTTCTTCTTCTTCTTCTTCTTCTATTTCTATAAATAAATAAAAAAAATATTACATTATTATCTTCAAAATTTGTTGATAAAAAAATTATCAAATAAAAAAAATACAAATTCATAACAACTAATGTTATTTCCATCATATCCGTATAACCAATTATGAGTAGTTACCAAAGCATCAATATTTTTCGATAATAACGAACTCCTCTACTTATTTAAAATTCTGCCACCCATGCTAAAGGTTAACTTAGATGCATTGGTAGTAATAGGAATGGTAAGGATATCTTTAGCCATATAAGAAATAATTGGGGAAGCCTTAGAATTATTTTTCCAAAATTAAAGCACATCAAGTAAAATTTTACGATCCAACCGCTGACTTTCAATATACATTTCAAATTCACTTTTACAGCTTTTACCTTTACCTCCAACAGAAGTGGAAGCATCAAAATCCTAAATTTTAAACAAAGAAAAAAACAATAATTAGATTTGATGTAAAAAAAAATTAGTAATAACAAAAATAAACATGTAATAAAGATAAAAAAAATTAGTGAGATATTGCTCAATTTACCTCCATTTCATCATTTCCTCTGTTCACTTCTCTATTAACAGATATCCCTTCATCAAATGAATTTGGAGCACTAGGACAATGATTTTCATAGTGTTTATATAGCTTAACATATTCGATATATATATATATATATATATATATCATTAGAGAAGTTTATACCCTTCTCTCATTACCATGTAGTTTGACTAAGGCAAACTTCACAAAGTCAAACTTATAATGTTGATCCAAAATTACAGCAAAAGCAAGAATGGTATTGTAGTGCGATCAATACTTTTCAAAATTTTGCATCATCTGTAGTCCCATTTTGTTGATATTATTATCATCACACCCACTGCCTTCTCCAATCTCAGTTGAATCCTCCAAACATTAAGAAAATACAAGTTGGCAGTAGGATACTCAGATCTAGAAAATAAACAGGCAATTTCATAGAAAGGTTCCAATAACTCACAAATCTTTTCTACTTTACTCCACTCATTTGATAAAATTTTAAACTTGTAACTAACTTCAACATTAACAGAGAAATCCAAAACACGACGATAATATAATGCTCTACGAAGCATAAGATATGTAGAATTTCATCTTATAGCAACATCTAGCCACAACTTCCCAGAAATTTATATATTCAATTTTACAGCACATTCATAAAATTAGATTATCCTGCCTTTTGAAGCATCTACATACTTCACATTCTCTCTAATTTTGAGCACACATCCTTTAGTATTTTTCAACCATTCCCTTATTATCAAATTAATGATATGAGTCGAACATCTAATATGGAAGTATTTTCCATCACATACCAAATTTTGAAGCAAAATGAGTTTCCAGTGACTAATCATGTTGTCCATATTAGATACATTATCCATGGTCATAGTGAATACCTTCTTCTCAATACTCCACTCTTTAAACAATAAATACAACAAGTTGTCGATTTCAAGACCGGTGTGGGGAGGAGGACAATGGCAAAAACTCAACACTTTGCAATTCAAATTCCAATCATCGTCCACATAATGAGCTGTTAGAGTGAGATATCCATGAGATGTGCAAGTTGTCCATATATCACAAGTCAAACATACCTTGCTATAAATTGCCCCAATAGCGTGTTTGAGTTTAATTTTAAAATCAGCATGCTTTTGTAGGTAAAATTTTTTAATAGTGTTTCTAAACATAGGTTTGACTTGGTGATTAAGATATTAATGAAGTTTCCTCACTCCCAAATGTGCAACATACAAAAATGAATACCCATGCCTCAAAATTACCTCAGCGAACATCTCACGATAAACTTTTGGATCAAATAAATCTCACTAGATTTAGATCTGAAGGTATCCGGTGGAGTTATTTTTTTTTTTTTTGTATGCTTCACAAGCTTGTAGGTGTCTTAAGGCATTAGAAGTACCATATCTAGCTTCACTCCTATACTTTTCCTTTTTACAGTACTTACATAGAGCTTGTTGTCTTCCCCTTTCATCTTTAAATCTATCAAAGTTGTCCCAAACCTTAGAATATCTCTTCTATTTGCCGAGAACTTTTGCAACCGGTAATTCAGCATTATCATGTATGTTTATTGGAGCTTCATCTATAGTTAGATTTGAAGCTGTAGCTGGAACTTGATTATCTGATTCATATTCTTCCTCTTCAAGATCAAAGGCTATAATTTTAAAACATAAAAAGAATTTATGTTAATCTATAATTTTTAATAATGTGTAAACCAACACACAATAACTATAAATAAAAAAAATGCAAGAAGCTTATTGTCAACCCACAAGCAATGATAATTACTAATATCATATAAAAAATAATACCTCTGGTAGATGTGAAATCATAGGTACATATTTCCTCTTCTTGAGGTGTCCTAATTTATTCATCCTCCATATCCTTTAAGCCTTATATAGCTGTACGTGTATACATAAATAAATTATTATCTGGTATTAAATAATTCTTTACAATGTCAATTTGAATATAAAAAAAAAACCCTACAACATCCAACTTTTGATGCATATTTTTAAAATAACAAATATTATATTAATTTATACAGAGTAAACAGATCATAAGTTTATAACAAACAGAAAATCAAACTTATAAATATCTAACATATTTACGGTTTTTAAGCCGTAACAGCAAATCCAGTAAAATCTTATTGAAATATTTAAATTGATGACTCACAATTGAAACTAGATATATTCTACAACATATTATATACTTAATTGATTAAAAACTAGTAAGAAATTACCCAATTTAATATAATTAGGATTTTTGAGCCCGCACTGCAATCCGGTCAAATCTTATTTAAATATTTAAATTGATAGCCCACAATTGAAATTATACATCTTCTACAACATATTGTATACTCAATTGATTAAAAACTATTAAGGAATTATTCAATTTAACATAATTAGGGTTTTTGAGCCCAGATTGCAAATTCGGTCAAATCTTATTCAAATATTTAAATTGACGGCTCACAATTGAAATTAGAAATATTCTACAAAATATTGTATACTCAATTGATTAAAAACAATTAAGAAATCATCCAATTTAACATAATTAGGGTTTTTCAGCCTGAACTGCAAATCTGATCAAATTGTATTCAATTATTTAAATTAACGGTTCAAAATTAAAATTAGACATATTCTAAAATATATTATATAATCAATTTAATAAAATAACTCAATTATACAATCTAATTTAATTCCGCAAGATTTTTGACCTAACAATCCAATTCCGATATATTTCATATAATTTTTCTAAATTAACAATACCAACATGAAATTAAGCATATTTCATAGTATATTACATAAACAAGTTAACCAAAATAGCTTAATCAGATGAATCCGATAAATCCGAACATAACCGGGACAAAAATCTAATTTTCACAATTCAACCATACATATTGCAATTAACTGCTCTATATCAGTCATACAACATATACATATATAATTCAATAACCAATTTTGATTATCATTAGCTAATTCATACAAAATTAATGAAAATGAGTGTTAGGGTTTAAGATAATTATACCAAATGAATTGTTATGAAATTGGATGGGATAAGAGTTGCTGGAGCAACATCGGTGGTGAAGGAACACTCACTGGTGGTCGGCTGAACCGGATGTGACTGGTTGCTCCTAGCGGTGTTGAATTTAGTCGATAGCGAGCAGAGTGCAAGGAGGTTGACTGTGATGGCATGGCGCGGCAGCGTAGTCAATGGACGGTTGTGGTGCAGTGGTGGTGTCAGACGATGACGGAGAAATGAGGGAAGGAGCACAGATTTTGACTGGAGAGAAGGGAGGGACAGGAGACCAAACAATCACAGACTCGCAGGGCATAAGGGCAGGGGGTGTGGTTGACTATACTATCCATTTTTCTGTTCGATTCGAGTTTCAAACAAATGAAAAGAAAATGAGAAGAGAAAAGGAAGAAAATGGGTTGGGGAGGGTGAGTTCCGGTTAGACTGGACCAGTTGGTTTTTTAATTAAAAACAATCTAAAATATAATAAATGATAATTATGATTTATACATTAATACATTATATGGTTATTTTTATTATCACATTTATTTTATAAAATTATATTTGTTTAAGTAAAAAAATATTTTAAGTAATCAAATATAATACAATTAAAACTTATAAATACCTATATTATTTACCTTTGTAAAGATAAAACACATACAATATTCTTATTTCATTTATCTTTAATAGGAATCTTATGATTGTATATAATATTTACATTGTAATAAATAATAATTATACATTGTATAGTCTTTTTTGGCTCACCTTTATTTTATAAAATTATCTTTTTTTTAAGTAATCAAACATAATATTGTTAAAACTTATAAATATCTTCATTATTTATCTTTGTAAAAATAAAACACATATAATATTATTATTTCATTTATCTTTACTAGTAATATTATGATTGCATCTAATATATACAATATAATAAATGATAATTATACATTATATAGTATAGTTATGCTTGGTTTTATTTTACAAAATTATCCCTTTTTTTAAGTAACCAAATATTTTAAGTGATCAAATAAATATAATATATGATAAAATCTAATATTTTTACTTGTAAAATTTTTAAATATTTAAATTAATCAAATATAATACTATTAAAACTTATAAATATCTTAATTATTTACCTTTGTAAAAATAAAACACATAATATTCTTATTTCATTTATCTTTACTAGTAATCTTATAATTGTATTTAATATTTATAATGTAATAAATAATAATTATATATTGTATAGTCTTGTTTGGCTCACCTTTATTTTGTAAAATTATCTTTTTTCAAGTAATCAAACATAATATTGTTAAAACTTATAAATATCTACATTATTTACTCTTGTGAAAATAAAACACATATAATATTCTTATTTTATTTATCTTTACTAGTAATACTATAATTGTATCTAGTATATACAATATAATAAATGATAATTATATATTGTATACTATTGTTATGCTCAGATTTATTTTATAAAATTATCCTTTTTTTAAGTAGCCAAATATTTTAAGTAATCAAATAAATATGATATATGACAAAAATCTAATATTTTTACTTGTAAAATTTAAAAATATTTAAAGTAATCAAATATAATACTATTAAAACTTATAAATATCTTTATTATTTACCTTTGTAAAAATAAAACACATAATATTCTTATTTCATTTATCTTTACTAGTAATCTTATGATTGTATATAATATTTACATTGTAATAAATAATAATTATACATTGTATAGTCTTTTTTGGCTCACCTTTATTTTATAAAATTATCTTTTTTTTTAAGTAATCAAACATAATATTGTTAAAACTTATAAATATCTTCATTATTTATCTTTGTAAAAATAAAAAACATATAATATTATTATTTTATTTATCTTTACTAGTAATGTTATGATTGCATCTAATATATACAATATAATAAATGATAATTATACATTGTATAGTATAGTTATGCTCGGTTTTATTTTACAAAACTATCCTTTTTTTAAGTAACCAAATATTTTAAGTAATAAAATAAATATAATATATGATAAAATCTAATATTTTTACTTGTAAAATTTTTAAATATTTAAATTAATCAAATATAATACTATTAAAGCTTATAAATATCTTTATTATTCACCTTTGTAAAAATAAAACACAAAATATTCTTATTTCATTTATCTTTACTAGTAATCTTATAATTGTATCTAATATTTATAATGTAATAAATAATAATTATATATTGTATAGTCTTGTTTGGCTCACCTTTATTTTGTAAAATTATCTTTTTTCAAGTAATCAAACATAATATTGTTAAAACTTATAAATATCTACATTATTTACTCTTGTGAAAATAAAACACATATAATATTCTTATTTTATTTATCTTTACTAGTAATACTATAATTGTATCTAGTATATACAATGTAATAAATAATAATTATATATTGTATACTATTATTATGCTCAGCTTTATTTTATAAAATTATCCTTTTTTTAAGTAGCCAAATATTTTAAGTAATCAAATAAATATAATATATGATAAAAATCTAATATTTTTACTTGTAAAATTTATAAATATTTAAAGTAATCAAATATAATACTATTAAAACTTATAAATATCTTTATTATTTACCTTTGTAAAAATAAAACACATAATATTCTTATTTCATTTATCTTTACTAGTAATCTTATGATTATATCTAATATTTACAATGTAATAAATAATAATTATACATTTTATAGCCTTGTTTGGCTCACCTTTATTTTGTAAAATTATTTGTTTTCAAGTAATCAAACATAATATTGTTAAAGCTTATAAATATCTACATTATTTACCCTTGTAAAAATAAAACCCATATAATATTCTTATTTTATTTATCTTTACTAGTAATACTATGATTGTAACACCCCAAAATTTACACATTTTTTTAAAAGCAATACTCATAAATTAAAACCGTAAATTCTAGGGATGTTACCACCACACTTAGTACCAGACCAGTTTACTTCTACCGTTTCAGTACCAAGTGCTAAGGCTAAGAAAACATTATTAGTAATACCATACAAATTCAAATTTATAAAAACAGAAATCAGAGTACGCGTAAGTCTTACATAATTCGAAATACCCGCTATTGTTTTTCCAGATAATAACTAAACAACCTTAGTAAAATTGTTTCGACAATTCAAACATAATAAAAGATAACATGAATCATAAATTTAAAAAGGACAACGGCCACGTCACTCTAAAGATTTATCCAGTCCAGCTATCACTCTGCCCCTCCTAATGTCCCGTAGACATCGATAGCATCAAAGTAGGTATCTCCTACCTGCAACAAATTAGACGGGCCTTTTGCTCGTGGGAATGAGCAGCACCCATGAAACGGGTGATCAATATGCTACGTACTGAGTAAGGTAACCAAATACTAAGGCTGGCATATAACACATTAATTCATGCAGGATAATGATCATATACAATTACAACCCATACATATAATACACAGAAGCGTAAAGTGAAATCTATAACTTATAATCAACAAGTCCACACATAAGGCCCAAAAATATCCAGATTAATCATTTAATCTTTCTTTTATCAAAAGTCAATACACACCATGCCTTTTTATCAATCCATGCGAAAAAGGAACACCCCACTATTGTAACCGGTGGGCCGGTCACACATAGGGTAAAACCTTAACCACTATTCCTGACTGGTGGATCGGTCTGGTTCCTGCTCGCATCATATCCATGCGAAAACAGGGACACCCCACTATTATAACCGGTGGGCCAGACACACATAGGGTAAAACCCTAACCACTATTCCTGACCGGTGGATCGGTCTGGTTCCTGCTCGCACGGTGTTTCACTGTAAGTAATTAATGTCTTTGAAGAGCTTTAACAATTCTGGTTTATATTTATTGAGCTCGAGTCACCCCACTATTATTGCCGGTGGGCCGGTCACACATAGGACCTCATGTCCTAACCACTATTATTACCGGTGGATCGGTCACATATAGGGTAAAACCCTAACCACTATTATTGACCGGTGGATCGATCTGGACCCGACTCAATAATCTTCCACTTTAAAAGATTAATGTCTTAAGTATTTTAATCATAACATTAGCCACTCACAAACATTTGCCCAGACATGCATAACTAACTCCATGCAAACCTTAACTCATCATAACCCACACTTCCATGCAACCCTAGCTCCCATGCAAACCCTAACTCCACGTAGACATATTTCCATGCAAACCCTAATCCACATGCAAACCCTAGTTTCACGTAGACCACACTTCCATGCAAACCCTAATTCATATGCAAACCCTAGCTCCACGTATACCACACTTCCATGCAACCCCAATTTATATGGAAACCCTAGCTTCACATTTACCTCACTTCCATGCAAACCCTAATTCATATGCAAACCCTAGCTCCACGTAGACATGCTTCCATGAAAGTCCCAACCTCAGGTCAATTTATGCAAACCCTAACATCATACCATTTCATGAAAACCCTAACATCATGCCATTTCATGCAAACCCTAACTCCCTGCCATTCCATACAAACCCTGGCACCATGCCATTTCATGCAAGACCCTAACACCATGCCATTTCATGAACCCTAACAACATGTCATATCCAATATACTATAATTGTATCTAGTATATACAATGTAATAAATGATAATTATATATTGTATACTATTGTTATGCTCAGCTTTATTTTATAAAATTATCCTTTTTTTTAAGTAGCTAAATATTTTAAGTAATCAAATAAATATAATATATGATAAAAATCTAATATTTTTACTTGTAAAATTTATAAATATTTAAAGTAATCCAATATAATACTATTAAAACTTATAAATATATTTATTATTTACCATTGTAGAAATAAAACACATAATATTCTTATTTCATTTATCTTTACTAGTAATCTTATGATTGTATTTAATATGTACAATGTAATAAATAATAATTATACATTGTATAGTAATGCCTATGCTCACCTTTATTTTATAAAATTATATTTTTTAAGTAATCAATTAAATATAATATATGATAAAAATAATTAAATATAATATATGATAAAAATCTAATATTTTTCCTTGTAAAATTTATAAATATTTTAAACAATCAAATATAATATTTTTAAAACTTATAAATATCTTTATTATTTACCTTTGTAAAAATAAAACACATATAATATTCTTATTTTATTTTTCTTTACTAGTAATTTTATGATTGACTCTAATATTTATAATGTAATAAATGATAAATATACATTGTACAGTCATGCCTATGCTCACCTTTATTTTATAAAATCATCTTTTTTTAAGTAATCAAATATTTTATTTAATCAAATAAATATAATATATCACAAATATCTAATTTTTTTCTTATAAAATTTATAAATATTTTAAACAATCAAATATAATACTATTAAAACTTATAAATATATTTATTATTTACTTTTGTAAAAATAAAACACGTATAATATTCATATTTCATTTATCTGTACGAATAATTTTATGATTATCTTTAATATTTACAATGTAATAAATGATAATTATACATTGTATAATCTTGTTTTGAACATCTTTATTTTATAAAATTATCTTTTTTTAAAGTAATTATATATTTTAAGTTATCAAATAAATCATAATAAATGATAACTATCTTTGTTAGATTCAATCATGCAATATTTTTTATTATTAAAATTTATAAATATCTTTACTCTTTATTTGTGAAAATAAAGTGCATTTAATATTCTTAATTCTTTTATTTGCAATAGTAATCTTATGATTGTCTCTTATATTTAAGATTTATGAAATGATAATTGCTTAGACTTGAATTTGACTCAACCCGTCAAAACTTGACCCTACCCGGTCCATCAAGTTAATCTATAAGCACTCAAATCCAACCCATCAAATTGTATGAAATGACCCTACCTATCAACTTAACTCAAAACAACTCGGACACAACGGGACCAACCCATCATATTGCATGAAATGACCTAAACGAGCCAAAGCCACCTATTCATATGAACTAGAAAATGTCCTGAAACTGACCCAACCATACCAGTCAAATTAACCTAAAATGACCCAAATTCGAGTTTTTTTTAACCCGAACCCAACCTGACTCGACAAATTAACCCGAAATGACCCGGAACTAAAATGACCTAACCCAGAACCTACCTGACCCAAATAAAGCAATGACCTGAACCCAAAATGACTCGAACCAACCCACAACCGACTCGTAAAAGTCAAATGACCTGAAATGACGCGACCCGCTTTGACCCGACCCACCCAACCCAATTGCCACCTCTAGATGTGGGTGTTGGTGCTGGTAATTGGGTGTAGAGGTGAGGCAGGAGGTGGGTAATGGTGCGGCGGCTTGGAGGTGGCAGAGATAGCGGTTGGGCTGTAGGAGAAAGGTGCAGAGAAGGGAGAGAGAATAAGAGAAGGTGGGGTGGTTTAGGGAAGGTGGTGTAAAGGGGAGGTTGAGGTAGTGTTGGGCGGAATGGGAGGGGAAATAGGTGGCTAAGGGTAGCGAGTGCAAGGGAGTAAAAGGGAATAAGGAGAAAAGGGAGGAGATAGCCTGTAAAGGTGGCTAGTGTTGGCTGCTTGAGGCAGTGTAGGGAGGAGGTAGGGTGGAAGAGATGGTGGTGTGGTGAGTTTGGGGGTGGAGACAGCTGTAGGAGTGTGGAAGGAAAACAAGGGAGGAATAAAGGAGAAAAGGAGAACAGAGGATCGAGGCATGGAAGGGTTGAGCTAGGGGGACAATGAGGTAGAGAAGAAGAAAAGAAGGAAAAGAAAAAGAAGAGGAGAAGATGAGGAGAGAGGGAGCTCTATGGGTCATGCGAGGTAGGTGGTGAAGGAAGGGTACGTATGGTGTGGAAAGCAAGGGGTAAGCGTGCAACAGGGATGGAAAGAAATGGAAGGGGAAAGGAAGATCAAGGATGTAGGTTAAAAACAACAAGGAAAAAGGACAACAGGGGAGGAGGGTGGAGGTATAGGCTAGAAAAGGTACAGAGGTGCATGAGAAGAAGAAGAAGAAGAAGAAGAAGAAGAAGAAGAAGAAGAAGAAGAAGAAGAAGAAGAAGAAGAAGAAGAAGAAGAAGAAGAAGAAAGTGTGTGACAAGCGTTGGGGGCTTTGGCTCGGGGGTGTAGGGGAAGAAGAAGAAGGGAAAGGGCCTTGCGGGGACGGGGGAGAAGGAAAAGGAAGCAAGCCAACCCGCATGGAGGAAAAAAGGAGGAAGGGGAAGGAGTGGCTGGGCTAGCCCAAGGGAGAAAAGAAGAGAGATAAAAAAAAGAAGCCTCAACTAGCCCAGGTGAGAGAAAAAGAGATGGAAAAAAAAAAGAAAGGTTGGGATGGCCTAGCAGAAGAAGAAGAGAAAGAAAAAAGAAAAGGCTGGGCTGGACCAAAGAAGAAGGAAGAAAAGAAAAGGAAAAAGGAAAAGGAGAAAAAAAAAGAAATTTATTTTTAGAGTTAGGATTAGAAATTAGGCTAATGGAAAAATTATTAAATTAATTTATCCAAAAATTAAGGTATTAATTTTTAAAAAAATAATTTTGGTAAAATTATGGGTTTGGGCATTTATTTAAATATAAAGAGTAAGATAAAATGATAAAAAAAAAGTATATTAATTTATTAAATAGTTTTATCTATTTTTTTAATCAAAGGCTCACAAAATAATTAAATTAATAATTTAAGATTAAACTATTTTGGATAAAAGGTTAAATATTTAATTTATGGTTTTAAAATTTTGGGGCATTACATTATATTTTTAAGGGATAGTGCACAAAAAGTGGTTTAAGCATTTGGATGATCTTTATGACCTCAACTTGCTTGATATTTTGGACAAGATAGCCATAATTGACTAGCTATAAATGATGTGGCAATAATTATGAAGAAGTTTAATTCACAAATTTACAAACTAGAATGGGCTTTAAGTGCTTTTTTATATAAGGTTTCCATGTTCGATCTCGACCTACTAAGATCTAAAATCTTGGTTGTAAAATCCCCTTAACCATTGAAGTTGATTCCTATTGGATGCTACTTTTTAGTACCATCTACATCAACTCTACTTTTAAATCCATAAATAATGTTCCTTCATACTAAAGCAGACATGTTATAATTTGCATAGTTTAGAATTCCTTCACATAGGACAAGAAAGTACCTTGTGAAATATTGAATTGAATGCCACTCTAAAACTTAATCAACCTTCTAACAAAAAAATAGGCTTCTATGTTGTCATGTTATCGAGCAACGAAGATACCATGATCCCTTGTATCCTGCCACATCTATCAAATAACAACATAACAACTACCCTCTCATCTCCCAATGACAAAACTCATCAGGCTAAAAACTTCCTTTAGATTAATGCCTAACAAATTCCAATAATTGTGTTGCTTTGATCAGTAATCTCTTTGTGTATAAATAATCATTTATAATGGTCCAATATGCTTAATCTTCAAGCTCCAAGACTTACAAGGAGTAGGTCTCTCAAACTCACAATTCTTCAAGCATTATAGCTTTCATGACGATCTTAGGTTGCCTACTCAAAATTCAACTCTACTCAACCATCTCTCTAAATCATAATGCCTACATGTCTGCTCCTTTAACCTTATAGGATACCAACCATAAAAAATATTGAACTATCATTTAAGATCTTGTCCAATCTTTATAGAAAAAAACATTTGATATTCCATTAAGATCTTTAGAGAAACTATAATATATAAACGCAAACAAGTAAATAATATGGCTATGTGATAAAATAAAAATTAGAATTTGGTAGTAATATGGTTCTTTCCCCAATTAGTATTATTGGACCTTTGAAATGTTGAACCAATGTAATGGGGTCAATCTAGAAGCTTCTAATTACACTCATCTCACCTTTATACCAATCTTGGACTGGTAGCTTAACCAGTTTCATGGATTGTCAGTCTTCTACTTAGCGCAAAGGAATTTATTGTATTTGAGCACACATTTTTTCCATATTTCTCCTATTTCATTCTACCTCTATATATATAAGATCTTATACCTATTTTGGAGATCTGAATATCATAATACAACTCTCATATTTGTTCTCTCTCCTCTCTCCTTTGAATTTTCCTCTTAGCACTCCTTAGTTACTTAGCATCCCCTTAATTTTATAAGAACCCATTGATTCATAAATCATAAATAAAAATAGGCATCATATTTGGGGATTGGTACAAAAAGATATAACTCCTATCCAACCTTCTAATCGATTCGATCTTGGTACTAGTGACCCTTCTAAGGAGAAAAATCTAGTTACTACCTATTAGCTACAAGCTATTAATGTTGAGCTCCAATCATCCATTCAAGGAATGGTCTCAAACATGTTAGTTCCTCAAGCACAAACCCTCGGCTAACTACTACACCTTATGGATCAGTCTTGTCATGATACACCTTAGTAGCCCACTCCACAAGAAACTCTAGTGGGGGCTCTAGACCTTCCAGAGAGAGATAATGACCACCTTGTGTAGCACCATCTTCCAAGAGGAAGAAGAATAGTCAATGAAAAACAACCGAGCAAGGATGAATAGGAGTAGAAGAAATCAAGAGTCTCTAAGTCCAATTAGGTGGAGTAGGAAGGAAAAATATATAAGTTCGAGCAGCAAGTGCAATATGTGTCAAACTAATAGAGACACAAAAGAAATTTGAAGACATGATTCTCATTAGACTAGAAGAGATGGAAGAAAATCAAGAATATTATGTTTGTCTAACTACTAAAGGTGAGGAAGATTCTATTATAAGAATGATATATCAAAGGGTACAGGAAGCTTTAGAAGATATGATAAGGAATAAAGATGACACCAATGACTACACCTAGTATACACCCTTCACAAAATGCATATATGAAACCCCTAACACAAAGAATAAATATTCCAATATTTTAATCATTCAATGGTTTAACAAACTTAAAGGACCCTTTAAATGTGCTTATGAATACTATGTTACTAGATAGGTACAAAAGGAGACTTTATGTAATACATTATTGGAAATTTTAAAAGGAAAAATTTTGAGATGGTTTGGGAAACTCAAAGTGGAATTCCGCCTAATAAGGAAGAGCTACTCTCTGAGGCGCTATTGGGATAGAATGACTAGTTGGTCAAAGCCTTCACCTAGCTTGCATAGATTTCATTGATCAATTTGATGCATGTTGATGGCCTAAAAAGTACTATTCCTCCTTGATGGGATTCTCCCAATGCTCGATGGAATCTAAATAGTCATTTTTAAACATATTTGATAAAGAAGTTTGAAAAATCAATGCATTAGAAAATGGCATTACCAGATTGTCCGTTCTTAGAGGTTTCACTGAAAAAGCTTTCATGGAAAGTTTATATTTGGAAAAACACAAATTGTATACCCCTCTTAGAAAGGATGTGCAAAAAAGTAACAGACGCTAAAGATATAAGTAAAATAAGGTGGTCGATGGCTAGAAGGATAGAACCATCCTCAATGTCGATATAGAGACCATAAAAATAATTTTATGGGCTAGAATGAGACCATGAGGATCTGATGTTAGCGATACAACCATCATCCCAATGAACTCAAGTTGACATATTTAACAAACATACACCACTAGTGTCCACTCTCTCACAAATATATAATAAGGAAAATGGTAGATAGACATTTCCAAGACCCTTTCCTATAAAATCTTAGATGAAGTATATAAATAATAACAAGTGGTATGCATACCATGAAGAACATGGACACAAAATAAAGGAGTGTCATTCATTGAAGCATGCTGTAAAATAATTGGTGTGTAAAGGTCATTTGAAAAGATGCGCGTACACACCCTCGGCCAGGCAAGAAATACCCTTATCCCAACAATTCCTCCACCATTGCAAGCTATAGAACATCACAACATTAATAATACTATTGCGATTATTGTTGTAATTATCTTATTATATTTTGGATTCAACCCATGAGTTCTTATCCTCATTTTTTCTTTCATTACTAATAGCATTCTTGAGATCTAATTGTGGCCATGAAAGTATGCATTCAAAGTGCTAACTTCCATGAAATAAATAAGAGAACGAGAATGGGTGAATGGGAAGAGAGTTTTGCAACAAAGGATGAGGGATATAATATAGTGGACCATCATGATGATCCTTTAGTTATTAAAGTGGATATTACAAATTGTGTGATGAAAAGGGTTCTCAGAGACACACACAACTTTGTGGTTATTATTTTTTAAGGAATCCTATAGGAAATTAGAGTTTCCAAAAGGATGTTTGACAAATAAGACTTCACCCTTAGTAAGAATCACTAGTGATATAATAAAGTCAAAGGTAATGGTGGACCTCAACTTAATAGTGGGTAAGTTGAGGGATTTAAGGAGCATATAACATGATATTAGGATGACCATTCCTTAAAAAACTCTAAGCCACCATTTTCATGGTTATATTATTAATGAGATTCCCAATTAATGAATGATGGGGAGAAGTCTCGAGCTATAGGATATTGGCAAAATAGTGTCATGTAACATAATTAATGGGCTCCCTGGAATGATTAGATGGAAAGAAGCCTAAAAAAGATTTAATATTTGTTGATTTGTGAAGACAAAAGAATAAATGAAAAATCTTTTGTTAATACATATGTTAATGTTTCTATAGAATGTATTTTGTAGTAAACATTTCATTTAGTCAAATACGTAAGCCCTCTTGCAAAGAGGAAATTGTGGAAGTTGTAAGCCTTCTCATAAAGAAGTAGTCATGAAGGTTATGAGCCCTCTCACAAAGAAGTAGTCATGAAGGTTGTAAGCCCTCTCACAAAGAAGAAGTAGTGAAAGTTGTAAGACCTTTCACAAAGAGAAAATCATAATATCTCTATCTGTAAGCCCTCAATGAGGTCATTGAGCATAAAATACAGGCACACCTAGTGAGATCAAAGTACCTAAAAAACTTTCACTCACTAAACCTAAGGCTTAATACATAAACCATCCCAAAGGATGTTGAGGATTGAAGGGGGTCACATCGGGTGATATGTAATAAGCCTAAGGCTCAATACATAAGCCCTTAAAGAGGCCAGAATTGAAGAAGAGCACATTTAGTGAGATGAAAGATGGAATTGCTTTCACTCACTAATCTCGAAGAGTACACCTGGTTAGATGAAGGACTAATGCACTTTCATTCACTAAGTCTAGGCTCTTAAAGTGTGTCCTTGGTTTAGGTACCAAGGTCATTGAGTTATTATAGCACACTTGTTGGCTTTTTAGCTTCACTAAGTCATCCCTTTTAGTGTTGTTTATAGCCTTCTCAAAATAACCAATATTCCCTCTGTAGATTTTATAATGTCAATCTTGATCATGATCTTAGGTGAAAGATTTCATTGGTTATAACCTTTACCAAATATATGGTAAGTAATATATTATCAGTGATAGTCATTCCCCTCACAAAATTTGATTGTGATTCACCAATCAAAGAAGGGAGAAGATACTATAATATGTGAGTGGTAATTGTGGCAATGAATTCATAAAGGGTGTTAAAACATTCTATAAGTCTATAATCCTAAGTTTGGTAGCATTTGGAACCTTGGGGATCAAGTTAAGAGTGGTGGCATTAAGGGATTTAGGCATTTGTCTAGTGAAAAAAATATTTAGAGATGGCAACAAATAGATCCATACTAAGAATATCCCAGCAAAACTTGAAGAAGTAAACATTGCACCCATAAGGTCCTAGTACTTTACCATTAGTCAAGGAAAAACAACCTCTTCTACTTCAGCTAGAGTGATGGGGGTCAAAAGTTGTTGTTGTGTTGTGGTCAATGTTGCATTTGATTGAATGACCACAAGGTTAATTACATGATTGGTTTGTGCCTTAGTGCCAAATAGGTGGGTATAAAAAAGAGTGGAAGACACTAAAGATGCTCTCTTGGTCAATGTGGTGTTACCCTAGGTCATCACAGATCAAATGAATTTGATTTTTCATTTTTCTCTCCTTAATCATAACATAAAAGAATTTAGTGTTATTGTAGAAGTCCATTGTAGTCTTTCTTTTTATTGAAATAACATCTCTTCACATTTGGCATAATTTTTTCTTTATGAATTATGTCTTGATCTTGGATGTGGAGGTTATGTTTAGTGGGTTATGTGTGCATAATAACTTAGAGTTGTTCCAACTCAGATTTGGCTTGCTAGACCTTGGCACTAATACTACCAAATTCGGATTTATTCAACTATCTCAAATGATTCTTTAGTTCTTAAAAAGTGTGGTTTATTGGACGGAGTATGTTTCCATAAGAAACCATTTTCCAATGCAAAGTAATCAAGGGAAGGAAGGTAACATCTTCAATCCACATATTATTGAAAGAAAAGGAAAATTTTCCTTGATGAGTTGTGTGTTGGATAACGATAGTAGTAGGTGAATGGTCAGAAATGAGAAGAGTATGGAAATGATCATGAGCCCCTTCATAGTGAGGTAGCCACTCAGTATTGCATAGCTCACGGTCTAGTTTACACCAAAGCCTAGAGTGACCCAATTATTTGTTGGAACATTTGTGAAAGGATCTTGTAAAACGTGGGTTAGTTAAGTAAGTGGAATTAAGGCATGAGATGAAGTCTTCAACTCCTAGATATGCAAATCCCCTTGGATTTTTTCAATTATGTTGTGAAATATATTAAAATCCCCTAAGATAACCATGGTTTAGTCATTGGGAAATTAACTTGTAGCTAAGGCCATAAGTCTCTTTTTGATTCACCATCATTATATACATAAGTGAAAGTGATAAAAATGAGTAATGTTCCAAAATTGATGATCCCACCCTATCTAAATACATCCATTATAATGGTAGTCATAGTTATGAATCCATTGCTAATGATTCATAAGAACTTTCATTACTTTTGTCACATTATCTACTTTAACCCTAGTTTCAACCAATACTATTAGGGCATGCTAATTCATTTTACACCATTTTTTGATAACATGTTGCTTAAGGGGATCATTAAGGTCCCTAATAATGAAACCTCCAACTTTCATAATTGGATATGGAACTTGGGTACTAAATGCAATTATCTAGCTCTAAGACAGCCTTTTACTAACTTCCACCCCAAATATTTATTCCATTCTAGCTGTGGAGGATTAGTTAATGGTTTAGAAGCATAATTGCCATTCCTAGATGATGTGACATTCCCTTGAGATCTTGTATTTATGGAGGTACCAACAACTTTATTGAAGGTTTTTTTGTTGTTGGGTCTTAGACTGGATACCAAGATAAGTTTGAGGGCATGCAATAGATGTGGTAGCAATTGTTGTCAAAGGCATTACATCCTAGGATGAATTTGGGTTGTTAGAAGGGTGAATAGGGTCCTTAAATCTAACTTGTCTTCCATCTCTAACTACAACCCATTTATTCCCTAGTTACCTTTCCTTGCTATCATACTATGAATTATTGTTTACCAAATGTCTTGGTTGTTTGCAAAGAGAAAAGGAAGGTAGGTTTCCACTCAAATTTAATGAATTTTCTAGTGATAGAACCATATGGCTTCCTAATATGAACAAAATTAGGTAATGCTTCCTATGTGTTAGCGTCCACCAGCACTCTTGCAAAGGAAACTCATTTCGTTGATACAGTGATAGCATCCATACCAATTGATCATCTAATAAAACTGCAAATACAACTGATATTGTCATTAGACTAAAAAGGGAGAGGCAAACTTGGGTTCCTCAACCAAAGAGGAAAAAGTTGAAATTTTCTTTTGTTGAATACGAAATCAAGATGCCATTTCTTCATAAATTATAGTTTATTATTATTGAAATAATTCATCATTAATAATAATAAATCAATAATTATAAAAATAATATTGTTGATTAATAATTTTAGATTGAAGGATATATTAGATTAAGGGTAAAATGGTAAAATTATATCAATCGAACTCTAAAAAATATAAATAATTATCAATAAAATATTATGCATCTAAAATTATTATTATACATTAATTCATTTTATTTTAGATAAATTAACAAATACTATTATTACTTCAGACACATCCATATACAAATTATATGGTTCAACCAATCATTCTACCATATTATTACTTCATATATTATCACTTTAAATTAAATTCAAATTATACATTAAGTTGACTAAATAGTAACTTAGTATTGGTTGATTTGTAGAAGTGGAGGAGTGTTATTATTTAGATACATTTTTATTTTTCTAGAAAGAAAAAAGGCCAAGAGAGTTCTCCTAATTAAATATTTCTTTCGTTCATGATTAACTTATTTATTTAGGTCTCCTTTGGTAAATCTCATTCCATCTCTTTTATTTATTTTTTTCCTTTTCACACATATAAGTAAAATATTAAATTAAATAACATCATCGTTCAAAAGTGTTGTCTTATCGATAAATTTATAAGATGTATATCGCTGACATATCAATTATACCAACTATCCTTTAATAAAATTTCTACAAATTATTATTTAAAAAAAATAGTTTCTTGTGAATAAAAAAATTAAGTTGACAACATATCTTTTAAAATTACACTCGTTGAATTTAGTTTCAAAGCAATTTCATAAAATTGTGTAAAAAGAGATACAGAACCTAATATATACATATTTAGGGTTAAGCACAACTTAAAATTAGCAAAAAAACAAATGAATCATTTTACAAATATATTACATGTATATGGGTTGTAATCATCACTTCATATCTTAGACCATAATCAAATAACTTTTTTTTAATCCTAAACTTATCTATAATGTTCAAATTACGAACTAAACAAAATTAAATCATAAAATTATTGTTTGGTTGATCTATTTGACGGCTTTAACCATAAAGCATATCCTTACGAATAGAAGGTAAACTCCTAAATATCAAAATTGATGCCTACAGAATAATAGAAAGATGGATGGAACAATCTTAAGAAAGAAATAATCTGCTGAGTATATAATAAAATGATGTATATATATATATTTCTAATAGTGTGACGAAAAATAAAGGTAGTTACGAATGGAACGAGTGCTCAAAACGACCGATTACGATAGTCACAAAATTAGCATGTATGTACAAATCCATTGCGGAACCAGCGGCACGTTTTGAGTAAATGTTTAAAACGTTAAAACATGTATAATAATAAATTATTTTACACTTTTGAGAAATCTTCATATTTTATCTGTAGTGTAGTATTATTTTAATCTTTTGAGACTTCATGGTCGCAGAAGTGACATTAAAATTATACATTTGGAGCTTGTATCTGAGCGTCAATCTCTAAATAAATAAATAAATAATAAAAAAAAAGGTGAAAAGGGTACCAACAATGTCAGATGTTAACGACCTCCTTCTCAAGCTAAAAATTTAGAGTCAATTATTGGTTAGATTTATTTTGACTTTTATTTTTTTTAACTGGATTAATTTTTTGTCAATTAAATTTATTTGTAAATTTAACTTTTTTATAGTAACTAATTTAATCTTGAATCTAATTTTAAAGAAAGTTGTTCTATATAAATTTAAATAAAATTATTCAAAATGGGATATAATTAAAATAAATAAATTTAAAAACTGACTTAATTGATACAAATATATACATATATACATACATAATTATAAAATAAAAATCTAATTCAACTTAATTTATAATATAGGTAGACTTCATGGTATGGATCCCCAATCATTATTGCTCAATATTTGAACTCCATTGACTCTCTTCCATGGCTTCCTCTGACTAACGAGCGCAAAGTAATAATGAATTTTAGCAGCACCCACTCTAGTTCCTTACCATAAGTTTAACAAATGCAGCCTTACAGTAAGATTATACGTATGTTACTGTACCACAACCATCAGCTTCCTTACGGTTTCCTGTTTTCTTTCGTCTCTTCTGTTTGTGACAACTTTGGGTATATGGAGGCAGGCCTCGTCTTTGGGCTAGGCCAACTAGGCCACTGTTTAGGGTCTTAAAAAAATAGGTACCTCCAAACAGTTAGTGTATATATATAGTATATATATAAAATTAAAGAGAAAAAAATGAATGCCGGCAACATAATAAGGGCCCTGGGCCTTAGTCTGTGTACCCATATATTATACCGAGAAAAAAAAAAAAAAAAAAAGAAGAAGAAGAAGACAAGCTTACCTTTGCAACTTTGCTGAACCATCAGGTCCATCACTCAAAAAGTAGAATAGAAATACTATATCTGCTCGTAATATAGACAAGGAAAAAACTTAAATATCAGGAATTAAGATGACGATGGAATTGCTTCATTTTCTTGTAACTCTATCAACCGATGATATCTTTTTCTCTCTCTCTCTAATTTTAGCATCGAACGGTTAGTATTATTTTTGTCTTCTCTATTTAATACGGTATTAATTAAAAAATTGCTATCAAGTCTAAATCCAAAGAACGAAAAACTAGATGTTGATTTGAAGTTGTTGATTTATGATTTGCTACTTTCTTCTTTTGTTCCCACCAAACAAACATCGCTGTTATTAATTGTTATTGTGCAGTGTTGCTACGCTTGGTCGGACTAATTTACATCAATAATTGGTAAGTAACTCCCTTACTTCCTTCTTTATTTAATTAGTTTTGTAGATTTTATTTGTGATTAATTAAAAAAAAGTGTAAATGGAGACAAAATTATGTAAATAGTTTTCAATAGTTGGATAACAGGTTTTATTCTTCAATCAGTTGTATGAAAAACAAGTCTAAACCAAAGGTGGAGACGAATGACATGTTTTACGCTTCGTAAGAACTTGGATGCATAAAGAATATTTAGTCAAATCGAGAATGCTAGCCAGCAAGTAATTTACATTAATAGTAGACTAAACTACATATAGATCATTAATTAATAAGTTAATATAATTAGCAAATTTTTAAAATACATTGAGACTTCAAGTAAATATATATGTTGATTGTTATTCTAGTAGTTTTCTAAACTAATTTTCATTGTAGTTTTGCACTTTATATTCATTTATATTTCTATTCATTTGTATAATTATATTCCTAACACTGATATTCTTTTTTTTTACTTCATTTTTTTGCGGGCACTTAAGTATTATAATGAAATATTACAATCTACATTTGTAGAAATTGTAAAACAACATCAGGTGTCTCTCTAATTTCTTTCATTAGCTTATTGTATATTTTTATCATCATTTTTCTTCTTCTTCTTCTTCTTCTTCTTTTTCTGTGTGTGTATAAAGATGTCAGTTATGAGAAATGTAAGAAAAGGAGAAAAGTTGAAGAATTTATTTATTCTAAAAAAGGTGCACTTGATAAATTTATTAGTAGTATGAAACAAGATACTTCTAAAAACATACGTGAAATTATTGCAAATGAACAACCTCTTGGTGATATGAATATTAGTAATATTTTGGAGCATAATGAAGAAGATGAAGGATTTGAGAATAAAAATGAATGTGTTGATGGAATTGATTCATGTGTAGATGCAGATATATATGATCCTATAAATTGGAAAAATATTAGTAATAACTTGATAAATTTGATAGTTGATAATGGACCTATTAGATATAATAATTAAGAATTTCCTAAAGATGATAACTCTAAGACATTTTTCAACAATACATTACACTAGAAAAATTAAGAAATGGAGAAATACATGACCGAACATGGTTAGTTTACTCAATAAAATTAGATAGAGTATTTTGCTTTTGTTGTAAACTATTTTCAAAGTCAAGTTTTAATTTTCAATTAGTAAATGATGGTTGGAAAGAATGGAAAAATATTGGTACTAAACTCAATGCACACGAAACAAGCAGTGAACACATCGTTAATAGGTCTTGTTGGATCGATGTGAATATAAGATTACGAAATGAAAAAAAATAATTGATGACAAATTATAAGATCATATAAAGAAAGAAAAGGAGCACTAGAGGAATGTGTTATTGAGAATTATTGGTGTAGTGAAAACTCTTGCAAAAAATAACTTGGCATTTAGAGGGACAAATGAAAAAATTTATGAAGATAACAATGGAAATTTTTTGAGTCTTATTGAAATGATTACCGAATTTGATCTAATAATGGAAGAATATTTTAGATGAATTCAGGCAAGTGAAATACATGATCAATATCTTGGTCATAGGATATAAAATGAATTAATTTATTTGTTGGCCAATGAAATAAAATGCACAATTGTTAGGCAAGTTAAAGCATCAATGTATTTTTCTATCATACTTAATTGTACTTCTAATTTAAGTCATCAAGAACAGATGTCCCTTGTATTAAGATGTGTAAATATTTCATCTCTTTTAGTAAAAATGGAGGAATAATTTATAGAATTTTTAAATGTAAATGATACATCCGATCAGGGATTTTTTTTATGAACTTAAAAGTGCATTAAATAATCTTAGTCTTGATATTAGTGATGTGAGAGAAAAATGATATGATAATGGGTCTAATATGAAAGGGAAACATCAAGGCGTGCAAAAAAGGTTATTAGATATAAATCTAGAGCATTTTATACACCATGTGGTTGTCATAGTCTTAATTTGTTGCTTTCTAATATGGCTAGTTGGTGTTCTAAAGCTATTACATTTTTTGGAGTACTTCAACGAATTTATTCAATATTTTTGTCTACTAGAGCTAAAAGAATATGTCCCTTCTTTAAAAGTAAAATCATTATCACAAACTCGTTAGGAAAGTCATATTAAAAGTGTTAAAGCAATCTGATTTCAAGTTTCACAAGTAAGAGATGCTTTACTTGAGTTAGTAGAAACCAGTGATGATCCTAAAACAAAAAGTGAAGCTTATTGTTTGGCTACATACAAACTTGAAAATTTTAAATTTTTAGTAGGCTTGATAATTTGATATGATTTATTATTTGGTTGTTAATGCAATCAGTAAGACCTTACAAGCTAAGGATATGCATATTGATATTGTAATAAAACATTTAACAGGCCTTATTACATTTTTGAAAAATTATAGAGAAAATGGATTTACCACATCACTTATTTCAGCTAAATAATTAGCTTTTGAGATGGATATAGAACCAATATTTCGTAAAAGAACAGTAATTAGTAGAAAGAAGTACTTTGATGAAAACAATATCAACGATGTATCACAATCTTTTGAAGAATCATTTAAAATTAATTATTTTTATTATATGGTTGATCAAGCAATTTCTTCTTTTGAAAGTAGGTTTGAACAATTTAAAATATATGAGGAAGTTTTTTTGTTTTATATATGATCTAAATAAGTTGAAATCATTAGATGATGAGAGTTTGAAAACAAAATGTCTTAATCTTAAAAACTTTTTGAAACATGATATAATTTCAGACCTTGATGGTTTGTATTTATATTTTAAACTAAAAGTTTTTAAAGAAGAAGCAAAAGACCCGTTAGACATTATTAATTTTATACAAAAATTAAACTCTTTTCCAAATGCCTTGGTTGTATATGGAATACTATTAACTGTTCCTGTCACAGTTGCATCGGTAGAGAGAAGTTTTGCTAAGTTAAAATTAATAAAATCTTTTTTACAATAAACTATATCTCAAGAAAGACTAAATGGTTTAGCCATTATATCGATGGCAAAAAATTTGGTGTTAAAACTTGATTTGCATTACCTAATCAATTAATTTACATCTCAAAAGATAAGAAAAATTAAATTTAAGTGATCTTTTATTACATAAATTTATTTTTATTGTATGTGAGGGGCCTCATTTAATTTATATGCCTAGGGCCCCAAAAAATGTAAGGTCGGTCCTGTATGGAGGGAGAGATGGCCACAGAGGGAAGAAAATTTGGAACAGAGACAGAGCGTGAGAATGAGAGACTGTCACCTTTAAGGTACATAGATAATACTAATAATAATAAATGGTACTGATTGAAAATTGAAGAACTGGATCGGCTCTCTTTAAGGTACAGTCTCAAAATCATTATCTTCTTCCCTCACGGGTCTCCATCAAGTTTGTCTCCATCTCTTTAAGCTAGGTTCCACTGTCAGTTAGTGTTCAAGCATCTCTCAGTTTCAGCTTACTTGAGCTTCCGTAGAAGGCTTTTTCATGCAAAACAAAATCGCAAGAAATACCATATGTATACACAATAACATCTACCTATGAATTCGAGTACATAACCAAAAGGTTATATATATGTATATATATATAAAGAATGAAGATTTAGCTAGTGATACAAGAAGTGAGGAACATTTTTGGATCATTTGGGTCATCATCTACGTTCACTCGGAAGGGGAGTAGTCTAGTATTCCATATTTCCCCCTCAATTCCTGCTTATAAACATTGTTGGGCAGAGTGAGATTTCCATTATCATGGTCTGACAAGGCTCAAATATATTGTTTGATTTGCATCACAAAGTCTGGCTGGATGACCACAAATTTTAGATGGAGAAATAAAGAAGAGCATCTAATTAACGTGGATATATGAAAAAGACAGCTTACTCGTACCTGCATCAAATTTTCTATGATTTTGTCGATATTGAAATTTCCCGATTGCTTCGTCGTTGACACACTGAAGTGACGCCTGCAGAACAGACGACTTGAGATTGGTAATAAGTCCTACATCATCATTGTCCACAGAAATGTGGGGCACTAGTGGTGTAAACAAATGCCATGATGGAGAGCTTCCAAGAAAAAGGGACAATGGCTTTGGAAAATTCAACTGACGATGAAAGTAGAAAAAGACGGACATCACACCATATCTAAATGACAGTCCATCCAGAGAAATTGCTTCTGTATTAGATTTTTCTTATATAATAAAAAATACTCTGCTCTTTAGTCTTTCCAATCAACCCAAAAAAAAGGCAATCGAGAAATGGCACTAGTAGTTCGTTTTTTATTGATGATGTGATGGTTACTAATGGTAGGATGGATGACAGAAGCTTTTACTATGGCCAAGAAAGGTTTTCCGGAAAAGTGTGGGAATGTTACCATTTCGTATCCATTTGGAATTCAGCAAGGGTACAATTTGATTTAAAAAAATTAAGTGGAAAGAAAAATATAAAGAAAAAAAATAAAAGAATATAATTTTTTTTTGTTTGGTTGTTGGAGAAAATTTTGTGAAAAATTGAATTCTTAAAAAATATTTTTAGTGTTTGATATATAAAAAGAAAATTTAAAAAAAAATTAAATATTATTATATATTTAATGTTATTAAAAATATTATATTGATATATAAAAAATTACATAAAGTTTCTAAAAAATTTATAAAAAGTCCATAAAATCAATACTAATTTTAAATTTATACGACATATAAATAAGTACTGTTTCAATAAGTACATATAAATAAGATTTTTTTTTATGTCCAATGTATCAATTAAGCTGTGAAAAGAGCCGTTTATTCCGAAAAAGTTGAGAATTAAAGCAGCACGACTAGTCTAGATCGAATAGTTTAGTTTCACAACGCAACCCAGCATTTAATGCTGAACCATCAATTTCAATTTATTAAAAAAAAAGTTGTTGTTCCTCGGAAGAAGCTGCTGTGACCAGGAGAAGGAGTGTAATACCCCGTATTTTTAAAATCAAGATTTATTAAGGTTAATGATTTTATTAGCGTAATTTGATGTAAACAATTACTTATTTTAATTTCGATTCGTTTTATGGATTTATCGAAGATTTCAAATTCATAATTGACTGTGATTAATTATTGTCGTTGCGAACCATTCTAGACAAATTCGTTCACAACAATGATTTTATCATATTCTTATGAATTCGATCTTCGGTTAAAAATATATATTCCCGTTCTTTCTCGTATTTTGGTTCTTAATATTTTAATTCGTTTTTTTATTATATCTTCGTTATGTGATTACGACCTTGTTTTGAACTTATATTTCGTTAACGAAATATATTATTTGAATTATAGAATTTCTATTTAAATAGTTAAATTTATTTTAATAATTTGATCCGTAGAAAATACTTCCGACTTTAAATTTATTCGTTTTCGGTAATCGCTAATATTTTCGGAAAGTTTTAAATTGAAAAGATTTTTGGAGTTTATTTATGAAATTCCTTCGGGAATTAATTCCCTTTCGTTTTATTCTTTTTGATTTAAAAAAAAAAACGATTTCAGAAATTATTTAAATTAGCCTTGGGTTATTCGAATATGACTTAAATATTTTAGTATATGTTTTTAAATAATTTTTCGAGATCTTATAATACATTTTCGTAAATAATATAAATTTTGTGTTCGCTGTTAAATCCTTCCGAAAATGTTTTCAAAATTCTTTATATAGCCTTTTTACTAATTTTAAGCTTTCGGATCCGGTCAAAATAAAATTTTGATTTAATAAATTTTAGATAAAATCTTCCAATATTAATTTTTAAGCTTTTAATAATAATGATACTTGCTTTTGTAAAAAAAAAAAAAAAAAAAAAAAAAAAAAAAAACCCGCACCAACCGGCCCGACCGACCCCCCCCCTCTTCTTTTTCTTTCTCTCTTCCCCACCCCGACCCCTCTCCTGCGCCCTGCCCTGTCCCGCAGCCCCAACCCTAGCCGCCTCCTTCTCCCGTCCTTTTTCTCCGGCGACCGGCCTGCCCCTCCTTGCTCCTCCCCGCTCCGGCCGAGCTCCGACCGCCACTAACCACCGCAGCAGCAGCTGCTAAAGCCGCGCGACAGCAGCCAACGCAGCATCATCACCAGCGACAGCAGCGTACAGCAGCAGCACCGGCCGTGCCGCCGTCCGGCCACGGCGAGCTCGGGTGACGACCGGCGAGCCACCCCCGGGCCCCGACGAAGCTTCTCCGGCCTTCCCGTGCGCTGATTTGTTGAGTCTCGTTTGGTATAAATTTTCGAAAAACCCTAACCTTATTTTGATTAATTGGGTATGGATTGGCTTGTAAAAAGCCAAATTGATTATTTGTTTATGTATGTATATGCTGTAAGATTGATTTGGATAGGTTAATTGTATGGTTGTGTCGGAATTTTGGAAAAATTGGATTTTTAGCCGGGTTATGCCCAAATTTTTCGGATCCGTCCGTTTTCGCGATTTCGGACAAATTAATTATACAATATGTTTTAAAATGTACCCAATTTCATTTTAAAACCGTCAATTTGAGAAATTTATGCAGGATTTATCGGAATTTGATTCCTAGGTCAAATTTTGGGTGTAATGAAATTGGGTCGTATAATTGAGCCGTTCCGCTCAATTGATTTTATAATATTGTTTAAAATGTATTTAATTTTATATTGGAAGTGTCGATTTGGAAAAATTATGCGTAATTTATCGAAATTGAATTTTTAGGTCAAAACCCCCGCGGGTTTAAATTGGATTTTGTGATTGGGTTATTTTATTCAATTGACTATATAAATCACATTAGAATATGTTTAATTACATTTCCGAACCGTCAATTGATATGTTTTAGCAAGAATTAATCGGATTTGTGTTCCGGGCTCAAAAACCCTAATTGTGCTAAATTGGGTATTTCCTTTATTGATTTTGATCAATTGATTATTTGATATGTTATAAAATGTGTTTAATTGTATTTCTAAACATTTAATTTGATTAAATTTATAGAATTTTACCGAATTGCATTTTCGGGCCTAAAACCCTAGATTTAAGTAAGATTACGAGATTGAGTATTTGTATAATTGTTTTTCTAAAGTTAGATTTATAGAAGTAGTTGAAATGATCCTAATTACCTTCTAATACCTTTAAATTGTAATTAATTGATTTGAATTACTTGAGTTGTATCATGGGCTTTAAAACCCTAATTTTAAAAATGGATTGTTTGGAATTGGTTAATCGGAAGATTGTTTTGTTGAAATTGATTATCTGGATTTATCTAAAATTAGTTTAATTGTATTTTAAAACTATCAATTTGAGGTAATCAAAGTAATTTGGTTGATTCGTAATTAGGCATTTAAAACCCTAATCTTTGGGGATGATTTTGTAGAATTAATTTTGCTATGTGTAGTTTATCTAATCGATTTCTATCGGGTCTAGGAAAGCTTTCTCGTGGACCCACGAACTAGGGATCCCTCTCCCTCTCATTTCGCTTAGCTAACTTCGGATCCAGGTAAGTCTCTACTTACCCCTACCTGTGGGTGTTTAGTAAGGGCGTAACTAAGGCCGTCTGTGTGTAGTACATGTTTTTACTTGCCATGGATGCCTCGTATGGTTATATGTTGTATCATGTGTATGTTATATGTTCTACTGTGTAGCGCAGCATGGAACCGAGGTACGTTCCCGTGCTCTTGTCTGTATGTACTAATATGGTATGGTACAAAGATGAGGTGGTGTGATGTGACATGCATGCTAGGTGTTTTGATGGGGAATTGTGGAGTGGGGGATTTGAAAGAGAAAAATAAACAACTAAGATAACCAAAGGGAAGTATGCTGGTTAACATAAGTATGGATGACCTAAGGAATTCATAATTGGGAGATGATGAGGAAAAGGGGGAATTGAATAAAAGGGGAGAGTGGGAGAAACTAATGTTGCATGGGAAAATTTGGGGTTTGCATGAGAATGATAGGGTTGGCATGGTGGAAATGATAGGGTTTGCATGGGGAGATTAAGGTCCGCATGGGGGCGGACCATACGTATAAAAAGTTACCTTGGGACGTGGGGAGACTAATGGAAAGTTGTTTGGGAGTTTGGAGGCTCGAGGTGAGAAATAGTACGTGGGATAAAATTAAGGGTACATAGGGACCAACTAGGGTTTGGGAAGGAAACCCTAACTTAAGAAGGTGGAAAAAAAAAGGAAGAAAATAATAAGAATAAACGAGGAGGAGTGAGGCATGAGGGAGAGTCGAGTCTGTGAGTCATGATTTGGGTTTTTAACAGTTTTGGACGGAGAATAGTACGTGGAGTATTATAAAGGTATGGAGGAGACAAAATTAAGGTTTGGAGTGATCAACTCTGGGTCGTTGTGATTAAGTAGGGTTGGAGTAGCTAATTGTGATTTGTCGAGGATAATTAAGGTTTGGGATGGTTAAGTATGGTTGTTATGGTAAAATAGGGTTAAAAGTGGTCAACCACGGTTTGGTGTGGACAATTAGGGTTGGTTATGATTGCTTAGAGTTGTTTGGTGTTATCATGTGTATTTATGGACTAAAGTGTAGTTATGAATGTGTGATTTTATTTGTTGTGACGTGTATAGTATAAAGAGAATGATTTATGCATGTCAATGGTGTGATGTAATTTAATAAGACATTGATAAGACATTAATTACGTAAAGTGAAAGATGTCGAGCCGAGCCTGCGATCCGGTCCACCGGCTATAATAGTGGATCAGAGGCGTTCTGCCCTGTGCGATATTTCCGGTCCACCGGCTATAATAGTGGATCAGAGGCGTTCTGCCCTGTGCGATATTTCCGGTCCACCGGCTATAATAGTGGGGGTTTTCGCGCTCGACAAACCAAACTTATAAGTTAATCCATGGGAAAGATACTAAGTACTTAAAGCGAAACACCATGTGAGTCGGGGGCTGCGATCCGGTCCACCGGCTATAATAGTGGATCAGAGGCGTTTTGCCTTGTGCGTATATTTCCGGTCCACCGGCTATAATAGTGGATCAGAGGCGTTCTGCCCTGTGCGATATTTTCCGGTCCACCGGCTATAATAGTGGGGCTCCCGCACTCACATGGGTTAATGAAGAAATGTGTGGAATGGACTTATTACTATTTATGAGAATAAAAGGACAAAGTACCGAGGAAACATTCACCGCTTTCTTGCATGTTATTGTATGTGGTCTATGTGCTGAACTTGTAATATATGTCCTAAGTGCTGGCCTTAGCTCGTCTGTCACACTATGAGTGTATGGCGAGACTCATGCTGTGGGTTGTGAGTATGTATGTTATTGTATTAACGTATTGTACTATAATTTAATATGCGCTTGATGAGATCTTTCTTATAAGATAAGGTAGCGAGACTTACTCAGTACTGGACCCGTACTGATACTACACTGATTGAATGGGTCCTGTGATGATCCACTAATGGTGGGGAGCAGACCTCTTGTGCAGGTTGATACTGAGTTGGGGTGGAAGACTTGCCTTGAGTGAGTAGGCGATCCGGATTTTTATTTTCGGGATTTGTTTTGTTTAATTGTATTTACCCTTGAAAGTTTGCAAGTATTGTATTTAGATTTCTAAAGGTTTTGTAATTGACTTTAAATTTCTCGGACTCTGTTAAGCGGTTACTATTCGGATTTAATTGTTTGATTGGATTTAAAATTCAGATTTAATTGTTTGACAGGTTTTAACCTTGCATCTAACATGAGATAGATGGTGGACATTTATCTTGTGTTAGATGTGGCGGTAACATTTCCCAAATTCGCTCCTAGCTTCCGCTTTAATCTTTCAAAAATTTTTTTTCAGGAGTGAAATTTGGGGGTGTTACAAGGAGACCGACCGAAAGACGGGAAAAATGAAAGGAGGAGACGAAAGGGCAGGGGCCACTAGCTTATACGAGCAAGAGAAAATAAGCAATTACTTGGGCAAGAGCCGAGCCTGCATCGTTCACAAAACAAGCAAAAACATTGAATCTAGATCAGAAAATTGATTGATTATTCAACATAAAGATTTTATCGCTGGAAATCGAAGAATTTAGAATTAACATACTGATACTGGACGGACCGCCAGGAGCAGGAGAAGGAGCCGTTTGGGCATAGCCAACTCTCATAAGCACAATAAACATGACGGCAATAATAATTGGAGCAACGCGGGATCTCATCGTATTCATTTCTCTCAATCGAAAAATCTCAAGATCAAATTCTGGGGTTGAATTCGCCGGTTTGCTCTCTGGGTTCAGGAAAATGGAATAGGCGGACAGAGAGAGGTGAATCTTAATGTGGTGCTGGAATGAATTCCAATGTGCTAAAAGATGAACGAATCTGGTGTGCCGCGGCGGGGGTCGGTTGTGTTAGGTATTTATACGACATGTAGAAGCAGTTGTAAGTTTCGTCCAAAAACGTGCTCTAAGAGTGAGACGGAGGAGTTGCAGACTTCCATCGAGAGAGAGCTGCCAATTTTTCCGTCGATTTTCCCTGGCAAAAATACAGAAAATGAAACAGTATATTTTTCTCCTCTATTTTCCTCCCTATTTACTTTCTTTCTAAGTTTTCAGGTAACTAAACACACTACAATTATTTTCCATCAATTTTTTTTTCTTTCCTTAATTTTTTCTATGAACCAAACAGATTGTAAAGGATGCTATTGTACCGATTGGTATGCTATTATGTGTAACACGACACTTGAACCTTCCAAACCGTTTCTGGCCAACTTCAGCCTGAAGGTGCTCAGTATATCACCATACACCCAACAGGTAACGGTCAATGCACCTATGGATTTCAACTGTATCGGACAACATACAACTAGGAGGAGCGTCGACTTGATTAATGGTCCATATGCATTCTCAGATAACAATAACATTCTCGTTTCAGTTGGCTATAAAGGCATCTCCCTCTTCTATGATGAGGATAAAGTTATAGCTAATTGTGCATCAGTTTGTTCCAGGTGTTATTCTGATGGTCCTGAAGAATTGTGGGACGTTGCTTCCAAACTCGCTTGAGTTTTTATATTGTGAACGTCACTCGATCCAATGCCACTTGTGGGTATGTCCCCTTGATAAATGAAGATGCCATTCCATATGGCTCCAACGGTGATATGCCAACTTTGACGGATGAGGGACGCTATATTCCAGTGGTGCTGGACTGGGCCTTTTAGCTTTCAACACATGCATCACTCCTATCTAGTTTTTCAATGGGTGGATGTCATTTCTATAATACGCATAATGAGTGTCAATGTCCATGAGGTTAGGTTGGAAGCCCTTATCTTCCTAATGGATGCTAAAGTGAGATTACCAATCATATTCATATGATCCCATCTTATCATGCCACATCGATTTCTGATCTAATCTATACAAACGAAACTTAATCACTTGCTGTTTATTCTTGATACAGCGGTGAGAAAGTGTGCGCACTATAAAAGGTATCGTGGCAACACGGTAGACTATGAACCAGGTTATATCTGTCACCCCGATGCTGATCCAAATAAACATATGTATATAGGCAATTCCTCACACTTCTTTATTGAGTGTAATGTAAACATCAGGTAGCGTTTTTGACATTTTCTCCCTACAAATCTTCTATACTTAACTCCAAATTCCTTTCTAAACAATAAAAGGTTAGACTAAGCCTATCCCCATCATTCTGAAGTAAAAGTGAGCATTCATCAACCATCTCATGTTGTTCTAATGTTATGATTCTGATATTCAGTGTTATTATGATTCCCTCTATAGGGCTTAGCATAGGCATCAGATCTGTACTAATGCTTGTCGGATGCTATTGGGCTCATCAATTCATTAAAAGACACATAGAATCCAGATAGAGATCTTTGAACTTCAAAAGCAATGGTGGGATGCTATTGCAACAACATAAGTCATCAAATGAAGGCATTGTTGACAAGACAAAGGTGTTCACATCTGACGACTTAGATAAAGCCACCAACCACTTCAACAAGAGCTGAATTCTTGGTCAAGAAGGCCAAGGTACGATCTACAAAGGCATGCTCTTAGACGGAAACATTGTGGTGATAAAGAAGTCCAAAAAGGTTAATGAGAATCAATAGTGGAGCAATTCATAAATGAGGTTGTTATTCTGTCTCAAATAGACCACATGACATATTCAAGCTCTTTGGATGTTTCCTTGAAATCAAAGTTCCTATATTAGTGTACGAGTATGTCCCAAATGGAACCCTTTCTCAGTATATATATGATACAGTTAAAGAGTTTCCTATCACATGGGAAATGCACTTGCAAATTGCTGCTGATTTGGTGGGATCATTTGCTTATCTACATTGAGCGTCATTTGAACCCATATACCACCGCGACATCAAGTCCTCCAACATACTCTTGGATGGAAATTACAGAGCCAAAGTGGCTGACTTTGGGACATGAAGAACTATCGACATCAATAAGACTCACTTAACCATGTGTGTTCAGGGAACATTTAGGTATGTTGATCCACAGTACTTCCAATCAAACCAACTGAGAAAAGTGATGTCTGCAGCTTTAGAGTGGTTCTCGTTGAGCTCTTAACAGGGCATAAGCCGATTTCATTTGCTAGAATAGGTGAAGAAAGAAGCCTTGTCACATACTTTCTGTCATCTATTGAAAGGTCCTCTCTATTTGATATTCTGAGTAGTAGGGTTTTAAAGGAAGGGAGGGAGGAGGAAATACAGGTTGTTGCTAACCTTGCTAAGAGGTGCCTGAACTTGCTCAAAAGCAAAGACCTATTGTAACACCCTAAAATTTACTATTTTTTTAAAGCGGAAGAAATTACAATAGAAATATTTAAATTAAAATACATGAATTCTAGAAATGTTACCGCCACACTTATCTTCTAACTGACCTGTATCATATCATGATAATCCTGCACCTTCTAATTTTCCAACAACCTCTCCTCTGTACTCCAACTCACACCAGAACTCCAACACCGAAATATGTGGGTTAAGGCCCACTACTACACACCTCCAAGTCCACTACACATCTCACTTTAGGGTTTTACCCCAAAACCCTACTTTTAACTTTTGTGGTTCATCCCACTCCATTTCACACGACCTAATCATTTTAATATTCCACACATCATAACTCATAAATTCTACCCTCATAATTACACTTTAATCACCAAATACACATGATACCGCACAAACCCTAAGTAGCCACACCAGACCCTAATTGTCCATACAAATCCTAACTCGGTCTTCTACATACCCTTATATTACTCTACGTATTATTTTTCATCCAAAGTGTTCAAACACCCAAACAACACTTACATTACCTTCCTCACACCCCAAATCAACTTTTCATACGTAAACTTCATGTCCATGCAAACGTTATATACATCCCATGCAACCATTCGAATTTTTCATGCAAACCCTAAGCTCCCACGTAAAACCCTAGTTTCAACCATGCAAACCCTAAATCCATTCATATAAACCCTAGATTCCTCCACGTAAAACCCTATATTCCTCCATGCAAGCCCTAGATCCATCCATATAAAACCCTAAATTCTTTCCACACAAAACCTAAGGTTTATCCATACAAAACCCTAAATTCAATCCATACAAACCATAGATTAGATTCTCCTATGTTATACCATATATTAGATTCTCCCATGTTACACCATCGATTAAGTTCTCTATACAAAACCATAGATTAGATTCTCCAACATAAAACCATAAATTAGATTTTTCCATACAAAACCATAAATTAGATTCTCCCATAAAAAACCATAGATTAAATTCTCTCACACAAAATAATGTAAAACCATAACTTAGATTCTCCCATACAAGACCATAAATTAGATTCTCCCATATGAAACCATAAATTATATTCTTCCACACAAAGCCATAAATTAGATTATTCTATATAAAACCATAAATTAGATTCTCCCTCACGAAACCATAAATTATATTTTACTCTTCCACTCATGGATCATTAAAATACTTAAGTCAACTCACATCCCTTGGTCAACTTATTTCCCCATTCTCCTTTTTCATCCTTTCCCCCACACAAACTATATTAACACCCTCATACACATGTCTTACAGGGTCACAACACATATCATCACATACCACAATATTTCATCATATATACATGATACACATGCCATGTAAACACACAAAAACATACTTCAACTCCACATCATACTACATACGAAATAATTAGTAATGATAAACATAGAATACCTAGTATACGAAGCACATAATGCACATAAACACACAAAAGGCCTTAGTGACACCCTTACCTAAAACGACACCGGTCTTGGAGCACGCTCTTACGCCTCCTTAGGGTTTTGATAAAATAATAACATATTAATAAAAATAACATTAACTAATTTCTAACTTTACTAAAGATACAAGGAATAATAGTAATATCGTAAAAATTGATAATATAAGGGTTTAAAGATTTAATTCCAATAGTAATAATAATGAAAATAGAAATAATACTAATAATATCAATAATGATAATAATACATTAGTAAAAATAACCATAATAATAATAATAACAATAATAATAAAAAGGGCATAATTCGAAAACAAAGTGAAATAAGGGCTTCGGCCCCTTTACTAAAATAATACCAATAATAATATTAGTAAAATAAATAAAAAAATTTAGTAATAATAATAATAATGAAAATAGTAATAATAATAATGATAAAACCATAATAATATTGCAAAAATGATAATAAGCATAATGGTAATAATAGTAAGGATAATATTTGAAGATAAAATGAAGTAGGGTTTCTACCCCACATTGAATAATAATAAAATTATTAATTAATTAATTAATTAATAATAATAATAACACTAATAAGAATAATAAATGCTAATGATGATAATATTAATAATAACAAGACTTGATATTTATAATTCCACTACTACAATTCAAAATAGGTACAATAGGGTTTCAGCCCTATATAGAATAAAAATATTAACATTGATAATAATAATAATAATAATAATAATAACATAAAAATAATAATAATAATAATAGCAACACTATTAGTAAAATATTTGCAATAATAATAATAATAATAATAATAATAATAATAATAGTAAAAAAAATAACAACATATTAATATTAATAATAAAGATAACAACAACAACAATAACAACAACAATAATAATAAAATTGAATTAAAAATATAATAGGGCTTCAGCCCTCAATAGAAATAATAATAAAATCATTAATAATAATAATAATAATAATAATAATAATAATAATATATTTCAAATAAATGAAATAAATTAGATTAAGGCTTGAATAAATAGTGAAAAAAGGTTGAGAGGGTTTAGGGATTAGCCTTAGGCTGGTGGTGACAGGCGGCACCGGCTGTGGTACACGGTGGTGGCAGCGGTGGCTGGAAAAAGAGAAGAAAAGGGGAAAATTTGGATGTTGGGTAAAGGATAGGTAAAATGGAGGTGGGATTTGGGGTGTTTAGAGTTGCCCAAAAGGAGAGGGACAAAATAAGGGTGGTGGCGTAGCCAAAGGTGGCGGCATATGACGGCGATGGTGGTGGCCGAATGGGGAAGAAGGAGAGAAAGAGAGGAGGAGAAGGAGGAAGAGGAAAAGAAAGGTAGGAGAAGGTAGAAGGTAGTTTGCAGAACAGAATGGGAGGTGAAAGAAGCGGCGGAAGAGGTGGCTAAGGGTGGTACGGAGGGCGGCGGAGGCAGAAGGAAGGGTTTTTTGGAAAGGCTACTTCGCATAGTCGGGGTGGCTTGTGTAGGGATGTAAACGGGGCGGGTACCCCATACCCGTACCCGATTAGTATGTTACACCCGAATCCGTATCCGTACCCGAATGGATATCTGTTAATATATCCATATTCGTATCCGTCGGATATCCGTAACCCGTTTAAATTACCCAATGGATATTATCCGCTGGATAAATTCGTTACCCGACAGATAAATCTATTACCCAATTATATATGCCTACAGCCTGTGTATAAATCTCAGCAAGACAACAACGCCACCATTACCAACAATCAACAGAGTGTATACATTAGATCTAGAAATAAGATGCACAAAACAGAGAAAGGGAGAAGGGTGAGGGGAGGACTAATATATGATTCCCCTAGGCTCCGAAATTAAATAAAGATTCCTCTTAATCGAGCCTTATAATTTAATAAATAGTAATAGTAATAGTAATTTTCTCTGATTCGTTCGCCCCGAGATATGATATGAAGGGTTGCAAATCTTGAATACTCGACGTTGGGAGGGCCGGAGGCTGCAATTGATTGAGCTGCAACTAAATGTTGGAGCCGCCGACATCGGGAGGTGGCAGGCAGATATGGGAGGATGAAGAAGTCCACTGGCAGAGGTAGTTTTATATATAGTTAAGCTGGTGGAGGTCGAAGACTCGAGGCTGGCTGCCGGCTGCGACTCTGCGACTGCAAGGCTGCGCCTGCCTGCTGCCGTGTTGCGACTGGTGTGGTGTGGTGGTTGCGGCGTTGCACAAGTCGAATGACTCGAATAGCCAAATAGGGTTGGTCGCCTGGTCGAGGGGTAAGGAATGGCTGCGGGCTGCCAATGAAAATATGAAATGGAAGGGAAAAGTCGAACTGTCGAGTGTTGAGGCCTTAGCCTGCCAGCCAAACGAATCCCTATGGCTATTAGTAAAATAGTAATATGCTAATACAGTAATAATACTGGTTAGTGGTTACTAGAATGGAGTAATGGGCGAAATAATGGTGTTTGAAAATTTTTATGCCAATGGATTAGACGATTAGTTACTTTAATTATAGATTAGTTATTGGATAGAAAATTTTAATTATACAAATCTAATTATCTAATTCAAATTTAATAAAGTATTAGGATTTTAACTTAATTACTATTATAGCCTTAATGAATATATTAATTATATTATATATATGAAGGGTAAAAAGGTAATTTTATATTGGGTTTTATCCGATGGGTACTGATACGGGTATATATGCTGGTACGGATATGGAGACCCGTTACCCGTATCCGTACCCAAACCCAACGGGTTTTTTTCTCCATATCCGTATCCGTTTATCCATATCCGTTTATATATCCGTCGGATTTTATCCGTTGGGTATCGGGTAAAACCCGCCCCATTTACATCCCTAGGCTTGTGTAGGAAGAATCGAGGGATGGGGAGGTTTAGGTAGCTAGAGGGCGGTGCAGGGAGTACTCAAGTGCCCAGAATGTGCGGCGGAAATGGCTTCTAAAGTGGCGATAGTGGCAAGGTTGGGAAATTCTGGGTAAGAATCAAAAGCTCGATACAAGGCAGTGTAAAGGGGTATTTATAGAGAAAAGAAGAGAGGGTAGGGTTCTGTGGGTCGGCTAGGGGATAATGAAAGTAGGGTTAGGGTCGCCGGTGAGGATGGTTAGTCGGTGGAAGCAAATTTCGGGGCAGGGGAATATGCATGAAAAGAAGGAACTACGTGAAAAGAGGGAGAAAATAGTTGGAGTCAGCGTGACTAGCGAAACGACGAGGAAAAGAAGGGAGAAACGACCTGTCAAATGGGTGAGATCGGCGGCGTTAATCTCGGAGGCACAGATCGACGAAAATGGTAGGTTGTTGACGATGGGGGGAGGAAGAAGGAGGAAGAAGAAAGAAAAGGCTGGATCGGGCAGCCGAGAAAAAGAAAAGAAAGAAAGGGGAAAGAGCTGGGCCGGTCGGAGGAAGAAAAAAAAATAAACAAAACACAGCGTTTGGCTGCGTCGAAGGAGGAAGAAAAGAAAACGAAAGCTGGGCCACGGGAAGGAACGGCCCGTGCCAAAGGAAGGAGAGGGGAGAGGGCTTGGGCTGCTAGGCTAGCCCAAGTCGGGAAATGTAAGGAAGAAAAAGAAAAGAAAAGAAAGAAAAAGAAAGGAAAAAGGAAGAAAGAAAAAGGGAAAAAGAAAAATAGGAGGGTTGGGTTAATTAAATTAATTAGGATATTTGGGATATTTAAAAATAATAATATTTAAATCCCTTTTTAGGCTAATTTAGGATTTTTAAAAGGTTTTTCATAAATTTCATTTTAATTAGCAAAACACCCTAATTTTCTTCAATTAAATTATTTATAAAATTCATATTAATTTGGAACTATTTTATCCTCCTTATTTTAAATATAATACGTTATTTAATTAATTTCTAAAATAAAATCTTTAATTAGCTAAAATATCCAAATTTTCTCCTAATTAAAATACTTATAAATTTTTTCTTTATTTTTCCTAATTAATTTCCTTTTTTATTTTCATAAAAAATAATTTATTAAATTAAATTTCCTAATAAAACCTTATTTAACTATAATTTTTTTTAAATTAGAATTTTTGGGACATTTTACCTCAAATGAAAGAAGTTGCCATTATACTAGAGGGTATTAGATCAGCTCACTTGTCTTCTTCGGTGCCACCAAACTTGCTAGAGAACGAGACCTTGGAAACATAAATTAGTGATATACATGATGCCCCTTTCACTTCAAGCTCTTTTTCTTTGGATGCTGCAGGGCCTTCCTACCCCTTTGACCACCAACCTCTATTGTTTAACACCATATGATACTAGCTTCCCCTTCTATAGTTGTTATTTCGTGGGTCGCCTATGGGTTGTTACTTGTTTATATTTTCACTTAGCTGGGCTAATGAAAAATGTAATTTTTCTGGTAAGTAAAGCAGTTTTATACAAACTCTTTCAAAAAGTGAAATGTGCGCACCCAACTCAAACCATCACCAAGCTATCTACACCCCCTCCCTCCATCTAGAATATTTTGAGATTACATTAGGAGTAAAGCATCTACTAGCCATAACAAAGCTAATACTCATGAGAAGATTATCACCAAACAACTTTTCGAAACACTCTCAAATTCCTTTCATACCAAATGGTCCCTACAAAGATGACACAGATGAGGAGGAGCATTTTGGACGTCTGGACGTATAGGATATATATATATATATATAGGGTGAAGGTCTCATACACACTATTTTTAAAATACATTTGTAGGAACCAATCATAACCATTAGATTAGTATTTGATCAATGGTCAAGATTTAGTAAATAACTAACTTGAATTTATTTTAATCTTGACCCTTCAATCTTCTAGATCTAATGGTAATTAAAGATTCCTACATTTGTATTTTAAATAATGGTTTGTACATGAGCCTAAATCTATATATATATATATATATATATATATATATATAAAAGGTGCGTTCTATTTCTTAAGCATGCCAATATACAAGGCATGCAAATCGCTCTCACAGACACACGCACTTGATCAACGGTTATGCTAAGGTTTTATTTTACCGTTTACAAACAAGAAATTAAAAAAACTGTTGTTATTCAATCACTTGTAGCCTTCATCAAAGTTAAGGCGTACTATAATTTAAACCCAAAAAAAAAAATACTACACAAACAACAATAAATACGCAAACAGTCTAATATCTGATGTTTCCCTCTCAATTCCTGCCTACAGAAATGGCTTGGCTGGGTGAGGTTGCAATTTATCAAGGTGGGCAAGCTTTGTATTTTCGATCGATTTGCATCAGAAATCCTGGATCGTCATAAATTTTTAAGAGGGACAGATAGAGAAAAAGTATAAGATTTGGATGAAAGAAGGCTAATCAAACCCTACCGGCGTTGAATTCTCTCTGATTTCTTTAGATCCTGTAATAGTCTAATAGTTTTTTTAATATTGGCGTTTTCTTGGTCAGATATGTCGCTTTTCCCGGAGCTTGAAGTCTCCTTGTTTCAACATTCAACTTTCCCAATAGCTTCCTTGTTCACTCTCTTTAACCTAGGTTCCACTGTCAATTAATCTTCAACCATTTATCGGTTTCGGCTTAACTGAGCTTCCGTATAAGACTTTTTCCATGCAAAACTAAATTGCAAGAACGAGAGACCATAGGTATACACAATTACATCTACCTATGTATTCCGATATATATATATATAACCAAAATGTTATATATATATATATGTGTGTGTGTGTGCGTGTGTGTATGTATATATAAAGAAAAAAGGGGCACTAGGGATATTAACAAACACGGTCCACATAAACTAAGCAGAACTTTCTATCTCTAAATTGTCGACCGGAAAAGTAGCAAAAGATCATAGCAAAATGCCATGATGGAGAGCTTCCAAGAAAGAGGGGCAAAGGCTTTGGAAAGTTCAACCGACAATGAAAGTAGAAAAGATGGAGAGCACTCCATGTATAAATGACAGCCCATCCATAGAAATTGCTTCCGTATGAGATTTTGCATATATAAATAGAAAATACTCTGCTCTTTAGTCTTTCCGACCAACCGGGTAAAAAAAAAACAAAGAAAAGAAGAGGCAATCGAGAAATGTTACAATTTTTATTGATGATGAGGTGGGTACCGATGGCAGAATCGGTAAAGGATGCTATTATACCCATTGGTATGCTATATTGCTATTACGTGTAACACGACACTCGAACCTTCCAAACCGTTTCTGGCCAACTTCATCTCGGAGGTGCTCGGTATATCAGTGTACACCCAACAGGTAACAGTCAATGCTCCTATGGATTTCAACTGTATCGGAGAACATACAACTTGGATGAGCATCGACCTGAGTACTAGCCCATACAAATTCTCAAGTATAGACAATGTTTTCGTTCCGGTTGCTACCGAAACACAAATAGGCACAAAGGCTACCGAAGCATAAGTTGCTACCAACCAATCTAATCATCCAATGACCCAATAATCTATCAAATCATTTCCATTTTTATTCACTTGAGGGGAGATCACATTAAACCTAGAGACATTAAGGTACTGCATTTATATCAGCGCAAGGCAACACAGTATCCTACTGACTATCAACCTAGTGACCAAAGGTACCCTGATCGCACTGGTACACAAAGGTAACACAACACCCTATTAATAAGTATGCATACTCCCTATCATTCCACAGAACAAATAGAGTAAAATATAGGACTTAGCTAGAGCACTAGGCACACCAACAAAAATTTTAAATAATCGTGGGCTAAAGCACGACTCTAGGGTAACAACTCTTAAAGAGCCACCATTTCCGATTTCGAGGTCTTTCACTTTATATATTAGTATTTTATTTAGGTGACCATGAAAATCACATATAAATCACATAGATATGATTCATGTGCATAACCATTCCATTTATTTCCAATTATACAAGACAAACATAGTCAAGATCAATCCCAAGCTAAATCAGTAAAATACACTAAGATCCTCTTAGGCTTAGTTATTCATCAAAGACCAAAATGCCCTCGAGACCAGTAATCGTTAAATTATCATCCATTTGAGTACTAGATCCATTTTATTTATCAAGTTGTCATGAAAAGTCCAAATAATGATAATTAAACCAATTTATACTATAATTACATTTCTAGATAAACCAAATGACCAATTTATCCTTATTCCAAATTTTACATATAAAAATTCTAGCATGCTTATCCAATATATCCATGATTATATAATCTCATACTTTTAACATATAATACACATTGATCATGTTGGTCATGGGAAAAAAAATCATAATATAGGTAAATTGACCAAATTGCCTTAGGGCCCACTTCCATGCTTAATATTCCATAATTAGATTCAAGTATACTCAATCCGTGATTTATACATACTTATCATACCAAACACTTTCTTGACATTAGAATTATATTAATCATGCCTTAGTAACCACAGTATTTTACATAAGGCAACATGCTTATCTTAACAATTTTTAGGATATCAAGAGATAATACATAATCATCAAGCAACAAATTACTCTTAGCAAAATTCATACGTCAAGACCTAAATTTTCTACCATGAGACCTTTAACATCTTAGTAAAGTATAATGATTACAATATAGCAACATACTTAACATAATTCATACACCAAAATCCTTAACGTGGTACCATGTAATGTCTATTATTTTAGTAGAGTATAACGATTACCTAAAATCCAAAAAAATCCAAAAATAGCATTATCCTACTAAATACTATGAAATCCCACTAATCGACGTTTGTACCTAAAAATAATACCAAGGTACCAAAATAATATTTTTAGGACACAAAATAATACTTATACTGATAAATTATTTAGTTTTATAAAATTATCAAGACACCCTTACTTATTAATAACAAATTGTATGAATTATTTGAAACCAAACACAATTCAAGCTATGAAGGCTGCATGGCAGGCTCAAAGATTATCACCGAGAGAGAAGTTAAGGTAAATAAGGGTAAAAATGAAAATCATTGGAGTCAAATGCAAGTTTGGGATATGTGGATGAATAGTAGAATGTGTGGTGGAGCTATGGTAAAAATTTGGTGGTGTTTGGATAAGGTTTGAGGGTGAAAATAAGGGAGCATACCAAAAATGGAAAGCTGCACAGTTGTGCTATAGGTGGTGGTCGAGAGAAAATATTAAGCATGACCGGGCAATGTTGGGTTGCACGGGCATGCGATAGGAAATTTTAGTACTACAAGGTCATACGAAGTTCGTGTGCTTTGAATAAACATGATAGAAGAGGAGAAGAAGAAGGGCACAACAACAAAAGTTATTTTAGACAACGTATAAAAGACAACGGATTATAACTAACGTTGTTATAAAGTATAATTAACAACGGTTAATATTATACTACCGTTGTTAAATATCTAAAACTAGAAGCGCGGATTAATTTATTTTACTATTATAATGGTAAACTAGAGAAACAACAACGGGTCCGTGTGCCGTGGTGTATAAATGAAACGACAACGGTTATTTAGAATAACCACAACGGTTTTTAACCCGTCCTAAACTTTATTAAACGACAACGGGTAATGTATATAACAACAACGGTTTAGAACCCGCTGTTGAAGATATAAATCAACAACGGGTAAGGAATTTTCCACAACGGTTTTAAACCCGTTGTTGAAAGGTAACTTACATCAGCTAACAACAACGGTGATTTATCCGTTCTGAGTTTCGTATATACTTCTCAGATTAATTTGTAACCGATCAATGATGGGTTTCTTTCCTACCTTGCACGTGCAGTGAAAATCATCAAGTTTTAATTTCCTCCATCGCGCGCAACCTTCAACTGATCAGGACGTCGGTTCCAGAACGTCTGGCTTCATCTTCCTTTCTCCGTCATCTTGAAGCGCCCGTCGTCTTCCTCAAGCTATTGCGTTTCGTGGTTCTAGCTAGTCGAGATTCATTGTGCACACTGAGGTATTTATCAGCTGTTACTACATTATATTCTTAATTTATTTTCCAGGCTTAATTAGTTAGGGTTTAATGAATCCGATTTGATATTGGTGTTTTGATTGGCCAAACCAGATTCGTTTACCTGCAATATGTGTTTGTTGTATAGATAATTCTAAGTTTATGTTTGTGCTGCTCGAATAACAGGGGCTTGGTCGGTGGTGGTTATTTGTTGGTAGCTGGTGCTTACATGAGACTTATTAATTGAAAAGTTCTAGTCACAAATCCTAACCGATTGTGGTTGAGTCTTTTGTGTTACTTGAGTTATCTGCATTGAGCTTCTTAGAATTAGGTATGGGTTGAGGCTACCATTGGTTGGTTTAAGTTATGAAGGTACTAATAATAATTTCTTGGAAATGACATGAATTATTGCGTGTGATAGGAGTTGGTGGAGTTTATTCAATAAAGGATATTTGTGTAATAAAGATAATTATTACAATGATTTTTACTCATAATATAATTGTAGTGGCATCTATTTGAGAACAACTATTTATTTTATTTGTATAAAAAATTCATTCTACTAATTTGTGTACTTTGTAGGAAAGTAGGAAAAATATTCTTGTAATTACACTTTTACCATTACTGAAAAATAATAAAGAATTCAATGTATATAGAATTTAAAAAAATGAAGGTAAAAAGTATGTTTTGATTTTTTTGGAATACAAAAGTATAATGGTCAAATGATGCCTGGTTCACAGCCCCTGTTGCAGTGCTACCTTCAGCTTCACCACTCTGGGCTTGGAAAGGATGTGCCCTATTCTATTCATATAATTAGTTAGGTTTTAACCAAAATATTAATATGCACAGAACTATTAATTTCATACAATTTATATAAACATAATACAAAGGGTTGTGCATTACAGGTTTGCAATGTAGGAAGATGATAATTCTCAGGTCTTTGAAAAATTTATATACGAGTGTTGAAGTTTAGCTTATTATATATTTTTATTAATGTTTAAGTGTATCATCTAACATCGTAATTATTATCCATATAGATTTTATTGCCAATATGGATCGTTCTTGGATGTCTGCTAATCGTTTATCTCGAGAATATGAAAATGGAGTAGAGGAATTTATTAGGTGTGTAGTTGCTCATGTTGGAAACTATAGTAGATTTGTCTGTCCCTGCCTAAGGTGTCGTTTTGTAAAGCGAGTTAATGAATCTGAAGCTAGAGATCATTTATTCTTATATGGGATTGATAAAAATTACACTAGATGGATATGGCATGGTGAAACGGAACATGTGGGAGCTAATGTGGAAAGTCAGGAAAATATTTTTGGGATCAATGATGGCGATCGTTTAGAAGAAATGACTCATGCTGTTGAGCAAAGAGTTCGGGATTTTCCTCAAATGTTTGATAAGTTGGTGGGTGACTCTGAAACACCCCTATATAGTGGATGTACAAAGTTCACTAGATTATCTGCTATTTTAAAGTTGTATAATTTGAAAGCATGTAATGGTTGGACCGATAAGAGTTTCACAACCTTATTAGAACTTGTAAAAGATATGCTTCCAAATGATAATGTGCTCCCTAGTCGCACTTACGAGGCTAAAAAGGTCATTTCCACTATAGGTATGGATTATGAGAAGATACATGCTTGCCCTCAAGATTGTGTCTTATATCGAAATGAATATACATCTCTTGAGAGTTGCCCCGAATGCCACACATCACGATATAAAAAGCCAGGGGTTCCAGCAAAGGTTATATGGTATTTTCCAATAATACCAAGATTTAGGCGCATCTTTAATAATCCTAAAGATGCTAAAAACTTAACATGGCACGCTGATGGAAGATTAACTGATGGCTTACTAAGACATCCTGCAGACTCTGCACAATGGAGAATGATTAATTATCGATTCCCCGACTTTGGAGAGGAACCAAGAAATCTACGATTAGCTCTTTCTGCGGATGGAATGAATCCACATAATTCCGGAACCCATAGTACATGGCCTGTGATTTTGGTAATTTATAACCTGCCACCATGGCTATGCATGAAACGAAAATATATGCTATTATCTCTATTAATATCGGGACCGAAACAACCAGGAAATGACATTGATGTATATTTGGCACCTCTTGTTGAGGATTTGAGGTTGTTGTGGGATGAGGGTGTTGAATTATTTGATTCACATCGTGAAGAGAGTTTCAACTTAAGGGCAATGTTGTTTTGTACTATCAATGATTTTCCTGCATATGGAAATTTATCTGGATATGGTGTGAAAGGACATTATGCATGTCCTATATGTGGAGAATATACATCCTTTTGTCAATTAAAGCATGGGAAGAAACCGTTTATCTCGGACACAGAAGATTTTTGCCAATGAACCATCCTTATCGTAGGCAAAGAAAAGCTTTTAATGGAAAACCTGAATTCCTAGGAGCTCCAGAACCATTGAGTGGCCGACAAATACTTGATAGAATAAATGGTTTGAATGTTAAGTTTGGGAAGAAGAATAAAGCCTCAATTCCTACTAGTAGATGGAAGAAACGATCAATATTCTTTGATCTTCCATATTGGGAACATTTATATATAAGACATTGTCTTGATGTAATGCATATTGAAAAGAATATATGTGATAATATGATTGGTACGTTACTTAATGTGCCATGGAAGACAAAAGATGGCATCAATGCAAGACGAGACATGGTTGAGATGGGTATTCGAAGGGAATTAGCACCACAAAGGAATGGGAATCGTACTTATTTGCCACCAGCATGTTATACCCTTTCAAGAAAGGAGAAAATTGATTTTTGTGAGTGCTTAAAAGGAGTTAAAGTTCCAGAAGGGTTTTCCTCAAATATTAGTAACCTTGTTTCAATGATAGATTTGAAATTGGTGGGTACGAAATCGCATGACTGTCGTGTTTTGATGCAGCAACTGTTGCCGATCGCTATTCGTTCCGTACTTCCTAAACGTGTTAGAAATGCAATTACTAAGCTTTGTTTTTTCTTCAAGGCATTGTGCTCTAAGGCTATTGAACCTGAAAAGTTAGATGTACTACAGAGAGATATTGTCATCATCATGTGTCAACTTGAGATGTATTTTCCGCCTTCTTTCTTTGATTGCATGGTTCATTTGACCGTGCACTTGGTTAGGGAGGTGAAATTGTGCGGTCCCGTCTATATGCATTGGATGTACCCATTTGAGCGATTTATGAAAATATTAAAAGGGTATGTACGGAATCCATATCGACCAGAGGGGTGTATTGCGGAGAGCTACATAGTTGAGGAAGCTATTGAATTTTGCACCAATTATTTATCCAATGCTCATGCAATAGGTATTCCTAAATCTCGACATGATGGAAAAAGTGAAGGTGTGGGTATGATGGGTAATAACTTGATACGCATAGAGCGTGATATGTGGCAAAAAGTACACTTGTATGTTCTTCATAATACCGAAGAAGTTCAACCATATATAGAAGAACATATGAGAATGTTACGTACTAAAAACCCATCTAGGAATGAAAAGTGGATACTAGAGCAGCATAATATATCTTTCATTGAATGGTTTCGTGATCACATTCCTCGTCAAATGACACACTCATCAACTACTATTTCTGATACATTGAAATGGTTATCCCAAGGGCCTCGTATGGAAGTATCATCTTTCACAAGCTACTTGATCAATGGGTATGCTTTCTACACTAAGTCCCAAGATGAAAAGAGTACCATGCAGAATAGTGGGGTGACTTTGGTTGCTGAAGCATTACATATTGCTAGTGCGAAAGATAAAAATCCTATGTATGGGAATATGTCATATTATGGTGTAATCCAACAAATATGGGAGTTGAATTATACTTTCTTCACAGTTCCTGTTTTTAGTTGCATTTGGGTTGACAACAATAATGGGATTGAAGTTGATGAGTTAGGGTTCACTCTTGTTTATCTTAATAAGTTGGGCCATAAACATGATCCTTTTATATTGGCATCACAAGCAAGACAAGTATTTTATATCACCGATCCTCTTGATAAGAGGAGATCTGTGGTTTTAACCACAAAGAGTAGAAATGTGCATGAAGATGATGATTTCAATGATTCTATTTTTCAACAAGAGGCAACCTTCTCTATTATAAGAACGTCATTTTCTCGGGGTGATGACATTGATCCCAATAAAGAGGATACATATTTGCGGCATGATCACTCTGAAGGATCATGGATTGCAGAAGAAGATACAAGTGAAAAATCACAAAAGAAGAAAATCTCGTAATTCTAAGTACGAACCTTTATTTTTTTTTAAGTATAACGGTGCCATATAATATTTTTTCCTCGTATAATTTGATTTACCTAAACACATTATATGATGACAAATTATTTCTCTTTTCAGAGCAAGGAGGAGATAGAAGTACAAGTTGAGATATTACCCAATAGAGGCATTGATGCTTGTTCTAGTATTTGGTATGTCTTTTTACCTTATTTTAATTGCTAACTTCTTGAAATAAAAATCTACTTAATCCTTTTATTGAATCCTTTATCATTTTCATCATTTTTCTTATACTATGTGTTTTAGAGACATGGCTTGTGATGATGGAGATGCTTCAACTAGTGGAGGTGCTTTGACCCATGGCTCTCGTAAAAAAAGGGGGCCTACTGCATTGCAACAGGTGGCGATGAAACGATTACGAAATGAAAAATTTATTTTGGAATGGAACATGAGGGGGCAGACTATTTGTGCAAATGGTAAGCTATTATCTACATACATAGGAGAGTGTGCACGTAATCATGTGCCTATTAGCTATGAAACGTGGGATGAAGTACCAGTAGAAAAAAAAGAAATTGCATGGGAAGAAATATCGGTAAGTTGATTTACCTTAAAAAAAGAAATTTAATGTTTTGTATGATTATTATACTATGACTATGATTTTGTGTAATTTGGTAGGCTGTTTTCTACATCCCTATTTATTGAAAGAAGGCAATTATTGTTCGAGTTACAAAAGCATGGAGGCAATTTAAGTCCACTTTGGGAAGAAATTTCATTTATAAGGACGATGGCACTATCCGAAAAGAGCCACCAGAAAACTATCGAATTTTACAATCAGATTGGGATATTTTTCTAAGGAAAAAGCAGACTAATGAATATAAGGTATAATTGTATAAAACATGTATTCTTCATATCTATTTTGTTTATATATCACTATAATTTGGATTATTATCACAGGAAAAAAGTGGAGCAATGCGAGAGCTAGCTTTGAAGAATATATACCATCACAACTTGTCTCGTAAGGGATATGTTGGTCTCGAGCAAGAAATTGTAAGTGAAATTAAGAAACTTTTCTGATACATTTTATTATATCTATACTTTAAATTCTAATATTTTTTTACCTTTTCAATAAATTCACCAGTCCTCTTAATCATGACCATTAAAACCTAAATGTAAAGAATGGAGACCTTCCATGGTACAGAACTAGGATTTCAAAAACTAGAGTTGCCATTATATTCTTCAGTAGGTTGGCTTATTCCTTACATATTGATTGATTCCTAGTCACTTTCTTTGTTAACTTTCTGAGGCTGCAAATAGCTTGTACATCCAAATCAAAGTTCTATGAACTCTGAACCTGGAGAAATTTTTTCTACCTAACTTCATTTTTTGATGGCCCTGAGTTCTTACACACATAATGAAAGCACAGCATTATATCACAGAACCAGGATACAGACCTTTCTTTTTCTTTTATTTTTTAATAGAGGAGAAGAAAAGCAAAAACTACCATATGGAAGATAAGGTATCCTCTAACAATAACAAGAAATTGAAAATGGAAACAGAAACCATTATCAGAATTGTATTCTTTGGTTGTTGAGATGGGTTGTTGAGATGGCCCTTCCAAAATCCTTTTCCTTGCTGTTTGTGAGACCTATACTAGTATGTGTTTTATTGTATTCTTTTTCCAAGTAATTTAACACCATCCTAATGAGCTTAAGCATAGTGATTGTGCAGTTGTTACTGATTAAATATGCTCCCATGCCTTCCTGAAATGATTCTTCATTGGTTTTTGAATGTTAAAGCTCACCCTAAATGCTCTCATAAATAACAAATCTTACATTAGGCATTGAAGTTTTTTGCTTATAACTGGTGCTGAAATTCTAAGTGCTGAAATGGACAAGTTTGCAAATTGCTAATTCTCTGGCTTCCCTTTTACTATTTTACCTTTTCAATAAATGTAGATTGCAAAGAGAGGTTTGGATCCTAAAACCACTATAATAGATAGACATGTCTTATGGAAGGATGCAAGGGTCCCTAAAGATGGTACTATCACGAATGAAGCTATTAAGGAAGTAGTTGAGAAAATTGTAAGTTCTTGTTATTATATTCATTTATAAGTTTCAATTAGCCTTATCACATGTTTTGAAATATAACTCTTAGGTTTTTGTATTTGATAGAATGCATTGGAAACTTCCGAGACTAGTGAATCATTTGCATCACCTGCTAATGATTTGCTAACTAAGGCATTGGGAACGGCCGAACATCCGGGTCGTGTTAGGACTGGTGGAGCGGGAGTTACATTGAGAGATTATTTACGCTCACAAGATGTATCTCAAACAACTTCTATGTATGATAATATGATAGCTCAGATAAAGGAGGGGATGAAGGAAGAAATAATGAAAGAGACACAAGAGAAGATGGAAAATAAGTTGTAGGAGTGGTGGCTTAAGATTGATGTTCTCTTATCCAACAAGGGTAAGGAAGTAATTCACACGCCAGAGATGACCTCTACACCTAGTGTCAAGGGTAGTTGTTCAGATGCACGTTTTGTTGATCTACCAGAGGTATATGTCTACCTTTTATATTGAAATTTCTATAATACTATTTTATTAGATACCATACAAATAAACTCATAGCTCTTTATATGGCATGATTCATATTCTTATTCTTTTGACTAGCATAATAGATAAATAAGCCAAAATAATCTCTCATTATCATTATATAGATAAGATAAATGATTTGTGTCTAATTTTATAGGGGGAGATACCGTGTTTGTTATTGGTAAGTAACCCAAATCGACTAGTGGCAATAGGAAGAGTATGTATACGCCATGGAATTGAAACTGTCATGCTACACAATAAACCTTTGGATGACAAGTATATGAAAGTTGTTGTTGAGGTTTCTTTGGATGATGATGCTCCATTGCCTGTGCCAAATGATGAAGCTGGTATGTATAAAGTCCAGCATGCACTCTCCTCTTACGTTGCATGGCCTAAAGCTCTAGTAGATCTCAATGTTGAGGTAAGTATTAATTAATATTTCAAATAAATTATTTTTAGATCATGCTAATATGGCTTCTCATGTATTATTTTTTTGTGATGGTTGTACTATAAAGCGTACACCACACCTTAATTAGGATACACTACACCCTAATCAGATTGAACCACAACCTTCACAACATAAAAAACCTTTACCAACTAAGAAGAAAAGGGTAAATGCTATGAAACCTATTTCTAAGTCAGCAAAGGGTCAGCCTAAGCCACAATTCTCAAGTTCTATCACTTTGGGGAAAAAGTGCATCAACTTGAGGATGTTGAAAGGTTATGCCGATGGAATGGAATTTTCAGATTCGATCATAATTCCATGTCCTAAAGCAGTTATGTTCCATGAATATGATATTCTGATCGATCGTGAATGTATCAATATAGTTCATAATAGAGGAAAAGTTGATAACTCAATTATGGCAGCATATAACAAGTGAGTATCATGAATTAATTGTATATAATTTAATATGTTTAATTATGTATGTATTGTCACATGTTAATATATTTCTATACAGGATAATATTTGAAAAGTGTGAGCGTGATGGGATATCTATTGTTGGGCTATTGTGTCCAAATATGATTTCGAGTTATAATGACAAACTACAGGATCGAGCACGATATCTAGCAGATGTTTTTTGTGCACATCCTCAAAAGAAATTATTTTTTGCTCCATACGTTCAAAAGTAAGAATTTAAATTTATGTAATATATTAATGAAATTTTTTTTATTACTAAACATGTAATCTCTTGAATTGCAGGAATCATTGGATACTTTTTATAGTTTATCCTTCATGCCAAATGTGTTATTGGCTCGACTCTATGCATGGTCCTGTATATGATGAAGTCATACAAATTGTGAATATGTAAGATGTTTGAAATTCCAAGTATCTATTTATGTATACATATAGTTTCAGTTATGTTTTATATAACCTACATTTCATATGATATACTATTCTTTTATGTTGGAGCAGGGCTATGAGAATGTATCAGGCTAATAAAGGGTTTAGGACAACAAGTGTAATAAAGTGGGAGATAGTTGATGAGGTATTAACTAATTGGAGTTTTAAAGTAATATATTATTTCTATTATGAAAATGATATCATATTATGCAAGTTTCTTATACTCTAATGTATTTTATTTTGACTCATAGTGTCCTAACCAGCCAAATGGGATAGATTGTGGATATTATGTCATGAGGTTCATGAAAGAGATTGTATCTGAGATGAAAACCCAACCTCAAATTCCAAAGAAAGTAAGTTTATTCTTTGAAGCTGTAAAGAATTCTTACTCATGGATATTAACTAAAAAAATGTGAATTAATTTTGCAGTATTATCCGTTATATGGTGGTCGATGTTACACCAATGAAGAAATTGATGAAGTTCGAGAGGAATGGGCCTCCATGGTTATTACTCATTTGAATACGCAGCAGGTAAAGATATGATAGAAAAATGCAAAAGCAGATGATGGCATCCTTTTTGTGCCACTTTCTTGATATATTTTTTGTCTACTATCATGAAGAAAAATGAGCTGATTTGTTTAGTTTCTTATGATTGTCCTTGTTCCTTGTTGAAGACAAAAGTGGCTGCCCTAAGAGAGAGCAATCATTCTGTTCAGTCTTCATAGAATCAAGAATATGAATCTTGATCAGATGGTTTGGTCTCGTCCCGTGACTGGTCCCCTAAAAAAGGAGTACCATTATAGTATAATGTACATATTTAGATGATGAAAAGACTAGGAAGAAGTACATATTGGGGACTCTTGTGAGTACCTGGGGGATGAGAATGAATATGTGGGCCATCAGTTGGTGTGAAGTTTGATGTCGAACTTCTCTGCAGTGGGGAAGAATTATGCAGTCTAAGTGCGGCTTCAGCTTAGGACTCATAATCTTTAGCCCAATCTATTGGACAGAGGGTTCGCTTCCACGTGGATGTACCTCTTTTTATAGGTCCCGCAAACCAGGAGATTTATGAGAGTATTGTCTAGAATTAAGAATTTACTTGTAATTCAGAGTTATTCAAACTCGAATTGAATGAAGATAAGAATTAAGATTTGTATGTGAAAACCTAGCCATACGTCCTCTCATCATTTCATCAGGTACTGATCTCTTTACAGGCTCTTATTTGGAATCCCAGCCCTATGCATACCTGCCATCATGGTTGGTCAGATCCTCCTGACATCACATGTAGTGTCTGAGACTGGCTTTCAAGACTGAGTGATTGTTATTCTATAGAAATGTTGTTGGCATGTTAAGGGGAAACAGTGCGCATGGAAGTTTGTTTTAGGGGATGATGTGTTGCCCATTTGCCAAGAAAGGAGCAATAAGTAAGGAAACTCATCATGTTTTGAGGAAGATAATGGATCCTCACTTTAGTTCTGTATGGTGGCTATTGAGCCCTTGTTGACACAATGGTTTTCCAAACTCGATGCAATACTTGTTTAATTTTGCTTCTACATTCACTGTATTTCATTCTCTTTTGTTGTGTTTTTTGTGGTCAAGGTTATATAGGACCATCTTGCTACCAAAAGCAAAATGTAACGACCTGTCTATTAATGCCTCTCCCTCCATTCTCAGTTGGGCAAGGATAAAGAAGCTTTGGAGTTTGCTCTTGCTGCTCAGTGTTTGGGTCCTTCTAGTTCTGAGGTGACTGAAAGGATAGAGAGTATACAAAAGCATATGGCTGTAGGTATATCACCTTCCTATATGATGTTTCTTCTCCTTGAATTGTATGATCTCTGGATTATCTGTTTGATTACTGTGTCACCTTATCTTATTATGTGTGTGACTATCAGATATGTATTTTGACATTTCTTTTGTTTTTAACTATTGAAGACTGCTTTATTTAAAATTCTGTTAAAATATAAGGGCAGCTTCATAGCCTTCATTTCAAAAATGTGTTGAGGGCTCATCAGTAGCTAGCTATATAGAGGGCAGTGAGGAACTGGGGGGGGGGGGAACAACCAACTGCAGAAGGCCACATTTCAAACTAAGTGGAATGTAGCATGAACAGCTAACAACAGCAAGTAGTAGGGCAGCAAGTAGTTGGTCTTTCTGAAAATAATTTAGTTAGTATAAGCTACCTTTTAGCTTATTTACTTGATTAATAAGCTAGTTTTTTTTTTAAAAAATAGAGGGAGTATTATAGATTAAATGATTCTGACTAAGAATGTTACACACAACAACAACAGGCTCTCATAACAAGTTTCAATAACCCTAAATGGAAGATAATAAATTTTCAAACACTGAAGTAGATGCAAACATGTAGGTAATAGAGAATACAATGAGATCATATGTAATACATTGGTAACAAGACAACTAACAGACTTGCATGACATTTTTGCAGCACCTTCGAAAATGAACCTTCCAATTCAGTAATTTGGCATAGTAAAAATAGAATGTAAGGGAGTAGATGATAATTCACAGTAGCCATATAGAGAAGCAAAGAATTATTATTGAGTATATATGACCTAATTTATGAAAATGAGTTAGAACTGAAATCTCTACAACCATCTTCTCTTGAAGAAAAAGTTTCAGAATTGAATGGCAATTCATTAGAAATTTAGTTCTTTGCATTTTATTATTTTCCTTATTTTCTGCTTTTAGCCCTGAATAGTTAGTTTCTCAATGAGGATATTGAAACATATATGTTCATAAATAATATAATTGTATTTGGTTGAACTTACCAGTTGCTATATCATCAAGCCATGAAAATATATAGGAGTTGACTCAGTAAGCCGTTGAGACGTGAGTACCATTTTTTTTGTCCATATTTTGGGAGAGGGTGGTTAGGTGTTCCTCACTCTATCTCATTTCTTCCACTTGCATCAGATGGTATAGTTTGTAAAGATTGAGTTTGATTTCTCCTCTCTTTCGCTCTCTCTCTCTCTCTCTCTGAATTAGTATTTCTTATGCATGAATCATTGGCTCAGTCTCATGGATCACAGTGTGGATTTTGTACTCCTGGTTTTGTCATGTCCATGTATGCACTACTGCGGTCAAGTCAACTCCCACCAATAGAAGAACAAATGGAGGAAAGTCTTGCAGGGAATTTATGTCGATGTACAGGGTACAGACCCATTATTGATGCTTTTCGTGTTTTTGCAAAAACGGATGACAACTTATACACTGGTCAAGTTTCAGAGAGCGGTGAATTTATTTGCCCATCTACTGGCAAGCCTTGTTCTTGTAGAGCAGGTATGTTGGTGACGAGGGCAAAAAACAAACTCCTTGTGATAATTCACAATTACTGAATTGCCCCATCTTGGTGTTCCTTACAATTTGAAGAGATAAAAAAACTACACAGGACATCATTTGACTTCGAAAAAATAGTCCTAGGCGTAAATAGTTGTTGTAAAGCCAAGTATTGAGGTTTAAGTACAATAATGACTGAAAATAGGCCACAAAGTGGTTGCTGCTTGTGTTGATTAAATGCCTCAGGACCCTTGTTGATTCAAGATGTTGAATGCTTGAATAAATTTTACCTTGGATAAGGGCTCTTGATGTGTGCTTAGAACAACAGCCAATTCATCACAATTTTCCTCACTTGGGTTTTATTTCCTTGCAGATAATTTTGAGCAGGTTGGGATTTGGGGCATGGACTTGACATTCTTCCCCATCATAGAACACTGTTATATGCTGAGAAACATAGGTGGTGAAACTATTGCTGGATTCAGGTTCAAAAGATGGAACAACTTTGTGTGGTTAAGGATCTACCAGCACATGAAATTGTGATTTATGTGTAGTCTTATTTTATATATCTATATATCAAGTTTAGGTTGTATATAATTGATTGTGAATATAACATGTTTTGGATATAGTATGGATTGTATATAGATGGTTTTGGATATAATAAAGCAGGTTCATGTTATATATAACCGATTGCGTATAAAGCAGGTTCAGGTTGAATGAAACCGATTGCATACAAAGCATGTTCAGGTTGAAAATACAAACGTATATATAGCGGGTTTTGAATATAACATCAACAACGGTTAAGCACTCGTTGTTGATGTTATAAAACAGCGTGTAATGTCTAAAACCACAACGGTTATATACCCGATATTTAATTTCATATTAACAACGGGTTATTACCCGTTCTGGAAATATAAATGCAGCGGGTAACTAAACTATTCGACAACGGCTATATAGAAAATTAACAACGGGTGTTTACCGTTGTCGTTATTATTAAACAACGGATCTATATAAAATTAACAACGGGTTTTTAACCGTTGTCGTTGTTATTAGACAACGGATATGGATAATATTAACAACGGGTGTTTAACCGTTGTTGTTATCATTAGACAACGGGTATCTGTAACATTAACAATGGGTATTTACCCGTTGTCTTTAGAATTCAACAACGGATATCTCGAATATTAACAACGGGTGTTTAACCGGTGTTGTTGTAATTCAACAACGGATATATTGAAGATCAACAACGGGTATTTAACCGTTGTCTTAGGAATTCAACAACGGTGACCGGAACAGTTGTCTTTAAATACTATTAAAGACATCGCATACATTTATAACGGACGTTACGCATTGTAGGTTATATAAGTAACCGTTGTCTTTGATAGTTTATGTTGTTGTGGGGAAAAAAGGCGATGGTCGATGGCAATGGCCGACAACAGTGTTGGGAAAAGTTGAGGCGACCTTGGTGGTCAGTCCCACGTCCAATGGGTAGTGAGTGGTGGTCGAGGTTAGAGGTGGCAATTAGGTCGGGTGGGTCGAGTTTGGGTCGGGTCATTTCAGGTCATTTAACTTTTGCAGGTCGGTTGTGAGTCGGGTCGGGTCATTTCGGGTTCGGGTCATTACCTTGTTTGGGTCGGGTCGGTTGTAGGTCAAGTCATTTTGGTTCTAAGTCATTTTGGTTAATTTATCGGGTCAGGTCAGGTTCGGGTTAAGAAAACTTGGATTCGGATCATTTCGAGTAAACTTAACTGGTAGGGTCGGGTTCATTTTAGGTTATTTTTTGGTTCACATGAGTAGATGGCTTCGGCTCGTTTAGGTCATTTCGTGTAATATGACAAGTTGGTCCCGCTGTATCCGAGTTATTTCGAGTTAAGTTAATGGGTGGGGTCATTTCATGCAATTTGACGGGTTTGATTTGAGTAGATACGGTTAACTTGATGGGTTGGGTCGGGTCGGGTCAAGTTTTGACGGGTTGAGTCAAATTGGAGTCCAGACAATTATCTATTCATAAATAGTAAATATTAGAGATAATCGTAACATTACTATTGCAGATAAAAGAATTATGAATATTAAATGTGCTTTATTTTTACAAATAAATAGTAAAGATATTCATCAATTTTAATAATAAAAAACATTGTATGATTGAATCTAACAAAGACATTTGTCATTTATTATGATTTATTTGATAACTTAAAATATTTAATTACTTAAAAAAAGATAATTTTATACAATAAAAATGATCAAAACAAGACAATACAATATATAATTATCATTTATTACATTGTACATATTAAAGACAATCATAAAATTACTCGTACAGATAAATAAAATAAGAATATTATATGTGTTTTATTTTTAAAAAAGTAAATAATAAAGATATTTATAAGTTTTAATAGTATTATATTTGATTGTTTAAAATATTTATAAATTTTACAAGTAAAAATATTAGATATTTATGATATATTATATTTGTTTGATTACATAAAATATTTGATTACTTAAAAAAAGGATAATTTTACAAAATAAAGGTGAGCACTGGCATGACTATACAATGTATAATTATCATTTATTACATTATAAATATTGGATTCAATCATAAGATTACTAGTAAAGAAAAATGAAATAAGAAGATTGTATGTGTTTTATTTTTACAAAGGTAAATAATAAAGATATTTATAAGTTTTAACAATATTAAATTTGATTTCTTAAAATATTTATAAATTTTACAAGAAAAAATATTAGATGTTTATCATATATTATATTTAATTGATTACTTAAAATATTTAATTACTTAAAAATATAAATTTATAAAATAAAGGTGAGGATAGGCATGACTACACAATATATAATTATTATTTATTAAATTGTAAATATTAGAGACAATCATAAGATTACTAGTACAGATAAATGAAATAAGAATATTATATGTGTTTTATTTTTATAAAGATAAAAAATAAAGATATTTATAAGTTTTAACAATATTATATTTGATTGCTTAAAATATTTATAAATTTTACAAGTAAAAATATTAGATGTTTATCATATATTATATTTATTTAATTACATAAAATATTTGATTACTTAAAAAAAAGATAATTTTATAAAATAAAGGTGAGCATAACAAGACTATACAATGTATAATTATCATTTATTACATTGTAAATATTAGATACAATCATAAAATTATTAGTAAAGATAAATAAAACAAGAATATGATATGTGTTTTATTTTTACAAAGGTAAATAATAAAGATATTTATAAATTTTAACAATATTATATTTGATTGCTTAAAATATTTATAAATTTTACAAGTTAAAATATTAGATGTTTATCATATATTATATTTATTTGATTACTTAAAATATTTGGTTACTTAAAAAAAGGATAATTTTATAAAATAAAGGTGAGCATAAGAATATTATACAATGTATAATTATCATTTATTGTATTGTATATATTAGATACAATTATAATATTACTAGTAAAGATAAATGAAATAAGAATATTATATGTGTTTTATTTTTACAAGGGTAAATAATGAAGATATTTATAAGTTTTAATAGTATTATATTTGATTGCTTTAAATATTTACAAATTTTACAAGTAAAAATATTAGATTTTTATCATATACTGTATTTATTTGATTACTTAAAAAAAGATAATTTTATAAAATAATGGTGAGCATGACAATATTATACAATCTATAATTATCATTTATTAAATTGCATATATTAGATATAATCATAATATTACTCGTAAAGATAAATAAAATAAGAATATTATATGCGTTTTATTTTTACAAAGGTAAATAATGAAGATATTTATAAGTTTCAACAATATTATGTTAATAATATATCTTATTAGGATATCATTAAAAAATAATAATGTCTAGGGTAAAATTATGAAAAATAAGTACAATTTATAAAATATTATATTTTTAAAATCTTTAAATGAATAATAAAATATGTGTAATTTATTATTATTATTATTATTATTATTATTATTATTATTATTATTATTATTATTATTATTATTATTATTATAGATTTTGAGGTCTGGTCGGGTGAATGTCGGGTTGGGTCAACTTTGGGTCGGGTCGGGTTAAAGTGGGTCCGGTCAATGCTGGGCTAGGTCACTATCAGGTCGCGTCAAAAGAGGGTCATGGGTTGGGATCGGATCAGGTCAGGTTCAGGCTGGGTTTGTTTTTATCAAATCAGTGTCAGGTCAAGTCAATATCGTGTTGGATCTGGGTCGGGTTGGGTTGCTAAACTTTTTAGGTCTTATCGGGTTGGGTTTCGCTCGGGTCGGGTCAACTTTTTTCAGCTCTAGTAAAGGTGGTGGAGATGGTGGTGCGCAAGTCAAAAACATGGAAACGAAGGATGAAGTAAATTTTTGGGTTATTACACTTTCCCATGCTCCATCGTAGCTCATGCTCTGGCACTAGCATTAACCATCCTTTTTGCCACCCTATAGATAGAGGAAGTAAAATACCTCAGATTATTTCCTCTTCTTCCTCTACCAGCCATCTGCTAATTATAATAAAAAGTTCATAAATAAAAATTATACATTAACTCATTAATGGTTTATTATTTATGGTTAGGTTTTAAGATATAGGGCTTGGGGTTTATGGTTTAGGGTTTGGTTTTAGTGTTAAGGTTAGAGGTTTAGGCTTTATGGATTAGGGTTTGGAGTTTATGGTTAAAGTTTTAGGGTTTAGGGTTAAGGGTGTGCGGTTTAGGGTTTAGGGCTTAGGGCTTCTAGATTATGCATAAGTGTTTGGGGTTTGGAATTTGGTGTTGAGGGTTTAGTTTTTATGGTTTAGTGCTAAATGCCAAGGGTTAAGGGTATGGGTTTTATGGTTTAAGGTTAGAGGGTTTTTGGGGTGTAGGGTTTTCAATAGGTGTGTCATACGTTTGGAACAAAGTGTGACAAGAGAACTACCCAATGGAGGTGGAGGCTGACGAGTGAATGACCCACCAAAGGAAATATATGATGGGTTAGTTTGTAATACTCCAAAAATTTTCCTAAAAATAAATAGAGTAAAATATAGGTACATATAAAAATAATATTATTATTACAAGATTTAAATTTTATTATTTATCTTATTATGATGCCTTATTTTAATTATTTATCCTAAAATAAATTATATGTAAATATAATAATTTTTAATTATTTTTATTAATTCCTAAAAAAACCTAAAAACCCCACTATCTCTTTTTTTTTTCCTTTTCCTTTCTCTTTTTCTTTTCTTTTCTCCTTCATGTTCCTTTTCCTTTTCTTTTTCTTCCTTCCTCTTCCTTTTTTTCTTATTTCCCTTGCTTGGGCTACACTATAGCGGCCCAAGCACCCACTCCTTCTATTCTCTTCCTTTCTCCCCTGATTGACCCAACTCTCCTTACCCCATCCCCTTTTTCTTTTCCCCCAGTCGACATCCCAAGCCCCTCATTTCTTTTCTCCTTTCCCCTATTTCTTCCTCCCTTCTTTCTCCTTTCCTTTTCTCTCCCCCTCCCCTACCTATTGCCCTACAAACATGAGCAACCCCTACCATTTTCACATGCTCAAAACCTGCCCCCAGCCAACCTCCCCTCCCCCTTTCCCTTTTTGGGCATGTAGGGCATAGGCATGCACTATAGCATGCCCCTATATCCCCTACACTGCACGACCTTACACGTCGTCCTTCCCTACCATCGTCGTGCCACCCATCGACCGACCACCCTTGTCCCCTTCCTCTCTTGTCCTTATCCTCCCCTATAGTCTATAAATATCCCCCAACATTACCTCTCCTCTCTTTCTCCCCTGTCAACCTCACCTTACACCCTTCCCCTACTCTTGCCTTCAGCTACTGCTGCCGTAGTTAAGTCACACCACCACCCAATCTCCTTCCCTCCCACTCGCCTATCTAGTGCCAACACCATCCCCAACCCTAAAAGACTAAACCCCACTATTTTCCCAACCAAAAACTATCTTGTACTGCTGCCGCACCGCCCTCCACTCCACTTGCCTATTATGGTCACACCACTTTCCTTTCATCCATTTTAAGCTTCATTTAATTTATTATTATTATTATTATTATTATTATTATTATTATTATTATTATTATTATCATCATCATCATCATCATCATCATCATCATCATCATCATCATCATCATCATCATTATCATTATTTTATTTAAGGAAAAAAAAGGAAAAAGAAAGAAAAAGGATAAAATAGCCTAAGTTGTGTATTCCCATTTTTGGGTACTATTCTAGTATCCATGGGAGAGGAGGTGTAGTTCAATACCAGAGTCGTTTTGGTAAGAATACAGTCATAGCTAGGGCATTGTGTTTATGTGATTTTGTTATGTGTTAAGTGAATACCTGCACGAAATGTTACATGTTCTAGGGTTGCTTATGCATCTTGGCTTGCAAGGATCTAAGGTAAGAATATGTGTGGACATGGCTATGTTGGTTCATTTGTTGATGTGTAATATTATTATGCGGTACTACATGTTTTGGGGATTGTTGAGAAGTTATTATATTTTAAACTATGAGGCTTAGGTAGGGTTTTGGAAACCCAAGGGCATTTTGGTTAATATTGTGGAAAATGGCATATGGGGAAACACTAGGGAAAAAGTTAGTTAAATATCCTTTAGAAGATGTTAAATAATAACTATGGTAATTATAAAAGTGGATTAGGGAAGATTTTGCATGGAGAAGGTTAACCATGCATAGGTTAAGTCAAACTTAATATGGTCTATGTCCAGGGTTAAATAAGTGGGGGATGGATGTTAAGCATGGGTATGTGGGAGATGATGGAATGTTTGGGTAGTTTGACAACACATGGAGGAGTCCTTGGTTGTCAGGGTATGGGAGAGTACTAAGTGGATGAAACTAGGGTTTTGGTGGTACAAAACCCTAATGTTGTTCATTATCACATGTAGGAGATGGGGAGTTGGGTTGTGCCTCTAAACTATGATGTTGAATATGCATTGTGGAGATTGTGTGTTAAGTCTGATGGTTAGGTGGGATAAGTAGGAGTGGATACAACTACTAAAGGAAAATAAGGGTTTCAAGAGGATTCCACTAGGGAGGTTGTTATCACATATACAAAATGAAGAAGTTAGGCTACAAAAATTTAGGGGATGGATAATTATGGTAGTATGTGCTTGGTTGTGGAAGTTTAGGGCTAAATAAGTGGTAGAGAAGGGGTTAGGCCCATTTGGGCCAAAGTAGAGTTTCAAGGGGTAACCCTAAGGGCCATTTATATCATATATGAGGAATTGGGGAAATAGGCTGTGACCCATACATGAATGGGGTTTGTAATGACAAGGTTGGGTTGTTTGATAATTTGGGAACTCAAAAGATCATTAGAGGGTGAGGATATCTCAGACTTAGGAAATTAGGGTTTCCAAGGGGTAGGGCTTGGCCTGGGGTGGTAGTAGGTCAAAAGTCATACATGGGTTGTGCATGGTTATGTGTGGTATCTGAACAAATAAGACATGAATAAAACAATAAATACTTAAAGTGGAAGATCACTTGAGTCAGGACTGATTGTGCCTTTTATTTATATACCAGTCCAATGATGAAAATAGTGGCTAGGAGTGTGATACCTTAAGTTGTATTGTATTTACCAGTCCATCGGTGAGAATAGTGGTGAAGAATATGCTGCCCTGGGTTTATATGGTATTTACCAGTCCACCGATGAGAATAGTGGAGGTCCCAAGCTCAAGTAATGAAACCCTTAGACAATGATAACCTACGAAAAGACTCTAATTACTTATAGCGGAACACCACGTGGGTCAGGATAGGTTGTACCTTATATTTATATATCGATCCACTGGTGAGAATAGTGGCTAGGAGTATGATGCCCTTGGTTATATTATACTTACCGGCCACCAGTAAGAACATCGGCTAGGAGTGTGCTGCCCTAGGTTGTTTTGCATTACTAGTCCATCGATGAGAATAATGTTCAGGAGCGTGCTGCCTTATGTTGTTATGTATTTACCGATCCACCAGTGAGAGTAGTAAAGTCCTTGAAATTCTATATTTACCGATCTACCGGTGAGAATAATAGAGTCCCTGAACCCACATGGATATAATTCAAGAGATGAATAATTATTATAGTAATGTCATGAGTCCAGAAAATAATGGATGAACTAATATAACCTGCTTATGTGCTTTATATTTTGCTACAGTATTATTAACTACTACTTGATTATATTGTTATCCTACTCAGCACATAGCGTACTGATCACCCTTTTATGGGTGTTGCCTATTTCCACAAACAGTGTCCCATCCTGAGTTTGTGCAGGTCATTGAGGATGCCCTATATGACTTTGTTGTTTATGATGACATGATTGAGGTAGAGTGATGATGTAGTAACCCAAGGTTGGGGCCTAGAGAGAGTGACATCCAGATGTTTACCATTTCAGCCTTCTAATTTAATGTTTTATTTCAGATGAACAATGTTTTATATTTTAGTATTTTCTTGATAACAAACATTTAACCCTTATTATGTCAGGAAACACTTTCCATGTTGTGTTTATCATGGTTACATTTGTTTCTACTAGGCCTTATAGTTGGTATGAGGATGGCCTAGGCCCAAACTTATACCAATTATAGCTATAACACCCCCTCTTATGGTGTATGTTTTTACGTTTAAAATTAAAATTTTTAATGGTGATTTTGGTGGTATTACATAGTTACCCACATGGAGATTGGTTGGATGGGTGAGTTACCCATTAGGGAAAAGGCCTGATGGGTGAACTACCTATTGGTAGTTATGACTATTAGGTAAACCACCCGTCAACGATACTATTTCATCCTTAACCTCCATTAATATCATTCAAAGCTTAGTTTTTCCTCAAAATTACAACAAATTTACTAATCTATGTTTTATCTATGTATAAAAACACTAATTTTAGTTAAAAACAACTAAAATGTGGAAAATGCAATAATAAAATCTTGTATTTGTAGCTACTTTGAAAATCATGAAAATTAACCCAAAAAAAGGATGAAATATTGCATATATTTAGATGTAGAATGTATTGAGATGTTGATTAAAATTTGATTTCTTAAATTGATGGAAGATTTGAGAAGAATTGAGTGATTGTGTAAGGAGTTGAGATTAGAGAGATGAGAGAAAAGTGAGAAAATAATATAGTAGAGGTGGAGAAATGAGAAGGATAAAATTGAAAAGTATAAAAATTTTAGGGGTATATGAGTATGTGTTTAGTAAAATGGGTGTGTAAGGAGAGGTAAGGTTGGAGCGGGAAAAATATACCAAGATCTCTCTTAGTAGACTACATATACATCTTGTCAAACACTTCCTCTTAAGAACATGAATGGCATAATTCAGTATAGGAGGCAATTGGATTCTCTAAGGGCCCGGCAGTTTAGTGATATATTTTATACGAACATTTTTTAATTGTATTTATTTATGTAATAATTGATATTAACATTATTTTATATGCAATTATAGGTTGAATTTTTACTACTCGACCAAGATCCGAGTATGAAACATCCTAAGTCGACATATCAAGGAGGTTTATGATTTATGGATGTTGTGGAGCCTTACATAAGAATCGAGTTGCAAGACAGTTTGGCCCCAAATCATCCAAATTCCTCCTATCGTTCCAACATATGGATTATATTGGAGAGAAAGTGAAAGGCCTCTATAATTAATGCACAGCTGATACGGGAATGGGTTGATGATCTCGCTTGTAAGAAATATCTCATGTGCACACAATAGACCGTGTGTTAACCTCAAGTAACACCCACATCCCAAGGATTAGAAAACAACTATTTTGGACCTTTTGTTTCCCTCTTGGATAAAGTCCAACGGTCTATGACATACAAAATACATGAGCTCCTTAAACAATATGCCATTAGGAGATTAATGTGGAATAATAACCCATGATTGCTCCAGATCTTTTTTCACTTCATTAATTTGGAGTATTATCAGTGTGTTGATCTTTGAGCATAAATTTTCAAAACTCCTTTGTGAAGATGATATATATTTATTTATCTTACTACGATTAGAATTTCAAAATATAAGTAATGGGTAATTGTTATATAATAATAAGTTAAATGATGTTGAATATTTATAATTAAAAATTATACGTTTCCTTAAATGAGGCCAAAGTGAAGCATTTTATCATCCCACACTAAAACAAACCTCTCCTTATATGGATTCAATCAAGTCTTATACATATATTGTAAAAGATATGGGAATCTACCACATTTATCATCTATAAGTAGAAGCTCATTCTCATATATCACAATTGTAATCTCTTGTACAATCTTCCTCCTACCTTCTAAGAAACATTCTCTCATTATTATACTTTTCAACTTTTTTATAGCATAAGAGAGAATATTCTTACTAATGTATCATCTACAAGGGAAGCGTGCTACATTAGGAAATATTTTTGACAATGTCTGTGTTAGTCCTGGTTTCCTATCAGTGATCACCATATTTGTTTCATGGGGCTCCCTCAATCTCTTTACCTTTTCAAACACCCATTCGTAGTTATCTTATTTTTACTTCATCATAAACGCCAAGGCACACACAACTATTGACCTCTAAGAAAAGGAAGGGTTGTACTTATTAGTTTTGTACGTGTAATTCAAATAAATGACATATGGAAACGTATGCAGTAATGTAATAAAATCTAGGTATGTAAATATAATATCACTAACAACATCAGAGTTGGGTAACCAACGATGCCATGAACAGAGTTCATTGGTTTTTATAAAGTGCAATAATTGTTGCATGATTGTACGTCCCTTCAAGCTATGTACCTTAAACTTATTTCTTGCATTGTAGATTTTCCTAAGTGTTGTAATATTATCCACATCACCCCATTTCAACTTGTTAATAATCTCCATTGTTTTGACATTTATATAGGTTAACTCATGCACCAACCTACATTCTTCTGGAGATTATCGACAAGCAAATTAATGCCCTTGCAAATACTTACCTAATATATGATAATGCATTCCACCTTCTACCACTAGTCTAACCATAGCAAGCAACTTCCCTTCCATGAATTTGAATTTACAACCACACTTTTTAGTATCAGTAGATCAAATACTTTTGGGATTTACAAAAGGTTATCTTCTATTAGCACTGAGTCTCTCACAATATATCCAAACCCTACCTTTTTTCGACCTCTCAATACCTAAAACCATATTATATAGCCTTCCAATTTATTTAACCAACTAAATTAATAACTCATGGTTGATATAAATTTCATTCGTAGCAAATAATTTACTCCAATAAGTATTAATTGGACATTGATTCTATAATTAGTATTTAAAATATGGAATTAGAAAGGCATAAATCAATATAAGAATAAATAATAAAAATTTATGGATGGAGAGTTTTTGGATTTGCCCACTAGAGTTTAAAATAGATGGACAAATTCCTTAATAGATCTTATCTCCTATCAGGTAAATTGTTCATGAAAAATAGACTTGAAGGGTGAACTGCCTGTTAGTATCAGTTTATGACAGGTGACTTGTTTGTCATGTCCAAAACTTTTGAAAAAAAAACTTACCATAATTTTTTCAAGTTCATCTTGGCTAAAACAATGGTCAGATTCATTATCTTCTTTCATACTTATTGTATTCAATGTTCACAATAATTAAAATGTTGTATGATTACTTGAGAAGAACAGAAAAGAGAGAGAAAAATAGTGTTGAAATAATTGTGCACAAATAAAAGGAATAAATTGATCAAAAAAAAAGAGAGAGATTTTTAGGGATATAAACTCAGCAATTTAGGTGTGTATATAACAACCCCACTCATATATGCTTTCTAATGAGACATTTTTGTCATCTTTAGCGTTCACATATAGTAAGATATATCAATATTAAAGTATCTTTGATCGGTAGGCGTGCTACTTTAAATAAAGTTTGGAAATATACAGAACACGGGTGATATATATCATATAAAAGATGTATTGCACTTTTATAAAATTGTGTTCCATTTTAGACCTTCTATCAACTTCATTTCATTGTGCCTTCCCTTTAGAAAGATTCTCACTTTTTATTTCCATTACTTTCAATGAATACAACTAATAATGGGAGATTAATTTTTTCCACTATCTTTGATGTACCCACTTCCTTCCTTTATTTATTTATTTACAAAATTATGAAATAATAAATAATTAAATAAGCCATATATGTGACATTTTATCATATTACATTTTTTTTTCAAAAGAAATGCTGACCTTGAAGTTTCTTTTACTACTTTGTGTGTAAAATATGATAGAAGACTTTTGTGCACATATATATGTATGTGTGTATGTGTGTGTGTATATTATCAAAGTACAAATACATAACTTCTTAAACTCTTGGCATTATTGACTAAAATATACGCTCAAATTTAATAGGTCGGATAATATTACTATATTATTTTATTATGGTACATTAAATTACAATCAATATATGGTATTGAATTAACTAAATTTCCAACATATTTCAAATATCCTTTTAAAAGCTTGTCGTGGACATGGTGGTAAGTGTAACTACAAAATGCATATTGGTTGCAGAGCCAAGGTCAAGGTTGAAGATAAAGAGGTTCTATTGGGTAAATCATGCTCTGATCCAAAAGTTAGGATTAACTCGGATGGAGTATATTATACTAAAGCGGCTAATAAATGGATCTTCAATTGCATCGTCGACGGGCCATATTCTTATCCTCCCACTCCCACTCCATTGCATACTGCTGGCGGTAATTAAGTATCTCTAATCATCCTTTATGACTCCAAGCTTAATGTAGTATTACGTTGTTTTATTCCCATAATATCTTAAAAGGAATATGCTCTCACGTGTGCTCGAAGTCAAAGTTATGGAATGAGAGGAGGTGACTTCTGTGCTATCATTTTCGAGTATATGAGAAAGTATATCTAGGCATCGATGTTAATATAAATATATTTGTTTAATTTCCCATGTGATTGGGGTAATGATTAATTATTATTAATATTATACAAAAAAAGTTGTTAAATGAATAATTTATTTATATTTCATTGGATAAGATTTCCTCTAACACCATCATTTTTTTCTTTGTTAAAAACTCAAGATACTCCTTATCAAAATAAATAAAAGAAAAAATTCATGATAGCCCTAAATCTCCAAAAAATCTCTCTCTCTCTCTCTCTCTCTAGAAATAGTTCGTTTTTATTTCTTATGATTATTCGTGTTTTATATTTTATGATCATTGTCAGTTAAGTAGGAAATATTGTAGTATAATTCAAATTAGGCATTTACTTGTTTTAGTTAACCGATGTGTGGTTAGCATGTTAACCAATGTGTGGTTAATTGCAGTTAGCTGTATAAATACACATGTAACTACGGTTAACATTTTAAGAGTGCGTGAGAAATCAATTTTGACGCTGATTACTCCCTTCCAATTTTTGTTAATTCTTTTACGCGCTCTCTTCTCTCTTTCTTAATCATTCATCAAGATTCATCCAAAGCTGAACTGATTTCCAACATTTGGTATCAGAGCTTCTCAATCCATGGCGAAACACGGTGATCAATGATGGCAATGCAAAAGAACAACGAGCAGATTCCGGCGAAACTACCAATCTTCGACGGCAACAACTATGAGAGGTGGACGGCACAAATGAAGGTGGTGTTCAGGTATCAAGGTGTTCTTGATATCATAAACACCGGTGTCACGCCATTGGAGGCGAATCCCACATAAGCATTAAGAGCAACGCATCGCGAACAATTGAAGAAGGATGACAAGGTGATTTTCTTGATTCATCAATGTGTGGACGCGAACGTTCTTGAGAATATCATCGAGTATGAGACTGCCAAAGAACCGTGGGATGTGCTAGCCACCACATACGCCGGAGATAAACAAACGAAGAAGGTGAAATTGATGGCGATGAGGCGTCAATTGGGGCTATTGCAGATGGAATCCAATGAATTAGTGGCTAATTTCGTAAATAGGTTAGTTGTTCTAACTAACCAAATGAGGAGCTGTGGTGAAATTGTGTCTGAATCCTTGAAAGTTGAAAAGGTTCTCACTGGATTAACCCCAAATTTTGATGGAGTTGTTTCTGCGATAGAGCAAGCTAAAGACCTAGACACATTGAAACTAGAACAATTGCTAGGTGCTTTAGAAGCACATGAACTGAAATTAAAGAACAAGGATAGTATCAAGAAAGATGATAAGGAGAATGAGAAAGCTCTATTTGCACAATCCCAAAAGAAAGGTGGTGGAAGTGATTCGTGGAGGAATAAAAAAGGAAAAGGAAAATGGAAAAACAATAAGCAAGAAGGCAATAATTCTAAGGGTGATAATCAGAAGAAAGAGGTTGATGGTAATGGAATGGGAAAGAAGAAATCTAAGAAGAATGTTCAGTGTTACAATTGCCAAAAATATGGCCACTATGCAGATGAATGTAACAATCCTAAGGTGCCCAGAAAGATAAATGAGGAAGCTCAATTTGCGCAAGACTCTAATAATGAAGAAACTGTGATGTTGATGGCTATAATTAACAGTAAAACAGGCTGTGAAGAGTGGTGGTATCTAGACACTGGTTGTTCAAATCACATGACAGGGCATAGGGATTGGTTTTATGAGCTTGATGAAACAGTGAAAAGAAGCATCAAGTTTGGAGATGAAAGATCTGTAATGGCCAAAGGAATTGGAAAAGTGAGCATAAGAAGAGTAGATGGAAGTAAGGTGGTGATCAATGATGTACTGTATGTTCCTAATATAGAGAGCAACTTGCTTAGCTCGGGACAACTAATGGAGAAGGGTTTCTCAATGCATATGTAAGGTGAGCATATGAAAGTTGCTGATACAAATGGAAAATGTGTCTTGAAAGTGCCTGTATCAAAGAATAGAACATTCAAAGTAGGTGTGAGTTCACTTGAGCAGAAATGTCTAACTGCTCAAGTTAGTGAAGGTGTGTGGAAATGGCACAAGAGATTGGGACATTTGAACTTCAATAGCATGAGAAAGTTGCAAATGAAGGGCATGGTATCTGGCTTGCCAGTAATTGAAGTTCCTAAGGGTGTATGTGGAAAATGCTGTGAAGGAAAACAACCTAGGAAATCTTACAAGACTGCAGTGCCAACAAGAGCCAAGACAAAGCTTGAAGTTGTTCATTCAGATGTGTGTGAGCCATTTGAAGCTAAGTCTCATGGAGGTAACTTGTACTTTGTCTCTTTTATAGATGATTTTACCAAGAAAATGTGGATTTACTTGTTGCAAACGAAAAGTGAAGTTTTTACAACATTTAAATCATTTAAGACACTTGTTGAAAAACAAGCTGGAAATTCAATCAAGTTACTGAGAACTGATGGTGGGGGGGGAGTATACTTCAACTGAATTTGAAAGTTACTGCAAAGAAGAAGGTTTAATTCATGAAGCAAAGGCACCTTACACCCCTCAACACAATGGGACTGCAGAGAGGAGAAACAGGACCATATTGAATATGGTAAGGTGTATGTTGAAGGAGAAACATTTACCAAATGAGTTCTGGGCAGAAGCAGTGTTTACTGCAACTCACATCTTGAATAGAAGTCCTATAAAAAGGCTTGAGGAGTCAACACCAAAGGAAGCATGGAGTGGAGTCAAGCCTAGTGTGAAGCATTTTAAAGTGTTTGGATCACTATGCTATAGGCATGTGCCTGAGCAAAATAGGAGAAAACTAGATTCAAGAACTCAAGCAATGATACTAGTGGGATATCATAGTACTGGTGCATATAAATTGTTTGACCCCTTGAACAAAAGAATTGTGATAAGCAATGATGTCATAGTTGATGAAACTAAGGAATGTGATTGGAGTAACAGTATTGCAAGGCAAACTGTTGAAACAGTTGAGGTTGATCTTAATGATAGTCAAGTACAAGAGGAGGATATACAAGGTAATAATGAGCCACAAGAAATTGTTGAAGGCAACTTAGCTGCACCCGTAAGAAGATCACTGAGACGGACAACATTACCAGCCAGATTTCAGGACTCTGATGTATTTCCTGATAGTGCAATCAACATTGATGGTGATTTGCTAAATCTAGTATTGTTAGCAGAAGCTGAACCTGTGTCTCTTGAAGAAGCTCTAGCTCACCCTTATTGGAAAGATGCCATGAATGAGGAGCTGAGGTCAATTCAAAAGAATAAGACCTGGGAAATGGTTAGTTTGCCAAGAGATAAAAAAGCCATAGAAGTGAAGTGGGTGTTCAAGACTAAGGTTCAACCATCTGGTGAGATTGCCAAGTACAAGGAAAGGCTAGTAGCAAAAGGATTTCTACAGAAACCTGGCCTTGATTTCAATGAAGTTTATGCACCTGTAGCCATAATTGAAACTGTGAGATTGATAGTTGCAATTGCTAGCAGAAAGAAATGGACATTGAGTCAGCTAGATGTAAAATCTGCTTTCCTCAATGGTCCCTTAGAAGAAGAAGTATACACTAAGCAACCACTTGGCTTTGTCAAGAAGGGAATGGAAAACAAGGTAATGAAGTTGAACAAAGCCTTATATGGCTTGAAACAAGCTCCACGAGCTTGGAATAGAAGGATTGATGGTTTTCTGCAAAAGTTACAGTTTGTAAAATGTACTACAGAACATGGTGTATATGTCAAAGATTGTGGTACAGCTGGTGTGATAATGCTTTGCTTGTATGTAGATGATCTTCTAGTTACTGGTGATAATGAGCAAGAGGTCAAAAGTTTCAAAATGAAGATGATGGAAGAGTTTGAGATGTCTGATATTGGTAGGCTTGGTTACTTCTTAGGTACGGAATTTGTGACATCTAAGAAAGGTATATTTCTTCATCAAAAGAAATATGCAACAGACATATTAAAGAGATTTAATATGCTTGATTGCAACCCTGCTACTACCCCTTGTGAACCAGGCATTAAACTAACTGCTGGTACAGATACAGAGTTGGTTGATTCCACTTTATACAGACAACTCATTGGCTCACTAAGGTATCTCTGCAACTCCATACCAGGCATTACCTTTAGTGTTGGTCTAGTGAGTAGATTTATGGAGAAACATTGCAAAGATCACTTGCTAGCAGCAAAGAGAGTCCTCAGATATGTGAAAGGAACATTGGAATGTGGCATATTGTTTCCTACTGCAACAGGAAACTCTGAGATTGAAGTCACTGGTTACACTGATGTAGATTGGAGTGGAGACATTGGGGATAGAAAGAGTACTTCAGGTTATATTTTCATGCTTGGTGATGCTCCCATATCTTGGTGTTCTAAGAAGCAAGAGGTGGTAGCATTATCCAGTTGTGAAGCTGAGTATATCTCAGCTGCATTTGGTGCAAGTCAAGCTCTTTGGTTAAGTATGCTACTCAAGGAATTGAATGTCAAGTGCTGTGAAGTAATGAAACTAAGGGTTGACAATAGATCTGCTATTGACTTGGCTAAACATCCAATAGCTCATGGACGCAACAAGCACATAGAAGTCAAGTATCACTTCCTTCGTGATCAAGTCAACAAAAACAACTTAGCACTGGAACATTGCAGAACTGAGGAGCATTTTGCAGACATACTAACCAAAGCAATGAAGCCTAGAAGACTTGAAGAGATGAAGAACAAGATTGGAATGCTTATGTTGAGTAATTTGAATTAGGTGGTGTATTGTAGTGTAATTCAAATTAGGCATTTACTTGTTTTAGTTAACCGATGTGTGGTTAGCATGTTAACCAATGTGTGGTTAATTGAAATTAGTTGTATAAATACACATGTAACTACGGTTAACATTTTAAGAGTGCGTGAGAAATTAATTTTGACGCTGATTACTTCCTTTCAATTTCTGTTAATTCTTTTACGCGCTCTCTTCTCTCTTTCTTAATCATTCATCAAGATTCATCCAAAGCTGAACTGATTTCCGACAGGAAAGAGTCGAAGATTATCTTTGGTGGATAAAAGAAATTAATGTAAATCTTTAGTAAAATTATTAAATCAATATAAGTCTCTCTAAAAATTATTAAAAGTGAAAATTAGTCTCAATAAGTAGAAGAAATTATTATAATTAACGGTAACATTGAAGTTGATTTTCATTAGATATTTATTATGTATGATAAATATCGAATGAGAACTAATCTTTTAGATGAGAATTAAAAACCAAAAAAAAAATTACTACGGCCAACACCGCCTAACCACGGTCGTCAAACAAGTGTCCTCGACACATCATCGTAGCACGGCAACCGACCAACAATATTATTGGAGAGAAACAGAAAACCAATAACCCCGTGTGGAAAACTGGAACAACTTTATTAAATGATCGATACGTACATTTAATAATGAACAAAAACGAACAACTATGACTATGATACAAAGGCTGTTTTCGTATATCAATGTGAACTAATCTTTGGTAGATACAATTATTAGATCTTTTTTCCTTATTTGGTTTGAATCCAAACTATTGGATCTTGATCAAACGGATGGGGTCCACGGTTCTCAGTTTTCAGTATTAGCATCGCCCATTGAAACCTTTCTGGACTATCTATGCCATCTTTGCGCGCGCACGCTCCCCCCCCCCCTCTCATTTTTACTATGCTGCGTAGGTTGGGAAAAGTCCAAGAATTCTAGTATACGGCGTGATGCAGTGCTTCCTTAAACGAAGGGGGGAAAGGCTGGGAAAGGTGTAAATCACAGTAGACTAACATGGTCGGTCCTACATCCGATTCGTCTTGTCTTAAATTAAAATTAAAATTAAAATTAAATAAATAATATAATCCTAATAATTATTGAATACTTAATTAATAATGAGAGTATAAAGATATAAAAATCCACGGAAAAATGTATAATAATTATTATAATAAATTTTTAAGTATCATATAATTTAGATAAAAAAATATGTACTACATTCGAATGATATTAAATATTCTTTTAGTGCTTTCGACATTAAATATAATAAATATTACTTTATATGTTTAATGTAAAATATTAAATAATTTTACAAATTTACCATATTTTATGTTTTCTTTAATTTTTTATTTTCCCAAACAATTGTTATAATTATATTTGGAGGCTGGAGCATTTGTTTCTAATTTTATCAGTATTAAATATTTAAGAAATACTATAATTATATCAATTATTTTTCTGTAATTTTTAATACATGTGCTTAAAATTAGAAGGACGCTTATCATAAATTAGGCCCGGAACATTTTTATCTTTCCTATCCTACTGTGTTTTTCCTAGCCTTTTATGGCTAAACATTTAATTAAATCGGTGGCAGAAATCAACCCCATTTTTACTATGCTGCGTAGGTTGGGAAAAGTCCAAGAATTCTAATATACGGCGTGATGCAGTGCATCCTTAAACGAAGGGGGGAAAGGCTGGGAAAGTTCAAACGACAATGGAAGTAGAAAAGATGGAGAACATACCGTGTATAAATGACAGTCCATCCATAGAAATTGCTTCTGCATCAGCTTTTGCGTATACAGCAGAAAATACTCTACTCCTTATTCTTTCCAAAAAAAAAAAAAAAAGGCAATCGAGAAATGGCACTAGTAGTTCGTTTTTTATTGATGATGTGGTGGTTACTGATAAATGGTTCGGCAGCAAAAGTTTTATCTATGGCCAAGAAAGGTTGTCAGGAAAAGTGTGGGAGTGTTACGATACCGTATCCATTTGGAATCGGTAAAGGATGCTATTATACCCATTGGTATGCTATTACGTGTAACACGACACTCAAATCTTCCAAACCGTTTCTGGCCAACTTCAACCTGGAGGTGCTCCGTATATCACTGTACACCCAACAGTTAACGGTCAATGCTCCTATGTCTTTCAACTGTACCGGAGAACATACAACTTGGACGAGCATCGACCTGAGTACTAGCCCATACAGATTCTCAAGTATAGACAACGTTTTCGTTCCGGTTGGCTGTAAAGGTAGTTCCCTCTCATATGATCAGGGTAGACCTACGGCTAGCTGTGCATCAGTTTGCCACCCGACTTACTTTGACTACGGCCTAGTTTCTTTTGATAGAGTGAAAAATTGCATTTCTGCAAGGTATTATGAATCTGATAACGTTACAAACGACCAGTTCCTTTACCGCTTTCATCGATGCCAGCAAATGCACTTCCATCCAGCCGACAATTCAACTGAATACCCACTTTGCCCAACTCAGCTTCCGTACTCACTCAGTTTGTACAGTGTGAACATCACTCAATCCGATGCTACTTGTAGGTATGTCTTCTTGATAACAGAAGATGCCCTTCGAAGTAGCTCCAACGTTAGCATGACATCTTTCACGCATGAGGGACGCCATATTCCAGTGAAGCTGCTCTGGAACTTTCAATACTTACCAGATACATCATCATCGTCTGCTCATGCATCTAATGCCTGTTCTTTAGATACTTATTCAGCAATTGGGAATTATGTCTGTGAATGTCCACCCGGAACTAGGGGAAATCCTTATCTTCGTGATGGATGCCAAGGTGAGATTGACCATCCAAATTCATATGATCCCATCTTATTATATTAAGCCACATCAATCTGAAACCTTTTTCTTTTTCGTTTAATGATAACACAGATTGTTTTCCCGTTAATCAAAACGAAACTTAATCAGTTGATATTTATTATTGATGCAGATACGAGCGGGTGTGATAACTGTGAAGGAATGCGTGCCTTCTACGAAGACTCGGATGGACTTGGTTGGCGCGAATGGTGTTTCCCTGAACAAGGTAACAAGCTGAAGCATCGGGAACTTGCAACGATTACAGGTAATTCCTCATACTTTTATTATGTGCAATGCACATATCAGGTAGGTAGTCCTTGTGACATTTTCTCCCACATGTTTTCTAGATATTTGCCACCTTTAAATTATTATTATTATTATTGTTATAGCTCATAAATATTGTGGCCTCTTTATAGAAAAGTAAGAGAACTTTTTTATTAATTTCTAAATTGATATAAATAGAGTACATGGAGATATTATATCCTGATTTACAGCTTCAGTTGTAGACTCCTATAAATGAGGAGAATAATGTTGAGGTCACATAATTCCTATAGACTAGGAATACTTATAGTGTAAGTATTAGATAGATTTTAATAGCATGAGTCATATAATTAACATATTATTAAAACGAATTCATATTCGGTCAAATTAAAAATTCATGTAAAATCCTAATGCATGAAATAATAAACTTTATGTGAAATTAAGATCATAAAATACTATATATATACATACATACATACATACATGCATAAATTATATATATAGCATACCTCCTGGCATTGACGGAGTAATTGCACCGAATTCGTAATTTATAATTTTCGGAGTCAAATTTTATGATTCTACTCCCTTTTCCTCAAATCTGATGGTGTGTACTTATAATAAGGAACAAAAATGATGACCTTATTTACATTTATTCGTTTCCTTTAATTTCACATAGAAATTACTAAGAAAATTGAAGGAAAATAGTATCTTCCTTTCTATCTAATAGATATATGTGTATGCATTGAAGAGGAAAAACTTTCTACAGAAAGAGAGAGAGAGCAAAAAAAAAAAAAAAATTGCTACTCCCTTAATCCTTCACATGTCGTGTAAATATGACAACCAACAGCTATTTTTTCCTCCCTTTAATTCAAATTTAAATTTAAAAAATCATTTAAATTAGAAAATTAAGATAATTAAATTATCTTACTTAATTTTTCCATCACACAATATGCATGTATGTATCTATAACAACTTAATTCTAATTATACTATCAATAATTAGATAGAGGATATAGGATTAGGCTTAATTACTAACATGTTACCATATAATATAAACTTTATGGCCAATAACTTTATATCTAATTTAATATGGACCACATTAAGGGTTAATATATACATAAAATATGAAACACATAAAATAATAATAATACTTTTATAAAATAAAAATATATTAATATTCTCCCACTTGGTCCATATAAATTAGATTTATGTCATGGTCTCCTTATGTTAACATAAACTTTATGATAAAACTAATGCATGGATCATGGCGACAAGCTCTCAAAATTTCAAAAGTTATCTTTCATGTATCACAATGCACTAATTCCATCATCAACTTTAACTTTATGAATAAACCCAACGTTTATTGAAGGTTCAAGACATAATGTGATATTTCTCAACAAACTATAAGTGTACAAACTAAATGAGAATAAAACATAACATAGCTTTACTAAAATAAAACCATAATATATTATGTAATACAGTTGCATAGAGGGTCCAATACCCATATTGAAAACATGATCCTTAAACTTGCTTGGTGGCATACCCTTAGTTAAATGATCAGCTAATATACAATTAGTGCCTATGTGTTTCAAGACCACTTCTCCTTTTGAAACATACTCCTTTATCTTCAAGTACTTAATGTCTATGCCCCTGGCATGACTACCACTTTTGTTGTTCCTTCAAATAAAAATGACAGCTGCATTATCACACTTGAGCATCAAAGGCCTAGATATAGAATCTACTATCCTAAGACCCGATATGAAGTTTCTTAACCACACACCATGCTTTGTAGCTTCAAAAGATGAGATGAGTTCTGCTTCTGTGGTAGAAGTAGCTATACAATCCTACTTCTTGATTTTCCAAGATATTGCTCCACCAGCTAATAGGAAAATGAATCCAGAAGTAGATTTGTGTGAATCGACACAACCAATAAAGTTTGCATCTGAATAGCCAACTACCTCCAAATCTTCAACATGACGATACATGAGCATGTAGTCCTAGTTCCCTTTAGATACCTCATAAACTTCTTTGCAGCTTTTCAGTGGTCAACTCCTCGATTACTCTGGTAATATCCCAATACCCCAATGGTATATGCAATATCAGGTCTTGTGCAAACCTGAGTATACATAAGGCTTCCTACTATAGAAGCATATAGGATTTTCTTCATACGATCTCTTTCTAAGTTATTCTTAGGACATTGACTTAGTTGCAATTTGTTTCCTTTGATAATTGGAGCCACACTTGGTATACAATATATCATTCTAACACCTTATTGATATATGCTTCTTGAGATAATCCTAATATCCTTTGGAATCTATCTCGATGAATCTTAATGCCAATAACATAAGATGCATCATCTATATCCTTCATATAAAATTTGTTAGAAAGAAATTGTTTCACCGCATATAGCATCCCCTTATAATTGCATGCAAGTAAAATATTATCTACATATAGAACCAAGAAACAAACCTTACTCCCACTGATCTTAATGTATGTACACTAATCGATGACATTCTCTTAATCTAAATGAAGAAATGACACTATAAAAATTTAGATACCATTGTCAGGAGGCTTGTTTCAATCTATATATGGCTTTCTTTAGCTTGCATACAAGACTTTTGTCTCCATGAGAAGAGAACCCTTTAGGTTGTTTCATGTATACCTCCTCCTCAAGCTCACCATTCAAAAATGTTGTTTTCGCATTCATTTGTTATAATTCAAAATCAAAATGAGCTACTAATGCCATAACAATTCTTAGGGAATCCTTGGTGGACACAAAAGAGAAATTCTCCTTACAATCCTCTCCCTTTCTCTAAGTAAAAACCTTAGCAACTAATCTAGCCTTATACCTATTAATGTTCCCTGATGAGTCTCTCTTAGTCTTAAAGACCTACTTATAACCAATAGAATTGGCCCCATCAGGTAATCATACAAGGTCCCAGACCTCATTGACTTTCACAGAATTTATCTCTTCCTTCATGGCATCATAACTCCTAGCATGTGAAAAGGTTTCGAGATATCAATAGCACAAATGTCATAGTCATATTCTTGTAAGTATATATAATAATCACTAGATATATCTAGCCTTCTTTCCCTAATAGATCTTCTTAAAGCTAACCCATCATCCTCTTGTGGAGGTTGCTCAATAGCTGGTTGTTCAACAACTTCAGGAAGTTCTTGAACAATCTGATTTATCAGATTTATATCAACATTCTATCGAGGTTCATTAACTTGTTGTTCAACCATGATCATAATTGGAAGTGTACAGGGAACAGAAGTTACTCTATCACATGAAGTGGAAGCTTCTTTTATTGGATGAGAAGGTTTAGGAACTAGTCCTTAATCTGATCACACCTATGAGTAAGTCATATTCAAGAAATTTAGCATTTCTTGACTCCACAAACCTAGTGTTATGTGATGGATAATAGAACCTATAACCCTTAGACCTTTTAGAATATCCAATGAAATACCCACTTATGGTACTTGGCTCTAAATTCATTCATTGTGGATTATATATTCTCACTTCAGATGGACATCCCCAAACTCTCATATATTTTAAACTTGACTTCGAACCCTTAAAAATCTCAAATGTTGTCTTAGATACTACTTTGGTTGGAACTCTGTTTAAAATATATACCATTATCTTAAGTGCTTCATTCCATAAAGATCTAGGAATATTAGAGTTACTAATCATACTCTGCACCATATCTAATAATGTCTTATTTCTTCTCTCAGCTACGCCATTTTGGCCCGGTGAACTAGGCATAGTGTATTGGGCAACTATTCCATTCTCTTGAAGAAACTTTGCAAATGAACTAGGTTCTTGTCCATCCTTAGTGTACCTACCATAGTACTCTCTACCTCTATCAGACCTCACAATTTTGATTTGCTTGTCACATTATTTCTCTACCTTAGCTTTGAATACTTAAAAAGCATCTAATACTTCATACTTATTATTTAGCAAGTAGAGATACATGTATCGTGAGTAATCATCAATGAATGAGATGAAGTATCTCTAACTGTGTGAGTCCATATCTAGACTACATATATCAACATGTATAATCTCAAGTAGTTGAGAACTCCTATTGATACCTCTTTTAGACTTCTTCGTTTGTTTTTCCTTCATACAATTTATACAAGTGCTAAAGTCGGTAAGATCTAGAGCACCAAGTACTCCGTCATTCACCAATCTCCTTATTCTCTCAAAGGAGATGTGACCTAATCTTTTGTGCCAAAACATTGATGAGTCCTCATTCATAACACCTCTTTGTGAACTAATGTTCAAATTCATTACAACATTTTGTATCATCATGCATCAAATCAATAGAATAAAGACCTTCAGACAATGTACCATACCCAAAAAAATTTGCTTCATAAAATAAGCTAACTGAATTGTATTTGAAAACAAACGAGTATCCATATGATACAAGTCTTGAAATAGAAATCAAGTTTCTATTGAAACTTGGAACATAAAAAGTCTTTTCTAACATTAATACATGACCGCTAGAGAGAACTATTCTGCATGAGCCTATTCCTTGAACAACCAAACCTATCTTACTACCGATAAAGATACTTCGTTCATTGCCCACTTGTTCCCTCATCCTTACCATAACCTGCAAGGAATTGAAAATATGGATTGTAGAACTAGAATCAATCTGCCAAGTGCTATGATTTGTATCTACTGTATGATATTCAAAACATACCAAAGATGTTACATTACCTTTCTTCACAAGCCAGGCTTTTTACTTAGCACAATCCTTCTAGATGTGTCCCTTATTCTTACAGAAGCAACACTTAGACCGCTTCTTTATCTCACCCTAGGGTGGTACCTTGCCTTTATCCTTTTGGCCTGCTTTCTTATTCTTTTCCTTACCCTTAGTTGTTATCATCACAATCTCCCCATGAGTCATCAAAAGTCTTTCCTCCTCTTGCACACACATGGTCATTAGTTCATTGATTGACCATTTCTCCCTTTATGTGTGGTAGGTGACCTTAAATGGTGTATGTTCCTTTGAAAGCGAATTCAAAATGAAGTGAACCAGGAAGGCATCTAACATGTCAACCTCTAGAGACTTAAGTTGTGTTACTAAATCCCACATTTTCATGATATTCTCATGCACACCCTTCATTGTAGTGAGCTTCATGGATGAAAATTTCATTATCAAGGTACTAGCTAAAGCCTTGTCAGAATGGATGAACTATTCATCTATGGCCCTTAGCAAAGCATTGACATCTTGATGATGATCAACTGAGCCTATGATGGAAGGAGATATCTTAGTATTTATGTATATACAGCTTATGCTATTGGCTTTCATCCATCGCTCATATGCAACCTTTTCTTCCTTAGTGCTTCCATCAGTTATCATAGGCTTTCAATACTCAATAGCCTCATCCATGTCACAATAGCTAAGCTTTATAATTTTATATGATTAGAAGTGTTGTGACTAAGTCTAAAATCACATAAAATTATACTATCACATTATATATATATATAAAGTCTAAACATGGCCTTAAGGTACATGAAAATACAATTATGAAATAGAATAAGAAAAACATGGGCTAAGGTTGAGAGTAATGTTAACAGTGCTAAGAGGCACTGATAATAAGCTAAAAATGCTTCCTAGTAATGAATATGGTATAAACCAAAACTGCACATGACAAACATCAAATTCATGTAGTAAGAGTGGCACAGGCATATGGCGTTGGTCCGAAGGACTTGGGATCAAATCCCCATCACCATAGCATGCTCCAATTTTTACTCTAATAATAATAAAAAATGGAACACGCCTACATATCAGATTATGAGTGTAAATTGTAATCTGGATGGCAACAAGTATATAGTGGTATGTCGGAGAACACGGGATCAAGCCCCAACAAACACGCCTTTTAACCATTTTTTTTAAATAACAACGAACACGGAGGTGCACATATGCAATTCTCCATCCATTGATAAAAACAACTAAGCACCCATAAATACAATTAACAATCAAGACAGAGGCCTTATCAAGCTCTGATACCAAATATTAGATAGATTTTAATGGCATGAATCATATAATTAACATATTATTAATATGAATTTATGCATAGTCAAATTAAAAATTCATGTAAAATCCTAATAAATGAAATAACAAACTTTATGCGGAATTAAGATCATAAAATACTACACACACACACACACACACACATAAATTATATATATAGCGTACCTCCTACCATTAACGGATTAATTACACCGAATTAGCAATTTATAATTTTTAGAGTAAAATTTTATGGTTCGACTCACTTTTCCTCAAATACGATGGTGCGTGCTTATAATAAGGAATGGGAATAGTGATCTTTATATTTCTTTGTTTCCTTTGATTTTACATAGAAATTACTAAGACAATTTAAGAATAATAGTCTCTTCCTTTCTCTCTAATGGATATATGGGTATGTATTGAAGAGGAAAAAATTTCTGCAGAAAGAGAGAGAGAGAGAGAAAAAATCTTGCTACTCCCTTAATCCTACACATGTCATATAAATATAATAAAACAACTATTTTTCCTCCCTTTAATTCAAATTTAAATTTAAAAATTTATTTAAATTAGAAAATTAAGATAATTAAATTACCTTACTTAATTTTTCCATCACACAATACACATGTCTTTATCCATAACAACTTAATTCTAATTCTACCATTAATAATTAGATAAAGAGATATAGGATTAGACTTAATTACTAACATATTACCACACAATATAAACTTTATTGTCAATAAATTTATATGTAATTTAATACGGATCATATTAAGGGTTAATATACACATAAAATATGAAACACTTTATTTATAAAATAGTAACAATACTTTTATAAAATAAAAATATATTAACAGAAAGTGCACCTTATTCAAAATGGGTGAAATACAGCATATCTTAACACTCTTCAACAGAGCAAATAGAAAGGAGACATGTACCCAAAATTTCTTTCTTTTATATGCTCATCATTCTACAACAATTTCATTCTCAAGTGTTCTTATGACTCTAATTCTAATATTCAACGTATTACGATTCCCTCTCTACAGGACTTGGTGTAGGCATTGGATCCATACTAATGCTTGTGGGATGCTATTGGTTTTATCGATTCATCAAGAGACACATGGAATCTAGACAAAGATCTAAGAACTTCAAACGCAATGGTGGGATGTTATTGCAACAACAAATGTCATCAAATGTAGGTGTTGTTGGCAAAACAAAAGTGTTCACTTATGAGGAGTTAGACAAGGCCACCGACCACTTCAATAAAAACCGAATTCTTGGTGAAGGAGGCCAAGGTATGGTCTACAAAGGTATGCTATTAGACAGAAACATTGTGGCGATAAAGAAGTCGGAGAAGGTTGATGAGAATCAAGTGGATCAATTCATCAACGAGGTTGTTATTCTGTCCCAATTAAACCATAAAAACATAGTCAAGCTATTCGGATATTGCCTTGAAACCGAAGTTCCTATATTGGTTTACGAGTTCATCCCAAATGGACCTCTTTCTAAGTATATATATGATACAACCGAAGAATTTCCTATCACATGGGAAATGAGGCTGCAGATTTCCACAGATGTGGCAGGGGCGCTTGCTTACCTACATTCAGCGTCATCTATACCTATATACCACCGAGATATCAAGTCTTCTAATATACTCTTGGATGCAAAGTACAGAGAAAAAGTGGCTGATTTTGGGATATCAAGATCTATTGCAAACGATAAGACTCATTTAACCACATGTGTTCAAGGAACATTTGGGTATATTGATCCAGAATACTTCCGATCAAACCAACTAACCGAGAAGAGTGATGTCTATAGCTTTGGGGTGGTTCTTGTTGAAATTTTAACAGGGCAAAAGTCGATTTCTTTTAATAGAATAATAGAAGAAAGAAGCCTTGCCACATACTTTCTGTCATCTATGGAAAGGTCCTCTCTATTTGATATTCTGCATAGTAGGGTTCTAAAAGAAGGTAGGAAGGAGGAAATCGAGGCTGTTGCTAACCTTGCAAAGCAATGCTTGAACTGGGAGGGAAAACAAAGACCCACAATGAAGGAAGCCGCTATTATATTGGAGTGCATTAGATCAGCTCACTTTTCTACTTCAATGCCACCAAACTTGCTAAATAACAAGACCTTGGAAACAAAAATTTGTGATATACATGATGCCGCTTTGACTTCAACCACTTTTTCTTTGGATGCAAGGCCTTCCTCCCCCATGGACGACCAACCTCTATTAATTAACATCATATGATACTAGCTTCCCCTTCTATAGTTTTTATTTCATGTTTGCCTATGATAGGCTACTACTTGTTTAAGTGCTAATTTATTTCTTCAGTTTTCTCGTTAAATCAAGAATGCAAGCAACTATAAGTTCCCCTCCTGGCTACTGAATAGGATCGTAGGCGGTTGGTTTTCTTCTGTTTTCTTCCATGGTCTGCTACTGGTTCTGTTTTTCATCTAGGTTGGCTTGCTTTCTTTTTCATGTCGTTTTGTTGTTCGCTACAGTTGGGGGGAGGGTCATACACCCTTAATTTTTTTTATGTATTTTGTATGAAAGGCTTTGTATTTGTGGTTCTTGTCTATTGTATGGCCTTGGTCAATCATCGGTTAAACTTCCTAGAAGGTGCAGGACATGTGTTAGTGTTAAGGTACTTACCGATTATCATTAATAAAATCTTATTTGTCGTTGGAAAAAAAGATAGAGCATCCATGTTAATAGAAGTGAGTAAGCAAATGTGGTAGCTTAAGTTAAATCAATTTCTACATATTATAGATAGTAAAAGACATTCTATATAAGTCAGTCCTAATAAACTTGATGTAGGGATAAATTCTTAGCTTGGGTCTTCTCATAAAAACCAAAACACTTTTGTCTCTCTCAATTTAATTCGACCAAAATAGTAAAAACCTAGAGCCAAAGTAGTACTGAAACACATCATAACAAAATAAGATGTAAAGAAACTCAACCATTTCTTGATATTTTGGACAATAATATAGTTTTAAAGGAAAAGGATCAAAAAGAAGTTTTAGCATTTGGTTGATCCTCATGATCTCAATTCCATAATATTTTGGACAAGATAGTTCTAAATTGTTGAGGTGCTATGAAAGAAATGATAATGACAATGAAGCAATTCAATTCACAAATTTACAAGCTAGTTCCTCTTTCTATAAGGGACTAAACCTTAGCCAATAAAGTAAGGGGAAACATGGGCCTTTAATTGAATATGAACGTGGATTTCTTTTTCCATTCTCTATCTACTAGGATTTTTTGACCGTAAGATCCACTTGACCATTGAGTTGAATCCTCTAGGATGTCACTTTACAATATAATCTATCTCAGCTATAATTGTAAAGTCATAAATATAGGTGATTCTAGACCGTAAAGTCAAAATTATGCATAAAGTCTAATATTAGACTACTCATTTATATTTTCATTAATTAATCACGTCATTAATTACATTCCTCAATCTACTTTTGTTTGCCTATTTCATCATTGATTTTGGCTTGTGTCAAATACTAGAATAGGTTATCAAACTTTAAATACTAGTGATTTATTGTTTGAATAGTAATAAATAAAATAAATTGGAATAATAATAAAAACTTAAAACTAAGGACTTTAAAAGTTCTAAGAAGCTTATAAATTTTATTCTTAAAGTATCTAAAATAGAGTATTTAAACTAAGGAAGTTTATATTTTTTTTTTATGTAAAATTCCTTCTAAGATTACTCTATCTAGACAAAGTGTAAATGAAAATGTGAAGACTTAACTTCATTAATTGACTAAAGCATGATTTAGACAAACTTTTATACTATAATGACCAATTTCAAAATAATTATCATAAAATGTTTAGATAATCGTGCATTTTGTAACCTATATCATTTGTTTCAATAATGTTTTCCATGATTGAAATTGCTAGAAATATTTTCTATGAATTAATGTTAATTATATTATTATTCTTATGTCATTAATTTTACATCAACATTTTTAACTACCTTCATTATTAGTAAATCTTTTGTTCAAGAAAAATTGACGTATGCATGTGAAAATGACTAATAAGTAATAACTAAAGATATAGAGAAAGAAAAATATTTGATATTTATGAATACAAAATCTAACACAAATTGATACCATTTAATTGAATTTAAAATAGAATAAATTGCAAATATGGAGGGAATATCAAAGATCTTGTTTTATATTAACTCAACCTATGTATTCATTTAATCATTTATCCGATAATTGTTCTCATGCACCTTCTAATTACACTCTTTTTTTTTTCATTTCAATAGTTTTTTTTAATAGAATGAAATTCATCATAAATGCTAATAAAAGATCAATTCTGATTTGAAAAAATTATAATGATTATATTTATATTATTTTGAACTCTATATGAGAAGGAATAATTAGGTCTCGTATGACATTCTTGTCTCTCAATTTTTATGAAGATATAGTTATATTTATTTATTTATTTTAATATACCAAAGAAGTGAACTTTAGAAAAGAATAAAATAAACTTCCTTTTCCGTCAATCGTAGATCATTTTAGTAGAAAGATCAGCAATTCCATTTGAATATCATGTTCATGTATTTTCCTTTAAATACATGTCAAAAGTATTCCGTGAGGATTCAATGAAGGAAAAAACAGAATATCCCATGTTTTTTATGACCGCCGAACAAACCAAACAACATTGATTTTTATGCCCGAGACGGAAGATCACAATCTGACGCCGTTAGTTGTTCACGACTCATCATAAACGAACATGAAAAGTTAGGGTTTCAAAATTCCTAATAGAAAAATTGATTGTTATGATTCATGTTCCCGGAATCGCCTTTAACCCCCATCTTTCTGCAATTATTCCCAGACTTCAACAATGAGCTTCACCCAATATGCAATGGTAGGTCAGCTTCTCCTCCTTCTCACCACCCTACTCACTGCGCTTGGACTCTAGTAGTGGTTATATCCTCATAATAAATTTGAGACATTGATTAAACATTAACCAGGGGTTTTGGCATGACTTCAATTCTTCATTTTGATGCGGCGTTGATCGTTAATTTGATGTGTCATCATAATTCCGATGTTTTGTCGGTTAACTAGGGAAGAGTTGAGCTTTAATATGAATGAATTAGTATATGTTTTCCACTAAATTTACTATGTTGGCTTGCCACCTCTGGAAGTTTATTCATGACAGTTACAGAAGTGGGTTATCGGTTGGTATGCGGACTTTGCGTTTATTTCTACTCTATTATCGATTTTTTTCCCTTTTAAATATAGTTACTGTCATCTTTTTGATTATGAAAATGGTGTTTTGGAAGACGATGGACCAAATTTTCTTTTGTCTATTCGATGGTCGACTTACTATATTGTATACAAAGATATACTGAGTTCTCGTGTGAGAATCTTAGACATTATTTTAATCTAAAAGGCACTTGTGTTAGTTATATCACTTGATAGTTTTTATGAGAACCATAGGATATTGATAGCATCAGGATCTCTGTATCAAGAAAGTGTCGTTATCAGCATTTTTATTTGCTGGTTCTTTCTTGATATTATTTGGTATTGGCATCCAAATGCACTTTTTACAATTTATTTATATAGTGGATGTGCTAAAATGATTGCAATTTAATAAATAATATTACCTTTTTTTCCATTGCATTTATACAATAATATCATACATGTATTTCAGTATGCATAATTTGCTGAAGGTCTTACTAATTGAATGCTAGTAAAACATTATCTTACCACTTGGTGACTAGAAATTAAGGAAGGGTTGGTATAAACTTGGGACCGCTTTTGTAAGATTTTTTTCCTTTTCTTTTTTATTATATACTATGCCTATGGATCATTCTCCTACATGCGCATGTTATAGTTGATGTTATCGTTATTGATATTCTCTTTTTGTAGGTTGAGGAGCTTGCTTTTTTGTTAAAGATAACCTACATTGCAAGCATCTTGTATTCTCTGTGGAAGAAGCCTTGGTAAACTACCTTCAAGATGATGCTAGGTATTAGTAAAATTCCTTTCTTAGAGTAGTGTGGTATTAGTGGATTAGGGAAGATATTGCATGGAGAAGGTTGACCATACATGGGTTGAGTCAAACTTAATATGGTGTATGTCTAGGGGTGAATAAGTGGGGAATGGATGTTAAGCATGGATATGTGGGAGATGATGGTATTGTTGGGTAGTTTGACAACACATGGGGGAGTCCTTGGATGCCAGGGTATGGGAGAGTACTAAGTGGATGAAACTAGGGTTTTAGCAATACAAAACCCTAATGGTTGGTCATTATCACATATGAAAGATGGGGAGTTGGGTTGTGCCTTTGAACTATAATGTTGAATATGCATTATGAAAATTATGTGTTAAGTTTGATGGTTAGGTGGGATAAGTAGGAGTGGATGCAACTACTAAAGGAAAATTAGGGTTTTGAGAGGAGTCCACTAAGGAGGTTGTTATCACATATAAAAAATGAAGAAGTTAGGCTACAAAACTTTAGGGGATGGATAATCATGATAGTATATGCTTAGCTGTGGAAGTTTGGAGCTAAATAAGTGGTAGAGAAGGGGTTAGGCCCATTTGGGCCAAAGTAGAGTTTCAAAGGGTAACCCTAAGGGCCAGTTGTATCATATATGAGGAATTGAGGAAGTGGGCTATAAGCCAAGCATGAATGAGGTTCATAGTGACAAGGTTGGATTGTTTAATAATTTGGGAACTAAAAGGATCATTAGAGGGTGAGGATGTAATATCCCAAATTGAGTGGAGTGTTGTAAAGATTGATCTGACTACTTATATTAACATGGTATATCATCCTTTTGGTGATTCCATCTTAAGAAATCTATAGTTAAGCATGATGGTTGTGAAGCAATTTTAGGATGGGTGACCCTTCTGGAAAGTTTCAGAAATTTTCTCAAGAAGCTTGCAAGTGAGGAAAAAGCGCTCTGACAGGACTCGTGTTGATGTTTGGGGCCAGCCAATCAATCTAAGAGCACTCTAAGGTAGCTCTCGCGTGGTCGTGTTGACTCAGGGTGTTACAAATGGTATTAGAGTAAAACTACAATGGTGTGCTGAACTTAGATGAGCCAGTCAGCCACCTAGCGAGACGATTCTCGGAATCAACTATATTGAGACAATTAATGGTTACGGCGCAACGAGAATGTTGGGTTCTTTAAGTAGGGGTGAATGTAATACCCTAAATTGAGCAAAATATTATAAGGATTGATCTAGCTACTTATATTAACATGGTGTACCATCCTTTTGGTGATTCCGTCCTAAGAACTCTATAGTTAAGCATGTTGGCCATGGAGAAATTTCAAAATGGGTGACCCTTCTGGGAAGTTTCAAAAATTTTTTGAAAACTTCTCGAGAAGCTCGTGAGTGAGGAAAAAGCGCACTGAAAGGACTTTTGTTAATTTATGGGGCCAACTAATTAATCTGAGAGTGCTCTAAGGTAGCCCCCGCGTGGTTATGTCGACTTGGGGTGTTATAGAGGATATATCAGGCATAGAAAATTAGGGTTTCCAAGGGGCAGGGGTTGGCCTAGGTTGGTAGTAGGTCAAAAGTCATACATGGGTTGTGCATGGTTGTGTGTGGTGTCTGAATAAATAAGACATGAATAAAACACTAAAAACTTAAACTAGAAGATGTTAGGGCCGATTGTGCCTTATATTTATACACCAGTCCGTTAGTGAGAATAGTGGCTAGGAGCATGCTACCCTAGGTTGTATTGTATTTACCAGTCCATCGGTGAGAATAGTGGCGAGGAACATGCTGCCCTAGGTTTGTATGGTATTTACCAGTTCAGTGATGAGAATATTAGAGGGCCCAAGCTCAAGTAATGTAACCCTTAGACAATGATAACCTATAGAAATACTCTAATTACTTATAAGGGAACACCATGTGGGTTGGGATAGGTTGTACCTTATATTTATATACCGATCCACCAGTGAGAATAGTGGCTAGGAGTATGTTGTCCTAGGTTGTATCATACTTACCAACCACCAGTAAGAATAGTGGCTAGGAGCTTGATGCCCTAGGTTGTTTTGCATTACCAGTCCATCGGTGAAAATAATGATCAAGAGTGACCGCTGAGAGTAGTAGAGTCCCTGAAGTTTTGTATTTACTGATCCACCGGTGAAAATAGTAGAGCCCCTGAATCCACATGGATATAATTTGAGAGATGAATAATTATTACAATAATTTCATGAGTCCAGACAGTAATGGATGAACTAATATAACCTACTTATGTGCTTTATATCTTGATGTAGTATTATTAATTGCTTTATTCCTACTTGATTGTATTGTTATCCTACTTAATACGTAGCACACTGATTACCCCTTTTATGGGTGTTGCCCATTCCCACTAGTCTTGTCTCATCCTGAGTTTGTGCATGTCACTGAGGATGCCCTAGATGACTTTGTTATTTATGATGACATGATTAAGCTAGATTGATGATGTAGTAACCCAAAGTTGGGGCCTAGAGAGAGTGACATCCAAATGTTTACTATTTCAGCTCTCTAATTTAATATTTTAGTCCAGATGAACAATGTTTTGTATTTTAGTATTTTCTTGATAACAAACATTTAACCTTTATTATATTAGCAAACACTTTCCATGCCGTGTTTATCATGATTACACTTGTTTCTACTAGGCCCTATAGTTGGTACAAGGATGGCATGGGCCCAAACTTATACCAATTACAGCTGTGACACCCCCTTTTATGGTGTATGTTTTTACGTTTAAAATGAAAATTTTCAATGGTGATTTTGGGGGTATTACATAGTTACCCACATAGAGATTGGCTGGATGGGTAACTTACCCATTTGGGGGGGCCTGATGGGTGAATTACCTATTGTTAGTTATGACTACCGGGTAAGCCCCCATCAACGATGCTATTTCGTCTTTAACCTCCATTGATATCAATCAAAGCTTAGTTTTTACTCAAAATTACAACAAATTTACTAATATATGTTTGATCTATGTATAAAAACACTAATTTTAGTTACAAACAACTAAAATGAAAAAAATGTAATAACCAAATATTGTATTTGTAGCTACTTTGAAAATCATGAAAATTAACAAAAAAAAAAAGGAAAGAAGGATGAAATATGACGTCCCTTTAGATGTAGAATGTATTGAGATATTGATTAAATTTTGATTTCTTAAATTGATGGAAGATTTGAGAAGAATTGAGTGATTGTATAAGGAGTTGAGATGAGATAAAAGTGAGAAAACGAGATAGTAGAGGTGGAGAAATGAGAAGGGTAAATTTGGAAAGTATAAAAATTATGGGGGTATATGAGTATGTGTTTTATAAAATGGGTGTGTAAGGAGAGGTAAGGTTGGAGCAGGAAAAATATACCAAGATCTCTCTTAGTAGATTACATATACCTTACATATACTTATTGTTAGACGCTTCCCTCTGAGAACATGAATGACGTAATTCAGTATAAGAGGCAATTGGATTTTCTAAGGGCCCGGCAATTCATGACATATTTTATATGAATATTTCTTAATTGTATTTATTTGTGTAATTTTTCCTTACATTATTTTACATGCGATTGTAGGTGACATTTTACTACTCGATCAAGATCCGAGCATGAAACATCCCGAGTCAACGTACCAAGGAGGCTTGTGCTTTATAGATGTTGTGGAGCCTTACGTGAAGAATTGAGTTTCACGACAGTTTGGCCCCAAATCATCAAAATTCCTCTTATCGTTACAACATATGGATTCTATCGGAGCGAAAGTAAAAGACCTCTATACTTAATGCACGGCTGATACGAGAATGGGTTGATGATCTTGTTTATAAGAAATATCTCATGTGCGCACAATAGACCATGTGCTAACCTCAAGTAACATCCACATCCTAAGGATTCAGAAACAGCTATTTTGGACCTTTTATTATCCTCTTGGATCAAGTCCCACAATCTATGGCATATAAAATACATGAGCTCCTTAAACAATATGCCATTGGGAGAGTAATGTGGAACAATAACCTATGATTGCTCTAGATCTTCTTTCACCTTATTAATTTGGATTCTTATCAATTTGTTGATCTTCAAGCACAAAGTGCCAAAACTCCTTTGTGAAGATGATATATATTTATTTATCTTGCTATGATTAGAATTTCAAAATATAAGTAACGGGTAATCATTATATAATAATAAGTTAAATGACATTGACTATTTATAATTAAAAAATTATACCTTTCCTTACATGATGCCAAAGTGAAGAATTTTGTTAGCCCACACTGAAACAAACCTCTCCTTACATGGATTCAACCAGGTCTTGTACACATATTGTAAAAGATATAGAAATCTACCACATTTATTACCTATAAGTAGAAGCTCGTTCTCATATATCATAATTGTAATTCTTTGTAAAATCTTCCTCGAACCTTCTAAGAAACATTCTCTCACTACCATACTTTTCAACTTATTTTATAGCATGAGAGAGAATATTCTTACTAATGTACCATCTACAAAAGAAGCGTGCTACATTAGGAAATATTTTTTACAATGTCTGCGTTAGTCCCAGTTTCCTATCAGTGATCACCATATTTAGTTCATAGGGCTCCCTCAATCTCTTTATCTTTTCAAGCACTCATTCATAGTTATCTTATGTTTACTTCATCATAAATGCCAAGGCACACACAACTATTGACCTCTAAGAAAGGAAGGACTGTACTTATTAGTTTGGGATGTGCAATCCAAAAAAATGACATATGAAAATGTATGTAATAATGCAATAAAATATAGATACGTAAATATAATATCACTAATAACATCAGAGTCAGGCAACCAACGATGCCATGAATGACGTTCATTAGTTTTCATGAAGTGTAATAACTGTTGCATGATTGTACGTCCCTTCAGGATATATGCCTTAAACTTATTTCTAGCATTGTAGATTGTCTTAAGTGTTGTGATATTATCTCCATCCCCCCCATTTCAACTTCTCAATAATCTCCATTATTTTGACATTTATTTACATTAACTCATGCACCAACCTACGTTCTTCTGGAGATTATCGATAATAAAATGAATGCCCTTGCAATTACTTACATAATATATGATAATGCATTCCACATTCTACCACTAATTTAACCACAGCAAGCAACTTCCCTTCCATGAATTTGAATTCATAACCACGCTTTTTGGTCATAGTAGATCGAATACTTTCGGGATTCACAAAATATTATCTTCTATAAGCACCACATCTCTCACAATATATCCAAACCATATTATATGGCCTTCCAATTTATTTAACGTACTAAATTAATGACTCATGGTTGATAAAAATTTTCTTTCATAGAAAATAATTTACTCCAATAAGTATTAATTGGATATTGATTATATAATTAATATTTAAAATATGAAATTAGAAAGACATACATAAATATAAGAACAAATAATAAAAATTTATGGATGGAGGGTTTTTGGATTTGCCCACTATAATTTAAAATCGATGGACAAATTCCTTAATAGATCTTATCTACTATCGGGTAAATTGTTCATAAAAAATGGTCTTGAAGGGTGAACTACCTGTTAGTATCAACTTGTGACAAGTGACTTGTTTGTCATGTCCAAAACTTTTGAAAAAAAAAACTTACCATAATTTTTTGAGTTCATTTTGGCTAAAACAGTGGTTGGATTCATTTTCTTATTTCATAGTTATTGTATTCAATGGTCAAATTAATTAAAATTTTGTATGATTAATTGAGAAGAAGAGAAGAGAGAGAGAGAAATAGTGCTAAAACAATTTACACAAATGAAAGGAATAAATTGATCAAAAACAACAAAAAAATGGGTAGGAAAACTTTCTCGTGGATTATCGAGCTCTTGATAGCTCTCTCTTTTTCAATTTTCTTAGCTAGCTTTAGAGTTGGGTAAGTCATTACTTACCTTTACTTATGATAGACTCTAAAATGTATGTTTTCTTGAAATAGAAGGTGACGAGTATGCTTGATTATTTAATTATGTCAAGCATATGTTGTATTTTTGTTTAGTAATTGTATGTATGTATGAGTTATGGATTTAATGCAAACGCATGTTAGTGTGCCTATTGAGTATTGTATATGTTTGGGTATGTGAAGGGTCAAGTATATGTTATTAGCATGTCCATCTAATTATAAAATATTTAGCGATTTTGGAGTATATTCTAATGTGCCTAAATGGTAATCGGTTTAGAAAACCACATTGATGGTTGGGTATGGATTGCAATTGTATAATACCATATGCTGTATTTTATGTCATGGAATTATTTGGCTCTAACACCACCAAAAATTATTCATCTTTAATGCCACATGAATTGGATCGGCTTTAATGCCTCTGGAATCAATTGGCTTTAATGCCACATGAATTGGATATGCTTTAATGCCTTTGGAATTGATCAGCTTTAACACCACTTGAATTGGTCAAGCTTTAACGCCGTTTGGATTGGTTATGCTTTAATGCTGCTTGAAATTTATCGGCTTTAATGCCTCTTGAAATTGATATAATAATGGATATTCATTGCATTGATGGAAGTGAACTAAGTGCTATTATGTGGGCCTAATTTATGATTGGTTAAATCTTTGAATAAAATATTAATCACTTAAATTGAAAGATCCTGAGTGGGACTTGTATCCCTCGAGGTAGCTATCCGAATTAGGTTTGGTATTCACTTGATACCATTCTGGTGTTTTTCTATTCTATGATATGGGGTGCCTTATGAGGTTCGGAGAAGCCCTCTTCTACTCTATAGTTGTCTCGATATATTTCGGCCCTATAGGGGTATGCATACTTAAGTGATTAGGTATCCTATTTATTGGTGGTTTGGCTATGTTTCTGAGTGGGCCAGCTAGGGCTAGTACTATTCGAGTACTATATTAGTTGTTACAATCTCTTTGAGTCTTCGTCCTCAAGATAATATAAACAAATGGTGGTGATCACAATAAAGGAATATGATAATTAATTATTCTCGCTCACTCATGGGCTTTATATTTTTGTTTCCTATGCATATTTCTTGGTTGTCGCCATTAAAATAGTGTGGCCATGTAACGCATGTCCGTACCCATTTATCATATAATCTATTATTAAAATCGTATATGGGCGTTATGTGTAGAGTGATACCTTCTAGGGTAGTGTGTGATTCTTAGCATGTGATTATGATTTTCTTGTACTCTTGTACCTTATGTATCATCATGTCTAGTCATGTATTATAAGTATGAGTCTATGACCCCATGTTCTATGGTATGGATTATATGTATAATCGATCGATCGTGAATTATTATATGAGTAAAATGGTGTATATATTACTTGTATAATCGAGCATGAGTTATTATATGAGTATAATGGTGTATGTATTGCATGTATAATCGATCATGAGTTATTATATGAGTAGAATGACGTATGTATCGCATGTATAATTGAGTATGAATTATTATATGAATAGAATGGTGCATTTATCATATGTATAATTGAAAATGAGTATTGTAAGTTGAATATTGTTATATCTTATGTGTATTATGTTTCCTCCTATGAGTAGGGTAGTCTTAGTTTACTTAGTACTGGACCCGTACTGATACTGCATTGGTTGTTTAGGTCCTGTGATGATCCACCGATAGTGGGGAGCAGACCATTTGTGTAGGTTTGGTATTAAATGTCTTATTGTTGGGAGGAATGTTTTCCTTGGATTTTGATAGTAGGCTATCCGATGATTCGATTTGGTGAATAAAGTTGGCTCCACTGTTGGGATGCCCTAAGTTCTCTTCTCAAATTTTATTGTATCTCAAATGTATTATTTTAGTGTATAAATCCTTCACTTGCGTTTAGTTGGTTAGTGATTTTGTTAGAGATGTATTGGATTTTATATCCTTTTTCTTTTTATGTTTTAAAGTCCAAGATTATTTCACAAGTTCTGCTGATTTATTCAACAATGATTTTATTCATTGAAATTGTTTACTTCCCATCTGCACATGGATATCTCCTTTTGGGAGTTTATCCTCACGAAATAAATGTTGGTTGAATTTTTTTGGATAGGTTTTAGCCTTGCATCTAGCATGAGACAGATGATAGACATTTATCTTGTGGTAGGTGTGGTGGTAACATTTCCCAAATCTTATTTTAGCCTCAGCATTTTTCTTTTAAACAAAAAAATTTTCAAGAGTGAAATTTTGAGGGGTGTTTCAAGTTGTTATCAGAGCTTTTGGTTTTAAAAATCATATTTTATGTTTTTGAATTTCAAATTTCATTGATCTATAATTCATTTTAAGTGTTCGATTTGACTTTTGATAAAAGGTCAAGTGAATTTTTAAATCCAGATTAGCTTGTGAGAATAGTGTGATTGGGTAGTGTAAGTGGCCTTGTAATTTGCTTTTGTAATTATGTCTTCGTATATGGTCATTCGTTTTTTTTTGCATGCTTGACTTGGGTTAACTACGAATTTTATGTGCTATGATTATTATGGTTTTGTAATTAGTTTGCTCTTAAGGGGGTAGTAACTCCACAAAATTAACCTTAGTATTTCAGGTTTAATGGATTAACAACCTTAAGGTGTATCTTTTTGGATATAATATGATGTAATATAAATTTTAATCTATTCTTATTGAGTTGTTTTACTTTTTGGAATTGTGAAAAAAAAACTTAGGTTTGTAACCCATATGGTGATGTTCAAATAGATGTGTCATTTTCAATTAGGATAAACATAGAATTGTGATAATAATAATAATGATAATGTTGAGGTTTAGATAGAGATATTCATTTTTATAAACAGTGTGTAGGGTGCCTAATTTACCCTAGTGATTTTAATAATTCCATATAACTTTCATTATGTGTTTATATATATAGCCTCCGTTGATTACCATTCAATTACATGTTGCTTCTGTTTTGTATTTTGTGTTAGTAATTTAAACCTTAATGTATAAAGATTCTTCCCCATAAAATATGTATGTTATTATCTAATTAATGGTGAATGTTAATGTTTTAAGTTTTATCTTGTAGGAGGAGAACTATTAGCGGGTAATTAAAATAATAATAATAATAATAATAATAATAATAATAATAATAATAATAATAAATAGATAAATAAAAAAATTGTGGGCTCTAAATGCTATAGTTGTTATAGTAGTAGTATTTTTGAATTAAAGTGTTTGGACTATTATGGTTGTAATGTAGATTAAGGAGCTCGTTACTAAAGTATTTTAGGTTTAGAAATATACTTCGACCAAGATGTATGTGGTTGGTGTGCATAATGATCATTTATGAGTCGTTGAGCCAAGTGTTAGCCTTGTTTTCTTATATAATGTTATAGAGATAACTCATTGTATAAAGTTTTACGTGCATATTATATATTGGTTGTGTTGTTAGAATTGCATAATTTTTAGAATTTTTGTTCCTTCATCTTATTTGAATTTCACATTATACATTTTTCTTATTCTCTTGTTAGACTTTATTTTAAGAAATAGTATTTTGTAACTTATTTTGGCTTTACGGGTGTATTTCATCCTTTTTTGAATCCTAACATTGATTTCCCTTTCTTCTATTTTACTTCATATGCCTTGTTTTACTTCAACCTTTATTGGTTTAGATTCATAAAACATCGTTTTAATTATCTTCAGATTAATTTTTAACCTATTATCGCTGGCAATGTTTTATTAAATCGTTTTGTCAAGTTTTTGTTGTTACAATTTCGTTGAACTTCGGGGAGAAAGATCATTTTTAAGGGGGTAGTAATGTAATACTTCGTAGTTTGAAATTCAATTTTATTAAGCTTAATTATTTTATTAGCTTAATTTGACGTAAACATTTCATTATTTTAGTTATGATTTGTTTTATGGATTTAGCGACGATTTCGATTTCATAATTGAATTTACTTAATCGTTGTTGTAGCAGATCATTCTAGATAAATTCGTTCACGGCCATGATTTTATTATATTCATATGATTTTGATTTCCGATTAAAAATATGTATTTCCGTTCTTTCTCGTATTTTAATTTTTAATATTTTAGATTCATTTTCGATAATAACTTCGTCATATGATTTCGACTTTGTTGTGGAGTTATATTTCGTCAAAGATATATATATTATTTAAATTATAAAATTTCCGTTTAAAATAATCAAATTTATTTTAATAATTCTATCCATAGAAAATATTTCCGACTTTGAATTTATATGTTTCCAAAGTTGTTAAGATCTTCGAAAAGTTTTAAATTAAAATGATTTTCGGAACTTATTTATGAATATCTTTCTGAAATAAATTTTCTTTTGTTTTACCCTTTTTGGTTTGCTAAAAACTAGTTTCGGAAATTATTGAAATTAGTATTAGTTTATTACAATTTGATTTAAATAGTTTCTTATATGCTTCTAAATATTATTTCGAGGTCTTATAATGTATTTCTGTAAATAATATAAATTTTTATGTTCGTTGGTAAATTCTTTCAAAAATAATTATGAAATTATTTACATATCTCTTATATCAATTTTAATCCTTCGGATCATTACAAATAAATTTTGTTAAATAAATTTTAGATAATATTTTTCAACAATATTTTTATATGTTTAAAATTTATTTATATGTGTATTTGCAAACAAAACAAAAAAAGGGGCCCCGACATCGACTATCTTCCTTTTTCCTTTTCTCTTTTCTTCTCCCACTTTTCTTTCTAAAAAAAAAGATAGATCATCCATGTTGAGTGAACAAATGTGGTAACTTAAGTTAAATCAATTTCTAAATTTACACGACAGATAGTAATAAACATTTTGTATCAGTCAGTTTTGATAATCTTGATGTAGAGCTAAATTCTTAGCTTAGGTCTTCTCATAAATACCTAAACACCTTCATTTCTCTCAATTTAATTCAACCAAAAAAGTACAAACCTAGAGCCAAAGTAGTACCAAAACACAGCATAAAAAAATAAAATGTAAAGAAACTCAACCATTTCTTGATATTTTGGACAACAATATAGTTTTAAAGGAAAATGCTCAAAAAGAAGTTTTAGAATTTAATTTGGTTGATCCTCATGACCTCAACTGCATAATATTTTGGGCAACATTGCCCTAGATGGTTGAGGTCAATGCTCCTATGGATTTCAAGTGTAGCGGAGAACATACAACTTGGCCTGGGTACTAGCCCATATAAATTCTCAAGTATAGACAACGTTTTCGTTCCCGTTGGCTGTAATGCCCCGTTTGGATTGGGGTGGATCGGGGTGAACGGAGGTGAATCAATTGATTCACCCTATTTGGCTATCAGGTTAATGTTTTAACCTAGGTGAATCGGGGTTAATATTTCACCTCCATTCACCTCGATTAACCTCATTTTTATTAACCTCCGATTTGGGGGTAATGGAGGTGAAGGTGAAAGAATAAGTAAATTTTTGACTTAATAGGACTAAAATACCCCTCAATATGACTTATTTATTTAATATAAGGGTATAAATATAATTTATTTTATTATTATAATCTTTATTTACCTCAATTTAAACGAAAATTTTAAAACATTCATTCCAATTCACCCAAGTTAGGTTAATATCATCCAAACAGATTTTTAAAATATTCACCCCGATTCACCTCAATTCCCTTCACCTAGGTTAATTTTTAATGTTTAACCATACCTCAATTCACCCTAATCCAAATGGAGCCTAAAAGTAGTTCCCTCTCATATGATCAGGGTAGACATACGGCTAGCTGTGCATCCGTTTGTTACCCAACTTACTTTGACTACGGCCTAGATTCGTATACCGATTGTGATGATTTAATTTTCAGTACAATTAGCAAGCTCAACTTCAATTATAGCAATCTTCGATGCCAAAAAATGCTCGACGATTCAACTTCAGGTGAGGCGTCACTTTGCCAGACGCAGCTTCCATACTCGCTCAATTTGTACAGTGTGAACTTCACTCAATCAAATGCTACTTGTAGGTAATTGGAAATGGTAATAGGTCATAACTCATAGAATTCAAAGTACATTCTACCACTGATGAGAGAAGATGATCGGAGAAAGTTGTATCTGCCGTATCGGCAAGATTTAATGGGCTTCTTTCCTAATGCGAATGGTCTTAGCAAGACAGTTCAACCGTTCTGCATATAGTTTTTATTAAAAAAAACAAGTTATATATATATATATATATTTTAGTTTGGGGTTATTTGATTGATTATTTAAGTAACAATATTAAATGTGTGTAAATATCCTACTGAAGATATTTTGTTTTCGGTTGGTGGAAGAAGATTTTGGGTAATTTATTTTTGGAGTATGTTATTAATAAGGAGATTGGTTTATGCAAAAATGGAGTTGAGAATACTACCGTTTTTTATAGAAAATATTAAATATAGGCTTAATCTAAACTAATTTTGGGACGGGGAATATATATGCTCCAAAAATTTTTTCAAACAGCAACATATATCGGTAATTTTTCAGCCAGCAACATATATAGCTTACCGATAAAGGTCAAAATTCACGATCTCAAGGAGGGAATAATACAGGCATTATGATATTTGTTGGAATTATGATTGGGCGGTCAAGCTAGCTCACGTACATGGCAGTTTAGGAATAGCAATTTTTGTCATTACTTTACTATTTTATGAGATCGTGAGAGCTTGTTTTTGAAAGTTTAAATTGTCTTTCCCTTGAAGGTTGTGTGAATGAGGAGAGCTATTATACAGTATATTCTTTCTTTATTTATTTCATATTTTTTTTTATTATTGAACCTAGTACATTGGAGTTTGATTTCATATATTTTATGGTTCATTATGGTTTATCGTATGACATTTGAGTTTGTTTGTCTTTGACATTAGGATGGAATGTGATAGGAGTTGGATGCAGATTCAAGGGGTTTCTGGTAGGCAACAAGAGGCTTATCAAAGAGGTGTTAGAGAATTTTTAGATTTTGCTTTTAAGGATGTCAATCCTACCTCGGGAATAAAGTTGAGGTGTCCTTGTCAACATTGTCAGAATTACTATGTACAAGATCGTCAAACCATGTGTTTCCATCTTTTCCGAAAAGGTATAAAACCTGACTATAATCCATGGATCTTCCATGGTGAAGAAGAGGCTGTTGATCCTATGGATGGACAGATGATGAGGAGGAGGAAAGTGATGATTATAATGAAGAAGATCCTTTAATATCTGATGAGATGGCTTCCTTGGTGAATGATATGATGAAAGCTAATGATGTAGAGGATAGGGAGGAGGGCTTCGAGGAGATACCAGATGATTTTGATAGGTTGAAAAAAGAGTCAGAACAGCCCTTGTATCCCAGGTGTAAGACATACTCAAAGCTATCATTTATTGTAACACTCTTACACCTTAAGGTTAGTTGTAACACCCCCAAATTTACTACTGAAAATTTTATTTAAATCAAAAGTTTTAGCGGAAGCAAGAGAATTAAAACCGTAAACTTGGGGGCTTATCGCCACACTTAGTACCAGATCGATCCGCAACTACCAACCCGATACTAAGTGCTAAGGCTAGAAAGAATAAAACCAGAACAACCATTCATAAAGCACAAGTTTTAAAAATCAGAGTGCGAAGGTTAAATGTTACAATCCGAGATACCATTGAAAAAGTCCATGTATCAGCGTACTTAAAATAACGGAAATATAAGGTATGATAAAACCCTTGAAAATTTAAAAACACACTTGTAACCTCCAAGGACAATACGATTTAAGCCAAAACAATTCCGAAGGGTGAATATTCGGACCACTTACTCACTCAAGTCAAGCATTCTATCCCAAAAGTAGTAACCGACCAAAACCTGCACAAGGGTCTGCTCCCCACCATCGGTGGATCATCACAGGACCCGGTCAATCAAGGCAGTATCAGTACGGGTCCAGTACTGAGTAAGGGCGTAGACGCTAAGGCCAAGCATACAATCACAACACGTAGGCTACATGACACAATCATAAAAGTAACATGCAATAATACACAAGATACATGCTCAACACGTCAACCACACACCAGGATGAGTAAGCGGAAAGCTGATTCATGCTTGTACTATGTCCATCATTTCTTATTATGATAATAATCTCCTTTCACACATTCTTTATTTAACCCTGTAAGTACGGGGACCCCACTATTATAGCCGGTGGACCGGAAATCAATACTCAGGGCACAAAGCCTCTGGCCACTATTATAGCCGGTGGACCGGAAATCAACACCCAGGGCAAACGCCTCTAGCCACAATTCTAACAGTTGGAACGGACAGGCCCCGCACTTACATGGTGTTCCACTATAAGTGATTAGTATCTTTCCCATGGATTAACTTATTCGTTTGGGTCTGTCGAGCCCGAATCCCCCACTATTATAGCCGGTGGACCGGAAATACACACCCAGGGCAGAACGCCTCTGGCCACTATTATAGCCGGTGGACCGGAAATCAACAACCAGGGCAAAACGCCTCTGGCCACTATTCTAACTGGTGGAACGGACTGGGTCGGGCTCATCAGTCTTTTACTTTACGTAATTAATGTCTCATTCGTATCTTATTGAATCACATCATGTCCTTGATATGCATAAATCATTCACTACATACTTTACACATCACAAACGATAAAATTCCACATTCATAACTATACTTTACTCAATAATACACATAATAACACCAAACAACTCTAAACAGCCATACGAACCATGGTTGTCCATACCAAGCCATGGTTAACCACTCTTAACCATATTTGACCATAACAACCATAATACCATACGAAAACCCTAATACCACCATAAGCCATTTATACCACCAAGTAATCATTAATACCACTATATAAACCCTAATACCACCTTGCAAACCCTAATACCACCATAAGCCATAAGCACCACCAAGTAATCATTAATACCACTATATAAACCCTAATACCACCTTGCAAACCCTAATACCACCATAAGCCATTAATACCACCAAGTAATCATTAATAACACCATACAAACCCTAATGCCATCACGCAAACCCTAATACCACCCTAAGCCATTAATACCACCAAGTAATCATTAATACCCCCGTACAAACCCTAATGTCATCACACAAACCCTAATACCACCATAAGCCATTAATACCCCCAAGTAATCATTAATACCACCTTACAGACCCTAATGCCATCACGCAAACCCTAATACCACCATAAGCCATTAATACCCCCAAGTAATCATTAATACCACCTTACAGACCCTAATGCCATCACGTAAACCCTAATACCACCATAAGCCATTAATACCACCAAGTAATCATTAATACCCCCACACAAACCCTAATACCATCACGCAAACCCTATACCACCATAAGACGTTAATTCCACCAAGTGATCATTAATAACACCGTACCAACCCTAATACTATATTGCAATCCTAATACCACCATACCAACCATAATACCGCCATGCAAACCCTATTACCACAATACCACCCATAATATCACCAAGCAAACCTTAACTTCCCCATGCAACCTTAATTTATACCCACCCTTTTGTTTATTTAATTCCACCTTCTCCTCATTATCTCACAAATGGTGCATTCCTTAGGTCATCCATACCTAGTTTAGCCAACATACTTCCCTTTGGTTATTCTAACCGCTTATTTTTCTTTTTCAAGTCCCCCACTTCACCACACTCCCTCACATAACCCAACATGCATGACGTAGGGGTCACGTCACATCACACCACATCACACTTGTACCACAACATATTAGTACACGAAGACGAGGATACGGGGACGTACCTCGGATCCATGCAGCGCTTCACAAATATACAAATAATATACAGGTTATAGCATACAACCGCACAAAGCATACAAGACACTTAAGACACTTAAAACATGCAGTGCACACAAGTGGCCTTAGTTACGTCCTTACCTAAATCGGCGCCGGGCTTGGAGCACGCTCCTACACCTCCTAGGGTTTGACCCGGTTACTTATAAAAGGGAAATACTTAGGGTTAATCTCCCTCTACCAGAATTATCAAAATTCCTATCTTACCCCTATCATGGCCTAATACCAAGGCTACTATTAGTGATGGGGTTTATAAATAAAGGGTAGGTTGTTACTACTCTTACGATAGCATAAACAGATTATCGCTACTTAAAGTAGATTTTAGCAAATCCAAAATATTAAGGTGAGGGTTTTAATATCATTAATAGTGATTACCAATAATACCAACCATAATAAGAATACTACTTATAGTAATAGTGCTCATAATAAAAATAATAATAGCTATAATGATAATAATGATGATAGTAATAATTGAAATCATATTAGCATTAGTGATAGCGTATTATCGATAATAATAATAATAAAGTACTAATACAACCATAATCACTTAGATGACAAAATCAATAATAATGTTAATAATAATAATAGTAATAATAATAATAATAAATACAATGAAAATATTAGTAATAACATCAACGATTATAATAATAATATTAATAAGAATAATAAGAATAATAGTAATAATACGTAGGATAGTAAGAGTACTAGAAATAATACTAATAGGAATAATAGCGATGATAATGATAATAATGAGAAAAATAAACATGATAACATTAGTGTTAATCATAGTAACGATAATAGTGATGATAGCAATAATGCTAGTAACAATAATAACAATAGTGAAAATAACAATAATAAATATAACAATAATAATAATCACGATAATAATAACACAATGGTTGTGGCAATACTAAGAATAGCAAAATACTAAGGTAATAATATTAAAGTATAACGTTAAGGAGAATAACGATAGTAATAATCGATAAAATAATAGATGCGTTAAACACAATAACGATAAAACAATTATTAGAATAATAATGATAATAATAATAACAATACGAGTAATAATAATAATAATAATAATAATAATAATAATAATAATAATAATAATAATAATAATAATAGTAATAGTAATAATAATAATAATATGGATAATAATGGTAATGATAATAATAATAATAATAATAATAATAGTAATAATAATAATAATAACAACAGCCGTAATAACGTTGATAAAAATAGTAAGGACAGTAATAATAATGATAACAACAACAATACTAATAATAATAATAATAGTAATAGCAATAGCAATAATAATTATAATAACAATAATAATAATAACAATAATAATACTAACAATAACAATAGTAAAAATAACAATAATAATATTAATAATAATAATTACACTAAGAGTAAAATAATGACCATGATAATAATAATAGTAATATTAATAACAATCATAATAATAATATTAATAATAATAATAACAATAACACAACCATAAGAATGGTGACGGTAATGATAATAATACTACAAATGGTAATAATAGTAGTAGTAATGATAGTAACGCTCATAATGATAATAATAATAATAATAATAATAATAATAATAATAATAATAATAATAATAATAATAATAATAATAATAATAATAATAATAATAATAATAATAATAGTAATAATAATCATACTAGTAATATTATTAATAGTAATAACACTAATGGTAATGTTAGTAATAATAATGCTTAATAATAATTATAGGGATAATAATAATAATGATGATAATAATAATAATAATAATAATAATAATAATAATAATAATAATAATAATAATAATAATAATAATAATAATAATAATAATAATAATAATAATAATAATAATAATAATAATAGATTAACAAGGCCCTATAGTTAATTAACACCATTACTTAAGAGTCCTTAGGGAAATGTTGGGTCCTAGTAATATTGATAAGGGCGGTAGTATTAGTAATAATAACCATAAGAGTAATAATAAGGATAATGTTAACATTAACCATAATTCTAATAATAGTAATTAATAAGACTAAGTCATTAATCAATTTTATTTATTTTTTATTTACTTATTTATTTTTAAGCTTTAGGGATCAGGGTGTTGGGCAACCTGACTGAGGTGGTGGCGGCGGCGGCGGCGCGGCGACAGCCGCAGCGGCGCGGCGGTGGAGGAAAGGAGAGAGGGGAAAAATGGTGGAGGAGGCTAGGGGAGGGAAAGCCAGGAGAAATGGGGGGTACAGGGTGGTAGAGCAGGAGTTGCCAGTCATTTTGGGGGGTTGTGGTGGTCCTGCAAGCGGCGGCACAGCTCGTGTCGGCGGCACGAAGGTGGCGCGGGGCTGGAAGGGGGCTGATTCGGGAAGAGGTTTTCGCACGGCCAGGGCGGCATGTGCGGCGCGAGTCAGGGTGGCTAAGGTGGTTGGTTGTGTAGAGGGCTGTGTAGGGAGGATTGTGGTGGCACGGGCAGGCGGCAACGGTGGCCGAAGGCGGAGGAAACAGCGGCTGAAAGTGGGGCGGCACGACGGGGCTTCTTAGGGTTCCAGGTTTTTCGAACCCGATTCAGGCAGAGGTTGGGGCTATTTATAGAGAAATTGGGACGGAAAAACGACGAGCTTCAGGTGGGAGGTTAGGGCTTAGGGTTAGGTTAGGTTGTCCGGCGAGATTCGCCGGCACATGGTCTGCGATTTGCAGGCCACGATTTGTCAAAAAAAAAGAAAGAGGTTTCGTGCGGGGAAGAGCTGCGATTGATCGGTCACATCCACAGGGAGGTCAATGGGGTGAAAGGATGAGTCGACTGGTGGAAATGGCATGCCGTCGACGCAACGTTTTCCGGCAAAAAAACTTTGGTTGCAGGCGGCGACGGACGATGACGTCGCAAGGAAGAAGAAGGGAGAAGAAGGGTTGGACCGGCGGTCCAGGGGAAAGGAAAAAGGGAAGGGGAACCGGCCGGGCCGTGGCGGTAATTTCCCCAATTAATGAAACGCTGCATTTTGGGTTATACTTTGGCAAAACGCGGCGTCTGAGTCGGTCTGGCAACGGTAATAATTTTCCTTACCGCGACGCGGCGTTTGAACGACTTCAGCGTCGAAACGCTGCGTTTTGAGCCACGGACGGCCGGGCTCGCTGGGCCGCGGCGAGAAGGAGGGAAAGGGAGGGGGTTTGGACCAGCAGGCCGGCCCAGGTCGGGGGAAGTTGTAAGGAAGAGGAGGGGGAAAAAGAAAAAGGAGAAAGGAGGGAAAAAAGAGAAAAAGGGAAAAAGGAAAAGAGGGGAAATTAGGGGTTGGCTCAATTAGTATAATTTGGGTAATTTAGGGTATTTAAAAATATAATTATCAAAACAATAATTAAATTCTACTTTGGTTAATTTAGGGATATAAGGAAGAATTTTTCTAAATTCATTTTAATTAGCAAAACCCTTTAATTAATTATTATTTTTTTATTAAGTTATTTATAATTTTTATATTAATTTGAAACTATTTATCCTTCCTATTTTAAATAATGTAAGGTATTTAATAAATTTCTAAAATGAAAACCTTAATTAACTTAAAATACCATAACTCCTCCTATTTACACTCTTATAATTTCCTTCTTGATTTATCATATTAATTCCTTTTTATTTCACTAAAAGTAGTTTATTTTAATTAATTCCCTAATAATTCTCTACTCGGCCATGATTTCCTAAATTAGGGATTTTGGGGTATTTCATCACTACCCCCTTAAAGAAAAACCTCGTCCCCGAGGTTTACGCCTAGCACAAGGGTTTACCAAGAGAAATTCTAAGATACTTGGGGGGTAACTACCCCCTTAAGAGTAAACTAACTACAAAACCATAATAATCACAACATCTAAAATACGGGGTTAGCACAAATCCGACACATAAAATCACAATGATCCTATACGAGGGTATAGTTACAACAACAAATCATAAGGTCGCCTATACTACCCAGTCACACTATCCTCACAAGTTAATCCGGATTTTAAGAGAAGGAAACGCTTGAATCTGTGAAATACATTTTTAATTAAAACATTTAGGATCATGAGAATCGAATCTCCAACCGAAGCCCGATTCTCAACAACCAAAAGCTCTGATACCAACTTGTAACACCCCCAAATTTACTACTGAAAATTTTATTTAAATCAAAAGTTTTAGCGGAAGCAAGAGAATTAAAACCGTAAACTCGGGGGCATTACCGCCACACTTAGTACCAGATCGATCCGCAACTACCGACCTGATACTAAGTGCTAAGGCTAGAAAGAATAAAACCAGAACAACCATTCATAAAGCACAAGTTTTACAGAATCAGAGTGCGAAGGTCAAATGTTACAATCCGAGATACCATTGAAAAAGTCCATGTATCAGCGTACTTAAAATAACGGAAATATAAGGTATGATAAAACCCTTGAAAATTTAAAAACACACTTGTAACCTCCAAGGACAATACGATTTAAGCCAAAATAATTCCAAGGGTGAATATCCGGACCACTTACTCACTCAAGTCAAGCATTCTATCCCAAAAGTAGTAACCGACCAAAACCTGCACAAGGGTCTGCTCTCCACCATCGGTGGATCATCACAGGACCCGGTCAATCAAGGCAGTATCAGTACGGGTCCAGTACTGAGTAAGGGCATAGACGCTAAGGCCAAGCATACAATCACAACACGTAGGATACATGACACAATCATAAAAGTAACATGCAATAATACACAAGATACATGCTCAACACGTCAACCACACACCAGGATGAGTAAGCGGAAAGCTGATTCATGCTTGTACTATGTCCGTCATTTCTTATTATGATAATAATCTCCTTTCACACATTCTTTATTTAACCCTGTAAGTATGGGGACCCCACTATTATAGCCGGTGGACCAGAAATCAACACTCAGGGCGCAAAGCCTCTGGCCACTATTATAGCCGGTGGACCGGAAATCAACACCCAGGGCAAACGCCTCTGGCCACTATTCTAACCGGTGGAACAGACTGGCCCCGCACTTACATGGTGTTCCACTATAAGTGATTAGTATCTTTCCCGTGGATTAACTTATTCGTTTGGGTCTGTCGAGCCCGAATCCCCCACTATTATAGCCGGTGGATCGAAAATACACATCTAGGGCAGAACGCCTCTGGCCACTATTATAGCCGGTGGACCGGAAATCAACACCCAGGGCAAAACGGCTCTGGCCACTATTCTAACCGGTGGAATGGACTGGGTCGGGCTCATCAGTCTTTTACTTTACGTAATTAATGTCTCATTCGTATCTTATTGAATCACATCATGTCCTTGATATGCATAAATCAATCACTACATACTTTACACATCACAAACGATAAAATTCCACATTCATAACTATACTTTACTCAATAATACACATAATAACACCAAACAACTCTAAATAGCCATACGAACCATGGTTGTCCACACCAAGCCATGGTTAACCACTCTTAACCTTATTTGACCATAACAACCATAATACCATACGAAAACCCTAATACCACCATAAGCCATTTATACCACCAAGTAATCATTAATACCACTATATAAACCCTAATACCACCTTGCAAACCCTAATACCACCATAAGCCATTAGCACCACCAAGTAATCATTAATACCACTATATAAACCCTAATACCACCTTGCAAACCCTAATACCACCATAAGCCATTAAAACCACCAAGTAATCATTAATACCACCATACAAACCCTAATGCCATCACGCAAACCCTAATACCACCCTAAGCCATTAATACCACCAAGTAATCATTAATACCCCCGTACAAACCCTAATGTCATCATACAAACCCTAATACCACCATAAGCCATTAATACCCCCAAGTAATCATTAATACCACCTTACAGACCCTAATGCCATCACGCAAACCCTAATACCACCATAAGCCATCAATACCCCCAAGTAATCATTAATACCACCTTACAGACCCTAATGCCATCACGCAAACCCTAATACCACCATAAGCCATTAATACCACCAAGTAATCATTAATACCCCCACACAAACCCTAATACCATCACGCAAACCCTATACCACCATAAGACGTTAATTCCACCAAGTGATCATTAATAACACCGTACCAACCCTAATACTATCTTGCAATCCTAATACCACCATACCAACCATAATACCGCCATGCAAACCCTAATACCACAATACCACCCATAATATCACCAAGCAAACCTGAACTTCCCCATGCAACCTTAATTTATACCCACCCTTTTGTTTATTTAATTCCACCTTCTCCTCATTATCTCACAAATGGTGAATTCCTTAGGTCGTCCATACCTAGTTTAGCCAACATACTTCCCTTTGGTTATTCTAACCGCTTATTTTTCTTTTTCAAGTCCCCCACTTCACCACACTCCCTCACATAACCCAACATGCATGTCGTAGGGGTCACGTCACATCACACCACATCACACTTGTACCACAACATTTTAGTACACGAAGACGAGGATACGGGGACGTACCTCGGATCCATGCTGCGCTTCACAAATATACAAATAATATACAGGTTATAGCATACAACCGCACAAAGCATACAAGACACTTAAGACACTTAAAACATGCAGTGCACACAAGTGGCCTTAGTTACGTCCTTACCTAAATCGGCGCCGGGCTTGGAGCACGCTCCTACACCTCCTGCGGTTTGACCCGGTTACCTATAAGAGGGAAATACTTAGGGTTAATCTCCCTCTACCAGAATTATCAAAATTCCTATCTTACCCCTATCATGGCCTAATACCAAGGCTACTATTAGTGACGGGGTTTATAAATAAAGGGTAGGTTGTTACTTCTCTTACGATAGCTTAAACGGATTATCGCTACTTAAAGTAGATTTTAGCAAATCCAGAATATTAAGGTGAGGGTTTTAATATCATTAATAGTGATTACCAATAATACCAACCATAATAAGAATACTACTTATAGTAATAGTGCTCATAATAAAAATAATAATAGCTATAATGATAATAATGATGATAGTAATAATTGAAATCATATTAGCATTAGTGATAGCGTATTATCGATAATAATAATAATAATAAAGTACTAATACAACCATAGTCACTTAGATGACAAAATCAATAATAATGTTAATTATAATAATAGTAATAATAATAATAATGATAGGAATGAAGACAATAATAATACTAATAATAATAATAAATACAATGAAAATATTAGTAATAACATCAACGATTATAATAATAATATTAATAAGAATAATAAGAATAATAGTAATAATATGTAGGATAGTAAGAGTACTAGAAATAATACTAATAGGAATAATAGCGATGATAATGATAATAATGAGAAAAATAAACACAATAACATTAGTGTTAATCATAGTAACGATAATAGTGATGATAGCAATAATGCTAGTAACAATAATAACAATAGTGAAAATAAAAATAATAAATATAACAATAATAATAATCACGATAATAATAACACAATGGTTGTGGCAATATTAAGCATAGCAAAATACTAAGGTAATAATATTAAAGTATAACGTTAAGGAGAATAACGATAGTAATAATCGATAAAATAATAGATGCGTTAAACACAATAATGATAAAGCAATAATAAGAATAATAATGATAATAATAATAACAATACGAGTAATAATAATAATAATAATAATAGTAATAATAATAATAATAATATGGATAATAATGGTAATGATAATAATAATAATAATAATAGTAATAATAATAATAATAACAACAGCCGTAATAACGTTGATAAAAATAGTACGGACAGTAATAATAATGATAACAACAACAATACTAATAATAATAATAATAGTAATAGTAATACCAATAATAATAATAATAACAATAATAATAATAACAATAATAGTACTAACAATAACAATAGTAAAAATAACAATAATAATATTAATAATAATAATTACACTAATAGTAAAATAATGACCATGATAATAATAATAGTAATATTAATAACAATCATAATAATAATAATATTAATAATAATAACAATAACACAACCATAAGAATGGTGACGGTAATGATAATAATACTACAAATGGTAATAATAGTAGTAGTAATGATAGTAACACTCATAATGATAATAATAATAATAATAACACTAATAATAATAATAATAATAATAATAATAGTAATAATAATCATACTAGTAATACTATTAATAGTAATAACAATCATAATATTAATATTAATATTAATACTAATGACAATAATAGTAATAACACTAATGGTAATGTTAGTAATAATAATGCTTAATAATAATTATAGGGATAATAATAATAATGTTGATAATAATAATAATAATAATAATAATAATAATAATAATAATAATAATAATAATAGATTAACAAGGCCCTATAGTTAATTAACACCATTACTTAAGAGTCCTTAGGGAAATGTTGGGTCCTAGTAATATTGATAAGGGCGGTAGTATTAGTAATAATAACCATAAGAGTAATAATAAGGATAATGTTAACATTAACCATAATTCTAATAATAGTAATTAATAAGACTAAGTCATTAATCAATTTTATTTATTTTTTATTTACTTATTTATTTTTAAGCTTTAGGGATCAGGGTGTTGGGCAACCTAACTGAGGTGGTGGCGACGGCGGCGGCGCGGCGGTGGAGGAAAGGAGAGAGGGGAAAAATGGTGGCGGAGGCTAGGGGAGGGAAAGCCAGGAGAAATGGGGGGTACAGGGTGGTAGAACAGGAGTTGCCTGTCATTTTGGGGGGTGGTGGTGGTGTTGCAAGCGGCGGCACAGCTGGTGGCGGCGGCACGAAGGTGGCGCGGGGCTAGAAGGGGGCCGATTCTGGAAGAGGTTTTCGCACGGCCAGGGCGGCACGTGTGGCGCGAGTCAGGGTGGCTAAGGTGGTTGGTTGTGTAGAGGGCGGTGCAGGGAGGATTGTGGTGGCACGGGCAGGCGGCAACGGTGGCGAAGGAGGAGGAAACGACGGCTGAAAGTGGGGCGGCGCGACGGGGCTTCTTGGGGTTCCAGGTTTTTCGAACCTGATTCAGGCAGAGGTTGGGGCTATTTATAGAGAAATTGGGACGGGAAAACGATGAGCTTCAAGTGGGAGGTTAGGGCTTAGGGTTAGGTTAGGTTGTCCGGCGAGATTCGCCGGCACATGGTCTGCGATTTGCAGGCCACGATTTGTCAAAAAAAGAAAGAGGTTTCGTGCGGGGAAGAGCTGCGATTGATCGGTCACATCCACAGGGAGGTCAACGGGGTGAAAGGACGAGTCGACTGGTGGAAATGGTGTGCCGTCGACGCTACGTTTTCCGGCAAAAAAACTTTGGTTGTAGGCGGCGACGGACGATGACGTCGCGAGGAAGAAGAAGGGGGAAGAAGGGTTGGACCGGCGGTCCAGGGGAAAGGAAAAAGGGAAGGGGAACCGGCCGGGCCGTGGCGGTAATTTCCCCAATTAATTAAACACTGCATTTTGGGTTATACTTTGGCAAAACGCGGCGTCTGAGTCGGTCTGGAAACGGTAATAATTTTCCTTACCACGACGCGGCGTTTCAACGACTTCAGCATTGAAACGCTGCGTTTTGAGCCACGGTTGGCCGGGCTCGCTGGGCCGCGGCGAGAAGGAGGGAAAGGGAGGGGGTTTGGGCCAGCAGGCCGGCCTAGGTCGGGGGAAGTTGTAAGGAAGAGGAGGGGGAAAAAGAAAAAGGAGAAAGGAGGGAAAAAAAGAGAAAAAGGGAAAAAGGAAAAGAGGGGAAATTAGGGGTTGGCTCAATTAGTATAATTTTGGTAATTTAGGGTATTTAAAAATATAATTATCAAAACAATAATTAAATTCTACTTTGGTTAATTTAGGGATATAAGGAAGATTTTTTCTAAATTCATTTTAATTAACAAAACCCTTTAATTAATTTTTATTTTTTATTAAGTTATTTATAATTTTTATATTAATTTGAAACTATTTATCCTTCCTATTTTAAATAATGTAAGGTATTTAATAAATTTCTAAAATGAAAACCTTAATTAACTTAAAATACCATAACTCCTATTTACACTCTTATAATTTCCTTCTTGATTTATCCTATTAATTCCTTTTTATTTCACTAAAAGTAGTTTATTTTAATTAATTCCCTAATAATTCTCTACTCGGCCATGATTTCCTAAATTAGGGATTTTGGGGTATTTCATTAGTGGTCGTTGGAATAACAAGTCGTTTACCGGGCTACTTAGTGCATTGCATAAGGCCTTCAATTATGACCCGTGTTTCCCCAAGACTTATCAAGAAGGAAAAATGTACACAAGAAAGTTAGGCTTAAATTATGTCAAGATACACGCTTGTGTGAACCATTGCATCCTCTATCGAAAAGAGTATGCAGATGTTGACATGTGCCCATCTTGTCATGAGCCTAGGTGGCAAGAGGGCACTAGAGATGTTAATGATAGTGCAACTTTTTCAGAATCACAACATAACTCACAAACAAAGTCTAGAATTCCTCGATTGGTTCTTCAGTATTTTCCTTTAACACCAAGACTCCAAAGGCTTTATATCACACCTGACATTGCAAGACACATGTGATGGCATAAGGAGAAACGTCAAGATGATGGCATATTAAGACATCCTGCTGATTCAATGGCGTGGAAGAAGGTAGATGAGATGTATCCAGATTTTGCGTTAGACCAACGGAACGTAAGATTAGGCCTTGCTGCTGACGGGTTCCATCCTAGTAATGGTTTTGGGAAGGGGTATAGCATATGGCCTATATTTCTAGTGCCATATAATCTCCCTTCATGGTTGTTCATGCAAAGTCCATATGTTATGCTATCACTCTTGATTCCAGGGCCAAAGCAACCTAGCAATGACATAGATGTGTTCTTGGATCCACTTATTGATGAACTTAAAGAGTTGTGGGAAGTTGGGGTATAAATTTATGATTCCTATAGTCACAAAACCTTCAACATGAAGGTTGCATTGATGTGGACAATTAATGATTTTCCTGCTTATGCTAGTTTGTACGGTTCGAGCACTAGTGGGAAACTTGCATGCCCTTCATGCCATAAACACACTTGTTATGAGCGTCTAAAGCATGGATGTAAGCAATGCTTTTTAGGCCACCATAGATTTTTGAATCCCAGTCATAGATGGAGAAATGGTAAGAAATCCTTTAACGGATCAGTAGACAGAAGACCACCTCCTGTACCTCTTTTAGGAGATGAAATACTAGAGACATTGTATGGAATCCCTAATGTAAATTTTGGAAAGGCTGAAGAACTTGAAAGAAAACGGGGTGAGAGGTATTTGGTTGATCAATGGAAGAAGAGAAGTGTTTTCTTTAGGCTCCCTTATTGGAGTAAGCTTTTGATTCGCCACAACTTGGATGTAATGCATATTGAAAAGAACATATGTGATAATATATTAGGAAGGGTTCTTGATATTCCTGGAAAGACAAAGGATAACCTTAGTGCCCACCTAGATATAAAGGAATTGAACATGCACAAGGAGTTGCACCCCATAGAGATTGGTGATACATATGTTATTCTTAGAGCACCATATTAGCTAACATTAGTTGAGAGGAAACGTGTATTAGACTTTTTATCAAAAGTCAAAGTGCCAGATGCTTATTCTTCTAATATATCTCAATGTGCAAGTTTGGATGGTGATAGAATTGTAGACATGAAGAGTCATGATTGTCATGTGTTCATGCAAGACTTACTTATACCAACATTTCATGGTATCCTACCAAACCAGGTGCTAGAACCCTTGGCGGAGTTGAGCTCATTCTTTAAGCAGTTATGTTCTAAGACTCTAAATGTGGATGCCTTAGAAAATATGGAAAAGAGTATCACGGTAAATCTTTGTAAAATTGAAAGGATCTTTGTCCCATCTTTCTTTGATGTCATGGTTCACCTCACCGTTCACTTAGCAAGTGAAGCAAGACTTGCTGGTCCTGTGCAAGGTCGGTGGATGTTTCGGCATGAAAGGTAATAACATATTCATATATATTGATTATAATACTATGCATACTTTGTAAAATAATGAGTGTATACAAACCATATTTTTAGGGGAATACGCAACTTGAAGTCTTATGTGAATAATAAGGCACGCCCAGAAGGCTCCATTGCTGAAGGCTATATTATGGATGAATGTGTGACATTTTGCTCAAGGTATTTCAATGAAGTGGAGACAAAGTTTAATCGTATAAGCAGGAATGATATGGATGAACATCAAATCTTTCCATTTGAGATTTCCATCTTTCAGAAAAAGGGGAGTTCGTTAGGAAAAAGAACATTTAAGGAGTTGAGTCAAGATGATTGGAATCAAGCTCAATTATATATTCTTAGAAATTGTCCAGAAGTGCAACCCTTTGTTGAGTAAGATATAACCTTAAAGTATTTCCTTCTTTGCCCCTTATATTAATTTTTTTCATATGAATATAATGCTTATATAGTGAAAAACAGAGAGTACGCAAGCTTATATGAGACACAACAAGACTTAGTTGATTGGTTTCGATCACGGGTAAGTGATGTAACATATAACAAATGATTTGGATATTTTTTTCTTAAATTAACTCTTTATCCTTTTTGTTTGCCATTTGATCATCTAAATATGGAAGCTTCATGTTGAGGGCGATAAAAGAGTGACGACAGAGTTATTATCTTTGTCACGAGGGCCTAGTAAAAGTGTCACAAGCGATTCAGGATACTTTATTAATGGATACAGATTTCACACAAAGAAGCGTCAAAGGAGAAGAAAGACACAGAATAGTGGAGTTGTTGTTAAAGGGGATGGAGATAGTGGCCAATTAGACTTCTTTGGGGTATTGAAAGAAGTTATAGAGGTGGAATATGATGCTGTCAATATGGGTGACAAGGAACCTACTGTGGTGTTATTTAGATGTTCTTGGTTTGATGTTTACAATGAAGGGCGTGGGATAAAGAGAGACAAGTTTGGCACCATCAGTGTCAACATAAAGAAGCATCTGCCAACCAATGAGCCCTTTGCGTTGGCATCCCAAATAAAGCAAGTTTATTATGTAAAGGCACATAATGAAGCAGATTGGAGAATTTTCATAAATACAATCCCTTGTAACTTCTATAATTTTTCTATTGTTGAGGATGAGCCTAGTGAGGATGAGCATGGAGATATTGGCACAAATGATGGAGTACTTAACATTATTGAAGATGATGTTGTGGATGATGTTCTTTTACCAAGACTTGATATCCCCCCCCAGAAATCATGACTGCAGATGGGGAAGTTGACATTATAGAAGAAGAGGAAAGTGACCAAGAAGAAGAAATTGAGCAACAGGAAGATGATAAATATGCTTTTGCTAGTATATATGAGTTAGACTCAAATAGTGATTGACACAAGAAACATTTGATTGTCTTTTTATTTGATGGTTATTTTTAGTTGTATATCATTTATGAATGATTTTTTTCTTGATGATGATATATAACTGCTAGTTAAATTATGTTTTTATTTACTCTTTTTGTTCTAGTTTGTTGTTCTTATAATCTACATTTACTAAAGTTATCCTAGTTTGTTTGTCCTTTTGATGTAATACGTATATTTTTTTGCCAGAAATAATAACATGTCTTCTCAGATTGATGGACAAATATTTGAGTTAGAGAGACAAGCTTTGTCGCCCCATGTGCAGCCAGATGGTTCATTTTCTCCCTCTGAACGAGCAAAAAATCAAAGGAAAAGGAGAGATGGTATGAATTATGTTCAAAAATATCATCATCATTATGATCATAATCATCATCATCATTATTAAGATTGCAGAATACACAACCAATACAAATTATGGTTGATATTCTTCTTATTATTATATAGAGCCTTATCGTGGTCTAAGTAGAGCTCTTAAATACAAGAAGTTGCGGCGTACACAAGCACCACAAATTAATGTTGATATTCCAGCAGAGTTCTATTCTATTGTGGGGGAAAGAGCATTACAATTTATTAGTGAATGCTCTGATTGGGTAAAAGAAATATGCCCCCTTAATGTCACAAAATGGAAGGACATGCCTGAAGATGTACTTGATCGTCTATATAGAAAGATTAAGGTATTTTCTATTATTCTAAGTAACTGTATAATGAAGTTGCTCATATGTTCAATTATAATATGGTCTTACAAAAAAATATAAGGAAAATATGAGTTTCCTAGTGGAGAGCATGTTGAAAGAGCTATAAATATACAATGTAAGAACCTATATAGGAAATGGAAGGAAAGGCTGAAGAAAAAATATTTTACAAGCAGTAAAAATATTAGAGATGTAGCACGTGCATGCCCACCTGGGATTAACGTTGACCAGTGGAAGTGGTTGGTAAACTATTGCAATCATCCTAAACAAAAGGTAAGTTTGCTACTCATTAATACTAATTGAACATGGCTTTCTTATTTTTCTTTTTTCATATGATGATTATCAGCACGCCCTGTCTTAGGCTGTGTTGTTTACATGTTCCACATTGTTTGTCATCCTTCAGAAAGAAGATTGGAAAGAGTTGCAGAATCCCGTCTAATACATCCTTGTCTTAGGATGGAATTGAAGTAGTAAATTATTATTCTTTTGTCAACTACAGGAAAGAAGCGAAAAGAATCGAATTAATTCTATGTCGATGAAGATCCACTCAGCTTGTGGAGCAAAGTCTACCGCACGTAACATATATGATATAGTAAGACTGCCATGAGAATACTTAGTAAATAATAAAAAAACTCACCTTATGTTAATGTTATTTTTTAGGATACCCAGATCAATACCACAGAAGAAAGCTCATCAATTTCTGCTCCGCATACACAAGATAACAGTGAACCCAAGTACATCCAATTATGGAACAAAACGAAGAGGTAAACAATGAACTCATGTATATCCAGTTATATTTTTTTTAATCTGTGGAAATATCTTGACAGTAATACTGCATTTGGAACTATATGTTCCCAATTTGTTGAGCTTTTACAAGATTTTCTTCTGTATTGATGCAATAATAATGACCATGTAGTCAAAGAAAAAACAAAATAATAAGTTGCTACTTCAAAATTGATACATAGCCATTATGTGAAGCATAATTATCTGATATTCAGACTTATCTCAATTATCTATAAGAGCAGCAAATATTTTCAATGGATATTATGAAGTAATTTGTACTAAGAACAAATAGTCATAATTGTATTTCCAAACTTAGGATTATAGTGGGACATATATATGCATATATATAGGAGCTACAATCAAGGGAACCAATGATGTTCGTTTGTTATAGAGGGATAGGGGCAATGTTGTTATGCCCTTTGAGTGCTTCCCATTTTTCTTTCTCCCTCCTCTACTATGTTCATAAAACGAGGACTTTCCAAACTAGAAGCAAAAGATGAAATGGGACCTACATGACATTTGACAGGAAGATACACTAATGAAGTTTTTTTTTTGGTAAGTAAGTGAAAGATATATTAATGAAAGAAGAGACTAAAGTGAGCCTGTTCCAAACCAAGTTCTTGAAGAGACTTATATCCTAACTTATCAAGGCATGTCCAGTAGCTTTCAACTAACTTATCAAATGTCTTTATTATAAGTTAATACTGAAAATGAAGTCTGATCCAGCTGGGTAGATAATGCAGAACACCAGAAAAATGCTAACTATTTTTCCCCCTTACAATTAGCTATATATATATTGTCCCCTACCTGTGACAGCTTAGTCGTGGGATGGGAAGATGGCAAGCAATTTGCATAATGCTGCATGTTGATTTTAAGTTCCATCAGAAGTCACATTTTTTCAGAAATTTACTGTTAGATTGATAATTAATTGATAATGTATGTTGTTTAAGAAATTATTGAAGTAGAAGAGGAAATTAATTTAATTCTACTTTAAATAATTATGTGTGAGCTATAAATAAATAAAGTAAAATAGGTTCTTATTTTTTATGGTATTGTCTTGCCAAAAGAAACAGATAACACAACTGCTTCATACGTAGACAACTTCTTTTGGCTGTCAAAAGAGACTGGTTTTATGTTAGTATATTACCCTGCAATTGACCAAGTCTGCAATTTTCCTAGCTTGTTCACCTATGTATCTACTTAATTTTCTGTCATAGTATTCACTTCCGTAAATACTCCCTTTCATTTTTTCCTCTTATTATAATTACTGTGTACTGTTTCTGCCTGTTGGAATGGTGGTTGCTCAAGTATTCTTCCCCCCCATATCATATGGATATGGTTGGCTGTAGTGGAGGTTCTATTTTTTTTTGTTCTATGCATGATCAATAGGCAACATGATATTGTAATTAGTAGCTGAGTTTCGTTATTCTAAAATGATGAGATTGAGTTCCATTATAGTGCTGCTAGCATTTGGTATTCGAAATGATAGCTAGTTTCCATTCATGGGTTTTGCTTGTTAAAAGGAAAAGAAAGAAAAAGCAACAATAATGAAGATGGTGAAGTAGCTGGAAAACGAATTCGTAGAGTGCTCGCTGCATATTCGATTATATCCTCTACTATCAGTATTAATAAAAATCATGAACAGAGGCCGAAGGCGATGGTGTATGTAGCATGTAGCATGTACAGTAGTGTAAGAGATCGTCTGTAGCTTTGATTAGTTTGGGTGTTCGTTGATGATCCACTTGCTTGCTATAGAATAGTTCCTGAAATTGATTAGCATATGATGAATGGGATGTTGAAATGCAAGTGGGATGTTGAAATCCATCATTCGAATTCAATTTCAACTCTCATATTTGATTGCCATTTCAGTCCCATGATCCATTGACAACTGAAAGCTGATAGATCGGACACGGGTCTGCATTCTCTATCGTTATGTCTCGAAGTACACTATTTATTACTTGAGCATATCATGTACAGAAGTCTTAAAGTACTCTTGATATTACGATATATATATATATATATATATATATATATATATATATATATATATCATCGTCACCACTTTGTGAAAAATTCTATATGAATTGTGGGGCATATGAATTGTGAGGCCTTGATTGAAAAACAAGTAGCAGGGAAAAAAAACAAGAAAAAAAAAGACTTGCAGGTAGAGTGTTATGAATCACCTTCATCAAGGAATATACTGAAATTACAACTTGAAGGTTGGAGCATATGTGTTGTAACCGAAAACCGTTCTTAACACATGAAAGCTCCACTACTGCTTATATACTTGTATTGTGGCAGGCGACATTACCATTCGTTCTGATATGTGTGTGTGTAGTGTGTAGTGTGACACTGTCATATTCATCTACTAGCTGGTAACGTATATCTATTTTTATACTATCAATTAATTATATCCCGTTGCTATTTTTTCGTCTCCCTGGACCACCCTTTCTTTGCTTTCCTTTGCTATGCCAGCTTTTGGCTGTTAATTCGTTTTTTTTTTATGTTTCCCTTCTTCTTCTTCTTCTTCAAATATCGTGGTATATGATAATAGTAATTTTAATATTGGATTCATTTCATTCAGATATCGTACGTGTTAATATATATATATAAGCTGAGTTTGGAGTGTCTCGAATGATCTCTAATGGAAATCCTCCTGTCCATACCTACGCTTATATTTATAAAATCATTTGTATGCTTATATATATTGAACTATTGATCTCAGGTGTGATATATAGTTATGCTTTTGTTGGCATCTTAATTCAAAATAGAATTAACAATTAAGTTTATAATTATAGGCATGCAAATGGATAGCTTAATGATGAGGCAAAGTTAGTATTGATTGAGTTTGAAAAGTTGCATGAGAAAGAGCTCGAAGAGAAGGGTATTGATACTTTAAGTATAGATGAGGCATATGACATTGTACTTGGTCATACTTGTGGATATGCTCGTGGCTTAGGAAGAGCACACCCGGTGTTGCAGAAGGGTAGGAGGACAACTATATCTCATATGCAAACTGAGATAGAGCAGCTTTGTGCCCGTGAGCTTGAGATGAAAGCTGGGATGGAGCAGTTGCGAGCTAATGCTAAAAAGAAAGAGGAAGAATCTTTGGAAAGAGAGGATAAGATCCGTGCTGAATTCAAAGCAGAATGGCAAAGGTTCAGGATTTCATGGATCATTTTTTATCTTAAGGTTAGTCTAATTTTTTTTTAAGTTAAGTTAATTTTTTATGTATTAAAATTCAGTTAAATAATGAGTATTTATATCTATAAATACATTCTAAAAGTTACAAATATATTTCCACAAGCTTGGATGTTCCCAACAATAGTTAATCTTGCTTGAAGATTCAAAATGTTCATATCTTTCATTTAATTTCATTAGGTATTATTACTTCTAAGCTCATTGTTTGTATTTTTTTAACACAAAGAGTATTGTATGTGAAATATTCTGTACACAACTAATGGGTACATATTTTTTTTGTTAATATGACAAAATTCAAGTGAAAGATAAGGGTTTTGCCGAAGTAAAAGCCGAAACTACTGAAGTCGCTATAGGATTGCGCATGCTTTGATCGATGTGGATTAGTTTTAACTTCTTTACTTTTAGGATGTGAAACTAGTATCATAAACATTGATCGGATATTACTATATGAAAATCATTGATACATATACATTGTTGCTTAATGTATTAAATCTATTTTTTAATGTTCAATATATAATCTTTTTTCTCATGTCAAATTGATTATGTGAAACTTTATTACTCTAGTTTATAATATGTATATAAATTATTAGAATAAAATATGAAAAATGTTTAAGGAATTAAATAGGGCAATATTTTCGCCCTAATAGCTAACTCAAATAGGGAAATATTTTCTCCTTAATAGGTAAGTTAAATAGGGTAATAATTTTTTCCTAATAGATAACTCAAATAGGGCAATATTTTAAAAGTTCCCATAATAGCTTTAACTCAAATAGGGTGATAATATTGCCCTCATTGACAATAATCAAATAGGGTAATTACAATTGCCCTATTAGAGTGGAAACAAATAGGGCAATTAAAAATTTTACCCTTATAACACTAATAGGATGCGGATAATAGGGCAATATTAGGGCAATTTTTCCCCCTATTAGACTAATAGGGCAATTTTTTTATCTAATAGGGTAAATAATATTGCCCTATTTAACTATATATCTTGTAGTGCATACTCGCTCAATTTGTACAGTGTGAACTTCACTCAATCGAATGCTACTTGTAGGTATGTCTTCTTGATAAAAGGAGGCACCCTTTGAAATAACTCCAACGTTAACATGACAGCTTTCACACATGTGGGACACTATATACCAGTGGTGCTGCTCTGGAGCTTTCAATCAGTTATTTAGATCCTCAATCAGTTATTGGGAATTACGTATGTCAATGTCCATCAAGAACTGGAGGAAACCCTTATCTTCGTGATGGATGCCAACGTGAGATTACCAATCAGATTCATATGATCCCACCTTATCAAACCACATCAATTACAAACCTTTTTTTTTTCTAAATAATACAGATTGTGGTGATTATTGTTTACATGGATGAACCTAGTTATCAGTGTCTGCTTCCTCGCGATGAATCCAAGGACAAGCATTCTAAAATTGCAACGGCTATAGGTAATTATTCATACTCATTTTATTTTAGTGAATACTAATACATACTGTGATCACTCCACACTTGCAAGGCCGGGTAAGATATATATCTCTTTTTCTTACTTTTCTCTTTCTCTAAGTACAACTATAAATTAATTTATTTTAGATTAGGCATCCAACAATATATATATATATATAATACCCTTGCACATTATACAAGAAATGTCATATCCATCAACCTAAATATTAACATTCATGAGTTCAAAGGATTTTATTCATCAACTTAAATTCTCAAATTCAGCTGCTTTTGATATTGTTGTCTAGTTGATAAATTGGATTAACCATCAACTAAAGCTTTACATTCATCGGCTAAATGCTCAGAGTCATCTTCTAGAGACTTATGTTTATCGAAAAATGAATTATATTCATCAACTAAAATATTAACTAAAACAAAATAATCATCAACTAAAATTAAGGTAATTCCCAAGTAGTTAAACTACAATAATCATAAAGTAAAAATGTAACAGTCATCACATAAGCTATAATTTTTATTTACTAACTACTAGCTCAATGTTCAGCAAATTTGAACTTAATATTTACCTACTATGAACTCATTTTTTCAGCAGCTTAAACTGTACCTTCATCGTATATTCTCACAATATACAAAGTCTTTGAACTAGAAATTCAACAACTATCAATTTAATATTCAACAACCGATAACATTGAATATAAATACCAGTCTTTCTTATTTATTAAAAAAAAATCCCTTAAACTTTAATTTTACATGCACGTCCACTTGCACCCAAAAGCGAGATCAGCAACACTAAACATCCACTCTCACACTAATTAATTAATTGCATGGAGTAGTTAATTTCACCGAGCAAAAAACATCTCATCGTGCCAGAAATGGACTTGTTTGGCCACCTTTCCATTTGAAAATTAGAAAGGAAAAAAAACAAATCCCTAGGTGGAAAACAATGTTCCCTCTGGAGTATATAATTTATCAAGTATTTCGTTTGAAATTTGTAGCTGTGCCGATCGGAGAATCATGATATGCATCAAGGTCATAAATCAGCTCCTCTTCCGCACACATACGTGTTATAACACAAAAATTTTGGTACTTTACAATATATTTCATTATAATCAATGAATATGAGCCGATGAGGTGATGAATCCAAACACTTTACGCTGAAAAATATAAAGCGTCCTATTAGTTTTTAGTTTACGATAATTTTTAGATTATATTAATCCGTTTATGAAAATAAATAAATACCTTTTTGAGTTGATGAATATAAGAGCTTGACCTAATAAATAGTGAAAAAATGCTGAATATGATCCCCCAAAGTCATGAATATGATCCCTTCACTTGTAAGGTACTGTGTCCCTCCCGTAGGACTGCTTATACCACCAGTAAGACATTTCATAGGACTTTCTGTATGATACCCTCCAGTTGTAGGGCATGCTATCGCATCATTCTCTGATTGCTGAAAATAATTTGTCCTCAAATTTGCTAAGTTAGATGTAGTATGCCTTCATTCTGAAGGAAATTGTCAAGATTCAACACACCTTTCAATATCTTCCGATGCCTCCTTACATTCATCCCGTAAGCCTGTGGATTTTTCTTGAAAACTCCTTAGATCATTTTGAGCTACATCCATATTAGGCTTTGCTTGAGAATAATTTGCTTGTCTTCAAATCACTTAGATACTCAGTCCTTCAAAGATGATATCTTTAGCGGTAGTTTGTGGTTTATTTGTAATGCTCTTCTTGTTGAACTTCATCTTATAATGGTTTTGGAGTTATTTTCACCTTATATTTATATTGTATCACAATCTATGGATGAAAATACTTCTTTCTTCAATAGTTTCTTTAAACTCCTGCTCTTTCAAGATTAAGTCTTCTACTTTTCGGTGCTATATATATATATATATATGTTTTACAAAATAATTATGTTGTGCTAGAGAAAAAAACTGATAGACATTTTGGTTTAATATTTTTTGGCATCCCTAATTAAAAATAAATTTAGTTTAAACTATCAGTATAACCTAATTTAGATTAAAAAGAGATAGAAGAACGAACATGGTGTGCATGTTGGTTCAGTGTAGTGCTGAAAGTAGTAATTTATCTTTCTTAAACACTACTATCTTATATCGTCGGTACACCTTACAAGATCCACTCAGGTCCACCGTATAATTTGCGTTAAAGTTTAGACTAAACATCATCATTCTTCAATAATTCATTCTAAAGTGAAATCAAACATGGTCAACATTCATCATCTTATATTGTTCTTAATTGTGGTTCTGAAAGTGTATTATGATTCCCTCTATAGGGCTTAGCGTAGGCATCGGATCTACACTAATGCTTGTCGGATGCTATTGGGCTTATCAATTCATTAAGAGACACAAGGAATCTAGATAGAGATCTTTGAATTTCAAACGAAATAGTGGGATGCTATTGCAACAACAGATGTAATCAAATAGAGGTGTTGTTGAAAAGAAAAAAGTGTTCACATCTAACGAGTTAGATAAAGCCACTGACCACTTCAATAAAAACCGAATTCTCGGTCAAGGAGGCTAAGGTATGGTCTACAAAGGCATGCTCTTGGACGGAAGTATTGTGGCAATAAAGAAGTAAAAAAAGGTTGATGAGAATCAAGTGGAGCAATTCATAAATGAGGTTGTTATTTTGTCTCAAATAAACCAAAGAAACATAGTTAAGCTCTATGGATGTTGCCTTGAAACCGAAGTTCCTATATTAGTTTACGAGTTCGTCCCGAATGGAACCCTTTCTCATTATATATCCGATACAACCAAAGAGTTTTCTTTCATATGGGAAAGGTGCCTGTAGATTGCTGCTGATGTGGCAGGATCACTTGCTTACCTACATTCAACGTCTTCTATAACCATATACCACCGGGACATCAAGTCCTCCAACATACTCTTGGATGGAAAGTACAAAGCCAAAGTGGCTGATTTTGGGACATCAAGAACTGTCGACATCGATAACACTCACCTAACCACGTATGTTTAGGGAACATTTGGCTATGTTGATCCGCAATACTTCCAATCAAATTAACTAACTGAGAAAAGTGATTTCTATAGCTTTGGGGTGGTTCTCGTTGAGCTCTTAACAGGGCAGAAGCCGATTTCTTTCTCTAGAATAGCAGAAGAAAGAAGCCTTGTCACATACTTTCTGTCATCTATTGAAAGGTCCTCTCTATTTGATATTCTGAATAGTAGTGTTTTAAAGGAAGGGAGAAAGGAGTAAATAGAGGTTGTTGCTAACCTTTCTAAGAGGTGCCTGAACTTGGAGGGAAAGCAAAGAAAAACAATGAAGGAAGTTGCTATTATATTAGAGGGTATCAGATCACCTCACTTGTCTTCTTCAATGCCACCAAACTTGCCAGAGAACAAGACCTTGGAAACAGAAATTAGTGATATACATGATGCCCCTTTCACTTCAAGCTCTTTTTCTTTAGATGCTGCAGGGCCTTCCTCCCCCATTGATCACGAACCTCTATTGTTTAACACCATATGATACTAGCTTCCCCTTCTGTAGTTGTTAATTCGTGGGTTGCCTATGTTGGGTTGTTACTTGTTAAATACTAGTTTATATTTTCACTTAGCCGGGCTAATAAAATATGTAATTTTTTTAGTAATTAGTAAAGTAGTTTTATACGAACTTTTTCAAAAAGTGAAATGTGCACACCCAACTCAAACCACCACCAAGCTATCTACACCCCCTCCCTCCATCAATAATATTTTGAGACTACATTGGGAGTGAAGCATCTACTAGCCATAACAAAGCTAATACCCGTGAGAAGATTATCACCAAGCAAATTTTTGAAACACTCAAATTCCTTTCATACCAAATGATCCCTACAAAGATGACAAAAAACACGCATAATAAGGCCTTTTTTTCCTTTGTTTGTCTAGCAACATGTAATAATCACTAGCAGCATTTCAAATTCTAGTTTAATATATATGTTATATAGATATGAGGCTAGGCTGTCGTTGGATCTAATCAATGAAACTTTTTAGGTTTTATTAATGGGCATGAGATGTTAGACTGCCTTTTAACGCCACATGTGATACCCCAATATTGTCTGTATTTTCCCGGTAGTCGTTTTCCTACTCTTGAAAAAAATTTACAGAAGTTATCTTAGAAAAAAAAACACAGAATATTTTGTGAAATTTATTTTAAAAATGGAAGCGAGTTTCATTTCTTCTTTTTTGGACATCTAACAAGCTTAACCTGATAATGCACCTTTTCCAAGCATTAAAACCAAGACAAGAGTCACAAGAGAGAGCGAGAGAGCTTAATTCTTTGTTCTATTTTCATCAACGCATGTATAATCTTAGTTCATGTCTATACATACCAAATGATCATAAGTGTATATATATCAAATACATTGAAAACTAATACCAGACAAATACCTTTGATCTTGCTCCTCCACTTCATGCTTGAGACATTGCATGTAGTAGTCCATCAAATTTTGAGTTTAGAAGATGTGGCACTACCTCATTAAGACACGTTGTCTCAATGAGGTTTTCTCGTTAGATGAGATGAGATGGGGCCATGATTAAGAAATGAGATATATGTCACACGCAATATATGCATACTCAAAATTGTTATTATTTATTTATTTATTTATTTATTTATCTGAGCACATTATATAACTGCTTTGACAATATTTTAAAAATGGAGCAATAACAAACCCCACTGATGTAGAAACATTAAACAGATATATATCTAGAGTGATAATATAATTACATTATGAAATTATGATATGATAGCATTCCCAATTTTGAGGTGGATGATCACAAAACAATTTTGAGGGCATCTTTTCATAAACGCGTAAGTGCATGCTAGATGTAATTATACAAACTTCATTCACCTCTTATTTAAATATATAAATATAATCTTATCAAAGAACCATTCCTCAATTTGAGGCTTTGTTATATCGACACATACATTCCATCAGATTATTTAAAAAGGTTTGATTAATAATCACTAAGAGCAAGGCTCTTCAATTCGTTATCCCATGATTAAATTCCATCCCTTCTGTTAAATATTGATTGAATCTTAGTCCACCCTTCCTTACTATATGATTGATTCTTAACTGCAACCCTGAGTAAAATCAAATGTCTAATTATTTAATTATTAAAACTTGAACATGATCAATAATTTAAAATGATAATCAAGCATTCCCTCCTCTTGTTGCTGATAACCACAACCCTCTACTATTCCCATGAACCACCACCATCTATAACCATGAAGTACCATCTAGTGCCAACAACCTCCACCACAACACTAATTTGGAAAGTTCCAAGAAAAGTGAAAATCAGAGGAAAAATAGATTCAAGGAAAATGATAATTAATTTTTCATAATCATCTCAAGTCTTAAGCCAATATTTATTGTAATTACCTATACTAATTATACTTAATTAAATTGTTGTAAATGCATCCAATAATTACTCATTCTTCTGTGCCATTAAGGATATAATCCAAAATTTAATTTCTTTAGTCACAAGTTTAGTTTGTGCCTAAATATTATGTTGCAATTGAAAACTGTTATTTTATTGAAATCATTATGGTTGATATACTTTTGATCAAGAATAATTTGGGTAAGTTTTCATTATTTGCATAAAAAAATACATTAGGTAATTGGTCAAATCATTATTATCATTATTGTTTCTATTTTTTTCTTGAGGGAAAATGAATGAAGTCATTTTTAGTCAAAGTAATTGCATAAGGGTCTCATTTGCTATGTCGTTTAACTGCGCGATGGAGGGCATAATTACTTCCAATCATCCACAGAGTCTAATTACAAGCTGGTACTTATGTACCACCATGCATAAACTAAATTTCAATGAAAATAATATATAGTAATGAATGGCATCATCATCATTATTTTCTTTTATCCTTGGCTATCTATGTTTAAGATGCGTTTTAATTATCTGCAAGTTGGGGCCGATTTCTTGGCTAAATGGTTCAAACCGTGTGTCTATACACGGAACCAACGCTGATTGAATTTGCAGCAAAATACAGTGAAGTGGAATTTGCCAAGATTGATGTTGATGACTTAATGGCATGTACATCAATTAATTAGTGTGTATGCATTTATTTTTACAAAAAAAAAAAACCGTGCCTATAACCAATATGAAACCCATTCAATGAAACCCATAAAGCTCATCTACCCAATCCAAAATCTAATCTGATGCTTATCAAATAATAATTAACCCAATCCGACTCGAACCCAACTCATAACTCGACATAGACCCAACATGTCATCGATCCGATCTAACATCAATTACATATGTTTTATTATTCATTTAAAGCTTTTAAAAATATAGTGCTTTATAAATTTTTCTTATTTTTCATACTTTTATTCTAGACATTCTTATTTATTAAATGAACTTTTACTTAGCTAGTACATTGGTAAATTGTATTGTGAAATATGTGATTAATTGTATTGTGAAATAACACTTTTCCTCTAATTATATTCCATCATCCATGACATGTATAACAATTTAACAACTAGGAAGAACAACCTATTATTAGAATCATTTTTATAATTACTGTATGTTTGTATATAATATAAAATAAAATAATTTATGCATTAGAAAACTCATTAACCCTAAGAATATCTGTTAAAATTTTCTAACATCTTCCTTGGTAAATAAGATATATTGTCAACAAACCAAAAACTAAAATAAAAAGGCAAACATCCAACTTCAAGCCTGCAACTATAGAAAGATATAAACCAACAATAAGATAAAAAATAGTTTCTAAAAAGTCTTCGATTACATCTACCTATTGGAAGAAGCTCTAAATAGAAGAGCATGGTAGTGTCTATTACCACCCACAAAATCCAACAATTAATAGCTGTGTTGAGCAACAACTTAACAAAAGTAGAAGATCCAAGGGATTCTCCAATAATATCTATAATTTATGTATAAGTTATAAATTTATAAGTTACAACCTACATAGATAAAAATATCAAAATGACCTGCAAGGCACCTACACACCACCTACAAGCTATTGCAACTTGTAAGTTGTAACACAACACCAATAGCAGCAATAAAACAATGCTAGTAGGCACTAGTTTCCATCAACATAAAGATTATTCAAGTATAGTAAATTGCAACATAATGAACAAATGAAATAATTAGATAAAAATTGAATTCTATGCTTACTAAAAATTAATGCAAATGAAAAAAGTACAATGCACTCAACAACACACCCTTATAATTCACATGAGTTAAATAGTAATGAAACAATGTTATATATATGATTCTACCTTTTGTAATTGAAGTTAATATGATTATGCATTTGGCTTCCGAAAACAACTCCAACTCTAATTGGTCTCACATACTACTTTGTCTCTTACATAACACTATGAATCATAAAAAGAAAGTCAAAGCAAAATATTCACAAAAGCTACCTTTTTAAGAAAATTTTATGTTAATTTATGAGGTATGATTAGTTAAAAAAAATTTTGGAAAACTTTGTGGTTGCAAAAAAATTGGATTCATTTAGTTATCCATCGACAACTAATTTTCACAATTGATCCACTACTAATAAGTAATAATTATCTATGTTTACAAGAAAATGCATATGGAATGTTACCACTATTTTTTAAGCTCATCAATCCATTTCATCATTGTTACTACTTAACTTTGATGACTTCACAGTAGTATCTTCTTCTTCTTCTTCTTCTTCTTCTTCTTCTCCTGCTCCTCCTCCTCTGCCTCCTTCTTCTCCATCTTCTCCTTCTTCTATTTCTGTAACTACCAAAAAAAATTACATTATTATCTTTAAGATTCATTGATTTAAAAAACTATCAAATCAAAAAATAAAAATTTATAACAACTAATGTTATTACCATGATTTCTATATAACTAATTACGAGTAGTTACTAGAGCATCAATATTTTTTGATAATAATGAACTCCTCCACTTATTTAAAATTCTACGACCTATGCTAAAAGTTGACTAAGATGAAACAGTAGTAATAGGAAAGGTAAGGATATATTTAACTATAGAAGAAATAATTGGAGAACTCTTATAATTATTTTCCCAAACTAGAAACACATCAAGTGAAATTTTACGATCCCCCCATTCATGTTTGATATACATCTCAAATTTGCTTTTACAGCTTTTACCTCTATCTCTAACAGATGTAGAAGCATCAAAATCCTACATAGTACACAAAGGAAAAAATACTAATTAGATTTGATGTAAAAAAATAGTAATAACAAAAATAAACATATGATGAAGATACGAAAAATTATTTTTTTAGGTATAAAATATATAATACAATTATTATTTACCTCAATTTCATCATTTTCTCTGTTTAATTCTTTATTAATAGATGTCCCTTGATCAAAAAAATTTGGAGCATTAGGATAATAATATTCATAGTGTTTGCATAACTCGACAAATTCAGCATATATATCATCAGCCAACCTTATACCCTTATCATTACCATATAGTTTGACTAAGGCAAACTTCACAAAGTTAAACTTATAATGTGGATCTAAAATTACAACAAAAGTAAGAATGATACTATAGTGAGGCCAATACTTTTCAAATTTTTGCATCGTTTATTGTCCCATTATGTTGATATCATCACACATCACTGCCTTCTCTAATTGTATTTGAATCCTCTAAATATTAAGAAAATACAAATAAACAGTAGGATACTCAAATCTAGAAAGTAAAAAGATAGTTTCTTATAAAGTTTCTAACAAATCATAAATCTTTTTTAACTTACTCCACTCATTTAGTAAAATTTAATTTTTTGATTAGCTTCAACATTACCACATAAATCCAAAACATATTAATAATATAATGCTCTATGAAGTATAATATATGTAAAATTCCATCTTGTAGCAACATCTAGCCATAACTTCCTGAAAATTGATAAATTCAATTTTACAGCACAATCATAAAACTAGTTTATCCTACCTTCTAAACCATCTATAATTTCAAATTCTAATTTTGATCACACATCCTTTAATATTTTTCAACCCTCCCCTCACTATAAAATTAAGGATATGAGTTAAACATCTTATGTAGTAGTATTTTCCATCACATACTAAGCTTTAAAAAATGTGGGTTTCAAGTGACTAATAAGGTTGTCTATATTAGATGCACCATTCACTATCATAGTGAATACCTTCTTCTCAATACTCTACTATCTAAGAAATAATTATAACAAGTTATACATTTCAAGACTAGTGTGGGAAGGAGGACATTGGAAAAAACTCAAAACTTTGCAATTCAACTTCCAATCATCATCCAAAAAATGAGTTGTTAGAGTAACATACCCACAATAAGTGCAATCTATCCATATATTTTAAGTTAAAAAAACCTTAGTAGATATTGCACCAATAGTATGTTTGAGTTTACTTTTCAAATTAGCATGTTTTTCTAGGCAAATTTTAGTAATAGTATTTCTAGACACGAGTTTGACAAGGTGATTAAGATATTAATGAATTTTATTTGACTCCTAAATGTTTAACATATAAGAATGAATACCCATGCCTCAAAATTACATCAGCCAACATCTCACAATAAACTTTTGGATCAAATAGAATCTCACTAGATTTAGATGTTAGGGTATTTGGTGGAGTCATTTTTTTTTGTTCTTCACAAGCTTGTAGGTATCTTAATGCATTAAAAGTATCATATCTAGCTTCAAACCTATACTTCACCTTTTTACAGTACTTACATATGGCTTCATATCTTCCCTCTTCAACTTTAAATCAATCAAATTTCTCCCAAATCTTAGAGTATCTCTTTCGTTTGCCGAGACTTTTTGCAAGTGGCAATTTAGCACGATCATCTTTTGTAATACCCCAAAACTTTAAAATCCTAAAATTTATTTATCAACAATTTAATTTAATTTAATTTATAAATTTTGTTTTGTTTAATTATTTTAAATTAATTAGAGGTAAAAAATTTACTATTACTAATCAAAAATTTTACTCTAAAAATATAACATAAATCCCGCACCTAATATTTTTCTCTTATCCCTTTTTTTTCCTTCCTTTCTTTTCATTTTTCTTCCATTTCATTTTCTCTCCTTTATTTTTTTCTCTTATCCTTCTCCCTGGGTTGCACCATCTCGGCATATTCCATCAAATTAAGAATAGTGGGAGCCCTACTCATCATGAATAAAAATATAATTGTGTAACTTATATATAAGATACTAACAACTTAAGGTGGAAGAGTATGTGAGTCATGACCAAGGTGATATTTTTACATATCCATTCTACTGGATGATAATGGTGGCTAGGATTTATTTTTTCCTAAGAAGGTGATGTTTTTAGATTTATTCCATCAGATGATAATAGTGTCCCAAGTGTGTTATATCTAAGAAGGTGCTTCAGACCATTCTACTGGTTTAAGAATAGCGGAGTTCCTAAATTCAACGTATATAAAAGAATGAAAATGGTTATATCTAATAAAGATGCCTGAATTGGTATTTATCTTATGAGACTTTTTATTAATTTGAATATGTACTTATCATCTATTTTGAATGCATCTGTTATTTGTATCCCTAATTCACCAAAATTGTTACCTTACTCAATCCTGAGCATACTGACTATCCTTTTTAGGGGTGGTGCTCGTTTCCATTAACAAAAGACCCTGATTCTTTTTTGTGGGTCTCGAAAAATCCTCTAGATGACTACGTTACTTTTGATGCACTAATTGGGATTGAGTGATCTATTATCTGTACTAGGTATTTGGGTGAAGAGTTATGTTATCCGGTTGATATATTTAACCCGATACCTTTTTGGACTTTTTGATCAATGGTATCCCTTACTTTGTATTTCGTTATTGTAATTTGGAGTTAACCTCTAAACTCACATTGTATTATAAATGTTTCTTCCATTTTTAATTTCCTTATCGTACTACAAATGATTTTAGTCTTGTGATTGATGTAAGGATGGTTAGACAAACCATAACTATGTCAGTTCTGGTGGTAACCCCTAATATTTTATTTATATAGTTCAGCTATAAAATAAAAAATTTAGTAGTAAAAATTGGGGCATTAAATCATCACTACAACGTCGGAGGATGGATTATACATACAAGAATAACTCCATTGAAAGTATAGGTAATACTTGTAAATCTAGACTTGTACACAATTATAGGATGTATATAACACAATTAAACTAATCTTTTAACTAATAATTAGTAATAAATAATTACCTCTAATAGTGTTATGCAACCAGCTATCTCCTTGCACATAGCCCTAGATGTTATCTCAAGATGCCCATATAAATAGGTTAAAGTCCCAACTCCTAGAGATCGATCACCTAACTTACTTAAGTTAGCTACTAATATAAGCAATGATAATGGAGCACAATTTCTAGTCTTGTCTACAAAAAACATGAACAATAGTAGGTACTAAATATATAGCCAATCATAAGAACTATCATCCACAAAATGGTCAGTTATAAGCTTATACAAAAATATCATATAATGCCTTCGTGCTTCCATTCACAAAATATGACTTCACCAACAACTCGAGTTCACCCAAAAATTGGTGAGAGGATTTGGAATGAATAGATGCCCACCAGTAAGTCCATTCAAACTCCAATCATCATTTGATGCTGATGAGGAAACAAATCCTGTTGTAGGGACAGATGTGCTAGTTCCAATCTAAGCTCCCTTGCTAGGATCATCATACTCTTTCTTAAATGACACGTGTTGTGTGTCTATAGTACAGGATACTTTGTGTAACACCCTGATTTTTACTGTTAAAAAATTTCGTTTGCAGAGTTGAGTGTGGAAGCTAAAACAATAAAATGATTGGTGTTATCGCCACACTTTGTATAATTCTAGTTATCCTTACCATTCTCATAACAAGTGATAAGGCTAAAATCATTATTTTGCTTAGATTAATGAAATAATTAAAAAAAAATAAGGTAGAGATAATATCATATGAATATATGGTGCTATGTAAAAGTAACTTAAACTATTTAAAGATCAAAGAGTGAGAAATATAAGAGGACACAAGCGTCAAAAAACAACTGGACTTAAAATGATAAAGGAGCACAGGACAGTCCTACAATCTCAAATGAACTGCCAACTTTGACTGAGCTTAGAAGTTGGCCTACAAATATCATTACCCATTGAATAGGCAAGGAACCACGAAACGAACCCTTCATTGCAATGGTACTAAGAAACCCTTTATACTAAAATAGAATGAAAAACCAATAAAGACCACATGCAAGCTAAATAAAGGAAAAATGAAAATCGTAGGAGTCAAATGCAAGTTTGGGATATGTGGATGACTAGAAGAGTGTGTGGTTGACCTGTAGTAAAAATTTTGTGGCATTTGGAAAAGTTTTTAAGGTGAAAATAGGGATGCATGATTGAAAATAAAAAGATGCACGATTGTGCAATAGGCCGTGCAGCCTTGGTCGAGAGAAAAGATTATACATGACCAGGTAGTGTTGGTTTGTACGGGCATGCGATAGGAAACTTTAATACTACAAATTTGTGCATAGGTTGTGTTCTTTGAATAAACAAGATAGAAGAGGAGAAGAAGAAGGGAAAATAGGTGATGGTTGGTGGTAATGGCTGGCAATAGTGCTAGGGAAGGTTGAGGTAACCTTAGTGGGGTGGGGGTGTGGGTGTGTGTGTGTGTGGAGTGAATCAAGGAAGGAAGAAAGGAAGAAAAGTATGAGAGGGGGAGATGTGTGATCAATAGTGTAGGGTGGTGTAGAGGAAAAGATGGTTGAGTGTTGGGAACAATGGTAGGTGATGGGGATGGTTGTGTGTATGGGTTGTCTAAGGATAAAAAGAAAAAGAAGAAGAAGAAGTGGTAGAGTGTGCGCATGGGGTGTGCAAGTCAGGCAAAGATCGAAGTATAAAAATAAGAAGAAGAAAGGTGATGGATGATGGATGAGGGTTTAGATGTGAGAATGATGGTTGTTGCAAGTGACGAGGGTGCAAGTTGTAGCAATGGAGAAAAAAGAAAAGGAAAAATAGAAGGGTTGGGAATTAGTTTAGATGGTTTTATATTTGCCAAAATAGATAAGATTGGTCAAAATTGTGGCGAGTTTTGGGTTCGATTTACAAAATACAATTTATCCGGATCAAAGTTTAGAATTTGGTTAAAGTTTTAGGATTAAGAAATTAGGTTAAAGCTAGAGCAATATTTTTTCAAGTTTAGAATTAAATTAGAGTGCTAATGACACGATATTTGGTTAAGAAAATTTTTGGGATATTACACTTTGCCATGCTCCATCGTAGCTCATGCTCTGGCACTAGCATTGACCATCCTTTTTTCCACCCTATTGGTAGAGGAAGTAACCTTGCTCAGATTCTTTCCTCTTCTTCCTCTACCAACCATCTGCCAATTATAATAAAAGGTTCATTAATAAATAGTATGCATTATCTCATAAATAGTTTATGGTATATGGTTAGGTTTTAAGGTTTAGGGATTTAGGTTTAGGGTTTAGGGTTTGGTTTAAGTGTTAAGGTTAGAGGTTTAGGGTTTATAGTTTAGGGTTTGGAGTTTATGGTTAAAGGTTTAGGGCTTAGGGCTAAGGGTGTGCAGTTTAGGGTTTATGCCTTAGGGCTTGAGATTAGGCATAAGTGTTTGGGGATTGGGATTTGGTGTTAAAGGTTTAGGTTTTATGTTTTAGGTCTTAGGGTTTATGATTTAGGGCTAAATGCTTAAGGTTAAGGGTGTGGGTTTTATGTTTAAGGATTTAGGATTAGGGTTAAAGGTTAGAGGGTTTTCAGGGTTTAAGGTTTTCAACAGGTGTGTCAAACATTTGGAACAAAGTGTGACTGGAGAACTACCTAATGGAGGTAGAGGCTGATGAGTGAATGACCCACCAGAGTAAATCTGTGATGGGTTAGTTTGTAATACTCTAAAAATTTTCCTAAAAATAAATAATAAAATAATAAATATAGTAAAATATAGGTACATATAAATAACAATAATAATATTATTATGAGATTTAAAATTTATTATTTGTCTTATTCTGATGCCTTATTTTAATTATTTAGCCTAAAATAAATTATATGCAAATATAATAATTTTTAATTATTTTTATTAATTCCTAAAAAACCTAAAAACCCCCACCACCTCTTTCTTTTCCCTTTTCCTTTCTCTTTTTCTTTTCCTTTCTCCTTCTTGTTCCTTTTCCTTTTCTTTTTCTTCCTTCCTCTTCATTTTTTCTTCTTTCCCCCACTTAGGCTGCACTACAACGGCCTAAGCACCCCCTCCTTCTCTTCTCTTCTCTTCCTTTCTCCCATGACTGGCCCATATCTCCTTTCCCCATTACCTTTTTCTTTTCCCATGAGCAATAGCCCAAGCCCCTCCTTTTTTTTTTTCTCATTTCCTCCTTTTCTTCCTCCCTTCTTTCTTCTTTCCTTTTATCTCCCTATCCCATACCTCTTTCTACCATTTTCACAACCTACCACCAGCCAACCTCCCCTCCCACTTTCCCTTTTTATACATGTAGGGCATACATGTTGGCATGCCCCTACATCCCCTGCATCACACGACCCTACACATCGTCCTTCCCTACCATTGTCATGCCACCCATCAACCAACCACTCTTATCTCCTTCCTCTCTTATCCTTATCCTCCCCCATAGTCTATAAATATCCCCCAGCATTACCTCTCCTCTCTTTGTCCCTTGTCAATCTAACCTTACACCATTTCCCTTCTCCTGCCTTCAGCCACTACTGCCATAACCATTCCATGCTGCCACTCAAGTTCTTCCCCTCCCCCCTTTCCTACATCTCCCTACACCTACTAAGCCCCTCACCTCCCTCTTTCTAACCTTCCTTTCCACCTCCCTCAGCCTATAAAGTGGGTATGAAATACCCCGAAAATTTCTAATTTTAAATATTATATTTAAATGAGGTTTTATTATAAAAAAATTAATTAAATAAATTATTTAATTATAATAAAAGGAAATTAATTAGGAAAAATCAAGAATAAATTTATAAGTATTTTAATTAGGAGGAATTTGGGTATTTTAACTAATTAAAGATTTTAATTTGGGAATTAATTATATAAATTATTTTATTTAAAATAAGAAGGAGAAAATAGTTCCAAATTAATATTATTGTTATAAATAATGTAATTGGAGAAATTAGGGTGTTTTACTAAGTAAAATAGAATTTATGGAAAATATTTTAAAAACCCAAAATTAGTCTAAAAAGGGAATTTAATATTTTTATTAAATAAATATTTTATGTTAAATACCCAGAATATTCTAATTAATTTATTTAAACCCAAAACCTTAAATTTTTTCCTTTTTCCTTTCTTCCTTTTCCTTTTCTTTTCTCTTTTTTTCTTCTTTTCTTTCTTTTTCTTCCTTCTTCCACCGGTTGGGCCTGGACGTGGCCCAACCCACCTTCTCTTCCTCTCCCCGCGACCCATCGTCGCTGGCTTCTTCCTGCGTGCTCCCATACGCGGCGTTTTGATCTGTTTTATGTCAAGACGTCGTGTCTCATTAAATGAAGGAATAACCCATGCCCGACCGCCCGGTACCCCCTTTTTCTTTTCTTTCTCCGGCCGACCAGTCCCCCTCCTCTTCTTTTTCCTTCTTCCTCCTTTCTCCTCCGTCGACGCCGTTGCAGCTCCCGACCCCATCAATGGCTTCTCCGGCTACGGTGATTAATACCAGTCGTTTCTTGCCTCATTGTCTTCCTCTTAACTCAAGGAAAAAATTGGAATAAATCTTGTCCGTTATCTCTCGCATGTTTCTTCTCCCCAGCCTCATGAAATTTCGAGGAAAACCAAATGATGCCCGATCATTTACTACCACCAGCCACCCACATGCTCGCACCTAATACGTTCCTGCCGACCCCCAAGACCCTATTATCCCATCTGCCATCTATAAATAGCCTTGTTATAGGAGTTTTTAGAGTTTTTCTTCCCCGAAAACTCTAAGCAAGAGCTGGCCGCCACCCTGACTTCAGATGCACCTTCTGCCGCCGATAGCCAACTTCATCACCGGCGCAGCATCTCAAATTCTTACCTGAAATCTCTTCTAGCTAACTAAGCTCCCCAAAACTTTCGATTCTTCTTGCACGGGCCTCCATAACCGTGCAAAGTTGGCTGCTCGTTTCGCCAGAATTTTACCCTAAAACCTTAAACCACTGTCCGCCGGTGTGCGCCGCCACCTTTGGTTGTGCCACCACCATCATTTTGTCCCTCTCCTCTTGGGAAACCATAAACACCTCTTATCTCACCTCAATTCTCCCTATCTTTTTCCCAACATCCATCTTTCCCCCTTTTCTTCTCTTTTTTCGGCCACTGTCGCCGCCGCCATGCACCATCGTCGGTGTCACCTATCCCCACCAGCTTAAGGTTGAACCCTAGACCCTCTCAACCATTTTCCATATTATTATAAGCCTTGATTTAATTTATTTCAATTATTTTCATATAAATACCATTATTATTATTATTCTTAATATTTATATTCTTAATATGTTTTATTATTAGTAGTAGTATTATTGTTTTTATTATTTTTTATGTTGAGGGCTGAAGCCCTATTGTATTTTAATTCGACTTTATTAGTATTCCCTTATTATTTATATTTCTACTATTATTAATAGTAATATGTTATAAGTATAATAATTATCATTATTTTATATTTCGAATTTCTATTATTCTTATTCCATTATTATTAATACAAATATTTTAACATTAGTGTTGTTAATAATGTTATTATTGTTATTACTATTGTTATCATTATAATTATTATTATTATTATTGTTGTTGTTGTTGTTGTTATTATTATTTATATTCTTATTGATATTAGTTTTATTATCTTTGATATTATAATATTAGTATCATTATTATCATTAGGGTAAAGTCTTTAACCCTATATTATCAAGGTTTATAATATCTCTATTATTTTTTATATCTTTAGCAAAGTTAGAATTTTGTTAAGGTTATTTTATTAGTGTGTTATTATTTGGTCAAAGCCCTCAAGAGGCGTAGGAGCGTGCTCCAAGACCGGTGACATTTTAGGTAAGGGGTGCTAAGGCCTTTTGTGTGCTAATGTGCATTGTGCTCCTTATATGTTATGCATCCTATGTTATTATTGTAATTATTGCATATTTGGTATGGCATGGAGTCCAATCATGCTTTTGTGTTGCTATATGGCATATGTACTATGTGTATGGAATAATATGTGTTTGCATGTGACCCTAAAAGACATGCATATGAGGATGTTGGTATGGTTTGTACGGGGGAAAGGATGAAAAATGAGGATGGAGAAGGAAGTTGACCAAGAGATGTGAGTAGACCTAAGTATTTTAATGATTTATGAGAGGAAGAATAAAATGGGAAATGTAGGGTTTTGTGGGAGAGAATATAATTTATGATGTTATTTGGGAGAATGTAATTTATGATATAATATGGGAGAACCTAAGTTATGATTTGATTGGGAGAATCTAATTTATGATTTGTTTGGGGAAATCCAATTAATCCAAATTATGGTTTTGCTTGGGAGATTCTAATTTATGATTTTATGTGGGAGAATCTAACTTATAGTCTTGTATGGTGGAATCTAAATTGTGGTTATGAAAGGGGAGAATCTAATCCATTGTATTATGTGGACAAATCTTAGGTTTTGCTATGGATTGAATTTAGGGTTTTATATGGCAGAATCGTGGGTTGGATGGTGGTACTAATGGTTATATGGTGGTATTAGGGTTTACATAGTGGTATTAGGGTTTGTATGATGTTACTAAGGTTTGTATGGTGGTATTTATGGTTATATGGTGGTATTAGGGTTTGTATGGTGGTATTTATGGTTTGTATGGTGGTATTTATAGTTGTATGGTGGTATTAGGGTTTAAATGGTGGCATTGATGGTTGAATTTAGGGTTTCACGTGGAATTTTTAAGGTTTGCATGAAAAATGTTTGAAGGTTTGCATGGGGAGATTAATGTCTGCATGGGTATGAAATTTACGTGTGGGAAGTTAATTTGGGATGTAAGGAAGGTAATGTAAGTGTTGTTTGGGTGTTTGAGCACTTGGGATGAAAAATAGTACATGGAGGATTATATGGGTACGTAGGAAACCAAGCTAGGGTTTGTGTGGATAATTAGGGTTTGTTGTAAGTGCTTAGAGTTTTTAGTAGCATCATGTGTATTTGGTGATTAAAGTGTAATTATGAGAGTGGAATTTATGATTTGTGATTTGTGATGTATGAAGTGTAAGGGAGTGAGTCATGCATGTCCAGGGGTGAAAGCCTTTGAATAGGATACTTAATACATTAAACACATAAAGTCAAAGATGTTGAGACGGACCCATACCGATCCACCGGCATAATAGTGGCAGGGAATGTTTTTCCTTGTGACCGATCCACCGGCATATGATAGTGGCAGGGCATGTTACCCTCGTGACCGATCCGCCGGCGAAAATAGTGGCAGGGCATGTACCCTCGCGACCGATCCACCAGCAAAAATAGTAGGGTTCCCGTAATCGTATGGACTTAATAAAAGTATGGTGTGAAATGATTACTGATTAGAGATAAACAAAGTAATTGAATCGGATTATATATATGGGCTTTTATACTTTTACTTGGATGATCACATGAGTTATGTTATCATGATTATGCTCTTTTATTCTTATGCATTGTTTATGTGCTTACGTGTTGGCCTTAGTGCTTGGTTACCTTACTCAGTACGTAGCGTACTGATCACCCCTTTTATGGGTGCTGCTCATTCCCACGAGTAGCATACCCTTCTGACTTGTGCAGGTGGGCGAGACATCAGCCGGGGCTGAGTGTTGAGCATTTTTGACTTGAAGTTTGAGAGAGTTGTGGCCGTATTTTAGTCTTTATGCGATTTTATTTTCTCCTAGTTTTTATTTTGTATTGGAGTTATCCTCCTTGATTTATTACCTTGTATTGAGTATTTATCCTCTTTGATTTCTCACTCTAACCTCTAATTTATTATGGGTTATAAACGTTTATGCGTACTCTGATTTTAATGTATGATCTTTTGAGTTCTTTTATGAACCGCTGGTTTGAGTTTAATGTAAATCTTTTCTTAGCCTTAGCACTTGGTACTGGAATGGTCGGAGAGAACCGGTCTGGTACTAAGTGTGGCAGTAACATGCCCATAATTCACAGGTTTAAAGTATTTCTATTTTAATTTCTTCTGCTTTAAAAAAAAGTAGTGAATTTTGGGGTATTACAGGGTAGGTCATGCCATCCTACACCACCACGAGAAACCCATTTCCCATTCTCTACACCACTACCAAACCTAAAGGTAGGGTTTTGTAAACCTAAAGGCATTTTGGTCAATATTGTGGAAAATGGCATATGGGGAAACCCTAAGGAAAAAGTTAGTTAAATATCCTTTAGAAGATGTTAAATAATAATTATTGTCATTATAACAATGGATTAGGGAAGATATTGCATGGAGAAGGTTGGCCATGCATGGGTTGAGTCAAACTTAGTATGGTCTATGTCTAAGGGTGAATAAGTGGGGAATGGATGTTAAGAATGGGTATGGGGTGATGATGGTATTTTTGGGTAGTTTGACAACACATGGGGGGTCCTTGGATGCCAAGGCATGGGAGAGTACTAAGTGGATGAAACTAGGGTTTTGGCGGTATAAAACCCTAATGGTTGGTCATTATCACATATAGGAGATGGGGAGTTGGGTTATGCACCTGAAATATGATGTTGAATATGCATTGTGGTAATTATGTGTTAAGCCTGATGGTTAGGTGGTATAAGTAGGAGTGGATGCAACTACTAAAGGGAAATTACGGTTTTGAGAGGAGTCCACTAGGGAGGTTGTTATCACATATAAAAAAAAAACTGAAGAAGTTAGGCTACAAAACTTTAGGGGATGGATAATAATGGTAGTATATGCTTTGTTGTGGAAGTTTAGGGCTAAATAAGTGGTAGAGAAGGGGTTAGGCCCATTTGGGCCAAAGTAGAGTTTTAAGGGTTAACCCTAAGGGACAGTTATATCATATATGAGGAATTGAGGAAATGGGCTATGGCTATAATCCCTCGAATTTTTAAAAGCCTATATTTTAACAAATAAATTTTATTTGGGATAAATTAGCCTTTAAATCTATTTATTTTAATTATTTTATAGATTTTTGAATATATAAAATTGGGTATAAATATTTAATAAATTAAAATAAGTATTGTGTTATTTTATCATACCCTTTTTTATCTAAACAATTTTTCAAATCATTATTATACTAAAATTATCCTTTTTAAGCCCTTATATTTTAGTTATATTAATTTAAATTATTAAATAAATTTATTACCCAAAAATATCGTATTTTATTATTTTATAAATTAAACTATTTTATTTAATCCCATTTTCCTTTTCTTTTTCCTTTTTTCCCTTTTTCTTCTTTTTCCGTTTTCTTTCTTTTTCCATTTCCTTCCTTGGGCTGCCAGCTTGCTGGCCTACCCCTTACCCTCCTGCGCATTAGGCCGTTGGCCTATCTCTCTTCCCCTTCCCCTCCTTCTTCTGCGTATAGCCCGACCTATCTCCTTTTTTTCGTTCTTTCCCCTTCTCCTCGACCGGGCCAACTCGCTTGATTTTCCCTTCGGCCGCCCATCGCGCCCAGCTCCCCTTCCCCTTTCTTCTTCTTCTTTCTTTCTTCTTTCTTCTTCCTCTATCCCTGGTGAGAATCCCAACCAAATCGCCATCCCTGCCATCCCACCTGAAACTCCCTCTCCCCCCATTGCTTCCTATTATCTCTCTCTCTCCCTCTCGTCATTTTCTCTACACCATCCTAGTCCCACCATCCTTGTCTCCCTTCCCCACTCCCTACCATCACCATTCCCTTCTCCCTCTCCCTACATCTCCCATTTCCCTACCACCATACCACACCCTCGAAGCTTCCCTATCCCCTCCTCTCTCTCATTCTTCTTTTCCTTCTTCGGCCATTTTCTCGAGCCTCACATGCCTTCCTAGACCTCCTTTGCTCCCTTTCTTCTCCTCCCCTCTCTCACCTTGTTTTTGGCTGCACCGTCACTCCGCCGCTTCCGCCGCCTCAACAGCCACCTGCACCACCTCCTGCCACCCTATACCTCATCTCGACTGATCCCAGCACCCCTCGAGCCATGTTGTAGCCTTCCTCTTCCTCCTCTCTTCTTTTCTCTCCTTTCCATCCCTTCTCGGCAACCACCCTATACCGCCCCAATCCGCAGCCGTCCTGCCACTTCTACTGCAGTCTAAGCTACCTTATTAATCCCTGAAACCTCCTCTACCACCCCAATCCTACTTTGCCTGAAAACACCACCCAAAAGCCTTCATTTTCTCTCCCCCCTTTTCCTTCCTCACCAGCCCCCATCTTGACCTCCCTCCTCAGCTGCCACCTTCACATGCTCGCTGCTGCCGCCCTTAGCCACCTTCAACCCATCCCTGACCACCACTTACACCCCCTCTCCACCTCTGCACCCTTCCCTTTCCCTAAATCCTCCCCAACCACCTTCTTTCCTAGCCCCAAACCACCAACCCGAAAACACTACTCCCTCCCCCCATTCTTGCCACCTTCGAGCCCCCTCCTTTTCCTTTCTTTGCATGCAGCTCATGCTATATGAGCAAGATGAGCTGCCACCCTTCTTGATTTATTTGGGTAAAAATTTTAAGGTATAATAATATTTTAAGTTAATTATTTTATTAATTAAGTGTTATAAAGCCTTATACTTTGATTTTATTATTTCTAATGTAATAAGTCTTGATATTATTTTTAAGTATTGGTTTTGATAATCAAAGCTTGAACCTTTAACCGGAATACCAGTAAGGTTTATTTTTGTGGGAATCGAGGTAACCGTTAAATCCCACGTAAACACATGAATTAACGTATATTAGCACATTAGGCATTTTTTAATGTGTATTGTGCTTGTTATATGTTGTTTAATATATTATATGTGGTTTCTTGTGTTGGTTGATAAAAGGAAGCATGACAGATTATTTTCCATGTATGGAGATATTGTTAAGGTAGGAGTTAGTTATTAACGAAAATGTTAAGTATAATACTATTGTGATCTTTAATGCATGATTAATGTCGTAAGAGTTGTGGATGAGGTGTTAATATTAATATTTAATGTAGTAATAATAATAAATTAATATAAGTGGTGTCTAAGGGGTAAAGTGGTAATTTTTAATTTAAAGGGGTATTATGGTAATTTTGGAGGCAAGGGCAAGGTGGTAATTTTGTAATTAAAGTGTAAAAGGGTAATTTTGAAATTAATGGACAAAATGGTAAATTTGTGAATAATGGGTAAAATAGTAATTAAAGGGTAAATTAGTAATTTTGTAATAAAAGGACAAAATGGTCATTTGGTAATAAAAAGGCAAAGTGGAAATTTTGTAATTAAAGGGGCACAATGGTAATTGTGTGATTAAAGGGGAAAAATAGTAATTTAAGGGAATAATGGTAAATTGTGATTGAAGGGAAAAGTGGTAATTTTGTAATAAAAGGATAATATGGTAATTTTGTAATTAAAGGGACAAAATGGTAATTTGGTGATAAAAGGGAAAAATGGTAATTTTGTTAATAAAAGGGGTAAAAGTAGAAATTGAAAATGATTAACTTGATAATTATAATAATTGAGAAGGATAAAATAATAATTTAAATAACTAAAGGGTAATAGGATAATTTAATAATGGAGAAGGGTAAAATGGTAAATATAATAAATATGAGGGACAATTTGGTAATTTAACCAACTAATGGGGTAATTTGGTAATTAGGATAATGAACGGGGGTAATTTGACCAACCAAAGGGCAATTTGTTAATTATAATAAAGGAAATGGGCAAATTGGTAATCTATCCAACCAAATGGGAAATATATTAAGTGTACGATTATGAAGGGTGATTAGTGGCCTAACAAGTGTGGGAAATAGCTTGGTGACCTAAACCGAGTAAGGGTGTAACTAAGGCCGATTGTGTGCTATGTGTCCTACATGCCTTGGATGTCCTATATAATTATATGTTGTGTTTTATATGCTATTATCTTAACTGTTTCATGTGTGGTGTGGCTTGGAACCAAGATGTGCACATGTGTCCTCTTTTGGTATGTGATAATATGGATATGTTGTATGTTATGATTTATGTGATGTGATGTAACCCTTTAGGACATGCATGCTAGGATAATTAATGTGGTAATGTGGGATGGAGGCATAAAAAAAGAAATGGGAGAGAAAGATAACCAAGGGGAAGTAAGTTGGCTAATGTAGGTATGGAAGGAACTAGGGTTTACATGGGATGGTCAGAGTTCGCATGGGGGTAAACTCTAAGTATGGAAAGTTTCTTCTAGGCGTGAGGAAGGTAATAGAAGTGTCGTTTGGGTGTCTTGGGGCTTCGAGAAAAATATAGTACGTGGGATAATATAAGGGTGCGTAGTAGACCAATCTAGGGTTGGGAGGAAACTCTAATGTGAGAAGGTAGAAAAAGGAAAAGAATATAATAAAAAAATAAACGAGAATGAGTGGGGTAGAAAGTGAGGGTTGGATCTCATGGTCGTGACTTGTAGGGTCTTGAAATAGTTGGAATGTGTAAGGCAAAGAAGGATGGGCCATATAGGCCCAAATTAGGGCTTTTGGAGAAAACCCTAGAGTAAGGCGGTGAGTGGGCTTGACCCACACACTTAGGAGTCGGACTCTCGGTGTGGGAAAGTGGACTAAGGAAAGGATGTCGGGGAGAGTTAGGAGGTGTAGAAGTCTCAAGATATGGGACGGGCCCTCTTGGGAGGATAAGTGTGGATATAGTTAGCTATGCATATCAAGGGTGAAATACTTTCGAATAAGACACGTTTAAGACACTAATCACTTAAAGAGGAAGATGTTGAGCCGAACCCAGACTGGTTCACCGACAAATAATAGTGGCTAGGGCCGAGGTGCATTTTGCCCCGCATGACCGTTCCACTAGCTATAATAGTGGGGGATTCCGTGCTCAACAAACCAAACGTAAAATCAATAAGACATTGGGAAGACACTAATTACTTACAGTGGAATACCTTGTGAGTTGGGGCTAGACCAGTCCACCGGTGAATAATAGTGGCCAAGAGCGTTTTACCGTGCATGACAGTTCCACCGGCTATAATAGTGGGGTTCCCGTAATCACATGGGCATTCATAATCCGAGATGATTGATTAATGATGGACTAATGGCCTTAAGGCCCTAAAAGTATTAATTATTCATTATGGCCGATTAATATTTGGTTGACTTGTTAAGTATGCGAATGGACAAAAGTGAATGTTACGTATACACCATTAATATCTGATTGACTCGTTGAATATGCAAATGTATGGATCTAAATGTTATGTTTATACCCATCATTATGTATGGATACAGTAGTATATCGTGTGTTACATTGCGTGCCTACTTTTAAGTGTGTTTTTAAAGGGTTACTCAGTATCGTAGTGTTGAAGGGTTCCATTCGTGGGGCCCCTACCTATTCAATGGGCAGTGCTCCTTGTAGGTTTTCTTTAGGAACTATTCAAGTGGGCCTCGGGAAAGAGCGTAAGAAACTATCCAGAACTGTTAGAGTTGTACTCTATCTCCTTTAAATTCATAATTTCAATGTATTTGTTATTTTATAATCACCACTTGATGGATTATATTTACTTGCGCTAATCTGATTAAATTATATGGTTTGAGTCTCTTGTAAACTGTGTTTTACTCTTTTAGCCTTAGCACTTAGTACCGGAACGGTAGGATGAACCTATAACACCCCTAAAATTCACTCATGAAAAAAAAAATTCTGAAAGAATAAAGGAGAAGCAAGAAGAGAATTTGGGGAATGTTACAGCCACATCTAACACAAGATAAATGTCCACCATCTATCTCATGCTAGATGCAAGGCTAAAACCTATCAAACAAAACTTTAAACATCTATGCCATAAGGATAAACTCCCACAAGGAGATATCCACGGGCAGATGGTAAGTGAATCAATTCACTAAATAAAATCATCGCTGTATTGATCAGCGGAACTTATGAAATAAATCCGAATTTGGAAAGCTTATTAGAGTATGAGAAATTGAAAATTAATTACAATACCCTTGAAATTTTAAATACAACACTCGAAACTTCCAAAAACATATACAGTTAAACAAGTCAAATCCCGATAGATGAAATTCCGAATTGCCTACTCTCTCAAGTTAAGCCTTCCACCCAAATACAATGTTCGATCTCAAACCTGCACAAGAGGTCTGCTCCCCACCATCAGTGGATCATCACAGGACCCATTCAACCAACGTAGTATCAGTACGGGTCCAATACTAAGTAAATCAATACTACCAAACTCATGGAAGGAAGCATGAAACGCATAAGATACAAAAGGCTCTAGCTTACAATTCTCATACTCAATTATACATGTATTACATACAATAAAATATAGGATCACAGATTCATGCTCACAAGTACATTACTAGATATAACAACACATAAGATACCAGCGTACAAGAAATCACGATCACATGATAAGCAACACCAATCCAACAATCCAATGATAATCATTACTACATTCGATTTTATTTATTTACGATGAGTTCAGGGACTCCACTATTCTTAAACCGGTGGAACAGTCTAAAGCACCTCTCGGGGACAGCACACTTGAGCCACTATTATCATTCGGTGGAATGGATCCTACACCTCTTAGGTAAAAACACTCCTAAGCCACTATTTTGAACCGGCGGAACGACTTGAAGCACCTCTCAGGGATAGGACACCTGAGCCACTATTATCGTTTGATGGAATTGACCCTACACCTGGTCCTAACTCACGTAATATTTTACTTTAAATAATTAGTGTCTTATCCATTACTTAACTCATACCATATTCTTATTCACGATGAGTATAAGGCCCCACTATTCTTAATCCGGTGGAACGGACTGAAGCACCTCTCGGGGACAACACACCCGAGCCACTATTATCATCCGATGAAATGAACTCTACACCTCTCAGGGCAAAATGCTCTTGAGCCACTATTCTGAACTGATGGAACGGCTTGAATCATCTCTCAAGGACAAGACACCTGAGCCACTATTATCGTTCGGTGGAACGGACCCTACACCTCGGACCAACTACGTGATCTTTCACTTTAAGTAATTAGTATCTTATTCAGGGATTTTAACTGACCATAAATCATGCCCACATGAATAATTCCATGGCATAAAGATTCATCATAGGGTATCACATACTTTCAATCCATATTCAACCATTCACATGCTTAGATACATACCATAATCAAACATCATACTATCATGCATTTGTTTTGAGACTATAAGTTCATACATACGTATACTTACCACACAAAAACACAGCATACGCTGGACAAGATTAAATGGTCACAAGCATGCTCGTCACATTCTACTTCAAGTAGACATACATCCAAATTCCGCCATAAGTAAAGGTAAGTTATGACTCACCTCAATTCGAAGCTAGCTAAGCAAATTGAGAAAGAGGGAGAGCTATTGAAAGCTTGACAATCCATGAGAAAGTTTTCCTAGATCACCAATAGAAATTGGAATTAGGTTAGAAACTATCTTATCAATTAATAATTCACATATTATAATTAAATAAACGCAAACGAACACAAACAATCTTTCTTGGAAAACGTGTCCAAAACTTAGGAATCAAGAGCATAGCTCTATTAAGATTTAAGATTAAAATATAACACAAATGATTTAAAACCCAAAGACAGAAATCGATTAGATAAAAGACATACAGCGCAATCAATTTTATAAAACCATCCCCGAAGATTAGGGTTTTTAATCCCTAAGCAACGAATCGACCAAATCACTTCAATTACCTCAAATTGATAGTTTTAAAACACAATTAAACTAATTTTATATAAATTCAGATAATTAATTTCAACAAAACAATATTCTTGGTAGCCAATTTAAGACTATCCATTTCCAAAATTAGGGTTTTAAAGCCCGCAACACAAGCTTGGATAATTCAAATCAATTAATTACAATTAAAGGAATTAGAATGCAATTAGGATCATTTCAATTACTTCTACAAATTAAATTTTATAAAAACAATTATACACATGATCAATTTCATAATCTCACTTGAAATCTAGGGTTTTAGGCCCGAAAAATACAATTCGGTAAAATTATATAAATTTAATTAAATTGAATGTTTAGAAATGCAATTAAACACATTTTATAACATATCAAATAATCAATTGATCAAAACCACTAAAAGAAATAGCCAATTTAGCATAATTAGGGTTTTTGAGTCTGAAACACAAATCCGATCAATTCTTGCTAAAATATATAAATTGACGGTTCGAAAATGTAATTAAATATATTCTAATATAAATTGTATTGTCAATTGAATAAAACGACCTGATTACATAATCCAATTTAGCCCCACAAGAGTTTTGACCTAAAAATCGAATTTTGATTAATTTCGCACAATTTTCCCAAATCAACACTTCCAATATGAAATTAAATACATTTCAAACGATATTATAAAATCAATTGAGCGAAACGACTCAATTATACGACCCGATTTCATTACACATGAATTTTGACCTAGGAATCGAATTCCGATTGACTCCGCATAAATTTCTCAAATTGACGGTTCCAACATGAAATTAGATACATTTAAAAACATATTGTATAATTAATTTATCCAAAATCGCCAAATCGGACGGATCCAAAAATTGTGGGTATAACCCGGCCTAAAATTCAATTTCCAAATTCCCAACACAAACCATACAATTAATATATCCAAATCAATCTTACATCACATATATACATTATCAAACTATTAATTTAGCTTATCACAAGCTAAATCATACCCATTAATTTAATTAATATTAGGGTTTTTTAGAAATTTATACCAACAAAAATTAACAAAATCAGAGCAAAGGAAGGCTAGAGAAGCTTTGTCGGGGACGGGGGGTGACTCGCCGGTGGTCAGTGACACTTGCCGAAGCCGAACGGTGGCTCGTCGCTGCTGCTACTGCTGCGGTTGCTGCTATTGAGTCGCCGGTGGTACTCGTGGCTAGCAGCATCGACGGCGGCAACCGGAGGTTGGTTGGCATGGAGGAGCTGGAAGAAGGAGGGAGGATGGAGCTATGTGCAGAGAACAGGATGCATGGGAAAGAGAGAGAGAAGAGAAGAGAAGAGAAAGAGAAGAAGAGAAAAGGAAAAGAAGAGGGGGGGTCGGCCGGTTTGGGTGCTACGTTTTTTTTAAATATACATATAAAATAAAATACTAAATGTTAAAAATTATTATTGGAAGATTTTATCTAAAATTCATTAAACAAAAAATTTTCCGTAAGGTTCCAAAACCTTAAAATTAATAAAAAGGCTATATAAAGAATTTCAGAAACATTTTCAGAAAAATTTACCAACGAACATAAAAAATTTTATTATTCACGGAAATATATTATAAGACCTTAAAAAATTATCTAAAAGCATATAATAAAATATTTAAGCCTAATTCTAATAAACTGAGACCAATTTAAATAATTTCTGAAATCGGTTTTTCACAAACTAAAACGTGTAAAACGGAATAAAAATAATTTCAAAAAGAAATTCATAAATAAACTCCTAAAATCTTTTTAATTTAAAAATTCCAAAAAATATTAACTATTTTTGAAAACGAATTAATTTAAAATCAGGAATGTTTTATATGGATAAAATCATTAAAATAAATTTAATTATATAAACAGAAATTCTTTAATTTAAATAATATATTTCGTTAACGAAATATAACCCGAAAATAAAGTTATAATCACACGACGAAGTTATAATCAAAAACGAATTTAAAATATTAAAAATCAAAACACGAGAAAGAATGAGATACATATTTTTAACCGAAAATCAAAATCATAAGAATATAATAAAATCATAGTCGTGAACAAATTTGTTTAGAATGGTTCGCAATGACAACAATTAATTAAATTCAAATATGAATTCAAAAACGTCAATAAATACATAAAACAAATCGAAATTAAAATAATTAAATATTTACATCAAATTACGCTAATAAAATCATTAGACTTAATAAAATTAGATTTTAAAAATACGGGGTATAACAAAACCGGTATGGTACTAAGTGTGGCGGTAATATCCCTAGAATTCACGGTTTATTAATTTACTTCCACTAATTTTCTTTTAAACGAAATTTTTCAGTAGTGAATTTTGGGGGTGTTACAATGACCCATGTATGAATGGGGTTCATAATGACAAGGTTGGATTGTTTAATAATTTGGGAAATCAAAGGATTATTAGAGGGTGAGGATATATCAAACTTGGGAAACTAGGGTTTCCAAGGGGCAGGGGTTGGCCTGGGGTGGTATTAGGTCAAAAGTCTTACATGGACTGTGTGTGGTATTTGAACAAATAAGAAATGAATAAAAAACTAAAACCATTAAGTGGAAGATCACTTGAGTCAAGACCAATTGTACCTTATATTTATATGCTACTCCATTGGTGAGAATAGTGGCTAAGAGCGTGTTACCCTAGGTTGTATTATATTTTCCAGTCCATCAGTGAGAATAGTAGTGAGGAACGTGCTGCCCTGGGTTTGTATGGTATTTACCAGTCTAACAATAAGAATATTAGAGGTCCCAAGCTCAAGTAATGAAACCCTTAGACAATGATAACCTATGGAAATACTCTAATTACTTACAATAGAATACCACTTGGGTCAGGACCAATTATACCTTACATTTATACACCGATCCACCGTGAAAATAGTGGCTAGGAGTATGATTCCCTAGGTTGTATTATACTTACCAGCCACCAGTAAGAATAGTGGCTAGGAACGTTCTGCCCCAAATTGTTTTGCATTACTAGTCCATCGGTGAGAATAATGGTTAGGAGCGTGCAGCCTCAGGTTGTTCTGTATTTATCGATCCACCGATGAGAATAGTAGATTCCCTGAAGTTCTATATTTATCAATCCACTAGTGAGAATAGTAAAGTCCCTAAACCCAAATGGATATAATTCGAGAGATGAATAATTATTACAGTAATGTCATGAGTCTAGACAGTAATGGATGAACTAATATAACATGCTTATGTGTTTTATATCTTGCTATAGCATTATAAATACTTTATTCCTACTTGATTGTACTGTTATCCTACTCAATATGTAGCGTACTGATCACTCCTTTTATGGGTGTTGCTCATTCCCACTAGCAGTGTCTCATCTTGTGCTTGTGCATGTCACTGAGGATGCCTTAGATGACTTTGTTATTTATGATGACATGATCAAGGTAGAGTGATGATGTAGTAACCTAAGGTTGGGGCCTGGAGAGAGTGACATCTTGATTTTTACCATTTTAGCTTTTTAATTTAAAGTTTTATTCTAGATGAACAATGTTCTGTATTTCAATATTTTCTTGATAACAAACATTTAACCTTTTCCAGCTTTGCTAAGTCATCCATTTTTGTGTTGTTTATAGCCTTCTCAAAATAACCAATATTCCCTCTATAGCTTTTATAATTTCAATCTTGATCTTGATCTTTGGTGAAAGATTTCATTAGTTATAACCTTTATCAAACATATGGCAAGTAGTATGTTATCAATGATAGCCATCCCCCTCACAAAATTTGATTGTGATTCACCAATCAAAGAAGGGAGAAGCTACTGTAATATATGAGTGATAATAGTGGCAATGAACTTATAAAGGGTGTTACAATATGCTATAGGTATATAATTGTAACACCCCGAGTCAATACGACCACGCAGGGGCTACCTTGGAGCGCTTTCTAATTGATCGGCTGGCCCCACCCACAAATCAACACAAGTCCTTTCAGCACGCTTTGTCCTCACTCACACACTTCCCGAAAAATTTTCAGAAAATTTCCAAAACTTCCCAGGAGGTCGCCCATCAGAAAATTGCTCCACGGCCAGCACGCTTAACTGTGGAGTTCTTAGGACTGAATCACCAAAAGGATGGTATACCATGTTGATATAAGTAGCCGATTCAATCCTTATAACACTCTGCTCAATTTGGGGTATTACAATAATACCAAGTTTGGTAGCATTTGGAACCTTGGGGATCAAGTTAAGAGTGGTGCCATTAAGGGATCTAGGCATTTGTCTAGTGAAAATTTTTTTTTGGAGATGGAAACAAACATATCCATACAAATAATATCCTAGAAAAACTTGAAGAAGTAAACATTGCACCCATAAGGTCCTAGTACTTACCATTAGTTAAGGAAAAACAACCTCTTCTACTTTAGCTAGAGTGATGGAGATCAAAAGGTGGTGGTGTTGTGTTGTGGTCAATGTTGCATTTGATTAAATCACCACAAGGTCAATCACATGATTGGCTTGTGCCTTAGTGCCCAACATGTGGGTATAAAAAAGAGTGGAAGACACTAAAGATTCTCTCTTGGTCAGTGTGGTGTTGCCCTAGGTCATCACAGATCAAATGAATTTGATTTTTCATTTTTCTCTCCTTAATCATAATATAAAAAATTTAGTGTTATTGTAGAAGTCCATTGTAGTCTTTATTTTTATTCAATGAAAATCTCTTCACATTTGGTATATATATATATATATATATATATATATATATATAATACTTAAATTAAGGAGAAAAAAGTGAACCGACAACATAATAAGGGCCATGGGCCCTAGTCTCAATCCCCATATATTATGCTAAGAGAAAGGGAAAAAAAACTTATCTTTGCAGCTTTGCTAAACTAGCACACAAAAAATAGAATAGAAATACTGCATCTTATCATGCAAAAGATAGATAAGGAAAAAACTCAAATATCAAGAATTAGGATGACTATGAAATTTCTTCATTTTCTTATAACTCTATTAAATAGGGGTGTGTATTGTTGGATATCCGTATCGGAACGGATATTTTTTCGGATATCCAATGTATTCGAATCCACATCCGAATACATTGGATATCTAAAACATCGGATCGGATATCGAATATATCCAATTATTAAAAAAAATTTCGGATTATTAAATTTAAATATATAATCTATAACTAAAAAAATTCTGCAGAAACACTTGTTTAATTATTCAACCTTCATACAAAAAGATATAATACATGATTAATCTTATCTACAAAAGTTAGCAATCAAGATTTATAAACAATGACGCTCTAGAACTGTGGAACGACCTAAGTTAAGAGGCTCAACAAATTTAGGAGTTTTTTTTTTTGGTCTAGATGCTTGCATGTGTATGGGTCGTGACCTATTTGACTGTTTGTAGAGTGTGGATGTTTATTTCAAACTTTAGTTTAGTAAATTATTTTTATACTTATGTACTATAGTAAAAAAATGTTCCAAACTTGAAGATTGAAAGAAAAAAATCAGATTATAAATTAAATTATGCCTAAATATAACTAACTTATTCTTAAAACCGAATATTTTTGGCGGATCTAATTATCCACTAAAAAATTGGATCGGATATCTACTTCAATTTTCAAAAATCAGATCACATATCCAAAATTTCGGATTGATTTTTTGGAATACCAGACCAATTTTTCGGATCCCATTTTTTTTGCACAGTCCTACTATTAGACATATCAACTTTTAGAATTTTTTTCTCTCTCTATAATTTTAGCATCAATGATTCGTATTATTTTTATCTTCTCTATTTAATACAATATCAATTGAAAAATTGCTATCAAGTCTAAATTCAAACAATGAAAAACTAGATGTTGATTTGAAGTTGTTGATTTATAATTTGCTACTTTCTTCTTCTATTCCTAGCAAATAGACACAGCTATTGTTAATTGTTATTGTGTTATTGTGTAGTATTGCTATGCTTGGCCAGACTAATTTATGTCAATAATTGTTAAGTAACTAAGTAAGTCCCTTACTTCCTTCTTTATTTAATTAGTTTTATAGATTTTATTTGTGATTAATTAAAAAAATAAGTGTAAATGGAGACAAAATTGCATAAATAGTTTTCAATAGTTCGATGATAGGTTTTTATTCTTCAATCAGTTGGATGAAAAACAAGTCTAAACAAAAGGTGGAGACGAATGACATATTTTACGCTTCGTAAGAAGTTGGGAACATAAAGAATATTTAGATAGAACGAAAATGCTAGCCACCAAGTAATTTACATTAATAGTAGACTAAACTACATATAGGTCATTAATTAATAAGTTAATATAATTAGCAATTGTTCATGCTCTATTAAGACTTCAAGTAAATATTTTGATTTTTATTACAGTAGTTTTGATAGGTTAAACTAATTTTCATTGTAGTTTTGCACTTTATTTTCATTTATATTTCTATTCATTTCTGTAATTATATTCCTAGCACTGATATTCTTTTTTTTTACTTCATTTTTTTTACAGGCACTTAAGTATTATAACAAAATATTATAATCAACATTTGTAGTTATTCCAATACAACATCAGGTGTTCTCTCCAATTTCTTTCATTAGCTTATTATATATTTTTATCATTATTTTTTTCTTTCTTTCTATGTGTGTCTAAAGATGTCTGTTAGAAAGTATGAATCTGGTTATGAGAAATGTAAGAAAAAGAGAAAAGTTGAAGGATTTATTTATTCTCAAAAAGGTGCACTTGATAAATTTATTAGTAGTAGCAAACAAGATACTTCTAAAAAAATATGTGAAAATATTGCAAATGAACCTCTTAGTGATATTGAAAATACTACAAATAAACAACCTCTTGGTGATATGAATATTAGTAATATTTTGGAGCATAATGAAGAAGATGAAGGATTTGAGGATAAAAATGAATGTGTTGATGGAATTGATTCATGTGTGGATGCAGATATATATGATCCTATAAATTGGAAAAATATTAGTAATAACTTGAGAAATTTGATAGTTTAAAAGGGACCTATTAGATATAACAATCAAGATTTTTCTAAAGATGATAGCTCTAGACATTTTTCCACAATACATTACACTAGAAAATTAAGAAATGGAGAAATATATGACTAAACATGGTTACTTTACTCAATAATATATGATAGAGTATTTTACTTTTATTTTAAACTATTTTCAAAGTCAAGTTTTAATTTTCAATAAGTAAATGATGGTTGGAAAGATTGGAAAAATATTGGTGCTAAACTCAAGGCACATGAAACAAGTAGTGAACACATCGTTAATATGTCTTGTTGGATCAATGTGAATATAAGATTATGAAATGAAAAAAATAATTGATGACAAATTACAAGATTATATATAGAAAGAAGAAGAGCAATGATGAAATGTACTATTGAGAATAATTGGTTTAGTGAAAACTCTTGCAAAAAATAACTTGTCATTTAGAGGGACAAATAAAAAAATTTATGAAGATAGAAATGAAATTTTTTTTTAGTCTTGTTGAAATAATTATTGAATTTGATATAATAATGCAAGAAAATTTTAGAAGTAATCAAGCAAGTGAAATACATGATCATTATCTTGGTCATAGGATACAAAATGAATGAATTTATTTGTTGGCCAATGAAATAAATGCACAATTGTTAAACAAGTCAAAGCATCAAAGTATTTTTCTGTCATACTTGATTGTACTCCTGATGTAAGTCATCAAGAACAGATGTCCCTTGTATTAAGATGTGTAGATATTTCATCTCTTTAGGTAAAAATAGAGGAATACTTAACTGAATTTTTAATTATAAATGATACATCCGATTAGGGACTTTTTTATGAACTGAAAAGTGCATTAAATAATCTTAGTCTTGATATTAGTGATGTGAGAGGACAATGATATAATAATGGGTCTAATATGAAAGGGAAAAATCAAGGTGTGCAAAAACAATTATTAGATATAAATCCTAGAGGTTTTTATACATCGTGTGATTATCATAGTATTAATTTATTGCTTTCTGATATGGCTAGTTGTTGTTCTAAAGCTGTTACATTTTTTTGGAGTGCTTCAACGAATTTATTCATTATTTTCATCTTCTACTAAAAGATGAAAAATTCTAAAAGAATATGTCCCTTCTTTAACAGTAAAATCATTATCACAAACTTGTTGGGAAAGTCATATTGAAAGTGTTAAAGCAATCAAATTTCAAGTTTCACAAGTATGTGATGCTTTACTTGAGTTAGTGGAAACTAGTGATGATCCTAAAATAAAAAGTGAAGCTTATTGTTTGGCTACATAAAAACTAGAAAATTTTAAATTTTTAGTAGGCTTGATAATTTCATATGATTTATTATTTTTTATTAATGCAATTAGTAAGACCTTATAAGCCAAAGACATGCATATTGATATTGTTAGAAAACATTTAATAGGCCTTATTACATTTTTAAAAAATTATAGAGAAAATGGATTCACTGCATCACTAATTTTAGTTAAAGAATTAGCTTTTGAGATGGATATAGAACCAAATATTGTGAAAGAAGAGTAATTTGTAGAACGAAGCAATTTGATGAAAACAATACATGCGATGTATCACAATCTTCCAAAGAGTCATTTAAAATTAATTATTTTTATTATGTGGTTGATCAAGCCATTTCTTTTTTTGAAAGTAGGTTTGAACAAGTTAAAATATATGAAGAATTTTTTGGTTTTATATATGATAAAAATAAGTTGAAATCATTACATGATGAGAGCTTAAAAACAAAATACCTTAATCTTGAAAACTTTTTGAAATATGATACAATATCAGATCTTGATGGTTTGGATTTATATTTTGAACTAAAAGTTTTTAAAGATGAAGCAAAAGACCCATTAGATATTATTAATTTTATACAAAAGTTAAACTCTTTTCCTATGCCTTGGTTACATATCCAATACTATTAACTATTCTTGTCACCGTTGCATTGGCAAAGAGAAGTTTCGCTAAGTTAAAATTAATAAAATATTTTTCGATCAACTATATATCAAGAAAGATTAAATGGTTTAGCAGTTATATTGATCTAAAAAGATTTGGTATCAAAACTTGATTTGCATCATCTAATCAATGAATTTACATCTCAAAAGGTAAGAAAAATTAAATTTAAATGATCATTTATTACATAAATTTATTTTTATTGTATATGAAGGTCCTCATTTAATTCATATGCCTAGGGCCCCAAAAAATGTAAGGCCGACCCTATATGGAGGGAGGGATGGCCATAGAAGGAAGAAAATTTGGAACAGAGACAAAGAACGTGAGAATGAGAGGCTGTCACCTTTAAGGTACTACTACTACTGCTGTTGTTGTTGCTGCTACTGCTACTACTACTACTATCTGATATCCAAATATCCGCATTGAAATATCCATATGTGGATATTTTAACCTGCTAGAATTAAATTAAAATAAATTCTAAAAATCCAAAGTTTATAACAAATACAATAAATCAACAATAATCCAAATATGAGTATTAAAATATCCAAATGTGGATATTTTAACCTGCTAGAATTAAATTAAAATAAATTCTAAAAATACAAAGTCCATAACGAATACAACAAATCAACAATAATCCAAATATCCGCATTGAAATATCCAAACGTAGATATTTTAACCTGCTAGAATTAAATTAAAATAAATTCTAAAAATCCAAAGTCCATAATAAATACAACAAATCAAAAATAATCCAAAGTCCAAAATCTATAACACAAATACAATAATAATCTAAAGTCCATAAATCCATAATTTTCGGGTTAAATAATTATATATATAATTTATTTAATAAAAAAATATTTATATATTTTATTTTAAAAAAATATTTTTCTTATATACCGGATATTTTAATCGGATCGAATATCCGCTCCGAAAAATTTTAATTTGACTGGATCAGATATCTGCTCCAATTTTTAAAACCCGGATCAGATATCCTAAAACTCGAATCTGATTTTTTAAATATCAGATTGAATTTTTGGATTACGGATTTTTTGCATAGCCGTAATAATAATAATAATAATAATAATAATAATAATAATAATAATAATAATAATAATAATAATAATAATAATAATAATAAAATGGTAGTGATTGAAAATTGAAGAGAGGATTAGCTCTCTTTAAGGTACAGTCTCAAAATCATTATCTTCATCCATCACCGATCTCCATCAAGTTTGTCTCCATCTCTTTAAGCTAGGTTCCACTATCAAATAATGTTCAAGCATCTCTTAGTTTCAGCCTACGTGAGCTTCTGTTGAAGGCTTTTTCATGCAAAAAAAAATCGCAAGAAAGACCATATGTATACACAATAACATCTATCTATGAATTCGGGTACATAGCCAAAAGGTTATATATATGTATATATATAAAGACTAAAGATTTAGCTAGTGATACAAGAAGTGAGGAATATTTTTGGATCATTTGGGTCATCATCTACGTTCACTCAGAAACAGAGTAGTCCAGTATTCCATGTTTCCCCCTCAATTCCTGCTTATAGACATTACTGTGCAGAGTGAGATTTCCATTATCATGGTCTGACAAGGTTTAAATATATTGTTTGATTTGCATCACAAAGTCTGGCTGGATGACCACAACTTTTAGATGGAGAAATAAAGAAGAGCATCTAATTAACTTGGATATATGAAAAAGACAGCTAACTCGTACCTGCATCGAATTTTTTATGATTTTGTCAATATTGAAATTTCCCGATTGCTTCGTCGTTGACACATTGAAGCGATGCCTGCAGAACAAATGACTTGAGATTAGTAATAAGTACTATCATCATCATTGTCCACAGAAATGTGAGCCACTAGTGGGGTAAACAAATGCCATGATAAAGAGCTTCCAAGAAAAAGGGACAAAGGCTTTGGAAATGATTAAAGTAGAAAAAGACGGATAGCACACCATATCTAAATGATAGACCATCCAGAAAAATTGCTTCTATATTATCTTTTTCTTATATAATAAAAAAATACTCCGCTCTTTAGTCTTTCCAACCAACCCACAAAAAAGGCAATATCGAGAAATGGTACTAGTAGTTTGCTTTTTATTGATGATGTGATGGTTCCTAGTGGTAGGAATGATGACAGTAGCTTTTACTATGGCCAAGAAAGGTTTTCTAGAAAAGTGTGAGAATGTTACCATTCCGTATCCATTTGGAATTAGTAAAGGATGCTATTGTCCCGATTGGTATGCTATTACGTGTAACACAACGATCGAACCTTCCAAATCATTTCTGGCCAACTTCAGCTTGAAGGTGCTCAGTATATCACCATACACCCAATAGGTAAAGGTCAATGCACCTATGGATTTCAACTGTACTGGAGAATACACAACTTGGAGGAGCGTCGACTTGATTAATGGCCCATATGCATTCTTAGATGACAATAACATTCTTGTTTTAGTTGGCTATAAAGGCATCTCCCTCTTTTATGATGAGGATAGAGTTATAGCTAATTGTGCATCAGTTTGTTCCAGGAGTTATTCTAATGGTCCTAAAGAAACTTGTGGGACGTTGCTTCCAAACTCACTTGAGTTTTTATATGGTGAACGTCACTCAATCCAATGCCACTTGTGGGTATGTCCCCTTGATAAATGAAGATGATATTCCATATGGCTCCAACGGTGATATGCCAACTTTGACGGATGCGGGACGCTATATTCCAGTGGTGCTGGACTGGGCCTTTCAGCTTTCAACACATGCATCACTCCCGTCTAGTTTTTCAATGGGTGGACGTCATTTCTATAATACGCATAATGAGTGTCAATGTCCACGAGGTTGTGTCGAAAACCCTTATCTTCCTAATGGATGCCAAAATGAGATTATCAATCATATTCATATGATCCCATCTTATCATGCCACATAATTTCTGATCTAATCTATACAAATGTAACTTAATCACTTGCTATTTATTCTTGATGCAATGGTGAGATAGTGTGCACACTATAAAAGGTATTGTGGCAACAAGTTAAACTATGAACTATTTTACATCTGTCACCCCGATGCTGATCCAAATAAACATATGTGTATAGGTAATTCCTCATACTTCTTTATTAAGTGTAATGTAAACATCAGGTAGCATTTTTGACATTTTCTCCCCACAAATCTTCCAAAATTAACTCCAAATTCCTTTCTAAACAATAAAAGGTTAGACTAAACCTATCCCCATCATTTTGAAGTAAAAGTGAGCATTCATCAACCATCTCATGTTGTTCTAATGTTATGATTATGATATTCAGTGTTATTATGATTCCCTCTATAGGGCTTAGCATAGGCATTGGATATGTACTAGTGCTTGTCAGATGCTATTGGGCTCATCAATTCATTAAGAGACATATAGAATCCAGACAGAGATCTTTGAACTTCAAACGCAATAGTGGGATGCTATTGCAATAACATAAGTCATCAAATGAAGGCGTTGTTGACAAGACAAAAGTGTTCACATCTAATGACTTAGATAAAGCTACCAACCACTTCAAAAAGAGCCGAATTCTTGGTTAAGAAGGCCAAGGCACGGTCTATAAAGGCATGCTCTTAGATGGAAACATTATGGCGATAAAGAAGTCCTAAAAGGTTGATGAGAATCAAGTGGGGCAATTCATAAATGAGGTTGTTATTCTGTCTCAAATAGATCACAGAAACATAGTCAACCTCTTCAGATGTTTCCTTATAATCAAAGTTCCTATATTAGTTTACGAGTACATCCCAAATGGAACCCTTTCTTAGTATATCTATGATACAGTCAAAGAGTTTCCTATCATATGGGAAATGCACTTGCAAATTGCTTCTGATTTGGTGGGATCATTTGCTTATCTACATTGAGCGTCATTTGTACCCATATATCACCAGGACATCAAGAACTATCGACATCGATAAGACTCACTTAACCACGTGTGTTTAGGGAACATTTAGGTATGTTGATCCATAGTACTTCCAATCAAATCGACTGAGAAAAGTGATGTCTGTAGCTTTGGAGTTGTTCTCGTTGAGCTCTTAACAGGGCATAAGCCGATTTCTTTTGCTAGAATAGGTGAAGAAAGAAGCCTTGTCACATACTTTCTGTCATCTATTGAAAGGTCCTCTCTATTTGATATTTTGAGTAGTAGGGTTTTAAAGGAAGGGAGGGAGGAGGAAATAGAGGTTGTTGCTAACCTTGCTAAGAGGTAACTAAACTTGATCAAAAGCAAAGACCTACTGTAACACCCCAAAATTTACTATTTTTTTAAAGCGGAAGAAATTACAATAGAAATATTTAAATTAAAATCCATGAATTCTAGAGATGTTACCGCCACACTTATCCTCCAACTAACCCATACCATATCATGATAACCCTGCATCTTCTAATTTTCCAACAACCTCTCCTTTGTACTCCAACTCACACCAGAACTTCAACTCACACCAGAACTTCAACATCGAAATATGTGGGTCAAGGCCCACTACTACACACCTCCAAGTCCACTCCACATCTCACTTTAAGGTTTTACTCCGAAACCCTAATTTTAACTTTTTTGGTTCATCCCACTCAATTTCACACGACCTAATCATTTTAATATTCCACACATCATAACTCATAAATTATACCCTCATAATTACACTTTAATCACCAAATACACATGATACTCCAAAAACCCTAAGCAGCCACACCAAACCCTAATTGTCCATACAAACCCCAACTCAGTCTTCTACATACCCTTATATTACTTCACGTACTATTTTTCACCCAAAAAACACTTACATTACCTTTATCATACCCCAAATCAACTTTTCATACGTAAACTTCATGTCCATGCAAACGTTATACATCCCATGCAACCATTTGAATTTTTCATGCAAACCCTAAGCTCCTATGTGAAACCCTAGTTTCAACCATGCAAACCCTAGATCCATCCATATAAAACCCTAGATTCCTCCACGTAAAACCCTATATTCCTCCATGCAAACCCTAGATCCATCGATATAAAACCCTAAATTCTTTCTACACAAAATCCAAGGTTTCTCCATACAAAGCCCTAAATTCAATACATACAAACCATAGATTAGATTCTCCTATGTTACACCATAGATTAGATTATCTCATGTTACACCATAGATTAGATTATCTCATGTTACACCATCGATTAAGTTCTATATACATAACCATAGATTAGATTCTCCAACATAAAACCATAAATTAGATTTTTTTTCATACAAAACCATAAATTATATTATCCCATACAAAACCATAAATTAAATTCTCTCACACAAAACCATGCAAAACCATAAATTAGATTCTCCCATACAAGACCATAAATTAGATTCTCCCATATGAAACCATAAATTATATTCTTCCACACAAAACCATAAATTAGATTCTTCCATATAAAACTATAAATTAGATTCTCCCTCACCAAACCATAAATTATATTTTACTCTTCCACTCATGGATCATTAAAATACTTAGGTCAATTCACATCCCTTGGTCAACTTATTTTCCCATTCTCCTTTTTCATCCTTTACCCCACACAAACAATATTAACATCTCCACACGCATGTCTTACAGGATCACAATACATATCATCACATACCACAATATTTCATCACATATACATGATACACATGCCATGTAAACACACAAAAACATACTTAAACTCCCCATCATACCACATATGAAATAATTAGTAATGATGAACGTAGAATACCTAGCATACGAAGCACATAAACACACAAAAGGCCTTAGTAACACCCTTACCTAAAATAACACCGGTCTTAGAGTACACTCCTATGCCTCCTTAAGGTATTGATAAAATAATAATATATTAATAAAAATAACATTAACTAATTTCTAACTTTACTAAAGATACAAGGAATAATAGTAATATAGTAAAAATTGATAATATAAGGGTTTAAAGATTTAATTCCAATAGTAATAATAATGAAAATAGAAATAATACTAATAATAATGCAAATAGAAATAATACTAATAATATCAATAATGATAATAATACATTAGTAAAAATAACCATAATAATAATAATAATAATAATAATAATAATAATAATAATAATAATAATAATAATAATAATAAAAAGGACATAATTTGAAAACAAAGTGAAATAAGGGCATTGGCCCCTTTATTAAAATAATACCAATAATAATATTAGTAAAATAAATAACAAAATTTAGTAATAATAATAATAATGAAAATAGTAATAATAATAATGATAAAACCATAATAATATTGCAAAAATGATAATAATCATAATGGTAATAATAGTAAGGATAATATTTGAAGATAAAATGAAGTACGGTTTCTATCCCACATTAAATAGTAATAAACTAATTAATTAATTAATTAATAATAATAATAATGACACTAATAAGAATAATAAATGCTAATGATGATAATATTAATAATAATAAGACTTGATATTTATGATACTGCTACTACAATTCAAAATAGGTACAATAGGGTTTTAGCCCTACATAGAATAATAATATTAACATTGAAAATAATAATAATAACAACAACAACAACAACAACAACAACAACATAACAACAACAACAACAATAATAATAATTTTGAAATAGTAAAATAATAATAATAATAATAATAATAATAATAATAATATATTTTCAAATAAATAAAATAAAATAGATTAAGGCTTGAATAAATAGTGAAAAAAGGTTGAGGGGGTTTAGGGTTCAACCTTAGATTGGCGGTGACAGGTGACACTGGCTGTGGTACATGGTGGTGGCAGTGATGGCCAGAAAAAGAGAAGAAAAGGGGAAAAGTTGGATGCTGGAAAAAGGATAGGTAGAATGAAGGTTGGAGTTGGGGTGTTTAGAGTTTCCCAAAAGGAGGGGGACAAAATAAGGGTGGTGGCGAAGCCAAAGGTGGCGGCACATGGCGGCAGCGGTGGTGGCCGAATGGGGAAGAAGGAGAGAAAGAGAGGAGGAGAGGGAGGAAGAGGAAAAGAAAGGTTAGAGAAGGTAGAAGGTGGTCTGCAGAACATAATGGGAGGTGAAAGAAGTAGAGGCAGTGGCGGAAGAGGTGGCTAAGGGTGGTGCGAAGGGCAGCGGAGGTAGAAGGAATGGTTTTTTGGGAAGGCTACTTCGCATAGTCGAGGTGGCTTGTGTATGAAGAATCAAGGGATAGGGGAGGTTTAGGTAGCTAAAGGGTGGTGCAGGGAGTACTAAGGGGGCCAGAATGTGCGGCGGTGTTGGCAGGAGGTGGCAGAAATGGCATTTAAAGTGGTGGCAGTGGTAAGGTCAGGAAATTCTAGGTAAGAATCAAAAGCTCAATACAAGGAAGTGTAAGGGGGTATTTATAGAGAAAAGAAGATAGGGTAGGGTTCTGTGGGTCGGTTAGGGGGTAATGAAAGCAGGGTTAGGGTTACCAGTGGTGATGGTTGGCCGGTGGAAGCAAATTTTGGGGTAGGGAAATGCGCAGGAAAAGAAGGAACTACGTGAGAAGAGGAAGAAAATAGTTGGAGTCAGTGTGACTAGCGAAACGATAGGGAAAAGAAGGGAGAAACGACTGGTCAAATGGGCAAGATTGGCGGCGTAAATCTTGGAGGCACAGATCGACGAAAATGGCAGTTGTTGATGACGAGGGGAGGAGGAAGGATGAAGAAGAAAGAAAAGGCTGGATCAGGCAGCCGAGAAAAAGAAAAGAAAGAAAGGGGAAAGAGCAGGGTCGGTCGGCGAAAGAAAAAAAATAAACAAAATGCAGCATTTGGCTGCGTTGAAGGAGGAAGAAAAGAAAAGGAAAGCTGGGTCATAGGAAGGAATGGCCCGCACCGAAGAAAGGAGAGGGGAGAGGGCTTGGGCTGCTGGGATGGCCCAGGTCAGGAAAGTTAAGGAAGAAAAAGAAAAGAAAAGAAAGAAAAAGGAAGGAAAAAGGAAGAAAGAAAAGGAAAAAGGGAAAAGGGAAAAAGAAAAATAGAAGGGTTGGGTTAATTAAATTAATTAGGATATTTACAAATAATAATATTTAAATTCCTTTTTAGGCTAATTTAGGATTTTTGAAAGGTTTTTTTATAAATTTCATTTTAATTAGCAAAACACCCTAATTTTCTTTAATTAAATTATTTATAAAATACATATTAATTTGAAACTATTTTATCTTCCTTATTTTAAATATAATAATTTATTTAATTATTTTTTAAAATAAAATTCTTAATTAGCTAAAATACCTAATTTTCTCCTAATTAAAATACTTATAAAATTTTTCTTGATTTTTTCTAATTAATTTCCTTTTTATTTTCATAAAAAATAATTTATTAAATTAAATTTCCTAATAAAACATTATTTAACTACTTTTCTTTAAATTAAAAATTTTGGGACATTTCACCTACAAATGAAAGAAGTTGCCATTATACTAGAGGGTATTAGATCAGCTCACTTGTCTTCTTCAATGCCACCAAACTTGCCAGAGAAAAGAAATTAGTGATATACATGATGCCCCTTTGACTTCAAGCTCTTTTTCTTTGGATGCTGCAGGGCCTTCCTCCCCTATTAACCACCAACCTCTATTGTTTAACACCGTATGATACTAGCTTCCCCTTCTATAGTTGTTATTTCATGGATCGCCTATATTGGGTTGTTACTTGTTTAAGTACTAGTTTATATTTTCACTTAGTTGGGGTAATGAAAAATGTAATTTTTCTGGTAAGTAAAGCAGTTTTATACAAACTTTTTCAAAAAGTGAAATGTGTGCACCCAACTCAAACCATCACCAAGCTATCTATACCCCCTCCCTCCATCTAGAATATTTTGAGATTACATTAGGAGTAAAGCATCTACTAGCCATAACAAAGCTAATACCCGTGAGAATATTATCACCAAACAACTTTTCGAAACACTCTCAAATTTCTTTCATACCAAATGGTCCCTACAAAGATGACACAGATGAGGAGGAGCATTTTGGACATCTGGATGTATCGGATATATATATTTTGATAATTGATGTTACATACACCAAGTAAGCATAAATATATAAGACATAAGAAGACTCCTATGATATCAACGCTTGAATATTGTGGATCACTTTGTCCGCTTGATATGGAAACTCTTTTCTGCCATTTTTTATCCAAAAACCAATTCTTATCTTTATAAGCATGATCATCCATCTTCTGCTCACTTCGACCTTTTCAAAGACTTTTTTTCTAAAATCCCAAATCCTACCTAAGATTGCAAAGAATGCTCTTGCCAGATCTCTCCTCTCAAACCTTTGTAGGACGCTGTGAGCCAAGCTCTAGCATTGTCCGCCACTATCTTGAGTGTCAACCAATAGTACCCTATCTACTCGGAGATCTCGTACCATAGCTTTCCTATCACAACACAATGTAGGAAAAGGTGATTGATCGTCTCCTGTTCGGCATTGCACATAGGGCATATGGTTTCTTCCATATTGCTGATGTTCAACCTGACTAGTCTTTTCTTCGTGTTGAGCTTTTGTTTAACTGCGAACCAAGCTATTAATTCAAACCTTGGAGGTGCTATACTTCTCCACATTAACTTCTCCGCTTTAGTGGTCGGATATATATATATATATATATATATATATAAGGTGCGTTCTATTTCTTAAGCATGCCAATATACAAGACATGCAAATCGTTGTCACAGACACATGCACTTGATCAACGGTTATGCTAAGGTTTTATTTTACCATTTACAAACAAGTAATTAAACAAATTGTTGTTATTCAATCACTTGTAGCCTTCATCAAAGTTAAGGCGTACTATAATTTAAACCCAAAAAAAGTACTACACAAACAACAATTAATACGCAAACAGTCTAATATCTGATGTTTCCCTCTCAATTCCTGCCTACAGAAATGGCTTGGTAGGGTGAGGTTGCAATTTATCAAGGTGGGTAAGCTTTGTATATTTTCGATCGATTTGCATCAGAAATCCTAGATCGTCATAAATTTTTAAGAGGGACAGATAGAGAAAAAGTATAAGATTTGGATGAAAGAAGGCTAATCAAACCCTACCGGCTTTGAATTCTCTCTGATTTCTTTAGATCCTGTAATAGTCCAATAGTTTTTTTAATATTGGCATTTTCTTGGTCAGATACGTTGCTTTTCCTGGAGCTTGAAGTCTCCTTGTTTCAACATTCAACTTTCCCAATAGCTTCCTTGTTCACTCTCTTTAACCTGGGCTCCATGCACTGTCAATTAATCTTCAACCATTTATCGGTTTTGGCTTAACCGAGCTTCCGTATAAGACTTTTTCCATGTGAAACTAAATTGCAAGAACAAGAGACCATAGGTATACACAATTACATCTACCTATTTATTCCGATCTATATATATATATATATATAACCAAAATGTTATATATATATGTGTGAGTGTGTGTGCGTGTGTGTGTGTATATATATATATATATATATATATATATATATATATATATATATATATATATATATATATATATATAAAAAAAAAAAGGGGCACTAGGGATATTAACAAACATGGTCCACATAAACTAAGCAGAACTTTCTATCTCTAAATTGTCGACTGGAAAAGTAGCAAAAGATTATAGCAAAATGCCATGATGGAGAGCTTCCAAGAAAGAGGGGCAAAGGCTTTGTAAAGTTCAACCGACAATAAAAGTAGAAAAGATGGAGAGCACTCCGTGTATAAATGATAGCCCATCCATAGAAATTGCTTCCGTATGAGATTTCAACTGTACACCCAATAGGTAACGGTCAATGCTCCAATGGATTTCAATTGTATAGGAGAACATACAACTTGGACGAGCATCGACCTCAGTACTAGTGCATACAAATTCTCAAGTATAGACAACGTTTTTGTTCCGGTTGCTACTGGAACACAAATAGGCACAAAAGCTACCGAAGCATAAGTTGCTACCAACCAATCTAATCATCTAATGACCCAATAATCTATCAAATCATTTCCATTTTTATTCACTTAAGGGGAGATCACATCAAACCTGGAGACATTAAGGTACTGCATTTATATCAGCACAAGGAAACACAATATCCTACTAACTATCAATCCAGTGACCAAAGGTACCCTGATCACACTGGTATACAAAGGTAACACAACACCCTATTAATAAGTATGCATACTCCTTATCATTCCATAGAACAAATAGAGTAAGATATAGGACTTAGCTAGAGCACTAGGCACACCAACAAAAATTTAAAATAATCATGGGCTAAATCACGACTCTAGGGTAGTAACTCTTAAAGAGCCACCATTTTCGATTTCGAGGTCTTTCACTTTATATATTAGTATTTTATTTAGGTGACCATGAAAATCACATATAAATCACATAGATTTTATTCATGTGCATAACCATTCCATTTATTTCCAATTATACAAGACAAACATAGTCAAGATCAATCCCAAGCTAAATCAGTAAAATACACTAAGATCCTCTTAGGCTTAGTTATTCATCAAAGACCAAAATGCCCTCGAGATTAGTAATCGTTAAATTATCATCCTTTTGAGTACTAAATCCACTTTATTTATCAATTTGTCATGAAAAGTCCAAATAATGATAATTAAACCAAACTAGATAAACCAAATGACCAATTTATCATTATTCCAAATTTTACATATAAAAATTCTAGCATGCTTATCCAATATATCCATGATTATATAATCTCATACTTTTAACATATAATACACATTGATCATGTTGGTCATGGGAAAAAAATCATAATATAGGTAAATTGACGAAATTGCCCTTAGGGCCCACTTCCATGCTTAATATTCCATAGTTAGATTCAAGTATACTCAACCCGTGATTTATACATACTTATCATACCAAACACTTTCTTGACATTAGAATTATATTATTCATGCCTTAGTAACCATAGTATTTTACATAAGGCAACATGCTTATCTTAACATTTTTTAGGATATCAAGAGATAATACATAATCATCAAGCAACAAATTACTCTTAGCACAATTCAAACGTCAAGACCTAAATTTTCTACCATGAGACCTTTAATATCTTAGTAAAGTATAATGATTACAATATAGAAACATACTTAACATAATTCATACACCAAAATCCTTAACGTGGTACCATGTAATGTCTATTATTTTAGCATAGTATAACGATTACCTAAAATCCAAAAAAAAAATCCAAAAATAGCATTATCCTACTAAATACTATGAAATCCCACTAATCGATGTTTGTACCTAAAAATAATTCCAAAGTACCAAAATAATATTTTTAGGACACAAAATAATACTTATACAGATAAATTATTTAGTTTTATAAAATTATCAAGATACCCTTACTTATTAATAAAAAATTCTATGAATTATTTGCAACCAAACACAATTTAAGCTATGAAGGCTGCATGACAAGCTCAAAGATTATTACCGAGAGAGAAATGAAGGTAAATAAGGGTAAAAATGAAAATCATTGGAGTCAAATGCAAGTTTGGGATATGTGGATGAATAGTAGAATGTGTGGTAAAAATTTGGTGGTGTTTGGATAAGGTTTGAGGGTGAAAATACGGTTGCACAACCAAAAATGGAAAGTTGCACAGTTGTGCTACAGGTGGTGGTCTAGAGAAAATATTAAGCATGACCAGGAAATTTTGGGTTGCACGGGCATGTAATAGGAAATTTTAGTACTACAAGGTCATACGCAGTTCGTGTACTTTGAATAAACATGATAGAAGAGGAGAAGAAGAAGGGAAAAAGGCGATGGTTGATGGCAATGGCCAGCAACAGTGTTGGGAAAAGTTGAGGTGACCTTGGTGGTCAGTCCCACGACCAATGGGTAGTGAGTGGTGATCAAGGTCAGAAGTGGAAATCAGGTTGGGTGGGTCAAGTTTGGGTCGGGACATTTCATGTCATTTAACTTTTACAAGTCGGTTGTGGGTCAGGTCGGGTCATTTCGGGTTCAGGTCATTTCAGGTCATTACCTTGTTTGGGTCGGGTCGATTGTAGGTCAGGTCATTTCGGTTCCAAGTCATTTTAGGTTAATTTATCGGGTCAGGTCAGGTTCGGGTTAAGAAAACTCGGATTCGGATCATTTTGGGTAAACTTGACTGGTAGGGCCGGGTTTATTTTAGGTCATTTTTTGGTTCACATGAGTAGGTGACTTCGGCCTATTCAGGTCATTTCGTGTAACATGATGAGTTGATCCCGCTGTGTCTGAGTTGTTTCGCGTTAATTTAATCGGTGGAGTCATTTCATACAATTTGATGGGTTTGATTTGAGTAGTTACGGGTTAACTTGATGGGTCGGGTCGGGTCAAGTTTTGACGGGTTGAGTCAAATTTGAGTCAAGAAAATTATCTATTCATAAATAGTAAATATTAGAGACAATCGTAACATTACTATTGCAGATAAAAGAATTATGAATATTAAATGTGCTTTATTTTTACAAATAAATAGTAAAGATATTCATCAATTTTAGTAATAAAAAACATTGTATGATTGAATCTAACAAAGGCATTTGTCATTTATTTGATAACTTAAAATATTTAATTACTTAAATAAAGATAATTTTATACAATAAAAATGATCAAAACAAGACAATAAAATATAAAATTATCATCTATCACATTGTACATATTAAAGACAATCATAAAACTATTCGTACAGATAAATAAAATAAGAATATTATATGTGTTTTATTTTTACAAAAGTAAATAATAGAGATATTTATAAGTTTTAATAGTATTATATTTGATTGTTTAAAATATATATAAATTTTACAAGTAAAAATATTAGATATTTTTGATATATTATATTTTTTTGATTACATAAAATATTTGATTACTTAAAAAAAAGATAATTTTATTAAATAAAGGTGAGCACTAGCATGACTATACAATGTATAATTATCATTTATTACATTATAAATATTAGATTCAATCATAAGATTACTAGTAAAGAAAAATAAAATAAAAATACTGTATGTGTTTTATTTTTATAAAGGTAAATAATAAAGATATTTATAAGTTTTAACAATATTATATTTGATTGCTTAAAATATTTATAAATTTTACAAGAAAAAATATTAGATGTTTATCATATATTATATTTAATTGATCACTTAAAATATTTAATTACTTAAAAATATAAATTTATAAAATAAAGGTGAGGATAGGCATGACTACACAATGTATAATTATTATTTATTAAATTGTAAATATTAGAGATAATCATAAGATTATTAGTGTAGATAAATGAAATAAGAATATTATATATGTTTTATTTTTACAAAGATAAATAATAAAGATATTTATAAGTTTTGATAATATTATATTTGATTGCTTAAAATATTTATAAATTTTACAAGTAAAAATATTAGATGTTTATCATATATTATATTTATTTAATTACATAAAATATTTGATTACTTAAAAAAAAGATAATTTTATAAAATAAAGGTGAGCATAACAAGACTATACAATGTATAATTATCATTTATTACATTATAAATATTAGATACAATCATAAAATTATTAGTAAAGATAAATAAAACAAAAATATGATATGTGTTTTATTTTTACAAAGGTAAATAATAAAGATATTTATAAATTTTAACAATATTATATTTGATTGCTTAAAATATTTATAAGTAAAAATATTAGATGTTTATCATATATTATATTTATTTGATTACTTAAAATATTTGATTATTTAGAAAAGGATAATTTTATAAAATAAAGGTGAGCATAACAATACTATACAATGTATAATTAAAATTTATTACATTGTATATATTAGGTACAATCATAATATTACTAGTAAATATAAATTAAATAAGAATGTTATATGTGTTTTATTTTTCAAAAGATAAATAATAAGATATTTATAAGTTTTAACAATATTATGTTTGATTACTTAAAAAAAGTTAATTTTACAAAATAAAGGTGAGCAAAACAAGAATATACAATGTATAATTATTATTTATTATAATGTAAATATTAGATACAATCATAAGATGACTAGTAAAGATAAATAAAATAAGAATATTATATGTGATTTATTTTTACAAAGGTAAATAATAAAGATATTTATAATTTTTAACAATATTATATTTGATTACTTAAAATATTTATAAATTTTACAAGCAAAAATATTAGATGTTTATCATATATTATATTTATTTGATTACTTAAAATATTTGGTTACTTAAAAAAAATAATTTTATAAAATAAAGGTGAGCATAAGAATACTATACAATGTATAATTATAATTTATTGCATTGTATATATTAGATACAATCATAATATTACTAGTAAAGATAAATGAAATAAGAATATTATATGTGTTTTATTTTTACAAGAGTAAATAATGAAGATATTTGTAAGTTTTAATAGTATTATATTTTATTGCTTTAAATATTTACAAATTTTACAAGTAAAAATATTATATTTTTATCATATACTATATTTATTTGATTACTTAAAAAAAAGATAATTTTATAAAATAATGGTGAGCATAACAATATTATACAATATATAATTATCATTTATTACATTGCATATATTAGATATAATCATAATATTACTAGTAAAGATAAATAAAATAAGAATATTATATGCGTTTTATATTTACAAAGGTAAATAATGAAGATATTTATAAGTTTCAACAATATTATGTTAATAATATATCTTATTAGGATATCATTAACAAATAATAATGTCTAGGGTAAAATTATGAAAAATAAGTACAATTTATAAAATATTATATTTTTAAAAGCTTTAAATGAATAATAAAATATGTGTAGTTTATTATTATTATTATTATTATTATTATTATTATTATTATTATTATTATTATTATAGATTTTGATGTTTGGTTGGGTGAATGTCGAGTCAGATTAGGTGAATGTTGGGTCGGGTCGGGTTAAAGTGGGTCCGGTCAATGCTGGGCTAGGTCGCTATCAGGTTGGGTCAAAAGAAGGTCACGGGTTGGGATCGGATCAGGTCGGGTTCACACTAGGTTTATTTTTATCCAATCAGTGTTGGGTCAAGTCAATATCGGGTTGGGTCTGGGTTGGGTCGGGTTGCTAAACTTTTCAGGTCTTATCGGGTTAGCTTTTGCTCGGGTCAGGTAAGGTTAAATTTTTTCATCTCTATTCAAGGTGGTGGAGATGGTGGTGTGCAAGTCAAAAACATGGAAATGAAGGAGGAAGAAGGAGAAGAAAGGAAGAAGGAAGAAAGGAGAAAGAAGGGGGTGCTCGGGTAGTGTTTTGGACACAAAATAGGTAGAATTGAGGTAAAACAAAAAGAAGGGAAGAAGAGTGGCTAGTGTGTGTGTGTGTGTGTGGTCATGTGTGCATGTGGAGTGAATCGGAGAAGGAAGAAAGGAAGAAAATCATGGAAGGGGGAGGCATGCAATTAATCGTGTAGGGTGGTATAGAGGAAAAGATGGTTAAATGTTGGGAACAATAGCAAGTGATAGGGATGGTTGTGTATATGGGTTGCGTAAGGATAACAAGAAGAAGAAGAAGAAGAAGAAGAAGAAGAAGAAGAAGAAGAAGAAGAAGAAGAAGAAGAAGAAGAAGAAGAAGAAGAAGAAGAAGAAGAAGAAGAAGTGGTAGGGTATGCGAATGGGGTGCGCAGGTTGGGTAAAGATCGAAGAAGAAAGGTGATGGATGATGGATGATGGATGAGGGTGTAGATGTGAGAGAGATGGTTGATACAAGTGGGGAAGGTGCAAGTTGTAACATTCTTCAAATGTTTTAGCCGGGTTTGATGATGCAAAGGAGAAAAAAGAAAAAGAAAAAGAGAAGGGATGGGAATTAGTTTAAATGATTTTAGATTATCCAAAATAGATAGGATTAGTGGAAATTTTAGTGGGTTTTGAGTTTGTTTTACAAAATACGATTTATCCGAGTCAAGGTTTAGAATTTGATTAAAGTTTAAGGATTAAAAAATTGGGTTAAAGATAAAGTAAGATTTTCTCAAGATTAGAATCAAAATTCACGTGCTAATGACATAGGATTTGCTTAAGAAAATTTTTGGGTTATTACACTTTGCCATGCTCCATCGTAGCTCGTGCTCTGGCACTAGCATTGACCATCCTTTTTTCCACCCTATAGATAGAGGAAGTAAACTACCTCAGATTATTTCCTCTTCTTCCTCTACTAGCCATCTGCTAATTATAATAAAAATTTCATTAATAAAAATTATACATTAACTCATTAATGGTTTATTATTTATGATTAGGTTTTAAGGTGTAGGGATTGGGGTTTAGGGTTTGGTTTTAGTGTTAAGGTTAGAGGTTTAGGCTTTATGGATTAGGGTTTGAAGTTTATGGTTAAAGTTTTAGGGTTTAAGGTTAAGGGTGTGGGGTTTAGGGTTTAGGGCTTCTGGATTAGGCATAAGTGTTTGGGGTTTGGAATTTGGTGTTGAGGGTTTAGTTTTTATGGTTTAGGGCTAAATGCCTAGGGTTAAGGGTATGGGTTTTATGGTTTAAGGTTAGAGGGTTTTTGGGGTGGAGGGTTTTCAATAGGTGTGTCACACGTTTGGAACAAAGTGTGACAAGAGAACTACCCAATGGAGGTGGAGGCTGACGAGTGAATGACTCACCAAAGGAAATATATGATGGGTTAGTTTGTAATACTCCAAAAATTTTCCTAAAAATAAATAGAGTAAAATATAGGTATATATAAAAATAATATTATTATTACAAGATTTAAATTTTATTATTTATCTTATTATGATTCCTTATTTTAATTATTTATCCTAAAATAAATTATATGTAAATACAATAATTTTTAATTATTTTTATTAATTCCTAAAAAAGCCTAAAAACCCCACCACCTCTTTTTTTTCCCTTTTCCTTTCTCTTTTTCTTTTCTTTTCTCCTTCCTGTTCCTTTTCCTTTTCTTTTTCTTCCTTCCTCTTCCTTTTTTTCTTCTTTCCTTACACGATAGCGGCCCAAGCACCACTCCTTCTCTTCTCATCCTTTCTCCCTTGACTGACCCAACTCTCCTTACCCTATCCCCTTTTTCTTTTCCCCCAGTCGGCAGCCCAAGCCCCTCCTTTCTTTTCTCCTTTCCCCTTTTTCTTCCTCCCTTCTTTCTCCTTTCCTTTTCTCTCCCCCTCCCCTACCTCTTTCCCTACAAACATGAGCAACCCCTACCATTTTCACACACTCAAAACCTGCCACCAGCTAACCTCCCCTCCCCCTTTCCCTTTTTGGGCATGTAGGGCATGCACGATGGCATGCCCCTGTATCCCCTACATCGCACGACCTTACATGTCGTCCTTCCCTACCATCCTCGTGCCACCCATCGACCAACCACCCTTGTCCCCTTCCTCTCTTGCCCTTATGCTCCCCCATAGTCTATAAATATCCCCTAACATTACCTCTCCTCTCTTTCTCCCTTGTTAACCTCACCTTACACCGTTCCCCTACTCTTACCTTCAGCCACTGCTACTATAGTTAGGTCACACCGCCACCCAAGCTCCTTCCCTCCCACTCGCCTATCTAGTGCCAACACCATCCTCAACCCCAAAAGACTAACCCCCACTCTTTTCCCAACCAAAAACTACCTTGTACTGCTGCTGCACCGCCCTCCACTCCACTTGCCTATTATGGTCACACCACTTTCCTTTCATCCATTTTAAGCTTCATTTAATTATTATTATTATTATTATTATTATTATTATTATTATTATTATTATTATTATTATTGTATTATCATCATCATCATCATCATCATCATCATCATTATTTTATTTAAGGAAAAAAAGGGAAAAAGAAAGAAAAAGGATAAAATAGCCTAAGTCGTGTATTCCCATTTTTGGGTACTGTTCTAGTATCCATAGGAGAGGAGGTGTAGGTTTTTCTTGCTTCAATACCAGAGTTGTTTTGGTAAGAATACAGTCATAGCTAGGGCATTGTGTTTATGTGATTTTCTTATGTGCCAAGTGAATACCTGCACAAAATGTTACATGTTCTAGGGTTGCTTATGCAACTTGGCTTGCAAGGATCTAAGGTCATAATATATGTGGACATGGCTATGTTGCTTCATTTGTTGATGTGTAATATTATTATGCGGTACTACATGTTTTGGGGATTGTTGAGACGTTATTATATTTTAAACTATGAGGCTTAGGTAGGGTTTTGGAAACCCAAGGGCATTTTGGTTAATATTTTGGAAAATGGCATATGGGGAAACCCTAGGGAAAAAGTTAGTTAAATATCCTTTAGAACATGTTAAATAATAACTATGGTAATTATAAAAGTGGATTAGGGAAGATTTTGCACGGAGAAGGTTAACCATGCATAGGTTAAGTCAAACTTAATATGGTCTATGTCCAGGGGTAAATAAGTGGGAGATGGATGTTAAGCATGGGTATGTAGGAGATGATGGTAGTTTTGGGTAGTTTGACAACACATGGGGGAGTCATTGGATGTCAGGGTATGGGAGAGTACTAAGTGGATGAAACTAGGGTTTTGGTGGTACAAAACCCTAATGTTGTTCATTATCACATGTAGGAGATGGGGAGTTGGGTTGTGCCTCTAAACTATGATGTTGAATATCCATTGTGGAGATTGTGTTAAGTCTGATGGTTAGGTGGGATAAGTAGGAGTGGATACAACTACTATAGGAAACTAAGGGTTTCAAGAGGAGTCCACTAGGGAGGTTGTTATCACACATACAAAATGAAGAAGTTAGGATACAAAAATTTAGGGGATGGATAATTATGGTAGTATGTGCTTGGTTGTGGAATTTTAGGGCTAAATAAGTGGTAGAGAAGGGGTTAGGCCCATTTGGGCCAAAGTAGAGTTTCAAGGGGTGACCCTAAGGACCATTTATATCATTTATGAGGAATTGGGGAAATAGGCTATGACCCATACATGAATGGGGTTTGTAATGACACGGTTGGGTTGTTCGATAATTTGGGAACTCAAAAAATCATTAGAGGGTGAGGATATCTCAGACTTAGGAAATTAGGGTTTCCAAGGGGTAGGGCTTAGCCTGGGGTGGTAGTAGGTTAGAAGTCATACATGGGTTGTGCATGGTTATGTGTGGTATCTGAACAAGTAAGACATGAATAAAACAATAAATACTTAAAGTGGAAGATCACTTGAGTTAGGGCTTATTGTACCTTTTATTTATATACCAGTCCACCGATGAAAATAGTGGCTGGGAGTGTGATACCTTAAGTTATATTATATTAACCAGTCCATCGTTGAGAATAGTGGTGAGGAATATGCTGCCTTGGGTTTATATGGTATTTACCAGTCCACCGATGAGAATAGTGGAGGTCCCAAGCTTAAGTAATGAAACCCTTAGACAATGATAACCTACGAAAAGACTCTAATTACTTATAACGGAACACCACGTGGGTCAGGATAGGTTCTACCTTATATTTATATACTGATCCACCGATGAGAATAATGGCTAGGAGTATGATGCCCTTGGTTATATTATACTTACCTGCCACCAGTAAGAACAGCGGCTAGGAGCGTGCTGCCCTAGGTTGTTTTGCATTACTAATCTATCGATGAGAATAATGTTCAGGAACGTGTTGCCTTATATTGTTCTGTATTTACCGATCCACCAGTGAGAGTAGTAAATTCCTTGAAATTCTGTATTTACCAATCTACCGGTGAGAACAATAGAGTCCGTGAACCTACATAGATATAATTCGAGAGATGAATAATTATTATAGTAATGTCATTTGTTCAAATAGTAATGGATGAACTAATATAACCTGCTTATGTGCTTTATATTTTGCTGCAATATTATTAGCTACTACTTGATTGTATTGTTATCTTACTCAGCACATAGCGTACTCATCACCCTTTTATAGGTATTGCCTATTTCCACAAGTAGTGTCTCATCCTGAGTTTGTACAGGTCATTGAGGATTCCCTATATAACTTTGTTTTTTATGATGACATGATCGAGGTAGAGTGATGATGTAGTAACCTAAGGTTGGGGCCTGGAGAGAGTGACATCTGGATGTTTACCATTTTAGCCTTCTAATTTAATGTTATATTTCAAATGAACAATGTTTTGTATTTTAGTATTTTCTTGATAACAAACATTTAACCCTTATTATGTCAGGAAATACTTTCCATGTTGTGTTTATCATGGTTACGTTTGTTTTTACTATGCCTTATAGTTGGTATGAGGATGGCCTAGGCCCAGACTTATACCAATTATAGCTATAATACCCCCTCTTATGGTGTATGTTTTTACGTTTAAAATGAAAATTTTTAATGGTGATTTTAGTGGTATTACATAGTTACCCACATGGAGATTGGCTGGATGGGTAAGTTACCCATTAGGGAAAAGGCCTGATGGGTGAACTACCTATTGGTAGTTATGACTATTGGGTAAACCACCCGTCAACGATACTATTTCATCCTTAACCTCCATTAATATCATTCAAAGCTTAGTTTTTCCTCAAAATTACAACAAATTTACTAATCTATGTTTTATCTATGTATAACAACACTAATTTTAGTTAAAAACAACTAAAATGAGGAAAATGCAATAATAAAATCTTGTATTTGTAGCTACTTTGAAAATCATGAAAATTAACCCAAAAAAAAGGATGAAATATTGCATATATTTATATGTAGAATGTGTTGAGATGTTGATTAAAATTTGATTTCTTAAATTGATGGAAGATTTGAGAAGAATTGAGTGATTGTGTAAGGAGTTGAGATTAGAGAGATGAGAGAAAAGTGAGAAAATGATATAGTAGAGGTGGAGAAATGAGAAGGATAAAATTGAAAAGTATAAAAGTTTTAGGGGAATATGAGTATGTGTTTAGTAAAATGGGTGTGTAAGGAGAGGTAAGGTTGGAGTGAGAAAAATATACCAAGATCTCTCTTAGTAGATTACATATACCTTACATATACATCTTGTCAAACGCTTCCTCTTAAGAACATGAATGGCATAATTCAGTAGAGGAGGCAATTGGATTCTCTAAGGGCCCGACAATTTAGTGATATATTTTATATGAACATTTGTTAATTGTAGTTATTTCTGTAATAATTGATATTAAACATTATTTTATATGCAATTATAGGTTGAATTTTTACTACTCGACCAAGATCCGAGTATGAAACATCTCGAGTCGACATACCAAGGAGGTTTATGATTTATGGATGTTGTGGAGCCTTACATAAAGAATCGAGTTGCAAGACAGTTTGGCCCCAAATCATCCAAATTCCTCCTATCGTTCCAACATATGGATTATATAGGAGAGAAAGTGAAAGGCCTCTATAATTAATGCACATCTGATACAGGAATGGGTTGATGATCTTGCTTGTAAGAAATATCTCATGTGCACACAATAGACCGTGTGTTAACCTCAAGTAACACCCACATCCCAAGGATTCGAAAACAACTATTTTGGATCTTTTTTTTCCTCTTATAGCAAGTCTAGCGGTCTATGACATACAAAATACATGAGCTCCTTAAACAATATGCCATTAGGAGAGTAATGTGGAATAATAACTCATGATTGCTCCAGATCTTTTCACTTCATTAATTTGGAGTATTATCAGTGTGTTGATCTTTGAGCATAAAGTGTCAAAACTCCTTTGTGAAGATGATATATATTTATTTATCTTACTATGATTAGAATTTCAAAATATAAGTAATGGGTAATTGTTATATAATAATAAGTTAAATGACGTTGAATATTTATAATTAAAAATTATACATTTCCTTAAATGAGGCCAAAGTGAAGAATTTTATCATCCCACACTAAAACAAACCTCTTCTTATATGGATTCCATCAAGTCTTGTACCTATATTGTAAAAGATACAGGAATCTACCACATTTATCACCTATAAGTAGAAGCTTGTTCTCATATATCACAATTTTAATCTCTTGTACAATCTTCTTCCAACCTACTAAGACACATTCTCTCATTACTATACTTTTCAAATTTTTTATAGCATAAGAGAGAATATTCTTACTAATGTATCATCTACAAGGGAAGCGTGCTACATTAGGAAATATTTTTAACAACGTCTGTGTTAGTCCTGGTTTCCTATCAGTAATCACCATATTTGTTTCATGGGGCTCCCTCAATCTCTTTACCTTTTCAAACACCCATTCATAGTTATCTTATTTTTACTTCATCATAAATGCCAAGGCACACACAACCATTGATATCTAAGAAAGAAAGGGTTGTACTTACTAGTTTTGTATGTGCAATTCAAATAAGTGACATATGAAAATGTATGCAATAATGTAATAAAATCTAGGTATGTAAATATAATATCACTAACAACATCAGAGTTGGGCAATCAACGATGCCATGAACAGAGTTCATTGGTTTTTATAATGTGCAATAATTGTTGCATGATTATACGTCCCTTCAAGCTATGTACCTTAAAAGTATTTCTAGCATTGTAGATTGTCCTAAGTGTTGTGATATTATCCAGATCACCCCATTTCAACTTGTTAATAATCTCCATTGTTTTGACATTTATATAGGTTAACTCATGCACTAACCTACGTTCTTCTGGAGAGTATCGACAAGCAAATTAATGTCCTTGCAAATACTTACCTAATATATGATAATGCATTCCACCTTCTACCACTAGTCTAACCATAGCAAGCAACTTCCCTTCCATGAATTTTAATTCACAACCACACTTTTTAGTCTTAGTTGATCAAAAACGTTCGGGATTTACAAAAGGTTATCTTCTATTAGCGCTGAGTCTTTCACAATATATCCAAACCCTACCTTTTTTCCGACCTCTCAATACCTAAAACCATATTATATAGCCTTCCAATTTATTTAACCAACTAAATTAATGACTCATGGTTGATACAAATTTCATTCGTAGCAAATAATTTACTCCAATAAGTATTAATTGGACATTGATTCTATAATTAGTATTTAAAATATGGAATTAGAAAGGCATAAATCAATATAAGAATAAATAACAAAAATTTATGGATGGAGAGTTTTTGGATTTACCCACTAGAGTTTAAAATCGATGGAAAAATTCCTTAATAGATCTTATCTCCTATCGGGTAAATTGTTCATGAAAAATAGACTTGAAGGGTGAACTTCCTATTAGTATCAGTTTATGACAGGTGACTTGTTTGTCATGTCCAAAACATTAAAAAAAAAACTTATCATAATTTTTTCGAGTTCATCTTGGCTGAAACAATGGTTAGATTCATTAATCTTTTTTCATACTTATTGTATTCAATGGTCATAATAATTAAAATGTTGTATGATTAATTGCGAAGAAGAGAAAAGAGAGAAAAATAGTGTAGAAATAATTGTGCACAAATAAAAGGAATAAATTGATCAAAAAAAAGAGAGAGAGATTTTTAGGGATGTAAACTCAGCAATTTAGGTGTGTATATAACAACCCCATACATATATGCTTTCTAATGGGACATTTTTGTCATCTTTAGCGTTCACATATAGTAAGGTATAGCAATATTTAATTATCTTTGATCGGTAGGCATGCTAATTCAAATAACATCTAGAAATATATAGAACACGGGTAATATATTTCATATAAAAGATGTATTGCGCTTTTATAAAATTGTGTTCCACTTTAGCCCTTCCATCAACTTCATTTTAGTGTGCCTTCCCTTTAGAAAGATTCTCGCTTTTTATTTCCATTACTTTCAATGAATATAACTAATAATGGGAGATTAATTTTTTTCGCTATCTTTGACGTACCCACTTCCTTCCTTTATATATTTATTTACAAAATTATGAAATAATAAATAATTAAATAAGCCATATATGGGACATTTTATCATATTACATTTTATTTTTCAAAAGAAATTCTGACCTTGAAGTTTCTTTTACTACTTTGTATGTAAAATATGATAGAAGACTTTTGTGCACATACATACATATATATATTATTAAAGTAAAAATACATAACTTCTTAAAATCTTAGCATTATTGACTAAAATATACGCAAATTTTAATAGGTTGGATAATATTACTATATTATTTTATTATGGCACATTAAATTGCAATCAATATATGGTATTGAATTAACTAAATTTCCAACATATTTCAAATATCCTTTGAAAAGCTTGTTGTGGACATGGTGGCAAGTGTAACTACAATTAATATATATAAAATATGATAAAGCGTACGGAGGATACTGTGTTGCTTTAATGCGCCGATATGACCGGTGTAATTTTATGTCTCCGGGTTATTATTTATATCCCCTCGGGTAAATAAAATATGATAAATTATTGTATAAGGATGTAAATGGATTGTCGTGATTTATCGATTTGGTAGTTGCCTCCATGCACTACTTGGTTTTGGTATGTTGGTTTGATAGTTGCATTCTTGCACTATTTGGATTTGGCACATTGGTTGGTAATTATCTCGGTGATTTCCTTATCATGTTATAAGTGAAATAGATGTGGTTATTGTGAAAGGCCTTAATTATGGTTTGGTGTTTTTCTTTTGGTGGAACACCGTCGGTATAGTTGGATTAATGAAATATTTGTAATATGGTTAAGTTTGTTGTGATGGACATATGGCATATGGCATGATATGAGTTATGGTATGAATGTGGCACTTTGCTATGTTATGTACTATTTAATATGTTATGACATGATACTTTGTGTTACTTTCTATGTGCTCCATGTGATATTTACATGTTTAGTATTGTATATTGGTTACTTAGTACCGTTGTACTGATGGGTTCCGTTTTATGGTCCCCTGCCTATTCAAAGGGTAGTCTTTACCTTGCAGGAGTACTTTGAGGGTACAAAATGATGGCTTTTGGTGGGGTTTGAGAGTTAGGACTATCCGGTGTCCATTCCGTCATCTTTTGATCTGGATATCTTTTGGACTCTTATGTCCCCTTATGTATTTCCTTCCTTTGTCAATTATAATTTTTTTGTTTAATCTTGTGTTATTAGAACAATTTAATATTATAATGAAATCTTTCTCTTCTTCTTACCCATTGTTATTCTTAATTTAAGTGGATAAATATTTTAGCCTTAACACTTAGTTTAAGAAAGGTAGAGGAACCGGACTTATACTTAGTGTGGCGGTAACACCCTACGTTTTTTTTATTGGCTTAGCTTCCGCAATCAACTCTTTTAAAGAAATTTTCAAGTGGTAAAAATGGGGGTGTTACAGCCTTCGCTTTAGAAAGATTCTCACTTTTTATTTCCATTACTTTCAATGAATACAACTAATAATGGGAGATTAATTTTTTTCCACTATCTTTGACGTACCCATTTCCTTCCTTCCTTTATTTATTTACAAAATTATGAAATAATACATAATTAAATAAGCCATATATGTGACATTTTATCATATTACATTTTATTTTATTTTTCAAAAGAAATGCTGACCTTGAAGTTTCTTTTACTACTTTGTGTGTAAAATATGATAGAAGACTTTTGCGCGCGCACACACACACACACACACACACACACACACACACACACACACACACACACACACATATATATTATCAAAGTAAAAATACATAACTTCTTAAAATCTTAGCATTATTGACTAAAATATACGCAAATTTTAATAGGTTGGATAATATTACTATATTATTTTATTATGGCACATTAAATTACAATCAATATATGGTATTGAATTAACTAAATTTCCAACATATTTCAAATATCCTTTTAAAAGCTTTTTGTGGACATGGTGGCAAGTGTAACTACAAAATGCATATTGGTTGCGGAGCCAAGGTCAAGGTTGAAGGTAAAGAGGTTCTATTGGGTAAATCATGCCCTGATCCAAAAGTTAGGATTAACTCGGATGGAGTATATTATACTGAAGCGGCTAATAAATGGATCTACAATCGCATCGTCGACGGGCCATATTCTTATCCATTATGTAAGGCAAAAAGTAAAAGAACACACACAATTTTACGTGGTTCACCCAATATGGGCTACGTCCACGGACGACAATGAGTAAGGATAATTTTACTATGTAGAGAAAGAATACAAGAATCCTCAATTGAATAGAGGATTGTAGAGATCTATCACTCTCAATTATTCTAATTCTCAAATGTGTGTATAACTATGATGGATATTGTGAGTCATGTTTTGAGAAAGGGTCAGGGACTACATATATATAGTCTAGAAAACCCTAAAAACTGTTAATTAATGGAGATTAAAACTGTAACTCTCCATTTATGGCAGTTAATACTACCAATTAATTTAGTAGTAAATTCGTCGGTTACGTTAGCTTCATATTTAAGTCTTCCATAACCTCTGGTTTTAAATTCTTCATTGATGGTAGTAAATACTACTAATTAAAACTCTTCGGTTACTTCAACTTCACATTAAAGACTTTCATAACCGTCAGATTTGAGTCATAAACTCAACAATCTCCACCTTGGCTCAAATCCACAACACTCATCATCGTCATAAACCTCGAAAGGTAATCATATGCTGCAAGTACCAACTAAGTCTAAGCAATGCTTAAACTTAGCAGTATGTAGTGGCTTCGTAAGCATGTCTGCAGGATTATCTGATGTGTGAACTTTCTTCACCACAACATCTCCTACAACAATAATGTCTCTGATAAAATGGAACCTGACATCAATATGCTTGGTCTTCGAATGATAAGAATCATTCTTGGTTAAACAAATAGCACTCTGACTATCTGAGAACACAATAGTAGTACCTTGTGCAACACCAAGCTCGAGAATGATACCTCGCAACCAAATGGCCTCCTTCACACCTTCAGTAGTTGCAACATATTCTGCTTCTGTAGTAGACAAGGCAGCAATAGATTGCAACGATGCTTTCCAACTAATAGCACCGGAAGCTAGTGTGAAGATATAACCAGAAATAAACCTACGTTTATCCAAGTCAGCAGCATAATCAGAATCAACGAAACCAACAATATCAGTGGTTTGTGCTTTACTCCTATCGAACACCAAACCAATATCAAAGGAACCCTTCAAATAACGTAAAATCCACTTGATTGCGTTCCAATGACCCTTACCAGGGTTGTGCATAAATCGGCTCACCATACTCACAGCATAAGCTAGATCAGGTCTAGTGCAGACCATAGCATACATCAAACTGCCAACTGCACTAGAATAGGGAGTGCTAGACATTAGCTCCTTCTCTTCCTCGGACTCTGGACAAAGCTTTGATGATAGTCTGAAGTGAGCATCTAGAGGTGTAGACACAGGTTTACAATTACCCATATTGAACCTGTCTAACACCTTCTTAATATACTTCTGTTGTGAAAGAAATAACTTTCCAGCCTTTCGATCTCTGATAATCTCCATGCCGAGAATCTTCTTAGCTTCACCAAGATCTTTCATCTCGAACTCCTTGTTAAGTTGTGATTTCAACCTTCAAACTCTTTAAAATAAACACAACTATCAAACTTGCTTCTTGTGTAGCCTTGCCCTATCATAAAAGAGTCAAACCTCATATACCATTGTCTTGGAGCTTGCTTTAAACCATACAAGGACCTCTTCAACCGACAGACACAATTCTCCTTATCAGGAGCAACAAAACCTTCAGGTTGATGCATATAAATATCCTCTTCCAACTCTCCATGGAGGAAAGCTGTCTTGACATCTAACTTCTCTAACTTAAGATCAAATAGAGCAACAAAAGCAAGGAGAACTTGAATGGAGGTATGACGAACAACTGGTGAGAATACCTCATTAAAGTCAATACCTTCCTTCTGACTGAAACCTCTAACAACGAGGCGTGCCTTCCATCTAGCATCTTCAACCCCAAGTATGCCTTCCTTCTGTTTAAAGATCCATTTGCAACTCAATGCTCTTCGACCCTTAGGTAACTCAACTAACTACCAAGTGCCATTCTTGTGCAAACTCTCAATTTCTTCATTCATGGAAACTAGCCACTTAGAAGAATCAGGACTGGATATGGCCTCAGAATAAGAAGAAGGTTCAACACCTTCGGTAATCTCTTCAGCAACCGCTAGAGCATAAGCAATCAAGCCATCATCATCTCCATCTGCATATCTAGCGGGCCTTCGAATATTTCTCCTTGGCCTATCACGAGCAATAGAATAACCATCCACCTGTTGTTGCTGGATGGGACTAGTGGTATGAGCTAGATGGTCAATACCATCGACATCACTGCTGGACTGTGTGGATGAGGAAGAGGGAGCACTATGATCTGAATTAGCGGGCATCACTTCTAACTCCACCTTCTCGCTAGTACCCTGTTGATCACTTGTACCATGCGAGGAAATAGTAGATTCTTTTCCAGAAGATAGTAATGCATTCTCATTAAAAGTTACATCCCTACTCAGAATAATTTTTTTAGAGTCGGGACACCAAAACCTATACCCCTTGGACTCAGAAGCATAGCCTAAAAAAATGCATTTAACAGCTCTAGGAGCTAATTTACCATGATTAACATGAATATATGCAGGACATCCAAAAACTCTAAGAATAGAGTAATCAACAGGATTACCTGACCAAAATTCCTCTGGAATCTTGAAATCAATAGATGTATGTGGAGATCTATTGATGATGTAACAAGCTGTAGAAACAGCTTCAGCCCAAAACTCACGTTTACTCCACAATCCAGCATTAGAAAGCATACACCTTGCCCTCTCAAGTAGAGTCCGATTAATGCGTTCTGCAACTCCGTTTTGTTGAGGCTTCCCAACCAAAGTCTTATGTCTAGCAATACCATGATCTGAACAGAACTCATTAAAATCTGTCTCAACGAACTCTAACCCATTATCTGTCCTGAGCTTCTTTACCTTCTTCCATGTCTGGTTTTCAACAAGAGCTTTCCACTTCTTGAAAGTAGGAAAGGCTTCATTCTTGTGGCGTAGAAAATAAACCCAAACCTTCCGGGAGAAGTCATCAATTAGAGTCATTATATAGCGCTTACCTCCAAAGGAAGAAACTTTGGATGGTCCCCATAAATCAGAATGGATATAATCTAGAATATCCTTAGTACGGTGTTTTGCAGTAGAGAATCCGACCTTTGTCTTTTTCCCTAAAACACAATGCTCACAAAACTCTAACTTTCCCGTACAACTACCAAGATGACCACGCTTGCTCAAAAGATTCATACCTTTCTCACTCATATGACCAAGACACATATGCCATACTTGAGTGAGGCCTTCATCAGACATACACGAGGATACATCAACTTAACCTGTAACTGTAGAACCCTGCAAGATATAGAGACTGCCATGTCTGTTTCCCTTCATTAGGACAAGAGCACCTTTGAAGACCTTTAGAACTCCACCTTCAGCTGAATACCTACAACCAAGAGACTCAAGGGTGCCCAAAGAGATCAAATTACGCTTTAAATCAAGAATATGCCTAACATTTGTCAATGTCCTAATACATCCGTCATGGGCCTTGATTTACACACTACCTATGCCAACAACCTTGCACTGGGCATCATTTCCCATCAAGACAACACCACAATCAACTTGCTCATAAGTGGTGAACCAATCCCTATTGGGACACATATGATAGGTACAACCAGAATCTAGAACCCATTCAGACCGGCTCCTTTTATCATCAAATGTAGCCAACAGTACATCACCCTCAGAATTATTTTCAACAATTGTATCGGCTTCAGCATTACTAGAATTTTTCGGTGGTTTTCCTTTATCCTCCTTATCTTTCTTATTTTTCAATTTATAGCAGTCAGAAATATAATGTCCAAATTTCTTGCAATATCTACAAGTCACATTGGAATTACGTCCTCTAGATTTAGACCGGGATTTTTTCTTATTTTTACTACCACGGTCATTAGATCTACCTCTAACAGATAAGCCTTCAGCTTTATCATCAGAACGAACTTCAAGAACAAATTTCTCTTTCGAGAGCAAATTGGATTTAACATCCTCAAAGGTAAGCATATCAGAATTACCATATAACATAATTTCCTTGAAGTGTTTAAAGGTAGATGGTAAAGAGACGACCAATAAAACAACTTTATCCTCATCATCAATTTTCACATCTAGATTCTCAAGATCAATAATAATTGAATTAAATTCATCTAGATGAGATTGAATAGGAGTACCTTCAACCATACGTAGAGTATATGAACGTTCTTTGAGACGAAGCTTGTTCGCTAGACTCTTTGTCATATAAAGCGATTCAAGCTTGAGCCATAAGGCAGATGTAGTAGTCTCATGAACAACCTCACGAAGAACCTCCTTAGATAGAGACAATTGGATTGTTGATAGTGCCTTCTCATCCAATTCATCCCATTACTCATCCATCATAGTCTCGGGATTCTTAGATTTACCATCTAGAGCCTTCTTTAATCCATTTTGGGTTAACACTGCTTTCATCTGGACCCTCCAGATACTAAAACTAATCTTGCCATCAAACTTCTCGATCTCGAATTTGGTAGACATATGAACCTGAAGCTCTGATACCACTTGTAAGGCAAAAAATAAAAGAACACACAATTTTACGTGGTTCACCCAATATGGGCTACGTCCACGGACGACAACGAGCAAGGATAATTTTACTATGTAGAGAAAGAATACAAGAATCCTCAATTGAATAGAGGATTGTAGAGATCTATCACTCTCAATTATTCTAACTCTCAAATGTGTGTATAACTATGATGGATATTGTGAGTCATGTTTTGAGAAAGGGTCAGGGACTACATATACATAGTCTAGAAAACCCTAAAAACTGTTAATTAATGGAGATTAAAACTGTAACTCTCCATTTATGGCAGTTAATACTACCAATTAATTTAGTAGTAAATTCGTTGGTTACGTTAGCTTCATATTTAAGTCTTCTATAACCTCTGGTTTTAAATTCTTCATTGATGGTAGTAAATACTACTAATTAAAACTCTTCGGTTACTTCAACTTCACATTAAAGACTTTCATAACCGTCAGATTTGAGTCATAAACTCAACACATTACATATTCTTATCAATAAAAGCCAGTCGAAGTAATTGAAGATCATTCGGCCTATATAGTGGGTAAGGCTAATTTTATTTATCACAGGCTTTTTAATTGACTTTCCGTCATATATATAGTGTGGTCGCGATCAATATGGCTTATTTAATTTTTATACGTTCGTTGTTTTATTGGACATTAATTTTGGGCGCGTAAAATATATACTTTTGCTAATGGCTAATGCACCTTTTTCTTTATGTCGTCCAATGATATGATTTATTCAGCGATTCAATTTATATATATTTTTATTGTACTCATATTTAACTCGTCTGTGATTAATATTAATTAACTCTTTACACGAAAGAATAAGATGCTGGGATGGAGTCACCTGATGCCTAACTAGATAATCAAATAACCCATGATGCCTTTCTTTCTTTTTTACATGTATTAATTCCAGAATTTCTAAAGGCGGAAATTGTCTTTACAAACACTCTATAGACTAACTTATTAGCTGATGCTGACGGCTTTGCGAGCGTAGAAGATACGTGGACCTGAAATTTCAGATTTAACGAATAACCGGTAGACTAATTTCTCTTCGATTTTGTAAGAACGGATGCGACAATCTGGTGGAGTTAGTATATGAAAATTATAAATATACGTATTTTTTTATTTATTTCTCTCTATCCTCATATTTCCGTCTTCTTCCGATAATGAATGAACCCACTCAGTGTCGGTATATTTGGTGAGGGATACATCGGAATGATATAGTACATATTAAAATTTAATTCAAATTAAAACGCAAACGAAGTTAAATTATATATGATAGATATTTAAAAATATTAACGTGACTGTTGAAAATAAAATGTCAATATTGTCAACCTTCGGCAAACATTAACTTAATGTAGTATTATCTTTTTTATTCCCATAATATCTTAAAAGGAATATGTCACGTGTGCTCGAAGTCAAAGTTATGAAACGAGAGGAGGTGACTTCTGTGCTATCATTTTCGAGTATATGAGAGAGTATATCTAGGCATCGATGTTAATATAAATATACGTGTTTAATTTTCCACGTGATTGGGGTAATGATTAATTATTATTAATATTATACAAAAACATTGTTAAATGAATAATTTATTTTTATTTCATTGGATAAGATTTCCTCTAATACCATCATTTTTTTTCTTTGTTAAAACCTCAAGATACTTCTTATCAAAATAAATAAAAGAAAAAAATTCATGATAGCCCTAAAATCTCCAAAAAAAAAAACCTCTCTCTCTCTCTCTAGAAATAGTTCGTTTTTATTTCTTATGATTATTCGTGTTTTATATTTTATGATCATTGTCAGTTAAGTAGGAAAGAGTTGAAGATTATCTTTGGTGGATAAAAGAAATAATTGTAAATCTTTAGTAAAATTATTAAATCAATATAAGTCTCTCTAAAAATTATTAAAAATGAAAATTAGTCTCAATAAGTAGAAGAAATTATTATAATTAACGGTAACATTGAAGATGATTTTCATTAGATATTTATTATGTATGATAAATATCGAATGAGAACTAATCTTTTAGATGAGAATTAATAACCAAAAAAAAAATGACTACGGCCAACACCGCCCAACCACGGCCGTCAAACAAGTGTCCTCGACACATCATCGTAGCACGGCAACCGACCAACAATGATGAACATTTAATAAATGATATGTACATTTAATAATGAACAAAAACGAACAACTATGACTATGATACAAAGGCAGTTATCGTATATCAATGTGAACCACGCCTTCATCTCTAGCAAAAACGGCGCCGGCGCCGATCTGGGGGAGGTTGTAGGAGGGGTTGTCGAGGCTGGAGAATGAGATACAATTATTAGATTTTTTTTCCTTATTTGGTTTGAATCCAAACTATTGGACCTTGATCAAACGGATGGGGTCCACGGTTCTCAGTTTTCAGTATTATTAGCATCGCCCACAAAAACCTTTCCGGACTATATATGCCATCTTTGCGCGCGCGCCCCCCCCCCTTCTCATTTTTACTATGCTACGTAGGTTCGGAAAAGTCCAAGAATTCTAGTATATGGCGTGATGCAGTGCATCCTTAAACGAAGGGGGGAAAGGCTGGGAAAGTTCAAACGACAATGGAAGTAGAAAAGATGGAGAACATACCGTGTATAAATGACAGTCCATCCATAGAAATTGCTTCTGCATCAGCTTTTGCGTATACAGCAGAAAATACTCTGCTCTTTATTCTTTCCAGAAAAAAAAAAAAAAAGGCAATCGAGAAATGGCACTAGTAGTTCGTTTTTTATTGATGATGTGGTGGTTACTGATAAGAGGCTCGGTAGCAGAAGGTTTATCTATGGCCAAGAAAGGTTGTCAGGATAAGTGTGGGAGTGTTAGTGAACAAGGTAACAAGATGAAGCATCGGGGACTTGCAACAATTACAGGTAATTCCTCATACTTTTATTATGTGCAATGCACACATCAGGTAGGTAGTCTTTGTCACATTTTCTCCCTTATGTTTTCTAGATATTTGCCACCTTTAAATTATTATTATTATTATTTTAGCTCATAAATATTGTGGCCTCTTTATAGAAAAGTAAGAGAACTTCTTTTTTATTAATTTCTAAACTGATATAAATAGAGTACACAGAGATATTATATCCTGATTTACAGCATCAGTTGTAGACTCCTATAAATAAGGAGAATAATGTTGAGGTCACATAATTCCTATAGACTAGGAATACTTATAGTGTAAGTATTAGATAGATTTTAATAGCACGAATCATATAATTAACATATTATTAAACCGAATTCATATACGGTCAAATTAAAAATTCATGTAAAATTCTAATATATGAAATAATAAGCTTTATGTGAAATTAAGATCATAAAATACTATATACATACATACATACATACATACATACATAAATTATATATATAGCGTACCTCCTGCTATTGACGGAGTAATTGCACCGAATTCGTAATTTATAATTTTTGAAATCGAATTTTACGATTCTACTCCCATTTCCTCAAATCTGATGGTGTGTGCTTATAATAAGGAACAGAAATGATGACCTTCTTTACATTTATTCGTTTCCTTTAATTTCACATAGAAATTACTAAGAAAATTGAAGGAAAATAGTATCTTCCTTTCTCTCTAATAGATATATATGTATGCATTGAAGAGGAAAAAATTTCTACAGAAAGAGAGAGAGAGAGAGAGAGAGAGAGAGAGAGAGAGAGAGAGAGAGAGAGAGAGAGAGATTGCTACTCCCTTAATCCTACACATGTCGTGTAAATATGACAACCGACAACTATTTTTTCTTCCCATTAATTCAAATTTAAATTTTAAAAATCATTTAAATTAGAAAATTAAGATAATTAAATTATCTTACTTATTTTTTCCATCACACAAAACACATGTATGTATCTATAACAACTTAATTCTAATTCTACTATCAATAACTAGATATAGAGATATAGGATTAGGCTTAATTACTAACATATTACCATACAATATAGACTTTATGGCCAATAACTTTATATCTATTTTAATATGGACCACATTAAGGGTTAATATATACATAAAATATGAAACACATAAAATAATAATAATACTTTTATAAAATAAAAATATATTAATATTCTCCCACTTGGTCCATATAAATTAGATTTATGTCATGGTCTCCTTATGTTAACATAAACTTTATGATGAAACTAATGCATGGATCATGGCGATAAGCTCTCAAAATTTCAAAAGTTATCTTTCATGTATCACAATGCACTAATTCCATCATCAACATTAACTTTATGAATAAACCCAACGTTTATTCAAGGTTCAAGACATAATGTGATATTTCTCAACAAACTATATGTGTACAAATTAAATGAGAAAAAAACACAAAATAGCTTTACTAAAATCAAACCATAATATATTATGTAATACAGTCGCATAGAGGGTCCAACACCCATATTGCAAACATAATCCTTAAACTTGCTTGGTGGCATACCCTTAGTTAAGGAATCAACTAATATATAATCAGTGCCTATGTGTTTCAATACCACTTCTCCTTTTGAAACACACTCCTTTATCTTCAAGTACTTAATGTCTATACCCCTGGCATGACTACCACTTTTGTTGTTCCTTCAAATAAAAATGACAACTGCATTATCACACTTGAGCATCAAAGGCCTAGATATAGAATCTACTATCCTAAGACCCGATATGAAGTTTCTTAACCACACACCATGCTTTGTAGCTTCAAAAGATGAGATGAGTTCTGCTTCTGTGATAGAAGTAGCTATACAATCCTACTTCTTGATTTTCCAAGATATTGCTCCAAAAGTAGATTTGTGTGAATCGACACAACTAATAAAGTTTGCATCTGAATAACCGACTACCTCCAAATCCTCAGCATGACGATACATGAGCATGTAGTCCTGGTTCCCTTTAGATACCTCATAACCTTCTTTGCAACTTTTTAGTGGTCAACTCCTGGATTACTCTGGTAATATCCCAATACCCAACGGTATATGCAATGTCAGGTCTTGTGCAAACCTGAGTATACATAAGGCTTCCTACTATAGAAGCATATAGGATGTTCTTCATAAGATCTCTTTCTAAGTTATTCTTAGGACATTGACTTAGTTGCAATTTGTTTCCTTTGACAATTGGAGCCACACTTGGTATACAATATATCATTCTAACACCTTATTGATATATGCTTCTTGAGATAATCCTAATATCCTTTGGAATCTATCTCGATGAATCTTAATGCCAATAACATAAGATGCATCATCTATATCCTTCATATAAAATTTGTTAGAAAGAAATTTTTTCACTGCATATAGCATCCCCTTATAATTGCATGCACGTAAAATATTATCCACATATAGAACCAAGAAACAAACCTTACTCCCACTAATCTTAATGTATGTACATTGATTGATGACATTCTCTTCAAATCTAAATGAAGAAATGACACTATAAAACTTTAGATACCATTGTCAGGAGGCTTGTTTCAATCTATATATGGCTTTCTTTAGCTTGCATACAAGACTTTTGTCTCTATGAGAAGAGAACCCTTCAGGTTGTTTCATGTATACCTCCTCCTCAAGCTCACCATTCAAAAATGTTTTTTTCACATTCATTTGTTATAATTTAAAATCAAAATGAGCTACTAATGCCATAACAATTCGTAGGGAATCCTTGGTGGACACAAGAGAGAAATTCTCCTTACAATCCTCTCCCTTTCTCTAAGTAAAACCCTTAGCAACTAATCTAGCCTTATACCTATTAATGTTCCCTAATGAGTCTCTCTTAGTCTTAAAGACCTACTTATAACCAATAGACTTGGCCCCATCAGGTAATCATACAAGGTCCCATACCTCATTGACTTTCATAGAATTTATCTCTTCCTTCATGGCATCATAACACCTACATGTGAAAAGGTTTTGAGATATCAATAGCACAAATACCACAGTCAGATTCTTGTAAGTACATATAATAGTCACTAGATATATCTGGCCTTCTTTCCCTAACAGATCTTCTTAAAGCTAACCCATCATCCTCTTGTGGAGGTTGCTCAATAGCTGGTTGTTCAACAACTTCAGGAAGTTCTTGAACAATATGATCTATCAGATTTCTATCAACATTCTGTCGAGGTTCATTAACTTGTTTTTCAACCATGATCATAATTGGAAGTGTACAGGGAACATAAGTCACTCTATCACATGAAGTGGAAGCTTCTTTTATTAGATGATAAGGTTTAGGAACTAGCCCTTAATTTGATCACACCTACTGATTAAATCATATTCAAGAAATTTAGCACTTCTTGACTCCACAAACCTAGTGTTAAGTGATGGATAATATAACCTATAACCCTTAGATCTTTTAGCATATCCAATGTAATACCCACTTATGGTACTTGGTTCTAGATTCATTCATTGTGGATTATAGATTCTCACTTCAGACGGACATCCCCAAACTCTCATATATTTTAAACTTGACTTCGAACCCTTAAAAAGCTCAAATGGTATCTTAGATACTACTTTAGTTGGAACTCAGTTTAAAATATATACCATTATCTTAAGTGCTTCATTCCATAAAGATCTAGGAATATTGGAGTTGCTAATCATACTCTGCACCATATCTAATAATGTCTTATTTCTTCTCTCAGCTATGCCATTTTGGCCCGGTGAACTAGGCATAGTGTATTGGGCAACTATCCCATTCTCTTGAAGGAACTTTGCAAATGAACTAGGTTCTTGTCCATCATTAGTGTACCTACCATAGTACTTTCCACCTCTATCAGACCTCATGATTTTGATTTTCTAGTCACGTTATTTCTCTACCTTAGCTTTGAATACTTAAAAAGCATCTAATGCTTCATAATTATTATTTAGCAAGTAGAGATACATGTATCGTGAGTAATCATCAATGAATGAGATGAAGTATCTCTAACTGTGTGAGTCCATATCTAGACTACATATATCGACATGTATAATCTCAAATAGTTGAGGACTCCTATTGATACCTCTTTTAGACTTATTCGTTTGTTTTTCCTTTATACAATTTATACAAGTGCTAAAGTCGGTAAGATCTAGAGCACCAAGTACTCCGTCATTCACCAATCTCCTTATTCTCTCAAAGGAGATGTGACCTAATCTTTTGTGCCAAAGCATTGATGAGTCCTCATTCATAACACCTCTTTGTGAACTAATGTTCAAATTCATTACAACATTTTGTATAATCATGCATCAAATCAATAGAATAAAGACCTTCAGACAATGTACCATACCCAACAAAATTTTCTTCATAAAATAAGCTAACTGAATTGTATTTGAAAACAAATGAGTATCCATATGATACAAGTCTTGAAATAGAAATCAAGTCTCTTTTGAAAAAAGTATTTTCTAACATTAATACATGACCGCTAGAGAGAACTAGTCTACATGAGCCTATTCCTCAAACAACCAAACCTATCTTACAACCGATAAAGATACTTCGTTCATTGTCCACTTGTTCCTTCATCCTTACCATAACCTGCAAGGAATTGAAAATATGGATTGTAGAACTAGAATCAATCTGCCATATTATTAATGGCATGAATCATATAATTAAAATATTATTAATACAAATTTATGCACAGTCAAATTAAAAATTAATGTAAAATCCTAATAAATGAAATAACAAACTTTATGCGGAATTAAGATCATAAAATACTGCACATAGAGAAATAAATTATATATATAGCGTACCTCCTACTATTAATAGATTAATTACACCTAATTAGCAATTTATAAATTTCAGAGTCAAATTTTATGGTTCAACTCACTTTTCCTCAAATACGATGGTGTGTGCTTATAATAAGGAATGGGAATATCGATCTTTATATTTCTTTGTTTCCTTTGATTTTAAATAGAAATTACTAAGAAACTTTAAGAAAAATAGTCTCTTCCTTTCTCTCTAATGGATATATAGGTATGTATTGAAGAGGAAAAAAATTTTGCAGAAAGAGAGAGAGAGAGAGAGAGGGAGAGAGAAAATCTACTACTTCCTTAATCCTACACATGTCAAATAAATATGATAACCAACAACTATTTTTTCCTCCCTTTAATTCAAATTTAAATTTAAAATTTTATTTAAATTAGAAAATTAAGATAATTAAATTACCTTACTTAATTTTTCCATAACAAAATACACATGTCTTTATCCATAACAACTTAATTCTAATTCTACCATTAATAATTAGATAAAGAGATATAGGATTAGACTTAATTACTAACTTATTACCACACAATATAAACTTTATTGCCAGTAAATTTATATCTAATTTAATACAGACCATATTAAGGGTTAATATATACATAAAATATAAAACATTTTATTTATAAAATAAAAACAATACTTTTATAAAATAAAAATATATTAACATTAAGTGCACCTTATTCAAAATGGGTGAAATATAGCATATCTTAATACTCTTCAACAGAGCAAATGGAAAGGAGACATGTACCCAAAATTTCTTTCTTTTATATGTTCATCCTTCTACAACAATTTCATTCTCAAGTGTTCTTATGACTCTAATTCTAATATTCAACGTATTATGATTCCCTCTCTACAGAACTTGGTGTAGGCATTGGATCCATACTATTGCTTGTTGGATGCTATTGGTTTTATCGATTCATCAAGAGACACATGGAATCTAGACGAAGATCTAAGAACTTCAAACGCAATGGTGGGATGTTATTGCAACAACAAATGTCATCAAATGTAGGTGTTGTTGGCAAAACAAAAGTGTTCACTTATGAGGAGTTAGACAAGGCCACCGACCACTTCAATAAAAACCGAATTCTTGGTGAAGGAGGCCAAGGTATGGTCTACAAAGGTATACTCTTAGATAGAAACATTGTGGCGATAAAGAAGTCGAAGAAGGTTGATGAGAATCAAGTGGAGCAATTCATCAATGAGGTTGTTATTCTGTCCCAATTAAACCACAAAAAAATAGTCAAGCTATTCGGATATTGCCTTGAAACCGAATTTCCTATATTGGTTTACGAGTTCATCCCAAATGGACCACTTTCTAAGTATATATATGATACAATCGAAGAATTTCCCATCACATGGGAAATGAGGCTACAGATTTCCATAGATGTGGCAGGGGCACTTGCTTACCTACATTCAGCGTCATCTATACCTATATACCACCGAGATATCAAGTCTTCTAATATACTCTTGGATGGAAAGTATAGAGCTAAAGTGGCTGATTTTGGGATATCAAGATCTATTGCAAATGATAAGACTCATTTGACCACATGTGTTCAAGGAACATTTGGGTATATTGATCCAGAATACTTCCACTCAAACCAACTAACTGAGAAGAGTGATGTCTATAGCTTTGGGGTGGTTCTCGTTGAACTTTTAACAGGGAAAAAGCCAATTTCTTTTGATAGAATAACAGAAGAAAGAAGCCTTGCCACATACTTTCTGTCATTTATGGAAAGGTCCTCTCTATTTGATATTCTGCATAGTAGGGTTCTAAAGGAAGGTAGGAAGGAGGAAATTGAGGCTGTTGCTAACCTCGCAAAGCAATGCCTGAACTGGGAGGAAAAAAAAAGACCTACAATGAAGGAAGCCAGTGTTATATTGGAGCGTATTAGATCAGCTCACTTTTCTACTTCAATGCCACGAAACTTGCCAGATAACAAGACCTTGGAAACAACAATTTGTGATATAAATGATGCGGCTTTCACTTCAACCACTTTTTCTTTGGATCCAAGGCCTTCCTCCCCCATGGACGAGCAAGCTCTATTGCTTAACATCATATGATACTAGCTTCCCCTTATATAGTTGTTATTTCGTGCTTTCCTATGATAGGCTACTACTTGTTTCAGTACTAATTTATTTTTTCAGTTTTCTGGTTAAATCAAGAATGCAAGAAACTATAAGTTCCCCTCGTGGCTGCTGAATAGGATCGTAGGCAGTTGGTTTTCTTCTTTTTTCATCCATGGTCTGCTACTGGTTCTATTTTTCATCTAGGTTGGCTTGCTTTCTTTTTCATGTCGTTTTGTTGTTCGCATCAGTTGGGGGGAGGGGCATACGCCCTAAATTTTTTAATGTATTTTGTATGAAAGGCTTTGTATTTGTGGTTCTTGTCTATTATATGGCCTTGGTCAATCATCGGTTAAACTTCTTAGAAGGTGCAGTACATGTGTTAGTGTTAAGGTACTTACCGATTATCATTAATAAAATATTATTTGTCAGTGGAAAAAAAAAAGATAGAGCATCCATGTTAATAGAAGTGAGTAAGCAAATGTGGTAGCTTAAGTTAAATCAATTTCTACATATGATAGATAGTAAAACATATTCTATATAAGCCAGTCCTAATAAACTTATTGTAGGGATAAATTCTTAGCTTGGGTCTTCTCATAAAAACCTAAACACTTTTGTTTCTCTCAATTTAATTCGACCAAAATAGTACAAACCTAGAGCCAAAGTAGTACTGAGACACATCATAACAAAATAAGATGTAAAGAAACTCAACCATTTCTTGATATTTTGGACAATAATATAGTTTTAAAGGAAAATGATCAAAAAGAAGTTTTAGCATTTGGGTGATCCTCATGACCTCAATTAGATAATATTTTGGACAAGATAGTTCTAAATGGTTGAGGTGCTATGAATGAAATGATAATGATAATGAAGCAATTCAATTCACAAATTTACAAGCTAGTTCCTCTTTTTATAAGAGACTAAACCTTAGCCAATAAAGTAAGGGGAAACATGGGCCTTTAATTGATTATGAACGTGGATTTCTTTTTCCATTCTCTATCTAATAGGATTTTTTTGAACGTAAGATCCACTTGATCATGGAGTTGAATCCTCTAGGATGTCACTTTACAATATAATCTATGTCAGCTATAATTCTAAAGTCATAAATATAGGTGATTTTAGATCGTAAAGTCAAAATTACACATAAAGTCTAATAATAGACAACTCATTTATATTTTCATTAATTAATCACATCATTTTCCCTTAGTTACATTCTTCAATCTACTTTTGTTTGCCTATTTCATCATTGATTTTGGCTTGTGTCAAATACTAGAAGAGGTTATCAGACTTTAAATACTAGTGATTTACTGTTTGAATAGTAACAAATAAAATAAATCGGAATAATAATAAAAACTTAAAACTAACGACTTTAAAATTTCTAAGAAGCTTATAAATTTTATTCTTAAAGTATCTAAAATAGAGTATTTAAACTAAGGAAGTTTATAATTTTTTTTAATGTAAAAATCCTTCTAAGATTACTCTATCTATACAAAGTGTAAATGAAAATGTGAACACTTAACTTGATTAATTGACTAAAGCATGATTTTAGACAAACTTTAATACTATAATGACCAATTTCAAAATAATTAACATAAAATGTTTAGATAATCGTGCATTTTGTAACCTACATTATTTGTTTCAATAATGTTTTCCATGATTGAAATTGCTAGAAATATTTTCTATGAATTAATGTTAATTATATTATTATTCTTATGTCATTAATTTTACATCAGCATTTTTAACTACCTTCATTATTAGTAAATATTTTGTTCAAGAAAAATTGACGTATGCATGTGAACATGACTAATAAGTAATAACTAAAGATATAGAGAAAGAAAAATATTTGGTATTTATGAATACAAAATCTAACACAAATTGAGACCATTTACTTGAATTTAAAATAGAATAAATTGCAAATATGGAGGGAATATCGAAGATCTTCTTTTATATTAACTCAACCTATGTATTCATTTAATCATTTATACAGTAATTTTTCTCATGCACCTTCTAATTACACTCTTTTTTTTTTCATTTCAATAGTTTTTTTAATAGAATGAAATTCATCATAAATGCAAATAAAAGATCAATTCTGATTTGAAAAAATTGTAATGATTATATTTATATTATTTTGAACTCAATATGAGAAGGAATAATTAGGTCTCATATGACATTCTTGTCTCTCAATTTTTATGAAGATATAGTTATATTTTATTTATTTATTTTTATATACCAAAGAAGTGAACTTTAGAAAAGAATAAAATAAACTTCCTTTTCCGTCACTCGTAGATCATTTTAGTAGAAAGATCAAAAATTCCATTTGAATATCATGTTCATGTATTTGCCTTTAAATACATGTCAAAAGTATTTCGTGAGGATTCAATGAAGGAAAAAATAGAATATCCCATGTCTTCTATGGCCGCCAAACAACATTTATTTTTATGCCCGAGATGGAAGATCACAATATGACGCCGTTAGTGGTTCATGACGCATCATAAACGAACATGAAAAGTTAGGGTTTCTAAATTCCTAAAATAAAAATTGATTGTTCTGATTTATGCTCCCAAAATCGTCTTTAACCCCATCTTTCTGCAATTATTCCCAGACTTCAACGATGAGCTTCACCCAATATGCAATGGTAGGTCAGCTTCTCCTCCCTCTCACCACCCTACTCGCTGCGCTTAGACTCTAGTAGTGGTTATATCCTTGTAATAAATTTGAGACATTGATTAAACATTAACCAGGGGTTTTGGCATGACTTCAATTCTTCATTTTGATGTGGCGTTGATCGTTAATTTGATGTGTTATCATAATTCCGAGGTTTTGTCGGTCAACTAGGGAAGAGTTGAGCTTTAATATGAATGAATTAGTATATTTTTTCCACTAAATTTACTATGTTGGCTTGCCACCTCTGGAAGTTTATTCATGATAGTTAAGGAAGTGGGTTATCAGTTGGTATGCAGACTTTGCGTTTGTTTCTACTCCATTATCGATTTTTTTCCCTTTTAAATATAGTTACTGTCATCTTTTTGGTTGTGAAAATGGTGATTTTGGACCGAATTTTCTTTTGTCTGTTTGATGGTCGACTTACTATATTGTATACAAAGATATACTGTGTTCTTGTGTGAGAATCTTAGACATTAGTTTAATCTGAAAGGCACTTGTGTTAGTTATATCACTTGATAGTTTTTATGAGAACCATAGGATATTGATAGCATCAGGATCTCTGTATCAAGAAACTGTCGTTATCAACATTTTTATTTGCTTATTCTTTCTTGATATTATTTGTTATTGGCATCCAAATGCACTTTTTACAATTTATTTGTATAGTGGATGTGCCAAAATGATTGCAATTTAATAAATAATATTACCTTCTTTTTTCCATTACATTTATACAATAATATCATATATGTATTTCAGTATGCATAATTTGCTGAAGGTCTGACTAATTGAATGCTAGTAAAACATTATCTTACCACTTGGTGACTAGAAATTAAGGAAGGGTTGGTATGAACTTGGGACCGCTTTTGTAAGATTTTTTTTCTTTTTTTTATTATATACTATTCCTATGGATCATGCTCTTGCATGCGCATGTTATAGTTGATGTTATCATTATTGATATTTCTCTTTTTGAAGGTTGAGGAGCTTGCTTTTCTTGTTAAAGATAACCTGCATTGCAAGCATCTGGTTTTCTCTATGGAAGAAGTCTTGGTAAACTACCTTCAAGATGATGCTAGGTATTAGTACAATTCCTTTCTTAGAGTAGTGTGGTATTAGTGGATTAGGGAAGATATTGCATGGAGAAGGTTGACCATACATGGGTTGAGTTAAACCTAATATGGTCTATGTCTAGGGGTGAATAAGTGGGGAATGGATGTTAAGCATGGGTATGGGGAGATGATGGTATTGTTGGGTAGTTTGACAACACATGGGAGAGTCCTTGGATGCCAAGGTATGGGAGAGTACTAAGTGGATGAAACTAGGGTTTTAGTAATACAAAACCCTAATGGTTGATCATTATCACATATAAAAGATGGGGAGTTGGGTTGTGCCTCTAAACTATAATGTTGAATATGCATTATGGAAATTATGTGTTAAGTTTGATGGTTAGGTGGGATAATTAGGAGTGGATGCAACTACTAAAGGAAAATTAGGGTTTTGAGAGGAGTCCACTAAGGAGATTGTTATCACATATAAAAAATGAAGAAGTTAGGCTACAAAACTTTAGGGGATGGATAATCATGATAGTATATGCTTAGTTGTGGAAGTTTGGCGCTAAATAAGTGGTAGAGAAGGGGTTAGGCCCATTTGGGCCAAAGTAAAGTTTCAAAGAGTAACCCTAAGGGCCAATTGTATTATATATGAGGAATTGAGTAAGTGGGCTATGACCCATGCATGAATGCGGTTCATAGTGACAAGGTTGGGTTGTTTAATAATTTGGGAACTAAAAGGATCATTAGAGGGTGAGGATGTAATATCCCAAATTGAGTGGAGTGTTATAAAGATTGATCTGACTACTTATATTAACATGGTATACCATCCTTTTGGTGATTCCGTCTTAAGAACTCTATAATTAAGCATGATGGTTGTAAAGCAATTTTAGGATGGGTGACCATTCTGGAAAGTTTCAGAAATTTTTCAAGAAGCTCGCAAGTGAGGACAAAGCATTATGGCAGGACTCGTGTTGATGTTTGGGGATAGCCAATCAATCTGAGAGCACTCTAAGGTATCTCTCGCGTGGTGGTGTTGACTCAGGGTGTGCAAATGTTATCAGAGTAAAACTACAATGGTGTGCTGAACTTCGATGAGCCAGTCAGCCACCTAGCAAGATGATTCTCCAAATCAACTATATTGAGACAATTAATGGTTACGGCGCAACATGGATGTTGCATTCTTTAAGTAGGGGTGAATGTAATACCCTAAATTGAGCAGAATATAATAAGGATTGATCTGGCTATTTATATTAACATGGTGTACCATCCTTTTGGTGATTTCGTCCTAAGAACTCTATAGTTAAGCATGTTGGCCATGGAGCAATTTCAAAATGGGTGACCCTTCTGGGAATTTTCAAAAAATTTTAGAAAACTTCTCGAGAAGCTCGTTAGTGAGGATAAAGCACACTGAAAGGACTTGTGTTAGTTTGTGGGGCCAACCAATTAATCTAAGAGTGCTCTAAGGTAGCCCCGCATAGTTGTGTCGAATTGGGGTATTATAGAGGATATATCAGACTTAGAAAATTAGGGTTTCCAAGACGCAGGGGTTGGCCTAGGTTGGTAGTAGGTCAAAAGTCGTACATGGGTTGTGCATAGTTGTGTGTGGTGTCTGAACAAATAAGACATGAATAAAACACTAAAAACTTAAACTAGAAGATGTTAGGACCGATTGTGTCTTATATTTATACACCAATCCGTTAGTGAGAATAGTGGCTAGGAGGGTGCTACCCTAGGTTGTATTGTATTTACCAGTCCATCAGTGAGAATAGTGGTGAGGAACATGCTACACTAGGTTTGTATGGTATTCTCAGAGATGAGAATATTAGAGGGCCCAAGCTCAAGTAATGAAACCCTTAGACAATGATAACCTATAGAAAGACTCTTATTACTTATAAGGGAACACCATGTGGGTTGGGATAGGTTGTACCTTATATTTATATACCGATCCACAGGTGAGAATAGTGGCTAGGAGTATGAAGTCCTAGGTTGTATCATACTTACCAACCACTAGTAAGAATACCGGCCAGGAGCTTGATGCCCTAGGTTGTTTTGCATTACCAGTCCATCGGTGAAAATAATGATCAAGAGTGACCGGTGAGAGTAGTAGAGTCCCTGAAGTTTTGTATTTACAGATCCACCGATGAAAATAGTAGAGGCCCTGAATCCATATGGATATAATTTGAGAGATGAATAATTATTACAATAATTTCATGAGTCCAAACAGTAATGGATGAACTAATATAACCTACTTATGTGCTTTATATCTTGATGCAGTATTATTAACTGCTTTATTCCTACTTGATTGTATTGGTATCTTACTTAATACGTAGCACACTGATTACCCCTTTTATGGGTGTTGCACATTCCCACTAGTCTTGCCTCATCCTAAGTTTGAGCATGTCACTAAGGATGCCCTAGATGACTTTGTTATTTATGATGACATGATTGAGCTAGAGTGATGATGTAGTAACCCAAAGTTGGGGCCTAGAGAGAGTGACATCCAAATGTTTACTATTTCAGCTCTCTAATTTAATATTTTAGTCCAGATGAAAAATGCTTTATATTTTAGTATCTTCTTGATAACAAACATTTAACCCTTATTATATTAGGAAACACTTTCCATGCCGTGTTTATCATGATTACACTTGTTTCTACTATGCCCTGTAGTTGGTACGAGGATGGCATGGGCCCAAACTTGTACCAATTACAGCTATAACACCCCCTCTTAAGGTGTATGTTTTTACGTTTAAAATGAAAATTTTCAATGGTGATTTTGTAGGTATTACATAGTTACCCACATAAAGATTGACTAGATGGGTGATCTACCCATTTGGGGGGCTGATGGGTGAATTACCTATTGTTAGTTATGACTACCGGGTAAGCCCCCATCAATGATGCTATTTCATCTTTAACCTCCATTGATACCATTCAAAGCTTAGTTTTTACTCAAAATTACAACAAATTTACTAATATATGTTTGATCTATGTTTAAAAACACTAATTTCAGTTACAAACAACTAAAATGAAAAAAATGTAATAACCAAATATTTTATTTGTAGCTACTTTAAAAATCTTGAAAATTAACAAAAAAAAAAGAAAGAAGGATGAAATATGGCATACCTTTAGATGTAGAATGTATTGAGATATTAATTAAAAATTGATTTCTTAAATTGATGGAAGATTTGAGAAGAATTGAGTGATTGTATAAGGAGTTGAGATGAGAGAAAAGTGAGAAAAAGAGATAGTAGAGGTGGATAAATGAGAAGGGTAAATTTGGAAAGTATAAAACTTTTGGGGGTATATGAGTATGTGTTTTATAAAATGGGTGTGTAAGGAGAGGTAAGGTTGGAGCAGGAAAAATATACCAAGATCTCTCTTAGTAGATTACATATACCTTACATATACTTATTGTTAGACGCTTCCCTCTGAGAACATGAATGACATAATTCAGTATAAGAGGCAATTGGATTCTCTAAGGGCCCGGCAAGTTCATGACATATTTTATATGAATATTTCTTAAATGTATTTATTTGTGTAATTGATATGAACATTATTTTACATGCGATTGTAGGTGACATTTTACTACTCAATCAAGATCCGAGCATGAAACATCCCAAGTCAACGTACCAAAGAGGCTTGTGCTTTATAGATGTTGTGGAGCCTTACATGAAGATTTGAGTTGCACGACAATTTGGCCCCAAATCATCAAAATTCCTCTTATAGTTCCAACATATGGATTCTATCAGAGCAAAAGTAAAAGACCTCTATAATTAATGCACGGCTGATACGAGAATGGGTTGATGATATCGTTTATAAGAAATATCTCATGTGCACAAAATAGACCATGTGCTAACCTCAAGTAACAACCATATCCTAAGGATTCAGAAACAGCTATTTTGGACCTTTTATTCTCCTCTTGGATCAAGTCCCACAATCTATGGCATACAAAATACATGAGCTCCTTAAACAATATGCCATTGGGAGAGTAATGTGGAACAATAACCTATGATTGCTCCAGATCTTCTTTCACCTTATTAATTTGGATTCTTATCAATTTGTTGATCTTCAAGCATAAAGTGTCAAAACTCCTTTGTGAAGATGATATATATTTATTTATCTTGCTACGATTAGAATTTCAAAATATAAGTAACGGGTAATTATTATACAATAATAAGTTAAATGACATTGACTATTTATAATTAAAAAGTTATGCCATTCCTTACATGATGCCAAAGTGAAGAATTTTGTTAGCCCACGCTAAAACAAACCTCTCCTTATATGGATTCAACCATGTGTTGTACACATATTGTAAAAGATATAGAAATCTACCACATTTATTACCTATAAGTAGAAGCTCGTTCTCATATATCATAATTGTAATCATTTGTATAATCATCCTCAAACCTTCTAAGAAACATTCTCTCACTACCATACTTTTCAACTTATTTTATAGCATGAGAGAGAATATTCTTACTAATGTACCATCTACGAAAGAAGCATGCTACATTAGGAAATATTTTTTACAATGTCTGCGTTAGTCCCAGTTTCCTATCAGTGATCACCATATTTAGTTCATAGGGCTCCCTCAATCTCTTTATCTTTTCAAGAACTCATTCATAGTTATCTTACGTTTACTTCATCATAAATGCCAAGGCACACACAACTATTGACCTCTAAGAAAGGAAGGATCGTACTTATTAGTTTGGGATGTGCAATCCAAAAAAATGACATATGGAAATGTATGTAATAATGCAATAAAATCTGGATACGTAAATATAATATCACTAACAACATTAGAGTCGGGCAACCAACAATGCCATGAATGACATTCATTAGTTTTCATGAAGTGCAATAACTGTTGCATGATTGTACGTCCCTTCAAGATATATGCCTTAAACTTATTTCTAGCATTATAGATTGTCCTAAGTGTTGTGATATTATGTCCATCCCCCCATTTCAACTTGTCAATAGTCTCCATTGTTTTGACATTTATTTACATTAACTCATGCACCAACCTACGTTCTTCTGGAGATTATCGATAATAAAATGAATGCCCTTGCAAATACTTACCTAATATATGATAATGCATTCCACATCCTACCACTAATTTAACCACAACAAGCAACTTCCCTTCCATGAATTTGAATTCATCACCACATTTTTTTTTCATAGTAGATCGATTACTTTCAGGATTCACAAAAGATTATATTCTATACGCACCAAATATCTCACAATATATCCAAACCATATTATATGGCCTTCCAATTTATTTAACGTACTAAATTAATGACTCATGGTTGATACAAATTTCTCTCATAGAAAATAATTTACTCTAATAAGTATTAATTGGATATTGATTATATAATTAATATTTAAAATATGAAATTAGAAAGGCATACATAAATATAAGAACACATAATAAAATTTTATGGATGGAGGGTTTTTGGATTTTCCCACTATAATTTAAAATCGATGGACAAATTCCTTAATAGATCTTATCTACTATCGGGTAAATTGTTCATAAAAAATGGTCTTGAAGGGTGAACTGGCTGTTAGTATCATCTTGTGACAAGTGACTTTTTTGTCATGTCCAAAACTTTTGAAAAAAAAAACTTACCTTAAATTTTTTGAGTTCATTTTGGCTAAAACAATGGTTGGATTCATTATCTTATTTCATAGGTATTGTATTCAATGGTCAAAATAATTAAAATGTTGTATGATTAATTGAGAAGAAGAGAAGAGAGAGAGAGAGAAATAGTGCTAAAATAATTTACACAAATGAAAGGAATAAATTGATCAAAAACAACAAAAAAAAATGGATAGGAAAAATTTCTTGTGGATTGTCGAGCTCTTGATAGCTCTCTCTTTTTTAAATTTCTTAGCTAGCTTCGGAGTTAGGTAAGTCAGTACTTACCTTTACTTATGATAGAATCTAAAATGTATGTTTGCTTGAAATAGAAGGTGATGAGTATGCTTGATTATTTAATTATGTCAAGCATATATTGTATTTTTGTTTAGTAATTGTATGTATGTATGAGCTATGGATTTAATGCAAATGCATGTTAGTGTGCCTATTGAGTATTGTATATGTTTGGGTATGTGAAGGGTCGAGTATATGTTGTTAGCATGTCCAGCTAATTATAAAATATTTAGCAGTTTTGGAGTATATTCTAATGTGCCTAAATGGTAATCGGTTTAGAAAATGGCTTTGATGGTTGGGTATGGATTGCAATTGTATAATACCATATGCTATATTTTATGTCATGGAATTATTTGGCTCTAACACCACAAAAAATTATTTAGCTTTAATGCCACATGAATTGGATCGGCTTTAATGCCTCTGGAATCAATTGGCTTTAATGCCACATGAATTGGATATGCTTTAATGCCTTTGGAATTGATCAGCTTTAACACCACTTGAATTGTTCAAGCTTTAATGCCATTTAGATTGGTTATGCTTTAATGGCTCTTGAAATGTATCGGCTTTAATGCCTCTTGAAATTGATATAATAATGGATATTCATTGTATTGATGGAAGTGAACTAAGTGCTGTTATGTGGGCCTAATTTATGGTTGGTTAAATCTTTGAATAAAATATTAATCACTGGGACTTGTATGCCTCAGGGTAGCTATCCAAATTAGGTTTGGTATTCACTTGATACCATTCTGGTTTTTTTCTATTCTGTGATCTAGGGTGCCTTACGAGGTTCGGAGAAGCCCTCTTCTACTCTATAGTTGTCTCGATATATTTCGGCCCTATAGGGGTATGCATACTTAAGTGATTAGGTATCCTATTTATTGGTGGTTTGTTATGTTTCTGGGCGGGCCAGCTAGGGCTAGTACTATTCGAGTACTAGATTAGTTGTTACAATCTCTTTGAGTCTTCGTCCTCAAGATAATATAAACAAATGGTGGTGATCACAATAAAGGAATATAATAATGAATTATTCTCGCTCACTCATGGGCTTTGTATTTTTGTTTCCTATGCATATTTCTTGGTTTTCGCCATTACAATAGTGTGGCCACGTAACGCATGTCCGTACCCATTTATCTTATAATATATTATTCAAATCGTATATGGGCCTTATGTGTAGAGTGATACCTTCTAGGGTAGTGTGTGATTCTTAGCATATGATTATGATTTTCTTCTACTCTTGTACCTTATGTATCATCATGTCTAGTCATGTATTATCAGCATGAGTCTATGACCCCATGTTCTATGGTATGGATTATATGTATAATCGATCATGAATTATTATATGAGTAAAATGGTGTATGTATTACATGTATAATCGAGCATGAGTTATTATATGAGTATAATGGAGTATGTATTGCATGTATAATCGATCATGAGTTATTATATGAGTAGAATGACGTATGTATCGCATGTATAATCGAGTATGAATTGTTATATGAGTAGAATGGTGCATTTATCATATGTATAATTGAAAATGAGTATTGTAAGTTGAATATTGTTATATCTTATGTGTATTCTGTTTCCTCTTATGAGTAGGGTAGTCTTAGTTTACTCAGTACTGGACCCGTATTGAACTGCATTGTTTGTTCAGGTTCTGTGATGATCCACCGATAGTGGGGAGCAAACCATTTGTGTAGTTTTAGTATTAAATGTCTTATTGTTGGGAGGAATGTTTTCCTTATATTTTGACAGTAGGCTATCCGATGATTTGATTTGGTAAATAAAGTTGGCTCCACTGTTGGGATGCCCTTAGTTCTCTTCTCAAATTTTATTGTATCTCAAATGTATTATTTTAGTGTATAAATCCTTCACTTGTGTTTAGTTGGTTAGTGATTTTGTTAGAGATGTATTTGGATTTTATATCCTTTTTCTTTTTAAGTTTCAAAGTCCAGGATTGTTTCACAAGTTCTGCTGATTTATTCAACAATGATTTTATTCAGTGAAATTGTTTACTTCCCATCTGCACATGGATATCTCCTTGTGGGAGTTTATCCTCAAGACATAAATGTTGGTTGAATTTTGTTGGATAGGTTTTATCCTTGCATCTAGAATGAGACAAATGGTAGACATTTATCTTGTGGTAGGTGTGGTGGTAACATTTCCCAAATCTTAATTTAGCTTCCGCATTTTTCTTTTAAACAAAAAAATTTTTAAGAGTGAAATTTGATGGGTGTTACAAGTTGGTATTAGAGCTTTTGGTTTTAAAAATCATATTTTATGATTTTGAATTTCAAATTTCATTGATCTATAATTCATTTTAAGTAATCGATTTAACTTTTGATAAAAGGTCAAGTGAATTTTTGAATCCAGATTAGCTTGTGAGGATAGTGTGATTGGGTAGTGTAAGTGGCCTTGTAATTTGCTTTTGTAATTATGTCTTCGTATATGGTCATTTTTTTTTTGCATGCTTGACTTGGGTTAACTAAGAATGTTATGTGCTGTGATTATTATGGTTTTGTAATTAGTTTGCTCTTAAGGGGGTAGTAACTCCACAAAATTAACCTTAGTATTTCAGGTTTCATGGATTAACAACCTTAAGGTGTATCTTTTTGGATATAATATGATGTAATATAAATTGTAATCTATTCTTATTGAGTTGTTTAACTTTTTGGAATTGTGAAAAAAAAAACTTAGGTTTGTAACCCATATGATGATGTTCAAATAGATGTATCATTTTCAATTAGGATAAACATAGAATTGTGATAATAATAATAATAATGATAATGTTGAGGTTTAGATAAAGATGTTCGTTTTCATAAACAATGTGTAGGGTGCCTATTTTACCCTAGTGATTTTAATGATGTCATATAGCTTTCATTATGTGTTTATATATATAGCCTCCGTTGATTACCATTCAATTACATGTTGCTTCTGTTTTTTATTTTTTGTTAGTAATTTAAACCTTAATGTATAAAGATTCTTCCCCATAAAATATGTATGTTCTTATCTAATTAATGGTGAATGTTAATGTATTAAGTTTTATCTTGTAGGAGGAGAACTATTAGCGGGTTATTATTATTATTATTATTATTATTATTATTATTATTAATAATAATAATAATAATAATAATAATAAATAGATAAATAAAAAAATTGTGGGCTCTGAATGCTATAGTTGTTATAGTAGTAGTATTTTTGAATTAAAGTGTTTGGACTATTATGGTCATAGTGTAGATTAAGGAGCTCATTACTAAAGTATTTTAGGTTTAGAAATATACTTCGACCAAGATGTATGTGGTTGGTGTGCATAATGATCTTTTATGAGTCGTTGAGCCAAGTGTTAGCCTTGTTTTCTTGTATAATGTTATAGAGATAACTCATTGTATAAATTTTTACGTGCATATTATATATTGGTTGTGTTGTTAGAATTGTATAATTTTTAGAATTTTGTTCCTTCATCTTATTTGAATTTCACATTATACATTTTTCTTATTCTCTTGTTAGACTTTATTTTAAGAAATAGGATTTTTGTAACTTATTTTGGCTTTACGGGTGTATTTCATCCTTTTTCGAATCCTATTGTAACTGATTTGCTAAACATTGATTTCCCTTTCTTCTATTTTACTTCATATGCCTTGTTTTACTTCGACCTTTATTGGTTTAGATTCACAAAACATTGTTTTAATTATCTTCGGATTAATTTTTAACCTATTATCGCTGACAATGTTTTATTAAATCGTTTTGACAAGTTTTTGTTGTTACGATTTCGTTGAACTTCGGGGACAAAGATCTTTTTTAAGGGGGTAGTAATGTAATACTTCGTATTTTGAAATTCAATTTTATTAAGCTTAATTATTTTATTAGCTTATTTTGATGTAAACATTTAATTATTTTACTTATGATTCATTTTATGGATTTAGCGACGATTTTGATTTCATAATTGAATTTACTTAATCATTGTTGTAGCGGATCATTTTAGATAAATTCGTTTACGGCCATGATTTTATTATATTCATATGATTTCGATTTCTGATTAAAAATATGTATTTCCGTTCTTTCTCGTATTTTGATTTTTAATATTTTAGATTCATTTTCGGTAATAATTTCGTCATATGATTTCGACTTTGTTGTGGAGTTATATTTCGTTAAAGATATCTATATATATATATATATATATATATATATATATATATATTATTTAAATTATAAAATTTCTAGTTAAAATAATCAAATTTATTTTAATAATTCTATCCACAGAAAATATTTCTGACTTTGAATTTATATGTTTCCAAAGTTGTTAAGATCTTCAGAAAGTTTTAAATTAAAATGATTTTCGGAACCTATTTATGAATGTCTTTCCGAAATAAATTTTCTTTTGTTTTACCCTTTTTGGTTTGATAAAAACTAGTTTCAGAAATTATTAAAATTAGTATTAGTTTATTAGAATTCAATTTAAATAGTTTCTTATATGCTTTTAAATATTATTTCGAGGTCTTATAATGTATTTCTGTAAATAATATAATTTTTTATATTCATTGGTAAATTCTTCCAAAAATAATTCTGAAATTATTTATATAGCTCTTATATCAATTTTAATCCTTCAGATCCTTACAAATAAATTTTGTTAAATAAATTTTAGATAATATTTTTCAAGAATATTTTTATATGTTTAAAATTTATTTATATGTGTATTTGCAAACAAAACAAAAAAAAAGGGACCCAACATCGACTCTCTTCCTTTTTCCTTTTCTCTTTTCTTCTCCCACTTTTCTTTCTAGAAAAAAGATAGATCATCCATGTTGAGTGGACAAATGTGGTAACTTAAGTTAAATCAATTTCTAAATTTACACATGACAAATAGTAATAAACATTTTGTATCAGTCAGTTTTGATAATCTTGATGTAGAGCTAAATTCTTAGCTTAGGTCTTCTCATAAATACCTAAAGACCTTCATTTCTCTCAATCTAATTCGACCAAAACAGTACAAACCTAGAGCTAAAGTAGTACCAAAACACAACATAACAAAATAAAATGTAAAGAAACTCAACCATTTCTTGATATTTTGGACAACAATATAGTTTTAAAGGAAAATGCTCAAAAAGAAGTTTTAGAATTTAATTTGGTTGATCCTCATGACCTCAACTGCATAATATTTTGGACAAGATTACCCTAGGTGGTTGAGGTCAATGCTCCTATGGATTTCAACTGTAGCGGAGAACATACAACTTGGCCTGGGTACTAGCCCATTTAAATTCTTAAATATAGACAACGGTTTCGTTCCCGTAGGCTGTAAAGGTAGCTCCCTCTCATATGATCAGGGTAGACATACGGCTAGTTGTGCATCTGTTGGTTACCCGACTTACTTTGACTACGGCCTAGATTCGTATGCCGATTGTGATGATTTAACTTTCAGTACAATTAGCAAGCTCAACTTCAATTATTACAATCTTCGATGCCAGAAAATGCTTGACGATTCAACTTCAGCTGAGGAGGCACTTTGCCAGACGCAGCTTCCATACTCGCTCAATTTGTATGGTGTGAACTTCACTCAATCGAATGCTACTTGTAGGTATGTCTTCTTGATAAAAGGAGGCGCCCTTTGAAATGACCCCGACGTTAACATGATAGCTTTCACGCTTGTGGGATACTATATACAAGTGGTGCTGCTCTGGAGCTTTCAATACTTACCAGATGCATCACCATCGTTTGCTCCTACAATTAACGGATGTTATTTAGATCCTTAATCAGTTATTGGGAATTTCGTCTGTCAATGTCCATCCGGAACTAGAGGAAACCCTTATCTTCGTGATGGATGCCAACGTGAGATTACCAATCAGATTCATATGATCCCACCTTATCAAACTACATCAATTACAATCCTTCTCTTTTTTCTAAATAATACAGATTGTTTTCCCATTTATGAAAACAAAACTAATTAATCACTTGATATTTATTATTGATGCAGCAGTGAAAGAGTGTGGAAGTTGTGGTCATCCTTGTTTACTGGACCTGAATTACATGGATGAACCTAGTTATCAGTGTCCGCTTCCTCGTGATGAAACCAAGCACAAGCATTCGAAAATTGCAACGGTTATATAGGTAATTATTCATACTCATACTATGTGCAATATACGCATGATCAGGTAGCACTTCTCAAATGTTCTCCCCTCCCATTTTATTTTAGTAAATAGTAATACATACTCTGATTACTCCACAATTGCAAGTTCGGTTAAGATATAAATCTCTTTTTCTTACTTTTATCTTTCTCTAAGTACAACTATAAATTAATTGATTTTAGATTGGGCATCCAACAATATATATATATATATATATATATATATATATATATATATATATATATATATATATATATATATATATATGTAACAAAAAATTTTTCACTGTTTTTTTTTCTATAATTATACGCAAAATATTGTTATACTTTGATTCTTTGAAGGTGTATATATATATAATACCCTTACACATTATATAAGAAATTTCATATCCATCAACCTAAATATTAACATTCATGAGTTCAAAGGATTATATTCATCAAATTAAATTCTCAAATTCAGCTACTTTTGATATTGTTGTATAGTTGATAAATTGGATTAACTATCAACTAAAGCTTTACATTCATCTACTAAATGCTCAGAGTCATTATCTAGAGACTTATGTTTTGTTGAAAATGTTGCCTTAAGTTGCTGACGTGACATGAAGACCATTTTAGATTAATGTTATTTTTTTAATTATGCTAAAATAAAGGGATTGAACTAGTCCTTATGAAATTTGTTAGTTGCTATTTTTCAGTATTTTAGTTTATTTCCCTTCTATAAATCATTGTAATGGATTGCAGTAAAATAATGCAATTATCTTGATCAATTATCCAGTTATCACGTAATAAACATCCACTGTTCAAATTCAATTTTATGGTGTTTATCTACAGTAACAAACAATCACTGTAGAGATCAAACTATTTCATCTTTCTGCCTCTCTATTTTTCACTTATTCTGCACAAGTATTTTCAATTGGTATTAGAGCATTTTTCTTGAAGGGTCTGTGATGGATTCTAAAACTAATTTCTCTCGTATCTCAACTCCAATCTTCAATGGAGAAAATTACCAACTTTGGGCAGTTCAAATGGAAACATATTTGGAAGCTATGGATTTATGGGAAGCTGTTGAAGAGGATTACGAAATCCTACCACTGCCAAATAATCCAACCATGACTCAAATCAAGAGTCATAAGGAGAAAAAGACCAAGAAATCAAAAGCAAAAGCCACTCTATTTGCTGCTGTTTCAACAACGATCTTCACCAGGATCATGTCCCTGAAGTCAGTTAAGGATGTTTGGGAATATTTAAAGGAAGAGTATGCAGGAGATGAGAAAATTCATGGGATGCAAAGTCTCAATTTGATACGTGAATTTGAGCTACAGAGGATGAAGGATTCTGAGACTATCAAAGAGTACTCAGACAGATTGCTTGAAATTTCAAACAGAGTAAAATTGCTGGGAACTTCATTCTTAGACTCAAGAATTGTTGAGAAAATTGTGGTTACAGTACTAGAAAAATATGAAGCTTTGATCACCACTCTAGAGAATATGAAAGATCTATCAAGCATCACCTTGACAGAACTTTTGAATGCCTTACAACCTCAAGAACAAAGAAGGCTTATGAGGCAAGATAATTTCATTGAAGGTGCCCTACAAGCAAAATTTCCAGATTTTGAAAGAAGGAAATTTGGCAGAAAACATCAAATTGCAGCCAACAATAAACCCACCAGTAAGGGTCACAGCAAAGGAAAATTTATTAAAAGAAATTTTCCACCATGTCAACACTGCAACAAGATGGGTCATCCACCATTCAAGTGCTGGAAGAGGCCTGATGCAAGGTGTAGCAAATGCAACCAGCTTGGACATGAGGCAATCATCTGTAGAGTCAAAAATCAGAAACAAGAAGAGGATGCTCAAGTTTCAAATCAGGATCATGAAGATCGGATGTTTGTGGCCACATGCTTCTCAGTTCAAACCACCTCAGACCATTGGCTAATCGATAGTGGTTGTACAAACCACATGACTTTTGATAAAAGTCTCTTCCGAAATCTGTAGCCAATAGATGTTGCAAAAGTCAGAATTGGAAATGGTGTATGCATTGAATCTAAGGGAAAGGGAACAATTTCCATCACAACAAATTCAGGTACAAAAACAATAGCTAATGTTCTTTATGTACCTGATATTGATCAAAATTTGCTGAGTGTGGGGCAATTAATTGAGAAAGGATTGAAGGTGATTTTTAAGAATCACACTTGCTGTATTTTTTATGCTGCTGGGCACAAAATACTTCAAGCTAGAATGAGAGGAAAAAGCTTCTCATTTCTTCCATTTGAGGGGGAGCACACTGCCTTCCCAGTCATTCTTAGTGACACTAAACTATGGCACAAACGGCTAGGACACTTTCATCAAAAGAGAATGCTCACTATGAAGGTTCATGAGGCTGTCAGAGGCATACCATCATTCACTGATCTCTCATTAAACTGTAATGCTTGTCAATATGGGAAGCAGAACAGAATGCCATTTCCACGATCAACTTGGCGAGCAACACAAAAGCTTTAGTTAATCCATACTGATGTAGCTGGTCCTTTAAGCACACCATCACTAAATGGCAGTAGATACTATCTACTGCTTATTGATGATTTCTCTCGTATGTGCTGGATTTACTTCATGAAGTTCAAGTCAGAGGTGGATGGCATCTTATGGAAATTCAAGAAAAATGTGGAGAATCAAAGTGGTAGCAGTATTCAAGCCATACGTTCTGACAATGGCAAAGAATACACCTCATTCGAATTTAACCTCTACTATGAAGATGCTGGTATTGAACACCAGCTAATAGCCCCTTATACCCCAGAACAGAATGGGGTCAGTGAAAGGCGAAACCGATATGTCATGGAGATGGTGAGAAGCATGATGCATGAGAAGAATCTACCCAAAATGCTGTGGGCAAAAGCTGCTAACACAGCAATGTTCATTTAGAATTGGCTTCCAACAACTGTGTTGGTAGAAATGACACCCTTTGAGATGTGGTATAATTATAAGCCATCTTTGCGTTTCCTTAAAATTTTTGGTTGTGTCTGCTTTGTACATGTTCCACAGATTAAGAGGGACAAGCTTGATAAGAAAGCCATCAAAGGAATTTTTATTGGCTATAGCACAATTTCTAAAGCCTACAAGGTTTATCATCCTCAGAACCAGAAAATTGCTATTACAAGGGATGTCACATTTCATGAAGATGCACAGTGGGAGTGGATTGATTAACAGGAGAGCATGCTGATTAATAATCCAATTCAGCCCTTGCAAGACGAATTGATTGACTCTGAATCAATTGATGATGGACCAGTCAGGGGTACTCGATCAATTGAAGAAATTTATCAAAGGAGCAATGTTGTTGTATGCGAACCTGACAACTATGAAGAAGATAAACAAAACCCATCATGGCAGAAGCAAATGGAAGAAGAAATCTTCATGATCGAGAAGAACAAAATGTGGGAACTTGTTGACAGACCTAAAGTCAAAAATATCATTAGCATAAAATGGATTTTTAGGACCAAATTGAACGCTGATAGTTCAATCAACAAATTCAAAACCAGGCTTCTTGTCAAGGGATATGCTCAAGTGCATGGGGTTGATTATTCAAACACATTTGCCCTAGTAGCAAGGATGGACACTATCCGATTACTACTTGTTGTTGCCACACACAGAAACTAGAAGGTGTTCCGGTTGGTTGTCAAATCTGCCTTCTTGAATGGTGTTCTTCAAGAAGAAATTTACATTGAACAACCTGCTGGATTTGTTGTTCAAGGAAAAGTTGACAGGGTGTATTTGTTGAAGAAGGCACTTTATGGATTAAAACAGGCACCAAGGGCCTGGTATGGAAGAATTGATGACTACTTGACAGGTTTTGGTTTTCAGAGAAGCCCTTCTGAATCAACTCTCTATGTGAAGAAAATTGAAGATGATGTTCTCATTGTGTCACTATATGTTGATGACCTCCTTGTGACTGGAAGTAACTTGCAGCAAGTCGAAAGGTTCAAGCAGGATATGATGCAAGCTTTCGAGATGAGTGATCTTGGGCTCATGAGTTTTTTTTTTGGGCATGGAGATCAAGCAAGACAGAGGATAAATTTTCATTGGACAAGAAAAATATGCAAAAGAGATTTTGAAGAAATTTCAAATGGAAAATTGCAAACCAACTGCAACTCCAATGAATCAGAAGGACAAGTTCAGTAAGGCTGATGGTACTATCAAGGTAGATGAAGAGAAGTTCAGAAGTTTAATTGGTTGTTTGCTATATTTAACAGCAACCAGACCTGACATACTATATGCAACTAATCTTCTAGCTCGTTTCATGCACTGTCCAAGTGAATTACACATGAGAGCAGCTAAACGAGTTTTGAGATACATCAAAGGAACATGCAATTTTGGGGTCAAATTTACGGATTGTCCAAAGCTAAAGTTGCATGGTTTCTCTAACAGTGATTGGGGAGGATTTGTTGATGACATGAAAAGTACTTCGGGGTTTTGTTTCAATTTGGGATCAGCTGTGTTTTCATGGTCATGTAAGAAGCAAAGCATTATTGCTCAATCAACTGCGGAGGTTGAGTTCATAACTGCCTTTGCAGCAGTCAATCAAGCACTATGGATTCAAAAATTGTTATGTGATTTACAGATGGAGGAGTAAGAAGCAACTGAAACCTCAGTTGATAATCAAGCAGCCATAGCAATTTTCCACAATCCAGTGTTCCACGAGAAAACAAAGCATTTTAACATCAAACTTTACTTTGTTCGTGATGTGCAGAAAAATGGTGATGTTAAATTGATTTATTGCAAAATTGAAGATCAATTGGCAGACTTGTTCACGAAAGCACTCCCTACAAATCGATTTGAATTTCTAACCAGGATGATTAGGGTTTGCAGCCCTTAATGCAAGGAAGAGTGTTGAAAATGTTGCCTTAAGTTGCTGATGTGACATGAAGACCATTTCAGATTAATGTTGTTTTTTTAATTATGCTAAAATAAAGGGATTGAACTAGCCCTTAGGAAATTTTTTAGTTGTTGCTAATTGTTAGTGTATCGTGGCAGTTATTGTTGCTATTTTTCAGTATTTTAGTTTATTTCCCTTCTATAAATCATTGTAATGGATTGCAGTAAAATAATACAATTATCTTGATCAATTATCCAGTTTTTACGTAATAAACATCCACCGTTCAAATTTAATTTTCTGGTGTTTATCTACAGTAACAAACAATCACCGTAGAGATCAAACTATTTCATCTTTCTGCCTCTCTGTTTTTCACTTATTCTGCACAAGTATTTTCATGTTTATCAAAAAATGAATTATATTCATAAACTAAAATATTAACTAAAACAAAATAATCAACTAAAATTAAGGTAATTCCCAGGTAGTTAAACTACAATAATCATAAAGTAAAAATGCAACAGTCATCACATAAGCTATAATTTTTATTTACTTACTACTAGCTCAATGTTCAGCAAATTTGAACTTAATATTTACCTACTATGAATTAATTTTTTCAGTAGCTTAAACTATACCTTCATCGTATATTCTCACAATATACAAAGTCTATAAACTAGAAATTCAACAACTATCAATTTAATATTCAACAACCGATAACATTGAATATAAATCCCAGTCTTTCTTACTTATTAAAAAAAATCCCTTAAACTTTAATATTACATGCACGTCCACTTGCACCCAAAAGCGAGATCAGCAAACACTGAACATCCACTCTCAAGCTAACTAATTAATTGCATGGAGTAGTTAATTTCACCGAGCAAAAAACATCTCATCGTGCCGGAAATGGAGTTGTTTCGACACCTTTCCATTCAAAACTTAGAAAAAAAATCCCGAGGTGGAAAACAATTTTCCTTCCAGAGTATATAATTTATCAAGTATTTCGTTTGAACTTTGTAGCTGTGTCGATCGGAGAATCATGATATGCATGCAGGTTGTAAATCAGCTCCTCTTCCGCACACATACGTGTAATAACACAGAAATTTTGGTACTTCACAATATTTTTCATTATAATCGATGAATATGAGCCGATGAGGTGATGAATCCAAACATTTCACGCTGAAAAATATAACACGTCCTATTAGTTTTTAGTTTACGATAATTTTTAGATTATATTCATCCGTTTATGAAAATAAATACATTCCTTTTTCAGTTGATGAATATAAGAGATTGACCTAATAAATAGTGAAAAACTGCTGATTATGATCCCCCAAAGTCATGAATATGATCCCGTCACTTGTAAGGTACTGTATCCCTCCCGTAGGACTGCTTATACCACCTGTAGGACATTTCATAGGACTTTCTGTATGATACCTTCTAGTTGTTGGGCCCGCTACGGCATCGGTCTCCCATTGCTGAGAATAATTTGTCTTTAAATTTGCTAAGTTAAATGTAGTATGCCTTGATTCTAAAGGAATGAATATCTTCCGATGCTTCCTTACATACATTCATCCTGTGAGCCTGTGGATTTTTCTTGAAAACTCCTTAGATCATCTTGAACTAAATCCATATTAGGCTTTGCCTGAGAATGGTTTACTTGTCTTCCAATCATTTACATACTCAATCCCTTTCAAAGATGATATTTTTAGCGGTAGTTCATGTTGAAAGGCATCAGCAACATTTTCAAGGTTTATTTGTAATGCTCTCTTCTTGCTGAACTTCATCTCATAACGGTTTTGGAGTTATTTGCACCTTATGTTTAGATTGTATCACAATCTATGGATGAAAAATACTTCTTTCTTCAATAGTTTCAGGATCAAGTCCTCTACATTTCAGTGCAATATATATATATATATTACATAATAATTATGTTATGCCAGAGAAAAAAAATGATAAAACATTTTGGTTAAAATTTTTTTTTTGTAATCCCAAATTAAAAATAAATTTAGTTTAAACTATTAGTATAACCTAAGTTAGTTTAAAAGGAGATAGACGGACGATGGTGTGCATGTTGGGGCAGTGCAGTGCGGACTAAACATCATCATTCTTCAGTAATTCATTCTGGAGTGAAATCCAACATGGTCAACATTCATCAACCATATTTTATTGTTCTTATGGTTCTAAAAGTTTATCACGATTCCCTCTACAGGGCTTAGCGTAGGCATCGGATTTGTACTAATGATTATCGGATGCTACTAGGCTTATCAATTCATTAAGAGACACATGGAATCTAGACAGAGATCTTTGAACTTCAAACGCAATGGTGGGATGCTATTACAACAATAGATGTCATCAAATAAAGGTGTTGTTGACATGACAAAAGTGTTCACATCTGACGAGTTAGACAAAGCCACCGACCACTTCAATAAAAACCGAATTCTCGGTCAAGGAGGCCAAGGTACGGTCTACAAAGGCATGCTCTTGGACGGAAGCATTGTGGTAATAAAGAAGTCAACAAAGGTTGATGATAATAAAGTGGATCAATTCATAAACGAGGTTGTTATTCTATCTCAAATAAACTACAGAAACATAGTCACGCTCTATGGATGTTGCCTTGAAACCAAAGTTCCTATATTAGTTTATGAGTTCGTCCCGAATGGAACCCTTTCTCAGTATATATCCGGTAGTACAGCTGAAGAGTTTCCTATCACATAGGAAATGTGATTGCAGATTGCTGATGACGTGGCAAGATCACTTGCTTACCTACATTCAACATCATCTATACCCATCTACCACTGGGACATCAAGTCCTCTAACATACTATTGGATGGAAAGTACAAAGCCAATGTGGCTGATTTTTGGGACATCAAGAACTATCGACATCGATAAGACTCACCTAACCACGTGTGTTAAGGGAACATTTGGGTATGTTGATCCGCAATACTTCCAATCAAACCAAGTGACTAAGAAAAGTGATGTCTATAGCTTTGGGGTGGTTCTTGTTGAGCTCTTAATAGGGAAGAAGCCAATTTCTTTCTCTAGAACAGCAGAAGAAAGAAGCCTTGTCACATACATTCTGTCATCTATTGAAAGGTCCTCTCTATTTGATATTCTGAATAGTAGTGTTTTAAAAGAAGGGAGAAAGGAGGAAATAGAGGTTGTTGCTAACCTTGCTAAGAGGTGCTTGAACTTGGAGGGAAAGCAAAGACCTACAATGAAGGAAGTTGCTATTATATTAGAGTGTATTAGATCAGCTCACTTGTCTTCTTCAATGCCACCAAACTTGCCAGAGAACGAGACCTTAAAAACAGAAAATAGTGATATACATGATGCCCTTTTCACTTCAAGCTCTTTTTCTTTGGATGCTGCAGGGCCTTCCTCCCCCACTAGCTTCCCCTTCTATAGTTGTTATTTCGTGGATTTCCTATGCTGGGTTGTTGTTTAAGTACTAGTTTATATTTTCACTTAGCTAGGCTAATAAAAAATGTAATTTTTCTGGTAATTAGTAAAGTAGTTTTATATGAACATTTTCAAAAAGTGAAATGTGCGCACCCAACTCAAACCATCGCCAAGCTATCTACACCCCCTCCCTCCATCTAGAATATTTTGAGACTACAATGGGAGGGAAGCATCTACTAGCCATAACAAAGCTAATACTCATGAGAAGATTAATGGGCATACCAAATGGTCCCAACAAAGATGGAAAAAACCACACATAACAAGGCCTTTGTTTACTTCGTTTGTCTAGCAAGATGTAATAATCACTAGTAGCTTTTCAAATTCTAGTTTGATATATGTGTTATATAGACATGAGGCTAGGCAGTCGTTGGATCTAATCAATGAAACTTTTTAGGTTTTATTAATGGGCATGAGATGTTAGAGCGCCTTTTAACGCCATATGTGATACCACAATATTGTCTATATTTTCCCAGTAGTCGGTTTCCTGCTCTTGAAAAAAATTTAGAGAAGTTATCTTAGAAAAAAAGACAGAATATTGTGTGAAATTTATTTTAAAAATGGAAGCGAGTTTCATTTCTTCTTTTTTAGACATCTAATAAGTTTAACCTGATAATGCACTTTTTCCAAGCATTAAAATCAAGACAGGAGTCACGAGAGAGAGTGAGAGAGCATAATTCTTTGTTCTATTTTCATCAACGCATGTATAATCTTAGTTCATGTCTATACATACCATATGATCATAAGTGTATATATATATCAAATACATTGAAAACTAATACCAGAAAAATACCTTTGATCTTGCTCCTCCACTTCATTCCTGAGACATCGCATGTAGCAGTCCATTAAATTTTGAGTTTAGAAGATGTGGCACTACCTCATTACGACACGTCGTCTCAATGAGGATTTCTCGTTAGATGAGATGAGATGGGGCCATGATTAAGAAATGAGATATATGTCACACGCAATATATATATACATACATACTCAAAAATGTTATTATTTATTTATTTATTTATTTATGTATTTATTTATTTATCTGAGCACATTATATAATTACTTTGACAATATTTTAAAAATGGAGCAATAACGAACCCCACTGATGTAGAAACATTAAACAGATATATATCTAGAGTGATAATATAATTACATTATGAAATTATGAGATGATAGCATTCCCTATTTTGAGGTGGATGATCGCAAAACAATTTTGAGGGCATCTTTCCATAAACGTGTAAGTGCATGCTGGATGTAATTATACGAACTTCATTCACCTCTTATTTAAATATATAAATATAAACTTATCAATGAACCGTTCCTCAATTTGAGGCTTTGTTATATAGACACATACATTCAATAAGATTATTTGAAAAGGTTTGATTAATAATCACTAGGAGCAAGGCTCTTCATTTCGTTATCCCATGATTAAATTCCATCCCTTCTGTTAAATATTGATTGAATCTTATTCCACCCTTCCTTACTATATGATTGATTCTTAACTGCAACCCTGAGTAAAATAAAAGGTCTAATTATTCAATTATTAAAAATTGAACATGATCAATAATTTAAAAAAATAATCAAGCATTCCCTCCTCTTGTTGCTGATAACCACAACCCTCTACTATTCCTATGAACCACCACCATCTATAACCATGAAGTACCATCCAGTGCCAATAGCCTCCACCACAACACTAATTTGGAAAGTTCCAAGAAAAGTGAAAATCAAAGGAAAAAATAGATTCAAGGAAAATGATAATTAAGTTTTCATAATCATCTCAAGTCTTAAGCCAATATTTATTATAATTACCTATACTAATTATACTTAATTAAATTGTTGTAAATTCATCCAATAATTACTCATTCGTCTGTGCCATCAATGATATAATCCAAAATTTAATTTCTTTAGTCACAAGTTCAGTTTGTGCCTAAATATTGTGTTGCAATTGAAAATTATTGTTTTATTGAAATCATTATGGTTGATATACTTTTGATCAAGAATAATTTGGGTAAGTTTTCGTTATTTGCATAAAAATACATTAGGTAATTGATCAAATCATTATTATCATTATTGTTTCTATTTTTTTTTCTTGAGGGAAAGTGAATGAAGTCATTTTTAGTCAAATTACTTGCATAAGGGTCTCATTTGCTATGTCATTTAATTGCGCGATGGAGGGCATAATTACTTCCAAGCATCCAAAGAGTCTAATTACAAGCTGGTACTTATGTACCACCATGCATACACTAAATTTCAATGAAAATAATATATAGTAATGAATGACATCATCATCATCATCATCATCATCATTATTTTGTTTTATCCTTGGCTAATTATGTTTAAGACGTATTTTAATTATCTGCAGGTTGGGGACGATTTCATGGCTAAATGGTTCAAACCGTGTGTCTGTACAAGGAACCAATGCTGAATGAATTTGCAGCAAAATACAGTGAGGTGGACTTTGCCAAGATTGATGTTGCTGACTTAATGGCATGTACATCAATTAATTAGTGTGTATACTTTTATTTAAAAAAAACCATGCCTATAACCAATATGAAACCCATTCAATGAAACCTATAAAGCTCATCTACCCAATCCAAAATCTAATCTGACACTTATCAAATAATAATTAACCCAATCCAACTCGAACCTAACTCATAACTCGACATAGACCCGACATGTCATCGATCCTATCTAACATCAATTACATATGTTTTATTATTCATTTAAAGCTTTTAAAAATACGGTGCTTTATAACTTTTTCTTATTTTTCATACTTGTGTTCTAGACATTCTTATTTATTAATGACATCCTAATGAATCTTTCCACACAAAGAATGCAACATTTAAAAGTCATATTAATAAACACGTAGAAATAAATAACGTATTTTTAAGTACGCGCATACATGAAATTAAACTTAATATTTGCTTATGAGTTTAATGAATTGGACTAATTTTAATGGTTAAGGTGTATATTAGATAATTTTTTAATATCTTTTATCTTCTTTACCTAACTACTTTTACAAGTTCACTACTTACAAACATACACATATCCTATAATATCAAATGAACAATTACTTAGCTAGTACATTGGTAAATTATTATATTATATGTGATTAATTGTGTTGTGAAATAACACTTTTCCCCTAATTCCATCATCCATGACATGTATAACAAGTTAACAACTAGGAATTATCAACCTATTATTAGAATCATTTTTATCATTACTCTATGTTTGTATATAATATAAAATAAAATAATTTATGCATTAGCGAACTCATTAACCCTAAGAATAGCTGTTAAAATTTTCTAACATCTTCCTTGGTAAATAAGATATATTTTCAACGAACCAAAAACTAAAATAAAAAGGAAAACATCCAACTTCAAGCCTACAACTGTAGAAAGATATAAACCAACAATAAGATAAAAATAGTTTCTAAAAAGTCTTCGATTACATTTACCTATTGGAAGAAGCTCTAAATAGAAGAGCATGGTAGTGTCTATTATCACCCACAAAATCCAACAAGTAATAACTGTGTTGAGCAACAACTTAAAAAAAGTAGAAGATCCAAGGGATTCTCCAATAATATCTATAATTTATGCATAATTTATAAATTTATAAGTTACAACCTACATGTTGTAAAGATAAAAATATCAAAATGACCTGCAAGGCACCAACACACTGCCTACAAGCTATTAAAACTTCCAAACAAAATTTCCACAACCTACAATAAGATAGTAAACACTAACAAGGCAACAAAACAAGAGCAACAAACCTGTAATATGCTACTTGTAAGTTGTAACACAACACCAACAGCAGCAATAAAACAATGCTAGTAGGCACTAGTTTCCATCAACATAAAGATTATTCAAGTATAGTAAATTGCAACATAAGGAACAAATGAAATAATTAGATAGAAATTGAATTCTATGCTTACTAAAAATTAATGCAAATGAAAAAAGTACAATGCATTCAACAACACACCCCTATAATTCACATGAGTTAAATAGTAATGACACAATGTTATATATATGATTCTACCTTTTGCAATTGAAATTAATATGATTATGCATTTGGCTTCCCAAAACAACTCTAACTCTAATTGGTATCACATACTAATTTGTCTCTTACATAACAATATGAATCATAAAAATAAAGTCAAAGAAAAATATTCACAAAAGCTACATTTTTTAGAAAATTTTATGTTAATTTATGAGGTATGATTAGTTAAAAAAGTGTTTTGGAAGACTTTGTGGTTGCAAAAAAATTGGATTCATTTAGTTATCCATCGACAACTAATTTTCACAATTGATCCACTACTAATAAGTAATAATTATCCATGTTTGCAAGAAAATGCATATGGAATGTTACCACTATTTTTTAAGCTCCTCAATCCATTTCATCATTGTTACTACTTAACTTTGATGACTTCATAGTAGTACGTTCTTCTTCTTCTTCTTCTTCTTCTTCTTCTTCTTCTTCTTCTTCTTCTTCTTCTTCTTCTTCTTCTTCTTCTTCTTCTTCTTCTTCTTCTATTTCTGTAACTACCAAAAAAAATTATATTATTATCTTTAAGATTCATTGATTTAAAAAACTATCAAATCAAAAAATAAAAATTTATAACAACTAATGTTATTACCATCATTTCTATATAACTAATTATGGGTAGTTACCAAAGCATCAATATTTTTTGATAATAATTAACTCCTCCACTTATTTAAAATTCTAGCACCCATGATAAAAGTTGACTAAGATGCAACAGAAGTAATTAGAAAGGTAAGGATATATTTAACTATAGAAGAAATAATTGGAGAACTCTCAAAATTATTTTCCCAAAATAGAAACACATCAAGTGAAATTTTACGATCCCCCCCATTCAAGTTTGATATACATCTCAAATTTGCTTTTACAGCTTTTACCTCTATTTCTAACAAATGTAGAAGCATCAAAATCCTACATAGCACACAAAGGAAAAAAATACTAATTAGACTTGATGTAAAAAAAATAGTAATAATAAAAATAAACATGTGATGAAGATACAAAAAATTATTTTGTTAGGTATAAAATATATAATACAATTATTATTTACCTCAATTTCATCATTTTCTCTGTTTAATTCTTTATTAATAGATGTCCCATGATCAAATAAATTTGGAGCATTAGGATAATAATATTCATAGTGTTTGCATCGACAAATTTAGCATATATATCATCGGCCAACCTTATACCTTTGTCATTACCATATAGTTTGACTAAGGCAAACTTCACAAAGTTAAACTTATAACGTGGATTGCAAATTATAGCAAAAGTAAGAATGATACTATAGTGAGGCCAATACTTTTCAAATTTTTGCATCATTTGTTGTCCCATTATGTTGATATCATCACACACCACTTCCTTCTCTAATTATATTTGAATCCTCTAAGCATTAAGAAAATATAAATAAACAATAGGATACTCAAATCTAGAAAGTAAAAAGATAGTTTCTTATAAAGTTTCCGACAAATCATAAATCTTTTCTACCTTACTCCACTTATTTAGTAAAATTTAAGTTTTTGGTTAGCTTCAACATTACCAAATAAATCTAAAACATATTAATAATATAATTCTCTATGAAGTATAATATATGTAAAATTCCATCTTGTAGCAACATCTAGCCATAACTTCCTGAAAATTGATAAATTCAATATTACAGCACAATCATAAAACTAGTTTATCCTACCTTCTAAGCCATCTATAATTTCAAATTCTATTTGATTTTGATCACACATCCTTTAATATTTGTCAACCCTCCCCTCACTATAAAATTAAGGATATGAGCTGACCATATTATGTAGTAGTATTTTCCATCACATACCAAGCTTTGAAAAAATTTGGGTTTCAAGTGACTAATAATGTTGTCTATATTAGATGCACCATTCACTATCATAGTGAATACCTTCTTCTCGATACTCTACTATCTAAGCAATAATTACAACAAATTATAGATTTCAAGACTGGTGTGGGAAGGAGGACATTGGCAAAAACTCAAAACTTTGCAATTTAACTTCCAATCATCATCCACAAAATGAGTTGTTAGAGTAACATACCCATGATAAATGCAAGCTATCCATATATCATAAGTTAAAAAACCTACTAGATATTGCACCAATAGTGTGCTTGAGTTTACTTTAAAAATTAGCATGTTTTTCTAGGCAAATTTTATTAATAGTATTTCTAGACATGAGTTTGACAAGGTTATTAAGATATTAATGAATTTTCTTTGACTCCTAAATGTTTAACATATAAGAATGAATACCCATGCCTCAAAATTATTTCAGCCAACATCTCATGATAAAATTTTGGACCAAATAGAATCTCACTAGATTTAGATGTTAGGGTATTTGGTGGAGTCATTTTTTTTGTTCTTCACAAGCTTGTAGGTATCTTAATGCATTAAAAGTATCATATCTAGCTTCACACCTATACTTCACCTTTTTACAGTACTTATATATGGCTTCATATCTTCCCTCTTCATCTTTAAATCGATCAAAGTTCTCCCAAATCTTAGAGTATCTCTTTTGTTTGCCGAGACTTTTTGCAAGTGGCAATTTAGCACGATCATCTTTTTTAATACCCCAAAACTTTAAAATCCTAAAATTTATTTATCAACAATTTAATTTAATTCAATTTATAAATTTTGTTTTATTTAATTATTTTAAATTAATTAGAGGTAAAAAAATTACTATTACTAATAAAAAAATTTACTCTAAAAATCTAACATTAATCCCACACCTAATATTTTTCTTTTATTCCTTTTTTCCTTCCTTTCTTTTCATTTTTCTTCCGTTTCATTTTCTCTCCTTTATTTTTTTCTCTTATCCTTCTCCCTGGGTTGCGCCGTCTCGGCCTATTCCATTGAATTAAGAATAGTGAGATCCCTACTCATCATGAATAAAAATATAATTGTGTAACTTATATATAAGACACTAACGAATTAAGGTGGAAGAGTATGTGAGTCAGGACTAAGGTGATATTTTTACATATCCATTCTACTGGACGATAATAGTGGCTAGGAATTATTTTTCCCTAAGAAGGTGATGTTTTTAGAACTATTCCATCATATTATAATAGTGTCCCAAGTGTGTTGACTCTAAGAAGGTGCTTTAGACCATTCTACTGGTTTAAGAATAGTGGAGTTCCTAAATTCATAAAAGAATGAAAATGGTTATATCTAATAAAGATGCCTGAATTGGTATTTATCTTATGAGAAATTTTATTAATTTGAATATGTACTTATCATCTATTTTGAATGCATCTGTTATTTGTATCCCTAATTCACCAAAATTGTTACCTTACTCAATCTTTAGCATATTGACTATCCTTTTTAGGGTGGTGCTCATTTCCATTAGCAGGAGACCCTGATTCATTTTTGCGGGTCTCGAAAGATCCTCTACATGACTATGTTACTTTTGAACCACTAATTGGGATTGAGTGACCTATTATCTGTACTAGGTATTTGGGTGAAGAGTTATGTTATTCGGTTGATGTATTTACCCTGATACCTTTTTGGACTTTTTGATCAATGGTATCCCTTACTTTGTATTTTGTTATTTTAATTTGGAGTTAACCTCTAAACTCACATTGTATTATAAATGTTTCTTCCATTTTTAATTTCCTTATCATACTATAAATGATTTTAGTCTTGTAATTGATGTAAGGATGGTTGGACAAACCATAACCATGTCAGTTATGGTGGTAACCCCTAATATTTTATTTATATAGTTCAACTATAAATTAAAAAAATTTAGTAATAAAAATTGGGGCATTAAATCATCACTGCAACGTCAGAGGATGGATTATACATACAAGAATAACTCCATCGAAAGTATAGGTAATACTTGTAAATCTAGACTTGTACACAATTATAACACATATATAACACAATTAAACTAATATTTTAACTAATAAATAGCAATAAATAATTACCTCTAAGAGTGTTATGCAACCAGCTATCTCCTTGCACATAGCCCTAGATGTTATCTCAAGCTTCCCATATAAATATGTTAAAGTCCCAACTCCCAGAGATCAATCACCTAACTTACTTAAGTCAGCTACTAATATAAGCAATGATAATGGAGCACAATTGCTAGGTTTGTCTACAAAAAACATTAACAATAGTAGGTACTAAATACATAGCCAGGCATAAGAACTATCATCCACAAAATGGTTAGTTATAAGCTTATAAAAAAATATCATATAATGCCTTCCTGCTTCCATTCACAAAATATGACTTCACCAACAACTCGAGTTCACCCCATATGTCGGCCAGAAGATCTACCGCATCGCCATTAGTAGGAAAATTCTCGCTAATACACTCTCACCCATGACAATTAAGATCCATAATGTAAATTATGTCATTTAGAGTAATAGTCATCTCTTCAAATGGAAGTGGAAGCTATTGGTCTCTAGGTTCCACCTCTCAAAAAAAGTGGAGATGAGTGGAACATTGTGCTGGTAAAAGTATGTCAAACATAGATGCTCTAGGACCATGGTCTCGAGGTAGTTTTATGCAATACCTATGCCAACATCATTGACTAGTAGTCTTCTCAAGTTTTTCATCCTTGACTAAACCCTTAGCACAATACATGGTTCCTAAAACAAAAAGAATATTAGAATAATGAATTATAGGGTAAAAATATATAAACTAATATGTATAATGATATAAATTAAGTCAATATCATTCTATTTGGCGTATGCCACATGACCTCTAAAATTGGTGAGAGGATTTTGAATGAATGGATGCTCACCAGTAAGTCCTTTCAAACTCCAATCATCATTTGATGCTAATGAGGAAACAAATCCTATTGTAGGGACAAATGTTCTAGTTCCAGCGTAAGCTCCCTTGCTGGGATCATCATACTCTTTCTTAAATGACACGTGTTGTGTGTCTATAGTACAGGAAACTTTGTGTAACACCTCGATTTTTACTATTAAAAAATTTCATTCACAGAGTTAAGTGTGGAAGCTAAAACAATAAAATGATTGGTGTTATCGCTACACTTAGTATAATTCCAGTTATTCTTACCATTATCATAACAAGTGCTAAGGCTAAAATAATTATTTCACTTAGATTAACAAAATAATTAAAAAATTCAAGGTAGAGATAATATCATATGAATATATGGTGCTATGTAAAAGTAACTTAAACTATTTACAAGATCAAAGAGTGAGAAATATAATAGGACACAGGCGTCCAAAAACAATTGGACTTAAAATGATAAAGGAGCACCGAACAGTTCTACATTCTCAAATGAACCGCCAACTTTGACTAAGCTTAGAAGTTGGCCTACAAATATCACTGCCCATTGAATAGGTAAAGACCCACAAAAGGAACCCTTCATTACAATGGTACTAAGAAACCCTTTATACTAAACTAGAATGAAAAACCAATAAAGACCACATGCAAGGTAAATAAGGATATGGTGGATGACTAGTAGAATGTGTGGTCGACCTGTAGTAAAAATTTTGTGGCATTTGGAAAAGGTTTGAAGGTGAAAATAGGGATGCATGATTGAAAATAAAAAGATGCACGATTTTGCAATAGGCCATGCAACCTTGGTCGAGAGAAAAGATTATGCATGACCAGGTAGTGCTGGGTTGCACAGGCATGCGATAGGAAACTTTAGTACTACAAATTTGTTCCTAGGTTGTGTTCTTTGAATAAACATGATTAAAGAGGAGAATAAGAAGGAAAAATAGTCGATGGTTAGTGGTAATAGCTGGCAATAGTGCTAGGGAAGGTTGAGGTAACCTTAGTGGGGTGTGGGTATGTGTGTGTATGTCTTTGTGTGTGTGTGTGTGTGTGTGTGTATGGTCATGTGTGTGTGGAGTGAATCAGGGAAGGAAGAAAGGAATAAAAGTAGGGGAGGGGGAGACATGCGATCAATAGTGTAGGGTGGTGTAGAGGAAAAGACAGTTGAGTGTTGGGAACAATGGCAGGTGATGGGAATGGTTGTGTGTATGGGTTGTGTAAGGCTAAAAAGAAAAAGAAGAAGAATAAGTGGTAGGGTGTGTGCATGGGGTGTGCAGGTCGAGCAAAGATCGAAGAATAAAAATAAGAAGAAGAAAGGTGATGGATGATGGATGAGGGTGTAGATGTGAGAATGATGGGTGATGCAAGTGATGAGGGTGCAAGTTATAGCAATGGAGAAAAAAGAAAAGGAAAAATAGAAGGGTTGGGAATTAGTTTAGATGGTTTTATATTAGCCAAAATAGATAAGATTAGTCAAAATTTTGGTGAGTTTTGGGTTCGGTTTACAAAATACAATTTATCTAGATCAAGGTTTAGAATTCGGTTAAAGTTTTAGGATTAAGAAATTAGGTTAAAGCTAAAGCAATATTTTTTCAAATTTATAATTAAATTAGAGTGCTAATGACACGATATTTGGTTAAGAAAATTTTTGCAATATTACACTTTGCAATGCTCCATCGTAGCTCATGCTCTGGCACTAGCATTGACCATCCTTTTTTCCACCCTATTGGTAGAGGAAGTAACCTTGCTCAGATTCTTTCCTCTTCTTCCTCTACCAACCATCTGCCAATTATCATAAAAGGTTCATTAATAAATAGTATGCATTATCTCATAAATAGTTTATGGTATATGGTTAGGTTTTAAGGTGTAGGAATTTAGGTGTAGGGTTAAGGGTTTGGTTTAAGTGTTAAGGTTAGAGGTTTAGGGTTTGAAGTTTATGGGTAAAGGTTTAGGATTTAGGGCTAAGTGTGTGTAGTTTAGGGTTTAGGGCTTAGGGCTTGAGATTAGGCATAAGTGTTTGGGGTTTGGGATTTGGTGTTAAAGGTTTAGGTTTTATGGTTTAGGGCTAAATGCTTAGGGTTAAGGGTGTGGGTTTTATGTTTAAGGATTTAGGATTAGGGTTAAAGGTTAGAGGGTTTTCGGGGTTTAGGGTTTTCAACAGGTTTGTCAAACATTTGGAACAAAGTGTGACTGGAGAACTACCTAATGGAGGTGGAGGATGATGAGTGAATGACCCTCTAGAGTAAATCTGTGATGGGTTAGTTTGTAATACTCTAAAAATTTTCCTAAAAATAAATAATAAAATAATAAATAGAGTAAAATATAGGTACATATAAAAAAATAATATTATTATTATGAGATTTAAAATTTATTATTTGTCTTATTCTGATGCCTTATTTTAATTATTTAGAATAAAATAAATTATATGCAAATATAATAATTTTTAAATATTTTTAGTTATTCCTAAAAAAACCTAAAAACCCCACCACCTCTTTCTTTTTTTTTCTTTTCCCTTTTGCTTTCTCTTTTTCTTTTCCTTTCTCATTCTTGTTCCTTTTCCTTTTCTTTTTCTTCCTTCCTCTTCTTTTTTTTCTTTTTTCCCCCACTTAGGCTGCACTACAATGGCCTAAGCACCCCCTTCTTCTCTTCTCTTCCTTTCTCCCCTAACTGGCCTATATCTCCTTTCCCTATTTCCTTTTTCTTTTCCCTCAAGCAATAGCCCAAGCCCCTACTTTCTTTTCTCCTTTCCCCCCTTTTCTTCCTCCCTTCTTTCTTCTTTCCTTTTCTCTCCATATCCCATACCTCTTTCTACCATTTTCACACATTTATAACCTACTACCAGCCAACCTCCCCTCCCACTTTCCCTTTTTAGACATTTAGGGCATGCATGTTGGCATGCCCCTACATCCCCTACATCGCACGACCCTACACGTCGTCCTTCCCTGCCATCATCACGCCACCCATCAACCAACCACTCTTGTCTCTTTCCTCTCTTATCCTTATCCTCCTCCATAGTCTATAAATATCCCCCAGAATTACCTCTCCTCTCTTTGTCCCTTGTTAATCTAACCTTACACCATTTCCCTTCTCCTGCCTTCAGCCACTACTACCATAACCATGTCATGCCGCCACTCAATCTCTTTCCCTCTCCCTTTCCTACATCTCCCTACAGCTACTAATCCCCTCACCTCCCTCTTTCTCCCCTTCCTTTCCCCTCCCTGAGTCTACAAAGTGGGTAGTTCATGCCACCCTACACCACCACCAGTAGTCCATTTCCCATTCTCTACCCCATTGCCACACCTCCACCTCCTACACAGGTGACTAACCTGTGTAATTTCCCCTCTCTACCACCAACAGTCATGACCACTGCCATGACCCACCTTCCCTCCCACTAGCCTATCTAGTGCCAACACCATCCTCAACCCCCAAAAGACTAACCCCCACTCTTTTCCCAACCAAAAACTACTTTGTGTTGCCGTCAAACTACACTCCACTCCACTTGCCTATCATGATCATACCACTTTCCTTTCATCCATTTTAAGATTCATTTATTTTATTATCATTATCATTATCATTATTTTGTTTAAGGAAAGGAAAAAAAGGGAAAAAGTAAAAAAAAAAAAAGAGAGAGAAGGGATAAGATAGCTTAATTTGTGTAATCCCATTTTTGGCTAATGTTCTGGTGTCCATAAGAGAGAAGGTGTAGGGTTTTATTGCTTCAATACCAGATCCGTTTTGGTAAGAATACAACCATATCTAGGGCATTGTGTTTATGTAATTTTGTTATGTGCTAAGTGAATACTTGAATGAAATGTTACATGTTCTAGGGTTGCTTATACAGCTTGGCTTTCAAGGATCTAAGGTAAGAATATGTGTGGACATGGCTATGTTGGTTCATTTGTTGATGTGTAATCTTATTATGTGGTACTACATGTTTTAGGGATTGTTGAGAAGTTATTATATTTTAAACTATGAGGCTTAGGTAGGGTTTTGTAAACCTAAGGGCATTTCGGTCAATATTGTGGAAAATGGCATATGGGGGAACCCTAAGGAAAAATTTAGTTAAATATCCTTTAGAAGAAGTTAAATAACAATTATAGTCATTATAACAATGGATTAGGGAAGATATTGCATGGAGAAGGTTGGTCATGCATGGGTTGAGTCAAACTTAGTGATGTCTATGTCTAAGGGTGAATAAGTGGGGAATGGATGTTAAGAATGGGTATGGGGGTGATGATGGTATTTTTGGGTAGTTTGACAACACATGGGGGGGGGTCCTTGGATGCCAAGGCATGGGATAGTACTAAGTGGATGAAACTAGGGTTTTGGCGGTACAAAACCCTAATGGTTGGTCATTATCACATATAGGAGATGGGGAGTTGGGTTATGCCCCTCAAATATGATGTTGAATATGCATTGTGGTAATTATGTGTTAAACCTGATGGTTAGGTGGTATAAGTAGGAGTGGACACAACTACTGAAGGGAAATTACGGTTTTGAGAGGAGTCCACTAGGGAGGTTGTTATCACATATAAAAGAAAATGAAGAATTTAGGCTACAAAAATTTAGGGGATGGATAATAACTGTAGTATATGCTTTATTGTGGAAGTTTAGGGCTAAATAAGTGGTAGAGAAGGGGTTTGGCCCATTTGGGCCAAAGTAGAGTTTCAAGGGTTAACCCTAAGGGCCAGTTATATCATATATGAGGAATTGAGGAAATGGGCTATGACTATAATCCTCCAAATTTTTAAAAGCCTATATTTTAACAAATAAATTTTATTTGGGATAAATTAGCCTTTAAATCAATTTATTTTAATTATTTTATAGATTTTTGAATATATAAAATTGGGTATAAATATTTAATAAATTAAAATAAATATTGTGTTATTTTATCATACCTTTTTTATATAAACAATTTTTCAAATCATTATTATACTAAAATTATCCTTTTAAGCCCTTATGTTTTAGTTATATTAATTTAAATTATTAAATAAATTAATTACCCAAAAATATCATATTTTATTATTTTATAAATTACACTATTTTATTTAATCCCTTTTTCCTTTTCTTTTTCCTTTCATCCCTTTTTCCTTCTCCTTTTTCTTCTTTTTCCGTTTTCTTTCTTTTTCCTTTTCCTTCCTTGGGCCGCCGGCTGGTTGGCCTGTCCCTTACCGTCCTACGCATTAGGTCGTTGGCCTATCTCTCTTCCCCTTCCCCTCCTTCTCCTGCATCAAGTCAGGCCTGTCTCCTTTTTTTCTTTCATTCCCCTTCTCCTCGACTGGGCCGACCCGCGTGATTTTCCCTTTGGCCGCCCATCACGCCCAGCTCCCCCTCCCATTTCTTCTTCTTCTTTCTTTCTTCTTTCTTCTTCCTCTATCCCTGGCGAGAATCCCGACCAAACCGCCATCCCTGCCATCCCACCTATAACTCCCTCTCCCCTATTGCTTCCCCTTATCTCTCTCTCTCCCTTTCGTCATTTTCTCTACCTCATCCCGATCCCACGATCCTTGTCTATCTTCCCCACTCCCTGCCATTACCATTCCCTTCTCCCTCTCCCTACAACTCCCATTTCCCTACCACCATACCGCACCCTCGAAGCTTCCCTATCCCCTCCTCTCTATCCTTCTTCTTTTCCTTCTTCCCTTTATGTTCCATTCAGCCATTTTCTCGAGCCTCACATGCCTTCCCAAACCTCCTTTGCTCCCTTTCTTCTACTCCCCTCTCTCACCCTGTTTTTGGCTTCACCATCACTTTGCCACTTCTACCACCTCAACAGCCACCAGCACCACCTCCTTCCACCCTATACCTCACCCCCGACTGATCCTAGCACCCCTCGAGCCACGCTACGGCCTTCCTTTTCCTCCTCTCTTCTTTTCTCTCCTTTCCATCCCTTCTCGGCAACCACCCTATACCGCCCCAATCCGCAGTCGTCCCACCTCTTCTACCATTGCTTAAGCCACCTTATTAATCCCTGAAACCCCCTCTACCACCCCTAATCCTACTTTGCCCAAAAACACCACCCAAAAGCCTTCATGTTCTCTCCCCCTTTTCCTTCCTCACCAGCCCCCATCTCGACCTCCCTCCTCAGCTGCCACCTTCGCATCCTTGTTGCCACAGCCCTTAGCTGCCTTCAACCCATCCCCGACCACCACTTACACCCCCTCTACACTTTTGCACCCTTCCCTTGCCCTAAATCCTCCCCCAACCACCTTCTTTCCTAGCCCCAAACCACCAACCCGAAAACAGCACTCCCTCCTCCCATTCTTGCCACCTTCGAACCCCCTCCTTTTCCTTTCTTTGCATGCAGCTCATGCTGCATGAGCAAGATGAGCTGACACCCTTCTTGATTTATTTGGGTAAAAATTTTAAGGTATAATAATATTTTAAGTTAGTTATTTTATTAATTAAGTGTTATAAGGCCTTATACTTTGATTTTATTATTTCTAATGTAATAAGTCTTGATATTATTTTTATGTATTGGTTTTGATAATCAAAGCTTGAACCTTTAACCGGAATACCAGTAATGTTTATTTTTAAGGGAATCAAGGTAACCATTAAATCCCACTTAAATGCATGGATTAACGTATATTAGCACATTAGACATTTTTTTTAAATGTGTATTATGCTTGTTATATGTTGTTTAATATATTATATGTAGTTTCTTGTGTTGGTTGATAAAAGGAAGCATGATAGATTATTTGGCATGTATGGAGATATTGTTAAGGTGGGAGTTGGTTATTAACGAAAATGTTAAGTATTATACTATTGTGATCTTTAATGCATGATTAATGTTTTGTGAGCCTTAGGGGTATTTCAATAATGTATCTTGTATAAGAATATAGTCTAATATATGTATAGGGGTGCTAATAATATTATATTAATTTTAAGAGTTGTGGATGAGGTGTTACTATTAATATTTTATGTAGTAATAATAATAAATTAATATAAGTGGTGTCTAAGGGGTAAAGTAGTAATTTTTAATTATAAGAGGTATTATGGTAATTTTGGAGGCAAGAGCAAGGTAGTAATTTTGTAATTAAAGTGTAAAAGGGTAATTTTGGAATTAATGGAGAAAATGATAAATTTGTGAATAAAGGATAAAATAGTAATTAAAGGGTAAATTAGTAATTTTGTAATAAAAAGGACAAAATGGTCATTTGGTAATAAAAAGGCGAAGTGATAATTTTGTAATTAAAGGGGCACAATGGTAATTTTGTGATTAAAAGGGAAAAATAGTAATTTAAGGGGAAAATGGTAAATTGTGATTGAAAGGTAAAGTGGTAATTTTGTAATAAAAGGGACAAAATGGTAATTTGTTGATAAAAGGGCAAAATGGTAATTTTGTAAATTAAAGGGGTAAAAGAAGAAATTGAAAATGATTAAATTGGTAATTATAATAATTGCGGAGGATAAAATAATAATTTAAATAACTAAAGGTTTATATGATAATTTAATAATGGAGAAGGGTAAAATGGTAAATATAATAAATGTGAGGGGGCAATTTGGTAATTTTACCAACTAAAGGGGTAATTTGGTAATTAGGATAATGAACGGGGGTAATTTGGTAATTTCACCAACTAAAGGGCAATTTGTTAATTATAATAAAGGAAATTGGCAAATTGGTAATCTATCCAACCAAATGGGAAATATATTAAGTGTATGATTACGAAAGTTGATTAGTGGCCTAACAAGTGTGGGAAATAGCTTGGTGACCTAAACCGAGTAAGGGTGTAACTAAGGCCGAATGTGTGCTATGTGTCCTACATGCCTTGGATGTCCTATATAATTATATGTTGTGTTTTATATGCTATTATCTTAACTGTTTCATGTGTGGTGTGTCTTGGAACTAAGATGTGTACATGTGTCCTCTTTTGGTATGTGATAATACGGATATATTGTATGTTATGATGTGATGTGACCCTTTAAGACATGCATGCTAGAATAATTAATGTGGTAATGTGGGATGGAGGCATGAAAAAGAGAAATGGGAGAGAAAGATAACCAAGGGGAAGTAAGTTGGCTAATGTAGGTATGGAAGGAACTAGGGTTTGCATGGGATGGTCAGAGTTCGCATGGGGGTAAACTCTATGTATGGAAAGTTGCCTTAGGGCGTGAGGAAGGTAATAGAAGTCTCATTTGAGTGTCTTGGGGCTTCGGGCAAAAAATAGTACGTGGGACAGTATAAGGGTGCGTAGTAGACCAATCTAGGGTTGGGAGGAAACTCTAATGTGAGAAGGTGGAAAAAGGAAAAGAAAATAATAAAAAATAAACGAGAATGAGTAGGGGTAGAAAGTGAGGGTTGGATCTCAGAGTCGTGACGTATAGGGTTTTGAAATAGTTGGAATGTGTAAGGCAGAGAAGGATGGGCCATATAGGCCCAGATTAGGGCTTTTTGAGAAAACCCTAGAGTAAGGCGGTGAGTGGGCTTGACCCACACACTTAGGAGTCGGACTCTCGATGTGAGAAAGTGGACTAAGGAAAGGATGTCAGGGAGAGTTAGGAGGTGCAAAAGTCTCAAGATATGGGACAGGCCCTCTTGGGAGGATAAGTGTGGATATAGTTAGCCATGCATGTCAAGGGTGAAATAATTTCGAATAAGACACGTTAAAGACACTAATCACGTAAAGGGAAAGATGTTGAGCCGAACCTAGATCGATTCAGCAACGAATAATAGTGGCTAGGGCTGAGGTGCCCTACATATATGACTGATCCACCGAAGAATAATAGTGGTCAGGTGCATTTTGTCCTGCATGACCGTTCCACTGGCTATAATAGTGGGGGATTCCGTGCTCAACAAACCAAATGTAAAATCGATAAGACATTGGGAAGACACTAATTACTTACAGTAGAACACCTTGTGAGTCGGGGCTAGACCGGTCCACCGACGAATAATAGTGGCTAGGAGCATTTTACCATGCATAACCATTCCACCGCCTATAATAGTGGGGTTCCCGTACTCACATGGACATTTATAATCCGAGATGATTGATTAATGATGGACTAATGGCCTTAAGGCCCTAAAAGTATCAATTATTCATTATGGCCGATTAATATTTGGTTGATTGGTTAAGTATGCGAATGGACGAAAGTGAATGTTACGTATACACCATTAATATCTAATTGACTCATTGAATATGCGAATGTATGGATCTGAATGTTATGTTTATACCCGTCATTATGTATGGATACGGTAGTATATCGTGTGTTACATTACGTGCCTACTTTTAAGTGTGTTTTTAAAGGGTTACTTAGTATCGTAGTACTGAAAGGTTCCATTCGTGGGGCCCCTTTCTATTCAATGGGCAGTGCCCCTTGTAGGTTTTCTTTAGGCACTATTCAAGTGGGCCACGGGAAAGAGCTTAAGGAACTATCTGAAACTATTAGAGTTTTACTCTATCTCCTTTAAATTCATAATTTCAATGTATTTGTTGTTTTATAATCACCACTTGATGGATTATATTTACTTGCGCTACTTTGATTAAATTATATGGTTTGAGTTTCTTGTAAACTGTGTTTTACTCTGTTAGCCTTAGCACTTAGTACTGGAATGGTAGGGTGAACCTGTTTGGCACTAAGTGTGGTTGTAATATCCCTAGAATTCACAGTTTATTAATTTGTTTATGCTAATTTTCTTTTAAACGGAATTTTTTAGTAGTGAATTTTGGGGGTGTTACAATGACCCATGCATGAATGGGGTTCATAATGACAAGGTTGGATTGTTTAATAAATTGGGAAATCAAAGGATTATTAGAGGGTGAGGATATATCAGACTTGGGAAACTAGGGTTTCCAAAGGGCAAGGGTTGGCCAGGGGTGGTAGTAGGTCAAAAGTCTTACATGGACTATGTCTGTGGTATTTGAACAAATAAGAAACGAATTAAAAACTAAAACCATAAAGTGGAAGATCACTTGAGTCAAGACCAACTGTACCTTATATTGATATACTGCTCTGTTGGTGAGAATAGTGGCTAAGAGCATGCTACCCTAGGTTGTATTGTATTTTCCAGTCCATTGGTGAGAATAGTAGTGAGGAACGTGCTGCCCTAGGTTTGTATGGTATTTACCAGTCCAACAATAAGAATATTAGAGGTCACAAGCTCAAGTAATGAAACCCTTAGACAATGATAACCTATGGAAAGACTCTAATTACTTACAACAGAACACCACGTGGGTCAAGACCGATTGTACCTTACATTTATACACTGATCCACCGTGAAACTAGTGGCCAGGAGTATGATTCCCTAGGTTGTATTATACTTACCAGCCACTAGTAAGAATAGTGGCTAGGAGCATGCTGCCCTAGATTATTTTGCATTACTAGTCCATTAGTGAGAATAATGGTCAGGAGTGTGCTGCCTTAGGTTGTTCTGTATTTACCAATCCACTAATGAGAATAGTAGATTCCTTGAATTTCTGTATTTATCAATCCACAAGTGAGAATAGTAGAGCCCTAAACCCAAATGGATATAATTTGAGAGATGAATAATTATTACAGTAATGTTATGAGTCTAGACAGTAATGGATGAACTAATATAACATACTTATGTGCTTTATATCTTGATATAGTATTATAACTACTTTATTCCTACTTGATTGTATTGTTATCCTACTCAATACGTAGCGTACTGATCACCCCTTTTATGAGTGTTGCTCATTCCCACTAGCAGTGTCCCATCTTATGTTTGTGCATGCCACTGAGGATGCCCTAGATGACTTTGTTATTTATGATGACATGATCAAGGTAGAGTGATGACGTAATAACCTAAGGTTGGGGCCTGGAGAGAGTGACATCTGGATGTTTACCATTTCAACTTTCTAATTTAATGTTTTATTCTAGATGAACAATGTTTTGTATTTCAGTATTTTCTTGATAACAAACATTTAACCCTTTTCAGCTTTGCTAAGTCATCCCTTTTAGTGTTGTTTATAGCCTTCTCAAAATAACCAATATTCCCTCTATAGCTTTTATAATTTCAATCTTGATCATGATCTTAGGTGAAAGATTTCATTAGTTATAACCTTTATCAAACATATGGCAAGCAGTATGTTATCAGTGATAGCCATCCCCCTCACAAAATTTGATTGTGATTCACCAATCAAAGAAGGGAGAAGCGATTGTAATATATGAGTGATAATAGTGGCAATGAACTTATAAAGGGTGTTACAACATGCTATAGGTCTATAATACCAAGTTTGGTAGCATTTGGAATCTTGGGCATCAAGTTAAGAGTGGTGTCATTAAGGGATCTATGCATTTGTCTAGTAAAAAAATATTTAGAGATGGCAACAAACAGATCCATAAAAATAATATCCTAGAAAAACTTGAAGAAGTAAATATTGCACTCATAAGGTCCTAGTACTTTACCATTAGTTAAGGAAAAACAACCTCTTCTGCTTTAGCTAGAGTGATGGAGCTCAAAAGGTGGTGGTGTTGTGTTGTGGTCAATGTTTCATTTGATTAAATCACCACAAGGTCAATTACATGATTGGCTTGTGCCTTAGTGCCCAACATGTGGGTATAAAAAAGAGTGGAAGACACTAAAGATTCTCTCTTGGTCAGTGTGGTGTTGCCCTAGGTCATCACATATCAAATGAATTTGATTTTTCATTTTTCTCTCCTTAATCATAACATAAAAGAATTTAGTGTTATTGTAGAAGTACATTGTGGTCTTTATTTTTATTGAATGAAAATCTATTCACATTTGGTATATTTTTTATATTTATGAATCATGTCTTGCTCTTGGATGTGGAGGTAATGTTATGTGGGTTGTGTGTGCATAATACCTTAGAGGTGTTCCAACTTAGATTTGGCTTGCTAGACGTTGGCACTAATACTACCAAATTCAAATTTATTTAACTATCTCAAATGATTCTTTAGTTATTTAAAAGTGTGGTTTATTGCACAAAGTATGTTTCCATAAGAAACCACTTTCAAATGCAAGTAATCAAGGGAAGGAAGGTAAAATTTTCAATCTAAATGTTATCAAAAGAAAAGGAAATTTTTCCTTGATGAGTTGTGTGTTGGATAACGATAGTAGCAGGTGAATGGTCAAAAATGAGAAGAATATGGAAATGATCATGAGCCCCTTCATAGTGAGGCAGCCACTCAGTATTACATAGCACAAAGTCTAGTTTACACCAAATCCTAGAGTCACCCAATTGTTTGTTGGTTGTGAAAGGATCCTTTAAAATGTGGGTTAGTTCATTAAGTGGAATTAAGTCATGAGATGAAGTCTTCAACATCTTGGATATGAAAATCCCCTTGGATTTTTTCAATTATTTTGTGAAATACATTAAAATCCCCTAAGACAACCATGGGTTAGTCATTGGGCAGTTAACTTATAGCTAAGGACATAAGTCTCTTCTTGATTTGCCATCATTATATGCATAAATGAAAGTGATAAAAATGTGAGGATCCCACCCTATCCAAATACGCCCATTATAATGGTAGTCATAGTTATGAATCCATTGCTAATGATCCATAAGAACTTTCATTACTTTTGTCACATTATTTGCTTTAACCCTAGTTTCAACCAATCCTATTAGGGCATGCTAATTCATTTTACACCATTTTTTTGATAACATGTTGCTTGAGGGGATCATTAAGGTCCCTAATAATGCAACCTCCAACTTTCATAATTGCATATGGAACTTGGGTACTGAATGCAATTAGCTAGCTCTAAGACAGCCTTTTACTAACTTCCACCCCAAATATTTATTCCATTCTAGCTGTGGAGGATTAGTGAATGGTTTAGAAGCATAATTGCCATTCCTAGATGATGTGACATTCCCTCAAGATCTTGTATTTATGGAGGTACCGACAACTTTATTGAAGGTTTTTTTGTTGTTGGGTCGTAGTGTAACACCCCAAAATTCACTACTTTTTTTTTTTAAAACGGAAGCAATTAAGATAGAAACAATTAAAACCTGTGAATTCTAGGAATGTTACCGCCACACTTAGTACCAGACCGGTCATTTCCGACCGTTCCAGTACCAAGTGCTAAGGCTAAAGAAAAGATTTACGTTAAATTCAAATTAACACTTTATAAAAGAATTCGAAAGATCATACAACAAATCAGAGTACACATAAACACACTTGTAACTTCCAAATTGAAATACATTTAAACAAGATAAAACCTGATGGGTCAAATTCCGAATTGTCTACTCACTCAAGTTAGGCCTGCCACCCCAAAATAGTCTCTGCTCTTAAACCTGCACAAGAGGTCTGCTCCCCACCATCGGTGGATCATCACAGGACCCATCAACCAAGGTAGTATCAGTACGGGTCCAGTACTAAGGTGAAATGATTGCTAGGGCCAACACACAAACACATAAATCATGCAGAACATAAAAAGGAATAATTACCAACACAATGACATAAGCTGCTTACGACCATCCAAGTAAGAGTACAAGGCCTGATTGTAGACTGGATTAGTTTTTAAATTAATCTATGATCAGAACTCATTTCACACCATACTTTTTATCAAGTCCATACGAGTACGGGAACCCCACTATTTTAGCCGATGGATCGGTCGCGAGGGTAACATATCCTACCACTATTATATGCCGGTGGATCAGTCTGGCCCCTTCTCGCACGGTGTTCCACTGTAAGTAATTAGTATCTTTCTCATGTCTTAGCAACTGTAGGGTTTGATTTTGTTGAGCTCGGGATCCCCCACTATTATTGCCGGTGGATCGGTCGCGAGGGTACATGCCCTGCCACTATTATAGCCGGTGGATCGGTCGCGAGGGAAATATTCCCTGCCACTATTATGCCGGTGGATCGGTTTGGGCCCAGCTCAACATCTTTCACTTTATGTGATTAATGTCTTAAGTATCTTATTCAAAGGCTTTCATCCTGGACATGCATAAATCATCACACATAACAAATCATAAAATTTCACAATCATAATTACACTTAATGATAACACTAAAATCCTAATCAGCCACCATAGACTTCAATTAACCACCACAAACCATAATTCAGTCTCCTCCGTACCCTTAATTTGCTCCACGTGTTATTTTTCCATCCCAAGAGTTCAAACACCCAAACAACACTTACATTACATTCCTTAAATCCCAAATTAACTTTCCATACGTAAATTTAATACCCATGCTAACATTAATCTCCCCATGCAAACCTCCAAACCTTTTTCATGCAAACCCTAAAATTCCACGTGAAACCCTAAATTCAACCTTGCAACCCTAATACCACCATTCAACCATCAATGCCACCATGTAAACCCTAATACCACCATACAAACCATAAATTCAACCCAAACAAAACTAAGGATTCATCCATACCAAACCCTAGATTCAACATGTAAATCCCAAATATTCATCCATACCAAATCCTGAACCATAAAGATTCATCCATGTCAAACTTTAAATTCAAACCATAAAGACTCATCTATACCAACCCTACATTCAACCATAAAGATTCATATATACCAACCCTATATTCAACCATAAAGATTCTTCCATGCCAAACCCTAAATTCAAACCATAAAGATTCATCCACATAAAATCATAAATTAGATCTCCCAAGGAAAACCATAAATTGAATTCCCCCAAACAATTCATAAATTAGATTCCCCCATACAATTCATAAATTACATTCTCCCAAATAACATCAAATATTAGATTCTCCCAAACGAACCATAAATTCAAATCTCCCATATAACATCATAATTTACCGTCTTCCAAATAACATCCTAACTTAGATTCTCCCAAACAAGCCATAAATTTGATTCTCCCATATAACATAATAAATTACATTCTCTCAAATAAACCATAAATCTAATTTTCCCATATAACATCATAAATTACATTTTCCCAAATAAAACCATATATTATATTCTCCGCATAAAACCATAAATTATACTCTTCCACCTAAAACCATACATTAGATTATTCCTTATAAAACCATAAAAGTAGGTCAAATCATTTCCCTTAGTCAACTCATTTCTCCATCCTACTTTTCATCCTTTTTCCCACACAAATCACACCGACGTCCTCTCATTCATGTCTTACAAGGTCACAACACATATCATTATACATAAATAATACAAATGCCATACAAAACATACTTCGACTTCACGTCATACCATATACGACATAATTAATAATCATAAGCATAGAATACATAGCATATGAAACACATAATGCATATAAGCACACAAACGGCCTTAGCATCCCTTACCTAAAACGACACCGGTCTTGGAGCACGCTCCTACGCCTCCTTAGGGTTTTGACATGTTTTACCTATTTTGAGAGAAAAGCTAAAATTAGACTATCTCCTATAAAAATAATATTGAACACTAATTCAATATAAGAATAGTTTTTTTTATATAAAATAATAATAACAGAAATACCAAAATAATATCAATATTAATATTAGTAGGAATAATAAAATAGTAGAAATAATGATAAAGAGGCATTACTCAAAAATAAAGTGAAATAAGGGATTTGGACCCTTTACCAAAATAATACTAAAAAGATTATTTGTAGAATAAATAACCCAATTTAGAAATAATAATAATAATAATAATAATAATAATAATAATAATAATAATAATAATAATGATAGTAATAATAATAATAATAATGATGATGATGATGATGATGATGATGATGATGATGATGATGATGATGATAATGATTTTGATAATAATAATGATAATAATAATAATAATAATAATAATAATAATAATAATAATAGTAAAATTATTAACAACAATAATGTTAAAATATTTTTATTAATAATAATGGAATAAGAATAATGTAAATTCGAAATAGGAAATAATAATAATTATTATACTTATAACATTTTAATATTAATAATAGTAAATATAGAAATAATAAGGAGAATAATAATAAAATTGAATTAAAATAAAATGGGCTTCAGCCCTCAATATAAATAATAATAAAAACATTAATAATAACAACAACAACAACAACAACAACAACAACAACAACAATAATAATAATAATAATAATAATAATAATAATAATAATAATAATAATAATAATAATAATAATGCATATTTAAAATATAAATATCAAAATAATAATTATAGTATTTATATGCAAATAACTGAAATAAAATAATATAAGGGTTATAAAAATAGGGAAAATGGCTAAGAGGGTCTAGGGTTCAACCAAATGTTGGTGGGGATAGGCGGCACCGGCGGCGGTGGCCGGAAAAAAGAGAGGAAAGAAGCGAAAGTTGCATGCTGGGAACAAGATAGGAAGAATTAAAATGGGAGCTGGGGTGTTTTGAGTTCCCCAGAAGGATAAGGACAGAATAGAGGTGGTGGTACAGCCAAATGTGGCGGCGCACGGCGGCGGCGGTGGTGGCCGAATGGAGGAGAATTAGAAAGAGGGAGGAGGAGAGGGAGAAAAAGGAAAATAAAGGCATGGGGAGATAGAGCAGGGTCTGCAGCACCGAATGGGAGGAGAAAGAAGCGGCTTTAGCGGTGGAGGAGGTGGCTAAGGGCGGCGCGAAGGGTGGCGGGGGCTGAAAGACAGGTTGGTCGAGAAGGGAAATTCACATAATCGGGGAGGATTTTGCAGAAAGAATCGAGGGTGATGAATGTTTTGGTTAGCTATAGTAACATTCAATGATTACACAGGTAGCCAGGGATGGTGGTGAAATTGGCAGGAGGCCGTGGTCGAAGCGTCTAAATGGGCGGCGGTGGTAAGGTTGGAGAATTTTGGGCAACAACCAAAGCTCGATACAGAGCTACTTACGAGGGTATTTATAGGGAAAATAAGATAGGGTAGAGTTATTTGGGTCGGATAAGGGGTAAGGAATGTAGGGTTAGGGTTTTTGGTGGCGAGGGTGGCCGGTGGTAGCAATTTCGGGGGAGAGGGTTCGCAGGGAAAAGAGAAGAAAACGCGCGAGGAAAGGGAGAGTTGTTAGGGTTTATGCGGCTTCCAAAACGAGGGGAAGAGAAATGGGGGAGAATGGACTGTCAAAACGGTGAAAACGACGGCGGGTTTTTCGGACGGGCGGCGGAGTTGCAGGTAGGTCGGCGGCGTCGGGCTAGAGCGAAGGCTGGAGGAAGAAGACGACGCTGGGCCGGGCGGTCGGCGAAGGAGAAGAAAGAAAAGATGGGCGGACCAGGCGGTTCGGCGCAAGGGTAATTTCATTAAACACAACAACGCGTTTAGTCAATAAAATGTATGCAACGCCGCGTTTCACGGGCAGACGAAGAAGGGCGACGACGCGGGCTGGGCCGTGCCGAAGAAGAAGGAGGAAGAATTGGGCCGCGGGAGAGGCAGGCCCAACGGGGAAAAGAAGAGAAAAAGGGAAAGAAGATGTATATCGGTGACATATCATCGTTTATTTAGGTCTCCTTTGGTAAATCTCATTCCATCTCTTTTATTTATTTTTTTCCTTTTCACACATATAAGTAAAATATTAAATTAAATAACATCATCGTTCAAAAATGTTGTCTTATCTATAAATTTATAAGATGTATATCGGTGACATATCAATTATACCAACTATCCTTTAATAAAATTTCTACAAATTATTATTTAAAAAAATAGTTTCTTGTGAATAAAAAAATTAAGTTGACAACATATCTTTTAAAATTACACTCGTTGAATTTAGTTTCAAAGCAATTTCATAAAATTGTGTAAAAAGAGATACAGAACCTAATATATACATATTTAGGGGCACAACTTAAAATTAGCAAAAAACAAATGAATCATTTTACAAATACATTACATGTATAGGGGTTGTAATCATCACTTCATATCTTAGACCTTAATCAAATAACTTTTTTTTAATCCTAAACTTATCTACAATGTTCAAATTGCGAACTAAACAAAATAAAATCATAAAATTATTGTTTGGTTGATCTATTTGACGGCTTTAACCATAAATCATATCCTTACGAATAGAATATCAAAATTCATGCCTACAGAATAATAGAAAGATGGACGGAACAATCTTAAGAAAGAAATAATCTGCTGAGTATATAATAAAATGATGTGTATTATATATATTTCTAATAGTGTGACGAAAAATAAAGGTAGTTACGAATGGAACGAGTGCTCAAAACAACCGATTATAATAGTCACAAAATTAGCATGTATGTACAATCCATTGCGGCAAGTTTTGAGCAAATATTTACAATGTTAAAACATGTATAATAATAAATTATTTTACACTTCTGAGAAATTTCATATTTTATCTGTAGTGTAGTATTATTTTAATCTTTTGAAGTGACATTAAAGTTATACATCTGGAGCTTGTATCTGAGTATCAATCTCTAAATAAATACATAAATAAATAATAAATAAATAAAGGTGAAAAGGGTACCAACAATGTCAGATGTTAACGACCTCCTTCTCAACCTAAAAATTTAGAGTCAATTACTGGTTAGATTTATTTTAACTTTTATTTTTTTTAACTAGATTAATTTTTGTCAATTAAATTAATTTTTAAATTTAACTTTTTTATAGTAACTAATTTAATCTTGAATCTAATTTTAAAGAAAGCTATTCTATATAAATTTAAATAAAATTATTCAAAATGAGATATAATTAAAATAAATAAATTTAAAAACCCAATTAATTGATACAAATATATACATACATAATTAAAAAATAAAAATCTAATTCAACTTAATTTATAATATAGGTAGACTTCATGGTATGGGTCCCCAATCATTATTGCCCAATATTTGAACTACATTGACTCTCTTCCATGGCTTCCTCTGACTAACGAGCGCAAAGTAGCAATGAATTTTAGCAGCTTGGTATGGGTCCCCAAACATCAGCTTCCTTACGGTTTCCTGTTTTCTTTCGTCTCTTCTGTTTGTGACAACTTTGGGTATATGGAGGCAGGCAGGCCCGGTCTTCGGCCTAGGCCACTGTTTAGGGTCTTAAAAAAAAAAAAAAAAAAAAATAGGTACCTCCAAATATGTCGCGATAACTATGCTAAGAGAAAGAAAGAAAGAAAAAAAAAAAAAAAAAGCTTACCTTTGCAACTCTGCTGAACCATCAGGCAAACTTGAATACGAAAGACAGATAAGGGAAAAAACTCAAATATCAAGAATTCAGACGACCATGGAATTCCTTCATTTTCTTGTAATAATTCAATGGGACATATCAACCGGTAAAATCTATCGGACATTTTTGTCTTCTTTATTTAATACGGTATCAATTGAAAAATTGCTATCAAGTCTAAATTTAAATAACGAAAAAACTAGATATTGATTTAAAGTTGTTGATTTATAATTTGCTACTTTCTTCTTTTATTCCTAGCAAACGGACATAGCTGTTATTAATTGTTATTGTGCAGTGTTGCTACGCTTGGTCGGACCAATTTACATCAATAATTGGTAAGTAACTAAGTAACTCCCTTACTTTCTTCTTTACTTAATTAGTTTTGTAGATTTTATTTGTGATTAATTAAAAAAAATAAGTGTAAATGGAGACAAAATTATATAAATATTTTTCAACAGTTGGATATCAGGTTTTACTCTTCAATTAATTGGATAAAAAACAAGTCTAAATCAGAGGTGGAGACAAATGACATGTTATACACTTCGTAAGAACTTGAACATATAAAGAATATTTAGACAGATCGAGAACGCTAGCCATCAAGTAATTTACATTAATAGTAGACTAAACTATATATATCATTAATTAATAAGTTAATATATATATATATATATATATATAAAGACCGAAGATTTAGCTAGTGATACAAGAAGTGAGGAACATTTTTGGATCATTTGGGTGATCATCTACTTTCACTCGGAAGGGGAGTAGTCCAGTATTCCATGTTTCCCCCTCAATTCCTGCTTATAGACATTGCTGGGCAGAGTGAGATTTCCATTATCATGGTCTGACAAGGTTCAAATATATTGTTTGATTTGCATCACAAAGTCTGGCTGGATGACCACAAATTTTAGACGGAGAAATAAAGAAGAGCATCTAATTAACTTGGATATATGAAAAAGACAGTGTACTCGTACTTGCATCGAATTTTCTATGATTTTGTCAATATTGAAATTTCCCGATTGCTTCGTCGTTGACACATTGGAGCGACGCCTGCAGAACAAACGACTTGAGATTGGTAATAAGTACTATCATCATCATTGTCCACGGAAATGTGAGGCACTAGTGGGGTAAACAAATGCCATGATGGAGAGAGCTTCCAAGAAAAAGGGGCAAAGGCTTTGGAAACGATGAAAGTAGAAAAAGACGGACAACACACCATATCTAAATGATAGTCCATCCAGAGAAATTGCTTGTATTAGCTTTTTCTTATATAAAAAAAAAATACTCCGCTCTTTCGTCTTTCCAACCAACGCAGAAAAAAAAAAGGCAATATCGAAAAATGGTACTATTAGTAGGGCTATGCAAAAAATTTATAATCTAAAATTTCGATCCAATATTTAAGAAAGTTGATCTGAATTTTAAAATATTCGATCCAGATTTTAAAAATAGGAGCGGATATCCGATCCAATTAAAATAAAAAAAATTCAGATCGGATATCCGATTCGATATTTTTCCGGATAGTTCGATTCGATTAAAATATCCGATGTATAAGAAAAATAATTTTTTAAAGTAAAATATATAAATATTTTTTGATTAAATAAATTATATATATAATTATTAACCTGAAAATTATGGATTTATGGACTTTAAATTATTGTTGTATTTGTGTTATAGACTTTGGACATTGGATTATTGTTGATTTGTTGTATTTGTTATTGACTTTGGATTTTTAGAATTTATTTTAATTTAATTCTAGCAGGTTAAAAGATCCACATTTGGATATTTCAATACGGATATTTGGATTATTGTTAATTTGTTTTATTTGTTATTGAATTTGGATTTTTAGAATTTATTTTAATTTAATTCTAGCAGGTTAAAATATCCACATTTGGATATTTTAATGCACATATTTTGATTATTGTTGATTTATTATATTTGTTATGGACTTTGGATTTTTAGAATTTATTTTAATTTAATTCTAGCAGGTTAAAATATCCACATATGGATATTTCAATGCGGATATTTGGATATCGGATATCGGATATCCGAATTTCAATTATCAGATTTTCGGATATCCGGACATAAACAAGTTTTTTTTTGAAAAATAAATATTTTTCAAATAATCAGATATACCGGATATATCCGATATCCGTATCTGATTTTTCGAATATCCGGCTATTTGGATATCCGCTATTAATAGATACAGATACGGATATAGGTTACTAAATATCCGATCGGATCGGATATCCAAAAAAAAAATCTGATCGGATATAGATATCCAATTTTGCACAACCCTAACTAGTAGTTCACTTTTTACTGATGATGCGATGGTTCCTAGTGGTAGGAAGGATGACAACAGCTTTTACTATGACCAAGAAAGGTTTTCTAGAAAAGTGTGGGAATGTTACCATTCCGTATCCATTTGGAATTAGTAAAGGATGCTATTATACCGATTGATATGCTATTACGTGTAACACAAAACTCAAACCTTTCAAACCATTTCTAGCCAACTTCAGCTTGAAGGTGCTCAGTATATCACCATACACCCAATAGGTAAAGGTCAATGCACCTATGGATTTCAACTGTACCGGAGAATACACAACTTGGAGGAGCGTCGACTTGATTAATGGCCCATATGCATTCTCAGATGACAATAGCATTCTCGTTTTAGTTTGCTATAAAGGCATCTCCCTCTTTTATGATGAGGATAGAGTTATAGCTAATTGTTGATTAGTTTGTTACGGGAGTTATTCTGATGGTCCTAAAGAAATTTGTGGGACGTTGCTTCCAAACTCGCTTGAGTTTTTATATGGTGAATGTCACTCGATCCAATGCCACTTGTGGGTATGTCCCCTTGATAAATGAAGATGCCATTCCATATGGCTCCAACGGTGATATGCCAACTTTGATGGATGCGGGATGCTATATTCCAGTGGTGCTGGACTGGGCCTTTCAGCTTTCAACACGTGCATCACTCCCGTCTAGTTTTTCAATGGGTGGATGTCATTTCTATAATATGCATAATGAGTGTCAATGTCCACGAGGTTGTGTTGGAAACCCTTATCTTCCTAATGGATGCCAAAGTGAGATTACCAATCATATTCATATGACCCCATCTTATCATGCCACATAATTTCTGATCTAGTCTATACAAACGCAACTTAATCACTTGCTATTTATTCTTGATGCAGCGGTGAGATAGTGTGCGTGCTATAAAAGGTATTGTAGCAACACGGTAGACTATGAACTAGTTTACATCTGTCACCCCGATGCTGATCCAAATAAACATATGTATATAGGTAATTCCTCATACTTCTTTATTAAGTGTAATGTAAACATTAGGTAGCGTTTTTGACATTTTCTCCCCACAAATATTCTATACTTAACTCCAAATTCCTTTCTAAACAATAAAAGGTTAGACTAAACCTATCCCCATCATTTTGAAGTAAAAGTGAGCATTCATCAACCATCTCATGTTGTTATAATGTTATGATTATGATATTCATTGTTATTATGATTCCCTCTATAGGGCTTAGCGTAGGCATCGGATCTGTACTACTGCTTGTTAGATGCTATTGGGCTCATCAATTCATTAAGAGACACATAGAATCCAAACAGAGATCTTTGAACTTCAAACGCATTGGTGGGATGCTATTGCAACAACATAAGTTATCAAATGAAGGCGTTGTTGACAAGACAAAAGTGTTCACATCTAATGACTTAGATAAAGCCACCGACCACTTCAACAAGAGCCAAATTCTTGCTCAAGAAGGCCAAGGAACGGTCTATAAAGGCATGCTCTTAGATGGAAACATTGTGGTGATAAAGAAGTCCTAAAAGGTTGATGAGAATCACGTGGAGCAATTCATAAATGAGGTTGTTATTCTATCTCAAATAGATCACAGAAACATAGTCAAGCTCTTTAGATGTTTCCTTGTAATCGAAGTTCCTATATTAGTTTATGAGTATGTCCCAAATGGAACTCTTTATCGGTATATATATGATATAGTCGAAGAGTTTCCTATCACATGGGTGATTTGGCGGGATCATTTGCCTATCTACATTGAGCGTCATTTGTACCCATATATCACCAGGACATCAAGTCCTCCAACATACTCTTGGATGGATATTACAGAGCCAAAGTGGCTGACTTTGGGACATCAAGAACTATCGACATCAATAAGACTCACTTAACCACTTGTGTTTAGGGAACATTTAGGTATGTTGATCCACAGTACTTCCAATCAAACTGACTAAGAAAAGTGATGTCTACAGCTTTGGAGTGGTTCTCGTTGAGCTCTTAACAGGGCATAAGCCGATTTCTTTTGCTAGAATAGGTGAAGAAAGAAGCCTTGTCACATACTTTCTATCATCTATTGAAAGGTCCTCTCTATTTGATATTTTGAGTAGTAGGGTTTTAAATGAAGGGAGGGAGGAGGAAATAGAGGTTGTTGCTAACCTTGCTAAGAGGTACCTAAACTTGCTCAAAAACAAAGACCTATTGTAACACCCCAAAATTTATTATTTTTTTAAAGAGGAAGAAATTACAATAGAAATATTTAAATTAAAATTCGTGAATTCTAGAGATGTCACTGCCACACTTATCCTCCAACTGACCCGTACCATATCATGATAAGCCTGCACCTTCTAATTTACCAACAACCTCTCCTCTGTACTCCAACTCACACCATAACTCCAACATCGAAATGTGTCGGTCAAGGCCTACTACTACACACCTCCAAGTCCACTCCACATCTCACTTTAGGGTTTTACCCCGAAACCCTAATTTTAACTTTTTTGGTTCATCCCACTCAATTTCACACGACCTAATCATTTTAATTTTCCACACATCATAACTCATAAATTCTACCCTCATAATTACACTTTCATCACCAAATACACATGATACCACAAAAACCCTAAGCAGCCACACCAGACCCTAATTGTCCATACAAACCCTAAACTCAGTCTTCTATGTACCCTTATATTACTCGACATACTATTTTTCATCCAAAGTGTTCAAACACCCAAAAAACCCTTACATTACCTTTCGTACACCCCAAATCAAATTTTCATACGTAAACTTCATGACCATGCAAACGTTATACATCCCATGCAACCATTTGAATTTTCATGCAAACCCTAGATCCATCGATATAAAACTCTAAATTCTTTCCACACAAAACCCAACGTTTCTCCATACAAAGCCCTAAATTCAATCCATACCAACCATAAATTAGATTATCCTATGTTACACCGTAGATTAGATTCTCTCATGTTACACCATCGATTAAGTTCTCTATACAAAACCATATATTAGATTCTCCAACATAAAACCATAAATTAGATTTTTTTCATACAAAACCATAAATTAGATTCTCCCATACAAAACCACAGATTGAATTCTCTCACACAAAACCATGCAAAACCATAAATTAGATTCTCCCATACAAGACCATAAATTAGATTCTCCCTTACGAAACCATAAATTAGATTCTTCCATATGAAACCATAAATTATATTCTTCCAGACAAAACTATAAATTAGATTCTTCCATATAAAACCATAAATTAGATTCTCCCTCACGAAACCATAAATTATATTTTACTCTTCCACTCATGGATCATTAAAATACTTAGGTCAATTCACATCCCTTGGTCAACTTATTTTCCCATTCTCCATCCTTTACCCCACATAAACAATATTAACATCTTCACACGTATGTCTTATAGGATCACATTACATATCATCATATAGCACAATATTTCATCATATATACATGATACACATGCCATGTAAACACACAAAAACATACTTAAACTCCACATCATACCACATATAAAATAATTAATAATGATAAATGTTAAATACCTAGCATACGAAGCACATAAACACATAGAAGGCCTTAGTAACACCCTTACCTAAAATGACATCGGTCTTAGAGTACGCTCCTACGCCTCCTTGGGGTTTTGATAAAATAATAACATATTAATAAAAATAACATTAACTTATTTCTAACTTTACTAAAGATACAAGGAATAATAGTAATATCGTAAAAATTGATAATATAAGGGTTTAAAGATTTAATTCCAATAGTAATAATAATGAAAATAGAAATAATACTAATAATAATGGAAATAGAAATAATACTAATAATATCAATAATGATAATAATACATTAGTAAAAATAACCATAATAATAATAATAACAACAATAATAAAAAAGGCATAATTTGAAAACAAAGAGAAATAAGGGCTTCGGCCCCTTTACTAAAATAATACCAATAATAATATTAGTAAAATAAATAACAAAATTTAGTAATAATAATAACAATAATGAAAATAGTAATAATAATAATGATAAAACCATAATAATATTTCAAAAATGATAATAATCATAATGGTAATAATAGTAAGGATAATATTTGAAGATAAAATGAAGTACGATTTCTATCCCACATTGAATAGTAATAAAATTATTAATTAATTAATTAATTAATAATAATAATAATAACACTAATAAGAATAATAAATGCTAATGATGATAATAATATTAATAATAAGACTTGATATTTATGATACCACTACTACAATTCAAAATAGGTACAATAGGGTTTTGGCCCTATATAGAATAATAATATTAACATTGGAAATAATAATAATAATAATAATAATAATAATAATAATAATAATAATTTTGAAATAGTAAAATAATAATAATAACAACAACAGATTAATATTAATAATAAAGATAACAACAACAACAACAACAACAATAATAAAATCAAATTAAAAATATAATAGGGCTTCAGCCCTCAATAGAAATAATAATAAAATAATTAATAATAATAATAAAAATAATAATAATAATAATAATAGAAATAATAATAATAATAATAATATATTTCAAATAAATAAAAGAAAATAGATTAAGGCTTGAATAAATAGTGAAAAAAGGTTGAGGGGGTTTAGGGTTCAACCTTAGGCTGGCGGTGACAGGTGACACTAGCTGTGGTACATGGTGGTGGCAGTGATGGTCAGAAAAAGAGAAGAAAAGGGGAAAAGTTGGATGCTGGAAAAAGGATAGGTAGAATGGAGGTTGGAGTTGGGGTGTTTAGAGTTTCCCAAAAGGAGAGGGACAAAATATCCACATATGGATAATTCAATGCGGATATTTGGATATCGGATATTTGGATATCGGATATCGGATATCCGAATTTCAATTATCAGATTTTCGGATATCCGGACATAAACAAGTCTTTTTTTTAAAAAAATAAATATTTTTCAGATAATCAGATATACTGGATATATCCGATATCCGTATCTGATTTTTCGAATATCCAACTATTTGGATATCCGCTATTAATAGATACGGATACGGATATAGGTTACTAAATATCCGATCGGATCAGATATCAGAAAAAAAATCTGATCGGATACACATATCCAATTTTGCACAACCCTAACTAGTAGTTCACTTTTTACTGATGATGTGATGGTTCCTAGTGGTAGGAAGGATGACAACAGCTTTTACTATGACCAAGAAAGGTTTTCTAGAAAAGTGTGGGAATGTTACCATTCCGTATCCATTTGGAATTAGTAAAGGATGCTATTATACCGATTGATATGCTATTACGTGTAACATAACACTCAAACCTTTCAAACCATTTCTAGCCAACTTCATCTTGAAGGTGCTCAGTATATCACCATACACCCAATAGGTAAAGGTCAATGCACCTATGGATTTCAACTGTACCGGAGAATACACAACTTGGAGGAGCGTCGACTTGATTAATGGCCCATATGCATTCTCAGATGACAATAACATTCTCGTTTTAGTTCGCTATAAAGGCATCTCCCTCTTTTATGATGAGGATAGAGTTATAGATAATTGTGCATTAGTTTGTTACGGGAGTTATTCTGATGGTCCTAAAGAAATTTGTGGGACGTTGCTTCCAAACTCGCTTGAGTTTTTATATGGTGAATGTCACTCGATCCAATGCCACTTGTGGGTATGTCCCCTTGATAAATGAAGATGCCATTCCATATGGCTCCAACGGTGATATGCCAACTTTGACGGATGCGGGATGCTATATTCCAGTGGTGCTGGACTGGGCCTTTCAGCTTTCAACACATGCATCACTCCCGTCTAGTTTTTCAATGGGTGGATGTCATTTCTATAATATGCATAATGAGTGTCAATGTCCACGAGGTTGTGTCAGAAACCCTTATCTTCCTAATGGATGCCAAAGTGAGATTACCAATCATATTCATATGACCCCATCTTATCATGCCACATAATTTCTGATCTAATCTATACAAACGCAACTTAATCACTTGCTATTTATTCTTGATGCAGCGGTGAGATAGTGTGCGTGCTATAAAAGGTATTGTGGCAACACGATAGACTATGAACTAGTTTACATCTGTCACCCCGATGCTGATCCAAATAAACATATGTATATAGGTAATTCCTCATACTTCTTTATTAAGTGTAATGTAAACATTAGGTAGCGTTTTTGACATTTTCTCCCCACAAATCTTCTATACTTAACTCCAAATTCCTTTCTAAACAATAAAAGGTTAGACTAAACCTATCCCCATCATTTTAAAGTAAAAGTGAGCATTCATCAACCATCTCATGTTGTTCTAATGTTATGATTATGATATTCAATGTTATTATGATTCCCTCTATAGGGCTTAGTGTAGGCATCGGATCTGTACTAGTGCTTGTCAGATGCTATTGGGCTCATCGATTCATTAAGAGACACATAGAATCCAGACAGAGATTTTTGAACTTCAAACGCATTGGTGGGATGCTATTGCAACAACATAAGTTATCAAATAAAGGGCATTGTTGACAAGAAAAAAGTGTTCACATCTAATGACTTAGATAAAGCCACCGACCACTTCAACAAGAGCCAAATTCTTGGTCAAGAAGGCCAAGGAACAGTCTATAAAGGCATGCTCTTAGATGAAAACATTGTGGCGATAATGAAGTCCTAAAAGGTTGATGAAAATCAAGTGGAGCAATTCATAAATGAGGTTGTTATTCTGTCTCAAATAGATCACAGAAACATAGTTAAGCTCTTTAGATGTTTCCTTGTAATCGAAGTTCCTATATTAGTTTACGAGTACGTCCCAAATGGAACTCTTTCTCAGTATATATATGATATAGTTGAAGAGTTTCCTATCACATGGGAAATTCGCTTGCAAATTGCTGCTGATTTGGTGGGATCATTTGCTTATCTACATTGAGCGTCATTTGTTCCCATATATCACCAGGACATCAAGTCCTCCAACATACTCTTGGATGGATATTACAGAGCCAAAGTGGCTGACTTTGGGAAATCTAGAACTATCGACATCAATAAGACTCACTTAACCACTTGTGTTTAGGGAACATTTAGGTATGTTGATCTACACTACTTCCAATCAAACCGACTAAGAAAAGTGATGTCTACAGCTTTGGAGTGGTTCTCGTTAAGCTCTTAACAGGGCATAAGCCGATTTCTTTTGCTAGAATAGGTGAAGAAAGAAGCCTTGTCACATACTTTCTATCATCTATTGAAAGGTCCTCTCTATTTGATATTTTGAGTAGTAGGGTTTTAAATGAATGGAGGGAGGAGGAAATAGAGGTTGTTGCTAACCTTGCTAAGAGGTACCTAAACTTGCTCAAAAGCAAAGACCTATTGTAACACCCCCAAAATTTATTATTTTTTTAAAGCGGAAGAAATTACAATAGAAATATTTAAATTAAAATCCGTGAATTCTAGAGATGTTACTGCCACACTTATCCTCCAACTGACCCATACCATATCATAATAACCCTACACCTTCTAATTTTCCAACAACCTCTCCTCTGTACTCCAACTCACACTAGAACTCCAACATCGAAATATGTGGGTCAAGGCCCACTACTACACTCCTCCAAGTCCACTCCACATCTCACTTTAAGGTTTTACCCCGAAACCCTAATTTTAACTTTTTTGGTTCATCCCACTCAATTTCACATGACCTAATCATTTTAATATTCCACACATCGTAACTCATAAATTCTACCCTCATAATTACAGTAACTCATAAATTCTACCCTCATAATTACACTTTAATCACCAAATACATATGATACCGCAAAAACCCTAAGCAGCCACACCAGACCCTAATTGTCCATACAAACCCTAACTCAGTCTTCTACGTACCCTTATATTAATTCACGTACTATTATTCATCCAAAGTGTTCAAACACCCAAACAACACTTACATTGCCTTTCTCACACCCCAAATCAATTTTTCATACGTAAACTTCATGTCCATGCAAACGCTATACATCCCATGCAACCATTTGAATTTTTCATGCAAACCCTAAGCGCCCACGTGAAACCCTAGTTTCAACCATGCAAACCCTAGATCCATCCATATAAAACCCTAGATTCCTCTACATAAAACCCTATATTCCTTCATGCAAACCCTAGATCCATTGATATAAAACTCTAAATTCCTTCCACACAAAACCCAAGGTTTCTCCATATAAAGCCCTAAATTTAATCCATACAAACCATATATTAGATTCTCCTATGTTACACCATAGATTAGATTCTCTCATGTTACACCATCGATTAAGTTCTCTATACAAAACCATAGATTAGATTCTCCAACATAAAACCATAAATTAGATTTTTTTCATACAAAACCATAAATTAGATTCTCCCATACAAAACCATAGATTAAATTCTCTCACACAAAACCATGCAAAGCCATAAATTAGATTCTCCCATACAAGACCATAAATTAGATTCTCCCTTACAAAACCATAAATTAGATTCTTCTATATGAAACCATAAATTATATTCTTCCACACAAAACCATAAATTAAATTCTTCCATATAAAACCATAGATTAGATTCTCCCTCACGAAACCATAAATTATATTTTACTCTTCCACTCATAGATCATTAAAATACTTAGTTCAATTCACATCCCTTGGTCAACTTATTTTTCCATTCTCCGTTTTCATCCTTTACCCCACACAAACAATATTAACATCTTCACACGCATGTCTTACAGGATGACAACACATATCATCATATACCACAATATTTCATCACATATATATGATATACATGCCATGTAAATGCACAAAAACATACTTAAACTCCACATCATACCACATATAAAAGAATTAATAATGATAAATGTTAAATACCTAGCATACGAAGCACATAATGCACATAAACACACAAAAGGCCTTAGTAACACCCTTACCTAAAATGACATCGGTCTTAGAGTATGCTCCTACGCCTCCTTAGGGTTTTAATAAAATAATAACATATTAATAAAAATAGCATTAACTAATTTCTAACTTTACTAAAGATACAAGGAATAATAGTAATATCGTAAAAATTGATAATATAAGGGTTTAAAAATTTAATTCCAATAGTAATAATAATGAAAATAGAAATAATACTAATAATAATGCAAATAGAAATAATACTAATAATATCAATAATGATAATAATACATTAGTAAAAATAACCATAATAATAATAATAACAACAATAATAAAAAGGGCATAATTCGAAAACAAAGTGAAATAAGGGCTTCAGCCCCTTTACTAAAATAATACCAATAATAATATTAGTAAAATAAATAACAAAATTTAGTAATAATAATAATAATAATGATAAAACCATAATAATATTGCAAAAATGATAATAATCATAATGGTAATAATAGTAAGGATAATATTTGAAGATAAAATGAAGTACGGTTTCTATCCCACATTGAATAGTAAGAAAATTATTAATTAATTAATTAATAATAATAACAGTAATAAGAATAATAAATGCTAATGATGATAATATTAATAATAATAAGACTTGATATTTATGATACCACTACTACAATTTAAAATAGGTACAATAGGGTTTTGGTCCTATATAGAATAATAATATTAACATTGGAAATAATAATAATAATAATAATAATAATAATAATAATAATGATGATGATGATGATGATGATGATGATGATGATGATGATGATAACATATTAATATTAATAATAAATATAACAACAACAACAATAATAATAATAATAAAATCAAATTAAAAATATAATAGGGCTTTAACCCTCAATAGAAATAATAATAAAATAATTAATAATAATAATAATAACAATAATAATAATAATATAAATAATAATAATAATAATATATTTCAAATAAATAAAATAAAATAGATTAAGGCTTGAATAAATAGTGAAAAAAGGTTGAGGGGGTTTAGGGTTCAACCTTAGGCTGGCGGTGACAGGCGACACTAGCTGTGGTACACGGTGGTGGCAGCGATGGCCAGAAAAAGAGAAGAAAAGTGGAAAAGTTGGATACTGGAAAAAGGATAGGTAGAATGGAGGTTGGAGTTGGGGTGTTTAGAGTTTCCCAAAAGGAGAGGGATAAAATAAGGGTGGTGGCACAGTCAAAGGTGGTGGCACATGGTGGCGGCGGCGGTGGCCTAATGGGGAAGAAGGAGAGAAAGAGAGGAGGAGAGGGAGGAAGAGGAAAAGAAAGGTTAGAGAAGGTAGAAGGTGGTTGCCATAATAGAATGGGAGGTGAAATAAGTAGAGGCAGTGGTGGAAAAGGTGGCTAAGGGTTGTGCGAAGTGCAGTGGAGGTGGAAGGAAGGGTTTTTTGGGAAGGCTACTTCGCATAGCCGGGGTGGCTTGTGTAGGAAGAATCGAGGATGGGGGGAGGTTTAGGTAGCTAGAGGGTGGTGCAGGGAGTACTCAGGTGGCTAGAACGTGCGGCGGTGTTGGCCGGAGGTGGCAGAAATGGCATCTAAAGTGGTAGCGGTGGTAAGGTAGGGAAATTCTAGGTAAGAATCAAAAGCTCAATACAAGGTAGTGTAAGGGGGTATTTATAGAGAAAAGAAGAGAGGGTAGGGTTCTGTAGGTCGGCTAGGGGGTAATGAAAGTAGTGTTAGGGGTTACTGGTGGTGATGGCTGCATCGATTAATTTAATACGCAAACAACAATTAATACGCAGTCAGTCTAATATCTGATGTTTCCCTCTCAATTCCTACCTATAGAAATGGCTTGGTAGGGTGAGGTTGCAACTTATCAAGGTGGGCAAGCTTTGTATATTTTCGATCGATTTGCATCAGAAATCCTGGATCGTCATAAATTTTTAAGAGGGACAGATAGAGAAAAAGTATGATTTGGATGAAAGAAGGCTAATCAAACCCTATCGGCGTTGAATTCTCTCTGATTTCTTTAGATTCTGTAATAGTCCAATAGTTTTTTCAATATTGGCATTTTCTTGGTCAGATATGTCGCTTTTCCCGGAGCTTGAAGTCTCCTTGTTTCAACATTCAACTTTCCCAATAGCTTCATTGTTCACTCTCTTTAACCTGGGCTCCATGCACTGTCAATTAATCTTCAACCATTTATCGGTTTCGTCTTAACTGAGCTTCCGTATAAGACTTTTTCCATGCAAAAATAAATTGCAAGAACGAGAGACCATAGGTATACACAATTACATCTACCTATTTATTCCGATATATATATAACCAAAATGTTATATATATATATATATATATATATATATATATATATATATATATATATACGTGTGTGTGTGTGTGTGTATGTGTGTTATGTATATATATATATGTATATATAAAGAACTTTCTATCTCTAAATTCTCGACTGGAAAAGTAGCAAAAGATCATAGCAAAATGCCATGATGGGGAGCTTCCAAGAAAGAGGGGCAAAGGCTTTGGAAAGTTCATCCGACAATTAAAGTAGAAAAGATGGAGAGCAATCCATGTATAAATGACAGCCCATCCATAGAAATTGCTTCCGTATGAGATTTTGCTTATATAAATAGAAAATACTCTGCTCTTTAGTCTTTCCGACCAACCGGGTAAAAAAGAAACAAAGAAAAGAAGAGGCAATCGAGAAATGTTACAATTTTTATTGATGATGTGGTGGGTACTGATTGTAGAATCGGTAAAGGATGCTATTATACCCATTGGTATGCTATTACGTGTAACACGACACTCGAACCTTCCAAACCATTTCTGGCCAACTTCAGCATGGAGGTGCTCGGTATATCAATGTATACCCTACAAGTAACGGTTAATGATCCTATGGATTTGTACTATATCGGAGAACATACAACTCGGATGAGCATCGACCTGAGTACTAGCCCATACAAATTCTCAAGTATAGACAACGTTTTTGTTCCGGTTGCTACCAAAACACAAATAGGCACAAAGGCTACCGAAGCACAAGTTGCTACCAACCAATCTAATCATCTAATGGCCCAATAATCTATCAAATTATTTCTATTTTTTTTCACTTGAGGGGAGATCACATCAAACCTAGAAACACTAAGGTGCATTTATACCAGCGTAAGGCAACACAGTATCCTACTAACTATCAACCCAGTGACCAAAGGTACCCTGATCACACTGATACACAAAGATAACACAACACCCTATTAATAAGTATGCATACTCCCTATCATTCCACAAAACAAATAGAGTAAGATATAGGACTTAGCTAGAGCACTAGGCACACCAACAAAAATTTAAAATAATCGTTTGCAAAACCACGACTCTAGGGTAGCAACTCTTAATGATCCACCATTTTCGATTTCAAGGTCTTTCACTTTATATATTAGTATTTTATTTAGGTGACCATGAAAATCACATATAAATCACATAGATCTGATTCACATGTATAACCATTCCATTTATTTCCAATTATTCAAGACAAACATAGTCAAGATCAATCCCAAGCTAAATTAGTAAAATACACTAAGATCCTCTTAGGCTTAGTTATTCATCCTTTTGGGCACATCATGCCGTAAAAGACCAAAATGCCCTCGAGAACAGTAATCATTAAATTATCATCCATTTGAGTACTAAATCCATTTTATTTATCAAGTTGTCATGAAAAGTCTAAATAATGATAATTAAACCAATTAATACTACAATTACATTTCTAGATAAACCAAATAACCAACTTATCCTTATTCCAAATTTTACATATAAAAATTCTAGCATGCCTATCCAATATATCCATGATTATATAATCTTATACTTTTAACATATAATACACATTGATCATGTTGGTCATGGGAAAAAATTATAATATAGGTAAATTGACCAAATTGCCCTTAGGGCCCACTTCCATGCTTATTATTCCATAATTAGATTCAAGTATACTCAACCCATGATTTATACATACTTATCATACCAAACACTTTCTTGAAAATAGAATTATATTAATCATGCCTTAGTAACCACAGTATTTTACATAAGGCAACATGCTTATCTTAACAATTTTTAGGATATCAAAAGATAATACATAATCATCAAGCAACAAATTACTCTTAGCACAATTCATACGTCAAGACCTAAATTTTCTACCATGAGACCTTTAACATCTTAGTAAATTATAATGATTACAATATAGCAACATACTTAACATAATTCATACACCAAAATCCTTAACGTGGTACTATGTAATGTCTATTATTTTAGCATAGTATAACAATTACCTAAAATCCAATAAAATCCAAGAATAGCATTATCCTACTAAATACTATGAAATCCCACTAACCGAAGTTCATACCTAAAAATAATACCAAGGTACCAAAATAATTTTTTTAGGACACAAAATAATACTTATACTGATAAATTATTTATTTTTATAAAATTATCAAGATACCCTTACTTAGTAATAACAAATTCTATGAATTATTTGTAACCAAACACAATTCAAACTATGAAGACTACATGGCAGGCTCAAAGATTATCACCAAGAGAGAAATTAAGGTAAATAAGGGTAAAAATGAAAATCATTAGAGTCAAATGAAAGGTTGGGATATGTGGATGAATAATAGAATGTGTGGTGGAGCTATGGTAAGAATTTGGCGGTGTTTAGATAAGGTTTGAGGCTAAAAATAGGGGCGCACGACCAAAAATGGAAAGCTGCACAGTTGTGCTATAGGTGGTGCAGCCTTGGTTGAGAGAAAATATTAATCATGACCAGGCAGTGTTGGGTTACACGGGCATGCGATAGGAAATTTTAGTACTACAAGGTCATATGCAGTTGATGTGCTTTGAATACACATGATAGAAGAGGAGAAGAAGAAGGGAAAAAAAGGCGATGGTCAATGGCAATGGCTGGCAATGGTGTTGGAAAAAGTTGAGGTGACCTTGGTGGTCAATCCCACGTCCAATGGGCAGTAAGTGGTGGTCGAGGTTAGAGGTGGCAATCAGGTCGGGTGGTTCGAGTTTGGGTCGGGTCATAGCGGGTCGGGTTATTTCAGGTCATTTAACTTTTATAGGTTGATTGTGGGTCGGGTTAGGTCATTTTAGGTTTGGGTCATTTTAGGTCATTACCTTGTTTGGGCCGAGTTGGTTCTAGGTCGAGTCATTTCGAGTTAATTTATCAGGTCAAGTCGGGTTCGGAATAAGAAAACTCGGATTCAGAGTAAACTTGACTAGTAGGGTTGGGTTCATTTTAGGTCATTTTTTGGTTCACATGAGTAGGTGGCTTCGGCTCGTTCAGGTCATTTCGTGCAATATGACGAATTGGTCCCGTTGTATCCGAGTTGTTTCGAGTTAAGTTGATCGGTGGGGTCATTTCATGCAATTTGATGGGTTTGATTTGAGTAGTTATGGGTTAACTTGATGGGTCGGGTCGGGTTAAGTTTTGATGGGTTGAGTCAAATTTGAGTCCACACAATTATCTATTCATAAATCATAAATATTAGAGACAATCGTAACATTACCATTGCAGATAAAATAATTATGAATATTAAATGTGCTTTATTTTTACAAATAAATAGTAAAGATATTCATCAATTTTAATAATAAAAAACATTGTATGATTGAATCTAACAAAGACATTTGTCATTTATTATGATTTATTTGATAACTTAAAATATTTAATTTCTTAAAAAAAGATAATTTTATACAATAAAAATGATCAAAACAAGACAATACAATATATAATTATCATCTATTACATTATAAATATTAAAGACAATCATAAAATTACTCGTGCAGATAAATAAAATAAGAATATTATATGTGTTTTATTTTTACAAAAGTAAATAATAAATATATTTATAAGTTTTAATAGTATTATATTTGATTGTTTAAAATATTTATAAATTTTACATGTAAAAATATTAGATATTTATGATATATTATATTTGTTTGATTATATAAAATATTTGATTACTAAAAAAAGATAATTTTATAAAATAAAGGTGAGCACTGGCATGACTATACAATGTATAATTATCATTTATTACATTATCAATATTAGATTCAATCATAAGATTACTAGTAAAGAAAAATGAAATAAGAATATTGTATGTGTTTTATTTTTACAAAGGTAAATAATAAAGATATTTATAAGTTTTGACAATATTATATTTGATTGCTTAAAATATTTATAAATTTTACAAGAAAAAATATTAGATGTTTTTCATATAATATATTTAATTGATTACTTAAAATATTTAATTACTTAAAAATATAAATTTATAAAATAAAGGTGAGGATAGGCAGGACTACACAATGTATAATTATTATTTATTAAATTGTAAATATTAGAGAAAATTATAAGATTACTAGTACAAATAAATGAAATAATAATATTATATGTATTTTATTTTTACAAAGATAAATAATAAAGATATTTATAATTTTTAAAAATATTATATTTGATTGCTTAAAATATTTATAAATTTTACAAGTAAAAATATTAGATATTATCATATATTATATTTATGTAATTATAGGGATGTAAACTCAGCAATTTAGGTGTGTATATAACAACCCCATACATATATGCTTTCTAATGGCACATTTTTTTTTCATCTTTAGCGTTCACATATAGTAAGATATAGCAATATTAAAATATCTTTGATCGGTAGGCGTGCTAATTTAAATAACGTCTCGAAATATACAGAACACGGGTAATATATATCATATAAAAGATGTATTGCGCTTTTATAAAATTGTGTTCCACTTTAGACCTTCCATCAACTTCATTTTAGTGTGCCTTCCCTTTAGAAAGATTCTCGCTTTTTATTTCCATTACTTTCAATGAATACAACTAATAATGGGAGATTAATTTTTTTCCACTATCTTTGACGTACCCACTTCCTTCCTTTATATATTTATTTACAAAATTATGAAATAATAAATAATTAAATAAGCAATATATGTGACATTATATCATATTACATTTTTTTTCAAAAGAAATGCTGACCTTGAAGTTTCTTTTACTACTTTGTGTGTAAAATATGATAGAACACTTTTGTGTACACACACACACACACACACATATATATATATATATATATATATATATATATATATATATATATATATATATTATCAAAGTAAAAATACATAACTTCTTAAAATCTTAGCATTATTGACTAAAATATACGCTCAAATTTAATAGGTTGGATAATATTACTATATTATTTTATTATGGTACATTAAATTACAATCAATATATGGTATTGAATTAACTAAATTTCCAACATATTTCAAATATCCTTTTAAAAGCTTGTTGTGGACATGGTGGCAAGTGTAACTACAAAATGCATATTGGTTGTGGAGCCAAGGTCAAGGTTGAAGGTAAAGAGGTTCTATTGGGTAAATCATGCCCTGATCCAAAAGTTAGGATTAACTCGGATGGAGTATATTATACTGAAGCGGCTAATAATTGGATCTTCAATCGCATCGTCGACGAGCCATATTCTTATCCTCCCACTCCCACTCCATTGCATACTGCTGGTAGTAATTAAGTATCTCTAATCATCCTTTATGGCTCCAAACTTAATGTAGTATCATCTTGTTTTATTCCCATAATATCTTAAAAGGAATATGCTCTCACGTGTGCTCGAAGTCAAAGTTATGGAACGAGAGGAGGTGACTTCTGTGCTATCATTTTCGAGTATATGAGTAAGTATATCTAGGCATCGATGTTAATATAAATATATTTGTTTAATTTCCCATGTGATTGGGGTAATGATTAATTATTATTAATATTATACAAAAGAAGTTGTTAAATGAATAATTTATTTATATTTCATTGGATAATATTTCCTCTAATACCATCATTTTTTTCTTTGTTAAAAACTCAAGATACTCCTTATCAAAATAAATAAAAGAAAAAATTCATGATAGCCCTAAAATCTCCAAAAAACCTCTCTCTCTCTCTAGAAATAGTTTGTTTTTATTTCTTATGATTATTCGTGTTTTATATTTTATGATCATTGTCAGTTAAGTAGGAACGAGTTGAAGATTATCTTTGGTGGATAAAAGAAATTATTGTAAATCTTTAGTAAAATTATTAAATCAATATAAGTCTCTATAAAAATTATTAAAAATTAAAATTAGTCTTAATAAGTAGAAGAAATTATTATAATTAACTTTAACAATGAACATGATTTTCATTAGATATTTGTATGTATGATAAATAGCGAATGAGAACTAATCTTTTAGATGAGAGAATTAAAAACCCAAAAAAAAAAAATTACTACGGCCAACATCGCCCAACCACGGTCGTCAAACCAGTGTCCTCGACACATCATCGTAGCACGGAAACGGACCAACAATATTTCTGTACAATTGGATATGTACAGAAAACCAATAACAGAAAAGAGAAATATGTTTGGGATGGGATCAACAAAAAAACACAACTATGTGTGGAAAATTGGAACAACTAAATCAGTGTGAACAAAAACGAACAACTATTACTCTGATACAAAGGCAGTTTTCGTATATCAATGTGAACCACGCCTTCATCTGTAGCAAAAACGGCGCCGGCGCCGATCTAGAGGAGGCTGTAGGAGGGGGTGTCGGGGCTGGAGAATGAGATACGATAATTAGGTTTTTTTTTTCCTTATTTGGTTTGAATCCAAACTATTGAATCTTGATCAAACGGATGGGGTCCATGGTTCTCAGTTCTCAGTATTAGCATCGCCCACAGAAACCTTACTGGACTATCCAAGCAATCTTTGCGCGCGCGCTCCCCCCCTCTCATTTTTACTATATGCTGAGTAGGTTGGGAAAAGTCCAAGAATTCTAGTATACGGCATGATGCAGTGCATCCTTAAACAAAGGGGGGAAAGGCTGGGAAAGTTCAAACGACAATGGAAGTAGAAAAGATGGAGAACATACCATGTATAAATGACAGTCCATCCATGGAAATTGTTTCTGCATCAGCTTTTGCGTATACAGCAGAAAATACTCTGCTATTTATTCTTTCCGGAAAAAAAAAAAAAGGCAATCGAGAAATGGCACTAGTAGTTCGTTTTTTATTGATGATGTGGTGGTTACTGATAAGAGGCTCGGTAGCAGAAGTTTTATCTATGGCCAAGAAAGGTTGTCAGGAAAAGTGTGGGAGTGTTAGTGAACAAGGTAACAAGCTGAAGCATCGGAAACTTGCAACAATTACAGGTAATTCCTAATACTGTTATTATGTGCAATGCACATATCAGGTAGGTAGTCCTTGTGACATTTTCTCCCACATGTTTTATAGATATTTGCCACCTTTAAATTATTATTATTATTATTATAGCTCATAAATATTGTGGCCTCTTTATAGAAAAGTTAAGAGAACTTCTTTTTTATTAATTTCTAAACTGATATAAATAGAGTAAACGGAGATATTATATCCTGATTTACAGCATCAGTTGTAGACTCCTATAAATAAGGAGAATAATGTTGAGGTCACATAATTCCTATAGACTAGGAATACTTATAGTGTAAGTATTAGATAGATTTTAATAGCATGAATCATATAATTAACATATTATTAAAACGAATTCATATATGGTCAAATTAAAAATTCATGTAAAATTCTAATATATGAAATAATAAACTTTATGTGAAATTAATATCATAAAATACTATATATACATACATACATACATACATACATACATAAATTATATATATAGCGTACCTCCTGCTATTGACGGAGTAATTGCACCGAATTCGTAATTTATAATTTTTGAAATCGAATTTTACGATTCTACTCCCATTTCCTCAAATTTGATGGTGTGTGCTTATAATAAGGAACAAAAATGATGACCTTCTTTACATTTATTCGTTTCCTTTAATTTCACATAGAAATTACTAAGAAAATTGAAGGAAAATAGTATCTTCCTTTCTCTCTAATAGATATATGTGTATGCATTGAATAGGAAAAATTTTCTACAGAAAGAGAGAGAGAGAGAGAGAGAGAGAAATTGCTACTCCCTTAATCCTACACATGTCGTGTAAATATGACAACCAACAACTATTTTTTCTTCCCATTAATTCAAATTTAAATTTTAAAAATCATTTAAATTAGAAAATTAAGATAATTAAATTATCTTACTTATTTTTTCCATCACACAAAACACATGTATGTATCTATAACAACTTAATTCTAATTCTACTATCAATAACTAGATAGAGAGATATAGGATTAGGCTTAATTACTCACATATTACCATACAATATAGACTTTATGGCCAATAACTTTATATCTATTTTAATATGGACCACATTAAGGGTTAATATATACATAAAATATGAAACACATAAAATAATAATAATACTTTTATAAAATAAAAATATATTAATATTATCCCACTTGGTCCATATAAATTAGATTTATGTCATGGTCTCCTTATGTTAACATAAACTTTATGAAGAAACTAATGCATGGATCATGGCGATAAGCTCTCAAAATTTCAAAAGTTATCTTTCATGTATCACAATGCACTAATTCCATCATCAACTTTAACTTTATGAATAAACCCAACGTTTATTCAAGGTTCAAGACATAATGTGATATTTCTCAACAAACTATATGTGTACAAACTAAATGAGAAAAAAACACAACATAGCTTTACTAAAATCAAACCATAATATATTATGTAATACAGTCGCATAGAGGGTTTAACACCCATATTGCAAACATGATCCTTAAACTTGCTTGGTGGCATACCCTTAGTTAAGGGATCAACTAATATACAAACAGTGCCTATGTGTTTCAAGACCACTTCTCCTTTTGAAACACACTCCTTTATCTTCAAGTACTTAATGTCTATGCCCCTGGCATGACTACCACTTTTGTTGTTCCTTCAGATAAAAATGACAACTGCATTATCACACTTGAGCATTAAAGGCCTAGATATAGAATCTACTATCCTAAGACCCGATATGAAGTTTCTTAACCACACACCATGCTTTGTAGCTTCAAAAGATGAGATGATTTCTGCTTCTGTGGTAGAAGTAGCTATACAATCCTACTTCTTGATTTTCCAAGATATTGCTCCACCAGCTAATAGGAAAATGAATCCAGAAGTAGATTTGTGTGAATCAACACAACCAATAAAGTTTGCATCTGAATAGCCGACTACCTCCAAATCCTCAACATGACGATACATGAGCATGTAGTCCTGGTTCCCTTTAGATACCTCATAACCTTCTTTGCAACTTTTCAGTGGTCAACTCCTGGATTACTCTGGTAATATCCCAATACCCAACGGTATATGCAATGTTAGGTCTTGTGCAAACCTGAGTATACATAAGGCTTCCTACTATAGAAGCATATAGGATGTTCTTCATACGATCTCTTTCTAAGTTATTATTAGGAAATTGACTTAGTTGCAATTTGTTTCCTTTGACAATTGGAGCCACACTTGGTATACAATATATCATTCTAACACCTTATTGATATATGCTTCTTGAGATAATCCTAATATCCTTTGGAATCTATCTCGATGAATCTTAATGCCAATAACATAAGATGCATCATCTATATCCTTCATATAAAATTTGTTAGAAAGAAATTGTTTCACCGCATATAGCATCCCCTTATAATTGCATGCACGTAAAATATTATCCACATATAGAACCAAGAAACAAACCTTACTCCCACTAATCTTAATGTATGTACATTGATTGATGACATTCTCTTCAAATCTAAATGAAGAAATGACACTATAAAACTTTAGATACCATTGTCAGGAGGCTTGTTTCAATCTATATATGGCTTTCTTTAGCTTGCATACAAGACTTTTGTCTCTATGAGAAGAGAACCCTTCAGGTTGTTTCATGTATACCTCCTCCTCAAGCTCACCATTCAAAAATGTTGTTTTCACATTCATTTTTTATAATTCAAAATCAAAATGAGCTACTAATGCCATAAAAATTCGTAGGGAATCCTTGGTGGACACAAGAGAGAAATTCTCCTTACAATCCTCTCCCTTTCTCTAAGTAAAACCCTTAGCAACTAATCTAGCCTTATACCTATTAATGTTCCCTGATGAGTCTATCTTAGTCTTAAAGACCTACTTATAACCAATAGACTTGGCCCCATCAGGTAATCATACAAGGTCCTAGACCTCATTGACTTTCATAGAATTTATCTCTTCCTTCATGGCATCATAATACCTACACGTGAAATGGTTTCGAGATATCAATAGCACAAATACCACAGTCAGATTCTTGTAAGTACATATAATAGTCACTAGATATATCTGGCCTTCTTTCCCTAATAGATCTTCTTAAAGCTAACCCATCATCCTCTTGTGGAGGTTACTCAATAGCTGGTTGTTCAACAACTTCAAGAAGTTCTTGAACAATATGATCTATCAGATTTATATCAACATTCTGTCGAGGTTCATTAACTTGTTTTTCAACCATGATCATAATTGGAAGTGTACAGGGAACATAAGTCACTCTATCACATGAAGTGGAAGCTTCTTTTATTGGATGATAAGGTTTAGGAACTAGTCCTTAATCTGATCACACCTACTGATTAAATCATATTCAAGAAATTTAGCATTTCTTGACTCCACAAACCTAGTGTTAAGTGATGGATAATAGAACCTATACCCCTTAGATCTTTTAGCATATCCAATGAAATACCCACTTATGGTACTTGGTTCTAGATTCATTCATTGTGGATTATAGATTCTCACTTCATAAGGACATCCCCAAACTCTCATATATTTTAAACTTGACTTCGAACCCTTAAAAAGCTCAAATGGTGTCTTAGATACTACTTTGGTTGGAACTCAGTTTAAAATATATACCATTATCTTAAGTGCTTCATTCCATAAATATCTAGGAATATTGGAGTTGCTAATCATACTCTGCACCATATCTAATAATGTCTTATTTCTTCTCTCAGCTATGCCATTTTGGCCCGGTGAACTAGGAACAGTGTATTGGGCAACTATCCCATTCTCTTGAAGAAACTTTGCAAATGAACTAGGTTCTTGTCCATCCTTAGTGTACCTACCATAGTACTTTCCACCTCTATCAGACCTCATGATTTTGATTTTCTTGTCACGTTATTTCTCTACCTTAGCTTTGAATACTTAAAATGCATCTAATGCTTCATACTTATTATTTAGCAAGTAGAGATACATGTATCGTGATTAGTCATCAATGAATGAGATGAAGTATCTCTAACTGTGTGAGTCCATATCTAGACTACATATATCGACATGTATAATCTCAAATAGTTGAGAACTCCTATTGATACCTCTTTTAGACTTATTCATTTGTTTTTCCTTTATACAATTTATACAAGTGCTAAAGTCGGTAAGATCTAGAGCCCCAAGTACTCCGTCATTCACCAATCTCCTTATTCTCTCAAAGGAGATGTGACCTAATCTTTTGTGCCAAAGCATTGATGAGTCCTCATTCATAACACCTCTTTGTGAACTAATGTTCAAATTCATTACAACATTTTGTATCATCATGCATCAAATCAATAGAATTAAGACCTTCAGACAATGTACCATACCCAACAAAATTTGCTTCATAAAATAAGCTAACTGAATTGTATTTGAAAACAAATGAGTATCCATATGATACAAGTCTTGAAATAGAAATCAAGTCTCTATTGAAAATTGGAACATAAAAAGTATTTTCTAACATTAATACATGATTGCTAGAGAGAACTAGTCTGCATGAGCCTATTCCTCAAACAACCAAACCTATCTTACAACCGATAAAGATACTTCGTTCATTGCCCACTTGTTCCTTCATCCTTACCATAACCTACAAGGAATTGAAAATATGGATTGTAGAACTAGAATCAATCTGCCAAGTGCTATGATTTGTATCTATTGTATGATATTCAAAACATACCAAAGAGGTTACATTACCTTTCTTCACAAGCCAGGCTTTTTACTTAGCACAATCCTTCTACATGTGTCCCTTATTCTTATAGAACCAACACCTAGACTGCTTTTTTATCTCACCCTAGGGTGGTACCTTGACTTTATCCTTTTGGCCTTCTTTCTTATTCTTTTCCTTACCCTTAGTTGTTATCATCACGGTCTCCTCATGATCCATGAAAATTCTTTCCTCCTCTTGCACACACATGGTCATTAGTTCATTGATTGACCATTTCTCCCTTTATGTGTGGTAGGTAACCTTAAATGGTGTATATTCCTTTGAAAGCGAATTAAAAATGAAGTGAACTAGGAAGGAATATAACATGTCAACCTCTAGATACTTAAGTTGTGTTACTAAATCCCACATTTTCATGATATTCTCATGCACACCCTTCATTGTAGTGAGCTTCATGGATGAAAATTTCATTATCAAGGTACTAGCTAAAGCCTTGTGAGTATGGATGAACTATTCATCTATGGCCCTTAGCAAAGCATTGACATGTTGATGATGATCAATTGAGCCTTTGATGGAAGGAGATATCTTAGTATTTATTTATATATAGCTTATGCTATTGGCTTTCATCCATCGCTCATATGAAACTGTTTCTTCCTTAGTGCTTCCATCAGTTATCATAGGCTTTCAATACTCAATAGCCTCATCCATGTCACAGCAGCTAAGCATTATAATTTTATATGATTAGAAGTGTTGTGACTAAGTCTAAAATCACATAAAATTATACTATCACATTATATATATATATATATATATATATATATATATAAAGTCTAAACATGGCCTTAAGGTACATGAAAATACAATTATGAAATAGAATAAGAAAAACATGGCCTAAGGTTGAGAGTAATGTTAACAGTGCTAAGAGGCACCGATAATAAGCTAAAAATGCTTCCTAGTAATGAATATGATATAAACCAAAACTGAACATGACAAACATCAAATTCATGTAGTAAGAGTGGCACAGGCACATGGCGTTGGTCTGAAGGACTTAGGATCAAATCCCCATCACCATAGCATGCTCCAATTTTTACTCTAATAATAATAAAAAATGGAACACGCCTATATATCAGATCATGAGTGTAATCTGGATGGAAATAGGTATATAGTGGTATGTCAGAGAACACGGGATCAAGCCCCAACAAACACACCTTTTAACCATTTTTTTTAAATAACAACGAACACGAAGGTTCACATATGTAATTCTCCATCCATTGATAAACACAACTAAGCACCCATAAATACAATTAACAATCAAGACAGAGGCCTTATCAAGCTCTGATACCAAATATTAGATAGATTTTAATGGCATGAATCATAAAATTAACATATTATTAATACAAATTTATGCACAGTCAAATTAAAAATGCATGTAAAGTCCTAATAAATGAAATAACAAACTTTATGCGGAATTAAGATCATAAAATACTACACACACACACATAAATTATATATATAGCGTACCTCCTACCATTAACGGATTAATTACACCAAATTAGCAATTTATAATTTTCAGAGTCAAATTTTGTGGTTTGACTCACTTTTCCTCAAATACGATGGTGTGTGCTTATAATAAGGAACGAGAATAGCGACCTTTATATTTCTTTGTTTCCTTTGATTTTACATCGAAATTACTAAGAAAATTTAAGAAAAATAGTCTCTTCCTTTCTCTCTAATGGATATATAGGTATGTATTGAAGAGGAAAAAATTTTTGTAGAAAGAGAGAGAGAGAGAGAGAGAGAGAAAATCTACTACTCCCTTAATCCTACACATGTCAAATAAATATGATAACCAACAACTATTTTTTCCTCCCTTTAATTCAAATTTAAATTTAAAATTTTATTTAAATTATAAAATTAAGATAATTAAATTACCTTACTTAATTTTTCCATAACACAATACACATGTCTTTATCCATAACAACTTAATTCTAATTCTACCATTAATAATTAGATAAAGAGATATAGGATTAGACTTAATTACTAACTTATTACCACACAATATAAACTTTATTGCCAATAAATTTATATCTAATTTAATACAGACCATATTGCGGGTTAATATATACATAAAATATGAAACACTTTATTTATATAATAAAAAAATACTTTTATAAAATAAAAATATATTAACATTAAGTGCACCTTATTCAAAATGGGTGAAATACAACATATCTTAACACTCTTCAACAGAGAAAATGGAAAGGAGACATGTACCCAAAATTTCTTTCTTTTATATGTTCATCCTTCTACAACAATTTCATTCTCAAGTGTTCTTATGACTCTAATTCTAATATTCAACGTATTATGATTCCCTCTCTACAGGACTTGGTGTAGGCATTGGATCCATACTAATGCTTGTGGGATGCATTTGGTTTTATCGATTCATACAGAGACACATGGAATCTAGACGAAGATCTAAGAACTTCAAACGCAATGGTGGGATGTTATTGCAACAACAAATGTCATCAAATGTAGGTGTTGTTGGCAAAACAAAAGTGTTCACTTATGAGGAGTTAGACAAGGCCACCGACCACTTCAATAAAAACCGAATTCTTGGTGAAGGAGGCCAAGGTATGGTCTACAAAGGTATACAAAGTCGAAGAAGGTTGATGAGAATCAAGTGGAGCAATTCATCAATGAGGTTGTTATTCTGTCCCAATTAAACCACAAAAACATAGTCAAGCTATTCGGATATTGCCTTGAAACCGAAGTTCCTATATTGGTTTACGAGTTCATCCCAAATGGACCTCTTTCTAAGTATATATATGATACAATCGAAGAATTTCCCATCACATGGGAAATGAGGCTGCAGATTTCCATAGATGTGGCAGGGGCGCTTGCTTACCTACATTCAGCGTCATCTATACCTATATACCATCGAGATATCAAGTCTTCTAATATACTCTTGGATGGAAAGTACAGAGCTAAAGTGGCTGATTTTGGGATATCAAGATCTATTGCAAATGATAAGACTCATTTAACCACATGTGTTCAAGGAACATTTGGGTATATTGATCCAGAATACTTCCAATCAAACCAACTAACCGAGAAGAGTGATGTCTATAGCTTTGGGGTGGTTCTCGTTGAACTTTTAACAGGGCAAAAGCCGATTTCTTTTGATAGAATAACAGAAGAAAGAAGCCTTTCCACATACTTTCTGTCATTTATGGAAAGGTCCTCTCTATTTGATATTCTGCATAGTAGGGTTCTAAAGGAAGGTAGGAAGGAGGAAATCGAGGCTGTTGCTAACCTTGCAAAGCAATGCCTGAACTGGGAGGCAAAACAAAGACCTACAATGAAGGAAGCCAGTGTTATATTGGAGTGTATTAGATCAGCTCACTTTTCTACTTCAATGCCACCAAACTTGCTAGATAACAAGACCTTGGAAACAAAAATTTGTGATATAAATGATGCGGCTTTCACTTCAACCACTTTTTCTTTGGATCCAAGGCCTTCCTCCCCCATGGACGACCAACCTCTATTGCTTAACATCATATGATACTAGCTTCCCCTTATATAGTTGTTATTTAGTGTTTTCCTATGATAGGCTACTACTTGTTTAAGTACTAATTTATTTTTTCAGTTTGCTGGTTAAATCAAGAATGCAAGCAACTATAAGTTCCCCTCCTGGCTGCTGAATAGGATCATAGGCAGTTGGTTTTCTTCTTTTTTCATCCATGGTTTGCTATTGGTTCTGTTTTTCATCTAGGTTGGCTTGCTTTCTTTTTCATGTCGTTTTGTTGTTCCCTTCAGTTGGGGGGATGGGCATACACCCTTAATTTTTTAATGTATTTTGTATGAAAGGCTTTGTATTTGTGGTTCTTGTCTATTGTATGGCCTTGGTCAATCATCGGTTAAACATCTTAGAAGGTGCAGTACATGTGTTAGTGTTAAGGTACTTACCGATTATCATTAATAAAATCTTATTTGTCCGTGGAAAAAAAAAAGATAGAGCATCCATGTTAATAGAAGTGAGTAAGCAAATGTGGTAGCTTAAGTTAAATCAATTTCTACATATGACAGATAGTAAAAGACATTCTATATAAGTCAGTCCTAATAAACTTGTTGTAGGGATAAATTCTTAGCTTGGGTCTTCTCATAAAAACCTAAACACTTTCGTTTCTCTCAATTTAATTCGACCAAAATAGTACAAACCTAGAGCCAAAGTAGTACTGAAACACATCATAACAAAATAAGATGTAAAGAAACCCAACCATTTCTTGATATTTTGGACAATAATATAGTTTTAAAGGAAAATGATCAAAAATAAGTTTTAGCATTTGGTTGATCCTCATGACCTCAATTACATAATATTTTGGACAAGATAGTTCTAAATGGTTGAGGTGCTATGAATGAAATGATAATGATAATGAAGCAATTCAATTCACAAATTTACAAGCTAGTTCCTCTTTCTATAAGAGACTAAACCTTATCCAATAAAGTAAGGGGAAACATGGGCCTTTAATTGATTATGAACGTGGATTTCTTTTTCTATTCTCTATCTAATAGGATTTTTTTCAACATAAGATCCACTTGATCATGGAGTTGAATCCTCTAGGATGTCACTTTACAATATAATCTATGTCAGCTATAATTCTAAAGTCATAAATATAGGTGATTTTAGATCGTAAAGTCAAAATTACGCATAAAGTCTAATAATAGACAACTCATTTATATTTTCATTAATTAATCACATCATTTTCCCTTAGTTACATTCTTCAATCTACTTTTGTTTGCCTATTTCATCATTGATTTTGGCTTGCGTCAAATACTAGAAGAGGTTATCAGACTTTAAATACTAGTGATTTACTATTTGAATAGTAACAAATAAAATAAATTGGAATAATAATAAAAACTTAAAACTAACGAATTTAAAATTTCTAAGAAGCTTATAAATTTTATTCTTAAATTATCTAAAATAGAGTATTTAAACTAAGGAAGTTTATATTTTTTTTTAATGTAAAATTCCTTCTAAGATTACTCTATCTATACAAAGTGTAAATGAAAATGTGAAAACTTAACTTGATTAATTGACTAAAGCATGATTTTAGACAAACTTTTATACTATAATGACCAATTTCAAAATAATTAACATAAAATGTTTAGATAATCGTGCATTTTGTAACCTATATCATTTGTTTCAATAATGTTTTCCATGATTGAAATTGCTAGAAATATTTTCTATGAATTAATGTTAATTATATTATTATTCTTATGTCATTAATTTTACATCAACATTTTTAACTACCTTCATTATTAGTAAATATTTTGTTCAAGAAAAATTGACGTATGCATGTGAACATGACTAATAAGTAATAACTAAAGATATAGAGAAAGAAAAATATTTGATATTTATGAATACAAAATCTAACACAAATTGAGACCATTTACTTGAATTTAAAATAGAATAAATTTCAAATATGGAGGGAATATCGAAGATCTTCTTTTATATTAACTCAACCTATGTATTCATTTAATCATTTATCCAGTAATTTTTCTCATGCACCTTCTAATTACACTCTTTTTTTTTTCATTTCAATAGTTTTTTTTAATAGAATGAAATTCATCATAAATGCAAATAAAAGATCAATTCTGATTTGAAAAAATTGTAATGATTATATTTATATTATTTTGAACTCAATATGAGAAGGAATAATTAGGTCTCATATGACATTCTTGTCTCTCAATTTTTATGAAGATATAGTTATATTTTTTTATTTATTTTAATATACCAAAGGAGTGAACTTTAGAAAAGAATAAAATAAACTTCCTTTTCCGTCACTCGTAGATCATTTTAGTAGAAAGATCAACAATTCCATTTTAATATCGTGTTCATGTATTTTCCTTTAAATACATGTCAAAAGTATTCCGTGAGGATTCAATGAAGGAAAAAATAGAATATCCCATGTCTTTTATGGCCGCCAAACAACATTGATTTTTATGCCCGAGACGGAAGATCACAATCTGACGACGTTAGTGGTTCACGACGCATCATAAACGAACATGAAAAGTTAGGGTTTCAAAATTCCTAAAAGAAAAATTGATTGTTCTGATTCATGCTCCCAGAATCGTCTTTAGCCCCATCTTTCTGCAATTATTCCCAGACTTCAACGATGAGCTTCACCCAATATGCAATGGTAGGTCAGCTTCTTCTCCCTCTCACCACCCTACTCGCTGCGCTTAGACTCTAGTAGTGGTTATATCCTCGTAATAAATTTGAGACATTGATTAAACATTAACCAGGGGTTTTGGCATGACTTCAATTCTTCATTTTGATGTGGCGTTGATCATTAATTTGATGTGTCATCATAATTCCGAGGTTTTGTCGGTCAACTAGGGAAGAGTTGAGCTTTAATATGAATGAATTAGTATATTTTTTCCACTAAATTTACTGTGTTGGCTTGCCACCTCTGGAAGTTTATTCATGACAGTTAAGGAATAGGGTTATCAGTTGGTATGCAGACTTTGCGTTTGTTTCTACTCTATTATCGATTTTTTTCCCTTTTAAATATAGTTACTGTCATCTTTTTGGTTGTGAAAATGGTGATTTTGGACCGAATTTTCTTTTGTCTGTTTGATGGTCGACTTACTATATTGTATACAAAGAGATATTGAGTTCTCGTGTGAGAATCTTAGACATTAGTTTAATCTGAAAGGCACTTCTGTTAGTTATATCACTTGATAGTTTTTATGAGAACCACAGGATATTGATAGCATCAGGATCTCTATGGAAGGCACTTCTCTATGGAAGAAGCCTTGGTAAACTACCTTCAAGATGATGCTAGGTATTAGTACAATTCCTTTCTTAGAGTAGTGTGGTATTAGTGGATTAGGGAAGATATTGCATGGAGAAGGTTGACCATACATGGGTTGAGTCAAACTTAATATGGTCTATGTCTAGGGGTGAATAAGTGGGGAATGGATGTTAAGCATGGATATGGGGGAGATGATGGTATTGTTGGGTAGTTTGACAACACATGGGAGAGTCCTTGGATGCCAAGGTATGGGAGACTACTAAGTGGATGAAACTAGGGTTTTAGTAATACAAAACCCTAATGGTTGGTCATTATCACATATAAAAGATGGGGAGTTGGGTTGTGCCTCTGAACTATAATGTTGAATATGCATTATGGAAATTATGTGTTAAGTTTGATGGTTAGGTGGGATAAGTAGGAGTGGATGCAACTACTAAAGGAAAATTAGGGTTTTGAGAGGAGTCCACTTAGGAGATTGTTATCACATATAAAAAATGAAGAAGTTAGGCTACAAAACTTTAGGGGATGGATAATCATGATAGTATATGCTTAGTTGTGGAAGTTTGGAGCTAAATAAGTGGTAGAGAAGGGGTTAGGCCCATTTGGGCCAAAGTAAAGTTTCAAAGAGTAACCCTAAGGGCCAATTGTATCATATATGAGGAATTGAGGAAGTGGGCTATGACCCATGCATGAATGCGGTTCATAGTGACAAGGTTGGGTTGTTTAATAATTTGGGAACTAAAAGGATCATTAGAGGGTGAGGATGTAATATCCCAAATTGAGTGGAGTGTTATAAAGATTGATCTGACTACTTATATTAACATGATATACCATCCTTTTGGTGATTCCATCTTAAGAACTCTATAATTAAGCATGATGGTTGTAAAGCAATTTTAGGATGGGTGACCCTTCTGGAAAGTTTCATAAATTTTTCAAGAAGCTCGCAAGTGAGGACAAAGCATTCTGGCAGGACTTGTGTTGATGTTTGGGGCTAGCCAATCAATCTGAGAGCACTCTAAGGTAGCTCTCGCGTGGTCGTGTTGACTCAGGGTGTGCAAATGTTATCAGAGTAAAACTACAATGGTGTGCTGAACTTCGATGAGCCAGTCAACCACCTAGCGAGATGATTCTCGGAATCAACTATATTGAGACAATTAATGGTTACGACACAACATGGATGTTTCATTCTTTAAGTAGGGGTGAATGTAATACCCTAAATTGAGCAGAATATTATAAGGATTGATCTGGCTACTTATATTAACATGGTGTACCATCCTTTTGGTGATTTCGTCCTAAGAAATCTATAGTTAAGCATGTTGGTCATGGAGCAATTTCAAAATGGGTGACCCTTCTGGGAAGTTTCAAAAATTTTCAAAAAACTTTTCGGGAAGCTCGTGAGTGAGGACAAAGCACACTGAAAGGACTTGTGTTAATTTGTGGGGCCAACCAATTAATCTAAGAGTGCTCTAAGGTAGCCCCGCGTAGTTGTGTCAACTTGGGGTGTTATAGAGGATATATCAGACTTAGAAAATTAGGGTTTCCAAGAGGCAGGGGTTGGCCTAGGTTGGTAGTAGGTCAAAAGTCATACATGGGTTGTGCATAGTTGTGTGTGGTGTCTGAACAAATAAGACATGAATAAAACACTAAAAACTTAAACTAGAAGATGTTAGGACTGATTGTGCCTCATATTTATACACCAGTCTGTTAGTGAGAATAGCGGATAGGAGGGTGCTACCCTAGGTTGTATTGTATTTACCATTCCATCAGTGAGAATAGTGGCAAGGAACATGCTGCACTAGGTTTGTATGGTATTCTCAGAGATGAGAATATTAGAGGGCCCAAGCTCAAGTAATGAAATCCTTAGACAATGATAACCTATAGAAAGACTCTAATTACTTATAAGGGAACACCATGTGGGTTGGGATAGGTTGTACCTTATACTTATATACCGATCCATAGGTGAGAATAGTGGCTAGGAGTATGATGTCCTAGGTTGTATCATACTTACCAACCACCAGTAAGAATAGCGGCCAGGAGCTTGATGCCCTAGGTTGTTTTGCATTACCACTCCATCGGTGAAAATAATGATCAAGAGTGACCGGTGAGAGTAGTAGAGTCCCTAAAGTTCTGTATTTACTGATCCACCGGTGAAAATAGTAGAGGCCCTGAATCCATATGGATATAATTTGAGAGATGAATAATTATTACAATAATTTTATGAGTCCAAACAGTAATGGATGAACTAATATAACCTACTTATGTGCTTTATATCTTGATGCAGTATTATTAACTTCTTTATTCCTACTTGATTGTATTGGTATCTTACTTAATACGTAGCACACTGATTACCCCTTTTATGGGTGTTGCACATTCCCACTAGTCTTGTCTCATCCTGAGTTTGTGCATGTCACTAAGGATGCCCTAGATGACTTTGTTATTTATGATGACATGATTGAGCTAGAGTGATGATGTAGTAACCCAAAGTTGGGGCCTAGAGAGAGTGACATCTAAATGTTTACTATTTCAGCTCTCCAATTTAATCTTTTAGTCCAGATGAACAATGTTTTATATTTTAGTATTTTCTTGATAACAAACATTTAACCCTTATTATATTAGGAAACACTTTCCATGCTGTGTTTATCATGATTACACTTGTTTCTACTATGCCCTATAGTTGGTACGAGGATGGCATGGGCCCAAACTTGTACCAATTACAGCTATAACACCCCCTCTTAAGGTGTATATTTTTATGTTTAAAATGAAAATTTTCAATGGTGATTTTGGGGGTATTACATAGTTACCCACATAGAGATTGACTGGATGGATGATCTACCCATTTGGGGCGGCTGATGGGTGAATTACCTATTGTTAGTTATGACTACCGGGTAAGCCCCCATCAATGATGCTATTTCGTCTTTAACCTCCATTGATATCATTCAAAGCTTAGTTTTTACTCAAAATTACAACAAATTTACTAATATATGTTTGATCTATGTTTAAAAACACTAATTTCAGTTACAAACAACTAAAATGAAAAAAATGTAATAACCAAATATTGTATTTGTAGCTACTTTGAAAATCTTGAAAATTAACAAAAAAAAAAAAAAGAAAGAAGGATGAAATATGGCATACCTTTAGATATAGAATGTATTGAGATATTGATTAAAAATTGATTTCTTAAATTGATGGAAGATTTGAAAATAATTGAGTGATTGTATAAGGAGTTGAGATGAGAGAAAAGTGAGAAAAAGAGATAGTAGAGGTGGATAAATGAGAAGGGTAAATTTGGAAAGTATAAAATTTTTGGGGGTATATGAGTATGTGTTTTATAAAATGGGTGTGTAAGGAGAGGTAAGGTTGGAGCAGGAAAAATATACCAAGATATCTCTTAGTAGATTACATATACCTTACATATACTTATTGTTAGACGCTTCCCTCTGAGAACATGAATGACGTAATTCAGTATAAGAGGCAATTAGATTCTCTAAGGGCCCGGCAAGTTCATGACATATTTTATATGAATATTTCTTAATTGTATTTATTTGTGTAATTGATATGAACATTATTTTACATGCGATTGTAGGTGACATTTTACTACTCGATCAAGATCCGAGCATGAAACATCCCAAGTCAAAGTACCAAGGAGGCTTGTGCTTTATAGATGTTGTGGAGCCTTACATGAAGATTTGAGTTGCACAAAAATTTGGCCCCAAATCATAAAAATTCCTCTTATCATTCCAACATATGGATTCTATCGGAGCGAAAGTAAAAGACCTCTATAATTAATGCCCGACTGATATGAGAATGGGTTGATGATCTCATTTATAAGAAATATCTCATGTGCACACAATAGACCATGTGCTAACCTCAAGTAACAACCATATCCTAAGGATTCAGAAACAGCTATTTTGGACCTTTTATTCTCCTCTTGGATCAAGTCCCACAATCTATGGCATACAAAATACATGAGCTCCTTAAACAATATGCCATTGGGAGAGTAATGTGGAACAATAACCTATGATTGCTCCAGATCTTCTTTCACCTTATTAATTTGGATTCTTATCAGTTTGTTGATCTTCAAGCATAAAGTGTCAAAACTCCTTTGTGAAGATGATATATATTTATTTATCTTGCTATGATTAGAATTTCAAAATATAAGTAACGGGTAATTATTATACAATAATAAGTTAAATGACATTGACTATTTATAATTAAAAAATTATACCTTTCCTTACATGATGCCAAAGTGAAGAATTTTGTTAGCCCATGCTAAAACAAACCTGTCCTTATATGGATTCAACCAGGCCTTGTACACATATTGTAAAAGATATAGAAATCTACCACATTTATTACCTATAAGTAGAAGATCGTTCTCATATATCATAATTGTAATCGTTTGTACAATCTTCCTCGAACCTTCTAAGAAACATTCTCTCACTACCATACTTTTCAACTTATTTTATAGCATGAGAGAGAATATTCTTACTAATGTACCATCTACAAAAGAAGCATGCTACATTAGGAAATATTTTTTACAATGTCTGCGTTAGTCCCAGTTTCCTATCAGTGATCACCATATTTAGTTCATAGGGCTCCCTCAATCTCTTTATCTTTTCAATAACTCATTCATAGTTATCTTATGTTTACTTCATCATAAATGCCAAGGCACACACAACTATGGACCTCTAAGAAAGGAAGGATCGTACTTATTAGTTTGGGATGTGCAATCCAAAAAAATGACATATGGAAATGTATGTAATAATGCAATAAAATCTAGATACGTAAATATAATATCACTAACAACAACAGAGTCAGGCAACCAACAATGTCATGAATGACGTTCATTAGTTTTCATGAAGTGCAATAACTGTTGCATGATTGTACGTCCCTTCAAGATATATGCCTTAAACTTATTTCTAGCATTATATATTGTCCTAAGTGTTGTGATATTATGTCCATCCCCCCATTTCAACTTGTCAATGATCTCCATTGTTTTGACATTTATTTACATTAACTCATGCAACAACCTACGTTCTTCTGGAGATTATCGATAATAAAATGAATGCCCTTGCAAATACTTACCTAATATATGATAATGCATTCCACATCCTACCACTAATTTAACCATAGCAAGCAACTTCCCTTCCATGAATTTGAATTCATCACCACGCTTTTTTTTTCATAGTAGATCAAATACTTTCAGGATTCACAAAAGATTATATTCTATAAGCACCAAATCTCTCACAATATATCCAAACCATATTATATGGCCTTCCAATTTATTTAACGTACTAAATTAATGACTCATGGTTGATACAAATTTCTCTCATAGAAAATAATTTACTCTAATAAGTATTAATTGGATATTGATTATATAATTAATATTTAAACCGAGTAAGGGTGTAACTAAGGCCGAATGTGTAATCTCAAGCTGCCCATATAAATATGTTAAAGTCCCAACTCCCAGAGATCAATCACCTAACTTACTTAAGTCAGCTACTAATATAATCAATGATAATGGAGCACAATTGCTAGGTTTGTCTACAAAAAACATTAACAATAGTAGGTACTAAATACATAGCCAGGCATAAGAACTATCATCCACAAAATGGTCAGTTATAAGATTATAAAAAAAATATCATAGAATGCCTTCCTGCTTCCATTCACAAAATATGACTTCACCAACAACTCAAGTTCACCCATATGTCGGCCAGAAGATCTACCGCATTGCCATTAGTAGGAAAATTCTTGCTAATACACTCTCACCCATGACAATTAAGATCCATAATGTAAATTATGTCATTTAGAGTAATAGTCATCTCTTCAAATGGAAGTGGAAGCTATTGGTCTCTAGGTTCCACCTCTCAAAAAAAGTGGAGATGAGTGGAACATTGTGCTGGTAAAAGTATGTCAAACATAGATGCTCTAGGACCATGGTCTCGAGGTAGTTTTATGCAATACCCATGCCAACATCATTGACTGGTAGTCTTCTCAAGTTTTTCATCCTTGACTAAACCCTTAGCACAAGACATGGTTCCTAAAACAAAAAGAATATTAGAATAATGAATTATAGGGTAAAAATATATAAACCAATATGTATAATGATATAAATTAAGTCAATATCATTCTATCTGGCGTATGCCACATGACCTCTAAAATTGGTGAGAGGATTTGGAATGAATGGATGCTCACCAGTAAGTCCATTCAAACTCCAATCATCATTTGATGCTAATGAGGAAACAAATCCTATTGTAGGGACAAATGTTCTAGTTCCAGCGTAAGCTCCCTTGCTGGGATCATTGATGCACTGTCGTATGCACAACAAATTTAATAAATAAATCCTAATTTCCAAATACGTAGTATATGGCAAGAAGGAGTCGAACCCACAAGGAATGGAATATAATCAATAATTCTGTAATCAATGTTAAAACCCCGGTTATACAATAAAATATAATTCTATCATCAACATCTAAACTATGGATAAATAATAAAATGACATACTCACTAATTAATGAATAAGGATAGGAAGGTATTGATTATGGAATAAGGATATCAAATAATCATGGAGAAAAGAATGATTCTAAATGATTTAATGTTGACCTATAGAAACTCATATTAATTCATCTCTTTGCTTTCTCTCAATTCTAATAAATTGAATAAGCTCTCAATTTATCATCTAACCAATTAATAACCTAGGTTAAGAACACTAGATTCAATTAATGGCAGCATTACGAATGGAAAGCAGTTAACTACGACCATAATCACATAAGCTCGGATCATGCAATCATATGAATAATGGACAAGATTAATAATTAATCTTTTGCTACTCTGGATATGTTAATTAACAATTACGTATTAATTCCGTTATCCTAGCGTAGATTAAGATCTAAACTAGATAGGTGATCAGTCTAATTAGTTTAAATTCTTAATCTATGATGCGAGATCATTCAATTCCGTCCATCAATTCAATTAAATTTAATCTAGAATCATGAATTCAAAATCCAAAACCCTAATTCCATCATCAAATCCTCCTACCTTATACTATCTACATAATTGCAATAACACACAATTAAATGCAATAATCTATGGTTAACATCAATGCTTATAAATAAATTAACAATGAAACGCCAAACACAAGAAAAACAATAATGCAACAAAGAGAATTGAATTGCATTCAATCAAAAATCAAAACTTGCAATTAAAAGAGGAATGGAGAAGAACTTATCGAATTGAATTGCAGAATGTTGATTGTTCAATTGAATACAATGGAGAGAAAGATAATTGGAATTACAAATTACATGTGGTATTTAGAGAGTATAGAGAGAAAGAGAAAATCCCATTCTCGAACTCCCCCCGAACCCCCCTCGAATATTCAAACTTTAGAAATATATCGGGGAAACGTTGCGCGAACGGTTACAGAATTTGGGAAAAACACGGTCCGTGTTTGAAAATACGGGGACCCCGTATTTTTAAGTGCTGAAATCTGCCAAATGCTGATTTTTAAGTGCTGAAATTTGTATGCTGATAAAAAAGCACGGTCCGTGTTTAGGAAACACGGGGGGGCCGTGTTTCTTGTTCCTTCATTATTTCTTCATGAAATTTCAACACAATCTTCCCTTTGATATATATTCTTCATTTATAGTCTTTTCTTCCATGGATTCCATATCTCTTGATGTGTTCTTTGTTGCCTTTTCTCTTTTCATCGATTTCTCCTTTGAATTTCTTCATTTTTGTCTTTTCCTGCAAAATCTATCCAAAAGAGAAAAACTCGAGAAAAGATTAAATGTTATAAAATAATGAGGAATAAATGACATTTTTACTTAGCAAAATAACATATAAATCTCATATATCAAAGACCCCCATGCTTAAATCGTTGCTTGTCCTCAAGCAACATCATATCATGCACAAAAGAAACATCAAGGATTACAAATGAGATAAGTTCTAAAATACAAGAACTATAAGATTGGATTTATTCATTCATAGAGTTTAACAATGCATTGGGACTTAAAACACTTATGAATCATAAAATCACAAGGGTTAAAATATTTTGGATCACACATCTAACACACCTTATAAACAGTCTTATCAAATGCGTAAGTGGTTAGGGAATGAGAGTTAATATAGTTAGTATCTCACTATGCAAATTTAGATTAAGATTAATGAAATTTAAATTGGTGGATTCTTACTTTCGGTATGTGAAAACGCTCACTCTTATGTGTATAGGATATGATGTGTTTACTCTCAAATCTTCTCCAAATGATAATGATCGCCCATATGTTTGCCATTATTCTCAATTCGCCACCACTAAAAAGAACTAAAGTATATAAGAATCAAAAGGTCTTCAAATTTGGTTGTCATCGGGCTAGGATTATAAGGTGGGATAGAATTTTGGGATTGTAGCTAGACTCTACCAACTAGAGAAGCAATTTTTTTATTTCAATTAAATCACAATTTCTCCTCTTCTCCTTTACTTTACTTCCACCTTTTCTTTTTCTTTTTTTTTTTGATTTCAAACCCTTCCATTCAACCAAATAACATCAAAAGACATGAAATTGTATTCTCTTCTTCTTCTTCTTCTTCTTCTTCTTCTTCTTCTTTTTTCCTTCATTTTTTTTAGAAGAAAAATGCTTAGCTACTTCCTCCATTTTTTTTATGATATCCAGACCCCCATACTTAGATTTCACCTTATTAACAAAACAAAAGTTCTCCTTAAATTTATTTTTGCTCCACTAGTTATAGAGTAAGGAAAGAAAATGCATATGGAGATTAGTTGTTAATAAATGGTATATCAATAGAATAAGGCTTTAGGCTCAAAGGGTTTATGCAATGGATAACAATTTTCAAGGTGAGCTTTTTGGTCTTGTAGCTAACAAAGAAAGAAGAGTGCTTTTATCATTTTCAAATACCCTAAAGTTCTATGCAGTCTTGAAGAGAACTAATGGCAAATTCTAGTTTCACATATCATTGGAGAACACACAGAAAAGAAAATTATATTTTGGATAAGCAATGTATCCAAAGAATAGGCTCAAGCGCTCACAATGTTATATCCACCAATTTTGAATTTCATTTCATCTCATTCATAATCAATGTATGGATTGATTCCTAACCATTCTAACTTTCCTTCCTTCATCACTATCACAATCTCAATTTCTGTTTTTTAAGGTATAGGAAGATGGTGATCAAATCAGTTATTATGATTTAAAATAGCCTTTGTAAAAAGATTTAGTCCCATTACTTTGTTTACCCGGTGAATGAATAAATCAAATCTAAAACTTCTTGTCTAGACACAAACAAACACGATATCACATAATTAGAAAACAAGACACATGTATGCAAACACATTACTATATATACAGAAACAACATCAAACACAGAAATAAAGATTATAATTGCCATTCCCCGGCAACGGCGCCAAAAATTTGATGCACTGTCGTATGCACAACAAATTTAATAAATAAATCCTAATTTCCAAATACGTAGTATATGGCAAGAAGGAGTCGAACCCACAAGGAATGGAATATAATCAATAATTCTGTAATCAATGTTAAAACCCCGGTTATACAATAAAATATAATTCTATCATCAACATCTAAACTATGGATAAATAATAAAATGACATACTCACTAATTAATGAATAAGGATAGGAAGGTATTGATTATGGAATAAGGATATCAAATAATCATGGAGAAAAGAATGATTCTAAATGATTTAATGTTGACCTATAGAAACTCATATTAATTCATCTCTTTGCTTTCTCTCAATTCTAATAAATTGAATAAGCTCTCAATTTATCATCTAACCAATTAATAACCTAGGTTAAGAACACTAGATTCAATTAATGGCAGCATTACGAATGGAAAGCAGTTAACTACGACCATAATCACATAAGCTCGGATCATGCAATCATATGAATAATGGACAAGATTAATAATTAATCTTTTGCTACTCTGGATATGTTAATTAACAATTACGTATTAATTCCGTTATCCTAGCGTAGATTAAGATCTAAACTAGATAGGTGATCAGTCTAATTAGTTTAAATTCTTAATCTATGATGCGAGATCATTCAATTCCGTCCATCAATTCAATTAAATTTAATCTAGAATCATGAATTCAAAATCCAAAACCCTAATTCCATCATCAAATCCTCCTACCTTATACTATCTACATAATTGCAATAACACACAATTAAATGCAATAATCTATGGTTAACATCAATGCTTATAAATAAATTAACAATGAAACGCCAAACACAAGAAAAACAATAATGCAACAAAGAGAATTGAATTGCATTCAATCAAAAATCAAAACTTGCAATTAAAAGAGGAATGGAGAAGAACTTATCGAATTGAATTGCAGAATGTTGATTGTTCAATTGAATACAATGGAGAGAAAGATAATTGGAATTACAAATTACATGTGGTATTTAGAGAGTATAGAGAGAAAGAGAAAATCCCATTCTCGAACTCCCCCCGAACCCCCCTCGAATATTCAAACTTTAGAAATATATCGGGGAAACGTTGCGCGAACGGTTACAGAATTTGGGAAAAACACGGTCCGTGTTTGAAAATACGGGGACCCCGTATTTTTAAGTGCTGAAATCTGCCAAATGCTGATTTTTAAGTGCTGAAATTTGTATGCTGATAAAAAAGCACGGTCCGTGTTTAGGAAACACGGGGGGGCCGTGTTTCTTGTTCCTTCATTATTTCTTCATGAAATTTCAACACAATCTTCCCTTTGATATATATTCTTCATTTATAGTCTTTTCTTCCATGGATTCCATATCTCTTGATGTGTTCTTTGTTGCCTTTTCTCTTTTCATCGATTTCTCCTTTGAATTTCTTCATTTTTGTCTTTTCCTGCAAAATCTATCCAAAAGAGAAAAACTCGAGAAAAGATTAAATGTTATAAAATAATGAGGAATAAATGACATTTTTACTTAGCAAAATAACATATAAATCTCATATATCAAAGACCCCCATGCTTAAATCGTTGCTTGTCCTCAAGCAACATCATATCATGCACAAAAGAAACATCAAGGATTACAAATGAGATAAGTTCTAAAATACAAGAACTATAAGATTGGATTTATTCATTCATAGAGTTTAACAATGCATTGGGACTTAAAACACTTATGAATCATAAAATCACAAGGGTTAAAATATTTTGGATCACACATCTAACACACCTTATAAACAGTCTTATCAAATGCGTAAGTGGTTAGGGAATGAGAGTTAATATAGTTAGTATCTCACTATGCAAATTTAGATTAAGATTAATGAAATTTAAATTGGTGGATTCTTACTTTCGGTATGTGAAAACGCTCACTCTTATGTGTATAGGATATGATGTGTTTACTCTCAAATCTTCTCCAAATGATAATGATCGCCCATATGTTTGCCATTATTCTCAATTCGCCACCACTAAAAAGAACTAAAGTATATAAGAATCAAAAGGTCTTCAAATTTGGTTGCCATCGGGCTAGGATTATAAGGTGGGATAGAATTTTGGGATTGTAGCTAGACTCTACCAACTAGAGAAGCAATTTTTTTATTTCAATTAAATCACAATTTCTCCTCTTCTCCTTTACTTTACTTCCACCTTTTCTTTTTCTTTTTTTTTTTGATTTCAAACCCTTCCATTCAACCAAATAACATCAAAAGACATGAAATTGTATTCTCTTCTTCTTCTTCTTCTTCTTCTTCTTCTTCTTCTTTTTTCCTTCATTTTTTTTAGAAGAAAAATGCTTAGCTACTTCCTCCATTTTTTTTATGATATCCAGACCCCCATACTTAGATTTCACCTTATTAACAAAACAAAAGTTCTCCTTAAATTTATTTTTGCTCCACTAGTTATAGAGTAAGGAAAGAAAATGCATATGGAGATTAGTTGTTAATAAATGGTATATCAATAGAATAAGGCTTTAGGCTCAAAGGGTTTATGCAATGGATAACAATTTTCAAGGTGAGCTTTTTGGTCTTGTAGCTAACAAAGAAAGAAGAGTGCTTTTATCATTTTCAAATACCCTAAAGTTCTATGCAGTCTTGAAGAGAACTAATGGCAAATTCTAGTTTCACATATCATTGGAGAACACACAGAAAAGAAAATTATATTTTGGATAAGCAATGTATCCAAAGAATAGGCTCAAGCGCTCACAATGTTATATCCACCAATTTTGAATTTCATTTCATCTCATTCATAATCAATGTATGGATTGATTCCTAACCATTCTAACTTTCCTTCCTTCATCACTATCACAATCTCAATTTCTGTTTTTTAAGGTATAGGAAGATGGTGATCAAATCAGTTATTATGATTTAAAATAGCCTTTGTAAAAAGATTTAGTCCCATTACTTTGTTTACCCGGTGAATGAATAAATCAAATCTAAAACTTCTTGTCTAGACACAAACAAACACGATATCACATAATTAGAAAACAAGACACATGTATGCAAACACATTACTATATATACAGAAACAACATCAAACACAGAAATAAAGATTATAATTGCCATTCCCCGGCAACGGCGCCAAAAATTTGATGCACTGTCGTATGCACAACAAATTTAATAAATAAATCCTAATTTCCAAATACGTAGTATATGGCAAGAAGGAGTCGAACCCACAAGGAATGGAATATAATCAATAATTCTGTAATCAATGTTAAAACCCCGGTTATACAATAAAATATAATTCTATCATCAACATCTAAACTATGGATAAATAATAAAATGACATACTCACTAATTAATGAATAAGGATAGGAAGGTATTGATTATGGAATAAGGATATCAAATAATCATGGAGAAAAGAATGATTCTAAATGATTTAATGTTGACCTATAGAAACTCATATTAATTCATCTCTTTGCTTTCTCTCAATTCTAATAAATTGAATAAGCTCTCAATTTATCATCTAACCAATTAATAACCTAGGTTAAGAACACTAGATTCAATTAATGGCAGCATTACGAATGGAAAGCAGTTAACTACGACCATAATCACATAAGCTCGGATCATGCAATCATATGAATAATGGACAAGATTAATAATTAATCTTTTGCTACTCTGGATACGTTAATTAACAATTACGTATTAATTCCGTTATCCTAGCGTAGATTAAGATCTAAACTAGATAGGTGATCAGTCTAATTAGTTTAAATTCTTAATCTATGATGCGAGATCATTCAATTCCGTCCATCAATTCAATTAAATTTAATCTAGAATCATGAATTCAAAATCCAAAACCCTAATTCCATCATCAAATCCTCCTACCTTATACTATCTACATAATTGCAATAACACACAATTAAATGCAATAATCTATGGTTAACATCAATGCTTATAAATAAATTAACAATGAAACGCCAAACACAAGAAAAACAATAATGCAACAAAGAGAATTGAATTGCATTCAATCAAAAATCAAAACTTGCAATTAAAAGAGGAATGGAGAAGAACTTATCGAATTGAATTGCAGAATGTTGATTGTTCAATTGAATACAATGGAGAGAAAGATAATTGGAATTACAAATTACATGTGGTATTTAGAGAGTATAGAGAGAAAGAGAAAATCCCATTCTCGAACTCCCCCCGAACCCCCCTCGAATATTCAAACTTTAGAAATATATCGGGGAAACGTTGCGCGAACGGTTACAGAATTTGGGAAAAACACGGTCCGTGTTTGAAAATACGGGGACCCCGTATTTTCAAGTGCTGAAATCTGCCAAATGCTGATTTTTAAGTGCTGAAATTTGTATGCTGATAAAAAAGAACGGTCCGTGTTTAGGAAACACGGGGGGCCGTGTTTCTTGTTCCTTCATTATTTCTTCATGAAATTTCAACACAATCTTCCCTTTGATATATATTCTTCATTTATAGTCTTTTATTCCATGGATTCCATATCTCTTGATGTGTTCTTTGTTGCCTTTTCTCTTTTCATCGATTTCTCCTTTGAATTTCTTCATTTTTATCTTTTCCTGCAAAATCTATCCAAAAGAGAAAAACTAGAGAAAAGATTAAATGTTATAAAATAATGAGGAATAAATGACATTTTTACTTAGCAAAATAACATATAAATCTCATATATCAATCATCATACTCTTTCTTAAATGACACGTGGTGTGTGTCTATAGTACAGGAAACTTTGTGCAACACCCCGATTTTTACTATTAAAAAATTTCGTTCGCAGAGTTAAGTGTGGAAGCTAAAACAATAAAATGATTGGTGTTATCGCTACACTTAGTATAATTCCAATCATTCTTACCATTATCATAACAAGTGCTAAGGCTAAAATAATTATTTCACTTAGATTAACAAAATAATTAAAAAATTCAAGGTAGAGATAATATCATATGAATATATGGTGCTATGTAAAAGTAACTTAAACTATTTACAAGATCAAAGAGTGAGAAATATAATAGGACACAGGCGTCCAAAAACAACCGGACTTAAAATGATAAAGGAGCACCAAACAGTTCTACATTCTCAAATGAACCGCCAACTTTGACTAAGCTTAGAAGTTGGCCTACAAATATCACTGCCCATTGAATAGGTAAAGACCCACGAAAGGAACCCTTCATTACAATGGTACTAAGAAACCCTTTATACTAAACTAGAATGAAAAACCAATAAAGACCACATGCAAGGTAAATAAGGGAAAAATGAAAATCATAGGAGTCAAATGTAAGTTTGGGATATGGTAGATGACTAGTAGAATGTGTCGTCGACCTGTAGTAAAAATTTTGTGGCATTTGGAAAAGGTTTGAAGGTGAAAATAGGGAGGCATGATTGAAAATAAAAAGATGCAGGATTGTGCAATAGGCCATGCAACCTTGGTCGAGAGAAAAGATTATGCATGACCAGGTAGTGTTGGGTTGCACGGGCATGCGATAGGAAAATTTAGTACTACAAATTTGTGCCTAGGTTGCGTGCTTTGAATAAACATGATTAAAGAGGAGAAGAAGAAGGAAAAATAGTCGATGGTTGGTGGTAATGGCTGGCAATAGTGCTAGGGAAGGTTGAGATAACCTTAGTGGGGTGTGGGTATGTGTGTGTATGTCTTTGTGTGTGTGTGTGTGTGTGTGTGTGTGTGTGTGTATGGTCATGTGTGTGTGGAGTGAATCAGGGAAGGAAGAAAGGAAGAAAAGTAGGGGAGGGGGAGACATGCGATCAATAGTGTAGGGTGGTGTAGAGGAAAAGACGGTTGAGTGTTGGGAACAATGGCAGGTGATCGGAATGGTTGTGTGTATGGGTTGTGTAAGGCTAAAAAGAAAAAGAAGAAGAAGAATTGGTAGGGTGTGTGCATGGGGTGTGCAGGTCAAGCAAAGATTGAAGAATAAAAATAAGAAGAAGAAAGGTGATGGATGATGGATGAGGGTGTAGATGTAAGAATGATGGTTGATGCAAGTTATGAGGGTGCAAGTTATAGCAATGGAGAAAAAAGAAAAGGAAAAATAGAAGGGTTGGGAATTAGTTTAGATGGTTTTATATTAGCCAAAATAGATAAGATTAGTCCAAAGTTTGGTGAGTTTTGGGTTCGGTTTACAAAATACAATTTATCTAGATCAAGGTTTAGAATTCGGTTAAAGTTTTAGGATTAAGAAATTAGGTTAAAGCTAAAGCAATATTTTTTCAAATTTATAATTAAATTAGAGTGCTAATGACACGATATTTGGTTAAGAAAATTTTTTCAATATTACACTTTGCGATGCTCCATCGTAGCTCATGCTCTAGCACTAGCATTGACCATCCTTTTTTCCACCCTATTGGTAGAGGAAGTAACCTTGCTTAGATTCTTTCCTCTTCTTCCTCTACCAATCATCTGCCAATTATCATAAAAGGTTCATTAATAAATAGTATGCATTATCTCATAAATAGTTTATGGTATATGGTTAGGTTTTAAGGTGTAGGGATTTAGGTTTAGGGTTAAGGGTTTGGTTTAAGTGTTAAGGTTAGAGGTTTAGGGTTTGAAGTTTATGGGTAAAGGTTTAGGGTTTAGGGCTAAGTGTGTGTAGTTTAGGGTTTAGGGCTTAGGGCTTGAGATTAGGCATAAGTGTTTGGGGTTTGGGATTTGGTGTTAAAGGTTTAGGTTTTATGGTTTAGGGCTAAATGCTTAGGGTTAAGGGTGTGGGTTTAATGTTTAAGGATTTAGGATTAGGGTTAAAGGTTAGAGGGTTTTCGGGGTTTAGGGTTTTCAACAGGTTTGTCAAACATTTGGAACAAAGTGTGACTGGAGAACTACCTAATGGAGGTGGAGGATGATGAGTGAATGACCCTCTAGAGTAAATCTGTGATGGGTTAGTTTGTAATACTCTAAAAATTTTCCTAAAAATAAATAATAAAATAATAAATAGAGTAAAATATAAATACATATAAAAAATAATATTATTATTATGAGATTTAAAATTTATTATGTGTCTTATTCCGATGCCTTATTTTAATTATTTAGAATAAAATAAATTATATGAAAATATAATAATTTTTAAATATTTTTAGTTATTCCTAAAAAAACCTATAAACCCCACCACCTCTTTCTTTTTTTTCTTTTCCCCTTTCCTTTACCTTTTTCTTTTCCTTTCTCATTCTTGTTCCTTTTCCTTTTCTTTTTCTTCCTTCCTCTTCTTTTTTTTTCTTCTTTCCCCCACTTAGGCTGCACTACAACAGCCTAAGCACCCCCTTCTTCTCTTCTCTTCTTTTCTCCCCTGACTGGCCCATATCTCCTTTCCCTATTGCCTTTTTCTTTTCCCTCAAGCAATAGCCCAAGGCCCTCCTTTCTTTTCTCCTTTCCCCATTTTCTTCCTCCCTTCTTTCTTCTTTCCTTTTCTCTCCATATCCCATACCTCTTTCTACCATTTTCACACATTTATAACCTACCACCAGCCAACCTCCCCTCCCACTTTCCCTTTTTAGACATTTAGGGCATGTATTTTGGCATGCCCTTACATCCCCTACATCTCACGACCCTATACGTCGTCCTTCCCTGCCATCGTCACGCCACCCATCAACCAACCACTCTTGTCTTTTTCCTCTCTTATCCTTATCCTCCTCCATAGTCTATAAATATCCCCTAGAATTACCTCTCCTCTCTTTGTCCCTTGTCAATCTAACCTTACACCATTTCCCTTCTCCTGCCTTCAGCCACTACTACCATAACCATGTCATGCCGCCACTCAATCTCTTCCCCTCCCCCTTTCCTACATCTCCCTACAGCTACTAATCCCCTCACCTCCCTCTTTCTCCCCTTCCTTTCCCCTCCCTGAGTCTACAAAGTGGGTAGTTCATGCCACCCTACACCACCACGAGCAGTCTATTTCCCATTCTCTACACCATTGCCACACCTCCACCTCCTACACAGGTGACTAACCTGTGTAATTTCCCCTCTCTACCACCAACAGTCATGACCACTGCCATGACCCACCTTCCCTCCCACTAGCCTATCTAGTGCCAACACCATCCTCAACCCCCAAAAGACTAACCCCCACTCTTTTCCCAACCAAAAACTACCTTGTGTTGCCGTCGAACTACACTCCACTCCACTTGCCTATCATGATCACACCACTTTCCTTTCATCCATTTTAAGATTCATTTATTTTATTATCATTATCATTATCATTATTTTGTATAAGGAAAGGAAAAAAAGGGAAAAAGTAAAAAAAAAATGAGAGAAGGGATAAGATAGCTTAATTTGTGTAATCCCATTTTTGGCTAATGTTCTGGTGTCCATAAGAGAGAAGGTGTAGGGTTTTATTGCTTCAATACCATATCCGTTTTGGTAAGAATACAACCATATCTAGGGCATTGTGTTTATGTAATTTTGTTAGGTGTTAAGTGAATACTTGCATGAAATGTTACATGTTCTAGGGCTACTTATACAGATTGGCTTTCAAGGATCTAAGGTAAGAATATGTGTGGACATGGCTATGTTGGTTCATTTGTTGATGTGTAATCTTATTATGTGGTACTACATGTTTTAGGGATTGTTGAGAAGTTATTATATTTTAAACTATGAGGCTTAGGTAGGGTTTTGTAAACCTAAGGGCATTTCGGTCAATATTGTGGAAAATGGCATATGGGGGAACCCTAAGGAAAAATTTAGTTAAATATCCTTTAGAAGATGTTAAATAATAATTATAGTCATTATAACAATGGATTAGGGAAGATATTGCATGGAGAAGGTTGGCCATGCATGGGTTGAGTCAAACTTAGTGATGTCTATGTCTAAGGGTGAATAAGTGGGTAATGGATGTTAAGAATGGGTATGGGGGTGATGATGGTATTTTTGGGTAGTTTGACAACACATGGGGGGTCCTTGGATGCCAAGGCATGGGATAGTACTAAGTGGATGAAACTAGGGTTTTGGCAGTACAAAACCCTAATGGTTTGTCATTATCACATATAGGAGATGGGGAGTTGGGTTATGCCCCTCAAATATGATGTTGAATATGCATTGTGGTAATTATGTGTTAAACCTGATGGTTAGGTGGTATAAGTAGGAGTGGACACAACTATTGAAGGGAAATTACGGTTTTGAGAGGAGTCCACTAGGGAGTTTGTTATCACATATAAAAGAAAATGAAGAAGTTAGGCTACAAAAATTTAGGGGATGGATACTAATGGTAGTATATGCTTTATTGTGGAAGTTTAGGGCTAAGTAAGTGGTAGAGAAGGGGTTTGGCCCATTTGGGCCAAAGTAGAGTTTCAAGGGTTAACCCTAAGGGCCAGTTATATCATATATGAGGAATTGAGGAAATGGGCTATGACTATAATCCTTCGAATTTTTAAAAGCCTATATTTTAACAAATAAATTTTATTTGGGATAAATTAGCCTTTAAATCTATTTATTTTAATTATTTTATAGATTTTTGAATATATAAAATTGGGTATAAATATTTAATAAATTAAAATAAATATTGTGTTATTTTATCATACCTTTTTTATGTAAACAATTTTTCAAATCATTATTATACTAAAATTATCCTTTTAAGTCCTTATGTTTTAGTTATATTAATTTAAATTATTAAATAAATTAATTACCCAAAAATATCGTATTTTATTATTTTATAAATTAAACTATTTTATTTAATCCCATTTTCCTTTTCTTTTTCCTTTCATCCCTTTTTCCTTCTCCTTTTTCTTCTTTTTCCGTTTTCTTTCTTTTTCCTTTTCCTTCCTTGGGCCGCCGGCTAGTTGGCCTGCCCCTTACCCTCCTATGCATTAGGTCGTTGGCCCGTCTCTCTTCCCTTTCCCCTCCTTCTCCTGCGTCAAGCGAGGCCTGTCTCCTTTTTTCTTTCATTCCCCTTCTCCTCGACTGGGCCGACCCGCGTGATTTTCCCTTTGGCCGCCCATCACGTCCAGCTCCCCCTCCCCTTTCTTCTTCTTCTTTCTTTCTTCTTTCTTCTTCCTCTATCCCCGGTGAGATCCCGACGAAACCACCATCCCTGCCATCCCACCTATAACTCCCTCTCCCCTATTGCTTCCCTTTATCTCTCTCTCTCCCTTTCGTCATTTTCTCTACCTCATCCTAATCCCACCATCCTTGTCTACCTTCCCCACTCCCTGCCATTACCATTCCCTTCTCCCTCTCCCTACAACTCCCATTTCCCTACCACCATACCGCACCCTCAAAGCTTCCCTATCCCCTCCTCTCTATCCTTCTTCTTTTCCTTCTTCCCTTTATGTTCCATTCGGCCATTTTCTCGAGCCTCACATGCCTTCCCAGACCTCCTTTGCTCCCTTTCTTCTGCACCCCTCTCTCACCCTGTTTTGGCTTCACCATCACTCTGCCACTTCTACCACCTCAACAGCCACCAGCACCACCTCCTGCCACCCTATACCTCACCCCCGACCGATCCCAGCACCCCTCGAGCCACGCTACGGCCTTCCTTTTACTCCTCTCTTCTTTTCTCTCCTTTTCATCCCTTCTCGGCAACCACCCTATACCGCCCCAATCCGCAGTCGTCCCACCTCTTCTACCGTTGCCTAAGCCACCTTATTAATCCCTGAAACCCACTCTACCACCCCCAATCCTACTTTGCCCGAAAACACCACCCAAAAGCCTTCATTTTCTCTCCCCCTTTTCCTTCCTCACCAGCCCCCATCTCGACCTCCCTCCTCAGCTACCACCTTCGCATCCTTGCTGCCGTCGCCCTTAGCTGCCTTCAACCCATCCCCGACCACCACTTACACCCCCTCTCCACTTTTGCACCCTTCCCTTGCCCTAAATCCTCCCCCAACCACGTTCTTTCCTAGCCCCAAACCACCAACCCGAAAACAACACTCCCTCCTCCCATTCTTGCCACCTTCGAACCCCCTCCTTTTCCTTTCTTTGCATGCAGCTCATGCTGCATGAGCAAGATGAGCTGACACCCTTCTTGATTTATTTGGGTAAAAATTTTAAGGTATAATAATATTTTAAGTTAGTTATTTTATTAATTAAGTGTTATAAAGCCTTATACTTTGATTTTATTATTTCTAATGTAATAAGTCTTGATATTATTTTTATGTATTGGTTTTGATAATCAAAGCTTGAACCTTTAACCGAAATACCAGTAATGTTTATTTTTAAGGGAATCGAGGTAACCGTTAAATCCCACTTAAATGCATGGATTAACGTATATTAGCACATTAGACATTTTTTTTAATGTGTATTATGATTGTTATATGTTGTTTAATATATTATATGTGGTTTCTTGTGTTGGTTGATAAAAGGAAGCATGATAGATTATTTGGCATGTATGGAGATATTGTTAACGTAGGAGTTGGTTATTAACGAAAATGTTAAGTATTATACTATTGTGATCTTTAATGCATGATTAATGTTTTATGAGCCTTAGGGGTATTTTAGTAATGTATCTTGTATAAGAATATAGGCTAATATATGTATAGGGGTGCTAATAATATTATATTAATTTTAAGAGTTGTGGATGAGGTGTTACTATTAATATTTTATGTAGTAATAATAATAAATTAATATAAGTGGGGTCTAAGGGGTAAAGTGGTAATTTTTAATTATAAGGGGTATTATGGAAATTTTGGAGGCAAAAGCAAGGTAGTAATTTTGTAATTAAAGTGTAAAAGGGTAATTTTGGAATTAATGGAGAAAATGATAAATTTGTGAATAAAGGATAAAATAGTAATTAAAGGGTAAATTAGTAATTTTGTAATAAAAAGGACAAAATGGTCATTTGGTAATAAAAAGGCAAAGTGATAATTTTGTAATTAAAGGGGCACAATGGTAATTTTGTGATTAAAAGGGAAAACTAGTAATTTAAGGGGAAAATGGTAAATTGTGATTGAAAGGTAAAGTGGTAATTTTGTAATAAAAGGGACAAAATGGTAATTTGTTGATAAAAGGGCAAAATGGTAATTTTGTAAATTAAAGGGGTAAAAGAAGAAATTGATAATTATAATAATTGAGAAGGATAAAATAATAATTTAAATAAATAAAGGTTTATATGATAATTTAATAATGGAGAAGGGTAAAATGGTAAATATAATAAATGTGAGGGGCAATTTGGTAATTTTACCAACTAAAGGGGTAATTTGGTAATTAGGATAATGAACAGGGGTAATTTGGTAATTTCACCAACTAAAGGGCAATTTGTTAATTATAATAAAGGAAATGGGCAAATTGGTAATCTATCCAACCAAATGGGAAATATATTAAGTGTATGATTACGAAAGGTTATTAGTGGCCTAACAAGTGTGGGAAATAGCTTGGTGACCTAAACCGAGTAAGGGTGTAACTAAGGCCGAATGTGTGCTATGTGTCCTACATGCCTTGGATGTCCTATATAATTATATGTTGTGTTTTATATGCTATTATCTTAACTGTTTCATGTGTGGTGTGTCTTGGAACTAAGATGTGTACATGTGTCCTCTTTTGGTATGTGATAATACGGATATACTGTATGTTATGATGTGATGTGACCCTTTAGGAGATGCATGCTAGAATAATTAATGTGGTAATGTGGGATGGAGGCATGAAAAAGAGAAATGGGAGAGAAAGATAACCATGGGGAAGTAAGTTGGCTAATATAGGTATGGAAGGAACTAGGGTTTGCATGGGATGGTCAGAGTTCGCATGGGGGTAAACTCTATGTATGGAAAGTTGCCTTAGGGCGTGAGGAAGGTAATTGAAGTGTCGTTTGGGTGTCTTGGGGCTTCGGGCAAAAAATAGTACGTGGGACAGTATAAGGGTGCGTAGTAGACCAATCTAGGGTTGGGAGGAAACTCTAATGTGAGAAGGTGGAAAAAGGAAAAGAAAATAATAATAAAAATAAACGAGAATGAGTAGGGGTAGAAAGTGAGGGTTGGATCTTAGAGTCGTGACGTGTAGGGTTTTGAAATAGTTGGAATGTGTAAGGCAGAGAAGGATGGGCCATATAGGCCCAAATTAGGGCTTTTTGAGAAAACCCTAGAGTAAGGCGGTGAGTGGGCTTGACCCACACACTTAGGAGTCGGACTCTCGATGTGAGAAAGTGGACTAAGGGAAGGATGTCAGGGAGAGTTAGGAGGTGCAAAAGTCTCAAGATATGGGACAGGCCCTCTTGGGAAGATAAGTGTAGATATAGTTAGCCATGCATGTCAAGGGTGAAATAATTTCGAATAAGACACGTTTAAGACACTAATCACGTAAAGGGAAAGATGTTGAGTCGAACCTTGATCGATTCAGCAACGAATAATAGTGGCTAAGGCCGAGGTGCCCTACATGACTGATCCACCGGAGAATAATAGTAGCCAAGTGCATTTTGTCCCGCATGACCGTTCCACTAGCTATAATAATGGGGGATTCCGTGCTCAACAAACCAAATGTAAAATCGATAAGACATTGGGAAGACACTAATTACTTACAGTAGAACACCATGTGAGTCGGGGCTAGACCAGTCCACCGACGAATAATAGTGGCTAGGAGCATTTTACCATGCATGACCATTCCACCGCCTATAATAGTGGGGTTCCCGTACTCACATGGACATTTATAATCCGAGATGATTGATTAATGATGGACTAATGGCCTTAAGGCCCTAAAAGTATCAATTATTCATTATGGCTGATTAATATTTGGTTGATTTGTTAAGTATGCGAATGGACGAAAGTGAATGTTACGTATACACCATTAATATCTAATTGACTCATTGAATATGCGAATGTATGGATCTGAATGTTATGTTTATACCTGTCATTATGTATGGATACAATAGTATATCGTGTGTTACATTACGTGCCTACTTTTAAGTGTGTTTTTAAAGGGTTACTTACTATCGTAGTACTGAAAGGTTCCATTCATGGGGCCCCTTTCTATTCAATGGGCAGTGCCCCTTGTAGGTTTTCTTTAGGCACTATTCAAGTGGGCCGCGGGAAAGAGCTTAAGGAACTATCCGGAACTATTAGAGTTTTACTCTATCTCCTTTAAATTCATAATTTCAATGTATTTGTTGTTTTATAATCACCACTTGATGGATTATATTTACTTGCGCTACTTTGATTAAATTATATGGTTTGAGTTTCTTGTAAACTGTGTTTTACTCTTTTAGCCTTAGCACTTAGTACTGGAATGGTAGGGTGAACCTGTCTGGCACTAAGTGTGGCTGTAATATCCCTAGAATTCACAGTTTATTAATTTTTTTTCCGCTAATTTTCTTTTAAACGAAATTTTTTAGTAGTGAATTTTGGGGGTGTTACAATGACCCATGAATGAATGGGGTTCATAATGACAAGGTTGGATTGTTTAATAATTTGGGAAATCAAAGGATTATTAGAGGGTAAGGATATATCAGACTTGGGAAACTAGGGTTTCCAAAGGGCAAGGGTTGGCCAAGGGTGGTAGTAGGTCAAAAGTCTTACATGGACTATGTCTGTGGTATTTGAACAAATAAGAAATGAATTAAAAACTAAAACCATAAAGTGGAAGATCACTTGAGTCAAGACCAATTGTACCTTATATTTATATACTGCTCTGTTGGTGAGAATAGTGGCTAAGAGCGTGCTACCTTAGGTTGTATTGTATTTTCCAGTCCATTGGTGAGAATAGTAGTGAGGAACATGCTGCCCTAGGTTTGTATGGTATTTACTAGTCCAACAATAAGAATATTAGAGGTCCCAAGCTCAAGTAATGAAACCCTTAGACAATGATAACCTATGGAAAGACTCTAATTACTTACAGTGGAACACCACGTGGGTCAAGACCGATTGTACCTTACATTTATACACCGATCCACCGTGAAACTAGTGGATAGGAGTATGATTCCCTAGGTTGTATTATACTTACCATCCACTAGTAAGAATAGTGGCTAGGAGCATGCTGCCCTAGATTATTTTACATTACTAGTCCATCGGTGAGAATAATGGTCAAGAGTGTACTGCCTTAGGTTGTTCTGTATTTATCAATCCACCAGTGAGAATAGTAGAGCCCTAAACCCAAATGGATATAATTTGAGAGATGAATAATTATTATAGTAATGTCATGAGTCTAGACAGTAATGGATGAACTAATATAACATACTTATGTGCTTTATATCTTGATATAGTATTATAACTACTTTATTCCTACTTGATTGTATTGTTATCCTACTCAATACGTAGCGTACCGATCACCCCTTTTATGGGTGTCGCTCATTCCCACTAGCAGTGTCCCATCTTATGTTTGTGCATGTCACTGAGGATGCCCTAGATGACTTTGTTATTTATGATGACATGATCAAGGTAGAGTGATGACATAATAACCTAAGGTTGGGGCCTGGAGAGAGTGACATCTGGATGTTTACCATTTCAACTTTCTAATTTAATGTTTTATTCTAGATGAACAATGTTCTGTATTTCATTATTTTCTTGATAACAAACATTTAACCCTTTTCAGCTTTGCTAAGTCATCCCTTTTAGTGTTGTTTATAGCCTTCTCAAAATAACCAATATTCCCTCTATAGCTTTTATAATTTCAATCTTGATCATGATCTTAGGTGAAAGATTTCATTAGTTATAACCTTTATCAAACATATGGCAAGCAGTATGTTATCAGTGATAGCCATCCCCCTCACAAAATTTGATTGTGATTCACCAATCAAAGAAGGGAGAAGCGATTGTAATATATGAGTGATAATAGTGGCAATGAACTTATAAAGGGTGTTACAACATGCTATAGGTCTATAATACCAAGTTTGGTAGCATTTGGAATCTTGGGGATCAAGTTAAGAGTGGTGTCATTAAGGGATCTATGCATTTGTCTAGTGAAAAAATATTTAGAGATGGCAAAAAACAGATCCATAAAAATAATATCCTAGAAAAACTTGAAGAAGTAAATATTGCACTCATAAGGTCCTAGTACTTTACCATTAGTTAAGGAAAAACAACCTCTTCAGCTTTAGCTAGAGTGATGGAGCTCAAAACGTGGTGGTGTTGTGTTGTGGTCAATGTTTCATTTGATTAAATCACCACAAGGTCAATTACATGATTGGCTTGTGCCTTAGTGCCCAACATGTGGGTATAAAAAAGAGTGGAAGACACTAAAGATTCTCTCTTGGTCAGTGTGGTGTTGCCCTAGGTCATCACAGATCAAATATTTGGGGTGGAAGTTAGTAAAAGGCTGTCTTAGAGCTAGCTAATTGCATTCAGTACCCAAGTTCCATATCCAATTATGAAAGTTGGAGGTTGCATTATTAGGGACCTTAATGATCCCCTCAAGCAACATGTTATCAAAAAAATGGTGTAAAATGAATTAGCATGCCCTAATAGGATTGGTTGAAACTAGGGTTAAAGCAAATAATGTGACAAAAGTAATGAAAGTTCTTATGGATCATTAGCAATGGATTCAGAACTATGACTACCATTATAATGGGTGTATTTAGATAGGGTGGGATCCTCAATTTTGGAATATTACTCATTTTTATCACTTTCATTTGTATTTATGGAGGTACCAACAACTTTATTGAAGTTTTTTTTGTTGTTGGGTCGTAGTGTAACACCCCAAAATTCACTACTTTTTTTTTTAAAACGGAAGCAATTAAGATAGAAACACTTAAAACCTGTGAATTCTGGGAATGTTACCGCCACACTTAGTACCAGACCGGTCCTCTCCGACCGTTCCAGTACCAAATGCTAAGGCTAAAGAAAAGATTTACGTTAAATTCAAATTAACACTTTATAAAAGAATTCGAAAGATCATACAACAAATCAGAGTACGCATAAACACACTTGTAACTTCCAAATTGAAATACATTTAAACAAGATAAAACCCGATGGGTCAAATTCCGGATTGTCTACTCACTCAAGTCAGGCCTGCCACCCCAAAATAGTCTTTGCTCTTAAACTTGCACAAGAGGTCTGCTCCCCACCATCGGTGGATCATCACAGGACCCATCAACCAAGGTAGTATCAGTACGGGTCCAGTACTGAGTAAGGTGAAATGATCGCTAAGGCCAACACACAAACACATAAATCATGCAGAACATAAAAAGGCATAATTACCAACACAATGACATAAGGTGCTTACGACCATCCAAGTAAGAGTACAAGGCCCGATTGTAGACTGGATTAGTTTTTAAATTAATCTCTGATCAGAACTCATTTCACACCATACTTTTTATCAAGTCCATACGAGTACGGGAACCCCACTATTTTAGCCGATGGATCGGTCGCGAGGGTAACATACCCTGCCACTATTATAGCCGGTGGATCGGTCCCGAGGGTAACATACCCTGCCATTATTATATGCCGGTGGATCGGTCTGGCCCTTTCTCGCACGGTGTTCCACTGTAAGTAATTAGTATCTTTCCCATGTCTTAGCAACTGTAGGGTTTATTTTTTTGAGCTCGGGATCCCCCACTATTATTTCCAGTGGATCAGTCGCGAGGGTACATGGCCTGCCACTATTATAGCCGGTGGATCGGTCGCGAGGGAAATATTCCCTGCCCCTATTATGCCGGTGGATCGGTCTGGGCCCGGCTCAACATCTTTCACTTTACGTGATTAATGTCTTAAGTATCTTATTCAAAGGCTTTCATCCTGGACATGCATAAATCATCACACATAACAAATCATAAAATTTCACAATCATAATTACACTTAATGATAATACTAAAATCCTAATCAGCCACCATAGACTTCAATTAACCACCACAAACCATAATTCAGTCTCCTCCGTACCCTTAATTTGCTCCACGTGTTATTTTTCCATCCCAAGAGTTCAAACACCCAAACAACACTTACCTTACATTCCTTACATCCCAAATTAACTTTCCATACGTAAATTTAATACCCATGCTGACATTAATCTCCCCATGCAAACCTCCAAACCTTTTTCATGCAAACCCTAAAATTCCACGTGAAACCCTAAATTCAACCTTGCAACCCTAATACCACCATTCAACCATCAATGCCACCATGTAAACCCTAATACCACCATACAACTATAATACCACCATACAAACCATAAATTCAACCCAAACAAAACTAAGGATTCATCCATACCAAACCCTAGATTCAACATGTAAATCCCAAATATTCATCCATACCAAATCCTGAACCATAAAGATTCATCCATGTCAAACTTTAAATTTAAACCATAAAGACTCATCTATACCAACCCTACATTCAACCATAAAGATTCATATATACCAACCCTACATTCAACCATAAAGATTCTTCCATGCCAAACCCTAAATTTAAACCATAAAGATTCATCCACATAAAATCATCAATTAGATCTCCCAAGGAAAACCATAAATTGAATTCCCCCAAACAATTCATAAATTAGATTCGCCCATACAATTCATAAATTACATTCTCCCAAATAACATCAAATATTAGATTCTCCCAAACAAACCATAAATTCAAATCTCCCATATAACATCATAATTTACCATCTTCCAAATAACATCCTAACTTAGATTCTCCCAAACAAGCCATAAATTTGATTCTCCCATATAACATAATAAATTACATTCTCTCAAATAAACCATAAATTTAATTTTCCCATATAACATCATAAATTACATTTTCCCAAATAAAACCATATATTATATTCTCCGCATAAAACCATAAATTATACTCTTCCACCTAAAACCATACATTAGATTATTCCTTATAAAACCATAAAAGTAGATCAAATCATTTCCCTTAGTCAACTCCTTTCTCCATCCTACTTTTCATCCTTTCTCCCACACAAATCACACCGACGTCCTCTCATTCATTTCTTACAAGGTCACAACACATATCATCATACATAAATAATACAAATGCCATACAAAACATACTTCGACTTCATGTCATACCATATACAACATAATTAATAATCATAAGCATAGAATACATAGCATATGAAACACATAATGCATATAAGCACACAAACGGCCTTAGCATCCCTTACCTAAAACGATACCGGTCTTGGAGCACGCTCCTACGCCTCCTTAGGGTTTTGACATATTTTACCTATTTTGAGAGAAAAGCTAAAATTAGACTCTCTCCTATAAAAATAATATTGAACACTAATTCAATATAAGAATAGTTTTTTTATATAAAATAATAATAACAGAAATACCAAAATAATATCAATATTAATATTAGTAGGAATAATAAAATAGTAGAAATAATGATAAAGAGGCATCACTCAAAAATTAAGTGAAATAAGGGATTTGGACCCTTTACCAAAATAATACTAAAAAGATTATTTGTAGAATAAATAACCCAATTTAAAAATAATAATAATAATAATAATAATAATAATAATAATAATAATAATAATAATAATAATAATAATAATGATGATGATGATAGTAATAATAATAATAATGATGATGATGATGATGATAATGATAATGATTTTGATAATAATAATGATGATGATGATGATGATGATGATGATAATAATAATAATAATAATAATAATAATAGTAACATTATTAACAACAATAATGTTAAAGTATTTTTATTAATAATAATGGAATAAGAATAATGTAAATTCGAAATAGGAAATAATAATAATTATTATACTTATAACATTTTAATATTAATAATAGTAAATATAAAATAATAAGAAGAATAATAATAAAATCAAATTAAAATAAAATGGGCTTCAGCCCTCAATATAAATAATAATAAAAACATTAATAATAATAATAATAATAATAATAATAATGCATATTTAAAATATAAATATCAAAATAATAATTATAGTATTTATATGCAAATAACTGAAATAAAATAATATAAGGGTTATAAAAATAGGGAAAATGGCTTAGAGGGTCTAGGGTTCAACCAAATGTTGGTGGAGATAAGCGGCACCGGCGGCGGAGCATGGCAGTGGCGGCGGTGGCCAGAAAAAGAGAGGAAAGAAGGGAAAGTTTCATGCTGAGAACAAGATAGGAAGAATTAAAATGGGAGCTGGGGTGTTTTGAGTTCCCCAGAAGGATAGGGACAGAATAGAGGTGGTGGCGCAGCCAAATGTGGCGGCGCACGACGGCGGCGGTGGTGGCCGAATGGAGGAGAATTAGAAAGAGGGAGGAGGAGAGGGAGAAAAATGAAAATAAAGGCATGGGGAGATAGAGCAGGGTCTGCAGCACCGAATGGGAGGAGAAAGAAGCGGCTTTAGCGGCAGAGGAGGTGGCTAAGGGCGGCGCGAAGGGTGGCGGGGGCTGGAAGACAGGTTGGTCGAGAAGGGAAATTCACATATTCGGGGAGGATTTTGCAGAAAGAATCGAGGGTGATGAATGTTTTGGTTAGCTATAGGAACATTCAATGATTACACGGGTAGCCAGGGATGGCGGTGAAATTGGCCGGAGGCCGTGGTCGAAGCGTCTAAATGGGCGGCGGTGGTAAGGTTGGAGAATTCTGGGCAACAACCAAAGCTCGATACAGAGCTGCTTATGAGGGTATTTATAGGGAAAATAAGATAGGGTAGAGTTATTTGGGTCGGCTACGGGGTAAGGAACGTAGGGTTAGGGTTTCTGGTGGCGAGGGTGGCCAGTGGTAGCAATTTCGGGGGAGAGGGTTCACAGGGAAAAGAGAAGAAAATGCGCGAGGAAAGGGAGAGTTGTTAGGGTTTATGCAGCTTCTGAAATGAGGGGAAGAGAAATGGGGGAGAATGGACTATCAAAATGGCGAAAACGGCGGCAGGTTTTTCGGACGGGCAGCGGAGTTGCAGGCAAGTCGGCGGCGTTGGGCTAGAGCGAAGGCTGGAGGAAGAAGACGACGCTGGGCCGGGTGGTCGGCGAAGGAAAAGAAAGAAAAGATGGGCGGACCGGGCGGTTCGGCGCAAGGGTAATTTCATTAAACACAATGGCGCGTTTAGTCAATAAAATGTATGCAACGCCGCGTTTCATGGGCGGACGAAGAAGGGCGACGGCGCGGGCTGGGCCGTGCCGAATAAGAAGGAGGAAGGGTTGGGCCGTGAGAGAGGCAGGCCCAACGGGGAAAAGAAGAGAAAAAGGGAAAGAAGAAAAGAAAGAAAAAGAAAGAAAAGAAAGGAAAAAGGAAAAAGAAAAATAGTGGTTTGGATTAATTAAATTAATTAGGATATTTGGGTTATTTAAAAATAATAATATTTAAATAAAATAATATTTAAATCTATTTGCAGGCTAAATTAGGATTTTTAAAATATTTTCTATAAATTCCATTTTAATTAGAAAAACCCCATAATTTTCTTCCATTAAATTATTTATAAAATTACCATTAATTTGGAACTATTTTCTCCTCATTATTTTAAATAAAATAATTTGTTTAATAAATTTTCAAAATAAAATGCTTAATTAGCTAAAATATCCAAATTCTCTTCTAATAAAAATACTTATAAATGTCTTCTTTATTTTTCCTAATTAATTCAATTTAAAAATAATTTATTTCAATAATTTTTATAATAAATATCCTTTAAATGTATTTTATAATATTAGAAATTTTTTTTGGGCCATTTCACGTAGACTGGATACCAAGATAAGTTTGAGGGGATGCAATAGATGTGGTAGCAATTGGTGTCCAAGGCATTACATCCTAGGATGAATTTGGTTTGTTAGAAGGGTGAATAGGGTCCCCAAATCTAACTTGTCTTCCATCTCTAACTACAACCCATTTATTCCTTAGTTGCCTTTCCTTGCTAGCATACTATGAATTATTGTTTACCAAATGTCTTGGTTGTTTGCAAAGAGAACAGAAGGTATGTTTCCACTCAAATTCAATGAATTTTCTAGTGATAGAACCATATGGATTCCTAATATGAACAAAATTAGGTAATGCTTCCTATGTGTTAGCTTCCACCAGCACTCTTGCAAAGGAAACTCATTCCGTTGATACAGTGATAGCATCCATACCAATTGATCATCTAATAAAATTGCAAATACAACTGATATTGTCATTAGACTAAAAAGGGAGAGGCAAACTTGGGTTCCTCAACCAAAGAGGAAAAAGTTGACATTTTCTTTTGTTGAATATGAAATCAAGATGCCATTTCTTCATAAATTATAGTTTATTATTATTGAAATAATTCATCATTAATAATAATAAATCAATAATTATAAAAATAATACCGTTGATTAATAATTTTAGATTGAAGGATATATTAGATTAAGGGTGAAATGGTAAAATTATATCAATCAAACTCTAAAAAATATAAATAATTATCAATAAAATATTATGCATCTAAAATTATTATTATACATTAATTCATTTTATTTTAGATAAATTAACAAATACTATTATTACTTCATACACATCCATATACAAATTATATGGTTCAACCAATCATTCTACCATATTATTACTTCATATATTATCACTTTAAATTAAATTCAAATTATACATTAAGTTGACTAAATAGTAACTTAGTATTGGTTGATTTGTAGAAGTGGAGGAGTGTTATTATTTAGATACATTTTTATTTTTCTAGAAAGAAAAAAGGCCAAGAGAGTTCTCCTAATTAAATATTTCTTTCGTTCATGATTAACTTATTTATTTAGGTCTCCTTTGGTAAATCTCATTCCATCTCTTTTATTTATTTTTTTCCTTTTCACATATATAAGTAAAATATTAAATTAAATAACATCATTGTTCAAAAATGTTGTCTTATCGATAAATTTATAAGATGTATATCGGTGACATATCAATTATACCAACTATCCTTTAATAAAATTTCTACAAATTATTATTAAAAAAAATAGTTTCTTGTGAATAAAAAAATTAAGTTGACAACATATCTTTTAATATTACACTCGTTGAATTTAGTTTCAAAGCAATTTCATAAAATTGTGTAAAAAGAGATACAGAACCTAATATATACATATTTAGGGTTAAGCACAACTTAAAATTAGCAAAAAACAAATGAATCATTTTACAAATATATTACATGTATAGGGGTTGTAATCATCACTTCATATCTTAGACCTTAATCAAATAACTTTTTTTTTAATCCTAAACTTATCTACAATTGTAACACACCCAAATTTCACTCCTGAAAAATTTCGAATTTAAAAGAATAATGCGGAAGCTAAAACACAATTTGGGGAATGTTACCGCCACACCTAACACAAGATAAATGTCCACCATCTATCTCATGCTAGATGCAAGGCTAAAACCTGTCCAATAAAATTCAACCAACATCTATGCAGTAAGAATAAACTCCCACAAGGAGATATCCACATGCAAATGGAAAGTGAACAATGTCGCTGGATAAAATTATCGTTGAATAAATCAACAGAAACCTGTAAAATAATCCTGGACTTTAAAACTTAAAAAGATAAAGGATATTAAATCCAAATACATATCCCACAAAATCACAAACCAACTAAATACAAATCAGATGAATGATTTATACACCAAAATAATACATTTAAGATAAAATAAAATCTGAAAAGAGAACCAAGGGGCATCCCGACAGTGGAGCTAACTTTATTTTCCAAATCGAATCACCGGATAACCTACTCTCAAAATCCAAGGAAAATGTTCCTCCCAACAATAACATATTTAATACTGAACCTGCACAAATGGTCTGCTCCCCACCATCAGTGGATCATCACAGGACCCAAACAATCAAGGTAGTATCAGTACGGGTCCGGTACTGAGTAAATCAAGACTACCCTACTCTTGGAAAGAAACATAATACATATAAGATAAGGCAACATTCAGCTTACAATACTTATGTTCAATTATACATGCGATACATACGTCATTCTACTCATACAATAATTCATGCTCGATCATACATATGATACACACACCATAATACATGGAGTCACAGACTCACGCTTATAATACATGACTAGACATAACAATACACAAGGTGCAAGCTTACAAGAAAATCATAATCACATGCTAAGAATCACACACTACCCTAGAAGGTATCATTCTACACACAAGTCCCACATGTACTTTAAATAATAGATCATATGATAATTGAATGCGAACGTTTGTCATATGGAAACATTATTGTAAGATAGAATCAAGAGACATGTATAGGAAATAGAACATAAGGTCCAAGAGCCAACGAGAATAATTCATGATTATTATATTCCTTTATTGTAATCACAACTGTTTAATTATATTTTCTTGAGGATGGAGACTCAAAGATCGTAACAACTAATCTAGTACTCGAACGGTACTAGCCCTAGCTGGCCCGCCCAGAAACGTAACCAGACCACCAATAAATAGGACACCTAATCACTTAAGTATGCATATCCCCTATAGGGCCGAAATATATCGAGACACCTATAGAGTAGAAGAGGGCCTCTCCGGACCTCGTAAGGCACCCGGGATCACAGAATAGAAAAACACCGGAATGGTACCAAGTGAATACCAAACCTAACTCGGATAGCTACCCCGAGTGATACAAGTCCCAACTCAAGATCTTTCACTTTAAGTAATTAATATTTTATTCAAGAATTTAGTCAATCATAAATCAAGCTCACATAACAGCACTTAGCTCACATCCATCAACACAATGACGTTCCATTATTATATCAATTTCAAATGGCATTAAAGCCGAACCATCCAAGCGGCGTTAAAGCCAAACCAATCCGAATGGCATTAAAGCCGAACCAATTTAAGTGGCATTAAAGCCGATCGATTCCAGAGGCATTAAAGCCGATCCAATTCATGAGGCATTAAAGCCGAATAACTTTAGGAGTATTAAAGCCGAATAAGTCAATGGCATAAAATACAGCATAAGGTATCATGCAACTTCAATCAATATTCAACCCTTCGCACACTTACACACATACAATATTCAACAGGCATACGAACATGCGTTTGCATTAAATCTATAACTCATACATCCATACAATTACCACACAAGAATACGACATATGCTTGACATGATTAAATAATCAATAAGCATACTCATCACCTTCCACTTCAAGCAGACATACATCGAGAATCCGTCGTAAGTAAAGGTAAGTAATGACTTACCTAAATCCGAAGCTAGCTAAGCAAATTGAGAAAGAGAGAGCTATCAAAAGCTCGACAATCCACGAGAAAGTTTTCCTAGATCACCGATGGAAATCGGAACTAGGTTAGAAATTACCTTATCGATCAATAATTCAATTATAATAAAATCAACACAAACGGACACAAACAACCTTTCTTGAAAAACGTGCACCAAAACTTATGACTTGCGAATGTAGCGCGATTAAGATTTAAAACTAAATATTACCCAAATTGAATTTAACACTTATCAATTGGAACATTTCAAATTGATTTGGAAAGTCGGGAAAAGAATAATAGATTATAAGTTATTTTATCAAAAATGACTTATTCATTAGGTTTTACAATCCAAATGACAACCAACCATTTGTATAGAACCAAATCCAACCCGATAAGATAAAAACATAATTCAAATGATTTAAAGTCAAATCCGGAAATCGATTAGGTAAAAGAAGCATAGCATAATTCAAGTTTTTGAACCCGGAATGCAAATCCGATCAATTCTTGCTAAAATATATAAATTGACGATTCAGAAATGTAATTAAATGTATTCTAATGTAAATTATATAGTCAATTGAATAAAACGACCCGATTACACAATCCAATTTGGACCCGCAAGAGTTTTGACCTAAAAATCTAATTCCAATTAATTACGCACAATTTTCCCAAATCAACACTTCCGATATAAAATTAAATACATTTCAAACGATATTATAAAATCAATTGAGCGGAACGACTCAATTATGCGACCCAATTTCATCACACACGGATTTTGACATAGAAGGTTAATTCCGATTAATTCGGCATAAATTTCTCAAATTGAAAGTTCCAACATAAAATTAGATACATTCCACAGCATATTGTAAAATCAATTTACCCAAAGTAGCTAAATTGGACGAATCCGAAAAATTCGGACATAACCCGGCTAAAAATTCAATTTTCACAAATCAACCAAATACACCACAATTAACCACTCTAAATCAACCATACAACATATATATATATAATCAAACAATCAATTTAGCTTTTCATAAGCTAATTCATACTCAATTAATTATTTTCAATGTTAGGGTTTTCAGAATTTATACCAAACAAGAATTAGCAAATCGGGACAAGAGAAGGCGGGAGAAGGTTCGACGGAGGTCGAACAGTGCTCGCTGGTGGTTGGGAGACTTCGACGGTGACCGGACAACGGCGGCGTGACCTGCACGTTGCTGCTGCTATGCTCTGCTACTGCTGGTTGCTGCTGTTGCAGCGGCTACTCGTGGCTGCTGTTGCGGCATTTGCAGCGGTTGGAAGTGGCTGTCGATGGCTGGAGGTTAGCCAGCGTGGAGGAGCAGCAAGAAGACGAGGGTTGGGGTTGGGGCTGCGAACAGGGACATTGGGGCTGTGTGTCGGGAGCAGAGAAAGAGAAGAGAAGAGAAGAGAAAGAAAAGAAGAGAGAAAGAAAGGAAGAGGGTCGGGGAAGGGAACCGGTTTGGGGCTGCTTCTTTTTTTTTTTTTTTTTTTTTTTACAAATACACATAAATAAACTCTAAACATTTGAAAACATTATTGGAAAGTTTTATCTAAAATTTATTTAATAAAAAAATCATTTCGTAAGGTTCCGAAGGCTTAAAATCGATATAAAAGCTATATACAGAATTTTAGAAGTATTTTCGAAAGAATTTACCAATGAACGTAAAAATTTATATTATTTACAAAAATACATTATAAGACCTTGAAATAATATATAAAAGTATATTAGTAAATATTTACATTAAATTATAATAAACCGAGACTAATTTAAATAATTTTCGAAATTGATCTTCCGCAACCCAAAAAGAGATAAAACGGAAGGAAATTAATTTTGGAAAGAAATCCATAAATAAGCTTTCAAAATCTTTTTAATTTGAACTCTCCGAAGATCTTAATGACTTCGGAAACAAATAAATTTAATGTCGGAGATATTTTCTACGGATAAAATTGATAAAATAAATTTGACTATTTTAAACAGAAATTTTATAATTTAAATAATATATATATCGTTAACGAAATATAATTCCAAAACAAAGTCGTAATCACACGACGAAGTTATAATCGAAAACGAATCTAAAATATTAAAAATCAAACTACGAGAAAGAACGGAAATACATATTTTTAACCAAGAATCATATCATATGAATATAATAAAATCATGATCGTGAACGAATTTATTTAGAATCATCCGCAACGACTACGATTAATTAAATTCAATTATGAAGTTGAAATTATCGATAAATCCATAAAACAAACCGAAATTAAAATAATTAAATATTTACATCAAATTACGCTAATAAAATAATTAACCTTAATAAAATTAAATTTTAAAATACGGGGTATTACAACAATGTTCAAATTGCGAACTAAACAAAATTAAATCATAAAATTATTGTTTGGTTGATCTATTTGACGGCTTTAACCATAAAGCATATCCTTACGAATAGAAGGTAAACTCCTAAATATCAAAATTCATGCCTACAGAATAATAGAAAGATGGACGGAACAATCTGAAGAAAGAAATAATCTGCTGAGTATATAATAAAATGATGTATATATATATATATATATATATATATATATATATATATATATATATATATATTTCTAATAGTGTGACGAAAAATAAAGGTAGTTACGAATGGAACGAGTGCTCAAAACGACCGATTACAATAGTCACAAAATTAGCATGTATGTACAATCCATTGCGGCAAGTTTTGAGCAAATATTTACAACGTTAAAACATGTATAATAATAAATTATTTTACACTTTTTGAGAAATTTCATATTTTATCTGTAGTGTAGTATTATTTTAATATTTTGAAGTGACATTAAAGTTATACATCTGGAGCTTGTATCTGAGTGTCAATCTCTAAATAAATACATAAATAAATAATAAATAAAAAATGGTGAAAAGGGTACCAACAATGTCAGATGTTATCGACCTCCTTCTCAACCTAAAAATTTAGAGTCAATTACTGGTTAGGTTTATTTTAACTTTTATTTTTTTTTAACTGGATTAATTTTTTGTCAATTAAATTTATTTTTAAATTTAACTTTTTTATAGTAACTAATTTAATCTTGAATCTAATTTTAAAGAAAGCTATTCTATATAAATTTAAATAAAATTATTCAAAATGAGATATAATTAAAATAAATAAATTTAAAAACCGAAATAATTGATACAAATATATACATACATACATAATTAAAAAATAAAAAACTAATTCAACTTAATTTATAATATTAGGTAGACTTCATGGTATGGGTCCCCAATCATTATTGCTCAATATTTGAACTCCATCGACTCTCTTCCATGGCTTCCTCTGACTAACGAGCGCAAAGCAGCAATGAATTTTAGCAGCACCCACTCTTGTTCCTTACCGTAAATTTAACGAATGCTGCCTTACAGTAAGATTATATGTATGGTGTTGGTATGGGTCCCCAACCATCAGCTTCCTTACGGTTTCCTGTTTTCTTTCGTCTCTTCTGTTTGTGACAACTTTGGGTATATGGAGGCAGGCAGGCCGGTCTTCGGCCTAGGCCACTGTTTAGGGTCTTAAAAAAAAAAAATAGGTACCTCCAAACAGTTAGTGTATATATATATATATATAATTAAAGAGAAACCGGCAACATAATAAGGGCCCTGGGCCGTACCTAGTCGCGATAACTATGCTAAGAGAAAAAAAAAATAATTAAAGTTGTACAATCTATTTAGTGTTTATTCTAATTTTTTCGGTACTCTAATATATATGTACATATAGTAAATATTATATGTATATTTATATATAATTAGGTGTACATATTAGTATAATTATATGTACATGATATTTTATACTTGTATATTTTTGAACCATTTTGATTTTTAACTAATTAGTTTCACCTATATATACTACAAACAAATTTTCCCAAAAAAAAAAAAAAAGCTTACCTTTGCAACTCTGCTGAACCATCAGGCAAAAAGTAGAATAGAAATACTATGGGACATATATGCTCGCAAAGTTGAATACGAAAGACAGATAAGGAAAAAAAACTCAAATATCAAGAATTCAGACGACCATGGAATTCCTTCATTTTCTTGTAATAATTCAATGGGACATATCAACCGGTAAAATCTATCGGACATTTTTGTCTTCTTTATTTAATACGGTATCAATTGAAAAATTGCTATCAAGTCTAAATTTAAATAACGAAAAAACTAGATATTGATTTAAAGTTGTTGATTTATAATTTGCTACTTTCTTCTTTTATTCCTTAGCAAACAGACATAGCTGTTATTAATTGTTATTGTGCAGTGTTGCTACGCTTGGTCGGACTAATTTACGTCAATAATTGGTAAGTAACTAAGTAACTCCCTTACTTCCTTCTTTATTTAATTAGATTTGTATATTTTATTTGTGATTAATTAAAAAAAATAAGTGTAAATGGAGACAAAATTATATAAATATTTTTCAACAGTTGGATGTCAGGTTTTACTCTTCAATTAATTGGATGAAAAACAAGTCTAAATCATAGGTGGAGACGAATGTCATATTTTACGCTTCGTAAGAATTTCGACACATAAAAAATATTTAGACAGATCGAGAACGCTAGCCATCAAATAATTTACATTAATAGTAGACTAAACTACATATATCATTAATTAATAAGTTAATATATATATATATAAAGACCGAAGATTTAGCTAGTGATACAAGAAGTGAGGAACATTTTTGGATAATTTGGGTCATCATCTACGTTCACTCGGAAAGGGAGTAGTCCAGTATTCCATGTTTCCCCCTCAATTCCTGCTTATAGACATTGCTGGGCAGAGTGAGATTTCCATTATCATGGTCTGACAAGGTTCAAATATATTGTTTGATTTGCATCACAAAGTCTGGCTGGATGACTACAAATTTTAGACGGAGAAATAAAGAAGAGCATCTAATTAACTTGGATATATGAAAAAGACAGTGTACTCGTACTTGCATCGAATTTTCTATGATTTTGTCAATATTGAAATTTCCCGATTGCTTCGTCGTTGACACATTGGAGCGACGCCTGCAGAACAAACGACTTGAGATTGGTAATAAGTACTATCATCATCATTGTCCACGGAAATGTGAGGCACTAGTGGGGTAAACAAATGCCATGATGGAGAGCTTCCAAGAAAAAGGGGCAAAGGCTTTGGAAACGATGAAAGTAGAAAAAGACGGACAACACACCATATCTAAATGATAGTCCATCCAGAGAAATTGCTTCTGTATTAGCTTTTTCTTATATAATAAAAAATACTCCGCTCTTTCGTCTTTCCAACCAACGCAGAAAAAAAGGCAATATCGAAAAATGGTAATATTAGTAGGGCAATGCAAAAAATTTGTAATCTAAAATTTCGATCTAATATTTAAGAAAGTCTATCTGAATTTTAAAATATTCGATCCGAATTTTAAAAATAGGAGCGGATATCCGATCCGATTAAAATTAAAAATTTTCAGAGCGGATATCCGATTCGATATTTTTCCAGATTGTTCGATTCGATTAAAATATCCGGTATATAAGAAAAATAATTTTTTAAAATAAAATATATAAATATTTTTTTGATTAAATAAATTATATATAAAATTATTTAACCTGAAAATTATGGATTTATGGACTTTAAATTATTGTTGTATTTGTGTTATAGACTTTGGACTTTGGATTATTGTTGATTAGTTGTATTTGTTATTGACTTTGGATTTTTAGAATTTATTTTAATTTAATTCTAGCAGGTTAAAAGATCCACATTTGGATATTTCAATACGGATTTTGGATTATTGTTAATTTGTTTTATTTGTTATTGAATTTGGATTTTTAGAATTTATTTTAATTTAATTCTAGCAGGTTAAAATATCCACATTTGGATATTTTAATGCACATATTTTGATTATTGTTGATTTATTGTATTTGTTATGGACTTTGGATTTTTAGAATTTATTTTAATTTAATTCTAGCATGTTAAAATATCCACATATGGATATTTCAATGCGGATATTTGGATATCGGATATTGGATATCCGAATTTCAATTATCAGATTTTTGGATATCAGGACATAAACAAGTCTTTTTTTTAAGAAAATAAATATTTTTCAGATAATCAGATATACCGGATATATCCGATATCCATATCTAATTTTTTGAATATCCGACTATTTAGATATCCGCTATTAATGGATATGGATACAGATATAGGTTACTAAAAATCCGATCGGATCGGATATCCGAAAAAAAAATCCGATCAGATACAGATATCCAATTTTACACAACCCTAACTAGTAGTTCACTTTTTATTGATGATGTGATGGTTCCTAGTGGTAGGAAGGATGACAACAGCTTTTACTATGACCAAGAAAGGTTTTCTAGAAAAGTGTGGGAATGTTACCATTCCATATCCATTTGGAATTAGTAAAGGATGCTATTATACCGATTGATATGCTATTACGTGTAACACAACACTCAAACCTTTCAAACCATTTCTGGCCAACTTCAGCTTGAAGGTGCTCAGTATATCACCATACACCCAATAGGTAAAGGTTAATGCACCTATGGATTTCAACTGTACCGGAGAATACACAACTTGGAGGAGCGTCGACTTGATTAATGGCCCATATGCATTCTCAGATGACAATAGCATTCTCGTTTTAGTTGGCTATAAAGGCATCTCCCTCTTTTATGATGAGGATAGAGTTATAGCTAATTGTGCATCAGTTTGTTCCGGGAGTTATTCTGATGGTCCTAAAGAAATTTGTGGGACGTTGCTTCCAAACTTGCTTGAATTTTTATATGGTGAACGTCACTTGATCCAATGCCACTTGTGGGTATGTCCCCTTGATAAATGAAGATGCCATTTCATATGGCTCCAACATTGATATGCCAACTTTGACGGATGCGGGATGCTATATTCCAGTGGTGCTGGACTGGGCCTTTCAGCTTTCAACACATGCATCACTCCCGTCTAGTTTTTCAATGGGTGGATGTCATTTCTATAATATGCATAATGAGTGTCAATGTCCACGAGGTTGCGTCGGAAACCCTTATCTTCCTAATGGATGCCAAAGTGAGATTACCAATCATATTCATATGATCCCATCTTATCATGCCACATAATTTCTGATCTAATCTATACAAATGCAACCTAATCACTTGCTATTTATTCATCAAGATGGTTGATGAATGCTCACTTTTACTTTAAAATGCAGCGGTGAGATAGTGTGCATGCTATAAAAGGTATTGTGGCAACACGGTAGACTATGAACTAGTTTACATCTGTCACCCTGATGCTGATCCAAATAAATATATGTATATAGGTAATTCCTCATACTTCTTTATTAAGTGTAATGTAAACATTAGGTAGCGTTTTTGACATTTTCTCCCCACAAATCTTCTATACTTAACTCCAAATTCCTTTCTAAACAATAAAAGGTTAGACTAAACCTATCCCCGTCATTTTAAAGTAAAAGTGAGCATTCATCAACCATCTCATGTTGTTCTAATGATATGATTATGATATTCAGTGTTATTATGATTCCCTCTATAGGGCTTAGTGTAGGCATCGGATCTGTACTAGTGCTTGTCAAATGCTATTGGGCTCATCAATTAATTAAGAGACACATAGAATCCAGACAGAGATCTTTGAACTTGAAACACATTGGTGGGATGTTATTGCAACAACATAAGTTATCAAATAAAGGGCATTGTTGACAAGACAAAAGTGTTCACATCTAATGACTTAGATAAAGCCACCGACCACTTCAACAAGAGCCAAATTCTTGGTCAAGAAGGCCAAGGAACGGTCTATAAAGGCATGCTCTTAGATGGAAACATTGTGGTGATAAAGAAGTCCTAAAAGGTTGATGAGAATCAAGTGGAGCAATTCATAAATGAGGTTGTTATTCTGTCTCAAATAGATCACAGAAACATAGTCAAGCTCTTTAGATGTTTCCTTGTAATCGAAGTTCCTACATTAGTTTACGAGTACGTCCCAAATGGAACTCTTTCTCAGTATATATATGATATAGTTGAAGAGTTTCCTATCACATGGGAAATTCGCTTGCAAATTGCTGCTGATTTAGCGGGATCATTTGCTTATCTACATTGAGCGTCATTTGTTCCCATATATCACCAGGACATCAAGTCCTCCAACATACTCTTGGATGGATATTACAGTGCCAAAGTGGCTGACTTTGGGACATCAAGAACTATCGACATCGATAAGACTCGCTTAACCACGTGTGTTTAGGGAACATTTAGGTATGTTGATCCACACTACTTCCAATCAAACCAACTGAGAAAAGTGATGTCTACAACTTTGGAGTGGTTCTCGTTAAGCTCTTAACAGGGCATAAGCCGATTTCTTTTGCTATAATAGGTGAAGAAAGAAGCCTTGTCACATACTTTCTATCATCTATTGAAAGGTCCTCTCTATTTGATATTTTGAGTAGTAGGGTTTTAAATGAAGGGAGGGAGGAGGAAATAGAGGTTGTTGCTAACCTTGCTAAGAGGTACCTAAACTTGCTCAAAAGCAAAGACCTATTGTAACACCCCAAAATTTATTATTTTTTTAAAGCGGAAGAAATTACAATAGAAAGATTTAAATTAAAATCCGTGAATTCTAGAGATGTTACTGCCACACTTATCCTCCAACTGACCCGTACCATATCATGATAACCCTACACCTTCTAATTTTCCAACAACCTCTCCTCTGTACTCCAACTCACACTAGAACTCCAACATCGAAATATGTGGGTCAAGGCCCACTACTACACACCTCCAAGTCCACTCCACATCTCACTTTAAGGTTTTACCCCGAAACCCTAATTTTAACTTTTTTGGTTCATCCCACTCAATTTCACATGACCTAATCATTTTAATATTCCACACATCATAACTCATAAATTATACCCTCATAATTACACTTTAATCACCAAATACACATGATACCGCAAAAATCCTAAGCAGCCACACCAGACCCTAATTGTCCATACAAACCCTAACTCAGTCTTCTACGTACCCTTATATTACTTCACGTAATATTTTTCATCCAAAGTGTTCAAACACCCAAACAACACTTACATTGCCTTTCTCACACCCCAAATCAAATTTTCATACGTAAACTTCATGTCCATGCAAACGTTATACATCCCATGCAACCATTTGAATTTTTCATGCAAACCCTAAGCGCCCACGTGAAACCCTAGTTTCAACCATGCAAACCCTAGATTCCTCTACATAAAACCCTATATTCCTTCATGCAAACCCTAGATCCATTGATATAAAACTCTAAATTCTTTCCACTCAAAACCCAAGGTTTCTCCATATAAAGCCCTAAATTCAATCCATACAAACCATATATTAGATTCTCCTATGTTACACCATAGATTAGATTCTCTCATGTTACACCATCGATTAAGTTCTCTATACAAAACCATAGATTAGATTCTCCAACATAAAACCATAAATTAGATTTTTTTCATACAAAACCATAAATTAGATTCTCCCATACAAAACCATAGATTAAATTCTCTCACACAAAACCATGCAAAGCCATAAATTAGATTCTCCCATACAAGACCATAAATTAGATTCTCCCTTATGAAACCATAAATTAGATTCTTCTATATGAAACCATATATTATATTCTTCCACACAAAACCATAAATTAAATTCTTCCATATAAAACCATAGATTAGATTCTCCCTCACGAAACCATAAATTATATTTTACTCTTCCACTCATGGATCATTAAAATACTTAGGTCAATTCACATCCCTTGGTCAACTTATTTTCCCATTCTCCTATTTCATCCTTTACCCCACACAAACAATATTAACATCTTCACACGCATGTCTTATAGGATGACAACACATATCATCATATACCACAATATTTCATCACATATATATGATACACATGCCATGTAAACACACAAAAACATACTTAAACTCCACATCATACCACATATAAAATAATTAATAATGATAAACGTTAAATACCTAGCATACGAAGCACATAATGCACATAAACACACAAAATGCCTTAGTAACACCCTTACCTAAAATGACATCGGTCTTAGAGTATGCTCCTACGCCTCCTTAGGGTTTTAATAAAATAATAACATATTAATAAAAATAGCATTAACTAATTTATAACTTTACTAAAGATACAAGGAATAATAGTAATATCGTAAAAATTGATAATATAAGGGTTTAAAGATTTAATTCCAATAGTAATAATAATGAAAATAGAAATAATACTAATAATAATGCAAATAGAAATAATACTAATAATATCAATAATGATAATAATACATTAGTAAAAATAACCATAATAATAATAATAACAACAATAATAAAAAGGGCATAATTCGAAAACAAAGTGAAATAAGGGCTTCGACCCCTTTACTAAAATAATACCAATAATAATATTAGTAAAATAAATAACAAAATTTAGTAATAGTAATAATAATAATGATAAAACCATAATAATATTGTAAAAATGATAATAATCATAATGGTAATAATAGTAAGGATAATATTTGAAGATAAAATGAAGTACGGTTTCTATCCCACATTAAATAGTAAGAAAATTATTAATTAATTAATTAATAATAATAACAGTAGTAAGAATAATAAATGCTAATGATGATAATATTAATAATAATAAGACTTGATATTTATGATACCACTACTACAATTCAAAATAGGTACAATAGGGTTTTGGCCCTATATAGAATAATAATATTAACATTGGAAATAATAATAATAATAATAATAATAATAATAATAATAATAATAATAATAATAATAATAATAATAATAATAATGATAACATATTAATATTAATAATAAAGATAACAACAACAACAACAATAATAATAATAAAATCAAATTAAAAATATAATAGGGCTTCAACCCTCAATAGAAATAATAATAAAATAATTAATAATAATAACAATAATAATAATAATAATAATAATAATAGAAATAATAATAATAATATATTTCAAATAAATAAAATAAAATAGATTAAGGCTTGAATAAATAGTGAAAAAAGGTTGAGGGGGTTTAGGGTTTAACCTTAGGCTGGCGGCGACAGGCGACACTGGCTGTGGTACACGGTGGTCGCAGCGATGGCCAGAAAAAGAGAAGAAAAGGGGAAAAGTTGGATACTGGAAAAATGATAGATAGAATGGAGGTTGGAGTTGGGGTGTTTAGAGTTTCCCAAAAGGAGAGGGACAAAATAAGGGTGGTGGCACAGTCAAAGGTGGTGGCACATGGTGGCGGCGGCGGTGGCCTAATGGGGAAGAAGGAGAGAAAGAGAGGAGGAGAGGGAGGAAGAGGAAAAGAAAGGTTAGAGAAGGTAGAAGGTGGTCTGTAGAATAGAATGGGATGTGAAAGAAGTAGAGGCAGTGGCGGAAGAGGTGGCTGAGGGTGGTGCGAAGGGCAGCGGAGGTGGAAGGAAGGGTTTTTTGGGAAGGCTACTTCGGATAACCGGGGTTGCTTGTGTAGGAAGAATCGAGGATGGGGGGAGGTTTAGGTAGCTAGAGGGTGGTGCAGGGAGTACTCAGGTGGCTAGAACGTGCGGCGATGTTGGCCGGAGGTGGCAGAAATGGCATCTAAAGTGGTGGCGGTGGTAAGGTCGGGAAATTCTAGGTAAGAATCAAAAGCTCAATACAAGGCAGTGTAAGGGGTATTTATAGAGAAAAGAAGAGAGGGTAGGGTTCTGTAGGTCGGCTAGGGGGTAATGAAATTAGGGTTAGGGTTGTTGGTGGTGATGGTTGGCCGGTGGAAGCAAATTTCAGGGTAGGGAAATGTGCAGGAAAAGAAACGTGAGAAGAGGGAGAAAATAGTTGGAGTCAGCATGACTAGCGAAATGACAGGGAAAAGAAGGGAGAAACGATCGGTCAAACGGGTGAGATTGGCGGCGTTAATCATGGAGGCATAGATCGACAGAAATGGTAGTTGTCAACAACGAAGGGAGGAGGAAGGAGGAAGAAGAAAGAAAAGGCTGGACCGAGCTGCTGAGAAAAAGAAAAGAAAGAAAAGGTAAAGAGTAGGGCCGGTCAGCGGACGAAAAAAAAAATAAACAAAATGCAGCGTTTGGTTGCATTGAAGGAGGAAGAAAAGAAAAAGAAAGCTAGGTCATAGGAAGGAATGGCCCACACTGAAGGAAGGAGAGGGAAGAGGGCTTGGGCTATTGGGATGGCCCAGGTCGGGAAAGTTAAGGAAGAAAAAGAAAAGAAAAGAAAGAAAAAGAAAGGAAAAAGGAAGAAAGAAAAGGAAAAAGGAAAAAAGGAAAAAGAAAAATAGAAGGGTTGGGTTAATTAAATTAATTAGGATATTTACAAATAATAATATTTAAATCCCTTTTTAGGCTAATTTAGGATTTTTGAAAGGTTTTTTATAAATTTCATTTTAATTAGCAAAACACCCTAATTTTCTTCAATTAAATTATTTATAAAATTCATATTAATTTGGAACTATTTTATCCTCCTTATTTTAAATATAATAATTTATTCAATTAATTTTTAAAATAAAATCCTTAATTAACTAAAATACCCAATTTTATCCTAATTAAAATACTTATAAATTTTTTCTTATTTTTCCTAATTAATTTCCTTTTTATTTTCATAAAAAATAATTTATTAAATTAAATTTCCTAATAAAAAATTATTTAACTATTTTTCTTTAAATTAAAATTTTTGGAACATTTCACCTACAAATGAAAGAAGTTGTCATTATACTAGAGGGTATTAGATCAGCTCACTTGTCTTCTTCAATGCCGCCAAACTTACCAGAGAATAGAAATTAGTGATATACATGATGCCCCTTTGACTTCAAGCTCTTTTTCTTTGGACGCTGCAGGGCCTTCCTCCCCTATTGACCACCAACCTCTATTGTTTAACACCATATGATACTAGCTTCCCCTTCTATAGTTGTTATTTCGTGGGCCACCTATATTGGGTTGTTACTTGTTTAAGTACTAGTTTATATTTTCACTTAGCTGGGCTAATGAAAAATGTAATTTTTTTGGTAAGTAAAGCAGTTTTATATAAACTTTTTCAAAAAGTGAAATGTGCGCACCCAACTCAAACCATCACTAAGCTATCTATACCCCCTCCCTCCATCTACAATATATTGAGATTACATTAGGAGTAAAGCATCTACTAGCTATAACAAAGCTAATACCCGTGAGAAGATTATCACCAAACAACTTTTTGAAACACTCTCAAATTCCTTTCATACCAAATGGTCCCTACAAAGATGACACAGATGAGGAGGAGCATTTTGGACGTCTGGACGTATAGGATATATATATATATATATAGGCTTAGGGTTAGGTACAAACTATAATTAAAATACATACGTAGGATCACTTATAGACCATAGGATCTCAGAAATAAACGGCCTAGATTGCTGCCTGGTTATACATCCTTTCCCATCGCCTTGAATAATTATTTTTTGCTGCCTGGTTATACATCCTTTGTCCCAGTGAATGTCGTCGTTGCCGTCATCACCAGTAGTCGCGACCACCGTCATCACCATCATCATCAACGGTCTCTGTCGTCATCGAGATCTTTCAGTATACTCCTCCATCGCCACCATCTTCATTTTCTCATCTCTCTCACAGTCTTCTCAGGTCGTTTACAATCATCCCCCTCCATCCTTGATTGCTGTTAGCCACCGCCATTAGCCACTGTTGTCAACCTAAACTCATCGTCATCTCCGTCATCACTAGTGGCCACCGTCGTCATCATCATCAACGGTCTCTGTCGTCACTAAAATCTTTTAGTATACTCCTCCATCATCACCATCTTCGTTCTCTCATCACCCTTACAATCTTCTCTGCTCATTCACAATCATCTCCCTCCCTCCTTGATTGTTGTTAGCCACCACCATAAGCCACTGTTGTCAACATAAACTCATCCACCGTCAAGCCGGTATAATTGTTTAAGCCACAACTTTCCTCATTCGACATATGTTTTTCACTCCTCTCATTCTCTAAGTTAGAGGACGACTTGAAAATCGTTTATAATATTATTTGTTTATTACGAGAATGCCACCACTATCTTTATATTTACTTCTTGTTTTAGATCTAATCATGAGTGTTTACTTAGTTGATCCAACGATCATAATCTATTCCTATGTTTGTACGTAAGATATAGTTTGTACCTGACCTTAAGCCTATATATATATATATATATATATATATATATATATATATATATATATATATATATATATATATATATAGGTGCGTTCTATTTCTTAAGCATGCAATATACAAGGCATGCAAATCGCTCTCACAGACACACGCACTTGATCAACGGTTATGCTAAGGTTTTATTTTACCATTTACAAACACGTAATTAAACAAACTGTTGTTATTCAATCACTTGTAGCCTTCATCAAAGTTAAGGCATACTATAATTTAAACCCAAAAAAAATACTACACAAACAACAATTAATACGCAAACAGTCTAATATCTGATGTTTCCCTCTCAATTCCTACCTACAGAAATGGCTTGGCAGGGTGAGGTTGCAATTTATCAAGGTGGGAAAGCTTTGTATATTTTCGATCGATTTGCATCAGAAATCCTGGATCGTCATAAATTTTTAAGAGGGACAGATAGAGAAAAAGTATAAGATTTGGATGAAAGAAGGCTAATCAAACCCTATCGGCGTTGAATTCTCTCTGATTTCTTTAGATCCTGTAATAGTCCAATAGTTTTTTCAATATTGGCATTTTCTTGGTCAGATATGTCGCTTTTCCCGGAGCTTGAAGTCTCCTTGTTTCAACATTCAACTTTCCCAATAGCTTCCTTGTTCACTCTCTTTAACCTAGGTTCCACTGTCAATTAATCTTCAACCATTTATCGATTTCGGCTTAACTGAGCTTCCGTATAAGACTTTTTCCATGCAAAACTAAATTGCAAGAACGAGAGACCATAGGTATACACAATTACGTCTACCTATGTATTCCGATATATATGTTGTGGGTCCAGCCCACATGTATTAGTAAAATGTGTATTTTTGCTTTATCCTAAGGAATGGCATTTGATAGCATTTTACTAATCTTGGATTAAGTCCAACTTGGGCTTATTATTTAGGCTTCTTAATTAAGCCTTTGGTATAAATACTTGCTTTACAAATTAGGGCAAGAGGAGGAGAGGTGTGAATTCAGAAAGTCACACACAATTAGAAGCAAAGAAGAGAGGAAGACAAAGGGTTGGAGAGAAGAGTAATTTGCGATTGTTCAAGAACATCGTTCAGAAAATTGTCAATCGCCGGAGTTTCCACCGTTGGATTTTGCTGAAATTTGGACAGCTTGTTGGGGACACATAGGGCCTCATTTTGAATGGTTGGATCGTCATTTTGAGATCTGGTTTGTCTGTTATTGCAGCGGGATCGAAACTCTGATTTGTGGTGATATTCTTCACCTTTGATCTCTTCTTGTTTAAGCTCTTATGTATGTTCTTGTTGGTGGGTTGTGAATTGTTGTGAACTGATTTGGATGGTTCATTTTGCCCTCAATTTATCATAATAAGAGAAGGAAATAGGGTGGACTCCTCAAACGTCCCGTGGTTTTTACTCTTCACATCGAAGGGGTTTTCCACGCATAAATCGCGTGTTGATTGGTTCATTTTTCTAATCTATTCATTTGTGCTTGCTGCCCATAATTAGTTTTGCTTGGTGATTTTAATTGGTGAATTATTTGTGGTAGATTTTGGTTCTATTATTTGGTTGATTGTCTTGGTGTTGATCCTTGTGGGTATTGTATATTACCCGGGTCCTTTCAATATATATATATATATATAACCAAAATGTTATATATGTGTGTGCGTGTGTAAAGAAAAAAGGGGCACTAGCGATATTAACAAACACGGTCCACAGAAACTAAGCAGAACTTTCTATCTCTAAATTGTCGACCGGAAAAGTAGCAAAAGATCATAGCAAAATGCCATGATGGAGAGCTTCCAAGAAAGAGGGGCAAAGGCTTTGGAAAGTTCAACCGACAATGAAAGTAGAAAAGATGGAGAGCACTCTATGTATAAATGACAGTCCATCCATAGAAATTGCTTCCGTATCAGCTTTTGCTTATATAAATAGAAAATACTCTGCTCTTTAGTCTTTCCAACCAACTGAAAAAAAAAGAAAAAAGAAAGAAAGAGGCAATCGAGAAATGTTACGATTTTTATTGATGATGTGGTGGGTACTGATGGCAGGAGGATGGATGGCAGAAGCTTTACCCATGGCAAAGAAAGGCTGTCCGGAAAAGTGTGGAAATGTTACCATTCCGTATCCATTTGGAATCGGTAAAGGATTCTATTATACCGACTGGTATGCTATTACGTGTAACACGACACTCAAATCTTCCGAACCGTTTCTGGCCAACTTCAACCTGGAGGTGCTCAGTATATCACTGTACACCCAACAGTTAACGGTCAATGCTCCTATGGATTTCAACTGTAGCGGAGAACATACAACTTGGACGAGCATCGACTTGAGTGCTAGCCCATACAAATTCTCAAGTATAGACAACGTTTTCGTTCCAGTTGGCTGTAAAGGTAGTTCCCTCTCATATGATCAGGGTAGACATACGGGTAGCTGTGCATCCGTTTGTCACCCGACTTACTTTGACTATGGCCTAAATTCATATGGCTATTGTGATGATTCAAGTTACTATACAACTAGGGTACTCAACTTCCAGAAAATGTTTAACGATTCAACTTCAGCTGAGGAGGCACTTTGCCAGACGCAACTTCCGTACTCGCTCAATTTGTACAGTGTGAACGTCACTCAATCGAATGCTACTTGTAGGTATGTCTTCTTGATAACAAAAGATGCCCTTCGAAGTAGCTCCAACGTTAGCATGACAGCTTTCACGCATGTGGGACACTATATACCAGTGGTGCTGCTCTGGAGCTTTCAGCACTTACCAGATGCATCATCATCGTTTGCTCCTACAATTGTTGGATGTTATTTAGATCCTCAATCAGTTATTGGGAATTACGTCTGTCAATGTCCATCCGGGAGGAAACCCTTATCTTCGTGATGGATGCCAACGTGAGATTACCAATCAGATTCATATGATCCCACCCTATCAAACTACATCAATTACAAACCTTCTCTTTTTTCTAAATAATACAGATTGTTTTCCCATTTATGAAAACGAAACTAATTAATCACTTGATATTTATTCTCGATGCAGCGGTGAAAGAGTGTGCAAGTTGTGATTATTGTTTACTGGACCTGAATTACATGGATGAACCTAGTTATCAGTGTACGGATCCTCGCTATGAACCCAAGCACAAGCATTCGAAAATTGCAACGGTTATAGGTAATTATTCATACTCATACTATGTGCAATGTACGCTTGATCAGATAGCACTTCTAAAATGCTCTCCGCTCCCATTTTATTTTAGTAAATAGTAATACATACTCTGATTACTCCACAATTGCAAAGCCGGGTAAGATATGAATCTCTTTTTCTTAATTTTCTCTTTCTCTAAGTACAACTATAAATTAATTTATTTTAGATTAGGCATCCATATATATATATATATATAACAAAATTTTTGTCATTGTTTTTTTTTTCTCTAATTATATGCAAAATATTGTCATACTTTGAAGGCGTATAAATATATAATACCCATACGCAAAATATTGTTTGAAGGCATATAACAAAATTTTCTCTTTCTCTCTTTTTTTTTTCTATTATGTTTTTTATGGGTTAGGGTTCTAAAAGTACCTGTCGTCTATATATATATATATATGTCTTAATTTTCGTATACATATTATTTAGAATAATTTTAAATCTATATGTACATCATTTATTAAAAAAGAATACAATCTAGAATACATATACAATTAAGAAAAAATAAGAATAAAAAAACAAAATGTATGCTTTATTTTTTTAAATAATTTTATTTTTAACACAATAAATTAATAATATATTAACCTCCTTTTTCCTCTCTGGCCTATAATAACAAAGTTAAATTAATAACTCATTCAAAGACTTGTAGTAAAAGATTAGCAAAGATTTACGTGTGATCATGCATGGTTGCAACAGTAAATAAGCTTTCCTTCGTTGACGCGTTCTCTACTCGTCGGTGAAGCACCAGGACGGAAAATAGAGGAAAAATTAAGGAAATGGAGATGTAAGAAAATAATAAGAATTATATATACATATATTTTTTAAGAATAAACTAAATTTATTAAAATTTACAGAAAATAATAATAAAATCTTAAAACTACTACCAATCTTAATTATTTTAAACTATTAATAATTTAAAAAAATATTTTAATACTTTTAATATCAACTCAAAATACCAAAATATTTCAAAAAAAATTTCGCTCTGCAACTTGTGTCTTGATCAAATAAAGTTGCAGAATTATTAAAAAATTATAATCCTACAGCAATTTTCTCTCTCATCAAAGTATAGAGACTCCAGCAATCAAAATTGAAAGATAAAGCCTATTAATGATAATGACCACAAGAGACTCAAACTTTGCCAAATACTAGTTACATTTTCCCGTGCAATGCACGGGTGGTGTATTAATTATTTATATATTATTATATCATAGATGAATAGTTTAACAATTTAATTAATATGGAGGAAATGAATAGTTAGTTGTATATGTTCAAGTAACTAATTAATAAAATAATTAATTAATACTTGATTAATATGTATTATTCGACATATGTGCAGCAGATGAATAGTTATATGAATTTATTGCATGTAGGATATGAATAGTTGTGTTGTATTAATGACAGAAGATGAATAGTTATATGAATTTGTTGTTCACATGAGATGAATAGTTACATTCATATGTTCATTAGTTTGACAATTCAATTAATATGCAGGAGATGAATAGTTGGTTGCATATGTTCAAGTAATTAATTAAGAAAATACTTGATTAATATGTGTTGTTCGACATATGTGCAGTAGATAAATAGTTACATTCATATATTCAGTAGTTTTACAACTCAATTAATACGCAGAAGATGAATAGTTAGCTGCATATTTTTAGATAAATAATTAAGAAATTTTTTGATTAATATGTGTTGTTCGACATATATATAATAGATGAATATCTCAATTAATAAGCAGGAGATGAATATTATTTTGTTGTTATGCAACGTAGGATATGAATAGTTTGACAAATCAATTAATATGCAGTAGTATTTCATTATTTATTTGACCTTATTATTTAGTAATAATATATGGTAGTGATAATATATGATTAGTAATAATATGTATAGTTTAGGCGAAAAATTGTGTCTGTATATTCTCTACCAAACAACTCTATTTTTATATAATAACCAATGTTGTCGTTCTGTTATTAGTTTTTTTAAATAATAATTATATTATTAATCATGATAATATTCATAATTATAATAATCAATTATATTAATATTCATTATTATCATAAGAATAATTGTCATTATTATATTATAAATTATGATAATAGTAATTATCAAAATTATATAAATAATTATATTAGTATTGATTATATTAATAGTTATAATTATTATAGTTATATTAATAATAATAGTCATATTATTAATACTAAATAATAAAATTATTATTATTATTATTATTATTATTATTATTATTATTATTATAAATTATTATCATCATCATCATCATCATCATCATCATCATCATCATCATATTTGATTGATGTTGATCTAACTTTAAAAAAAAGAAAAAAAATAATACTTCATTAAAATTAGTTATATGTATTTGCTAGTTGCATTGTATTAATGACTGCAGATGCATATGTGTTGGTCGACTGGTTTATGTACTTTATTTGGTGTATTAATTATTTATCAATTATTTATATATTAATATGTAGGATATGAATAGTTTGACAATTCAATTAATATACAGAAAATTAATAGTTGATTGCATATGTTCAGGTAATTAATTAAAAAAATATTTGATTAGAAAATATTTGATTAATACTTTATTAAAATTAGTTGTTTGACATATGTACAACAAATAAATAGTTTTATGCATTTGCTACATATAGGAGATAAATAGTCGCATTATATTAATGGATATATGCTTGTGAAGCAAACGAATATGCACTTTGGTGTATTAATTATTTATATATTAATATGTAAGAGATGAATAGTCCGATAATTTAATTAATACGTAGGAAATGAATAGTTTTATATATGTATTCAAATGATTAATTAATAAAATATTTGATATGAATAGTTTGACTATTCAATTAATACACAGAAAATTAATAGTTGACTACATATGTTCAGGTAATTAATTAAGAAAATATTTGATTAGAAAATATTTGATTAATACTTTATTAAAATTAGTTGTTTGACATATGTACAACAAATAAATAGTTATATGCATTTGCTACATATAGGAGATAAATAGTTGCATTGTATTAATGGATATATGTTTGCGAAGCAAACGAATATGCACTTTGGTGTATTAATTATTTATATATTAATATGTAAGAGATGAATAGTCCGACAATTTCATTAATACGCAGGAAATTAATAGTTTTCTATATGTGTTCGGATGATTAATTAATAAAATATTTGATATGAATAGTTTTACTATTCAATTAATACACAGAAAATTAATAGTTGACTGCATATGTTCAGGTAATTAATTAAAAAAATATTTGATTAGAAAATATTTGATTAATACTTTATTAAAATTAGTTGTTTGACATATGTACAACAAATAAATAGTTATATGTATTTGCTACACATAGGAGATAAATAGTCGCATTGTATTAATGGATATATGCTTGTGAAGCAAATGAATATGTACTTTGGTGTACTAATTATTTATATATTAATATGTAAGAGATGAATAGTTCGACAATTCAATTAATACGCAGGAAATGAATAGTTTTTTGTATGTGTTCAATTAATTAATTGTTTAATATATGTGCAACAAATGAATAGTTATATACAATCAATGCACGTAGGAGATGAATAGTCGCATTATATTAATAAATAGTTATATTAATTATTCCATCTCATTAATTAGCAATAATATATGACAGCAGTAATTTATGATTAATACTTTATTAAAATTAACTGTTTGATATATGTGTAACAAATGAATAGTCATATACATTTAATGCACGTAGGAGATGAATAGTCGTATTATATTAATAAATAGTTATATTAATTATTCCATCTCATTAATTAGCAATAACAATAATTAGTAATAATATATGGTAGTAGTAATTTATGATTAGTAATAATGGATATAATTTAGGCGGGAAAATTTATCTGTATATTATCTGCTAGACAACTTCGTTTATATATATATATATATAGATTTCTCTGATAGCTGCCGGTCTAATGTTTTCGATGCCGGTTCCCATCCCCGAATGTTTTCGAGACGCGAAACGTGGGCGCAGCAACGTTTCCGTGCATCACAACTACTCATGATATAATAAAAGACGCCTTGAGAATTTACCTTCATTGTATATTCTCACAATATACGACGTCTATGAACTAGAAATTCAACAACTATCAATTTAATATTCAACAACCGATAACATTAAATATAAATCCCAGTCTTTCTCACTTATTAAATAAAAACCTTAAACTTTAATTTTACATGCACGTCCACCCGCACCCAAAAGCGAGATCAGCAATACTGAACATCCACTCTCAAGCTAATTAATTAATTGCCGGGAGTAGTTAATTTCACCGAGCAGAAAACATCTCATCGTGCCGGAAATGGAGTTGTTTCGACACCTTTCCATTCAAAACTTAGAAAAAAACTAATCCCGAGGTGGAAAACAATTTCGTTTGAACTTTGTAGGTCTAACGATCCGAGAATCATGATATGCATGCAGGTTGTAAATCAGCTCCTCTTCCGCACACATACGTGTAATAACACAGAAATTTTGGTACTTTACAATATTGTTCATTATAATCAATGAATATGAGCCGATGAGGTGATGAATCCAAACATTTTACGCTGAAAAGTATAAAGCGTCCTATTAGTTTTTAGTTTACGATAATTTTTAGATTATATTCATCCGTTTATGAAAATAAATACATACCTTTTTGAGTTGATGAATATAAGAGCTTGACCTAATAAATAGTGAAAAACTGCTGAATATGATCCCCCCAAGTCATTAATATGATCCCTTCACTTGTAAGGTGCTGTGTCCCTCCCGTAGGACTGCTTATACCACCAGTAAGACATTTCATACGACTTTCTGTATGATACCCTCCAGTTGTAGGGCATCGTTCTCCGATTGCTGAAAATAATTTGTCCTCAAATTTGCTAAGTTAAATATAGTATGCCTTGATTCTAAAGGAAACTGTCAAGATTCAACACACCTTTGAATATCTTCCGATGCTTCCTTACATTCATCCCGTAAGCCTGTGGATTTTTCTTGAAAACTCCTAATATCATTTTGAGCTACATCCATATTAGGCTTTGCTTGAGAATAATTTGCTTGTCTTCAAATCACTTAGATACTCAATCCCCTTCAAAGATGATATCTTTAGCGGTAGTTTGTGGTTTATTTGTAATGCTCTCTTCTTGTTGAACTTCATCTTATAATGGTTTTGGAGTTATTTTCACCTCATATTTAGATTGTATCACAATCTATGGATGAAAATACTTCTTTCTTCAATAGTTTCTTTAAACTCCTGCTCTTTCAAGATCAAGTCCTCCACTTTTCGGTGTTATATATATATATATGTTTTACATAATATATAATTATGTTGTTACAGAGAAAAAAAACTGATAAACATTTTAGCTTAATTTTTTTAGCATCCCTAATTAAAAAAAAATATTCAGTTTAAACCATCAGTATAACCTAATTTAGATCGATTAAAAAGAGATAGAAGGACGAAGATAGTGTGCATGTTGGTTCAGTGCAATGCTGAAACTAGTAATTTTTCTTTCTTAAATACACCTTACAAGATCCACTCAGGTCCACCGTATAATTTGAGTTAAAGGTTAGAATAAACATCATCATTCTTCAATAATTCATTCTAAAGTGAAATCCAACATGGTCAACATTCATCAACCATCTTATATTGTTCTTAATTATGGTTTTAAAAGTGTATTACGATTCCCTCTACAGGGCTTAGCGTAGGCATCGGATCTACACTAATGCTTGTTGGATGCTATTGGGCTTATCAATTCATCAAGAGACGCATAGAATCTAGACAGAGATCTTTGAATTTCAAATGCAATGGTGGGATGCTATTGCAACAACAGATGTCATCAAATAAATGTGTTGTTGCAAAGACAAAAGTATTCACATCTGACGAGTTAGACAAAGCCACCGACCACTTTAATAAAAACCGAATTCTCGGTCAAGGAGGCCAAGGTACGGTCTACAAAGGCATGCTTTTGGACGGAAGTATTGTGGCAATAAAGAAGTCAAAAAAGGTTCATGACAATCAAGTGGAGCAATTCATGAATGAGGTTGTTATTCTATCTCAAATAAACCACAGAAACATAGTCAAGCTATTAGGATGTTGTCTTGAAACCGAAGTTCCTATATTGGTTTACGAGTTCATCCCAAATGGAACTCTTTCTCAGTATCTATATGATGCAACTGAAGAGTTTCCTATCACATGGGAAATGTGCCTGCAAATTGCTGCAAATGTGGCAGGATCACTTGCTTACCTACATTAAGCGTCTTCAATACCCATATACCACCGGGACATCAAGTTCTCCAACATACTCTTGGATGGAAAGTATAAAGCCAAAGTGGCTGATTTTGGGACATCAAGAACTATCGACATCGATAAGACTCACCTAACCACGTGTGTTCAGGGAACATTTGGCTATGTTGATCAGCAATACTTCCAATCAAACCAACTAACTAAGAAAAGTGAGTTCTACAGCTTTGGGGTGGTTCTCGTTGAGCTCTTAACAGAGCAGAAGCCGATATCTTTCTCTAGAACTGCAGAAGAAAGAAGCCTTGTCACATACTTTCTGTCATCTATTGAAAGGTGCTCTCTATTTGATATTTTGAACAGTAGTGTTTTAAAGGAAGGGAGAAGGGAAGAAATAGAGGTTGTTGCTAACCTTGCTAAGAGGTGCCTGAACTTGGAGGGAAAGCAAAGACCTACAATGAAGGAAGTTGCTATTATATTAGAGGGTATCAAATCAGCTCACTTGTCTTCTTCAATGCCACCAAACATGCCAGAGAACGAGACCTTGGAAATAGAAATTGCTGATATACATGATGCCCCTTTCGCTTCAAGCTCTTTTTCTTTGGATGATGTTGCAGGGCCTTCCTCCCCCATTGACCACCAACCTCTATTGTTTAACACCATATGATTCTAGCTTCCCCTTCTGTAGTTGTTATTTCGTGGGTTGCCTATGTTGGGTTGTTACTTGTTTAAGTACTAGTTTATATTTTCACTTAGCTGGTCTAATAAAAAATGTAATTTTCCTGGTAATTAGTAAAGTAGTTTTATACAAACTTTTTCAAAAAGTGAAATGTGCGCACCCAATTCAAACCATCACCAAGCTATCTACACCCCCTTCCTCCATCTAGAATATTTTGAGACTACAATGGGAGTGAAATATCTACTAGCCATAACAAAGCTAATACCCGTGAGAAGATTATCACCAAGCAACTTTTCGAAACACTCTCAAATTCCTTTCATACAAGATGGTCCCTACAAATATGACAAAAAAACACGCATAACAAGGCCTTTGTTTCCTTCGATTGTCTAGCAACATGTAATAATCAACAGCAGCTTTTCAAATTCTAGTTTCATATATATATGTGTGTTATATAGGCATGAGGCCAGGCAGTCGTTGGATTTTATCAATGAAACTTTTTAGGTGTTATTAATGGGCATAAGATGTTAGACAGCCTTTTAACACCATGTGTGATGCCCCAATATGTTCTGTATTTTCCAGGCAGTCGGTTTTCTGCTCTTGAAAAAAGAATTAGAGAAGTTTTCCAAGCATAAAAACCAAGACAGGAGTCACGAGATAGAGATAGAGAGCATAATTCTTTGTTCTATTTTCATCAACGCATGTATAATCTTAGTTCATGTCTATACATAACATATGATCATGTGTATATATCTCAAATACATTGAAAACTAATACCAGGCAAATACCTTTGATCTTGCTCCTTCACTTCTTGCCAGAGACATCGCACATAATAGTCCATCAAATCTTGAGTTCAAATGATGTGGCACTACCTCATTAGGACATGTCATCTCCATGAGGCTTTCTCGTTAGATGAGATGAGATAAGGCCATGATTAAGAAATGAGCTAAATGTCACACACAATATATATATATATATACTCAAAAATGTTATTATTTTTTTTTATCTGAGCAGATTATATAACTACTTTGACAATATCTTAAAGATGGAGCAATAGCGAACCCCATTGATGTCGAAACATTAGACAGATATATGTCTAGAGTGATAATATAATTACATTATGAATTTATGAGATGATAGCATTCCCAATTTTGAGGTGGATGATTGCAAAACAATCAACCTACGTATTTATATTATTGTAAACGCATCCAACAATTACTCATTCCTCTGTGCCATCAATGATATAATTCAAAATTTAATTTCTTTAGTCACAAGTTGAGTTTGCGCCTAAATATTATGTTGCAAATGAAAATTGTTATTTTATTGAAATAATTACGGTTGATATACTTTTGATCAAGAAGATTTTGGATAAATTTTGATTATTTGCATAAAAAATACATTAGGTAATTTGTCAAAACATTATTATGTTATTATTTCTATTTTTTTCTTGAAGGAAAATGAATGAAGTTAGCTTTAGTCAAAGTACATGCATAAGGGTCCCATTTCCTATGTCATTTAACTGCGCGATGGAGGGCGCAATTACTTCCAAGCCTCCAAAGAGTCTAATTACAAGCCGGCACGTACGTACCACCATGCATGCACTAATTTCAATGAAAATAATATACATTAATGAATGACATCATCATCATCATCATCACCACTATTATTATTATTTTATTTCGTCCTTAGCTAATTACTTTTAAGACGCGTTTAAATTATGTCCAGGTTGTGGTTGATTTCACGGCTACATGGTACAAACCGTGTGTCCGTACACGGAACCAACACTAAATGGATTTTCCAAGATTGATGTTGATGGCATGCACATCAATTAATTAATCTCAAATAATTGTTATTACCATAATTTCCATATAACCAATGTAGTTACCGGAGTATAAATACTTTTTGATAATAATAAATTCCTCCACTTACTTAAAATTCTACCACCCATGCTAAAAGTTGATTAAAATACAACAGTAGTAATCGGAATGGTAATGATATCTTTAACTATAGAAGAAATAACAGGAGAACTCTTAGAATTATTTTTCCAAACTAGGAACACATCAAATGAAATTTTACCTATTTATGTTTGATATACATCTCAAATTTTCTTTTATATCTTTTACCTCTATCTTTAACAGATGTAGAAGCATCAAAATCCTACATAGTAAACAAAGGAAAAAAAAAATACTAATTAGACTTGATGTAAAAAAAATAGTAATAACCAAAATAAAAATTTAATGAAAATATAAAAAATTATTTTGTAAGTATTGAAATCCCTAAAAATTTTTAATTTTAAAAATTATAGTTAAATAAGGTTTCTATTGGAAAATTTATTTTAATAAATTATTTTTATTAAAATAAAAAGAAAATTAATTAGGGTAAATTAAGAAGAAATTTATAATTATTTTAATTAGGAGAAATTTGGGTATTTTAGCTAATTAAGGATTTTATTTTAGAAATTAAATAAATAAATTATTTTATTTAAAATAAGAAAGAGAAAATACTTCCAAATTAATATGAATTTAATAAATAATTTAATTTGAGAAAATTCGGGTGTTTTGCTAATTAAAATAAAATTTATGGAAAAACATTTTTAAAAACCCTAAATTAGCATAAAAGGGATTTAAATATTATTTTATTTAAATATTGTCATCTTTAAATATCCCAAATATTTTAATTAATTTAATTAATCCAATCCACTATTTTTCTTTTTTCCTTTTTCCTTTTTTCTTTTCTTTCTTCCTTTGTCCTTTCTTTTTCTTTCTTTTCTTTTTCTTTTTCTTTTTCTTCCTTAAATTTCCCCGACTTAGGCTAGCTCAGCAGCCCAAGCCCTCTCCCTTTCCTTCCTTCGGTGTGCGACGTTCCTTCCCATGGCCTAGCTTTCTTTTCTTTTTTTTTTCCTTCTTCGACGCAGCCAAACGCTACGCTTTGTTTATTTTTCCACCAGCCAGTTCATCTTTTTTTTTTCTTTCTTTTTTTTTCCTGTACCGCCCAGTCCATGCAGCCTTTTATTTCTTCTTCCTCCCTCCTCCCACCGATCGCACCTGCCATTATCGTCGACCAGCCACCTCCAAAAATGACGCAGTCGATCTCGCCAGTTTGACCGGTCGTTTCTCCCTTATTTTCCCTGTCATTCCACCGGTCATGATGACCCAAACCACTTCTTCTATTTCTCGCATAGTCTTTCTTCTTTTTCTGCGCACAACCATCCTTCCATTTGAATTTTTCCGGCTTTTGCTGTAGCCAGTGAGCCTAAACAACCTGCCCGATCCTCTAATTTTTCCCCTGACCTTAGCCCTCCATTTTACCCTATAAATATCCCCATAATCTACTCTATATCGAACCTTTGGCTGCTTACCCAGAAATTTCTGACCCTTCCACCGCTTCCACTTTAGACGTTATTTCAGCCGCCTACGACTAACTACACAGTCCTCTCCACCCACCAAACTCATCCTTACACCATCCTCTAACTACCTAAACCTCCATAATCCTTCAATTTTTCCTACACAAGCCACCCTGGCTATGCAAAGTCCCCTTCTCAGTCAACCTATTTCATGTTCCTAACACCCTTTGCACTGTCGTTTGCCACCACTTCAGCCACTTATGTTGCTTCCTACGCGACCCAAAAACATCTACAGACCCTCCTCTACCTTCCCCTACCTTTATTTTCCTCTTCCTCCCTCTCCTCCTCTCTTTCTCTCTGTCTTCTCGATTCGACCACCGCCGCCGCCGCTGTGTGCCGCCGTCTTTATTCTGTCTCTCTCCTTCTAGGATACCATAATCACCCCAACTCCCACCTTTATTCTCCCTATTTTGTTCCCAGCCCTCAATTTTCCCCTTCTCTTTTCTTTTTCTGGCCACCACTGACGCCACCCATTCTCCCAAACTAAGGATGAACCTTAAACCCTCTCAACCCTTTTTCCTATTTTTACAAACCATAATTTATTTTATTTCATTTATTTGAATATAAATACTATTATTATTATTATTATTATTATTATTATTATTTCTATTTTTAATATGTATTATCATTATTATTAGTATTAATGTTTTGATTAATATTTCTGTTAAGAGCTGAAGCCCTATTATATTTTTATTCTGATTTTTTATTATTCTTCTTATTATTTCTATTATTATTATTATTATTATTATTATGTGTTTATTATTATAATTATTATTTGTATTATTACTATTTTTAATTATTATTATTATTATTATTATTATTTCATTATTAATATTACAACTACTTTACTATTAGTTTTGCTATTATTATTATTATTATTGTTGTTGTTGTTGTTGTTGTTAGTATTGTTATTATTATTATGATTATTATTATTTTCAAGTATTAGTATTATTATTTTATATATGGCTGAAACCTTATTGTTCTTACTTTGAATTGTAGTAGTAGTATTATAAATATCAATTTTTATTATAATTAATATTATCATTAGCATTTATTATTATTATTATTATTATTATTATTATTATTATTATTATTATATTTTAATAAGTTTATTATTTTTCACTTTAGAGTAGAAACCCTACTTCACTTTATCTTCGAATATTATCCTTACTATTATTACCATTATGGTTATTATCATTTTGTAATATTATTATGGTTTTTATCATTATTGTTATTATTATTATTTCATCATTATTACATTACTAAATTTGGTTATTTATTTTACTAATATTATTATTATTATTTTGGTAAAGGGGCCGAAGCTTTTATTTTACTTTATTTTTGAATAACATCCTTTTTATTATTATCATTGTTGCTATTATTCTTATTCTTATTTATATTATCATTTATATTATTGTTAGTATCTTTGCTATTATAAATTTAGTACCATTATTATTATTATTAGGGTAAAGTCTTCAACCCTATATTATCAACATTTATAATATTTCTATTATTTCTTGTATCTTTAGTAAAGTTAGAAATATGTTAATGTTATTTTTATTAAAATGTTATTATTTTATCAAAGCCCTAATGAGGCGTAGGACCGTACTCCAAGACCGGTGTCATTTTAGGTAAGGGTATTACTAAGGCCTATTGTGTGTTAATGTACATTAAATTCCTTGTATGTTATACATCCTATGTTTTTAGTATTGTAATTATTTTGTATATAGTATGATGTGAAGCTCAAGCATGTCCTTGTGTTGTTATGTGGCATGTGTATTATGTATAAGCGATGATATGTGTTGTGACCCTATAAGACATGCATGTGAGGATGTTAATATAGTTTGTGTGGGAGAAAGAATGAAAAATGAGGATGGAGAAATAAGTTAATTAAGGGATGTGAGTTGACCGAAGTATTATAATGATCTATGAATAGCAGAGTAAAATATAATTTATGGTTTCATGAGGGAGAATCTAATTTATGATTTTATAAGGGAGAATATAATTTATGGTTTTGTGTGGGAAGAATATAACTTATGGTTTCTTATGAGAGAATCTAATTTATGGTTTTGTGAGGGAGAATCTAATTTATGGTCTTCTATGGAAGAATTCAATTTATGATTTTGTATGGTTTTGTGTGAGAGAATTTAATCTATGGTTTGTATGGGAGAATTTAAGTTATGGTTTTGTATTGGAGGATCTAATGTAGGGTTTTGTATGGATAAATCTTTGGTTTTATATGGTTTAAATTTAGGGTTTGGTATAGATGAATCTTTGGGTTTTATATGGTTTGAATTTAGGGTTTGGTATGGATGAATCTTTGGTTTTATATGGTTTGAATTTAGGGCTTGGTAAGGATGAATATTTGGTTTGGTATGGATTGAATTTAGGATTTGGTATGGATGAATCTTTGGGTTTTATATGGTTTGAATCTAGGGTTTGGTACGGATGAATCTTTGTTTTTGTGTGGATTGAATTTAGGGTTTTGTATGACGGAATCTTGGGTTTTGCATAAAGAATTTAGGGTTTCATATGGATGGGCTTAAGGTTTATATGAAAAGTTTGAAAAGTTGCATGGGATGTGTAAAGTCTATATAGAAGTGAAATTTACATATGAAAAGTTAATTCGGGATATAAAGAAGGTAATATAAGTGTGTTTGGGTGTTTGAAAACTTTGGATAAAAAATAGTACGTGGAGCAATATAAGGATACGTAGGAGATTGAGCTAGAGTTTGGTATGGTTGCTTAAGGATTTTGTAGTATCATGTGTACTTGGTGATTAAAGTGTAATTATAAGGATTGTATTTATGAGTTGTGGTGTGTGGAGTGTTAAAATAATTTGGTTTGTGTGAAGTGGAGTAAGATGGGCCATTGAGGCCTAAATTAGAGTTTCAAGATAAAAACCTAGAGTGACATGTGTAGTGGACTTGGAAGATAAGTGTAAAGGGAGCAATTCATGAATGTCTAGGGTTAAAATACTTTCCGAATAAGATACTTAAGACATTAATTACTTAAAGTGAAAGATTGTTGAGCCGGGCCCAGACCGGTCCACCGGCGAATAATAGTGGTTAGGGCATGATGTCCTATGTGTTTCCAGTCCACCAGCTATAATAGTGGTCAGGCTTTGTACCTGTGCGTTTCCGATCCACCGGTTATAATAGTGCGTTTCCTATCCACTAAATTTCAATGAAAATAATAAATATTAATGAATGACATCATCATCATCATTATCATTATTATTTTCTTTCGTCCTTGGCTAACTACTTTTAAGACGCATTTCAATTATGTCCAGGTTGTGGTCGATTTCACGGCTACATGGTGCAAACCGTGTGTCCATACACGGAACCAGCGCTGAATGAATTTGCAGCAAAATACTATGATGTGGACTTTGCTAAGATTGATGTTGATGGCATTTACATCAATTAATTAATCTTAGATAATTGTTATTACCATCATTTCTATATAATCAACTAGGGATAGTTACTAGAGTATAAATATTTTTTGATAATAATAAAATCCTTCACTTATTTAAAATTTTACGTTAAAAGTTGACTAAGATGCAACAGTAGTAATCGAAATGATAATAATATCTTCAACTACAGAAGAAATAATTGGAGAACTCTTAAAATTATTTTTCCAAATTAAGAACACATCAAGTGAAATTTTACGATCCCTCCATTCATATTTGATATACATCTCAAATTTTCTTTTACAACTTTTACCTCTATCTCTAACAGATGTAGAAGCATCAAAATTCTACTTAATAAACAACGAAAATAAAATACTAATTAGACTTGATGTAAAAAAATAGTAATAACAAAAATAAATATGTAATGAAGATACACAAAATTATTTTGTTGGGTATTGAAATCCTAAAAAATTTCTAATTTTAAAAATTATAATTAAATAAGGTTTTTATTGAAAAATTTAATTTAATAAATTATTTTTATTAAAATAAAAAGGATATTAGCTAGGTTAAATTAAGAAGATATTTATAGGTATTTTAATTAGGAGAAATTTAGGTATTTTAGCTAATTAAGGATTTTATTTTAGAAATTAATTAAATAAATTATTTTATTTAAAATAAGAAAGAGAAAATAGTTCCAAATTAATATGAATTTAATAAATAATTTAATTTGAGAAAATTATGGTGTTTTGCTAATTAAAATGGAATTATGGAAAAACCATTAAAAAACTCTAAATTAGCCTAAAAAGGGATTTAAATATTATTATCTTTAAATATCCCAAATATTTTAATTCATTTAATTAACCCAACCCACTTTTTTTCTTTTTCCCTTTTTCCTTTTTTTCTTTTTCTTTCTTCCTTTTTCCTTTCTTTTTCTTTATTTTCCTTTTACTTTTCTTCTTACCTTTCCCTAACTTGGGCCAGCCTAGCGGCCCAAGCCCTCCCCCTTTCCTTCCTTTGGCATGGGCCATTCCTTCCTATGGCCTAGCTTTCTTTTCTTTTCTTCCTCCTTTGACATAGCCAAATGCTACGTTTTGTTTATTTTTTCGCTAGTCAATTCGTCTTTTTTTTTCTTTCTTTCTTTTTCTCCTAAATCACCCAGTCCGTGTAGCCTTTTCTTTCTTCTTCCTCCTTCCTCCTCCCTCTGATCGCACCTGCCATTACTGTCGACCAACCACCTATGAAAATGACGCTACTAATCTCGCCCAATTGACGGGTCTTTTCACCCTTATTTTTTTCGTCGTTCTGTTGATCACGATGACCCAAACCACTTCTTCCATTTCTCGAGCAATCTTCCTTCTTTTTCTGCACACAACCATCTTGCCGTTTGAATTTTGCCGGCTTTTGCTACAGTTGGTGAGCCTAAACAACCTTCCTAATCCTTTAGTTTTTCCTTTTGACCTTAGCCCTCCATTTTACCCTATAAATATCCCCATAATCTGCTCTATATTGAACCTTTGGCTGCTTACCCAAAAATTTCCGACCCTTCCACAGCCGCCACTTTAGACGCTATTTCTACCGCCTATGGCCAACTAGACCACCCTCTCCACCCACCAAACGCATCCTTGCACTGCCCTCTAACTACCTAAACCTCCATAATCCCTCGATTTTTCCTACACAAGCTACCCCGACTATACGAAGTCCCCTTCCCAATCAACCTATTTTCTGTCCCTACCACCCTTCACGCCGCCATTTTCTGCCACTTTCTCCACTTTCGTTGCTTCCTACACCACCCAAAAACATCTGCAGACACTCCTATATCTTCCCCTACCTTTCTTTTCCTCTTTCTCCCTCTCCTTCTTCCACATTTGGCCACCACCACTACCGTTGTGAGCTGCCGCCTTTGGCTGCACCACCACCCTTATTCTGTCCCTCTCCTCCTAGTAAACCATAATTACCCCAACTCCCACCTTCATTTTCCCTATTTTTTTCCAGCCCTCAATTTTCCCTCTTTTCTTTCCTTTTTCCGACCACCGTCATCGTCACCCATCCCACCAGACTAAGGTTGAACCCTGGACCCTCTTAACGCTTTTCCCTATTTTTATAAACCTTAATTTATTTTACATTATTTACATGAATATAATAATAATAATAATAATAATAATAATAATAATATTATTATTATTATTATTATTATTATTATTATTATTATTATTATTATTTCTATTTTCAATATGTGTTATTATTATTATTAGTATTAATGTTTTGATTATTATTTTTGTTGAGGGCTAAAGCCATATTATATTTTTATTTTTATTTTATTATTTTTATTGTTGTTGTTGTTGTTGTTTCTATTATTACTATTATTATTATTATTAATATATGTTTATTATTATAATTATTACTTTTATTATTACTATTTTAAATTATTATTATTATTATTATTAATATTAATATTATTATTATTATTATTATTTCATTATTAATATTATAACTACTTTACTATTAGTTTTTTTTATTATTGTTATTATTATTATTATTATTATTACTAAATTTGGTTATTTATTTTACTAATAATAATATTATTATTATTTTGTTAAAGGGGCCAAAGCCTTTATTTTACTTTGTTTTTGAATAACATCCATTTTATTATTATCATTGTTGTTGTTGTTGTTGTTGTTATTTATATTATCATTTATATTATTTTTTGTATCTTTGCTATTATAAATTTAGTACCATTATTATTATTATTATTATTATTATTATTATTATTAGGGTAAAGTCTTCAACCCTATATTATCAACATTTATAATATTTCTATTATTTCTTGTATCTTTAGTAAAGTTAGAAATATGTTAATGTTATTTTTATTAAAATGTTATTATTTTATCAAAGCCCTAAGGAGGCATAGGAGTATGCTCCAAGACTGGTGTCATTTTAAGTAAGGGTATTACTAAGGCCTATTACATGTTGATGTGCATTAAATTCCTTATATGTTATGCATCCTATGTTTATTATTATAATTATTTCGTATATGGTATGATGTACAATTCAAGCATGTCCTTGTGTTGTTATGTGGCATGTGTATTGTGTATATGCGATGATATGTGTTTTGACCCTGTAAGACATGCATGTGAGGATGTTAATATAGTTTGTGTGGGGGAAAGAATGAAAAACGAGGATGGGGAAATAAGTTGACCAAGGGATGTGAGTTAACCGATGAATAAGGAGGATGTTATAATGATCCATGAGTAGCAGAGTAAAATATAATTTATGGTTTCGTGAAGGGGAATCTAATTTATGGTTTTATAAGAGATAATCTAATTTATGGTTTTGTGTGGGAAGAATATAACTTATGGTTTCTTATGAAAGAATCTAATTTATGGTTTCGTGAGGGAGAATCTAATTTATATTCTTGTATAGGATAATCCAATTTGTGATTTTGTATGGTTTTGTGTGAGAGAATTTAATCTATCATTTGTATGAAAGAATTTAATTTATGGTTTTGTATGGGAGAAACTAATTTATAGTTTTGTATAGAAGGATCTAATGTAGGGTTTTGTATGGAAATTATTTTGTTTTATATGGTTTGAATTTAGGGTTTGGTATGAATGAATCTTTGGTTTTATATGGTTATAATTTTGGGTTTGGTAAGGATGAATATTTGGTTTGGTATGGATTGAATTTAGGGTTTGGTATGGATGAATCTTTGGGTTTTATATGGTTTGAATCTAAGATTTGGTACGAATGGATTTTAAGTTTTGTGTGAATTGAATTTAGGGTTTTGTATGACTAAATCATAGGTTTCGCATAAAGAATTTAGGGTTTCATATGGATGGGCTTAAGGTTTGCATGAAAAGTTTGAGAAGTTTCATGGGATGTGTAAAGTCTGCATGGGATGAAAAGTTTGAAAATTTTCATATAAATTTACATATGAATAGTTGATTTGGGATGTAAGGAAGGTAATGTAAGTGTTGTTTGAGTTTTTGAACACTATGGATGAAAAATAGTATGGAGAGCAATATAAGGGTACGTAGGAGACCGAGCTAGGGTTTGGTGTGAGTGCTTAAGGTTTTTGTGGTATCATGTGTCCTTGGTGATTAAAGTGTAATTATAAGGATGGTATTTATGAGTTGTGGTGTGTGGAGCGTTAAAATAATTTGGGTTTTGTGAAGTGGAGTAAGATGGGCCGTTGAGGCCTAAATTAAGGTTTCAGGATAAAACCCTAGAGTGAGATGTGGAGTGGACTTGGAAGATAAGTGTAAAGGGAGTGATTCATGCATGCCTAAGGTTAAAATATTTTTCGAATAAGATACTTAAGACATTAATCACTTAAAGTAAAATATTATATAGTCGGGCCTAGACCTGTCCACCGGCGAATAATAGTGGTTAGGGCATGATGTCCTATATGTTTCCTGTCCATCGGCTATAATAGTGGTTAGGCTTTGTACCTGTACATTACCGTTCCACCGGCTATAATAGTGGGGGGATTCCATGCTCAACAAAACCAAACATATTTGTGCCAAGACATAGGAAAGACACTAAGTACTTACAGTGGAACATCATACAAGAAGGGCCTAGACCGATCCACCGGCGTAGAATAGTGGCAGGGTATGTTACCCTCGCGACCGATCTACCGGCTAGAATAGTGGCAGGGTATGTTACCCTCACGAACGATCCATAGGCTAAAATAGTGGAGTTTCCATACTCATGTGGGCTTGATAAAGAAAATGGTGTGAATTGATTTTCGATAAAAGGGTTATTAAATAATTAATCTAGAATAAGTATGTACGTTACATGTAGGTTTGATCATTTATAAGTTGTATACTTTTCTTCTTGACCTTATGTACTATATGTGTGGGTTTGAAAGTGTAAGTTGAGTATTGTCTTGCATGATTCTATATGCTTATATGTTGGCCTTAGTCTTCGGTTACCTTACTCAGTACGTAGCATACTGATCACCCTTTTCATGGGTGCTGCTCATTCCCACGAGTAGTATGCCATTCTGACTTTGTGTAGGTAGGCCAGACATCAGTCAGGGCTGAATGTTGAGCATATATTTTGGCTCGAAGTTTGAGAGTGTCATGGCTGTATTTTTTCTTCATGTGATTTTATTTCTTTTGTATCACATTTATTCTTTTATGATTTATTAAGTTGTATCGAGTATTTCAAATAGACCTTTTTATTGGTTGTAATATTATTCCCTCCGAGGAATTTTGATATCGCACTCTAATTTCTATCTTATTATTGTTTATAAACTTTTACGCATACTATGATTTTTTATGTATACTTCTTTCTAATTATTTATGAACTATTTATTTGAGTTTAAATGTTAATCTTTTCCTTAGACTTAGCACTTGGTACTAGAACTATCGAAATGAACTGGTCTAGTACTAAGTGTGGTGATAACATCTCCAGAATTCATAAGTTTTAATTTAAATTCTTCCGCTTTAAAAAAAAGTAGTAAATTTTGGGGTGTTATAGGAATAAAATATATAATACAATTATTATTTACCTCAATTTCATCATTTTCTTTGTTCAATTCTTTATTAATTGGTGTCCCTCAATCAAATAAATTTGGAGCATTAGGATAATAATATTCATAGTGTTTACATAACTCAGCATCAACCTTATACCCTTGTCATTACCATGCATTTTGATTAAGGTAAATTTCACAAAGTTAAACTTATAATGTGGATCCAAAATTACAGCGAAAGCAATGATACTATAGTGAGTCCAATACTTTTTAAATTTTTGAATCATTTGTTGTCCCATTCTATTGATATCATCACACACCAATACCTTCTCTAATTGTATTTGAATCCTCTAAATGTTAAGAAAATATAAATAAATAGTAGGATACTCAAATTTAGAAAATAAAAGGATAGTTTCATATAAAGCTTCTAACAACTCATAAATTTTTTCTGCCTTACTCTAATCATTTAGAAAAATTTAAGTTTTTAATTAGCTTCAACATTACTGAATAATTCCAAAACACATTAATAATCCAATGCTCTACGAAGTATAATATATGTAGAATTCCATCTTGTAGTAACATCTAGCCATAACTTCCCAAAAATTGATAAGTTTAATTTTACAGCACAATCATAAAACTAGTTTATCCTACCTTCTAAATCATCTATAATTTCACATTCTATTTGATTTTGATCTCACATCCTTTAATATTTTTCAACCCTACCCTCACTATAAAATTAAAGATATGAGTTAAACATCTTATGTGGAAGTATTTTCCATCATATACTAAGCTTTGAAACAACGTGGGTTTCAAGTGGCTAATAATGTTGTCCATATTAGATGCACCATTCATTATCATAGTGAATACCTTCTTCTTAATACTCTGCTTTTTAAGCAATAATTACAACAAGTTATAGATTTCAAGACTAGTGTGGGAAGGAGGACAATAGAAAAAACTCAAAACTTTGCAATTACACTTCCAATCATCATCCACAACATGAATTGTTAGAGTAACATACCCACGATAAGTGTAAGCTATCCATATATTATAAGTTAAAAAAACCCTTACTAGATATTGCACCAATAGTGTGTTTAAGTTTACTTTTCAAATCAGCATATTTTTCTAGGAAAATTTTATTAATAGTATTTCTAGACAAGAGTTTGACAAGGTGATTAAGATATTAATGAATTTTCTTTGACTCCTAAATGTTTAACATATAAGAATGAATACCCATGCCTCAAAATTACCTCAACCAACATCTCATGATAAACTTTTGGATCAAATAGAGTCTCGCTAGATTTAGATGTTAAGGTATTTGTGGAGTCATTTTTTTTTGTATTCTTCACAAGCTTGTAGGTATCTTAATGAAATAAAAGTACCATATCCAGCTTCACACCTATGCTTCACCTTTTTATTGTACTTACATATAGCTTCATATATTCCCTCTTCATCTTTAAATCGATCAAAGTTCTCCCAAATCTTTTAGTATCTCTTTCGTTTGTCCAAGCTTTTTGCAAGTGGAAATTTAGCATCATCATCTTTTGTAATACCCCAAAACTTTTAAATCCTAAAATTTATTTATCAAAAATTTAATTTAATTTAATTTCTAAATTTTGTCTTATTTAATTATTTTAAATTAATTAGAGGTAAAAAATGTATTATTACTAATCAAAAATTTTACTCTAAAAATCTAACCTAAATACTACACCTAATATTTATCTTTTATCCTTTTTTTTCCTTCCTTTCTTTTCATTTTTCTTCTATCTCATTTTCTCTCCTTTATTTTTTTCTCTTATCCTTCTCACTGGGTTGCACCGTCTTATCCTAGTCCCTCTTTTCTTTTCCTTTCTTTCCCACCCCCAAGAGAGCCGAGCCTATTCCCCTCCGGTGTTTTATTTCTCCTTTTCTATTTTCTTTTCTTTCTTTGCCTTTTTCTCCCTTTCTTCCCCATCTGTCTTCTTCCTTACATCACCCTCCCCCTTAATTTATGCAGAAACCACCAACAACATGCACACCACCCGTCGCCTCATCTTTCCACTCTTTGCCATGTAGTGTCATGCATACTAGCATGCACCCTGCCCTTGTCCCTACTCCTTACACCTCTACCCTACACCGTTTACAGCCACCTCCCTATGGATTCATGCATGTCAAAGCTTTTGACCTCTCCTATTATCTTCCCCTTTTCCCTTAACCTCTCCCCATCTATACATACCCCCTAAGCCTCTCTTTTATCCCATCTGTAAGCCTACTACAGACCCTATTTTTTTCCTTCCTCTATCCATGCCAGATTCAGTGTCACCATTGGTGCCCTGCTAACCCCTTTGCCTACACCCTACCCTCGCATGCAAAGTCACTTATTTCCCCTTTCCATTCTTATGAGCCTATAATAGTAACTAGCTATCTTCACACTGCCATCACCATTAACACTTTCTCCTCCTTCCTGTCCACCATCATGTTGGAGCCACCCTATACATGAGCACTAGACAATGCAACCACCCCTGCAAGCCCTCATTTCTCCTCCCTTCTTCTTTCTCCCTCTCGATCGTGTGCTACACTACCGACCACCAGCTCCACCATCACCAACTCTAGCCAATCCTAGTGACACTACCACCTTGATCCTAAATTACAACCCCCACCTACTCCTCCAAATCAACCATCATCGCGCCGCCATTGTAACTACCTTCCTATGTCGCCAACACCATTTTGTTCCCTCTTTGGTAATATTTTGATGATAGTAGAAGAGGAGGCATTGGTCTTGCATATTTAAAGATCAGAGCCACTTCAATAAAGATACAGTCATAGATAGGGTTATAATACCTTTTAATATATATCATTGATGTGTGTTATGTGATGGCCTGCTTTAAATGATAAACAACTCTAGTGTTGTATATGTAGTTTTAGCTTGACATTAGCTAAAGGTGAAAAAGTTGTGTAGTCATAACTATATTGATTTCAAGTATTTGTATACATCCATATCCATGTTTTATGATATTTCATGTGTGCAAAGATAGAGAGTATTCTTGTTGAATGTCATGTGAATTAGGTAAGTTTTTGAGACCTAAGGGTATTTTGGTTAATATTATGAAAAGGTGGCATGTAGGGTACATTGGGTTGTTAATTGGAATAAAATAAGTTGGAGATATTACATGAAATAACTATGGCAGAAATTAAGAGGTTAATGGTAAATATAATGTGGGGAGAAAGACCATAAATGGGATAAGTAAAACCTAAGGGGAATTATGATCGTATGTGAGTAGAGTGGAGATTTGATACTAGGGAGTGGATATATAGTTAATGATGAAATTTTGTGTATTCATGAAAATTTAGGAAGTCATTTGAGAACTAGGGGAAGAGATATAACCAAAAGTTGAAATTTGGGTTTAGGAGGCTGAGGCATGTAATGCTAGGGGTAGGCTATTATTACATATATCTGATGGGGTAAATGGACTACTATCCTAGAACATGATATTAACCATAACATTTTGGGAATATGTACCAAAGTTATTGTCATGTGGGGTAGAGGGAAGGAGTTACGACTAAAATGAGGAATTAGGGTTTTGGAAGGAGCTCAAATAGGAAGGGTATTATTACATGTGCAAAATTTGGGAGTTAGGCCACAATTTTTTAGTTAACTTTTTACCATATCATTCTATGCATGTGTGAGGAATTTATCACGGTTATACCTTGATTACTAATCCACCGATAAGAATAATGGCAAGGAGCATTTTGCTCTAAGGTTGTACTCTAAGTACGATCCACAAATAAAAATAGTGGCTAAGAGCATCCTACCTTAGAAGTTGTACTTGATTATTGTTCCAATGGTTGAGAATAGTAGGGTCTCAAAACTTAACGTGAATAAAATCATGAGATAATCATCATTACACTAATATCGTATGTTCGAAGAATATTAAATAAGTAGGTATGATCAACTTATGTAAGTGTCATCTCTTCTCCTGGTGTTATTAATTTATGTGACCTTCTTAACTGTATTGTTACCTTACTTAGCACATAGCATATTAATCGCCCTTATCAAAGTTGCTACTCAATTTCACAAGCAAAAACCCCTTTCTAAGTCTATGCAAGTAAATTAAGAGTCATTAGATTACTTCACTACATATGATGCTCTTATTAGGGTAAAGTGATGCTGTTATGACTAGGGCCAAGGACCGAAAAGTTTTGTTAACTAGTTGTTATTTTTAACTAATTTTATCCTTTTCATTTTCATTTGAACATTTATTTATATATTTCAAGTTTACTTTTGAAGTGAACAGCTAACTCTTATTTTTAATATGGATATTTATCACGATTTGTGTTCTATTTTACCATTGACTTGTAGTTGGTATGTGGATGGTTTTGCCAGACTTATACCAATTATGGTGGTAACACTCCCTCTTATGTTTGAATGTTTCTTCCATATAAAAAAAATTTTTCAATAGTAAATTTTGAGAGTATTAAATGTTGTTATAGGTTCTGAACACCATGCTTTGTTTTCAAAAAATTTAGTTTCAAACGATTTATGATCTAATTTTCAAATGCCTTTTTTATATTTTTAAAATATTGATTCCACAAAAACCTAGATTAACTTGTGAGGAAATGAACATGGATACCCTAGGTGGCCTCTAAATGTGACTTTCCTGATAGATGTTAGTTAACTAGAAGAGTTTAAACTAACATGCCTTTTGTTTAGCAATTAGCTGACCACAAGATGAACAAATGAGTATGAAGTCTAGAGGAGGCCTTTGATGCCTTCATGGAATTCATGCAATTCCAGCCTTTGCCTCAGTTGCCACCCCCATTTCTACATCATTCTCATGAGGGAATTGGAGAGAACTGGCTTTGGAGGGTCTTTGGACGCTACCCTCAATGTTTTAGGGTTTTCATGTCAAATACTTGTATGACCATGTACATTATCATGATATTGTTGTTACGTGATGGAATATATGGTGTTAATGATATGATGGTGATAATGTGGATGTATATGATATAAAGGAAGTGAGAATGGGAAATATGTGTTGATATAATCTTGATACGCCAAGTTGTACTTGTAGAAAAGTTATAACTTACAGAGTTATAATATAGGTTAATACGGAGACCTTGATATTTTAATGTGTTAGGTGTATTAATTATGATAAATATATCAAAGAAAGTGTTTAGATTAGTTACTAAATATTTGGGTTCCACAAAATGAGAATATAGTTTAATTAGGACATAGTAATCCTAAGGTGGTAATATTATTATCTCATGCATAAAACCTTGAGTTAGACTATAAATTTTACATATGTTGTAAATGTTGGTAATTTAAGGATGTTTATTGAATTTTGGGTAATCATATGATCCTTATGGGAAGAGTTATGACTAATCATGAAATTAGGGTTTTGGGAGCTCTATAAATAATAATATTTGGAACAGGGCTATCATTGGATGTGTGATACATGGGTTTTATACCATGAATTTTAGGTATGTTAACAACGATTATGTTTGAGAATTATATACTATAATTAGTGGTTGAATGATCAATATAAGGGAAGTTATGCTAGGAATGTGATATTTTAGTTGAGGAAATTAAGAATTTGGATCGACCTTATAAATTGCTTTATATGCTTATTTGCCTTAATGTGTTTCCCACCTGTAAATCAATCATGAAAAAGATAATAATCATTTAAAGTGAAAGAGTGCATGAGTAGGGCCAAGGTGATATTTTTATTTTCATTCCATCGAAGGATAACAATGGCTTAAGAGTGTTTTTGTAACATCCTCAAAATTCACTACTGAAAAATTTCATTTTATTTAAAATGATTAGCAAAAGAAAAATATTAAACTATAAATTTTGGATATATTACTGCCACACTTAGTACTAGACCAGTTCACTTATGCCGTTCCAATACCAAGTGCTAAGGCTAAAAGAGTAAAACACAATTTACAACTATATTTAAATGAGAGTAGCATAATAAACCATTTATAAGAATAAAATCCACCAGTGTGGTTACAAGAACAGGTTACATATAAACCAAGGGTTAAGGGAGAAAAAATGACACCCTAAAAGTCCGAATAACTTCCTTACACTCTTTCCCGTTACCCACTTGAAAAGAACCTAAAAATGGACCTACAAGGGAAGCTTCCCTTTGAATAGGCAAGGGCCCCACGAATGGAACCCTTCAGTACTATAGTGCTGAGTAAATTTTTAAAACACACTTAAAAAAAGGCTCGCAATGTAACATATGATATAATAATCTATACATATATAATGAGAATGAATACAAGACAATCACATACTTAAAAAGTCCATCAAAGATTAATAAGTCATGATGTACAATCAATACTTCTAGGCCTTAAGCCATTAGTTCATCATTAATCAATCATCTCGGGTTATAAATATCCATGTGAGTGTGGGAAATCCACCACTACAGCCAATGGACCGGAATACGAGGAGGGCAGAATGCTCATAACCACTATTATTGCTAGTGGACTAGTCTCCAAGGAAAAACGCTCCTAGGAAAAACACTCCTGGCCACTATTATTCATCGATGGACCAGTCTAGCCCCAACTCACATGGTGTTTCACTATAAGTGATTAGTATTGTCCATAATTTATTCACATCCATGATTAGTTTTATTAAGCTTAAGATCCCCCACTATTATCGCCGGTGGACCAGAATACATATGAACATCATTCAGGCCAACACGCTTCTGGGCCACTATTATATTCGGTAAACCGGTACTCATAATCATCTTCCAAGGCAATACGCTCCTAACCACTATTATTTCCTATGGACTGGTACTCATAATCATCTTCCAAGGTAATACACTCCTAGCCACTACTATTTTCAGTGGACCAGTACTCATAATCATTATCCAGGGTAAAACGCTTCTAGCCACTATTATAACCAATGGACTGGTACTCATAATCATACTCAACTGGGCCCAACTCTTTAATCTTTCACTTTTTCGATTAGTGTTTTTTCCTTTTTAATCATCACAATAATTCCATTTATTTGCCTTGGATGGGAGATCAAGATCCTGAGACACAAAGGTACACCGATCGTACTAGTGCATACAAGCGACTCAGTACCCTTCAACCATCAACACAAGAACGTAAAGGTACCCTGGTAGTACTAGTGCATACAACTAACTTAGTACCCTACCGACAAGGACACCCATAAGTATGCATACCCCATAAATAGGTCCGTAGAGCTAGATAGAGTAAGATGTAGGGTCTAGCTGGGGCACAAAGGCATAGCAGCAAATACTAGAATAATCATGGACTAAACTAAGTCTTAGGGTAGCAACCCCTAAAGAGCAACCATTCCCGATCTCAAGGCCTTTCACTTTAAGTATTAGTGTCGTAATTAAGGTGATCACGTAAAGGAAAACAATCGGATACTTATTCACTTTCAATCATTCTGATATTATTAGATATTTCTTATTCATATGGTTATCTAAGATAACATAAAGGAATCATAAAGACCGTCATAATCTCATCTAAATTCTAATTTAAGATTCGTTCTCCTAACACTTACTAATCATCAAACACCATTATCTTACTATTTAGTGTTACTTGTGTCTTACTACGAAACTCCATTATCCCATCAACATATTAGATAGAAATTACTAATATACCCCTTGCTTGTATAATTATTAAGTCATCCATTCATTACTCAATAATTTACCATATTATCATTTATGTTGCATAATTACCAATTTACCCCATACTTAGTTTGGGTTACCGAGTCATCTTTCATACTTATTAGGTCACCAATCACCCTTCATAATTATTACCCTTATCATATTTCTATTTAGTTAGCTAGATTACCAAATTGCCCTTATCCTTCTTTATAACTACCAAATTACCCTTTAGTTGGTTGAATTACCAAATTACCCTTCTTTATTATCATAATTATCAACTACCCTTCTCCATTATTTTAATTACCATTCTATCCTTCTCCATTACCTTAATTACCATATTACCCTTCTCCATTATCTTAATTACCATTTTACCCTTCTCTATTATTATAATTACCATTTTACCCTTCTCCATTGTCATAATTACCATTTTACCCTTTTCCACTATCATAATTACCATTTTACCCTTTTCCGCTATTATAATTACTATTTTACCATTCTCCATTATTATAATTACCATTTTGTCTCTCTCCATTGTCATAGTTACCATTTTACCATTTTTCACTGTCACAATTACCATTTTATAATTAGAATTTTTCCCCTTCACTTTTAAAATTACCATAATACCCTCAACTTCCAAAATAACCATTATACCCTCAACTTCCAACATTACCATTATACCCTTTTACTTATAAAATTACCATTTTATCCTTTACTCCCACAATTACCATATTACTCACTTTTACTTACAAAATTACCATTTTACACCTTTATTACTCCACCTTTGTCAAATTATCACCACTACATCAAATATTAATATTAATACTCTATTCCCATCATCCAATTCCACCAACTATTTTACTTTGACATAACACTCATTAACAACTACATATATCATATATTAAGCCACAATCTTGTCCAAGACATATTACTAAAATTCCCTAGGGCTCACAATAATATTAATCATGCATTAATGGTCACAATAAAATAATATATTATGGGTAAGTACTTAACATATTCTTGAATAATAATTCTCCTTCCTTAAGCATTTCTTCCCCACATGGCATATAAACTAGCATGCTTTCCTTTTTATTAATCAACACAAGAAACTACTTATATTATGTTAAACAACATATATCAAGGATAATAACATATTTAAAACCCTAATGTGCTAATATACATTTATCCATGCGTTTAAGTGTAGTTTAACAATTACCTTAGTTCCTGCAAAAATCAAACCTTACCTGTATCCTGGTTAAAGATTCAAGCTTTGATTAACAAAACCAATACCTATATATAATATCAACACTTATCATATTAGAGATGAGAAAACCAAATCATAAGACTTTATAAATTTTATTAATGAAATAATTAAATTAAATATTGTTATGCCTTAAAACTTCTTAAAAAAAATATACTAAGGTATGCAGTAGCTCATACTACTCATGCAGCATGAGATGCATGCAAAACAAAAAGGGTAAGGGGCTCACAATAGCAAAAAAAGGAGGAGGGAGTGGTGTTTTAGGATTAGGGTTTTGGGGCTAGGAAAGAAGGTAGGTGGGGGAGGATTTTGGACAAGGGAAGGGTACAGGGGTGAAGAGGGGGTGTAGGTGGTGATTAGCGATAGGTTTTTGGCAACTATAGGTAGCGAAGGTGGCCACGGCAAGGTTGCAAAGGTGGCTATTGATGTGGAAGGGGATGAGAAGGAAGGAAAAGGGAGGGAAAAAAATAAGGGGCTGAGGGTGTTAGTTTCAACCAAAGGAGGTGTGGAAGTGGTAGAGGATGTTGTAAGGAGTGGTTTGGTGGATTGGGTGGTGGAGGAGGTGGTGTGGTGGTTTAATACGGTAGCAAGTGGTGGCAGAAGGTGTTGCAGGTGGTTGGTGAGGTGGAGGAAGCAGTAGAGGAGGCAGTGGTGCAAAAATAATGATGGAAATGGAATGAGAAGAAAATGAGAGAAAGAGGTCAGGGAAGGGAGAAGGCTCGAAGAAAATTGGGTGGGAAGGGCTAGTGAGGAGAAGAAAAAGAAGAGGGGAAAGAAGGCGACAGGAAACCGATTGGGTGGCAGGGTGTAGGGTGGGAGGGAGGTGGTAGGGTGGTAGGGAGAGGGAAGGGAAGAAGAGGAAAGAAGGGTCGTGCGGGCTGGGGGTGTAGGGTTGGTTGGGTCTAAAAAGGGGAAGAAAAGGACGGGAGAGAGGGAGAGGCAGGTGGTGGCAAATGGTTGTAGGCGGTAGTGGCTGGGCGTGGCATTCAGGGTGGCAGTCCTAGTGAAGAAGATAGGTCGGGAAGGAGGTAGAAGAAGAAAGAAAGGAAGAGGAGGGATAGGTTGGGCGTAGAGGGGGGAATAAAGAAAAGTGAGCCGATCCGATCGAGGGGAAATGAACGAAAGAAAATGAAGGGGGAGCTGGGTCACGTGCGAGAGAAGGAGAGGAGGGAAGGGAGTAGGCCAGAAGCCTAGATGTAGGGGAACGGGCGAGCAGGTCGGGTGCTAGCGACCCGAGGGGAGAAAAAGGAAAAAAGAAAGAAAGGAGGAAAAAAGAGAAAAAGGAGAAAGAAAATAAAATGGGCGGAAAGGGAAGAAAAGGAAAAATAATGACAAATTAAAATAATTTAATTTATAAAATAATAAAACATAATATTTTTGACAAATTATTTAATTTAATATAATATAATATATTAGTTTAAAAAGGATAATTTTAGTAAAATAAATTATTTTAACAAAAAGATTATGATAAAATAACAAAGTATTTATTTTAATTTATCAAATATTCCTATCTAAATTTATACACTCAAAAATCCATAAAATAATTAAATTAAATAATTTTAAAAGCTAATTTATCCTAAATAAAAGATATTTATTAATATATAGTTTTTTTTTAATTCAGGGGATTATAGTTTTTCCCCGAGAAGATGATGTTTTATTTATATGCTTTCCACTGGAGTATAATAATGGCTTAGGATCATTTTGTCCCTAGAAGGTTTTTCAATCCATTCTATCGGATTAAGAATAGTGGGGGCCTACTCATAATGAATGAATATATAATTGTATAAATTATGGATAATACACTAACAACTTAAAGTGAAAAAATATGTGAGTCTGGACTAAGGTAATGTTTTTACATATCCGTTCTACTAGAGGATAATAGTGGCTAGGAAGTATTTTTCCCTAAGAATGTGATATTTTTAGATCCGTTCCATCAGATGATAATAGTGTCTCAATTGTGTTGTCCCTAAGAAGGTGCTTTAGACCGTTATTTCAGTTTAAGAATAGTGGATTTTCTAAATTCAGCATCTATAAAAGAAAAAAATGATTATATCTAACAAAGAGGCTTGAATCGTTATTTATCTTATGAGACTTTTTATTAATTTGAATATTTACTTATCATCTATTTTGAATACATGCATTATTTGTATCCCTGATTCACCAAAATTGTTACCTTGCTCAATCATTAGTGTATTGACTATCCTTTTCAGGAATGATGCTCATTTCCATGAGTAGGAGACCTTGATTCTTTTGTGCGAGTCTCGAAAGATCCTCTGAATGACTATGTTACTTTTGATGTACTAAGTGGGGATGAGTGACCTATTATCTGCATTAGGTATTTGGGTGAAGAGTTATGTTATGTATTTACCTAGATACCTTTTTGGACTCTTTGATCAATGGTATCCCTTTCTTTGTATTTTGTTATTGTAATTTGGAGTTAACCTCTAAAATCACATTGTATTATAAATGTTTCTTCCATTTCTAATTTCCTTATCTTACTATAAATGATTTTAGCCTTGTAATTGATGTAAGGATAGTTGGACAAACCATAATTATGTCAGTTACGGTGGTAACCCTAGTATTTTATTTATATATTTTAGCTATAAAAATAAAACAATTTAGTAGTAAAAATCGAGGTGTTACATCATCACTACAACGTTAAAGGATGAATTATACATACAAGAATAACTCCATCGGAAGTATGGGTAATACTTGTAAATGTAGAATTGTACACAATTATAACATGTATATAACAATTAAAATAATCTTTTAATTGATAATTATAAATAAATAATTACCTCTAATAGTGTTATGCAACCACCTATCTCCTTACAAGTAGCCCTAGTTGTTATCCTAAGCTGCCTATATAAATATGTTAAAGTCCCAACTCCCAGAGATCGATCACCTAACTTACTTAAATTAGCTACTAATATAAGCAATGATAATGGGACACAATTGCTAGACTTGTCTACAAAAAAGTTAACAATAGTAGGCACTAAATATATACACGGGCATAAGAACTATCATCCACAAAATGGTCAGTTGTAAGCTTATAAAACAAATATCATACAATGCGTTCGTGCTTCCATTCACAAAATTTGACTTCAGCAACAACTCGAGTTCACCCCCTATGTCGGCCAGAAGATCCACCGCATCGCCATTAGTAGGAAAATTCTCGCTAATACCCTCATACACATGACACTTAAGATCCATAATATAAATTATGTCATTTAGAGTAATAGTCATCTCATCAAATGGAAGTGGAATATATTGGTCTCGGGGTTCCACCTCTCAACAAAAGTGGAGATGGGTGGAACATTATGCTGGTAGAAGTATATCAAACATAGCTGCACCAGAATCATGGTCTTGAGGTAGTTTTAGGTAATACCCATGCCAAGATCATCGACCAAGAGTCTTTTCAAGTTTTTCATCCTTGATAAACCCTTAGCATAGGACATAGTTCCTAAAACAAAAAGAATATTAGAATAATGAATTATAGGGTAAAAATATATAAACTAATCTGTATAATGATATAAATTAAGTCAAAATCATTCCATATGGCGTATGCCATATGACCCCTAAAACTGGTGAGAGGATTTGGAATGAATGGATGCCCACTAGTAAGTCTATTCAAACTCTGATCATCATTTGATGCTGATGAGGAAACAGATCCTGCTGCAAGGATAGATGTGTCAGTTCCAGCGTAAGCTCCCTCCCTAAGATCATCATATTCTTTCTTAAATGACATGTGTTGTGTAACACCTTGATTTTTACTATTTAAAAATTTTTGTTTGCAGAGTTAAGTGAGAAAGCTAAAACAATAAAATGATTGGTGTTACCACCACACTTGGTATAAGTCCAATTATCCTTACCATTCTTATACCAAGTGTTAAGGCTAAAATCATTATTTTTCTTAGATTAATAACATAATTACAAAAATCAAAGTAAAGATAATATCATATGAATATATAGCGCTATGAAAAGCAACTTCAACTATTTACAAGATCAAGGAGTGAGAAATATAAGAGGACATAGGTGTCAAAAAAATCGGACTTAAAATGATAAAGGAGCAATGGACAGTCCTATGTTCTCAAATGAACTGCCAACTTCGACTGAGCTTAGAAGTTGACCTACAAATACCATTACCCGATGAATAGGCAAGGGCTCATGAAACGAACCCTTTAGTACAATGGTACTAAGCAACCTTTTATACTAAACTACAATGAAAAACTAGTAAAGACCACATGCAAGGTAAATAAGGGTAAAAATGAAAATTATAGGAGTTAAATGCAAGTTTGGGATATGTGGATGACTATTAGAATGTGTGGTGGAGATATGGTAAAAATGTAGTGGTGTTTGGACAAGATTTGAGGGTGAAAATAGGGATGCATGACCGAAAATAAAAAGCTACATAGTTGTTCTATAGGCTGTGCAACCTTAGTCGAGAGAAAAGATTACTTGCGACCAGGTAGTGCTGGGTTACACAGGCATGCGATAGGAACCTTTAGTACTACAAGGTTGTGCGTAGGTCGTGTGCTTTAAATAAACATGATAGAAGAGGAGAAGAAGAAGGGAAAAGTGGCGATGGTTTGTGGTAATGGCTAGCGATAGTGTTGGGGAAGGTTGATGTGACCTTAGTGATATATATATATATATGTTCATGTGTGCGTGTGGAGTGAATCAAGGAAGGAAGAAAGGAAGAAAAGTAGGGGAGGGGGAGGCATGTGATTTATGGTGTAGGGTGGTGTAGAGGAAAAAATGGTTGAGTGTTGGGAACAATGGCAGCTGATGGAGATGGTTGTGTGTATGGATCACGTAAGGATAAAAAGAAAAAGAAGACGGGAGAACATTTGGAATAAAGTATGACGGGAGAACTACCCATTGGAGGCGGAGGCTAATGGGTGAATGACCCACCAGAGGAAATTTGTGATGGGTTAGTTTGTAATACTCTAAAAAATTTCCTAAAAATAAATAATAAAATGATAAATAGAGTAAAATATAGGTACATATAAAAAAATTATTATGAGATTTAAAATTTATTATTTATCTTATTTCGATGCCTTATTTTAATTATTTAGCCTAAAATATTAAATGATATGTAAATATAATAATTTTTAATTATTTTCATTAATTCCCAAAAAAAACCTAAAAACTCCACCACCTCTTTCTTTTTTTCTTTTCCCTTTTCCTTTCTCCTTTTCTTTTCCTTTCTCCTTCTTGTTCCTTTTCCGTTTCTTTTTCCTCCTTCCTCTTCTTTTTTTCTTCTGTCCCCTACTTAGGCTGCACTACAACGGCCCAAGCACCCCCTTCTCTTCTCTTCCTTTCTCCCCTGACTTACCCATCTCTCCTTTCCCCATCTTCTTTTTCTTTTCCCTCGAGCAATAGCCAAGTCCCTCCTTTCTTTTCTCCTTTCCCCTTTATCTTCCTCCCTGCTTTGTTATTTCCTTTTCTCTCTCCATCCCATACCTCTTTCTTACAAACCTAGGAAACCCCTACCATTTTCGCACATTCATAACTTGCCACCAGCCATCATCCCCTCCCCCTTTCCCTTTTTAGGCATGTAGGGCATGCACACTAGCATACATTTATATCCCCTACACCGCACGACCCTACACATCGAACTTCCCTGCTATCGTCATGTAGCCCATCAACCAACCACTCTTGTCTCCTTCCTCTCTTATCCTTATCCTCCCCCATAGTCTATTAATATCCCCCAACATTACCTATCCTCTCTTTCTCCCTTGTTAATCTCACCTTACACCCTTTCCCTTCTCCTGCCTTTACCCACTACCACCGCAACCAGGCCACGCTACCACCCAAGCTCCTACCCTCTCCCTTTCCTACATCTCCCTACACCTACTAAGCTCCTCACCTCCCTCTTTCTCCCCTTCCTTTCCCCTCCCTGAGCCTACAAAGTGGGTAGGTCGCGCCACCCTGCACCACCTTGCTGCACCACCACCACCAACCCATTTCCCTTTCTCTACACCACTACCACACCTCCTGAAATACCCCAAAATTTTCTAATTTTAAAGATTATTTTTAAATAAGGTTTTATTATGAAAATAATTAATTAATTAATTAATTTTATTTAAAATAAGAAGGAAAAAATAGTTTGAAATTAACAATAATTTTATAAATATTTTAATTGAAGAAAATTAGGGTGTTTTACTAATTAAAATAGAATTTATGGAAATTTTTTAAAAAACTCTAAATTAGCCTAAAAAGGGAATTTAATATTTTTATTAAATAAATATTTTATGTTAAATACCTAAAATATTCTAACTAATTTATTTAAACCGAAAACCTTAAATTGTTCCTTTTTTCCTTTTCTTTTCTTCTTTTTCTTTCTTTCTTTCTTTCTTTTTCTTCTTTCTTCTGCGGTTGGGCCTGGACGCAGCCCAACCCACCTTATCTTCCTCTCCCCACGGCCCAGCATCGCTGGCTGTCCCTACATACGTCCAAACGCGGCGTTTTTTCCTTATTAATACTGAGACATCACGTCTCGTTTAATGAAGGAGTAACTGGCGCCAACCGGCCCCTTTCGCCTCCTTTTCTTTTATTTTTCCCGGCCGACTAGTCCACCTCCCTTTCTCCTTCCTTCTTCCTCCTTTCTCCTCCGTCAGCGCGGCTGCAGCTCCCGAACCCAACAATGGTGTCTCCGGCTACAGGGTCTTTGACCGGCCGTTTCTTGCCTCATTGTATTCCCCTTGACTCGAGGAATAAATTGGAATAACTCTCGCTCGTTATCTCTCACCCATTTCCTCTCCCCAGCCTCGCGAAACTTCGATCCAACCTAAACAATTGCCAACCAATTACTACCGCCGGGCACACAAATCCTCGCACCTAATACCTTCCTACTGACCCCCAAAACCCTATTATCCCATCTACTATCTATAAATAGCCTAATTGTAGGAGTTTCGGAATATTTTTTCTCAATCGAAACCCTAAGCGAGGGTTGCAGCCACCGTGACTTCAGACGCATCTTCTTGGTGTGACTGTAGCCAGCATGCAATTTAAACCCTCTTGTTGTCACTTGTAGCACTGGTAAATAGGGTATCGTTCTAAGCCGGGGATTGAGATGTCTCACCTCTACTTAACTAGATTAAACTAAAACTAAAACTAAAAATAAAAATAAAATCCTAATTAACACTAAATAAATAAATAAGAAAAATACTAATGGGGGTTATAAAAATAATAATAAAAGGAGTAAATAAAATAAAGTAAAGTAATAACAATAATGGAAAATAATGGAAATGATGGGAAATTACAGATATGAGAAATATTTTAGGGAAATAAAAATAAATCCACCACTAGATTAGGGTGAAATATAATATTTATTTCTAAGTCAATATTTAATCGTGAGAAAGAGATCGACCAAGTTGCACACCAAAAGCAGGTCCATACACCTTATATTACTTCCCTTAATTAATTAATACGACAAAGAGCCAATATTAACCCTATTAAATACTAGCAGTATAGTAGCAACAAGCGGCTCCTATATTTAACTACATTTAATGCATTAAGTGTAAGTGGAAGGCTGTCAATCTAAGTACCCAAACTAGTAAAAAAACCATGTCTAGTTGTATTTCCTTTCCTTGACCCACATTTATCGAAATGTTTTACCACTTCGGTTAGAATCATAAAACGATTAGGTGAATTGTTATCTAATCTAGCTGCAATTTATACATATAGATTCTAGTATATTTAGATGGCCACCTAGCAGGAAAATAATCCTACATACTGTCACTTATGAGGAACCAGAAAAAGGCATGCACCAAAGAAACTATACTTGATAGAATTATACATATAAACGATAGCAATTAATGTAGAGTCAAGAAACAATCTCAAGAAACAAAGAAAATAAAATTATAATTCAAATCATAATATAGGGTTTCAATTTATTCCCTAACAATAAATAATCAGCCAGTCATAATTAAAGAATTAATTACACAGAAATATATATCTAAAATATAAATTAAACATAAGAGAAAGAAATAACCGGAATTAATTTTGGATAAAAGATTAAGAATTTATTCAGATAAAAATTAATTTTATCTGAAATAAATTATACCGGTATAAATTTTCTCTTATTTTTCTTCCTTCTCTCTCGGCTTTGATTTCAGTGTAACAAATCCTTTTCTTTTTCTTTTATTCTTGCTGACGGCTGATGCTAAGAATTGGTTCGTCGTCACCTGTGCTGCCGCGCGTCGGCTTTGGTTTCCGTGCTTTGACTGTCGCACGCCCTCCTCAGCGTTGTACTCTCTCTCTCTAAAGACCGTGCCTCTCTTTTTGTTTTTTTTTTTGCGGCTCTGCCGCTCTGCCGAGCCTCTCTCGAGCCAGAGAAGGCTCTCTACCTTCCGCACTGTTACTTCTGTCGCGCACACGTTTCTTTCTCTCCCTACTCTTCCTTTTATTTTCGTTCCTCGTCTCACCCATGCCACGTCAGCCCTTATTTTGGCTGACTTTTCTTCTCCAGTGCGGCTCCATTTGGTTTATCTTGTTACTGGCCTTTGGGCCTTCAGCCGTTGGTCCAAAGGTTTTTCTTTTCTTTTTTTTATTTCTTTTACTTAAAAACAAAACCTGTAAAATAAAATTCAATAAATATTAAAAAATAATAATTAATTCTAAATTTACTTAAATTATATTATTTTAGCTCAAATAATAATAATTATGTAATTTTTACCACTTAAGCATAAAATAATAATCATTCCCCTATATTAGTTAAATAAACTACCAAAAATTAAGATTATAAGGGTATAAAATGTGTCAAAATATGAACTTATCACATCCCTACACTTAGCTTCTTGCTTGTCCTTCAGCAAGTTATTACTCTAAATAGATAAAATTAAATTAACTAGCCACTTTCGTAGGTCTCACGATTATACTTAGCATGTGTAACAAGCCTTTTAAACCCCTAGGTCACCCATCAAGGACGAGTAAGGTCTCATGAGGGTTTCGCAAATGATATACCCACAAAATCACACACACAAAAAATAAAAATAAAAATACCTAACACCCTTAACCATTTTTCTTTTGGAATCTTTTACTTTCAAACGTCAAGATTAACAATCAATCAAGATTCAGCATTGAGAGATTTAAAGAATTAATTTCAACATATGGTTCACACATAAACATGATAGATATGAACAGATCAATATTATGGATGAAAATCTACCACGCCTTAGTCACATCAAGATCCATCCTCACTATGAATACCCTCTATATTTTGTTTTCTTCTTAGATTCATGGCTACAAATGTATAGAAACACTCATGTATGTGAGCTAAGATGATAAAAATAAAAAATGACTCACATATATAAACAAAAAAAAAGCTCATGTTCTTGTGGATAAAACCTCATGAAAGATACCAAATATCTGCCAAATGGATTGAACCATATGATTAACTCTTGTGACTAATCTCCATCAGATCAAAGGCTGCTCATCTCAAGAATCAAATAGGAATTACTTATTGGTTGTGGTAGGGTTTAAGGTAAAGAAGGGTATGGAGTATTTTAGAAGTATGGTGCTAAAAAAAATTAAGAGCTAGTGGAATCTAATAAGTAGATGAAATATAAGCTTAATCCCACATCAATGATTAAAGATACACCTCTCCAACTTAACACCAAATTAAAACATGAATAGAACTTTCTCAACCTCTTCTCCATAACTCCCTCTCTTCCTTATATCCTAACATTTTTTTTCTTCTTCTTTTTTTTTAATTTTTATATATATATTGTTTTTTTTTCAAATTTTCTTTTTCTCCACCAAACATAACCAATCCCTTTTCTTATCATGAATACATATATATCTTTCATATACACACATACACAACCACTCTTCATATCCATAATGATTTGATTTCCTTCCACTAGCTTTTAGCAAGGGTAAGGATATTAAGGCCCAAAGGTTATTCAATGTGGGTAATGAAAAAATGTATGTTCCATGTATAGGCTAAAAAGGGTTTATATGGGATATATATCATGGATACACAATTCAGGTTAAGCAATTTGGTCATGTGATGGAAAATTCCTAAGCTGCATTTATCATTTTCTCAATCAGAGCATGTTTTGACTATAAGCTTCGACTAATACAAGTGTAAGTTCTAGTAATATCTATAGTCCATTACAAGATCTATGGAAAATAATTTGATCAAAACAATTAAATATATATGAGGTTTACAAAGAAAATTTTGAAGCCAAGAAAAGTAGATGACTTTGTGCAAATTCGCTCAAAAAAATAAGGTACGTATGGTTCAAAAGCTCACTAAAGAATATGATGAATCTCAACATGCCATGTTGGTGGTTAGAAAAGCATACATGTTCTTTCTCCATTCACATTTAGGCACGTAGATATGTGTTCCCTATATCGAAATCAACACAAAAAATCTCCACTTACTTTATCTCAATTTCATGATCATCTTTTCATTAGATTTCAAAGATATATTCCTCATTGACTAATTAAGGGTTCCTACGACTCTAAAAACACTAAACACTCTAATCAAAATCTAAACAATTTTTTTTTTAAAAAATTCACATACATAAAACACACGCACCCCCACACTTAAATTACACATTGTCGTCAATGTTTAAACAACTAAGAAAACATGTAATTTAAAGTATGGAGAAAACAAAATAAATAAATAAATAAATAAAGGATAGAAAAAATCCTTCATCACATTGGGTTGCCTCCCAAGTAGCGCTTGTTTTTATGTCTTCAGCCTGACATGATTTCGGTTTTCATCGTTCAAGGTGGATACGTCCACTTCAAAGCTGCTTCACCAAATCCATCCTTGTGATGATCATCTTTATCCTGCAAGGAATAAAAAGATAACATATTAGATTTAATAAAATATTTGATCCAGCAAGAACGTAACTTACCTAGCATGGAATTTAAGTAGGTGTGTAAAGATATAATGTTTTGTCCAATGTCCATGTATGGTAATCTCTCTATCAGAGGAAGAAAATATTTTCCTATCTCAGAATCTTTAAAAACGTCCTTCCAACATAACCTCTCATTTGGAGCATCACGCTTCTTATTAAATGTATCCAAGGTGATTTGATTACTCTATTCACTCTTGGATCCATACAACCTGCTAAAAGAGGGAAAACAAGGAGTATGGTTTGCATAAATAAAATCAAAGTGGTCCAAAGGTTTATCTTGTGTCTCACGGTCATCTCTAAGCAAAAGTGGGGAATAAATGTTCAAAGATGGTATATGGTAGATGAAAGTGATAGTCTTGTCATCCATATACTTCTCTTGGTTCACTCGATCCTCATTTTGATGAGATTCTTCTTCTAATTTTATAAGCTCTTCTTCCACTTGATCATGCTTTTCAATGTTCTCCATGGGAACCTCCTCAACTAGCTCATCCTCACATTCAGATATGGCATCATCATCCTCATAACTCTGACTTGAATTTGGAATTGAAGTACTAGAGAGCTCTTTTTGTGCTTCTAATTGATTCATTAGGTTGACTATATAACCCATTTTCTCCTCTAGCACTAACACCCTTTCATTTTGTATAATTTGACTTTTCACCAGTTGATTTTGGATATCTACCAACTGGTTTTGACCCTTTGTTAATGCTTCAAGAAGCTTATCTATTTTTTCTGAACTTGAGGGTTCTGAAACTGGAGAAGATTCTTGTTGAGGATATTGATAATATTTTGAAGCTTCATAATCATGTGCGTATGGGTCTTCATATGGCACTGAATAATGATCATTCATCTCCCATCCAAAGTTGGGTTGATGCCTCATTCCCAAATAGTATGTGCTTATATAGAGATTATGTCCTCCTCCTCTTATAGCTTGTTCATGGTAAGCATATGGATTTCCTTACGTATGACACACTTCACTTGTATTAACAGCTACAATAGCTTTAGCTACCTGCAAAACAAGAGTAGTGAGTTTGTTAAGTTTATCATCAAGATTGCTTAAACTTACCTCATTTACTCTTGCATTAGGATTCATGCAAAGTTGTCCATAACCAATGGATCCTCTCATAGCTACTTGAAAACACTAACACTTCAAAGGAAAAGGTTAATAACAAAACAAAACACACCAAAAATCCTAAGAAAATCTAAAACAAAACTAAAAGAAAAAATACAAAAACACTAAAAATAAAAACACGCTAAAAATACTAGCAAAATAAAGATGAAGTTACCAATCCCCAGCAACGGCACCAAAAATTGGTGCGACCGTAGCTGGTATGCAATTTAAACCCTATTGTTGTCACTTGTAGCACTGGTAAATAGGGTATTGTTCTAGGCCGGGGATTGAGAGGGCTCACCTCTATTTAACTAGCTTAAACTAAAACTAAAACTAAAATCCTAATTAACATTAAATAAATAAATAAGAAAAATACTAATGGGGGTTATAAAAATAATAATAAAAGAAGTAAATAAAATAAAGTAAATTAATAACAATAATGGAAATGATGGGAAACCGCATATATGAGAAATATGTTAGGGAAATATAAATCCACCACTAGATTAGGTCGAAATATAATATTTATTTCTAAGTCAATATTTAATCGTGAGAAAGAGATTGACCAAGTTTCACACCAAAAGTAGGTCGATACACCTATTAAATACTTCCCTTAATTAATTAATACGATACAGCGCTAATATTAACCCTATTAAATACTAGCAATATAGCAGCAACAAGCGGCTCCTATATTTAACTAGATTTAATGCATTAAGTGTAAGTGGAAGGCTGTCAATCTAAGTACCCAAACTAGTACAAAAAACATGTCTAGCTTTATTTCATTTCCTTGACACACACGTATCGAAACGTTTTACCACTTCGGTTAGAATCACAAAACAATTAAGTGAATTATTATCTAACCTAGTTGCAATTTATACATATAGATTCTAGTATATTTAGATGGCTACCTAGCTAGAAAATAATCCTATATACTGTTACTTATGAGAAACCAAAACAAGGCATACATCAAATAAACTATACTTGATAGAATTATACATATAAACGATAGCAATTAATGTAGAGTCAAGAAACAATCTCATGAAACAAAGAAAATAAAATTATAATTCAAATCATAATATAGGGTTTTAATGTATTCCCTAAAAATAAATAATCAGCCAGTCATAATTAAAGAATTAATTACACAAAAATATATATCTAAAATATAAATTAAAAATAAGAGAAAGAAATAACCAAAATTAATTTTGGATAAAAGATTAAGAATTTATTCAGATAAAAATTAATTTTATCTGAAATAAATTCTACCGGTATAAATTTTCTCTTATTTTTCTTCCTTCTCTCTCGGCTTTGATTTCAGTGTAACAAATCCTTTTCTTTTTCTTTTATTCTTGCTGACGGTTGACGCTAAGAATTGGTTCGTCGTCACATGTGCTGCCGCGCGTCGGCTTTGGTTTTCGGCTTTGACTGTCGCACGCCCTCCTCAGCGTCGTACTCTCTCTCTCTAAAGATTGTGCCTCTCTTTTTGTTTTTTTTGCGGCTTTGCCGCTCTGCCGAGCCTCTCTCGAGCATGAGAAGGCTCTCTACCTTCCGCACTGTTACTTCTGTCGCGCACACGTTTCTTTCTCTCCCTACTCTTCCTTTTATTTTTGTTCCTCGTCTCACCCACGCCATGTCATCCCTTATTTCGGCTGACTTTTCTTCTCCCGTGCGGCTCCGTTTTGGTTTATCTTGTTATAGGCCTTTGAGCCTTCAGCCGTTGGTCCAAAGTTTTTTTTTCTTTTTTTTTTAATTTTAAAATAAAATCTATAAAATAAAATTCAATAAATATTAATAAATAATATTTAATTCTAAATTTAATTAAATTATATTATTTTAGCTCAAATAATAATAGTTATATAATTTTTACCACTTAAACATAAAATAATAATTATTCCCCTGTATTAGTTAAATAAACTACCAAAAACTAAGATTATATGGGTATAAGATGTGTCAAAATCTGAACTCATCACTTCCGCCACCGATAGCCAACCTTAGTGCCACCGCAACATCTCAAATTATTCACTGCAATTTCCTCTAACTAACTAATCTCCCCAGATCCTTCAATTCTTCTTGCACAAGCTGCCATAGCCGTGCGAAATCTCTTGCCCGCCACGCTGAAATCTATAACCAACAACCTTTAAGCCGCCATCCACCGCCACTACTGCCACTTCTATTGCCCTCTACACCACCCAAAAATTCCCTCTAATTCTCCTCTACCTAACCACGACCTTCTTTTCTTTTTCCCTTTCTCATTCTCACTTTTTCTTCATCTTTTTCCCTATTAGACTCTTTTTCCGGCCACCGATGTGCACCACCGCCGGTGCCACCCATTTCCGTTGGCTCAAGGTGAAACTCTAAACCTTCTTAGGCCTTAATTACTATTTATTATAATATATTCTGTTTTTACTTCAATTATTAGTAATTATTCGAATATAATAATTATGTCTATTCTATTATTAATATTATTATTAGACATAATATTGATGCCAATTTTTACTTGTAGGGTATAGAGTAGAAATGAACTAATTGTGTTGTTAGTTTTGAATTTTAAGTTATTATTTGAATTACTGTATGTTTTATTATCATTCTTCTTCTTCTTCTTCTTCTTCTGATTATTATTATTATTATTATTATTATTATTATTATTATTATTATTATTATTATTATTATTATTATTATTATTATTATCATTTATTAATTATTTTGGAAAATCTTAGGCCCTAATTTTGTATTAACATTCACACTTATGTATTTTAGTATTTTTATTTCTATTTCAATAACCATTAATAATAATATTAGTATCATCTCTATTATTTTAATATTATTATATATGATATGAATTTTATTATTTATTTATGTTAATGAATAGTAGGTAATTAATTAGAGGCAGGGTTGAAATCCCACCTTAAAATATAAGGCTTATATATTTACTATTATTATTATCTTTATTTATAATATTTAGTTGTTATTAAAGTTATATTATTATTATTATCATCCTTACTAATATTATTTTAGGTGAAGTGTAGAGACCCTTATATCACCCTTTTGTTTTGAAGTTCATTGGTGTAATTATTAGTTTTTCTACTAGTATTTTGTGTAGTTAATTTTAGTATAATAATATTTTAATTAAGAATAAGGTCTTGGGATACGTTAGAAATAATAGCATTCTTAAGAGGAAACCTAATCCTAGTATTTTCCTATAGCTCTCAAGTAATATAGGAGCGTACTCCAAGACCGGTGACATTTTAGGTAAGGGGCGCTAAGGCCTTTTGTGTATTGTGTGATTTTGTATGCCATCTATTCCACATGGTATGAATTAAAGTGTACTTTATGTCTATCTTGTATAATTATTATGAATGTAGCATGATATGAAATTTTAGGCTTGATTGAGTAAATAATTATGGCATGAGAATGATGTGAATGTTATGTTATTGATATGGTATAATGTGGCCTAAGACATGCATGGTTGGATTGTAAAATAACAACGAGGTTGCATGGTGATAGGGTTGCATGGAGTTGCACGCTGTTAGAATTTGTATGGAGTTGCATGATGTTAGGATTTTGCATGGAGTGGCATGGTGATAGGGTTGCATGTTGTTATAAATTGTATGGAGTTGCATGGTGATAGGGTAGTATAGAGTTGCATAGTGTTAGGATTCTGCATGGAGTTGCGTAGTGTTAGGGTTTGCATGGGAGTTAGGGTTGCATGGGAGTATGGTCTACGTGGAGTCAAGTTTTACATGGGAGTTAGAGTTTTTTCATGGAAGTGTGGTCTACGTGGGGTCAAAGTTTGTATAAGAGTTAGGGTTTTGCATGGAAGTGGGGTTACATGGAGTTAGGGTTTACATGAGAGCTAGGGTTGCATGGAATTAGTCATGCATGTCTGGGCGAACTTTTGTGAATAAAACACTTAAGACACTAACCATTTAAAGTGAAAGATTTTTTAGCCGGGTCCAGATCAAACCACCGGTCAGAATTAGTGGTCAGGGTTTTTACCCTATAAGTGACCAGTCCACCGACGAATAATAGTGGGGTGACTCGAGCTCAATAAACACAAACCAGAGTTTGCTTAAGATACTTAAAAGGTATTAATTACTTATAGTGGAACACTATGTGAGTAGGAACCAGACCGATCCACTAGTCAGGAATAGTGGTGTGGACTATTGTCCCGTAAGTGTCCGGTCCACCGGCGAATAATAGTGGTGTGGACTTTTTTCCGCAAGTGCCCGGCCCACCGGCTATAATAGTGGGGTGTTCCTGTGCTTACATGGTTTTGCTAAAAGGCATGGTATGTATCAACTTTCAATAAAAAGATTAATCAAATAATTAATCTGGACGGTTTAGGCTTTATGTGTGGGTTTGATCTTTTATAAGTTGTGTACTTATCTGTATGTCCTTTTGTATCATATACGTGGTTTGGAAGTGTAAGTCGAGTATTATCCTTTATGATTTTATGTGACTATATGCTTGCCTTAGTGCTCGGTTACCTTACTCAGTACGTATCGTACTGATCACCTATTTTATAGGTGTTGCTCATTCTAACGAGTAGAAGGCCCATCTGACTTCTTGCAGGTAGGAGATGCCTTTTATGATGATATGGATGTTTATGGGACATCAAGAGGGATCGAGTGATGATGGGGCTGGATCTTTCCCCGTAGTGATGTGGCTGACTCTCCTTGAGATTTTTATTACCAATTCTCTTATTTATGATTAATACTCTGGAAATAATTTTATTATTATAGTTATCTCCTTTCTCGATAAACTAAATCTCTTACTTTGGGATTGTGTAAAGACTTGCGCGTATTTGATCTCCATAATTATGAAGTTGGGTTGTTTATTAATGTTTCGAGTTGTTTTTCTTAGCTTTAGCACTTAATGCTAGAACAGTAAAAGTGAACCGATCTAGTATTAAGTGTGGCGGTAACATTTTCAAAAGTTGTAAATATGGTTTAAAAAAATGGGCTAAATTTTGGGGGTGTTACACCTTCACCTCCTACACAGGTGCCTACCCTGTGCAACCGGCCCTCTCTACCACCAACAGTCACGACCGCTGCCATGACCCACCTTCCCTCCCACTAGCCTATCTAGTTCTAACACCATCCTCAACCCCCAAAAGACTAACCCCCACTCTTTTTCCAATGGAAAACTACCTTGTGTTGCCATTGCACCGCGCTCCACTCCACTTGCCTATTATGGTCACCCCACTTTCCTTTCATCCATTTTAAGCTTCATTTAATTTATTATTATTATTATTATCATTATCATTATTTTGTTTAAGGAAAGAAAAAAAAGGAAAAAAGAAATAAAAAGGATAAGATAGCTTAATTTGTGTATTCCCATTTTTAGGTACTATTCCAGATTCCATAAGAGAGGACGTGTAGGGTTTTCTTGCTTCAAAACTAGAGTCATTTTGGTAATAATATAGTCATATCTATGCCATTGTGTTTATGTGATTTTGTTATGTGGTAAGTGAATACATGAATAAAATGTAAAGCTTGGCTTTCAAGGATCTAAGGTAAGAATATATGTGGACATAGCTATGTCTGTTCATTTGTTGACGCGTAATATTATTACTTGGTACTACATGTTTTGGGGATTGTTGAGAAGTTATTATATTTTAAACTATGAAGCTTAGGTAAGGTTTTGTAAACCTAAGGGCATTTTGGTTAATATTGTGGAAAATGGCATATGGAGAAACCCTAAGGAAAAATTTAGTTAAACATCCTTTAGAATATGTTAATAATAATTATAGTAATTATAATTAGTGGATTAGGAAAGATATTGCATGGAGAAAGTTGACCATGCATGGGTTGAGTCAAAGTTAATATGGTCTATGTCTAGGGGTAAATAAGTAGGGAATGGGTGTTAAGCATGGTTATAGGGGAGATGATTGTATTATTGGGTATTTTGACAACACATGGAGGGTCCTTGGATGATAAGGTATGGGAGAGACTAAGTTGGATGATAGCAACTAAAATGAGGAGAATGCAATAATCAAATATTGTATCTGTGGCTACTTTAAAAATCATGAAAATTAACCAAAAAAAAAATATGAAATATAGTATACCTTTAGATGTAGAATGTATTGAGATATTGATTAAATTTAATTTCTTAAATTGATGGAAGATTTGAGAAGAATTGAGTAATTGTATAAGGAGTTGAGATGAGAGAAAAGTGAGAAAATGAGATAGTAAATATGGAGAAATGAGAAGGGTAAAATTAAAAACATCCTAAGTTGATGTACCAAGGAGGCTTATGCCTTATGATGTCGTGGAGCCTTACATGAAGAATTGAGTTGCACGACAGTTTGGCCCAAATCATTCAAATTTCTCCTATCATTCCAACATATAGATTCTATCAAAGAGAAAGTGAAAGGCCTCTATAGTTGGTGCACAACTGATATAGGAATAGGTTGATGATCTCCTTTGTAAGAAATATCTCATATGCCATTAGGAGAGTAATGTGGAATAATAACCCATGATTTCTCTAAATTTTTTTTCACCTCATTAATTTGATGTCTTATCAATGTGTTAATCTTTGAGCATAAAGTGTCAAAACTCCTTTGTGAAGATGATATATATTTATTTATCTTACTATGATTAGAATTTCAAAATATAAGTAATGGGTAATTGTTATATAATAATAAGTTAAATGACATTGAATATTTATAATTAAAAATGATACCTTTCCTTACATGGTGCCAAAGTGAAGAATTTTGTCAGCCCACACTAAAACAAAACTCTCCTTATATGGATTCAACCAAGTCTTGTACACATGTTATAAAAGATATGGAAATATACCACATTTATCACCTATAAATAGAAGCTCGTTCTCATATGTCATAACTGTAATCGCTTATACAATATTCCTCCAGTCTCCTAAGAAACATTCTCTCACTACTATACTTTTCAACTTTGTTATAACATGAGAGAGAACATTCTTAATAATGTACCATCTACAAGAGAAGCATGCTACATTAGGAAATATTTGACAATGTCTGTGTTAGTCCCAATTTCCTATCAGTGATCACCATATTTGGTTTATGGGGCTCCCTCAATCTCTTTACCTTTCCAAGCACCCATTCATAGCTATCATACTTTTACTTCATCATAAAATAGCAAGGCACACACAAACAATGACCTCTAAGAAAGAAAGGGATGTACTTATTAGTTTTATATGTGCAATCCAAACAAATGACATATGAAAACGTATGCAATAATGCAATAAAATCTAAATATGTAAATATAATATCACTAATAATATCAGAGTTGGGTAACCAAGGATTCCATGAACGACGTTCATTGGTTTTCATAAAGTGCAATAACTATTGCATAATTGTACGTCCCTTTAAGCTATGTACCTTAAACTTATTATTAGTATTGTAGATTGTCCTAAGTATTGCGGTATTATCCCCATCACCCCCATTTCAACTTGTCAATAATCTCCACTATTTTGACATTTATTTAGGTTAGCTCATGCACCAACCAACATTTTTTTGGAGATTATTGACAAGCAAATGAATTCCCTTGCAAATAATTACCTAATATATGATAATCCATGCCATATTCTACCACTAGTCTAACCACAACAAGCAACTTCCCTTCCACAAATTTGAATTCACAATAATATTTTTTCATCTCGGTAGATCGAATACGTTCAGGATTCACAAAATTGTATATTCTATAAGCACCACATATCTCACAACGTATCCAAATCATACCTTTTTTTACTGCTCGATACCTAAAACCATATTATATGGCCTTCCAATTTATTTAACCCACTAAATCAATGACTCATGGTTGATACAAATTTCATTCGTAGCAAATAATTCACTCCAATAAGTATTAATTGGACATTGATTCTATAATTAATATTTAATATATGAAATTAGAAAGTCATACATAAATATAAGAATAAATAATAAAAATTTATGGATGGAGGATTTTTGGATTTGCCTGATAGAGTTTAAAATCGATGGATAAATTCCTTAATAGATCTTATCAGCTATCAGGTAAATTGTTTATAAAGAATGGACTTGAAGGGTGAACTGCCTATTAGTATCATCTTATGATAGATGATTATTTGTCATGCCCAAAAATTTTGGAAAAAAAAAACTTAACACAATTTTTTAGAGTTCATCTTGGCTAAAACAATGGTTAGATTAATTATCTTCTTTCATACTTATTGTATTCAATGATCACAATAATTAAAATGTTGTATGATTAATTGAGAATAAGAGAAGAGAGAGAGAAAAATAGTGCTAAAACAATTGTGTACAAATGAAAGGAATAAATTGATCAAAAAGAAAAAAAATTAAGGGATGTAAACTCAACAATTTAGGTGGGTATATGAAAAAGCTGTACATATATACTTTCTAATGGGGCATATTTGTCATCTTTAGCGTTCACTTATAGTAAGATATAGCAATATTAAATTTTCTTTGATCGATAGTCGTGCTAATTTAAATAATGTTAGGAAATATATAGGACACGAGCAATATATATCATATGAAAGATGTATTATGCTTTTATAAAATTGTGTTCCACTTTAGAAATTCTATCAAATTCATTTTAGTGTGCCTTACCTTTAGAAAGATTCTCACTTTTTATTTCAATTACCATCAATGAATACAACTAATAATGGGTGACTAATTTTTTTCCACTATCTTGAAAGTACCCACTTCCTTCCTTTATTTATTTATTTATTTGCAAAATTATGAAATAATAAATAATCAAATAAGCCATATATGTAACATTTTATCTTATTACATATTTTTTGAAAAGAAATACTGACCATGAAGTTTCTTTTAATACTTTGTGCGTAAAATATGATAGAAGACTTTTGTGCACATATGTGTGTGTGTGTGTGTGTGTGTGTGTGTATTATGAAAGTACAAATACATAACTTCTTAAAATCTTAGCATTATTGACTAAAATATATGCTCAAATTTAATAGGTCGGATAATATTACTATATTATTTTATTACGGTACATTAAATTACAATCAATATATGGTATTGAATTAACTAAATTTCCAACATATTTCAAATATCCTTTTAAAAGCTTGTTGTGGGCATGGTGGCAAGTATAACTACAAAATGCATGTTGGTTGTAGAGCCAAGGTCAAGGTTGAAGGTAAAGAGGTTCTATTAGGTAATTCATGCACTGATCCAAAGGTTAGGATTAACTTGGATGGAGCACATTATTGATCATACTGAAGCGGCTAATAAATAGAACTTCAATCGCATCATCGACGAGCCATATTCTCATCCTCCCACTCCATTGCACTCTGCTAGTGGTAATTAAGTATCTCTAATCATCCTTTATTGCTCCAAAATTAATGTAGTATTATCATATTTTATTCTCATAATATCATTTTCCAGAATATAAGAAAGTATATCTAGGCATCGATAAATATATTTGTTTAATTTCCCATGAGATTGGGGTAATGATTGATTATGGTTAATATTATACAAAAACTTTGTTAAATGAATACTTTATTTATATTTTATTGGATAATATTTCCTCAGACACCGTCATTTTTTTTCTTAGTTAAGAACTCAAGATACTCCATATCAAAATAAATAGAAGAAAAAAATCATGATAGCCCTAAAATCACCAAAAACCTCTCTCTCTCTCCAGAAATAGTTCATTTTTGTTTCATATGATTATTTATGTTTTATATTTCATAATCATTGTCTGTTAAGTAGGAAAGAGTTGAAGATTATATTTGATGGATAAAAGAAATTATTGTAAATCTTTAGTAAAATTATTAAATCAATATAAGTCTCTCTAAAATTTATTAAAAATGAAAATCAATCTCAATAAGTAGAAGAAATTATTATAATTAACTTTGACAATGAAGATGATTTTCATTAGATATTTATTATGTATGATAAATATCGAACAAGAACTAATCTTTTAGATGAAAATTAAAAACCAAAAAAAAAATACTACAGCCAACACCACCCAACCGCAGTTGTCAAACCAGTGTCGTTGACACATCATCGTAGTACGGCAATGGATTTTTTGCACAACAATTTAGATACCCCCAAATCATCCAAATTCCTCGTATCGTTCTAATACATGGATTCTGTCAGAGTGAAAGTGAAAGGCCTCCATAATTGATGCATAGTTAATAAGGTAATTAGTTGATGATCTCATTTGTAAAGAAATATATTATGTGCACATGGTAGACCATGTGCCAACCTCAAGTAACACCCACAGTCAAAGGATTCAGGAACAACTATTTTGGACCTTTTATTCTCCACTCAGATCAAGTCTAGTGGTCTACGACATACAAACTATGCGAGCTCCTTAAGCAATATGCCACTAGGAGAGTAATGTGAAATAATAACCCATGATTGCTCCAAATCTTTTTTCACCTCATTAATTTAGAGCCTTATCAGTGTGTTGATCTTCTAGAATAAAGTGTAAAAACTCATTTATGATAATGATATATATTTATTTATCTTGCTACAATTAGAATTTCAAAATATAAGTAATGGGTAATTTTTATATAATACTAAGTTAAATGACATTGTAATTAAAAAATTATACCTTTCCTTACATGGTGCCAAAGTGTATAATTTTTTCAATCCACACTAAAACAAACCTCTCATTATATGGATTCAACTAGGTCTTATACACATATTGTGAAAGATATGAAAATTTGCCACATTTATCACCTATAAGTAGAAGCTCATTCTCATATATCTCATTCGTAATCACTTGTACAATCGTCCTCCAACCCTCTAAGAAACATTCTCTTGCTACTATACTTTTTAGCTTTTTTATAGCATGAGAGAGAATATTCTTACTAATGTACCATCTACAAGAGAAGCATGCTACATGAGGAAAATTTTTTGACAATGTCTGTGTTAGTTCCAGTGCCTAATCGGTGATCACCATATTTGGTTATGGGGCTCCCCAATCTCTTTACCTTTTCAAGCACTATTCATAGCTATCTTACTTTCACTTCATCATAAATTCCAAGGCATTGATAAAATTCTTACTACTAGACATACAACCATTGACCTCCAAGAAAGGAAGGATGAACTTATTAGTTTTGTATGTATAATTCAAACAAATGACATATGAAAATGTATGCAACAATGCAATATAATCTGGGTGCATAAATATAATATCACTAACAACATCAGAGTCGGGTAACCAACATTACCATGAACAACGTTCATTAGTTTTCATAAAGTGCAATAATTGTTGCATGATTGTAAGTCCCTTCAAGCTATGTACCATAAACTAGCATTGTAGATTGTCCTAATTGTTGCAATATTATCCCCATCACCTCATTTCAACTTGTCACTAATCTCCATTGGTTTGATATTTATTTGGATTAACTCATGCACTAACCTACATTCTTCTAGATATTATCAACAAGAAAATGAATGCCTTTACAAATACTTACCTAACATATGATAATGTATTCCACATTCCACCACTAGTCTCCAACCACAACAGGAAACTTTACTTCCACAAATTTGAATTCACATCCACACTTTTTGGTCTCGGTAGATTGAATACTTTCAGGATTTGCAAAAGTTTGTCTTTTATGAGCACCACATCTCTTACAACATATTCAAACCCTACCTTTTTTTGACCTCTCGATACCTAAAAGATAAAGAGGTTCTATTAGGTAAATCATGCACTAATCCAAAGGTTAGGATTAACTTGGATGGAGTACATTATACTAAAGTGGCTAATAAATGGATCGTCAATTGCATCATTGGCAGTTCATATTCTTATCCTCTCAATCCATTGCACTCTACTGGCATTAATTAAGTATCTCTAATCATCCTTTATTGCTCCAAACACTACAAGAAAAGCTATTTTTAGCAACGGAATATGTCATTGCCAAATATATATTTGGCAACGATATAATATTTTTGGTAACGACAAGTTGTCGTTGCATATGATAGCGTAACTAAAGGTTTTTGCAACGACTTTTTTCCGTTGCCAAAAAAGGTTATTTTCGCAACGATAAACTTGTGGCTTAAAATAGTATTTTGTTGTCTTAAATAATTGACAAATGTTGGAGCATAATTATATTTCACAACGATTTCCTTGTTGCGAATAAGATATATTTTTTGCAACGAAATTGTTGTTGCGAATAATATGTTATATTTTTCAAAAGATTGATCGTTGCCAATAATGTACAATATTTTTAGCAACAACGTTCCTGTTGCGAATAATATGCTATTTTTTGCAACGCTTGTTTTGTTGCCAATAATCTAAGATATTTTTGTAACAACATTTCTGTTGCAAATAATGTGCTATATTTTTGCGGTTGTTTTTTTTGCCAATAATGTAAGATATCTTTTGCAACGGTTGTTTTGTTGCCAATAATATAAGACATTTTTTGCAACGGTTGTTTTGTTGCCAATAATGTATGATATATTTTTTGCAATAACATTTCTGTAGCGAATAATATGTTATATTTGTGCGGTTATTTTTTTTTCAGTAATGTAAGATATTTTTCGCAACAACGTTTCTGTTGCCAATAATGTACTTTAATTTTTGTAACAACATTTCTGTTGCTAATGAAATAATTTCATCCACTATTATTTTTGGCAACAATTTCTTTGTTTCCAAATAAAGAAATTCCTGCAATGCTATAAATTAAATAAATGATCACTTTCTAGCATGTCACATTCACATACATATATTAATCAAATATAATTGTCAATATATAGTAAATTCATTTCATCATTAATATGAAATGCATCATACATTAATTGTATAATTATTTGATACAATTGTCAAAAACAGAAACTAAACATCCAATATGACATCACCATAATAACACCAAGAGTTTTCGGCAAAACACTCTTGTAAAGTGTTTTTTGGTAAAAAGGACAACAAAAAATACATCGGAATCTAAGAATGCAATCTTGATCAGATCTACGCATCAACTAATAACAAAAGTCATCTATCCACAAATAAATCAATAATCATCGTCAACACCACCATGAAAAGCATCACCATCATCCTCAAGTGTATTCCTGGACCTGAATAAATAACAAGATTAATACATGTCTCATGCGTACATACATACATATATATAGATGCAAATATGTGTACGTCTATATATGTAGACGTAAATATGTGTACATCTATATATGTAGACGTATATATGGGTCCGTCTATATATGTATATGTATATCTACGCATGTCTATTTATGTATACGTATATATATACGTATGTATATGTGTGTGTGTGCGTGTGTGTGTGTGTGTGTGTGTATATATCACTATAAGAGACAAAAATATAGATAGATAGTCATGTTTGATAATCATTTTTTTCGATTGATTTTGGTGATTACATATGCCAACTATATGTGGATAAGTGAAAGGGTTTTTCGAAAGTATACCGGTATATGTGTTGCATTGATATAAGTAATACTATAATGCAAAGTATCTCATATCATGAAATAAATACAAAGTTGGATTACTCTAGAAATTATAATTTACCTGATAATATTGGTAGCCATCATTTGACTCATTTCTAACATCCTCTTCTCAAAAGCGGCCATAGATTGATCTTGTTTCTCTCTAAGCTCGTCTATTTGACTTTGTAGACTACATATCTTATTTTGTTGCTCATCTATCGAACTTTGTTGTTGTATGATTTTCTGTTGTTGTTCTTCTTGAATCCTTGATTTGAGGGAGCTGCCATAGCTACTACCTTTCTCCCTTGTGTATCCAGACTTTGGGCCCAAAACTTGAAGTAACATCTCTTCCTGTGTTTGAGGGGCTCCTTCTTTATCCTTGTTAGTCACAAGATGGTGAAGGTCTCCCTACAATAAACACAACATTTTACATATGTATAGATTCATAGTTGTTATAATCAATTCTTTGTATGAACTAACATATACTAATATATATACTAATACAAATATAAGAATAATTTACATGAATTTTCTTAGAGCGTCCATCATTAACCCACTCTAATACTCCTTGATCATTTGTTCATGTGTGTTCAGCAAGCCAAATCACATCAGCACTTGGCTTGACATCACCATTCTTCTTTGTCTGTGAGGACACATTACTTAGTCATTTTATCCATGAAGATGAATAAATATACCGAATATAACTATTTGATATTCTTACCATGATAGTTTCCACTTCTGGAAAAGATAAGTTTCATGTGGTGTGTTGGCACCATTAATCTGACTTTCAATTCTTGCTGTTTTATTCACTCATTTTCTACAATTTAAGAATAAAAGAAATGAAGATAAATAATTCATACCTAATACACAAACATGTAAGGCAGAAAACTTATCAATAAAGGAAAGAATTACCTTAAATTTATCAGAATTAAAAGTTTCATAACATTTTATCCAATTTTCTGGATCAAAATCAGTAGGTGGATTTTCCAAACGTTCCTCATGTGTATCTCCACATTCTTTGTAGTAAGAATGCAAGCGATCTTTCCAATACCGATATAAGCGTTGCATTGCAAACAACACAAATGCTTTTAATCTAGGTAGTTGATTATTATCCATTATGCTGAACTTGTTCTATAATATCACAACAAAATAATTAGTTGGTTAAGGATCATAGATTAGGATTTATAAAAGGAAAATAATGCATATATATATACCTTGACAAGCAACCACATTGCATCACCGTGTTTAGCTGCTACCTGAATCCAAGGTGATGCATCCATGAGGACTTTGGTCCGCACAATATGGCCACAAAAATTTACTAAATTTCTGGCATTTTCTCCAACTGCTTGGAGAACATAGTCAGGTATATCAACGACAAGCTTTGCAGTACCACCTAATGTCTTCTTCTTGATCACATAAGATTTATATTTGCCTCTCTGCCCCCTTTTACTTTTAGCATTAGAAGTTGATGCTATTACAAAAATAAAAATAAGATAATAAAATCAAGGCTTAGCAAATCTATACACTGCTATGAATTTAAAAGAATAAAAAAGGCTTAGCAAAAATATATATACAAACATGATTAATAAAAATTACTGTACCTTGACTACTATTGCCATCATTTTCTGGGGTCACATTTCTTATAGATATATTTTCATGCATATATTGAGTTCTAATTCGAGGTAGAGTATTGTTAGATTCATTTGTTTCTCTTGGAATTGGATCAGCAACCTCATGCATAGTCAACGTCATCTCAACTCTATCAACAAACTTCCTTGTTGCATTCCTTTTGCTTCCACCTTATTAGTCATGTAAACATATCATAGAACCAAGAAAATAGAGTTACAAGCAAATTGATAGGCCATAACAAGATTGATGTTTAAATTTCAAATATTCTCAAATAAACACAAACATTTGTGATTTTAAGTATGTATTGAGAATTTACCTGGCTCATTCAAAGGCATAATAGTTAAATCAATATTTTTATTTTCTTCTTGATCAGGACTATGATTATTAGAACCAACAGCGTCCACAACATCCATATTAAGTTCACCTTCAAGACAATTAACTTCTTCCACTTCATTGCGTTGAGGTCTACTCTGTTGGGATCCATTGGAAACAAAGTTTAACTTTTGCTTACTTCTCGCGCTGCCATTTTTTCCAGCTCCCATGCACTTACCTTCATTATGAACAAAGTCATTGATAATAAAAAAAAAGGTACATTTAAATTCACCATAGGTAGTAGAGCTAAAAAATAATCAAATGGGTAGAAGTGAACTAGAAATATCTACATATTTGTTATTGTAGGTTGTTGGTTGAAAAAATCTACATATTTGTAAAATATCTTGGTTGCATTTTAGTAAAATATCCTGGTAAAAATGATCTTCAACCATTGAATCTAGTAAAATATCCTGTTAGTAAGGTGAAGGCAGGAGATGAAAATAGTCATTCGCTATTGAATCTTTGGTTATCATATCTTAGTTGACTTGGCTAGATGTTATGCATGATCAGCCAACTTCAGCTTTGGAGTATTCAGACCCCCACTAGTAATTGGTTGAATGAGCTGAGGCTCCCAAAGTGGAATAAGTGATTATCCTCTTTGGGGCCTGCACAAATAGGGTTTTCCACCTTGGAATAACATTTTGCCACATACGTACAGAATTTGATTGCATGATTATAAACTGGACCAATTGCCGGTGATAGTCACTATAACTTTGTCTGAATGTGCAAAGATGATGAAAAATCAACTAAAAGTTTGAAACATGAACGGGAACAAGTAATCTTGGAAAGAAATAACTAAAAATCAGTGTTTCGAGGCAGCAGAGTTGAAAAGAAATAAGTCAAAAATCAAGCAAACTTGTATATCGGATGAGGAAACGAGAAGAAAGCTTATGTTTATATTTTCCATATTGTGATGGGAAAGAAATATATGTTTTAGGATCCACTCCATCCATTCTTTTTATTTTCCACTTCGCAGTGTTATATCCATTCTCTAAATAAATGTCATTTTTAGGGAATAATTTTGCAATAATAGCAAACTTCCGAAATTATCCTTTCATTTCCATTTTCACATAAACAAGTATTTTATGACATTTTTCATTTCCCAAAGTTGGTAAAAATTTGTCATTTCAATTTAAGCTTTATGATCATTTTCTTAGGATGCCTCCATCTCTAAATTAACAAAAAGAAAAAAGGAGTAACAGATGGCTATTTTGATGGCCATCATTCCAAACTAGAGGCACTATATAGAAAACTAGAGCTGATGGTGAACAATTAGTTACCCAGCTCCAATTTTGGTTTACACAATGCACTTATGAATTACACAGTGCACTTATGAATTACCCAACTCTAAATTAATTTGACTGTTACTTCTATTTTGATGAGTTAATATTTACTAAAGGAGTATTGTTTCAAGTTTTATGATGGCTTTATATAATGTGGTGACATTAACAACATAGCTGTAAAACTTAGCATATTTGATTTCACAGATATGTTGTGCCAAATATGTTTTCTACTCTCTATGGATATTTGACCCTGATTAAGTAGTAGAAGTCCTTTGTGTGTTCACTGCAAGAGCTCTGTAGACACTTCCTCGTTTTTGGTGGAGCTGTGCAAACTGCTCCATGTATATTATTACTCATGATCTTGCTTAATTCTGTGAACTTTTCATGGGGTTTTTGTGATTAAATGCGCATTTTAAACAAGTGTCAAATGACTTAATAGCCTGTCATAATAGTAGGACTCAATATTAGTCATCAAAGGTAATATTTTGCCTCATGCTTCATTCCACATTTGGCTTCTGGTTGTTTTGCTAGATCTATCAGTCAGAAGACAAGAAAAAGGAAAATTGATGTGCTACTAAATGAGGAGCAGAAGACTGAAGGACATTTATCTGCTAAACATGTGAAATCGCAAAATGTACTAGTGAAAGCCACTGTTGAGAATGGACTATTTCTGGAGAAGCATTCAGCTAATTCAAGCACATCTGCTGCAAAAAATTACTATCCTGCTGGGGCACAGGCATTTCCATCAGTTGATGGCAACCCTAAAGGATCTGCTAATCTAAGCAGAAGATCATTTAGATTTTCTTCACCAAAGATACTTACCAGGAATGATTCCTCTTTTTTGTTTGGAGCAAAGGATACTTTTGAGAAGAAGAAAAAGACCAAAACTAACCACGCGGAGATACTTAAGAAGAATTCAGGAATTTCCACTAATTTGCCTAATGTGCATCAAAACCTATGTCGGGGAAGTGTTACCTCAAATTTTAGCTCAGAATCAGGTAAATCAAGGGGTAACAAAATTCGGCTAGTAGTTTCATTCAACAGTTCACAGAAGAAGCTAAATAATAGTGATGCTATTGGTGTTTCTTTGCCAAGGTGCAGTTCTCCATCGCAGTCAGTGGTGAGCATTAAAAGTTCCTTTATGATTATCAGCATAAGCAGCGCCCTTCATAAGACTTTCACCATAACTCATCCATTTCCTTAGGTGGCATGTTTCCCACTCAATGATGTGTTGATGGTTAGATGTTTTGATTTTTTGGACTCTTTCCCTTAAATTCTAGGGGATAAGATTTTGCCAATGCCTATCCATATCTCTTGCTCATTTTTATTTTTCTTTCCTTCTGGTCTAGTTTATTGTATCCTTTTTTTGGCCAACTTCAAGGCCTTCAACCAGCTCTTCAGTTATCTTCCTAATATTTTTATTTACTAATATATAATGGTAAAGATAAAAAATGGTCAAAGTTTAGCCTTGAAGACCAAAGAAAGTTAAGGAGACATACTTTGGAACATTCAACAAGGGAGTATTTTTTTTCAGTTTGAACACATATGTTCCTCACTTGATGTTAATTTGCATGATCTGCATTTTTTATTTTATTGCTCAAATATTTTGTTAATTTTGCAGACAAGGACTGCATTCGCTTGTAAGATGGCATCAGCTATCAAGCCTAATAGAACCATGCTAGAAAATTTCTGCTCAAAGTCCAGTCTGAAATTTAGTTCAAGTGTACAGGTCACTGTTTATCAGGATCAATTTGTATCAGGATCAAGTGTACAGGTCACTGTTTATGAGGATCAATTTGTATTACAATAGTTATTTGGTTTATGGTTAAGTTGGGTTGATTAGGTTTCAAGTTTCAGGTAATTGTGGCCTTCTAATAACCATTTTTGGTTATTTTTGGAAACAAATTATATACACCATTCAGCATATTAGTAAGTAATAAACAAAAGAGAAGATATTATTACTGTAAACTTTGGAGGGTCATAACTTTTTCATGGGACCTCGGATTTAGGTGATCTAGGAGGCTATTTTGGGTATTTTTTCAAGATCTACGACGTGGCAAACCGGAAGGGCCGGTTTGGGTAATTTTGGAGCCTAGAAAAGGCCATTTTGGCCTCTAAATTGAGGTTTTTGTTACACACAATCTCAAATTGAACCATGTTTTTATACATGCAGGGATGGTTCATTGTTTTTATCAACCAATTAGGTTTTCTGAAAGGAATTGACATGGGCAGTGGCAGGCATGGAGCTTAGGATTGGTTGGGACTTGATGACATTATTTGGTAGAATTAATTTTTCCATAAGACCAGGAAAGGAGATGGGATCATCTCTTGCATTGACAACTTCAATTATTTCCTGATAATAAACTTTAACTCCATATAGATGACAGAGGAAGGTAGCAGGAAGCTGAAAAAAATATATAATTGGATCAAGAACTGAGCTATTGACATCATATAGATAAATAACAGAGTTGATTCAGTTGCATAAGCTGCTGATATACAATATATAGATACAATTTGTGGGTAATAATAGGAACTACTTTGATGATAATCTACAGTTAGCAGTCTGCCCTCACTCTCCTCCTTGCCATTTTCTACTATACGTGTTAGACTATATACTAATACCTCTTTCAGACCTCAATTAGGTTCCTCAAATTGCCAATACTTTCTTAATGGAGGATTACTAGGGAAAATATCATGAAAGTGCCCTATGGTACAAGAGATATGGACACCTAAATTACAGAAGTTTAGGTCACTTAAGGTCTGAAAATATTGTGCTAGGGATTCATATAGTTGCTGCTAGTGATAAGGCTTGTGAAGTGTGTATGAGAAGCAAACAAGCCAGATTACTGCCACAATACATCAGAACTACCTCCAACAGTGGCTGCAATTTGAAGATTCTGAGAATTAATGGTAGAGTATAACTCTACTGAGTTCAAGAAATACTGTGAAGAACAGGGCAATGAACATGAAGTGAATGCTCCATACACTACTGAGCACAATGATATGGCTGAAAGAAGAAATAGGATGATTTTGGATATGGCTACATGCATGTTGAAGCAAATGTCCCTACCAAATAAGCTATATTGAGGATGCAACCTACATCTTAAATAAATGTCCAACAAAGAAGATTTTAATGCGTAAATGATCTTAAATTCAATCCAAACTTAACCGTATATGTCCAGAACTTTTTTTCACAACCAATAATGTTTCAACCTTCATATCATGCAAAAAAGTGACATAAAAGAAGGTATTCTGAGTGTACAGGTATTCAACCTTTTTTTCAGATCTTTTTTTAGATCAGCTTAATTTTACTAACGTTTTTTTTACTTATTATAAACATTCATAATTTTTAAAAGAAGGTATTCTAAGTCTACAGGGAAAAAAATCAAGTCTAACAAGCAGGAAAAAAATCAAGTCTAACAAGCAGGAAAAAAACTAGATTATATGTGCACTGTCCATAGCTATATAGTTAACTATAAAATGATTCAACTTTTAGCTTCATATCCTAACTCAAGGATGATTAAACATGATTTTGATACCCAATTTTCATCCTTAAATTCACCATTCATGACTCAAATTGTAGCAGGTCATACGTAATTACCAATTTATCAAACACAATACTGAAAAACATATAAATGTTATCTAAGATATCAAGAATAGAATTTTTCCTATATTTTAACCCTAAACTATATCCACAAAACCATAAATAACATGAATAACTTACCTTTGAAAGTGCTCAAAAAATTTTCTAAACTTATGTCACTTGATAGTGTTCTTTATATACTGGATTCCTTAGTGTACTTAAGGTCTACTCATTTTTAAAATTAAAAATAATCTCATTTCACATCTGAAAATTCAGACATGTAGGATATCACCCTACTGGATCCTATAAACTGTATAATCTACAATCTAATAAGATTGAATTCAGCAAAGATGTGATTGTGAAAGAATCAGAAATGTGGGACTGGGACGGTAGCAGTGTTAGCACTACTAGATCAGAACTATAATTGACAGTGTTAGCACTACTAGATCAGAACTATAATTGACAGTGTTAGTGATGATACACCAGGAGAAGTGAATGAGCCAGAGGTAGCTGATGATGAAGAGCAACATCCACAGAGAACACTACATATGTTTATAGAAAAAATAGAAAGAACACTTGAGCCCTGTCTAGTTCTTGGAAAATTCCATAGGAAGAAAATAAATTACCAAAGATATTCTTTCCAACTTCTCATATTGTTGTGTGGAAAACCAAATAGCCAATAATCAACAATTCCATTCCCCAAGAATAAAACTCAAATTTGACTAAGTCAGCCTATACTACTTTCAGAGGACATACATTCATTTATTAGGTTATTTCATAATGTATAATGTGGCTGAAATGACCTGTTTCCTAGCACACTAGCTAGTACAGGTGAGGTGACATTCATCTAAACCTCTCAGAACCCTGTCAATGGCATAATTATTATTAAGTTATTTCTTCAGTTTTACCCTTTTTTAAAAATATAAGTAATACTCATTTAATCTTGTTCTATATTATTATTATTAGCTTGTATCAAGCTTTATTAACATTAATCTTAAATAGGGCCTCTACAATAAAAAAAATAAGGGTATACTGTCACCAAGAATAAAACTGTTCTAACTAGGGTGAAGCTAAGTTTAAAACTCTACTACAAATGGAGAAAGAAGCATATTATGAAAATAATAGGATCCCATATTACAAATTTAAGTATAACTGAAAATTGGGTAGCATTTTAATTACCTGGTGGTGGCAAGTGTTTGCAATTATATTGATGTGCTAGTTTAGAGACACTCCTCGTGATGGCAGGTGTTTGTATGTCAGCTGAGTTTTATCATGGAAGAAAGAAAAAATATTGTTAATTAATTAGAATACATTATAATAACATCCAAACTAGGTAAAAGAATAATACCTTGCCCTATACGACCACCAACACCTCCATTTACAATGTTCTTACCCATATTCTTTAGTCGATCTTGCCCTGACATATATGCAAGCTAAAACAAAGTAATTATATTTCACATTACAAAGAACACTACATAAAATTTGAAATAAATTACAAGCTAAAACATTTATAATATGCTAGAAATTAATACTTAGAAAAAAGTTACAAAATTTCATACAATAACTAAAAAAGGAATAAAAGATTTTATATATTCAATGTCTGCACACAAATAAATACTTAGAAAAAAGTTACAAAATAGTCACATCTTAGTCCTCAACATCATTAGCAACAATAAAATCATCCAAATCTGAGTTTTTCTTCTTTCTCTTCTTTCGCTTCCCCTGACATCCTTCCCTTCGTTGACTTATGCTCTTCATTTTACTTGTTACCCATTTGATGACTTTTTCTCCTCGTTCTACTTTGAAATGATTAGTTGCTAAAGAAACATTTTCCATATGTATTATGGATTGCAAAACATAATTAAAACCCTGAATCTCTCCTTCTTGCACAACTTCATCATCACTTTGATCTAGTACTCGCTCTTCTTCCGGCATGCTATACAAGTCTCGAGGCTCTATCTTAATCACAACATTCCAATCATCATGTCTTGGATCTTGAACATAAAAGACCTACTCCACTTGAGATTCTAATACAAAAGGCTCATATGTTTTTAATGAAAAGCCTCTATGTATGCTAGTTATGCCATATTCATCTACTTTATATCCTCTACCTGCATGTTGCATGTCATACCAATTACACTTTAAAACAACAACATGATTTTCACCGGGATATTGCAACTCATAAACATCTTTTATTACACCATAATATAAGTCATTTGAATGACCATCTCCTTGCACCATAAAACCGCTATTTTGGCATTTCTTATCTACTTCTCGATCAAGTGTATGAAATCTAAACCCATTAGCGATAAGCCCACTATAGCGCCTTGCGGTGCATAACGGACGACACACCAAGTGATACAAACTTTCATCAACTGATCCTTCATTATATAGTTTCTCCACCTATTAATCAATGAAGAAAATATGAATACATTTACACATCATAGGTAAGATTTTATCACATCATAGAAATTATGGAGAGATGACATACACGATTATAAACCCAATCTGCAAATTGAGTCTTATGTCTCCTCTCTACATTCCTAGGATTTGGATTTTCAATCACTAGTTCTTATTTGTGCATCCTAGCATGGAAGGTAAAATTGAAAATTTTATGAATTTACATATATAACCTTAATCTACATATATGATAAATACACTTATGAATTTTAGAATAACAATTGACTTACTTTACAAATTCTTGACGCTCATCACAATTATGGAGGACATATAAGTGAGCTTGATCAAACTCCTCGAACCCAAGTTCTTGAAGGATAGGCTTTCCCAATGGACGCCCAATACGTTTAAAAATGTCTATTTGATTTCTTTTGTCATCATTCCCAACTTCATCATTTCGACTTCTACGATTAAACATAGTAGTCATGTCATCTATATACCTAGAACAAAATGTAAGGCATTCATTTGCTAAATAACCCATTGCAATTGATCCTTCGGGGCGTGCCTTGTTTCGAACATTGGATTTCAAGGTACGCATATACCTAATAACATAAATTTTGATACAAAGTTAAATGCAGAACTAGGTTATTTAAATATAAAAGTAAATGAATGTAAAACTTGTAATTTAAAAAGTACCTCTCTATTGGATACATCCAACGATATCTCACTGGCCCAGCAATCTTCGCCTCTTCTACCAAATGAATGACTAAGTGCACCATACAAGTGAAGAAGGATGGTGGAAAGACCATTTCTAATTTACACAATGTGTAAGGGATTTGACATTCAAGAGCATCCAAATCCTTCATGCTCAAGTTCTTTGAGCATAATTTCCTGAAGAAGGAACTCAATTCAATTAATGGTTCGTAAACATGTTTTAGAAGGAGCCCACGAATAGCAATAGGAAGAAGTTGCTCAATAAAGATGTGGTGATCATGACTCTTCATACAGGAGATCTTCCGGCCATTATCTTTCACACAATGGGAGAGATTTGAAAAATAGCCATCAGGAGTCTTCAACTTTTGAAACATCTCACAAAATGTTGTTTTTTCATCACCCCTCAATGTATAGCATGCTATAGGCACTCTTACTCTATCCTCTTCAACAATTGGATGAAGATCTTCCCTTATACCAATGGACACTAAATCTAATCGAGCATTCAAGTTATCCTTAGTCTTATCTTTGATATCCATCAATGTCCCTATAATATTCTCAGAAATATTTTTTTCAATGTGCATCACATCTAAGTTATGACGTAATTTTAGCTTGTGCCAATAAGGTAACTCAAAAAATATGCTCTTCTTCCTCCAACCATATAAGCTATTTGTATCATCCCACTTCCTCTTTGTACCTGTCTTTCCAAATGGTACTTGGATAAACTGACTACACTGCCTCAAAACATCATCACCAGATAATGGGATAGGAACTGTACCCTTTTCCTTTGTTTTGTCAAAGGCATTAGGTAATTGTCTCCATCTATGATCCATTGGCAACCAACGTCTATGCCTCATGTAACATATCTTATCTGTTATTGAACGTGATCCAGCTTCCATATGACAACATGGACAAGCATAAAATCCACTAGTACTCCAACCAGACAGGTCTGCATAAGCTGAAAAATCACTAATAGTCCATAGTACTGATGCACGCATAACAAAGTTTTGTTTAGCATGGGCATCATATGTGTCAGCACCAACTTCCCATAATTCTTTCAACTCTTCTACCAAGGGTTGCAAATAGACATCAAGATCCATTCCCGGTGAATTAGGACCATCAATCAACAAAGATAACATAAGATAAGGATATTTCATACACATCCATGGTGGTAAATTATAAGGAACCAAAATGACCGGCCAAATGCTATGAGATGATCCCCCAAAATTATTAAATGGTTGGAAACCATCTGTAGCTAACCCAAGTCTCACACTACGAGGATCTTTTGCAAATGATGGAAACTCCTCATCAAAAGACTTCCATGCTTGAGAGTCCGTTGGATGTCGCATTATCCCATCATCAACCCTATCTTCTTTATGCCAACGCATATCCTTTGCTGTCACAGCTACCATAAATAACCTTTGCAATCTACGCTTTATAGGAAAATAGCGTAAAATTTTATGGGGAACCCTTTTGCCATCTATCTTCCACCTTGAGGTATGGCATTGCGGACATTCTTGTGCATCGACATGTTCACGCCAATAGATGATGCAATCATTTGGACATGCATGAATTTTTATACAATCTAGGCCTAAATCATGGATGATCCTACGACACTCGTCATAGGAATTCGGAAGATTACAGCCTAATGTCCCATTTTGAAGCTTCAATATTTCAGTAAAGGAGGTATCACTCCAATGGTTCATACATTTAAGATGTAGCAACTTCATAAGATACCCTAACTTTGAAACACTAGAGCCATCCAAAGTCAAATGCTCTTTATACTCCTTCAAGAGGCGATAGAATCGAGCTGCTTTGCCAGTAGGTTCTTTTGAGGTGAAGTTATGTTCATTTCTACCATCATTCTCTAAAAAATCCATCCAAGTCACACCACAACCAACTTCTAACATCTCTAGCATGTCATCATGATCAATAGAAGTCTCATGGTCAGATGAAGAGACATTAAACACCTCACCATGGTTATCCCACACTACATAGCTTTGTAGAATTCCATTCTTCAACAAATGAAAGCGAACTTCGGTTCTATTTTTGAAATGCACGTTTGCACACTTATTACATGGACAACTAATCATTCTTTCAAATTCTAACTGTTCATCTGAATGTGACATGCTAAAAGCAAAATCTAGAAAACGATCAATCCCTTCCAAATATTGAGGCGATGCTCGATTCAATTTCATCCATTCTTTATCCATTTGCATTACCTAATTTTTATTTCCATAAAAAGTTAAACAATTTTGGATGATATAAAGAATAGCAATTAATAGAAAAATTATCATAACTTAAAAAATTTCCATATATACTTTCTTCATTTAAACTATACAAAACCAAATGGAAAACTATAGAGTAATCATATAAGTGAAAAAGAAGATGGACTAAAAGAAAAAAAATACATGTAGTTGTCAAAATAGATATATCTACTTCCACATTTTTATATATTTGGGTTTCTAAAATTATTTCAATTATTTCCACAAACTTTCAAAATCTTCGGTGTCTAGTTGTTGCTTTTCTCTAAAAATACCTATTTTAGATAATTTTTACAATTTCATTTATTACATTAATTGTAACTAAATTTCTAAATATATCATTTTATCTAAACCAAACCCTTGACTATACCCGACTTTGATTACCCTCATATTTGATTTTTTTAACCCTCATATTTGATTTCTAAATATAATTTTTTAAGAGACGCCTATAAGAATGCTGAAAATTAAAAACATCATCAGTATTATAATGCCAATATTATTGTATGAAAATAGTATACTACTGAACTCCACAATAAGCTCCACAAAAAGAAATTATAAATTCAATCAGCAAGAGTACAATAACTGAAAATAATAAACTAACCTCACAACCACAAGGATAATTTTAGGTAGTTACTAATTATTCGGACCCAATATTTCTCTCTCAGACCTGCATATTCTCAATGTATAGCATTCAGAACATTTTTCCCTTCCTACACACAAGCAGGCAAGTATATACCAATTGCTAAAAAAATGTACTAACTAGCAGGTTCTTACCTTTCAACCATGCAACAAAGCTATTGGTGGACTACTTTAGCTTCAATCAAGTCTCCTTTTATTGCCAAGCAGCTTAACCAAGTAGGAATGATCTATCAAAGTTGGAAACAATTAGAGCTTAGAATTGAATGGAAGTCCACAACAAATCAAGTCATTATGTCATACAAGCCCTTGAGTATAAAGAGAAAAATATCCCCTCAAATACTAAATACATCCCCACCATACACATAATATGCTAGATCAAACAAATTTACTGACTTTGATAATACATCCCCAATTCTGGATTTTTCCTCATAATGTGTATGATGATAATGTAGTAGAATAGGCTGATTAAAGAATTGAAGATTTAGAGGCCAAAACACAACAGAGAAAAAAAAAAGACAACCACATTTTACTTGATGCATATTCAATCCCAAACTTACAAATTCTTCCATTATATGTCTATCTCATTATACAATTGCAACTCCTACAATCTAATATGGTAACTACCCATCTTAAACATCATTAATATTCTTTGTATGAACTATATCTGATTCACAAAACTATTATTAAACCACAATTTCCCAACTATATCTGAAGTATATCTAAACCCGCAGGTCCTTATGCATATTCAATCTAAACCTAAATTCAAAATTGGACAGATAAATCCAACAAACATATCAAACAATGAATTATGCTTTCAATTAGGCTTAATTACGGTTATTATCTTCAGTTTTGCAGCAAAAAAATACCCTTTTCGTCATCTTACCTGACAGAGTTTGCAGCAGTCAATGTTATTCGAAGCCCAGCGCCCGTCGTTGGAATCACCACCGGCCGGACACCACCAGTAGTCGTCGGAAGGAAGCAAGGTTGTGTGCGTTGCAATGTCGGAAGGAAGCAACGTATGGAAAATTTTAGGTGGTGGAGCCAAAAGTTGTTTCGAATGGGAGTATTTCGAATGAGAGTAACAGCCACAAAAGTTATTTCGAACATGTGGATAGGCAATTAAGAAAATTTTGTGGTCGTTTCTTACCGCCGAAAAGTCCCGCTTAATGTGTTTTAGCATAATAAACATGTATGGTAACGGTTTTGACTGTTGCAAAAAATAACGAAAATTTTAGGTAATTTTTTTTCGTCACAACTAATCACAATTGTTGCCAAAAATTACATAGTTTTAACTTTATAAAACTATTTTCGACCACAGTATAATAAATCCGTTGCTAAACATATATTAAAATGTATAACCTTAATCCTTCTGCCACAATTAATAAATTCGTTGCTAAAATTACTTTGTAGTCGGTGAAATTATTTTTTCCCTCAATATTTCGTAACGATTTTATCCGTTGTAAAAGTTAATTTGAAATTTAGAAAATTGTTTTTAGCCACAGTTTATCGGTTCCGTTGCGAAAGTTAGTAAATTTGAAAATTGTCAAATTATTTTCCGCCACAATTTAGTAAAATTCGTTGCTAAAGTTATATTAACATTTCTAAAAATATTTTTTCCCAACAATTAGAAAAATTCGTTGCTACATAACAAAGTTAATTTTATTATAATTTTTTCAAATCATTTTATTCATTTCTTAATTCATTTTAATTGGATAAAAAATAGTGTAATATTTTATATGATTCTTATAAATTTATTTTTTTGGCTAATATTATTTTTCTTAAATAAAGCTATAATAGTAATAAACTATTTTTTTTTGCCAACAACAATATCTATTCACAATAAATAAGCTATATGAAACACCCTCTACCCTCGTAATAATTTTAGTCACAACCTTATAGGTTGTTACAAAATATAATTTTTTGCAACAAAATTATCGTTGCAAAAGTTATCTATTTTTTGCAACGAATTATTATTGTGGCAGTAAAAGTATTTTTTATAGCAATGACATGTTATTGTTGCAAAAAAAATGGCGCATTTACGGCAACAAGCTTTTACCACAAAAGTTATATATTGTTGCAAAAAAAATATTTTTTCACAACAAAATTATCGTTGCAAAAGTTATATATTTTTTAGCAACGAATAATTATTGTGGCAGTAAAAGTATTTTTTATAGCAATGACATGTTATTGTTGCAAAAAAATGGCGCATTTACGGCACCAAGCTTTTGCCACGAAAGTTATATATTGTTGCAAAAAAATTATTTTTTCGCAACAAAATTATCGTTGCAAAAGTTATATATTTTTTAGCAACGAATAATTATTGTGGCAGTAAAAGTATTTTTTATAGCAACGACATGTTATTGTTGCAAAAAAATTGGGCATTTACGGCAACAAGCTTTTGCCACAAAAGTTATATATTGTTGCAAAAAATTATTTTTTCGCAACGAAAATTTTAAGTCGTGGCTAAAACCCATTGCCAAAAATAGCTTTTCTTGTAGTGAAATTTAATGTAGTATTATCATATTTTGTTCCCATAATATCTTAGTAGGAATACACTCTCATGTGTACTCGAAGTCAAAGTTTTCGAACAAGAGGAGGTGATTTTTGTGCTATCATTTTCGAGTATATAAGAAAGTATATATAGGCATCGATGTTATTATAAACATATTTGTTTAATTTCCCATGTGACTGGGGTAATGATCGATTATTATTAATATTATGCAAAAACTTTGTTAAATGAATAATTTATTTATATTTTATCATATATGATTTCCTCTGACACCATCATTTTTTTCCTTTGTTAAAAACTCAAGATGCTCCTTATCAAAATAAATAAAAGAAAAAAAATTATGATAGCCCTAAAACACCAAAAACCTCTCTCTCCAAAAATAGTTCATTTTTATTTCATATGATTATTTGTGTTTTATATTTTATGACCATTTCTGATTAAGTAAGAAAGAGTTGAAAATTATCTTTGTTGGATAAAAGAAATTATTGTAAATCTTTAGTAAAATTACTAAATTAATATAAGTCTCTCTAAAAATTATTAAAAATTAAAATTAGTCTCAATAAGTAGAAGAAACTTATGATTAACTTTAACAATAAAAATGGTTTTACATTAGATATTTATATGTATCATAAATATCGAATGAGAACTAATCTTTTAGATGATAATTAAAAACCATAAATCTCATGAATGTCTCATTTTCAAACTTACTACGGCCAACACCACCCAACCACGGTGGTCAAACCAGTGTCCTCGACGCGTCATCGTAGTACGGCAACCGACCAACAATATTATTGGAGAGAAAGAGAAAACGAACAACTATGTGTGGAAAATTGGAACAACGAAATCATTAAATCAATGTGAACAAAAACGATCAACTATGTGTGGAAAATTGAAGCAACTTTGTCTAATGACACTAAGCAGTTTTCGTATATCAATGTGAACCTCACCTTCATCTCTAAGCAAAACGGCACCGACGCCAATCTAGAGGAAGTTGTAGGAGGAGGTGTCGGCCGCGGTCAAAATTACAGTTGTGGTTATAGTATTGTAATATTGAAGTACCAAAAATAATATTTTATATATCGTAATTATTGTGGTATAATTTTTTTTTATTTTTTTACAATAAATATTAGTTAATTAATATCAATAAATATTAACCAATATCGCTAAATATTAATAAAAATATCATATATCATCGATAAATATATAAAATTTAACTCTATCATTTGATTTTATGTATTATATAATTTAAATTTTGATAAATATCGACTAATACTACATATCGAAAACAATATTTAATTGTACTGGTGTTGGGGCTGGGAAGTAAAATACGGGGCTGGGGAGTAAAATACGATTATCATGTATTTTATTTGGTTTAAAACCGAACTATTGAATCTTGATTAAACGGCTGGGATCCACGGTTCTCAGTTTTCATTGAGCAGTCAGTTTTCAGCGTTCACAATGCCAACATAAATCCTTTTGAACTATCCATGTCATCTTTCCGCACGCACGCTCCCCCCCCCCCCTCTCACTACGATGCGCAGGTTGGGAAAAGTCCAAGAATTCTGGCATACGGCGTGATGCAGAGCTTCCTAAAAAGAAGGGGGGAGAGGCTAGGAAAGTTCTAATGACAATGCAAGTAGAAAAAATGGAGAACACACCATGTATAAATGACAGCCCATCCATAGAAATTGCTTCAATATCAGCCTTTGCTTATACAGCAGAAAATACTCTGCTCTTTAGTCTTTCCAACCCCCCTTAAAAAAAAAGAAGTCAATCAAGAAATGGCGCTAGTAGCTCGTTCTTTATTGATGATGTGGTGCTTACTAATGGGCGGAGGATGGATGGCAGAAGCTTTTTCTATGGCCAAGAAAGGTTGTCAGGAAAAGTGTGGGAATGTTACGATACCGTATCCATTTGGAATCGGTAAAGGATGCTACTATAACCATTGGTATGCTGTTACGTGTAACACGACACTCAAATCTTCCAAACCGTTTCTGGCCAACTTCAACCTGGAGGTGCTCAATATATCACTGTACACCCAACAGTTAACGGTCAATGCTCCTATGGATTTCAACTGTACCGGAGAACATACAACTTGGACGAGCATCGACCTGAGTAATAGCCCATACAAATTCTCAAGTATAGACAACGTTTTCGTTCCCGTTGGCTGTGAAGGTAGTTCCCTCTCATATGATCAGGGTAGACATACGGCTAGCTGTGCATCCGTCTGTCACCCGACTTACTTTGACTACGGCCTAGATTCGTATCCCGATTGTTCTCCTTATATTTCCGATACAACTAGGGAACTCAACTTCAATTATGGCATTCGTAGATGCCAGAAAATGTTCAACGATTCAACTTCAGCTGAGGAGGCACTTTGCCAGACGCAGCTTCCGTACTCGCTCAACTTGTACAGTATGAACGTCACTCAATCGAATGCTACTTGTAGGTATGTCTTCTTGATAAAAAGAGACGTCCTCCAAAATAACTCCAACGTTAACATGACAGCTTTCACGCATGTGGGACACTATATACCAGTGGTGCTGCTCTGGAGCTTTCAGTACTTTTCAGATGCATCATCATTGTTTGCTCCTACAATTAATGGATGTTATTTAGATCCTCAATCAGTTATTGGGAATTACGTCTGTCAATGTCCATCCGGAACTGGAGGAAACCCTTATCTTCGTGATGGATGCCAACGTGAGATTACCAATCAGATTCATATGATCCCACCTTATCAAACTATATCGATTACAAACCTTTTCATTTTTCTAAATAACACGGATTGTTTTCCCATTTATGAAAACGAAACTAATTAATCACTTGATATTTATTCTTGATGCAGCGTTGATAGAGTGTGCAAATTGTGATGATATTTGTTTACTGAACCTGAATTACATGGAGGAACCTAGATATCAGTGTCTGGATCCTCGCGATGAACCCAACTATTCGGAAATTTCAACGAGTATAGGTAATTATTCATACTCATACTAAATAGTAATACATACTCTGATTACTCCCCACTTGCGAGGCCGGGTAAGATATAAATCTCATTTTCTTATTATTTTAGATTAGGCATCCAACAATATATATATTACTTTTTGTAGATTAGGCATCCAACAATTTAAATCTTTTTTTCTATAGTCATATGCCAACATTGTTATACTTTGAAGGCATATATATACATATGTTTTTCTTACTTTTTTTTGCCTCTTTCCCTTTCTGTAATTATTTTCTATAATTTTTGTCACCCTTAAACTTTTGTAATGTTCTCTTCTTGTTGCACTTATTCTCTTTAATCTCTTGCTCTTTCAGGATCAAGTCCTCTACCTTTCGGTGTAATATATATATATATATTACATAATAATTATGTTGTGCCAGAGGAAAAAATGATAAAACATTTTGGTTTAATATATTTTTTTGGCATCCCAAATTAAGAATAAATTCAATTTAAACTTTTAGCATAACCTAAGTTTAAAAAGAGATAGAAGGACAAAGATGGTGTGCATGTTGGGGCAGTGCAGTGCGGACTAAACATCATCATTCTTCAGTAATTCATTTTGGAGTGAAATCCAGCATGGTCAACTTTCATCAACCATCTTATATTGTTCTTATGGTTCTAAAAGTGTATTACGATTCCCTCTGCAGAGCTTAGCGTAGAAATCGGATCTGTACTAATGGTTGTCGGATGCTATTAGGCTTATCCTTTCATTAAGAGACACATGGAATCCAGACAGAGATCTTTGAACTTCAAACGCAATGGTGGGATGCATTGCAACAACAAATGTCAACAAATAAAGGTGTTGTTGAAAAGACAAAAGTGTTCACATCTGACGAGTTAGACAAAGCCACCGACCACTTCAATAAAAACCGAATTCTTGGTCAAGGAGGCCAAGGTATGGTCTACAAAGGCATGCTCTCGGACGGAAGCATTGTGGCAATAAAGAAGTCAAAAAAGGTTGATGAGAATCAAGTGGGGCAATTCATAAACGAGGTTGTTATTCTGTCTCAAATAAACCACAGAAATATAGTCAAGCTCTACGGATGTTGCCTTGAAACTGAAGTTCCGATATTAGTTTATGAGTTCGTCCCGAATGGAACCCTTGCTCAGTGTATATCCAATACAGCCCAAGAGTTTCCTATCACATGGGAAATGCACCTACAGATTGCTGCAGATGTGGCAGGATCACTTGCTTACCTACATTCAGCGTCATCTATACCTATATACCACCGAGACATCAAGTCTTCTAATATACTCTTGGATGGAAAATACAAAAGCAAAAGTGGCTGATTTTGGGATATCAAGATCTATTACCATTGACACGACTCATTTAACCACAAGTGTTCAAGGAACGTTTGGATATTTTGATCCAGAATACTTCCGATCAAACCAACTGACCGAGAAGAGTGACGTCTACAGTTTTGGGGTGGTCCTCGTTCAACTCTTAACAGAGCAGAAGCCGATTTCTTTTGATAGAATAACAGAAGAAAGAAGCCTTGTCACATACTTTCTGTTGAAAGGTCCTCTCTATTTGATATTCTAAGTAGTAGGGTTTTGAAGGAAGGGAGGGAGGAGGAAATAGAGGTTGTCGCTAACCTTGCTAAGAGGTGCCTAAATATGGAGGGAAAGCAAAGACCTACAATGAAGGAAGTTGCCATTATACTGAAGGGTATTAGATCGACTTACTTGTCTTCATCAATGCCACTAAACTTGCCAGAGAACGACACCTTGGAAACAGAAATTAGTGATATACATGATGCCCCTTTCACTTCTAGGTCTTTTTCTTTAGATGCAGGGCCTTCCTCACCCATTGACGACCAATGTCGATTGCTTAACACCATATGATACTAGCTTCCCCTTCTATAGTTGTTATTTAGTGAGTTGTCTACGTTGGGTTGTTACTTGTTTAAGTACTAGTTTATATTTTCACTTAGCTGGTCTAATAAAAAATGTAATTTTTCTAGTAAGTAAAGTAATTTTATATAAACTTTGTCAAAAAGTGAAATGTGTGCACCTGACTCAAACCATCACCAAGCTATCAACACACCCTCCCTCCATCTAGAATGTTTTGAGATTACATTAGGAGTAAAGCATCTACTAGCCATAACAAAGCTAATACCTGTGAGAAGATCATTACCGAGCAACTTTTTGAAACACTCTCAAAGATGGAAAAAACATGCACAAAAAGGCCTTTGTTTCCTTCTATTGTCTTGTAGCTTTAGCTAAGCTCTTCAATTCGTTATCCCATGATTAAATTCCATCTATTCTGTGAAATATTGATTGAATCTTAGTCCACCCTTCCTTACTATATGATTGATTCTTCACTACAACCCAGAGTAAAATCAAACGTCTAATTAATCAATTATTAAAACGTAAACATGATCAATAATGTAAACTAAAAATCAAGAATTCCCTCCCTCTTCTTGTTGATGATAACCACAACCCGCTGCTGTTCCCATGAACCACCACCATCTATAACCATGAAGTATCATCTAGTATCATATGGTTAGCAACCCAACGTAGGCAACTCAACGTAGAGGAAAAAATAATTTGGAAAATTATACTAATCTATATATTAGCAATAATATACTAATCTATATATATATATAAAAATGGAGTTGTCTAGCAGACAATATACAGACAAATTTTTCTGCCTAAACTATATCCATTATTACTAATAATAAATTATTACTGCCATATATTATTGCTAATTATTGTTATTGCCAATTAATAAGATGGAATAATTAATATAACTATTTATTAATATAATGTGACTATTCATCTCCTACTTGCATTAAATGTATATACCTATTCATTTGTTCCACATATGTCAAACAATTAATTTTAATAAAGTATTAACTATATATTTTCTAATCAAATATTTTCTTAATTAATTATCTGAACACATGTAGAAAACTATTCATTTCCTGAGTATTAATTGAATTGTCGGACTATTCATCTCTTACATATTAATATATAAATAATTAATACACCAAATTGCATATTTGTTTGCTTCACATGCATATATCCATTAATACAATGTGATTATTTATCTCATATGTCTAGCAAATGCATATAACTATTCATTTGTTGTACATATGTCAAACAACTAATTTTAATAAAGTATTAATCAAATATTTTTTTAACTAATTACCAGAACATATGCAGTCAACTATTAATTTTTTGTATATTAATTGAATTTTCAAACTATTCATATCCTAGATATTAATATATAAATAATTGATAAATAATTAATACACTAAATAAAGTGCATAAACCAGTCAACCAACAATATGCATCTGCTGCCATTAATACAATGCAACTAGCAAATACATATAACTAATTTTAATGAAGTATTATTTTTTTCTTTTTTTTTAAAGATTAGATCAACATCAATCAAATATGATTATAATGATGATGATGATGATGATGATGATGACATTTATTATTTATTATTAACAATATGACTATTATTATTAATATAACTATAATAATTATAACTGAAATACCCCAAAATCCTAATTTCTATTATTTATTATTAAATAAGATTTTTATGTGGGAATTTAACCAAAATAATTCTTTTTTATTAAAATAAGAGGAAGCTAATTATGTTAAACCAAAAAGAAATTTAAAAATGTTTTAAATAGGAGGAATTGTGGTATTTTAAGCTAATTAAGGATTTTATCTTATAAATTAATTAAATAAATTACTTTATTTAAATTAAGAGGAATAAAATAGTTTCAAATTAACATAAACTTAATAAATAATTTAATGGTAAGAAAATTTGAGTATTTTTCCTAATTAGTATGGAGGTTAAGGAAATTTATCTAAAATAGTCTAAACTAAGCAAAAAGGAATTTATTTAATATCTTATAAATATTAATATTTTAAATAGCCCAAAAATATTCTAAATAATTTATGCAAGATCCCAAAACCCTAAGTAAGCCCTCCTTTTTCCTTTTTCTTTTTTTTTCCTTTTTCTTTTCCTTCTTTCTCCTTTTTCCTACTCTCCTCGGCGGATTTGGGCCTCGACCGTCCCAACTTCACCCTCCCTTTCCTTCTTCTCGCCGCGGCCCAACGAGCCCGACCGCCCATGATTCAAAACGCCGTGTTTTGGCGCTGAAGTCGCTGAAATGCCGCGTCGCCATAAGGAAAATAATAACCGTTGCTAGACCGACTCAGACACCACATTTTGCCCAAGTATAAACCAAAACGCAGCTCTTCATTAATAGGGGAAATAACCGCCGCCTCCCGGCCGGTTCCCCCTTCCTTTTTCTTTCCCCTGGACCGCCGGTCCAGCCCCTTCTCCTTCTTCTTCTTCTTCTTCGTCTTCTTCCTCCCGGTGACCGCCTGCAATGTGAAATTTCTGTCGGAGAAGAAAAGCCTGCAACGCCGCCATTAGCTCCGGTCGTGTCGCCTCTTCTCCCCGTTGAAATTCACATGGATGTGACCAATCCTCGCAGCCTTCTCCCGCACAAAAATTCTTCCTCTTTTTCAGGTAATTATGGCTTGAAAATTTACAGGCCGTACGCCGGCCAACTTCACCGGAAAGCCTAACCTAACCCTAAGCCCTAACCTCCCACTTGAAGCTCGTCATTTTCCCGTCTAATTTCGCCTATAAATAGGCCCAACTAATACCTTAATCGGGTTTGACAATTGGGAACCCAGGCAGAGTAAACCGCACGCCGCCCTGCCTTCAGACGACCACCTCCCCGCCGTCAGCCACCTCTACCACCTGCCCGTGCCACCAACATCCTCCATGCAACCTCCTCTACCACCCCCATACTTCACTTTCTCGAAACCAGCCCCTTCACCCCTTCATTTTTCCCCTTTCTTTTCCTTCCTCGCCAGCCTACACCTCGACACCCCACTTCGACCGCCACCTTCGCAGCCTTGCTGCCGCCGCCTCCACCACCATTAGCCACCATCAACACATCCCTGACCACCTCTTACACCCCCTCTCCACCTCTGCATCCTTCCATTTCATTGAATCCACCCCCACCTGCCTCTTTTCCTAATCCAAAGACCCTAACCCAAGGATAATAAATCCTACCTCCTTAACCCCCCTTCAAACCCCTCACCCCTCATTTCTGTATGAGACTCACGCTGCTCATGCAGCATGAGTTTCCCCTTGTTTTGGGTTTATTATGGAAAATTTTTGAGGTATAATGATAATTATTTAAAGTGTTTTATTAAATAAATTTCTTTTATAAAGTCTTACCCTTTTTATTTCTACATTCTAACACAATAGTGATGGATGTCATCTTAGGTGCTAATTGTGCTTGGTAAGGTTTGATAATTTTGCGAGAATAAGGTAACCGTTAAATCCCGCTTAAATGCATGTATTAACGCATATTATCACATTAGGCATTATTAGTGTGTATTATGCTTAATATGTGTTGCTTGGCATATTATATGTGGATAATGTGTTTGTTGATGAAAAGGAAGCATGATAGATTGATGATGTGTATGGGGATAATATTTAGGGTAATAATTTGGTGGTTAGGGAAAATATAAATTATTATCCATGTTGTTATATGCTATGGTGATCTTTATTACATGTGTAACATTTTGTTAGCATTAGGGGAGATTTTAATAGTGTATATTGTATATGAGTATGGCCTAATACACAGATATGTGCTAATAAGCATTATATTAATTATAAGAGTCATGGATGAGACATTAAAGTTAATACTTCATGTAGTATTAATAATAATTTAATAATAAGGGTGTGTAAAGAGTAAAATGGTGAATTTGTTAATAAAAGGAGAAAATAGTAATTTTGGAAGTAGGGGGTAAAATTGTAATTTTGTGAATAAGGGGTGACATAGTAATTTTGTAATAAGAGGGGAAACTTAGTAAACTTGAAAAAGGAATGGCAATTTGGTAAATTGTAATAAAAGGACAATTTGGTAATGTTATAATAAAAGGGTAAAATTGTAATTTTATAATTAAAGGGCAAAATAGTAATTTTATGATTAAAGGACGAAATGGTAATTTTACGATGGAGGGGCGAAATGGTAATTTGGAAATTAAAGGAGGTAGGATAGTAACTTTATAATTAAGGATAAATGGAAAGGTTATAAGTAAAAGGGTGATATGGTAATTTTGGGAGTTAAGGGGGTAAAATGGTAAATTTGAAGGTAAAGGGGTAAAACGGTAATTGTGTAAATCAAAGGGGTAAAAGTGGACATTGGAAAGGAGTAAATTGGAAATAATAATTATTGAGGAGGGTAAAATAATAAGTTAAATAACTAAAGGGTAAATTGCTAATTTAATAGTAAAGAAGGGTAAAATGGTCAATATGATAAATGTGAGGGGTAAGTTGGTAATTTAACCGAATGGAGGGTATTTTTGTAATGTTGGATAATGGAGTAGGGTAGTTTGGTAATTATGACAAATAAGAAGGGCAATTTGGTAACCTAACCAACCAAAGGGCAATTTGGTAATTTTGACAAGGAGGAAGGGTAGTTTGAGAATTGATAATAAAGGGTGGTAAGTTAGTAATTGATTGAATAAAGGGTTAATTTGGTAATTAGGATAAGGAGGAAGGGTAATTTGGTAATTTGACCAACTCAAGGATAATTTATAAATTATGATAAAGGAGAAAGTGGCAAAGTGGTAATCTAACCAATTAAATGGAAAGTGTATTAAGTGTGATAATTATTAAGGGGGAATTAATGTCCTAATAAGTTGGTTAAATAATTTAGTAACCTAAATCGAATAAGGGATAACTTGGGGATTTTGTAACAAGGAGGGTAACATGGTAATTTATCAAATAAGGAAGGGTGACGTAGTGATTTTATAAGTAAAGGATAAACAAGTAGTTGTATCTAGTATATCATTATGATTGTGGAATTCGTAATATGGCTCTATTAGTGTTGGTTAACGAGGTAAGAATGTTTGATGATTAGTAAGTACCACGAGAATGAGTTTTAATTCGGAGTTAGATGAGTTAAGGATGGTCTTAATGATTCTCTTATGTTACTTTGGATGACCAACTGCATAAGAAATTTCTGATGATATCTGAACGATTAAAAGAGGATAATTATCTTCTTTTTGTGTTTTTGTGATCACCCTTAATTAAGACACTAATACTTAAAGTGAAAGACCTCGAGATCAGAAATGGTGACTCCTTAGGGGTCGCTACCCTAAGGACGTTGTTTAGTCCACGATTATTTGGTATTTGCTGGTGTGCCTTTGTGCCCCAGCCAGGCCTTATATCTACTCTATCTAGCTCTACGGACCTAGTTAGGGGGTATGTATACTTAAGAATTAGGTGTCCTTGTCAGGAGGGTACTGAGTGGCTTTATGCACTAGTACGACCAGGGTACCTTTGCGTCCCTGGGTTACTAGTTGAAGGGTACTGAGTTGCTTTTATGCACCAGTGCGACCAGTGTACCTTTGTGTCCTGGGTTCTTGATCTCCCTATTGAGGCAAATAAAATGGAATTGTTGTGATGAGTAAAAAGGGAAAATACAAATTGTTAAAGTGAAAGATTAACCAGCCGGGACCATTTGATTTATCTATTGAGTACCGATCCATCGGAAATAATAGTGGCCCAGGATGTTTTGCCCTAGTTGATGTTCATGAGTATTGATCCACCAGATATAATGGTGGCCCAGGATGTTTCTACCCTAGATGATATATATATATACAAGTATTCCGACCCACCGGCCAGACTAGTGGAGGTCCCGAGCTCAATAAAATTCATTTTGGATGTGAATGAGTTATGGAAAAATACTAGTCATTGAGACGATTGATTAATGGCCTCAAGGCCCGAAAAATATCTCAATTACTGATCATGGCCTATTTAATATTGGTTGATTGATTATTGAATATATGGAAGTGAATTTTACGTATACGTTATTAATGTATAATTGAGTTATTGGATGTACAAACAAATGGATCCAAATACCATGTTTATACCTATGGTTATATCTGAATGTAGTAGTATCATGTGTAATATGGCGTGCCTGTATTTTAAGTGCGTTTTTAAAGGGTTACTCAGTACCGTAGTACTAAAGGGTTCCCTTCATGGGGCCCCTGCCTATTCAATGGGTAGTACCCCTTGCAGGTTGTGTTCAGGTGCTATTCAAGTGGGCCCTTAGGGAGAGCGTAAGGTACTGTCCGGAAATTTTTAGGGTTTTAATTTGTCTCCTTTAAATTCAACGTATTTGTTATTTTGTAATCACCATGGTTGAATGCTTCTCTTGTAAAATATTTACTGTGCTACTCTAATATTCAAATGCTTAAGTTCTCGTAAAATTTTATTTTACTCCTTTAGCCTTGGCACTTAGTACTGGAACGGTATGAGTGAACCGATCTGGTATTAAGTGTGGCGGTAATACTCCCAAAGTTCACAGTTTATTAAGTTGCTTCCGCTAATTTTCTTTTAATTAAACGAAATTTTTCAGTAGTGAATTTTGGGGGTGTTACAATAACTATTAATATAATTAATACTAATATAATTATTTATATAATTTTGATAATTACTATTATCATAATTTATAATATAATAATGATAATTATTATTATGATAATAATGAATATTAATATAATTGATTATTATAATTATGAATATTATCATGATTAATAATATAATTATTATTAAAAAACTAATAACAAAACGGCAACATTGGTTATTATATAAAAACAGAGTTGTTTGGCAGATAATATACATACAAATTTTTTTGCCTAAATTATACCTATTATTACTAATTATATATTATCACTGCCATATATTATTACTAATTAATAAGGTCAAATAAATGATGAAATACTCCTGCGTATTAATTGATTTCTCAAACTATTCATCTCCTGCGTATTAATTAAGATATTCATCTATTGCACATATATCGAACAACACATATTAATCAAGAATTTTCTTAATTAATTATCTAAAAATATGCAGCCAACTATTCATCTCTTGCGTATTAATTGAGTTGTAAAACTACTAAATATATGCATGTAACTATTCATCTGATGCACATATCTCGACAACACATATTAATCAATTATTTTCTTAATTAATTATTTGAACATATGCAACCAACTATTCATCACTTGCATATTAATTGAATTGTCAAACTAATGAACATATGAATGCAACTATTCATCTCATGCGAACAGTAAATTCATATAACTATTCATCTTCTGTCTTTAATACAGTCTATACAGAACAACTATTCATCTCCTACATGTAATAAATGCATATAACTATTCATCTGCTACACATATGTTGAACAATACATATTAATCACGTATTAATTAAGTATTTTATTAATTAATTACTTGAACATATACAGCTAACTATTCATTTCCTCTATATTAATTACATTGTTAAACTTTTTATCTCTTATATAATAATATATAAATAATTAATATATCACCCGTGCATTGCACGGGAAAATGTAACTAGTTATACTTAATTAAATGTTATAAACGCATCCAATAATTACTCATTCCTCTGTGACATCAATGATATAATCCAAAATTTAATTTCTTTAGTCACAAGTTCAGTTTGCTCCTAAATATTATGTTGCAAATGAAAATTGTTATTTTATTGAAATCATTACGGTTGATATACTTTTGATCAAGAATATTTTGGATAAATGTTGATTATTTGCATAAAAAATACATTAGGTAATTTGTCAAATCATTATTATTGTTATTATTTCTATTTTTTTTCTTAAGGGAAAATGAATGAAGTTATTTTTAGTCAAAGTACCAGCATAAGGGTCCCATTGCCTATGTCATTTAGCTGCGTGATGGAGGGCGTAATTACTTCCAATCCTCCGAAGAGTCTAATTACAAGCTGGTACGTACGTACCGCCATGCGGGCACTAAATTTCATTGAAAATAATATATATTAATGAATGACATCATATCATCATCATTGTAATCATCATTATTTTCTTTCGTCCTTGGCTTATTACTTTTAGGACGCGTTTTAATTAGCAAAAAATAGTTGGTGGTCCACTTAAATTAAAATAATTAAAGTTGTACAATTTATTTAGTGTTTAGTCTAGTTTTTTTGGTAATCTAATATACATGTACATATAATGAATATTACTTGTACATTTATATATAATTAGGTGTGCATATTAGTGTAGTTATATGTACATGATATTTTATACTTATAATTAAATATTTTTAGACCATTTTTTATTTTTAACTAATTAGTTTCACCTATATATACTAAAAATAAATTTTTCCTTTTAATTATGTGCAGGTTGTAGCCGACTTCGCGGCTACATGGTGAAAACCGTGTCTGTACACGGAACCAACGCTGAATGAATTTGCTGCAAAATACGGTGACGTGGACTTTGCCAAGATTGATGTTCATGACTTAATGGCATGTACATCAATTAATTAGTGTGCATCCATTTATTTTTACAAAAACAAAAAAAAAAACAAAAAACGTGCCTATAACCCATATGAAACCTATAAAAGCTCATCTACCCCATCCAAAATCTAATCGGACGCTGAGCAAATAATAATTAACTCAATCCAACTCGAGCTCAACTCATAACTCAATATAGATTCGATATGTCATCAATTCAATCCAACATTAAGCACATATATTTTATTATTCATTTAAAACTTTATAAAATATAGTGTTTTATAAATTTTTCTTATTTTTCATATTTTTATGCCGGATATTCTTATTTATTAATGATATCCTAATGAATCTTTCCACACAAAAATACAATATTTAAAAGTCATATTAATAAACAAGTAGCAATAAATAACATATTTTTAAGTACGCACTTACATGAAATTAAACTTAATATTTGCTTACGAGTTTAATAAATTAGACTAATTTTAATGGTTAAGGTATATATTAGATAATTTTTTAATATCTTTTATCTTCTTTACCTAACTACCTTTACAAGTTCACTACTTGCTAATATACACATGTCCTATAATATTAAATAAACTATTACTCAAATAGTACATTGGTAAATTATTATATTATATGTGATAATTACTTATGTTGAGAAATAACATTGTTCCTCTAATTCCATCATCCATGACATGTATAACAAGTTAACAACTAGGAAGTATCAACCAATTATCATAATCATTTTGATCATTACTCTATGTTTGTATATAAAATAAAATAAAATAAAATAAAATAATTTATGCATTATCGAACTCATTAACCCTACGAATATCCATTAAAATTTTCTAACATCTTCCTTAGCAAATAAGACATATTGTCAACAAACCAAAAACAAAGATAAAAAGGCAAACATCCAACTTCAAGTCTGCAACTGTAGAAAGATATAAACCAACCAAGAAGATAAAAATAGTTTCCAAAATGTCTTTGATTACATCCACCTATTGGAAGAAGCTCTAAATAGAAGAGCATAGTAATGTCTATTATCACCCACAAAATCCAACAAACAATAGCTGTGTTGAGCAACAACTGAACAAAAGTAGAATATCTAAGGGATTCTCCAATAATATCTATAATTTATGCATAAGTTATAAATTTATAAGTTACAACCCACAAGTTGTAATGATAAGAATATCAAAATGACCTGCAAGGCACCAACACACCACCTACAAGCTATTATAACTTCCAAAAAAAATTCTACAACATACAACAAGATAGTAAAAACTAACAAGGCAACAAAACAAGAGTAACAAACCTGTAATATGCCACTTGTAAGTTGTAACACAACACTAATAGCAACAATAAACCAATGCTAGTAGGCACTAGTTGCCATCAACATAAAGATTATCCAAATATAGTAAATTGCAACATAAGGAACAAATGACATAGTTAGATAAAAATTGAATTCTATGCTTACTAAAAATTAATGCAAATGAAAAAAGTATAGTGCACTCAACAACACACCCCTATAATTCATATGAGGAGTTAAATAGTAATGAAACAAAGTTATATAAATGATTCTACCTTTTGTGATGAAATTAATATGATTATGCATTTGGCTTCCCAAAACAACTCGAACTCTAATAGGTATCATATACTACTCTTGTCTCTTATATAACAATATGAAGCACAAAAAGAAAGTCAAAGAAAAATATTCACAAAAGCTACCTTTTTTAGAAAATGTTATGTTAATTTATGAGGTATGATTAGTTAAAAAAAATGTTTTGGAAAACTTTGTGGTTGCAAAAAATTGGATTCATTTAGTTATCCATCAACAAATACTTTTCGCAATTGATCCACTACTAATAAGTAATAATTATCCATGTTTACAAGAAAATGCATATGAAATGTTGCTACTATTTTTTAAGCTCCTCAATCCATTTCATCATTGTTACTGCTTAATTTTGATGACTTCATAGTAGTATGTTTTTCTTCTTCTTCTTCTTCTTCTTCTTCTTCTTCTTCTTCTTCTTCTTCTTCTTCTTCCGTAACTACAAAAAAAATGTATTATCTTTAAGATTCATTGATTTAAAAAACTATCAAATCAAAAAATAAAAATTTATAACAACTAATGTTATTGCCATCATTTCTATATAACCAATTACAGGTAGTTACCAGAGCATAAATTTTTTTGACAATAATGAACTCCTCCACTTATTTAAAATTTTACCACCCATGCTAAAAGTTGGATAAGATGCAACAGTAGTAATCAGAATGGTAATGATATATTTAACTATAGAAGAAATAATTGGAGAACTCTTAGAATTAATTTTCCAAACTATGAACACATCAAGTCAAATTTTACGATCCCCCCGTTCACGTTTGATATACACCTCAATTTTCCTTTTACATATTTTTCCTCTATCTCTAACAGATATAGAAGCATTAAAATCCTACATAATAAACAAAGGAAAAAAATACTAATTAGACTTGATGTAAAAAAATAGTAATAACAAAAATAAACATGTAATGAAGATACAAAAAATTATTTTTTTTAGGTATAAAATATATAATACAATTATTATTTACCTCAATTTCATCATTTTCTCTGTTCAATTCTTTATTAATAGATGTCCCTCGATCAAATAAATTTAGAGCATTAGGATAATAATATTCATAGTGTTTGCATAACTCAACAAATTTAGCATATATATCATCAGCCAACCTTATAACTTTGTCATTACCATGCATTTTGACTAAGACAAACTTTACAAAGTTATACTTATAACGAGGATCTAAAATTACAACAAAAGTAAGAATGATACTATAGTGAGACCAATACTTTTTAAATTTTTGAATCATTTTTTGTCACATTATGTTGATATCATTACACACCACTACCTTCTCTAATTGTATTTGAATCCTCTAAACATTAAGAAAATATAAACAAAGAATAGGATATTCAAATCTAGAAAATAAAAATATAGTTTCATGTAAAGTTTCTAACAACTCATAAATCTTTTCTACCTTACTCCACTCATTTATTAAAATTTAAGTTTTCAATTAGCTTCAAGATTACCAAATAAATCCAAAACACATTAATGATCCAATACTCTAAAAAGTATAATATATGTAGAATTTCATCTTGTAGCAACATCTAGCCATATATAACTTACTAAAAATTGATAAATTCAATTTTATAGCATATTCATAAAACTAGTTTATCCTACCTTCTAAACCATCTATAATTTCACATTCTATTTGATTTTGATCACACATCCTTTAATATTTTTCAACCCTCCCCTTACTATAAAATTAAGGATATGAGTTAAACATCTTATGTGGCAGTATTTTCCATCACATACCAAGCTTTGAAATAATGTGGGTTTCAAGTGACTAATAATGTTGTCCATATTAGATGTACAATTCACTACCATAGTGAATACCTTCTTCTCAGTACTCTGCTATTTAAGCAATAATTACAATAAGTTATAGATTTCAAGACTAGTGTGGGAAGGAGGACAAAAGCAAAAACTCAAAACTTTGCAATTCAACTTCCAATCATCATCCACAAAATGAGTTGTTAGAGTAACATAGCCACGATAAGTGTAAGCTATCCATATATTATAAGTTAAAAAAACCTTACTAGATATTACACTAATAGTGTGTTTGAGTTTACTTTTCAAATGAGCATGTTTTTCTAGGAAAATTTTATTAATAGTATTTCTAGAAAGAGTTTGACAAGGTGATTAAGATATTAATGAATTTTATTTGACTCCTAAATGTTTAAAATATAAGAATGAATACCCATGCCTTAAAATCACCTCACCCAACATCTCACGATAAACTTTTGGATCAAATAGAATCTCACTAGATTTAGATGTTAAGGTATTTGGTGGAGTCATTTTTTTGTATTCTCCACAAGCTTGTAGGTATCTTAATGCATTAAAAGTACCATATCTAGCTTCACACCTATACTTTACCTTTTTATAGTACTTACATATAGCTTCATATATTCCCTCTTCATCTTTAAATCGATAAAAGTTCTCCCAGATCTTTGAGTATCTCTTTCGTTTGTCAAGACTTTTTGTAAGTAGCAATTTAGCATCATCATCTTTTGTAATATCCCAAAACTTTAAATTCCTAAAATTGATTTATCAAAAATTTAATTTAATTTAATTTCTAAATTTTTATTTAATTATTTTAAATTAATTAGAGGTACAAAATTTATTATTAATAGTAAAAAATTTTACTCTAAAAATATAAACTAAATCCTACACCTAATATTTTTCTTTTATCTCTTTTTTTCCTTCCTTTCTTTTCATTTTTCTTCTGTTTCATTTTCTCTCCTTTATTTTTTTCTCTTATCCTTCTCCCTAGGTTGCACCGTCTCAGCCTAGTCCTTCTTTTCTTTTCCTTTCTTCCCCACCTCTAAGAGAGTCAAGCCTTCCCCTTCCCCTCCCCGGTTTTTTCTTTCTCCTTTTCTCTTTTCTTTTTTTTTCTTTCCCTTTTCTTGCTTTCTTCCCCACTCGTCTTCTTCCTTACATCACCCTCCCCCTCAATTTATGCAGCAACCACCAGCAACCTGCACACCACCCGTCTCCTCATCTTTCCATTCTTTGCCATGTAGTGTCATGCATACTAGCATACACCTTACCCTTGTCCCTACACCTTACACCCTATCCCCTACACCTCTACCCTACACTGTTTACAGCCACCTAACTATGGATTCATGCATGTCGAAGCTTTCGACCTCTCCTATTATCTTCCCCTCTCCCTTAACCTCTCCCCATCTATACATAACCCCTAAGCCTCTCCTTTATCCCATTTGCAAGCCTACTACAGACCCTATTTTTTATTCCTTCCTCTATCCATGCCAGATCTAGTGCCGCCATTGGTGCCCTGCCAACCCCTTTGCCACCTCCCATCTCTAGCTACACCTTACCCTCATATGCAGAGTCACTTATTTCCCCTTTCCCTTCTTTTGAGCCTATAATCGTAGCTGGCTATCTTCCCACTCCCATCACCATTAACACTTTCTCCTCCTTTCTTACCACCATCATGCTAGAGCCACCCTATACATGAGCACTAGACAGTGCAACCACCCTAGAAAGCGCTCATTTCTTCTCCCTTCTTCTTTCTCCCTCTCAATCGTGTGCTACCCTACCAATCACTAGCTCCACCACCACCAACTCCAGCCAATCCTAGTGACACTACCGCCTTGATCCTAAACTACAACCCTCACCTATTCCTCCAAATCAACCATCATCACACCGCCATCATAACTACCTTCCTATATTGCCAACACCATTTTTTCCCTCTTTGGTAATATTTTGATGATAGTAGAAGAGGAGGCATTAGTCGTGCATATTTAAATATCAGAGCCACTTCGGTAAAGATATAGTCACAGATAGGGTTATAATATCTTTTAATATATATCATTGATGTGTGTTATGTGATGGCATGCTTTAAATGATAAACAACTCTAGTGTTGTATCTGTAGTTTTAGCTTGACATTAGCTAAAGATGAAAAAGTTGTTTAGTCATGTCTATATTGATTTCAAGTGTTTATGCATATCCATAACCATGTTTATGATATTTCATGTATGCAAAGTTAGAGAGTCTTCTTGTTGAATGTCATATGAATTAGGTAAGTTTTTGAGACCTAAGGGTATTTTGGTTATTATTGTAAAAAAAGTGGCATGTAGGGTACTTTAGGTTGGAGATACTACATGAAATAACTATGGCATAAATGAAGAGGCTAATGTAAATATAATGTGGGGAGAAAGACCATAAATAGGATAAGTAAAGCCTAAGGGGAGTTATGATCGTATGTGAGTAGAGTGGGGATTTGGTACTAGGGAGTGGATATATAATTAATGATGAAATTTTGTGTATTCATGAACATTTAGGAAGTCATTTGAGAACTAGGGGAAGTGATATAACCAAAAGATGAAATTAGGGTTTAGGAGGCTAAGGCACGTAACGCTAGGGGTAGGCTATTATTACATGTACTAGATGGGGTAACTGGACTACTTCCCTAAAACATGATATTAACCATAACATTTTCAAAATGTGTACCAAAGTTATTGTCATATAGGTTAGAGGGAAGTAGTTACGACTAAATTGAGGAATTAGGGTTTTAGAAGGAGCTCAAATAAGAAGGGTATTATTACATGTGCAAAATTTGGGAGTTAGGCCACAATTTTTTAGTTAACTTTTTACCATAGCATTATATGCATGTGTCTAGAATTTATCATAATTATACCTTGATTACCAATCCACCAGTAAGAATAATGGCCAGGAGCATCTTGCTCTAAGGTTGTACTTTAATTAAGATCTACCAATAATAATAGTGGCTAAGAGCGTCCTACCTTGGAAGTTGTACTTGATTACTGTTCCAATGATTGAGAATAGTGGGGTCCCAAAACTTAACGTGAATAAAATTATGAAATAATCATCATTACACTAATATCATATGTTCAAAGAATATTAAATAAATCGGTATGATCAACTTATGCATGTGTCATCTCTTATCCTAGTGTTATTAATTTATGTGACCTTCTTGATTATATTGTTACCCTACTTAGCATGTAGCATACCGATCGCCCTTATCAAAGGTGCTACTCATTTTCACAAGTAGAAAACCCTTCTGAGTTTATGCAAGTAAATTAAGACTCATTAGATGACTTCACTGCATATAATGCTCTTATTAGGGCAAAGTGATGTTGTTATGACTAGGGCTAGGTGAAATTCCCCAAAACCCTAATTTAGGTAATCATGGCCAAATAAGAAATTATTAGGAAGATTAATTAAATCAAATATTTTCTTTTTATTATTATGGAGTTAATTAAGGTAAATCTAGGAGAAATTATAAATAATTTTAAATAGGAAAAATTTGAGTATTTTGCTAATTAAAATAGAATTTAAGGAAATTATTTCAAAATCCCTAAATTAGCCTAAAAAGATAATTTAACTATTATTTTAATAATTATATTTTATTAAATATCCCAAATTACCCAAGATATATTTGATTAAGCTAATCCACCTTTTTCCTTATTTTTTTTTTATTTTTCTTTTCTCCTTTCCCCCCCTCTTCTTCCTTTTCTTTCATTTCCTTCTCTTCCTTTTTCTCTCTTCTTCCGCTGACCTGGGCCGGACTGTTGGCCCAACTTATCCCCCTGTGTAGCCCAGCCTCCTCGCATCATTCCTTCCCTCTCCCGGTCGATTCGACCTTCCCCTTTCCTTCTTCCTTTTTTTCCCTAGACCACCGATCTAACCCGCCCCACATTGTCTTCTACCTTTTGCGCCTGCAACTCCCTCGATTGGCGCCAGATTTTTTTACCTCTGATCATGCCGTTTGACTCCTCTCTTCCCTATCATCTTCTCTGTCACTTCATCTCGATCGCCTGCAACTCCCCCGATTGGTGCCAGATTATTATTATTATTATTATTATTATTACATTATTATTATTGCCACTAATATCATCATCATCATCATCATCATCATCATCATCATCATCATCATCATCATCATCATTATTATTATTATTATTATTATTGCTATTATTATTATTATCATTATTATCATGATCGTTATTATTATTATTATGGTTATTACTCTAACTATTATTATTGTCATTATTATCTTTATTGTTATTATTATTATTTTTAGTATTCTTATTATTAGTAGTAGTAATACTGTTATTATTATTATCATCATTGTTGTTGATGTTGTTGTTGTTATGACTACTACTACTACTATGATTTCGATTATTATTATCTTCATTAATATCATTATTGCTATTATTATTATTATTATTATTATTATTATTATTATTATTATTATTATTATTATTATTAGTAATATTGAAACCCTTACTTTAATACTATGAATATTACTAAGACTTACTTTGATTAGTAGTGGTTCGATTAGCTATCTTGAGAATAATAATAACCCTATCTTGTAATTATAAACTACTATTATTAATATTAGCATTAGTATTAGGCCATGATTTACCATTTTAGCATTCTAATTTAATGTTTTATTCTAGATGAAAATTGTTTTTTATTTCAGTATTTTCTTGAAAACAAACATTTAACCCTTATTATGTTAGGAAACACTTTCCATGATGTGTTTATCATGGTTGCACTTGTTTCTACTATGCTTTGTAGTTGGTGCGAGCATGGTCTAGGCCCAAAATTATACCAATTACACCTGTAACACCCCCTCTTATGGTGTATGTTTTTACATTTAAAACAAAAAATTTCAATGGTGATTTCGAGGGTATTACATAGTTACCCACGTGGAGATTGGCTGGATGGGTGAGTTACCCATTTGGTGGAAGGCCTAATGGGTGAACTACCTATTGGTAATTATGACTATCGAGTAAACCACCCACTAACGATACTATTTCATCTTTAACCTCCATTAATATCATTCAAAGCTTTGTTTTTACTCAAAATTATAACAAATTTACTAATATATGTTTGATCTATGTATAAAAACACTAATTTTAGTTAAAAAAAACTAAAATGAGAAAAATGCAATAATCAAATATTGTATCTGTAGCTACTTTGAAAATCATAAAAATTAAACAAAGAAAAGGATGAAATATAGCATACCTTTAGATGTAGAATGTATTGAGATATTGATTAATATTTAATTTCTTAAATTGACGGAAGATTTGAGAAGAATTGAGTAATTGTATAAGGAGTTGAGATGAGAGAAAAGTGAGAAAATGAGATAGTAAAGGAGGAGAAATGGGAAGGGTAAAATTGAAAACATCCTAAGTTGATGTACCAAGGAGGCTTGTGCTTTATGATGTTGTGGAGCCTTACATGAAGAATTGAGTTGCATAATAGTTTGGCCCCAAATCATCCGAATTTCTCCTATCGTTCTAACATATAGATTCTATCATAGAGAAAGTGAAAGGCCTATATATGTCATTAGGAGAGTAATGTGGAACAATAACCCATCATTGCTTCAGATCTTTTTTCACCTCATTAATTTAAAGTCTTATCAATGTGTTGATCTTTGAGCATGAAGTGTCAAAACTCCTTTGTGAAGATGATATATATTTATTTATCTTACTATGATTAGAATTTCAAAATATAAGTAATGGTAATTGTTTTATAATAATAAATTAAATGACATTGAATATTTATAATTAAAAATGATACGTTTCCTTACATGGTGCCAAAGTGAAGAATTTTGTCAGCCCACACTAAAATAAACATCTCCTTATATGGATTCAACCAGGTCTTGTACACATGTTATAAAAGATATGGAAATCTACCAATTAATCACCCATAAGTAGAAGCTCGTTCTCATATATCATAATTGTAATCTATTGCACAATCTTCCTCCAGCCTCCTAAGAAACATTCTCTCACTACTATACTTTTTTTAACTTTTTTATAGCATGAGAGAGAACATTCTTGCTAATGTACCATCTACAAGAGAAGCGTGCTACATTAGGAAATATTTGATAATGTCTTTGTTAGTCCTAATTTCCTATCAGTGATCACCATATTTGGTTTATGGGGCTTCGTCAATCTCTTTACCTTTTCAAATACCCATTCATAGTTATCTTACTTTTACTTCATCATAAACGCCAAGGCACACAGAACCAATGGCCTTTAAGAAAGAAAGAGTTGTACTTAGTAGTTGTACAATCCAAACAAATGACATATGGAAACGTATGTAATAATGCAATAAAATCTAGATATATAAATATAATATCACTAATAATATCATAGTTGGGCAACCAACAATGCCATGAACGACATTTATTGGTTTTTATGAAGTGCAATAACTGTTGCATGATTGTATGTCCCTTCAAGCTATGTACCTTAAACTTATTACTAGCATTGTATATTGTCCTAAGTGTTGCGATATTATCCCCATCACTCCATTTCAACTTTTCAATAATCTCCATTATTTTGACATTTATTTAGGTTAGCTCATGCACTAACCAACGTTCTTCCAGAGATTATTGACAACGAAATGAATGCCCATACAAATACTTACCTAATATATGATAATGCATTCCATATTCTGCCACTAGTCTAACCACATCAAGCAACTTTCCTTCCACGAATTTGAATTCACAACAATATTTTTTCATCTGAGTAGATCGAATACATTCAAAATTCACAAAAGGTTATATTCTATAAGCACCACATCTTTCACAATGTATTCAAATCATATCTTTTTTTGACCTCTCAATACCTAAAACCATATTATATGGCCTTCCAATTTATTTAACCCACTAAATCAATGACCCATGGTTGATACAAATTTCATTTGTAGCAAATAATTCACTCCAATAAGTATTAATTGGACATTGATTCTATAATTAATATTTAAAATATGAAATTAGAAAGGCATACATAAATATAAGAATAAATAATAAAAATTTATGGATGGAGGATTTTTGGATTTGCCTACTAGAGTTTAAAATCGATGGATAAATTCCTTAATAGATCTTATCAGCTATCAGGTAAATTGTTCATAAAAAATGGACTTGAAGGGTGAATTACCTATTAGTATCAGCTTATGATAGATGCTTATTTGTCATGCCCAAAACTTTTGGAAAAAAAAAACTTACAATAATTTGTTAGAGATCATCTTGTCTAAAACAATGGTTAGATTCATTATATTCTTTCATACTTATTGTATTCAATGGTCACAATAATTAAAATATTGTATGATTAATTGAGAAGAAGAGAAGATAGAGAGAGGAAAATAGTGCTGAAACAATTGTGTACAAATGAAAGGAATAAATTGATAAAAAAAAAATTTGAGGGATGTAAACTCAGCAATTTAGGTGGGTATATGACAACACTATACATACACACTTTCTAATGAGACATTTTGGTCATATTTAGCGTTCACGTATAGTAAGATATAGCAATATTAAATTAGCTTTGATCGATAGGCATGATAATTTAAATAACATTAGGAAATATACAAACCACCGGCAATATATATCACATGAAAGATGTATTACACTTTTATAAAATTGTGTTCCACTTTAGACCTTCCATCAACTTCATTTTAGTGTGCCTTCCCTTTAGAAAGATATTTCAAATATCCTTTTAAAAGCTTGTTGTGGACATGGTGGCAAGTGTAACTACAAAATGCATATTGGTTGTAGAGCCAAGGTCAAGTTTGAAGGTAAAGAGGTTCTATTACGTAAATCATGCACTGATCCAAAGGTTAGGATTAACTCAGATGGAGCACATTATTGATTATACTGAAGTGGCTAATAAATGGAACTTCAATCACATCGTCGACGGGCCATATTCTCATCGTCCCACTCCATTGCACTCTGTTAGCGGTAATTAAGTATCTCTAATCATCCTTTATCGCTCCAAACATAGTGTAGTAGTATCATATTTTATTCCCATAATATCATGTTCGAGTATATAAGAAAGTATATCTAGGCATCGATAAATATATTTGTTTAATTTCCCACTTGATTGGGGTAATGATTGATTATTATTAATATAATACTAAAAAGTTGTTAAATGAAAATTTTATTTATATTGCATTGGATAAGATTTCCTCTAACACCATCATTTTTTTCTTTGTTAAAAACTCAAAATACTCCTTATCAAAATAAATAAAAGAAAAAAAATTCATGATAGCCCTAACATCACCAAAAACCTCTCTCTCTCCACAAATAGTTTGTTTTTATTTCATATGATTATTTGTGTTTTATATTTCATGATCATTGTCGGTTAAGTAGGAAAGAGTTGAAGAGTATCTTTAGTGGATAAAAGAAATTATTGTAAATCTTTAGTAAAATTATTAAATCAATATAAGTCTCTCTAAAAATTAATAAAAATAAAAATTAGTCTCAATAAGTAGAAGAAATTATTATAATTAACTTTAACAATGAAGATGATTTTCATTAGATATTTGTTATGTATGATAAATATCGAATGAGAACTAATCTATTAGATGAGAATTAAAAACCAAAAAAAAAAATTACTACGGCCAACACCACCAACCGCGGTCGTCAAACGACTCAAACCCGCATCCTCGACACATCATCGTTAGGGATGTAAACGGGGCGAGTATTACCCGAAATCCGACGGATTTTATCCGGTAGATACTTAAACGGATATGGATAAACGAATATGGATACGGATATGGAGGATAGAAAAAAGTACCCGTCGGGTTCGGGTACGGATACGGGTATGGGATATCCATACCCGTACCCGTAACCATACCCGTATCCATATCCGTACCCGTTTACCCGATATATAATTACCCTTTTACCCTTAATTTTTAAAATGAATATAGTATAAATTAAGGTTAAAATTGTCATTTGACTTAACTATAAATGGGTTTATCCGTCGGGTAATGGATTTATCCGTTGGACAATATCCATTAACGGATAAACGGATAATCCGTCGGGTAATGGATATCCGACGGATACGGATACGGATATGTCAACGGATATCCGTTCGGGTACGGGTATGGATTTTCTTATCGGGTACGGATACGGGTATGGTATACCCGACCCGAACCCGTCCCATTTACATCCCTAATCATCGTAGTACGGCAACCGACTAACAATATTATTGATGATGTGGTGGTCACTGATGAGAGGAGCTTAATTAAATAAGTATAATATGACTATTTCATATAATATGTTCTTCTCCCCTTCGTTTCTCCTCGCTTGCTCCCTGTCAAGAGCACTCAGACCTTTTGAATTTCAATTTCCTATGATTGGACGGTTAGATGTAAGACAGGGTGAATCTAACGGTGGAACTTAAAAGAAATAATTAATGGCTGAGATATGGAGAAACGGCGGGAAGGATAACGGAGGTCCGTTGGATGGAGTGGAACGTATAACATTTATTCTACGGAAAGTGACGTAAGTGATGGACTAATACATTTGATTCTTCGGTCTTTGCTTAAAAACAAAAAGGGGAAAATGGAAAATGAAAAGAATTTGGCGCTAATAAGTGCGGGTGATCTTTTGGAGTCTTGCGGAGGTGGAAGGCTATGGTAGGATGATTGTATCATTCTTTCTGCCATGAGCTGCACTTATCGACGGCGTTTCAAATTATTTAATCCTTTTTTTTCGAAAATATTGAATATTGATTAAGCCTTACAACAATAATACCGTTAGCGTGAAACAGTTACTATTACTGTTAAAATATAAATTTAACGTTTATATAATTTAAGTCATTATAATGATAATGTCTTTTTAATATTTTAATTTTAGTTGTTAAAAATAATTTTACATGGGTACATTACATATGGAACCTCATTTTAAAGTTTCAACTTCATCTCCTATTGCATGGACCATAAAGTATATCGATTTGCATCAGAAATCCTGGACCATCATAAATTTTTAAGAGGGACAAATACAGAAGAAATATAAGATTTAGATGAAAGATGGCTAATAAAAAATAGAGGTCGCAATCGAGCCGGTTTCGGGTTGGGTCATGGCGGGTCGGGTCATTTTGGATTATTTGACTTTTACATATCGGGTGCAGGTCAGGTTGGGTTATTTAATTTATTGGGTCAGTTGCGGGTCTGGTCGGGTTATTTTGGGTTTGGGTCATTTAGTTTCTGGGTCATTTCAGATTAATTTATCGGGTCGGATTTGGGTTAAGAAAACTCGAATTCGGATCATTTCATATTCACTTAATTAGTAGGGTGGTTGATTTCAGGTCATTTTCTAGTTCACATGAGTAGGTGGCTTCGACCCGTTCAGATCATTTCATATAATATGACGGGTTAGTCTCGCTGTGTCCGAGTTGTTTCGAATTAAGTTGATGGGTGGGGTCATTTTTTATAATTTGACGGGTTGGATTCGATTAGTTACGTATTAACTTAATGGGTCGGGTCAGGTCGAGTTTTGACAAGTTGACTCGTATTCGACTCCAAGTAATTATCATTTCATATATCGTAAATATTAGAGACAGACAATTATAAGATTAATATTGCAGATAAAATAATTAAAAATATTAAAAGCGCTTTATTTTCACAAATAAATAGTAAAGATATTTATAAATTTTAATAATGTAAAAAAATATTGTACTTTGAATCAAACAAAGATATTTATCATTAATTATAATTTATTTGATAATTTAAAATATTTAATTACATAAAAAGTGATAATTTTATAAAATAAATATGATCAAAATAAGACAATACGATGTATAATTATCATTTATTACATTGTATATATTAGATACGATCATAAGATTACTAGTAAAGATAAATAATGTAAGAATATTATATGTATTTTTTTTACGAAGGTAAATAATAAAGATATTTATAAGTTTTAACAATATTATATTTGATTTCTTAAAATATTTATAAATGTTACAAGTAAAAATATTAGATATTTATCATATATTATATTTAAACGATTACTTAAAAAAAGATAATTTTATAAAATAAAGGTGAGTATAACAAGAATATACATTATATAATTATTATTTATTACATTATAAATATTAGATACAATGCAATTATAAGATCAATAGTAAAGATAAATAAAATAAGAATATCATATGTATTTTATTATCTTATTTTATTTATACAAAGGTAAATAATAAAGATATTTAAAAGTTTTAAAAGTATTAATAGTATTATATTTGATTGCTTTAAATATTTATAAATTATACAAATAAAAATATTAGATTTTTATCATATATTATATTTAATTGATTACTTAAAATATTTGATTACTTAAAAAAGATAATTTTATAAAATAAATGTGAGCATAACAATAATATACAATGTATGATTATCGTTTATTACATTGTAAATATTAGACACAATAATAAGATTACTAGTAAAGATAAATGAAATAAGAATATTATATGTGCTTTATATATACAAAGGTAAATAATTTATAAAATAAAGGTGAGTATAATAATACTATATAATGTATAATTATCATTGTATATATTAGATACAATCATATGATTACTAGTAAAGATAAATGAAATAAGAATATTATATGTATTTTATTTTTACAAAGATAAATAATTTATAAAATAAAGGTGAGTATAAAATTATTATACAATATATAATTATCATTTATTACACTCTATATATTAGATACAATCATAATATTACTAGTAAAGATAAATGAAATATGAATATTATATGTGTTTTATTTTACAAAGGTAAATAATAAAGATATTTAAAAGTTTTAAGAGTATTATATTTGATTGCTTTAAATATTTATACATTTTACAAGTAAAAATATTAGATGTTTATCATATATTATACTTAAGTGATTGCTTAAAATATTTTATTACTTAATGGGACAATAATAACGGTGGTTCGAAAACCGTTGTCAAACGCGTGAAAATTAATGGGCGGGAGAGTTTTGATAACGGTTCTATCTCAAAACCGTTATTAAAAGGGCAACGTTAAATTTTGCACAGACATTTTAATAACGGTTCATATTAGAACCGTTGTCAAAAGGCCGAATGTTTTAATAACGGTTCCTGGACGAACCGTTATTAAAAGATGTTTTAATTACGGTTCTCTTAGGAACCGTTATTACATACTCTTTTTAATAACGGTTCTCTTAGGAACCGTTATTAAAACTCTAAAATCAAACTTTTATTTCACTCAGTTTTGTTTCGTGCCAAAAGTTTTAGACTCTCTGCATCTTCGTTCTTTTGCTCTCCGTCTCCTTGCAAACCCTCGCATCACCCTATAATGCACCACCACTCCGCCTCCTCTCAACTAAGGGAAACCCTCGCACCGCCAACTCTCCACTACGCCTTTGCCATTGTCAGCTCTGCATATGCATGCTGTCATTGTCCCGAAGCTAGCTAACCAGCACTTGCACCTACATCCTCCGTCGTATTTGAAGCCCTTGCCTCTTTCAACTTTCTCGCCGTTGTGTTTGTAGCTAGCTCACTTTATGTATGTGTTTGTTCTTCCTCTCGTAACTTTTTATCTACTTATATATGTATATATATATATATATATATATAAATGCATGCATGTTGCTAGAGGGTTTCGTTTGTTTGTTATTGAAAGATTGCGGTTTGTCGTTCGAAAATGTGTTGTTGAATGTGTTGGCTAAAAATTTTGCTGTTTATTGTTGAATTTGTTGTGTTCTTGTTATATATTAACAAATGCATGTATTGGCCGAGACCTTTACATATATATATAATATGAATGTGAGTGTAGAATTATATAAATTTTCATTCATAAAAACTATATATATATATATACACACACACACACACACATTTTCATTAATAAGTATAGGAGACTAGCAATAAGGTATAGGAAATGTCATATAATGAAATGCAAATATATTTTACATATGCACATGCATCATTAAATGAAAATTTCAATTAGAGATGCATATGTTAATGATTGCTATTTGATGAGGATTAAATAGATATAGAAAATAAGGAATATATAAAAGTAAATAATTAAATAGAGAGAAATAATTGTGTATGATAATAATAATAATAATTAATAATATGATTTATATATTATGGTTTAATTACATTTAGCTAGGTTTAGGGATTAGGGTTTTATGAGGTTTAGGGTTAGGTTTTATTATAATAAATTATGGTTAATTAGCTAGGGTTAGGGTTAGGGTTTATCGTTTATTATGGTTAATTAGGGTTAGGGTTAGTATTAATATCTTTTTGGAAACGTGTTAGCATGATTCGTATATATATATATAGAATAGCATGATACATTTGAGATTAATTCTTTCTAAGCATGATTCGTATCGATAATATAATGATACATTATTATGCTCAATACATAACATTCTAACATAATTTATTTATTTATTTTTTGTAGAGATATGGCCAACAAAAACATTGATAGGGACAGCAGTGATGAAGAAGGGAAGAGAGGACCTACGATTATGAGAATCATCACGGACATGAGGAATAGAGGAGAATTAGTCGAGTTGGGATGGAATACTTACAATCTTCCCATCGGCCCTTACGCAGATATGTTCTTGACTTACATTTCACTTGTGACTCGTAACCGTGTTCCTATCTCCTATAATAATTGGAAGCAGGTTCCAAAGGGTCATAAAGAGCATATTTGGCAGGAAATCACTGTAAATATGCTATTTTATGTAATCATTTTTGTATGTTAAATGTTATTAATTTTATTACATTAACATCGGTATACATCTACGTGTCTTATTTTGTAGAGAGTGTTCATTGTCCCAGAGAGTAGGAAGAAATGGCTTCTTAGATATTGTGGGGAGCGTCTAAGAACCTTTAGGTCATATATAACTCATAGAAAAATGTATAGAAAGATGGATGGTTCTCTACAACAGAACCCACCCAAACAATACGGTTTCATCGATCAAGAAAGTTGGAACCAATTTATTACTTATCGTCTTACGGGGGATTTTAAGGTACTTGTTAGATAACAATTAAATTTTTGTATCAATCCCAGTATTATGCTTAATATTGAAATAACCATGTCATTATGTTTTAGCTTGTCACATAGGAAAAAAGTACCCAAAATAAAAAGATTGCGAAGCAAAATAAATACCGGCATAATATGGCTCGCAAGGCTATGCGGGCCTTGAAGAGGAGTTGGTATGCATTTTGTGATTATCTATTTACATGTAAATGTAGAATTTTATAATAATATTCTTAATTCAGAATATTTTTTTATTTGTAGCTCCTAACCCAAGACTTGGACCCATGTACCTTGTCCATCAATATTGGTACATTATGAAAGAAGGCTAGAGTAACAAGAGATAGATATGTTAATGAAAATGTTGATGTTGCAGCCAAAAAAATTGTAAGTTTGTAGATGTCTAGAACCCTACTTAGTTTTCTTTTAGAAAACTATTATATTATACTTATTCCTATAAGTTAAATTTACATATATTATATACATTACAGGACAAACTTGAAACGTCAGATGGTGAGGAGGTGGACCAATATAGCATTGTGTCCTAATCTACAGGAATTGTAGAACACCCTGGAAGACACATAAGCCTTGGATTGGGTGTTACGAGAACGAGCATATGTGGTCGATCTCGTGGTTCTCGTAGCACTAATGAGCAAGTCGCCATCCTCATCCAAAAATTGAACGTGACAATTGAACGAATGGCAACAATGGAGCAAGAGTTGTCATTTATTAAATCTCAAGGGTATAAGCCATCTGATTCAGTAGACCATGATCAGCTTCACATACCTAATGTAAATAGCGTCAGAGATAGTTGTGAAGCTGATGCATGTCTTTCTACTCTTTCCTAGGTAAGCATTACAAACTATGAATTGTTATTAAATGTATTCGGTGTAATAAATTATTAATAATGTGTAATATTTTTGTTTAGGGTTTGCATAAATGTGACTTATTAGCGAATGACCTTTCAACAATTTTGGCGAAAGGAAGGGTCAGCATCAGTCACAGTACCGAAACACAAACAATCCACGGGTACAATTTAGCCCTAAATATAAGGCCAGTAAGTATTGACACTCCAATTATTGGCAGTGCACACTTGCCTTGTTATAAAGAGGGCGATAAGGCAACCACAGTACTAGAAGCTCATGGAAGCTTCGTGGCTTGGCCTGCGGATCAAATATGTCTCACTACTGAAGATGTATTGACATTTGACATCTTCATTAGACCTTGTTTAGTAGTTACACTATTCATACCTTTTTCATATATATATATTTATATGCTGAATATATATTTTGTTTAATATTATCAAAAAAGGAATAAAAAAAGAAGACTACTTCTGCTAGAAAAACCAAGAGATGTACTAGTAGAATGAGCAACATAAAATAGGGAGCTGCTAAAGGAAAGAGAGCTAAATCTGAAAAATCAATTGCCCTACAAAAGATTCCTTCTTTAGATTAGTAAAGCCAACATCTACCAGCATTAGCTTTATTATATTTTTATGCCCAAAACTACCTCAGGGACAATTATATTTTCATTTATTGTCGTCCTGAGTATGTTGGGAGGGACGATGCTACTTACATGGTATTGACGGCTGACATAAGTGACATTTATAATCAGGAATGGATATCAACCATGAGTGTCGCCGTTTATGTCACGTAATTATTATTTCATTTTGAGATTTAGTACTCTTAACTTGTCTAATTGGAATTTTATGACCTCTTATATGAGTTATTAGTTATTAACAAATATGCATTGTTTTTTTTGTCCATAGGTTGGTAGCTACTCGAGCTGCAATGGAGGGAATGTTGTCCTCTATTGTATTTGTGTGCCCATACTACTTAGCTGACAGTAGTACAATAAGAGAGGATAGGCACATAAACTATTTAGCAGATCGCATTTTGAATGAGGGACACAACAAGCTCTATCTCATTCCTCACCTCTCAATTGAACATTGGATTTTGTACGCCGTCTGACCTGATCTTAATAAAGTCTATGTGTTTGATTCCCTTCGAACCTGTGACGTGCCTTTTGAAGTCGCTCATCGTGGTGGGAAGGAATTTATCGACATGTTAGTATACTTTTCACTTCTTACTTTATTAGCTTATTTATACATATATTCACCTAACTTTCGTTATTTGAGGTATATATGTGTACTTATAATATTGTATATCTAACTCTATTTATTAGGGCACTACGGACAACGTATCAAAGGAGAGGTGGGAATGGTATCCCAGACCCAAAGAATGTTCAATACGAGCCTGTCATAGTAAGTAGGAAGACAACTATTTCGTATTTTATTTTAATTAAAATTAATATCTAATAGTTAAAGAGCTAACTGAATTCATTTGACAGTGTTCGCAACAACAAAACAATAATGATTGTGGATACTATGTATGTAGAGTAATGGATCTGATAGCCTAAAATAGATCAGTCAACATAGATCCAAGCCATGTATGTTTTCTTTTCGATATTTTTCCATTAATGAATCATGACATATATGTTTGGTACTTGACGTAAGTGCTAACTGTATATTAATCGAAACTTGGGCATTGTAGTTTTTCACCGATGATTATGCACAAGGCCAGCAATATAATGTTGAAGAAATTGATGAAGTGAGAGACCAATGGTCCAAGCACGTGAACTCATTCATTCGGTATTAGGTAGAGATCTATATATTCTACATGCATGTTCAGGTTTGTATTTTGTCTATGTCTTTAAGTCTTCTAGGCTAGATTTATAAACATTTTACTTTGAGGTATAGATATACCAAGTTGTGGTATGCCTACTAATTTTGATTCTTGAGTATATATGTCCGATGTATTAAGACATGCATATTAACTAGGGATTGATTGAAATTATGGTGTGGTTGTAGATTTGTTATGAATTGATGTTGTTTTACAATACAGATTTGGTAATTATTTGAACATACAACTGTATATGTGGGAAGGAACAAAACTCCAGAAACTTAAAAAAAAAAACTGTAGTTTTAATAACTATAGTCCCCCAAAAATTTCAAAAACCTATATTTTAATAATACCTTTTATTTGAAATAAATTAGCTTTTAAAATTTATTTAATTTAATTAATCTATGGATTTTTCTTTAGTATATAAATTCAGACGGGAATATTTAGTAAATTAAAATAGATATTTTGTTATTCTATCATGCTATTTTTATTTAAATTATTTTCACACTAATATTTTACTAACCTTATCCTTTTTAAATCAATATATTAGATTATAATGAATTAAATTATTTAATTAAATAATTTATCAAGAATATTACATTTATGATTGTATAAATTAATTTATTTTATTTCTCCCATTTTTTTCCATTTCCCTTTTTACCCTTCTTCCTCTTTTTTTTTCTCCTTCTTCTTTCCTTTTTCTTTCCCTTTTTCTTCTCCCTCGGGCTGCCTCACCAAGCCAGCCCTTCCCCGCTCGATTGGGCCTTTGGCCCGCTTCTGCCCTCCTTTCCTTCCTCGCACGCCGTCCCTCTCTCCCGCGTGCTAGAACCGGCCGGCTCCCCTTTCTTTTTTTTCTTTTCCCCCTGGGCCGACCGACCAGCTTTTTTCCCTCCTTTCCCCGATCGGCCGCCCACAGCCCCCTTCTTTCTTCTTCTTCTCAGGCGGCGACAGCCACCGACCTGCTCATTTTTGCCCAACCACCTGCAGCTGCCGCCCTGCCACCCTGCTTCTCCCTCTTCCCTCAATTTTCTCCCCTCCATCTTCTCCCCTCCGTTTCGTGTGCCGCCACCCTCCGCCGCTCCGACCGCCGCACCCAGCCCCTAAACCACCTCCTGCACCCTTCTTCTACCACCCTGCACCCCTCAATATCCATCCCGCATCCCTCTTTCTCCCCTTCTTCTATTCTTCTCCCTGCTTTCACCCTTCTCACCGAGCCACCTGCAACCGCCTCTTCCGCCACCGTCCGGCCACCTCTGCCGCCACCCAGACCACTAATCTTCTCCCTGCAACCCCCTCTATAACCGACATGCATTATTTGGCTGAAAACAGCCCTTGAAACCTTCCATTTTCCTTCTCCTTTTCCTTCCTTCACAACTCCTCCACCTCGACCCTTTCTCGGCCGCCACCTTTGCATCCCTGCTGCTGCCGCCTCCGCCACCATTAGCCACCAGCAACACATCCCCGACCACCTCTTACACCCCCTATCCACTTCTAAACCATCCACTTGCCCTAGAACCTCCCCTAAATACCTCCTTTTCTAGCCTAAAGTCTCTAAACCGAGCCACCCTTCCTCCCTCCCATTTCACCCCTCTTCGAGCCTTCCCCTCTCTTTTCTGCATGAAACTCACGCTGCTCATGCAGCGTGAGCTCCCCTTTATGTTAAAAAAATTGATTTGGCTAATTTTCTTAAGGTATAATGGGGTTTTATATCAAGTGTTTTACTAATTAAATTTTATAAAGTTTTATACTTGGATTTTACTTCTAACATGTACATGATGGATGTTATTTTAGGTGTTGAATTGCTAATTGTGCTTGGTAAGGTTTGATAATTTTGGCGAGATTAAGGTAACCGTTAAATCCCGCTTAAATGCATGGATTAACGCATATTATTACATTAGGCATTATTAGTGTGTATCATGCTTGATATGTGTTGCTTGGCATATTATATGTGGTTAATGTGGTTGTTGATGAAAAGGAAGCATGATAGATTGATGATGTGTATGGGGATAATATTTTGTGTAATAATTTGGTGGTTAGGGAAAATATAAAGTATTATCCATATTGTTATATGCTATGGTGCTCTTTATTACATGTGTAACATTTTGTTAGCATTAGGGGGAGATTTTAAAAATGTATATTGTATATGAGTATGGCCTAATACATGGATATGTGCTAATAAGCATTACAGTAATTATAAGAGTCATGGGTGAGACTTTAAGGTTAATACTTCATGTAGTATTAATAATAATTTAATAATAAGGGTGTGTAAAGAGTAAAATGGTGAATTTGTTAATAAAAGGAGAAAATAGTAATCTTGGAAGTAAGGGGGTAAAATTGTAATTTTGTGAATAAAGGATGAAAGAGTAATTTTTGTAAATAAAAGGGGCAATTTGGTAATCTTGTTAAAAAGAATGGCAACTTGGTAAATTGTAATAAAAGGACAATTTGGTAATGTTATAATAAAAGGGTAAAAGTGTAATTTTATAATTAAAGGGCAAAATAGAAATTTTATGATTAAAGGACGAAATGATAACTTTACAATCTAAGGGCGGAATGGTAATTTGGAAATTAAAGGAGGTAAGATAGTAATTTTATAATTAAGGATAAATGGGAATATTATAAGAAAAAGGGCGATGTGGTAATTTTTGGGAGTTAAGGGGTAAAATTGTAAATTTGAAGGTAGAGGGGTAAAACGGTAATTGTGTAAATAAAAGGGGTAAAAGTGAACATTGTAAACGAGTAAATTGGAAATAATAATTATTGAGAAAGGTAAGATAATAATTTAAATAACTAAAGGGTAATTTGATAATTAATAGTAGAAAAGGGTAAAATGGGAAATATGATAAATGTGAGGGGTAAGTTGGTAATTTAGCTGACTGGAGGGTATTTTTGTAATTTTGGATAATGGAGTAGGGTAGTTTGGTAATTATGATAAATAAGAAGGGCAATTCGGTAACTTAAATAACAAAAGGGTAATTTGGTAAATTTAATAACAGTGAAGGGCAAAATTGTAATTATGATCATATGTAAGGGTAATTTGGTAATTTCACCAACCGAAGGGCAATTTGGTAATTTTGACAATGAGGAAGGGTAGTTGGCAATTGAGAATAAAGGACGGTGAATTGGTAATTAACTAAATAAAGGGTTAATTTGGTAATTAGGATAAGGAGGAAGGGTAATTTGGTAATTTGACCAACTCAAGGATAATTTATTAATTATGATAAAGGAGAAAGGGGTAAAGTGGTAATCTAACCAATTAAATGGAAAGTATATTAAGTGTAAAAATTATTAAGGGGGAGTTAATGTCCTAATAAATATGATAAATAATTTAGTAACCTAAATTGAATAAGGGATAACTTGGTGATTTTGTAACAAGGAGGTAACATGGTAATTTATCAAATAAGGAAGGGGTGACGTAGTGATTTTATATGTAAAGGGGTAACTAAGTAGGTTGTACCCAGTATATCATTATGATTGTGGAATTCGTAACATGGCTCTAATAGTGTCGATTAACGAGGTAAGAATGTTTGATGATTAGTAAGTATCACGAGATTGAGTTTTAATTCGGAATTAGATGAGTTTAGGATGGCCTTATTGATTCTCCTATGTTATGTTGGATGGCCATCTGAATAAGAAATCTCTGATGATATCTGAACGATCAAAAGAGGATAATTATCTTATTGTTGTGTATTTGTGATCACCCTTAACTAAGACACTAATACTTAAAGTGAAATACCTTGAGATCGGGAATGGTGACTCCTTAGGGGTCGCTACCCTAAGGACGTGGTTTAGTCCACGATTGTTTGGTATTTGCTGGTGTGCCTTTGAGCCTAGGGATGGCAACGGGGCGGGTACGGATCGGGTACCCCTTATCCATACCCGAACCCGATAAGAAATTTGATAACCATATCCGTACCCGTACCCGCATGGATATCCGTTACTGTACCCGTATCCGTACCCGACGGATAATCCGTTACCCGACGGATAATCCGTTACCCGACGGATAATCCGTTATCCGACGGATATCGTTACCCGACGGATATCCGTTACCCGACGGATTAAAATTATCTGTTTATCCGTTTTTGTACCCGTTTACCTGTCATAATATATATAATTTACCTACAAAATTATTTTTTGATATTAAAAATTAAAATATATATATAAAAAATCCAATAATTCATCAACTTAGTAGGATTAAATGTAAAATGACAATTTAATTTCTAACTATAACTTATTCTTATATAAAAAGTTAAGGATAAAATGGTAAATATATAACGGGTAAACGGGTACGGATATGGGTAACGGATATCCGTCGGATACGGATATGGATACCCCGTACCCGTATCCGTACCCGAATCCGCCGGGCATTTTTCACCCTTACCCATATCCGTATCCATATCCGTTTATCATTATCCATTTCAATATCCGTCGGATAAAATCCGTCGGGTTTCGGGTATTATCCGCCCCGTTGCCATCCCTATTTGAGCCCCAGCCAGGCCCTATATCTACTCTATCTAGCTCTACGGACCTAGTTAGGGGGTATGCATACTTAAGGATTAGGTGTCCTTGTCGGTAGGGTACTGAGTTAGCTTTATGCACCAGTACGACTAGGGTACCTTTGCATCCCTGGGTTACTAGATGAAGGGTAGTGAGTTGCTTTTACGCACCAGTGCAACCGGTGTACCTTTATGTCCCAGGTTCTTGATCTCCCTATTGAGGCAAATAAATATGATTGATGTGCTGATTTAAGAAAGGAAAGATACTATAATTGAAAGTGGAATATTAATGAGCCGGGCCCAGCGATTTATGATATCGAGTACCGGTCCACCGGTTATAATAGTGGTCAGGAGCGTTGTGCCCTAGGTGATGATTATTTATATATCCCGGTCCACCGGTTATAATAGTGGCCAGGAGCGTTGTGCCCTGGATGATGATTTTATATATATTCCGGTCCACCGACAATAATAGTGGAGGTCCCGAGCTCAATAAAAATTTATTGTGAATGAGTTATGGAAAAATACTCGCCATGGAGACTGTTGATTAATGGCCTCAAGGCCCGAAAAATATCTCAATTAATGATCATGGCCTATTTGATATTGGTTGATTGATTATGGAATATATGAAAGTGAACTTTACGTATACGCCATTAATGTATGATTGAGTTATTGGATGTACAAAGAATTGGATCTGAATACCATGTTTATACCTATGGTCATATCTGAATGTAGTAGTATCATGTGTAATATGGGTGCCTGTATTTTAAGTGCGTTTTTAAAGGGTTACTAAGTACCGTAGTATTGAAGGGTTCCCTTCATGGGGCCCCTGCCTATTCAATGGGCAGTACCCCTTGCAGGTTGTGTTTAGGTGCTATTCAAGTGAGCCCTTGGGGAGAGAGTAAGGTACTGTCCGGAAATTTTTAGGGTTTTAATTTGTCTCATTTAAATTCAACGTATTGTTATTTTGTAATCACCGTGGTTGACTGTTTTCTCTTGTAAAGTATTTACTGTGCTACTCTGATATTCAAATGCTTAAGTTCTCGTGAAATTTTATTTTACTCCTTTAGCCTTAGCACTTAGTACTAGAACGGTATGAGTGAACCAATCTGGTACTAAGTGTGGCGGTAATACTCCCAAAATTCACGGTTTATTAAATCGCTTCCGCTAAATTTCTTTTAATTAACGAAATTTTTCAGTAGTGAATTTTGGGGGTGTTACAATAACGGTTCTTTTCAAAACCGTTATTAAAACATAGGTTTTAATAACGGTTCTTCTAAAATCGTTATTAAAACTGCTTGTTTTAATAACGGTTCTTCTAAAACCGTTATTAAAACGTTTTAATAACGGTTTTCATAAGAACCGTTATTAAAAATGTACATTTGATCTCAAATTTATGCTCATTTAATACGTATTAGGGTTTAATAAATGCCTAAATAATGTTAGAAAGTCTAATTGGATGATGTTTTAACAACGGTTTTTGCAGGAACCGTTATTAAAACCCTCCTTTTTAACAACGATTTTTCTTAAAAACCGTTTATTAAACATATAGTTTATGCTCATATTGGCAGTTTTTTTTATATTTTTGATAACAGTTTTGAACAATTATTAAAGATTTAATAACGGGCGTTTTAATAACGGTTGAAAACCCTTATTAAAACTATAAAATAACCGTTATTAAAACTCCTTTTCGGGGTAGTAAGATTACTAGTAACGATAAATAAAATAAGAATATTATATGTGTTTTATTTTTACAAGGTACATAATATATATATAAGTTTTAATAGTATTATATTTGATTACTTTAAATATTTTAATTAAAAAAACTATACCAATACTTTATTTATAAAAAAAAACAAACAAAAATAGTTGACTAGTTTAAGATTTATTTAGAGTATTTGGAATAAAAAAATATATTCTAATTTTAAATTTAGGGACTTTACATTTAACATTGTGGTTATGAGAAAAAAAAATTAACCACAAATTCTGTGTGCTTTAAAAGTTTTGAGTTTTCGATCCATGCGTACAATACGTGGACCACAAGTGCTACACGTGACGAGTGTTTGTTGTCGTACAAATCTTTGAAATTGAATTTTTATACTTTCTAATATATTTTTAACTAGATTTATATATATATATATATATATATATATATATATATATATATATATATATATATATATATATATATATATAACAGTAAAAAACTTTATATATAAAAGTATTATTTATTTATCCAATAATTTGTATATCATTTATTCTATCTTTTTTTTTTATATTCATTTCTCTACATAATTTATCTTATTAATTTCTCTACTTGTGTTTATTTTATTAATTTCTCTACTTATATTTATTTTATTAATGTTATTATATTTATATTTTTATTGTAATATTTTTATTAATTATATTATATTTCTATTTTTATTGTAATATTTTTATTAATAATTATTATTATAATAAAAAACTATAATAATTTGTTTTAAACATAATTTAAAATAAATATTAATTTTATATATTTTCATAAATTATTAATTATTATATATAAATTGATATAAATTAAAAAATAAATAATGTAAAATATAAATAATTAGATATTATAATTAATATTTGATGAACGTAGGATACTAAATTATATTTAAGGTAAATTAATAAAATTAAAAGAAAAAATATAACTAAAACTTTAAATTTAGGTTTGTAACTTAAGATATTCTTCATATGGGGTATAGTTATTACTTGTTGGATTTTGTGGGTGATAACTGATAAAGAACACTATTATAATCTTTTGTTAAGAGTTTATTCAAATAAGTAGATCAACGGATGTAATGGAACACTTTTTGAAAAGTATTTTACAAGTTTACGATTAGATGTTTGTCTTTTTATTTTAATTTTTTATTTATTAATAATATATCTTATTAGGATATCATTAATAAATAAGAATGTCCAGGGAAAAATTATGAAAAATAAAAACAATTTATAAAATACTATATTTTTAAAAGCTTTAAATGAATAATAAAATATGTGTAATTTATTATTATAATCATATATTTTGATGTCTGAAAAGCTTAATGTTGGGTTAGATCGGATGAATGTCGTGTTGGGTCAGCTCCAGGTCGGGTAGAAGTGGATCAGGTCACTATCGGGTTAGGTTAATGACAGGTCATGGGTTGGGTCGGGTTTATTTTTATCGGGTTAGTGTCAGGCCGAGTCAATATCGGTTCGGATCTGGGTAGAATCGGGTTGTTAAATTTTCAAGTCATATCGGGTCATGTTTCACTTGGGTAGGGTCAGGTTGGACAGGTTAGGTCAATTTTTTTGTCAACTCTAATCAAAACCTACCGACGTTGAATTCTCTCTCTGATTTCTTTAGATCCTCGAATAGTCTAATAGTTTTTTCAATATTGGTGTTCTCTTGGTCTGATATGTCACTTTCATGGAGCTTGAAGTCTCCTTGTTTCAACATTCAACTTTCCCAACACCTTCCTTGTTCACTCTTTTTATCCTGGGTTCCACTTTTAATTAATCTTCAATCATCTATCGATTTCGGCTTAATTAAGCTTCCGTATAAGACTTTTTCTATGCAAAACCAAATTCCAACGAAAATAGACCATAGGTATACACAATTACATCTACCTATGTATTCCGATATATAACCAAAATGTTATATATGTATATATGCGTATAAATATGTGTGTATATATACATATATAAAGAAAAAGGGGCACTAGTGGTATTTAGAGCTGGCAAAAGTTGATCCGATCAGACCTGAACAAAACCCGACCCGATAAGACTCGCAAAATTTAGCAACCCGACCTAGACCCAACCTGACGTTGACCGGACCCAACACTGACCTGATAAAAATAAAATCGACCAAAATCTAACCCGACATGAACCTAACCCGATATTAATCCGACCCTCTTCAACTCGACCCGAAGCCGACCCGACCCAACGTTGACCTGACCCAATAATCACCCGATCTCACCCAACATTAACCCGATCATACATCAAAATTAATAATAATAATAATAATAATAATAATAATAATAATAATAATAATAATAATAATAAATTATACATATTTTATTATTCATTTAAAGCTTTTAAAAATATATTATTTTATAAATTGTACTTATTTTTCATAATTTTACCCTATACATTATTATTTATTAATGATATTCTAATAAGATATATTATTAATAAATAAATAACGAAAATATAAAAGGCAAATATCCAATTGTAAGCCTATAAAATAAATTTTAAAAAGTGTTCCATTACATCTACTAATCCACCTATTTGAAGAAACTCTTAATATAAGAGTATAATTGTATCCTTTATCATTATCACCCACAAAATCTAGTAAATAACTATACCCCGTATCAAGAGTATCTCACGTCACAACCATAAAGTTAAAGTTTTAGTTCTATTTTTTCTTTTAATATTATTAATTTAATTTAAATATAATTTTGTGTTCTACATTCATCAATTTTAAATTTACAATATCCAATTATTTTTATTAATTATAATATTAATATTTATAATTTACATTATTTAATTTTTAATTTATATCAATTTATATATAATAATTAATAATTTATGAAAAAATATAAAATTATTATTTAATTTAAATTATGTTCAAAATAACTTATTATAGTTTTTTTTACTATAATGATAATAATTAATAAAAATATTACAATAAAAATACAAATATAATATAATTAATAAAAATATACATATAATAACGTTAATAAAATAAATACAACTAGAGAAATTAATAAGATAAATTATGTACAGAAATGAATATGAAAAAAATATAGAATAAGTAATATAAAAATTATTGGATAAAAAGATATAATATTCTTGTTTTATTTATCTTTACTAGTAATCTTATGATTCTATATAAGATCTAAAATGTAATAAATGATAATTATACATTGTATATTCTTGTTATACTCACATTTATTTTATAAAATTATCTTATTTAAGTAAGCAAATATTTTAAGTAATAAATTAAATATAATATATGATAAACATATAATATTTTTACTTGTAAAATTTATAAAGATTTAAAGCATTCAAATATAATACTCTTAAAACTTTTAAATATCTCTATTATTTACCTTTATATAAATAAAACACATATAATATTCTTATTTCATTTATCTTTACTAGTGATCTTATGATTGTATTGTATCTTATATTTACAATGTAATAAATGATAATTATACATTGTATATTCTTCTTATGCTCACCTTTATTTTATAAAATTATCTTTTTTTAAGTAATCAAATATTTTAATCAATCAAATAAATATAATATATGATAAACATATAATATTTTTACTTTCGAAATTTATAAATATTTAAAGCAATCAAATATAATACATTAATACTTTTAAAACTTGTAAATATCTTTATTATTTACCTTTGTATAAATAAAACACATATAATATTTTTATTTCATTTATCTTTACTAGTAATCTTATGATTGTATCAAATATTTATAATGTAATAAATGATAATTATACATTGTATATTCTTGTTATTCTTACCTTTGTTTTATAAAATCATTTTTTTTACGTAATCAAATATTTTAAGCAATCAAGTAAATATAATATATGATAAATATCTAATATTTTTACTTTTAAAATTTATAAATATTTAAAGCGGTCAAATATAATACATTAATACTTTTAAAACTTTTAAATAGTTTTATTATTTACCTTTGTATAAATAAAACACATATAATATTCTTATATCATTTATCTTTACTAGTGATATTATGATTATTTTGTATCTAATATTTATAATATAATAAATGATAATTACAAATTGTATATTCTTGTTATGCTCACCTTTATTTTATAAAATTATCTTTTTGTTAAGTTATCAAATATGTTAAGCATTCAAGTGAATATAATATATGATAAACATCTAATATTTTTAATTTTAAAATTTATAAATATTTAAAGCAATAAAATATAATACATTAATACTTTTAAAACTTTTAAATATCTTTATTATTTACCTTTATATAAATAAAATACATATAATATTCTTATTTCATTTATCTTTACTAGTGATCTTATGATTGTATTGTATCTAATATTTACAATGTAATACATGATAATTATACATTGTATATTCTTGTTATACTCACCTTTATTTTATAAAAGTATATATCCTTTTTTAAGTAATCAATTAAATATAATATATGATAAACATCTAATATTTTTACTTGTAAAATTTATAAATATTTTAAGCAATCAAATATTATAATCTTAAAACTTTTGAATATCTTTATTATTTACCTTTGTATAAATAAAATATATATAATATTCTTATTTCATTTATCTTTACTAGCAATCTTATTATTGTATCTAATATATACAATGTAATAAATAATAATTATACATTGTATAGTCTTATTTTTATCATCTTTATTTTATAAAATTATATTTTTTAAGTAATTAAATATTTTAAGTTATCAAATAAATTATAATCAATTATAAATATCTTTGTTTGATTCAAAGTGCAATATTTTTTATTATTAACATTTATAAATATCTTTACAATTTATTTGTGAATATAAAGCGCATTTAATATTTTTAATTCTTGTATCTGCAATATTAATCTTATGATTGTCTGTCTCTAATAATTATGATTTATGAAATGATAATTACTTGGATTCGAATATGAGCCAACCCGTCAAAACTCGACCCGACCTAACCCATTAAGTTAACACGTAACTAATTGAATCCAACCTGTCAAATTATATAAAATGACCTCACCCATCAACTTAACTCAAAACAACTCGAACATAGCGGGACTAACCCGCCATATTACATGAAATGACCTGAATGGGCCAAAGCCACCTACTCATGCAAAATAAAAAATGATCTGAAACCAACCCGACTCTACTAGTCATGTTAACCCAAAATTATCCAAATCCGAGTATTCTTAACCCGAAGGGCCAAACCCGACCCGAAAAATTAATTCGAAATGACCCAGAACCGAAATGACCCAACCCGAAACCTATCTGACCCTAAACATTGACCCGAAATGATCCGATCCGGAACCAACCTGACCTGATAAATTAATCCGAAATGATCTGACCCGACCAGCAATTGACCCGACAAATCGAATGACCCGAACCCGAATGACCCGACCTGACCCGCTCTGACCCAACCCAAATCCTATCCACCTAACCCGATTGCCACCTCTAGTGGTATTACCAAACATGGTCCACATAAACTAAGCCGAACTTTCTATCTCTAAAATGTCGACCGGAAAAGTAGCAAAAAATCATAGCAAAATGTCATGATGGAGAGCATCCAAGAAAGAGGGACAAAGGCTTTGGAAAGTTCAACCCACAATGAAAGTAGAAAAGATGGAGAACACTCCATGTATAAATGACAGTCCATCCATGTAGAAAATACTCTGTTCTTTAGTCTTTCCAACCAACCGAAAAAGAAAAAAAAAAAAAAAAAGAGGCAATCGAGAAATGTTAAGATTTTTGTCGATGATGTGGTGGGTACTGATGGCAGGAGGATGGATGGTAGAAGCTTTATCCATGGCAAGGAAAGGTTGTCCCGAAAAGTGTGGAAATGTTACCATTCCGTATCCGTTTGGAATCGGTAAAGGATGCTATTATGCCGACTGGTATGCTATTACGTGTAACACGACACTCGAACCTTCCAAACCGTTTCTGGCCAACTTCAGCCTGGAGGTGCTCGGTATATCAATGTACACCCAACAGGTAACGGTCAATGCTCCTATGGATTTCAAGTGTAGCGGAGAACATACAACTTGGACGAGCATCGACCTGAGTACTAGCCCATACAAATTCTCAAGTATAGACAACGTTTTCGTTCCTGTTGGCTGTAAAGGTAGTTCCCTCTCATATGATCAGGGTAGATATACGGCTAGCTGTGCATCCGTTTGTTACCCGACTTACTTTGACTACGGCCTAGATTCGGATGGCGATTGTTATGCTTACATTTACGATGCAAGTAGCGAACTCAACTTCAATTATGGCAATCGTAGATGCCATAAAATGCTCGACGATTCAACTTCAGCTGAGGAGGCACTTTGCCAGACGCAGCTTCCGTACTCGCTCAATTTGTACAGTGTGAACTTCACTCAATCAAATGCTACTTGTAGGTATGTCTTCTTGATAAAAGGAGACGCCCTTCGAAATAACATGGCAGCTTTCGCGCATGTGTATATACCAGTGGTGCTGCTCTGGAGCTTTCAGTACTTCCCAGATGCATCACCATCGTTTGCTCCTACAATTAATGGATGTTATTTAGATCCACAATCAGTTATTGGGAATTACGTCTGTCAATGTCCATCGGGAACTGGAGGAAACCCTTATCTTCGTGATGGATGCCAACGTGAGATTACCAATCAGATTCATATGATCCGACCTTATCAAACCACATCAATTACAAAACTTTTTTATTTTATTTTAAATAATACAGATTGTTTTCCCATTTATGAAAACGAAACTAATTAATCACTTGATATTTATTCTTGATGCAGCGGTGAAAGAGTGTGCAAGTTGTGGTGATTATTGTTTACTGGAGCTGAATTACATGGATGAACCTAGTTATTGGTGTCCTGGATCTGTGGATTATGGCTATGAACCCAAGCACAAGCATTCGAAAATTGCAATGGTTATAGGTAATTATTCGTACTCATACTATGTGCAATGTACGCATGATCAGATAGCACTTCTGAAATGCTTTCCGCTCCCATTTTATTTTAGTAAATAGTAATACATACTCTGATTACTCCACACTTGCAAAGCCGGGAAAGATATGAATCTCTTTTTCTTAATTTTCTCTTTCTCTAAGTAAAACTATAAATTAATTTATTTTAGATTAGGCATCCAACATATATATATATATATATATATATATATATATATAACAAAATTTTTTGTCACTTTTTTTTTTTTCTATAATTATACGCAAAATATTGTCATACTTTGAAGGCGTATATATATTTAATACCCATACGCAAAATTTTGTTTGAAGGCGTATAACAAAATTTTCTCTTCCTCTTTTTTTTTTTTTCTATTATGTTTTTTATGGGTTTGGGTTCTGAAAGTACCGGTCGTCTGTGAGACTTGTTGCATCAGTCCGATCCATATCCGCCTCCTATCCTATTTATAATATATATATATATATATATATCTGTCTTAATTTTTGTATACATATTATTTAGAATAATTTTAAATCTATATGTATATCATTTATTAAAAAAGAATACAATCTAGAATACATATACAATTAAGAAAAAATAAGAATAAAAAAACAAAATGTATGCTTTATTTTTTTAAATAATTTTATTTTTAACACAATAAATTAATAATATATTAACTTCCTTTTTCCTGTCTGGCCTATAATAACAAAGTTAAATTAATAACTCATTCAAAGACTTGTAGTAAAAGATTAGCAAAGATTTACGTGTCATCATGGTTGCAACAGTAAATAAGCTTTCCTTCGTTGACGCGTTCTCTACTCGTCAGTGAAGCACCGGGACGGAAAACCAAGGAGGAAAAATTAAGGAAATGGAGATGTAAGAAAATAATAAAAATTATATATACATATATTTTTTAAGAATAAACTAAATTTATTAAAATTAAGAGAAAATAATAATAAAAGCTTAAAACTACTACCAATCTTAATTATTTTAAACTATTAATAATTTTAAAAAATATTTAAATACTTTTAATATCAACTCAAAATACCAAAATATTTAAAAAAATATCGCTCTGCAACTTGTGTCTTGAGCAAATAAAGTTGCAGCAATTATTAAAAAATTATAATCCTACGGCAATTTTCTCTCTCATCAAAGTATAGAGACTCCAGCAATCAAAATTGAAAGATAAAGCCTTGAGCAAATTGAATCAAAACTTTGCCCGTTCCCATCCCCGAATGCTTCCGAGACGCGAAACGTGGGCACACAACGTTTCCGTGCATCACAACTACTCATGATATAATAAAAGACGCCTTGAGAATTTACCTTCATCGTATATTCTCACAATATACGACGTCTATGAACTAGAAATTCAACAACTATCAATTTAATATTCAACAACCGATAACATTGAATATAAGTCCGAGTCTTTCTTACTTATTAAAAAAAAAACCTTAAACTTTAATTTTACATGCACGTCCACTCGCACCCAAAAGCGAGATCAGCAACTCTCAAGCTAATTAATTAATTGCCTGGAGTAGTTAATTTCACCGAGCAGAAAACATCTCATCGTGCCGGAAATGGAGTTGTTTCGACACCTTTCCATTCAAAACTTAGAAAAAAAAAACTAATCCCGAGGTGGAAAACAATGTTCCTTCTGGAGTATATAATTTATCAAGTATTTCGTTTGAACTTTGTAGGTCTGACGATCGGAGAATCATGATATGCATGCAGGTTGTAAATCAGCTCCTCTTCCACACACATACGTGTAATAACACAGAAATTTTGGTACTTTACAATATTTTTCATTATAATCAATGAATATGAGCCGATGAGGTGATGAATCCAAACATTTTACGCTGAAAAATATAAAGCGTCCTATTAGTTTTTAGTTTACGATAATTTTTAGATTATATTCATCCGTTTATGGAAATAAATACATACCTTTTTGAGTTGATGAATATAAGAGCTTGACCTAATAAATAGTGAAAACTGCTGAATATGATCCCCCAAAGTCATTAATATGATCCCTTCACTTGTAAGGTACTGTGTCCCTCCCGTAGGACTGCTTATACCACCAGTAAGACATTTCATACGACTTTCTGTATGATACCCTCCAGTTGTAGGGCATCATTCTCCGATTGCTGAAAATAATTTGTCCTCAAATTTGCTAAGTTAAATGTAGTAGGCCTTGATTCTGAAGGAAACTGACAAGATTCAACACACCTTTGAATATCTTCCGATGCTTCCTTACATTCATCCCGTAAGCCTGTGGATTTTTCTTGAAAACTCCTTATATCATTTTGAGCTACATCCATATTAGGCTTTGCTTGAGAATAATTTGCTTGTCTTCAAATCACTTAGATACTCAATCCCCTTCAAAGATGATATCTTTAGCGGTAGTTTGTGGTTTATTTGTAATGCTCTCTTCTTGTTGAACTTCATCTTATAATGGTTTTGGAGTTATTTTCACCTCATATTTAGATTGTATCACAATCTATGGATGAAAATACTTCTTTCTTCAATAGTTTCTTTAAACTCCTGCTCTTTCAAGATCAAGTCCTCTACTTTTCAGTGTTATATATATATATATGTTTTACATAGTAATTATGTTGTTCCAGAGAAAAAAACTAATAAACATTTTGGCTTAATTTTTTTTGGCATCCCTAATTAAAAAAAATATTCAGTTTAAACCATCAGTATAACCTAATTTAGATTGATTAAAAAGAGATAGAAGGACGAAGATGGTGTGCATGTTGGTTCAGTGTAGTGCTGAAAGTAGTAATTTTTCTTTCTTAAATACTACTATCTTATATCGTCGGTACACCTTACAAGATCCACTCAGGTCCACCGTATAATTTGCATTAAAGGTTAGATTAAACATCATCATTCTTCAGTAATTCATTCTAAAGTGAAATCCAACATGGTCAACATTCATCAACCATCGTATATTGTTCTTATGGTTCTAAAAGTGTATTATGATTCCCTATCTACAGGACTTAGCGTAGGAATCGGATCCATACTAATGCTTTTGGGATGCTATTGGTTTTATCGATTCATCAAGAGACACATGGAATCCAGACGAAGATCTAAGAACTTCAAACACAATGGTGGGATGCTATTGCAACAACAAATGTCATCAAATAAAGGTGTTGTTGACAAGACAAAAGTGTTCACATCTGACGAGTTAGACAAAGCCACCGACCACTTCAATAAAAACCGAATTCTTGGTCAAGGAGGCCAAGGTATGGTCTACAAAGGCATGCTCCATGACGGAAGCATTGTGGCAATAAAGAAGTCAAAAAAGGTTGATGAGAATCAAGTGGGGCAATTCATAAACGAGGTTGTTATTCTGTCTCAAATAAACCACAGAAATATAGTCAAGCTCTACGGATGTTGCCTTGAAACTGAAGTTCCTATATTAGTTTATGAGTTCGTCCCGAATGGAACCCTTTCTCAGTATATATCCGATATAGCCGAAGAGTTTCCTATCACATGGGAAATGCGCCTACAGATTGCTACAGATGTGGCAGGATCACTTGCCTACCTACATTCAGCGTCATCTATACCTATATACCACCGAGACATCAAGTCTTCTAATATACTCTTGGATGGAAAATACAGAGCAAAAGTGGCTGATTTTGGGATATCAAGATCTATTGCCATTGATAAGACTCATTTAACCACACGTGTTCAAGGAACGTTTGGATATTTTGATCCAGAATACTTCCGATCAAACCAACTGACCGAGAAGAGTGACGTCTATAGTTTTGGGGTGGTCCTCGTTGAACTCTTAACAGGGCAGAAGCCGATTTCTTTAGATAGAATAACAGAAGAAAGAAGCCTTGTCACATACTTTCTGTCATCTATTGAAAGGTCCTCTCTATTTGATATTCTGAGTAGTAGGGTTTTGAAGGAAGGGAGGGAGGAGGAAATAGAGGTTGTTGCTAACCTTGCTAAGAGGTGCCTGAACTTGGAGGGAAAGCAAAGACCTACAATGAAGGAAGTTGCCATTATACTGGAGGGTATTAGATCAACTTACTTATCTTCGTCAATGCCACTAAACTTGCCAGAGAACGACACCTTGGAAACAAAAATTAGTGATATACATGATGCCACTTTCACTTCAAGCTCTTTTTCTTTAGATGTAGGGCCTTCCTCCCCCATTGACGACCAATGTCGATTGCTTAACACCATATGATACTAGCTTCGCCTTCTATAGTTGTTATTTAGTGAGTTGCCTACTTTGGGTTGTTACTTGTTTAAGTACTAGTTTATATTTTCACTTAGCTGGTCTAATAAAAAAATGTAATTTTTCTAGTAAGTAAAGTAATTTTATATAAACTTTGTCAAAAAGTGAAATGTGTGCACCTTACTCAAACCATCACCAAGCTATCAACACACCCTCCCTCCATCTAGAATGTTTTGAGATTACATTGGGAGTAAAGCATCTACTAGCCATAACAAAGCTAATACCTGTGAGAAGATTATTACGGAGCAACATTTTGAAACACTCTCAAAGATGGAAAAAAACATGCACAAGAAGGCCTTTGTTTCCTTCAGTTGTCTTGTAGCTTTAGCTAATCTCTTCAATTCGTTATCCCATGATTAATTAATTGCCTGGAGTAGTTAATTTCACCGAGCAGAAAACATCTCATCGTGCCGGAAAGGGAGTTGTTTTCACAGCTTTCCATTCAAAACTTAGAAAAAAACTAATCCTGAGGTGGAAAACAATGTTCCTTCTGGAGTATATAATTTATCAAGTATTTCGTTTGAACTTTGTAGGTCTGACGATCGGAGAATCATGATATGCATGCAGATTGTAAATCAGCTCCTCTTCCGCACACATACGTGTAACAACATAGAAATTTTGGTACTTTACAATATTTTTCATTTTAATCGATAAATATGAGCCGATGAGGTGATGAATCCAAACATTTTACGCTGAAAAATATAACACGTCCTATTAGTTTTTAGTTTACGATAATTTTTAGATTATATTCATCCGTTTATGAAAATAAATGCATTCCTTTTTCAGTTGATGAATATAAGAGCTTGACCTAATAAATAGTGAAAAAATTGCTGATTATGATCCCCCAAAGTCATGAATATGATCCCTTCACTTGTAAGGTACTGTGTCCCTCCCGTAGGACTGCTTATACCACCTGTAAGACATTTCATACGACTTTCTGTATGATACCCTCCAGTTGTAGGGCATCATTCTCTGATTGCTGAAAATAATTTGTCCTCAAATTTGCTAAGTTAAATATAGTATGCCTTGATTCTGAAGGAAACTGTCCAGATTCAACACACCTTTGAATATCTTCCGATGCTTCTTTACATTCATCCCATAAGCCTGTGGATTTTTCTTGAAAACTCCTTATATCATTTTGAGCTACATCCATATTAGGCTTTGCTTGAGAATAATTTGCTTGTCTTCAAATCACTTAGATACTCAATCCCCTTCAAAGATGATATCTTTAGCGGTAGTTTGTGGTTTATTTGTAATGCTCTCTTCTTGTTGAACTTCATCTTATAATGGTTTTGGAGTTATTTTCACCTCATATTTAGATTGTATCACAATCTATGGATGAAAATACTTCTTTCTTCAATAGTTTCTTTAAACTCCTGCTCTTTCAAGATCAAGTCCTCTACTTTTCAGTGTTATATATATATATATATATATATATGTTTTACATAATAATTATGCTGTCCCAGAGAAAAAAACTGATAAACATTTTGGCTTAATTTTTTTTTGGCATCCCAAATTAAAAAAAAAATATTCAGTTTAAACCATCAGTATAACCTAATTTAGATCGATTAAAAAGAGATAGAAGGACGAAGATGGCGTGCATGTTGGTTCAGTGTAGTGCTGAAAGTAGTAATTTTTCTTTCTTAAATACTACTATCTTATATCGTTAGTACACCTTACAAGATCCACTCAGGTCCACCGTATAATTTGAGTTAAAGGTTAGACTAAACATCATCATTCTTCAATAATTCATTCTGAAGTGAAATCCAACATGGTCAACATTCATCAACCATCTTATATTCTATGGTTCTAAAAGTGTATTATGATTCCCTCTACAAGGCTTAGCGTAGGCATCGGATCTACACTAATGCTTGTCGGATGCTATTGGGCTTATCAATTCATCAAGAGACACATAGAATCTAGACAGAGATCTTTAAATTTCAAACATAATGGTGGGATGCTATTGCAACAATAGATGTCATCAAATAAAGGTGTTGTTGAAAAGACAAAAGTATTCACATCTGACGAGTTAGACAAAGCCACCGACCACTTCAATAAAAACCAAATTCTCGGTCAAGGAGGCCAAGGTACGGTCTACAAAGGCATGCTCTTGGACGGAAGTATTGTGGCAATAAAGAAGTCAAAAAAGGTTGATGACAATCAAGTGGAGCAATTCATAAACGAGGTTGTTATTCTGTCTCAAATAAACCACAGAAACATAGTCAAGCTATTAGGATGTTGTCTTGAAACCGAAGTTCCTATATTGGTTTACGAGTTCATCCCAAATGGAACTCTTTCTCAATATCTATATGATGCAACTGAAGAGTTTCCTATCACATGGGAAATGTGCCTGCAAATTGCTGCAGACGTGGCAGGATCACTTGCTTACCTACATTCAGCGTCTTCAATACCCATATACCACCGGGACATCAAGTCCTCCAACATATTCTTGGATGGAAAGTATAAAGCCAAAGTGGCTGATTTTGGGACATCAAGAACTATTGACATCGATAAGACTCACCTAACCACGTGTGTTCAGGGAACATTTGGCTATGTTGATCTGCAATACATCCAATCAAACCAACTAACTAAGAAAAGTGATGTCTACAGCTTTGGGGTGGTTCTCGTTGAGCTCTTAACAGGGAAGAAGCCGATATCTTTCTCTAGAACAGCAGAAGAAAGAAGCCTTGTCACATACTTTCTGTCATCTATTGAAAGGTGCTCTCTATTTGATATTCTGAACAGTAGTGTTTTAAAGGAAGGGAGAAGGGAGGAAATAGAGGCTGTTGCTAACCTTACTAAGAGGTGCCTGAACTTGGAGGGAAAGCAAAGACCTACAATGAAGGAAGTTTCTATTATATTAGAGGGTATCAAATCAGCTCACTTGTCTTCTTCAATGCCACCAAACTTGCCAGAGAACGAGACCTTTGAAACAGAAATTAGTGATATACATGATGCCCCTTTCACTTCAAGCTCTTTATCTTTAGATGCTACAGGGCCTTCCTCCCCCATTGATCACGAACCTCTATTGTTTAACACCATATGATACTAGCTTCCCCTTCTATAGTTGTTATTTCGTGGGTTGCCTATGTTGGGTTGTTACTTGTTTAAGTATTAGTTTATATTTTCACTTAGCTGGGCTAATAAAAAATGTAATTTTTCTGGTAATTAGTAAAGTAGTTTTATATGAACTTTTTCAAAAAGTGAAATGTGCGCACCCAACTCAACCCATCATCAGGCTATCTACACCCCTCCCTCCATCTAAAATATTTTGAGACTACATTGGGAGTGAAGCATCTACTAGCCATAACAAAGCTAATACCCGTGAGAAGATTATCACCACATAACTTTTCCAAACACTCTCAAATTCCTTTCATACCAAATGGTCCCTACAAATATGACAAAAACACGCATAACAAGGCCTTTGTTTCCTTTGGTAGTCTAGCAACATGTAATAATCACTAGCAGCTTTTCAAATTCTAGTTTGATATATGTTTTATATAGATATGAGGCCAGGCAGTCGTTGGATCTTATCAATGAAACTTTTTAGATTTTATTAATGGGCATAAGATGTTAGACTATCTTGTAACACCATGTGTGATGCCCCAATATTGTCTGTATTTTCTAGGCAGTCGGTTTTCTGCTCTTGAAAAAAATTTAAAGAAGTTTTCCAAGCAAAAAAACCAAGACAGGAGTCACGAGATAGAGATAGAGAGCATAATTCTTTGTTCTATTTTCATCAACGCATGTATAATATTAGTTCATGTCTATACATAACATATGATCATATGTGTATATATATCAAATACATTGAAAACTAATACCAGAAAAATACCTTTGATCTTGCTCCTCCACTTCTTGCCTGAGACCTCGCGCATAATAGTCCGTCAGAATTTGAGTTCAGAAGACGTGGCACTCTCTCATTATGACACGTCATCTCAACGAGGCTTTCTCGTTAGATGAGATGAGATGGGGCCATGATTAAGAAATGAGCTAAATGTCACACACAATATATATATATAGGGGAGGAGTCACATACAAACTACAATTAATATACAAACATAAGAACTAATCTCATCCATTGGATCAAAATTTAATCACATTCAAGATTTTATTAATACCAAACCAAAAAATTAATCCAAACCAAACCTCCAAACCTCTAAAACCTAAACCTTGTAAACCCTCTACACTAAATCCTAAACCCTCTAAACTCTAAACCCTAACCCCTAAACCCTCTAAATCCTAAACCCTAAACCCTCTAAACCCTAACCCATAAACCCTCTAAACCCTAAACCCCTAACCCTAAACCCTAACCCTAAACCCTCTAAACCCTAAACCCTAAACCCTAAACCCTCTAAACCCATAACCATCTAAACCCTAAACCATAAACCCTAAACCCTATAAACCCTAAACCCTAAACCCTCTAAACCCTAAACCCTAAACCCTCTAAACCCTAAACCCTAAAACCTAAACACTTACCCTAAACCCTCTAAACCCTAAACCCTAAACCCAAAAAACCCTAAACCCTAAATCCTAAACCATATAAACCCTAAACCCTAAACCCTACACCCTAAACCCTCTAAACCCTAAACCCTAAACCCTAAACCCTCTAAACCCTAAACCCTCTAAACCCTAAACCCTAAACCCCTAACCCTAAACCCTAAACCCTAAACCCTCTAAACACTAAACCCTCTAAACCCTAAACCCTAAACCCTCTAGACCCTCTAAACCCGCAACCCTAAACCCTATAAACCCTAAACCCTCTAAACCCTCTAAACCCTAAACCCTCTAAACCCTAAACCATAAACCATAAACCCTAAACCCTAACCCTAACCCTAAACCCTCTAAACCCCAAATCCTAAACCCCAAACCCTAAACCCTAAACCCTCTAAACCCTCTAAACCCCAAATCCTAAACCCTAAACCCTAACCCATAACCCCTCTAAACCCTAAACCTTAAACCCTCTAAACCCTAGCACTTAACCATCTAAACCCTAAACCCTAAACCCTAAACCCAAAACCCTAAACCTCAAACCCTAAAGCCTAAACCATAAACCCTAAATCCCAAATTACATTATTACAATTTACAGCTTATAAATCATATTTCAACTCTCAAGCCGTAACTAAATCATTTTAATAAATATCAAACCAAACTATAATTTTTTAAATTATAAATAAAATCAAATCATAAATTACAATTTAATTTGTGGTTTGGACTATATTATAAATACCCCTAGATATTACCATACAAAAGATACGAAATACGGAAAATAGTTTTTCGATCTTGATCACCTCACTATTTAAGAAAATTTAAGAAGAGTATTTGAGCATATAGCTGTAAGTGTGTCACATAAAGAACCATTTTAAGCAAGATATGTTAAAAGGGATAAATGTACGAAAAAAGCCAATGTTGTCCCTTGGTATGCCTCAAAACTTGAACAGGTATATCACACTGTCGAAAAGAAGGGAAGAGGTGATCCCATGAGTCATACACCACAGATTAAGCTACATGGACAACTTAATCCATGTAGATGTATCAGATGTAATATTATGTGACTACTATACTAAACAACTCTTATCCATCCACATACGGTAATCAGTTGAAAATTTATTACAGCACAGCAAACTTTGAAAAATTTTATTTGATTACCGCAACCAATACAAAGAAAGTATTTAAGAGTTTGGGAAGCAATTACCACTGTTCCTCCTACTAACTAATTTGGCTTAACAAAAGCCAAATCACGCAAACAGATTTATGAATTAGAGGAGAGATTTTAGAATTATACCGACGGAAACTGAGCAACAACAACCTTGCTTGAGCCTAAGGCAGGGAGGAGGATCGGTGGTTAGCCGGTGCGTCTGGCAGTGTTTTTGATGATTGCGACGGTGTGGAGTGGAGGTCACGGTTGTGGAGGTTGTGCGTCGGACTGCTGCGTTGGTTGTTCTAGCTATAGCAACGGTGGAGCTCTTGCTCAGGTCGCACTGCCGCTATGTGATGCTTGTTCGCGTCCCCTGTGTCACAGTGGTAGAAGTCAATAGGAGGTAGAGGAAGGTTGAAGAATCGATCAGGTGAGGTTTGGTCAAAGTGAAAAGCAAGTGAGCTCAAGCTAGCAGATCTTGCTGCAGTCTGCTGGTCTATGAAGTCGTCAGAGTGGAGGAGGAGTGGAAATTGAGGGAGGTCGGGTCATGATGATGGAGAGATCCAGAGGCGGAAATGGTGATGGAGAGATGGAGAGACATGTGCGATGGAGAGGAAGAGACCAGAACGAAGGGGGTCGGGGGTTAAGGCAGAGAGGCAGGGGTCGAGACAGAAGGGGACGGGATTAGAGAGGCAGAGATAGAGATAAGGGTTGAGGCTCCATTTTATTTCTGGATCTAATTTGTGACCGTAAGATCTAATATAGATCCAACGGTCACTGATAGTTCCTATGTTTGTATATAAAATACAGTTCGCATATGATACAGTTCCTATATATATATAGAGTGATAATATAATAACATTATGAAATTATGAGATGATAGCATTCCCAATTTTGAGGTGGATGATCGCAAAACAATCAACCTGCGTATTTATATTATTGTGTCCGGGAGACCGCGACATCTTTTCATAAACGTGTAAGTGTGTGCTGAATATAATGATACGAACTTCATTCCCCTCTTATTTAAATATATAAATATAATCTTATCAATGAACCGATCCTCAATTTGAGGCTTTGTTATATAGACACATACATTCCATCAGATTATTTGAAAAGGTTTGATTAATAGTCACTAGGAGCAAGGCTCTTCAATTCATTATCCCATGATTAAATTCCATCCCTTCTGTTAAATATTGATTGAATCTTAGTCCACCCTTCCTTACTATATGATTGATTCTTAACTGCAACCCGGAGTAAAATCAAACATCTAATTAATCAATTATTAAAACTTGAACATGCTCAATAATTTAAAATAATAATCAAGCATTCCCTCCTCTTGTTGCTGATAACCACAACTATCTACTGTTCCCTTGAACCACCACCATCTATAACCACGAAGTACCATCCAGTGCCAACAACCTCCACCACAACACTTAATTTGGAAAGTTCCAAGAAAAGTGAAAATCAGAGGAAAAAAACAGTTTCAAGGAAAATGATAATTAATTTTTCATAATCATCTCAAGTCTTAAGCCAATACTTATTGTAATTACCTACACTAATTGTGCTTAATTAAATTGTTGTAAATGCATCTAGTAATTAATCATTCCTCTGTGCCATCAATGATATAATCCAAAATTTAATTTCTTTAGTCACAAGTTCAGTTTGCGCCTAAATATTATGTAGCAAATGAAAATTGTTATTTTATTGAAATCATTATGGTTGATATACTTTTGATCAAGAAGATTTTGGATAAATTTGATTATTTGCATAAAAAATACATTAGGTAATTTGTCAAATCATTATTATTGTTATTATTTCTATTTTTTTTTCTTGAGGGAAAATGAATGAAGTTATTTTTAGTCAAAGCACCTGCATAAGGGTCCCATTTCCTATGTCATTTAACTGCGCGATGGAGGGCGTAATTACTTCTAAGCATCCAAAGAGTCTCATTACAACCTGGTACTTATCTACCATCATGCATACACTAAATTTCAATAAAAATAATATATAGTAATGAATGACATCATCATCATCATCATTATTTTCTTTCGTCCTTGGCTAATTACTTTTAAGACGTTTTTTAATTATATGGGCTTGGGGTCGATTTCCCGGCTACATGGTTCAAACCGTGTGTCTGTACACAGAACCAATGTTGAATGAATTTGCAGCAAAATACGGTGACGTGGACTTTGCCAAGATTGATGTTGATGACTTAATGGCATGTACATCAATTAATTAATCTCAGATAATTGTATATAAGCTCTCTCTATTCTACATATTTATTTAATTTCTATAATGTGTGTGTATACATTTATTTTTACAAAAAAAAAAAAACCATGCCTACACACATGCATGCAGGATGTAGCTAGGGAGTATGCAGTACCGGTACCAAAAGTTGATACAACCGTCCAATCTTACTCAACCCATGTGAAACCCAATCAATGAAACCCATAAAGCTCATCTACCCGATCCAAAACCTAATCTAACGCTAATCAAATAATAATTAACTCAATCTGACTCGAACCTAACTCATAACTCGACATGTCATCGATCCGATCCAACATCAATTATATATCTTTTATTATTCATTTAAAGCTTTTAAAAATATAATGCTTTATAAATTTTTCTTATTTTTCATACTTTTATGCAAGACATTATTATTTATTAAGAATATCCTAATGAATCTTTCCACACAAAAATATAGCATTAAAAAGTCATATTAATAAACAAGTAGCAATAAATAACATATTTTTAAGTACCCGCTTACATGAAATTAAACTTAATATTTTCTTACGAGTTTAATGAGTTGGATTAATTTTAATGGTTAATGTGCATATTAGATAACTTTTTAATATCTTTTATCTTCTTTACCTAACTACTTTTACAAGTTCAGTACTTGCAAACATACACATGTCCTATAATATCAAATGAACTATTACTCAACTAGTACATTGGTAAATTATTATATTATATGTGACTACTTATGTTGTGAAATAACATTATTCCTCTAATTCCATCATCCATGACATGTATAATAAGTTAACAACTAGGAAGTATCAGCCTATTATTAGAATCGTATTGACCATTACTCTATGTTTGTACATAAAATAAAATAAAATAATTTATGCATTAGCAAACTCATTAACCCTAAGAATATCCATTAAAATTTTCTAACATCTTCCTGAGCAAATAAGATATATTATCAACAAACCAAAAACTAAAATAAAAAGGAAAACATCCAACTTCAAGCCTACAACTCTAGAAAGATATAAACCAACCTACAAGATAAAAATAGTTTCTAAAAAGTCTTCAATTACATCCACCTATTGGAAGAAGCTCTAAATAGAAGAGCATAGTTAGGGTTGTAAACGAGCTGAGCTGAGCCGAATACCCTTAGGCTTGGGTTTGACTTGTTTAACTAAACGAGCCTAAAATGATGTTTAGGCTTGGCTCGTTTAACTAAACGAACGAGCCGAACCGAGCTTTTAAAGAGCCGAGCCTAGCCGAGCTCATGAGTTAAAGCCAAAAAATGAATCGAGCCGAGCTTTTTCGGGTTTGGGCTCGGCTCGTTTATTAAACGAGCAAAGCTCAAGCCTCACTTTTAGACTCATTTAACTAAACGAACAAACTGAACCGAGCTTTTAACGAGCCGAGCCGAGCCGAATACCGAACTGGCTCAGCTCATTTACAGCCCTAAGCATAGTAGTGTCTATTATCACCCACAAAATTCAACAAACAATAGCGGTATCAAGCAATAACTTAATAAAAGTAGAAGATCCAAGGGATTCTCTGATAATATATATAATTTATGCATAAGTTATAAATTTATAAGTTACAACCTATAAGTTGTAAAGATAAAAATATCAAAATGATCTGCAAGGCACCAACACACCACCTACAAGCTATTACAACTTCCAAACAAAATTTCCACAACATAAAACAAGAAAGTAAAAACTAACAAGAGCAACAAACCTGTAATATGCCACTTGTAAGTTGTAACACAACACCAATGGCAACAATAAAACAATGCTAGTAGGCACTAGTTGCAATCAACATAAAGATTATCCAAGTATAGTAAATTGCAACAAAAGGAACAAGTGAAATAATTAGATAAAAATGGAATTCTATGCTTACTACAAATTAATGCAAATGAAAAAAGTATAGTGCACTCAACAACATGCCCTATAATTCACATAAGGAGTTAAATAGTAATGACACAAAGTTATAAATATGATTCTACATTTTGTAATTAAAATTAATATGATTATGCATTTGGCTTCCCAAAACAACTCCAACTCTAATTGGTATCATATACTACTCTGTCTCTTACATAACAATATGAAGCACAAAAAGAAATTCAAAGTAAAATATTCACAAAAGCTACCTTTTTTAGAAAATGTTATGTTAATTTATGAGGTATGATTAGTTAAAAAATGTTTTGAAAAACTTTTTGGTTGTAAAAAAAATTAGATTCATTTAGTTAGCCATTGATAACTACTTTTCATAATTGATCCACTACTAATAAGTAATAATTATCCATGTTTACAAGAAAATGCATATGAAATGTTACCACTATTTTTTAAGCTCCTCGTTCCATTTCATCATCTTTACCGCTTAACCTTGATGACTTCATAGTAGTTCGTTTTTCTTCTTCTTCTTCTTTTATTTCTGTAACTACCAAAAAATATTATATTATTATCTTTAAGATTCATTGATTTAAAAAACTATCAAATAAAAAAATAAAAAATTATAACTAATGTTATTACCATCATTTCTATATAACCAATTACAGGTAGTTACCAGAGCATCAATATTTTTTGACAATAATGAACTCCTCCACTTATTTAAAATTCTACCACCCATGCTAAAAGTTGGCTAAGATGCAACAGTAGTAATTGGAATGGTAAGGATATCTTTAACCATAGAAGAAATAATTAGAGAACTCTTAGAATTATTTTTCCAAACTAGGAACACATCAAGTGAAATTTTACGATCCCCCCATTCACGTTTGATATATATCTCAAATTTGCTTTTATAGCTTTTACCGCTATCTCTAAAATATGTAGAAGCATCAAAATCCTATATAGTAAACAAAGGAAAAAAATACTAATTAGACTTGATGAAAAAAAATAGTAATAACAAAAATAAACATGTAATGAAGATACAAAAAATAATGTTGTTAGGTATAAAATATATAATATAATTATTATTTACCTCAAGTTCATCATTTTCTCCATTCAATTCTTTATTAATAGATGTCCCTTGATCAAATAAATTTGGAGCATTAGGATAATGATATTTATAGTGTTTGCATAACTCGACAAATTTAGCATATATATCATCAGCCAACCTTATACCCTTGTCATTATCATGCAGTTTGACTAAGGCAAACTTCACAAAGTCAAACTTATAATGTGGATCCAAAATTATAGCAAAAGCAATAATGATACTATAGTGAGACAAATACTTTTCAAAATTTTGCATCATTTGTTTTCCCATTCTATTGATATCATCACACACCACTACCTTCTCTAATTGTATTTGAATCTTCTAAACATTAAGAAAATATAAATAAACAGTTAGATACACAAATCTAGAAAATAAAAAGATAGTTTCATATAAAGTTTCTAATAACTCATAAATATTTTCTACCTTACTCCACTCATTTAGCAAAATTCAAGTTTTTAATTAGCTTCAACATTACCAAATAAATCCAAAACATGTTAATAATCCAATGCTCTACGAAGTATAATATATGTAGAATTCCATCTTGTAGCAACATCTAGCCATAACTTACTGAAAATTGATAAATTCAATTTTACAACACAATTATAAAACTAGTTTATCCGACCTTCTAAACCATCTATAATTTCACAAGTATAAATATTTTTCAATCCTCCCCTCACTATAAAATTAAGGATATGAGTTGAACATCTTATGTGGAAGTATTTTCCATCACATACCAAGCTTTGAAACAATGTGAGTTTCAAGTGACTAATAATGTTATCCATATTATATGCACCATTCACTATCATAGTGAATACCTTCTTTTTAATACTCTGCTGTTTAAGCAATAATTACAACAAGTTATAGATTTCAAGACTGGTGTGGGAAGGAGTACAATGGCAAAAAATCAAAACTTTGCAATTCAACTTCCAATCATCCACAAAATAAGTTCTTAGAGTGACATACCTACGATAAGTACAAGATATCCATATATTATATGTTAAAAAAACCTTACTATATATTGCACCAATAGTGTGTTTGAGTTTACTTTTCAAATTAGCATGTTTTTCTAGGTAAATTTTATTAATAGTATTTCTAGACATGAGTCTGACAAGGTGTTTAAGATATTAATGAATTTTCTTTGAATCCTAAATGTTTAACATATAAGAATGAATACCCATGTCTCAAAATTACCTCAGCCAACATCTCATGATAAACTTTTGGATCAAATAGAATCTCACTAGATTTAGATGTTAAGGTATTTGGTGGAGTCATTTTTTTGTATTCTTCACAAGCTTGTAGGTATCTTAATGCATTAAAAGTACCATATCTAGCTTCAAACCTATACTTTAACTTTTTATAGTACTTACATACAGCCTCATATCTTCCCTCTTCATCTTTAAATCGATCAAAGTTCTCCCAAATATTAGAATATCTCTTTTGTTTGCCGAGACTTTTTACAAGTGGCAATTTAGCATCATCATCTTTTGTAATACCCCAAAACTTTAAAAATCCTAAAATTGATTTATCAACAATTTCATCTAATTTAATTTCTAAATTTTGTTTTATTTAATTATTTTAAATTAATTAGAGGTAAAAAATTTATTATTACTAATAAAAAATTTTCCTCTAAAAATCTAACCTAAATCCCACACCTAATATTTTTCTTTTATCTATTTTTTTCCTTCCTTTCTTTTCATTTTTCTTTCATTTCATTTTCTCTCCTTTATTTTTTTCTTTTATCCTTCTCCCTGGGTTGCACCGTCTCGGCCTAGTCCCTCTTTTCTTTTCCTTTCTTCCCCACCCCCAAGAGATTTGAGCCTATTTCCCCCCTTTTTTCTTTCTCCTTTTCTCTTTTATTTTCTTTCTTTCCCTTTTTCTCCCTTTCTTCCCCACCCGTCTTCTTCCTTACATCACCCTCCCCTTCCATTTATGCAGCAACCACCAGTAACCTGCACGCCACCCATCTCCTCATCTTTCCTCTCTCAGTCATATAGTGTCATGCATACTAGTCTGTACCCTGCCCTTGTCCCTACACCTTACACCCTATCCCCTACACCTCTACCATACATCGTCTACAGCCACCTCCCTATAGATTCATGCACATTGAAGCTTTCGACCTCTCCTATTGTCTTCCCCTCTCCCTCAACCTCTCCCCATCTATACATACCCCCTAAGCCTCTCCTTTCTCCCATATGCAATCCTACTACCGACCCTATTTTTTCTTCCTTCCTCTATCCATGCCAACTCCAGTTCCGTCGTTGAGGCCCTGCCAACCCCTTTGCCATCTCCCATCTCTACCTACACCCTACCCTCACCTGCAGAGTCACTTATTTCCCCTTTCCCTTCTTCTGAGCCTATAATCATAGCTGGCTATCTTCCCACTGCCATCACCATTAACCCTTTCTCCTCCTTCCTTGCCACTATCATGTTGGAGCTGCCCTATACATGAACACTAGATAATGTAACCACCCCAACAAGCCCTCATTTATCCTCCCTTCTTCTTTCTCCCTCTCAATCGTGCGCTACCCTACCGACCGCCAGCTCCACCACCACTAACTCCAGCCAATCCTAGTGCCACTACCGCCTGGATCCTAAAATACAACCCTCACCTATTCCTCTAAACCAACCATCGTCGCGCCACCATCATAACTACCTTCATGTGCCGCTAATACCATTTTGTTCCCTCGTTGGTAATATTTTGATGATAGTAGAAGAGGAGGCATTGGTCGTGCAAATTTAAAGATCAGAGCCACTTCGGTAAAGATACAGTTATAGATAGGGTTATAATATCTTTTAATATATATCATTGATGTGTGTTATATGATGGCATTCTTGAAATGATAAACAACTCTAGTGTTGTATATGTAGTTTTGGCTTGTGTAGTCATGACTGTATTGATTTTAAGTGTTTATGTATATCCATATCCATGTTTTATGATATTTCATGTGTGCAAAGTTATAGAGTCTTCTTTTTGAATGTCATGTGAATTAGGTAAGGTTTTTGAGACCTAAGGGTATTTTGGTCAATATTGTGAAAAAAGTGGCATGTAGGGTACTTTTAGGTTGATAATTGGCATAAAATAGGTTGGAGATACTACATGAAATAACTATGGAAGAAATAAAGAGGTTAATGGTAAATATAATGTGGGGAGAAAGACCATAAATAGGTTAAGTAAAACCTAAGGGGAGTTATGACCGTATGTGAGTAGAGTGGGGATTTGGTACTAGGGAGTGGATATATAATTAATGATGAAATTTTGTGTATTCATGCAAATTTAGGAAGTCATTTGAGAACTAGGGGAAAAGACACAACCAAAAGATGAAATTAAGGTTTAGGAGGATGAGGCACGTAACGCTAGGTGTAGGTTATTATTACATGTACCATATATGGGAATTGGACTATAGCCCTAGAACATGATATTAACCATAACATTTTGGGAATGTGTACCAAAGTTATTGTCATATGGGGTAGAGGGAAGTAGTTACGGCTAAAATGAGGAATTAGGGTTTTGGAAGGAGCTCAAATAGGAAGGGTATTATTACATGTGCAAAATGTGAGAGTTAGGCCATAATTTTTTAGTTAACTTTTTACCAGCATGTGTTTGGAATTTATCATGATTATACCTTGATTACAATCCACCAGTAAGAATAATAGCCAGGAGCATTTTGCTCTAAGGTTGTACTCTAATTACAATCCACTAATAATAATAGTGGCTAAGAGCATCCTACCTTGGAAGTTGTACTTGATTACTATTCCAACGGTTGAGAATCGTGGGGACCCAAAAATTAATGTGAATAAAATCATGAGATAATCATCATTACACTAATATCATATGTTCAAAGAATATTAAATAAGTCGGCATGATCAACTTATGCATGTGTCATCTATTATCCTAGTGTTATTAATTTATGTGACCTTCTTGAATGTATTATTACCTTACTCAGCACGTAGCATACTGATCACCCTTATTAAAGGTGTTGACCCCTTCTGAGTCTGTGTAGGTAAATTAAGACTCATCAGATGACTTCACCACATATGATGTTATTATTAGGGCAAAGTAATGTTGTTATGACTAAGGCTAGGGACCAAAAAGTTTTGTTAACTAGTTGTTATTTTTAACTAGTTTTATCCTTTTCATTTTCATTTGAACATTTATTTATATATTTCAATTTTACTTTTGAAGTGAACGTCTAACTCTTATTTTTGATATGGATTATATTTATCACGGTTTGTGTTATGTTTTACCTTTGCCTTGTAGTTGGTATATGGATGGTTTGTGGCCAGACTTATACTAATTATGGTGGCAACACCCCCTCTTATGTTTGAATGTTTCTTCCAATTAAATGAAATTTTTTAGTAGTAAATTTTGAGAGTATTAAAAGTTGCTATAGGTTCTAAACACCATGCTTTATTTTCAAAAAAAATTAGTTTCAAATGATTTCTAATGTAATTTTTTAACGCCTTTTTCATATTTTAAAAATCTTGATTCTGCAAAAACCTAAATTAACTTGTGAGGAAATGAAAATGGACACCCTAGGTGGCCTCTAAATGTGACTTGTGTGATAGATGTTAGTTAACTAGAAGGGTTTAACCTAACATTCCTTTTGTTTAGCAACTAGCTAACCACAAGATGAACAAACGAGTATAATGCCTAGAGGAGACCTTTGATGCCTTCATGGAATTATTGCAATGCTATCCTTAGCCTCAGTTGCCACTCCCATTTCTACATCATTCTCACGATGGCATCGGAGAGAACTTGCTTTGGAGGGTCTTTGGACACTACCCTCAATGTTTTAGGGTTTTCATGTTAAATACTTGTATGGCCATATGTAGTATCATGATATTGTTGTTATGTGACAGAACATATGATGTTAATGATATGATGGTGATAATGTGGATTTATATGATATAAAGGAAGTGATAATGGAAAGATGTGTTGATATAATATTGATATGCTAAGTCATACTTGTGGAAAAATTATAACTTATCGAGTTGTAATATAGGTTAATATGGAGACCTTGATATTTTAACGTGTTAGGTGTATTGATTATGATAAATATATCAAAGGAAGTGTTTAGAGTAGTTACTAAATATTTGGGTTACACAAAATGAGAAATTAGTTTAACTAGGACATAGTAATCTTAAAGTGGTAATATTATTATCTCATGTGTAAACCCTTGAGTTAGACTACCAATTTTACATATGTTGTAAATGTTGGTAATTTAAGGATTTTTATTGAATTTGGGTAATCATATGACCCTTATGGGAAGAGTTATGAATAATCGTAAAATTAGGGTTTTGGGAGCTCTATAAATAATAACGTTTGGGATAGGGCTATCATTGGATGTGTGAGACATGGGTGTTAGACCATGAATTTTAGGTGTGTTAACAATGATTATGTTTGATAATTATATACTATTATTGGTGGTTGAATGATCAATATAAGGGAAGTTATGCTAGGAGTGTGATATTTTGGTTGAGAAAATTAAGGATGTGGACTCTGGAGATCAACCTTATAAATTGTGTTACATGCTTATTTGCCTTAATGTGTTTGGTACCTGCAAATCAATCATGACAAATATACTAATCATTTAAAATGAAAGAGCACATGAGTAGGGCCAAGGTGATATTTTTATTTTCGTTCCATCGGAAGATAATAGTGGCTTAAGAGCATTTTTGTAACACCCCCAAAATTCAATACTAAAAGTTTTTCTTTTATTTAAAAGGATTAGTAGAAGCAAATTAATAAAATGTGAATTTTGGGGATATTACTGCCACACTTAGTACCAGACCGGTTCACTCATACAGTTTCAGTACCAAGTACTAAGGCTAAAAGAGTAAAACACAATTTATAACCATATTTAAATCAGAGTAGTGTAATTAACCATTTACAAGAATAAAATCCACCGATGGTGGTTATAAGAACAGGTTACATTTAAACCAGGAGTTAAGGGAGAAAGAATGGCACCCTAAAAGTCTGGATAACTTCCTTATGCTCTTTCCCGTTGCCCACTTGAAAAGCACATGAAAATGGACCTGCAAGAGACGTTGTCCATTGAATAGGTAGGAAGCTCACGAATGGAACCCTTCAGTACTATAGTATTGAGTAACCCTTTAAAACACACTTAAAAGTAGGCCTACAATGCAACACATGATACAATACTATATAGATATATAATGAGAATGCATACAGCACAATCACATACTTAATAAGTCCATCAAAGATTAATAATTCATGATGTACAATAAATACTTTTGGGCCTTAAGCCATTAGTCCATCATTAATCAATCATCTCGGATTATAAATATACATGTGAGTGCAAGAACCCCAATATTATAGCCGATGGACCATAATAAATACAAGACAGAACGCTCCTGACTACTATTATTGCCAGTGGACCAGTCTCCAAGGTAAAATGCTTCTGGCCACTATTATTCACCGGTGGACCGGTCTGGCCCCGACTCACATGGTGTTCCACTATAAGTGATTAGTATTTTCCATAATTTATTCACATTCATGATTAGTTTTATTGAGCTTGGGATCTCCTACTATTATTGCTGGTGGACCAAAATACATATGAACATCATATAGGGCAACACGCTCCTGGGCTACAATTATATTCGGTGGACCGGTACTCATAATCATCTTCTAGGGCAACACACTCTTGGCCACTATTATTTTCGGTGGACCGGTACTCATAATCATCATCCGGTAAAAATGCTCCTGGACACTATTATAACTGGTGGACTAGTACTCATAATCATAATCAACGGGGCCCGACTCTTTAATCTTTCACTTTTCCAATTAGTGTTTTTCCATTTTTAATCATCACAATAATTCCATTTATTTACATCGAACAGGAGATCAAGATCTTGGGACACAAAGATACATCGGTTGTACTGGTGCATACAAGCTACTCAGTACCCTTCAACCATCAATCTAGGGATGCAAATGTACCCAAGTCGTACTAGTGCATACAACTAACTCAATACCCTACTAACAAGGACACCTAATCCATAAGTATGCATACCCCCTAAGTAGGTCCGTAAAGCTAGATAGAGTAAGATGTAGGGCCTAGCTGGGGCACGAAGGCACACCAGCAAATACCAGAATAATCGTGGGCTAAACCACGTCTTTACGGTAGCGACTTCTAAAGAACTATCATTCCCAATCTTAAGGCCTTTCACTTTAAGTATTAGCATCATAATTAAGGTGATCTTAAAAAGCACAACGATCGGATACGTATTCACTTTCAATCATTCTAATATCATTAGGTATTTCTTATTCATATGGTTATCCAAGATAACATAGAGGAATCATTAATGCCATCATAATCTCATCTAAAGATTGATTTATGATTCATTCTAGTGATATTTACTAATTGTCAAACATCATTATCTTATTATTTAGTATTACTTGAGCCTTACTACAAAACTCTATTATCCCATCAACATATTAGATACAAATAACTAATTTACCCCTTACTTGTATAATCATTAATTCATCCCTTCCTTACTCGCTAATTTACCATATTACCTTTTATGTTGCATAATTACCAAATTACCCCTTGCTTAGTTTGGATTACCAAGTCATCTCCCACACTTATTAGGTCACCAATCACCCTTCATAATTGTTGCCCTTATCATATTTCCATTTGGTTGGTTAGATTACCAAATTGCCCTTCTCATTTGTTATAATTACCAAATTGCCCTTTAGTTGGTTGAATTGCCATTTTACCCTTCTTCATTAGCATAATTATCATTTTACCCTTCTCCATTTTTATAATTACCATTTTACCCTTCTCTATTGTCATAATTACCATTTTACCCTTTTCCACTATCATAATTACCATTTTACCATTCTCCATTATCATAATTACCATTTTACCCTTCTTTAATATCATAATTATCATTTTACCCTTCTCAATTATTATAATTAACATTTTACCCTTCTCTATTGTCATAATTACCATTTAACCCTTTTCCACTATCATAATTACCATTTTACCATTCTCCATTATTATAATTACCATTTTTTCCTTCTCTATTATTATAATTACCATTCTACCCTTCTCCATTGTCATAATTACCATTTTCCCCTTTTCCACTATCATAATTACCATTTTACCCTTCTCCATTATTATAATTACCATTTTGCCCCTTTACTTTCAAAATTACCATAATACTCTCAACTTCCAAAATTACCATTATACCCTCAACTTCCAAAATTACCAATATACCCTTTTACTTATAAAATTACCATTTTACCCTTTACTTCCAAAATTACCATATTACCCCCTTTTACTTACAAAATTAGAATTTTACCCCTTTATTACACCACATTTATCAAATTATCACCACTAAATCAAATATTAATATTAATACTCTATTCTCATCATCCAATTCCACCAACTATTGTATTTCGACATAATACTCATTAACAACTACACATATTAAGCCACACTCTTGTCCAAGACATATTACTAAAATGCCCTAGGACTCACAATAATATTAATCATGCATTAATGTTCACAATAACATGATATATTATGGGTGAATACTTAACATATTCTTGAATAATAATTCTCCTTCATTAAGAATTTTTTCCACACATGGCATATAAACTAGTATGATTTCCTTTTTATCAATCAACACAAGAAACTACCTATATTATATTAAACAACATATATCAAGCATAATAACATATTAAAAATCCTAATGAGCTAACATATGTTTATCCATACATTTAAGTGGGGTTTAAGGATTACCTTAATTCCTGCAAAAATTAAACCTTACCTGTATACCCATTAAAGATTCAAGCTTTGATTAGCAAAACTAATACCTAAAAATAATATTAACACTTATCATATTAGAGATCAGAAAACCAAAGCAAAATACTTTATAAAATTTTATTAATGAAATACTTAACTCAAATATTGTTATACCTTAAAACTTGTTAAACAAAATATACCAAGGCATGCAGTAGCTCATGCTACTCATGCAACATGAGCTACATGCAAAACAAAAGGGGTAAGGGGCTCAAAATGCAGTAGCTCCCTTTTCCTACATGCAAAATGGCTAGGAAAGAAGGTAGGTCGGGGAGGATTTAGGACAAAGGAAGGGTGCAGAGGTGAAGAGCAGGTTTAGGTGGTGGTCAGGGATAGGTTGTTGGCGGACAAGGGTGGTAGAGTGGCAAGGATACGAAGGTGGTTGCCGACATGGAGGGGCTGAGAAGTAAGGAAAAGGGAGGGGAAAATAAGGGGGTGAGGGTGTTGGTTTCGGCCAAAGAAGGTGTGGGGGTGGTAGAGGAGGTTGCAAGGAGTGGTTTGGTGGCTCGGGTGGTGGAAGAGGCCGTAGAAGGAGGAGGTGCAGGGTGGCTACCGAGAAGGGAGGAAAAAGAAGAGAAAAATAGGAGGGGAGGAAGAAGAGGGTTGTAGGGTGGCTTGAGGGGGTGTAGTGGTTTAGGGCAGTAGCAAGTGGAGGTAGAAGGTGTTTCAGGCGGTTGGTGAGGCAAAGGAGGCGGTGGTGCAAAAATAGGGATGGAAATGGAAGGAGAATAAAATGAGAGAAAGAGGTTGGAGAAGGGAGAAGGCTTGAAGAAAATGGGGCGGGAAGGGCTAGTGAGGAGAAGAAAAAGAAAAGGGGTAAGAAGGTAGCAGGGAGTCGATCGGGTGGCAGGGTGTAGGGTGGTAGGGAGGTGGTAGGGTGGCAGGGAGAAGGAATGGAAGAAGAGGAAAGAAGGGCTATGCGGGATGGGGTGCAAGGTTGGTTGGGTCCGAAATGGGGAAGAAAAGGACGGGAGAGAGGGAGAGGCAGGTGGTGGCAAGTGGTTGCAGGCGGCGATGGCTGGGTGTAGTGCTCAGGGTGGCATTCCTCGCGATGAAGACAGGTTAGGCAAGAGAAGAAGAAATAAAGGAATAGGAGGGACAGGTCGGGCATAGAGGGAGGGAAGAAAGAAAAGTGGGTTGGTCTGGTCCAGAGGGAAAGGAAGGAAAGAAAAGGAGGGGGAGCTAGGCTGCACACGTGAGAAGGAGAGGTGGGAATGGAGTGGGCTAGGGGCTCAGGCATAAGGGGAAGGGGCGAGCAGGCCGGGTGCTGGACTGCTAGTGGCCCGAGTGGAGAAAAAGGAAAAAATAAAGGAGAAAAAGGAGAAAGAAAAGAAAAAGGGAGGAAAGGAAAAAAGGGGGAATAGGGGAAATTATAATAATTTAATTTATAAAATAATAAAATATAAGATTTTTGATAAATTATTTAATTTAATAATTTAATTTAATATATTAGTTTAAAAAGGATAATTTTAGTAAAATATTGGTTTGGAAAATTATTTCAACAAAAAATATTATGATAAAATAACAAAGTATTTATTTTAATTTATAAAATATTCCTATCCAAATATATACACTAAAAAATCCATAAAATAATTAAATTAAATAATTTTAAAAGCTAATTTATACTAAATAAAAGCTATTTATTAAATTGTAGTTTTTTTTAAATTTTGGGGGATTACAATTTTGCCCCGAGAAGATGATGTTTTATTTATATACATTCCATTGGAGTATAATAGTGGCTTGGGATCATTTTGCCTTGAGAAGACGATGTTTTATTTATATACGTTCCACTGGAGTATAATAGTGACTTGGGATCATTTTGCCTCGAGAAGGTTTTTCAATCCGTTCCACCGGATTAAGAATAGTGGGGGGCCTACTCATCATGAATGAAAATATAATTGTGTAACTTATAGATAAGACACTAACGACTTAAAGTGGAAGAGTATGTGAGTCAGGACCAAGGTGATTTTTTTACATATCCATTCTACTAGAGGATAATAGTAGCTAGGAAGTATTTTGCCCTAAGAAGGTGATGTTTTTAGATCCATTCCATCGAATGATAATAGTGTCTCAAGTGTGTTATCCCTAAGAAGATGCTTCAGACTGTTCTACCGGTTTAAGAATAGTGGAATTCCTAAATTCAACATATATAAAAAAATGAAAATGGTTATATCTAATAAAGAGGCTTGAATCAATATTTATCTTATGAGACATTTTATTAATGTCAATATGTACTTATCATCTATTTTGAATGTATGAATTATTTGTATCCCTGATTCACTAAAATTTTTACCTTGCTCAATCCTTAGCGTATTGACTATCCTTTTCAAGGGTGGTGCTCATTTCCATGAGCAGGAAACCCTGATTCTTTTGTGTGGGTTTCAGAAGATCCTCTAGATGACTATGTTACTTTTGATGCACTAAGTGGGGTTGAGTGACCTATTATCTGTACTAGGTATTTGGTTAAAGATTTATGTTATCCAGTTAATGTATTTACCCAGATACCTTTTTGGACTATTTGATCAATGGTATCCCTTATTTTGTATTTCGTTATTGTAATTTGGAGTTAACCTCTAAACTCACATTGTATTATAAATGTTTCTTCCATTTCTAATTTCCTTATCTTACTATAAATGATTTTAACCTTGTGATTGATGTAAGGATGGTTGGACAAACCATGATTATGTTAGTTATGGTGGTAACCCCTAATATTTTATTTATATGTTTCAGCTATAAAATAAAAAAAATTAGTAGTAAAAATTGGGGTGTTACATCATCATTGCAACGTCAGAGGATGGATTATACATATAAGAATAACTCCATCAAAAGTATGGGTAATACTTGTAAATCTAGACTTGTACACAATTATAACATGTATATAACATAATTAAACTAATCTTTTAACTAATAATTAGTAATAAATAATTACCTCCAATAGTGCTATGCAACCACCTATCTCCTTGCACGTAGCCCTAGATGTTATCTCAAGATACCCATATAAATATGTAAAAGTCCCAACTCCCAGAGGTCAATCACCTAACTTACTTGAATTAGCTACTAATATAAGCAATGACAATCGAGCACAATTGCTGGACTTGTCTACAAAAAACATTAACAATAGTAGGTACTAAATATATAACCAGGCATAAGAACTATCATCCACAAAATGGTCAGTTGTAAGCTTATAAAAAAAATATCATGCAATGCCTTCGTTCTTCCATTCACAAAATATGACTTCACCAACGACTTGAGTTCACCCCATATGTCAGCTAGAAGATCCAACACATTGCCATTAGTAGGAAAATTCTCATTAATACATTCATACCCATGACAATTAAGATCCATAATGTAAATTATGTCATTTATAGTAGTAATCATCTCATCGAATGGAAGTGGAAGCTATTGGTCTCTAGGTTCCACCTCTCAACAAAAGTTGAGATGAGTGGAACATTGTGCTGGTAGAAGTATGTCAAACATAGATGCTCCAGGACCGTGGTCTTGAGGTAGTTTTAGGCAATACCCATGCCAACCTCATCGACCGATAGTCTTCTCAAGTTTTTCATCCTTGACTAATCCCTTAGCACAGGACATGGTTCTTAAAACAAAAAGAATATTAGGATAATGAATTATAGGGTAAAAATATATAAACTAATCTATATAATGATATAAATTAAGTCAACATCATTCCATATGGCGTATGCCACATGACCCCTAAAACTAGTGAGAGGATTTGGAATGAATGGATGCCCACTAGTAAGTCTAGTCAAACTCCGATCATCATTTGATGTTGATGAGGAAACAGATCCTACTGTAAGGATAGATTTGCTAGTTCTAGCGTAAGCTCCCTCTCTAGGATCATCATACTCTTTCTTAAATGACACGTGTTGTGTGTCTATAATATGAGAAAATTTTTGTAACACCCCGATTTTTATTATTAAAAAATTTCATTCGTAGAGTTAAGTGTGGAAGCTAAAACAATAAAATAATTGATGTTACCACCACACTTGGTATAAGTCCAATTATCCTTACCATTCTCATACCAAGTGCTAAGGCTAAAATCATTGTTTCACTTAGATTAATAACATTATTACAAAAATCAAAGTAGAGTTAATATCATATGAATATATGGCACTATGCAAAAGCAACTTCAACTACTTACAAGTTCAAAGAGTGAGAAATATAAGAGGACACAGGCATTCAAAAATAATTGGACTTAAAATGATAAAGGAGCACCAGACAGTCCTACGTTCTCAAATGAACCGCCAACTTCGACTGAGCTTAGAAGTTGACCTACAAATACCACTGCCCATTGAATAGGCAAGGGCCCATGAAAGAAACTCTTCAGTATAATGGTACTAAGCAGCCCTTTATACTAAACTAGAATGAAAAACTAGCAATGACCACATGCAAGGTAAATAAGGGTAAAAATGAAAATCATGGGAGTCAAATACAAGTTTGAGATATGTGGATGACTAGTAGAATTTGTGGTGGAGCTATGGTAAAAATTTGGTGGTTTCAAGGTTTGAGGGTGAAAATAGGGATGTATGACCAAAAATAAAAAATTTGCATGGTTGTGCTACAGGCGGTGCAACCTTAGTCGAGAGGAAAGATTACACACAACCAGGTAGTGTTAGGTTGCACAGGCATGCGATAGGAAACTTTAGTACTACAAGTTGTGCGTAGGTTGTGTGATTTGAATAAAAACTATAGAAGAGGAGAAGAAGAAGAAGAAGGGAAAAGAGGCGATGGTCGGTGGCAATGGCTAGCGACGGTGCTGGGGAAGGTTGAGGTGACCTTAATGGTCAGTCCCCCATCCAATGGGTAGGTAGTGTGGTCGAGGTGGGGCATGGTGGTGCACAAGTCAAAAACATGGAAAAAAAGGAGGAAGAAGGAGAAGAGAGGAGAAAGAAGTGGGTGCTCAGGTAGTGTTTTGGACATAAAATGGTAGAATGGAGGAAAAACAAAGAGAAGGGAAGAAGAGTGAGATATGTGTGTGTGTGTGTGTGTGTGTGTGTGTGGTCATGTGTGCATGTGGAGTGAGTCAAGGAAGGAAGACATGAAGAAAAGCAGGGGAGGGGGAGACGTGCAATCAATGGTGTAGGGTGGTGTAGAGGAAAAGATGGTTGAGTGTTGGGAACAATGGTAGGTGATTGGGATGGTTGTGTGTATGGATTCCATAAGGATAAAAATAAAAAGAATAAGAAGAAGTGGTAGGGTGTGTGCATGGGGTGTGCGGGTCAGGAAAAGATCGAAGAAGAAAAAGAAGAAGAAGAAAGGTGATGGATGATGGATGAGGGTCTAGACGTGAGAATGATGGTTGATGCAAGTGGGGAGGGTGCAAGTTGCAGCAAAGGAGAAAAAAGAAAAGGAAAAAGATAAGGGCTGGGAATTAGTTTAGATGATTTTATATTAACCAAAACAGATAGGATTAGTGGAAATTTTGGCAGGTTTTGGGTTCGGTTTACAAAATACAATTTATCCGGGTTAAGGTTTAGAATTTAGTTAAAGGTTTAGGATTAATAAATTAGGTTAAAGCTAAAGAAATATTTTTTCAAGATTAGAATCAAATTAGGGTGCTAATGACATGGTATTTGGTTAAGAAAATTTTTAGGTTATTATACTTTGCCATGCTCCATCGTAGCTCGTGCTCTGGCACTAGCATTGACCATCCTTTTTGCCACCCTATTGGTATAGGAAGTAACCTACCTCAAATTCTTTCCTCTTCTTCCTCTACCAACCATCCGCCAATTATAATAAAAATTTCATTAATAAACAATATGCATTAGCTCATCAATGGTTTATTGTTTATGGTTATGTTTTAAGATGTTGGGATTTGGGTTTAAAGTTTAGGGTTTAGGTTTTGGTTTTAGTGTTAAGGTTAGAGGTTTAGGGTTTATAGTTTAGGTTTTGAAGTTTATGGTTAAAGGTTTAGGGTGTGCAGTTTAGGGTTTAGGGCTTAGGGCTTGAGATTAGGCATAAGTGTTTGGGGTTTAGGATTTGGTGTTAAGGGTTTAGGTTTTATGGTTTAGGGCAGATGCTTAGGTTTAAGGGTGTGAGTTTTATGTTTAAGGATTTAGGATTAGGGTTAAAGATTAGAGGGTTTTGGGGGTTTAGGGTTTTCAACAGGTGTGTCAAACATTTGGAACAAAGTGTGATGGGAGAACTACCCAATGGAGGTGGAAGCTGATGAGTGAATGACCCACTAGAGGAAATCTGTGATGGGTTAGTTTGTAATACTTATTATTTATCTTATTCCGATGCCTTATTATTATTATGAGATTTAAAATTTATTATTTATCTTATTCCGATGCCTTATTTTAATTATTTAGCCTAAAATAAGTTATATGTAAATATAATAATAATTAATTATTTTTATTAATTCCCAAAAAAGCCTAAAAACCCCACCACCTCTTTCTTTCTTTTTTCTTTTCCCTTTTCCTTTCTCTTTTTCTTTTCCTTTCCATTTCCTATTCCTTTTCCTTTTCTTTTTCTTCCTTCCTCTTCCTTTTTTACTTCTTTCCCCCACTTAGGCTGGACTACAGTGGCCCAATCACCCCCTCCTTCTCTTTTCTTCCTTTCTCCCCTGACTGAACCATCTCTCCCTTCCTCATCCCCTTTTTTCTTTTCCCTCGAGTGACAACCCAAGCCCCTCCTTTCTTTTCTCCTTTCCCCCTTTTCTTCCTCCTTTCTTTCTTCTTTCCTTTTCTCTCCCCGTCCCATACCTCTTACCTTACAAACCTAACCCCCACCATTTTTTCACATTCATAACCTACCATCAGCCAATCTCCCCTCCCCCTTTCCCTTTTTAGGAATGTAGGGCATGCACGCTGGCATACCCTTATATCCCCTACACCGCACAACCCTACACATTGTCCTTCCTTACCATCGTCATGCCACCCATCAACCAACCACCCTTGTCTCCTTCCTCTCTTATCCTAATCCTCCCCCATAGTTTATAAATATCCCCCAGCATTACCTCTCCTTTCTTTCTCCCTTGTCAATCTCACCTTACACCCTTTCCCTTCTCCTACCTTCAGCCACTACCGCTGCAACTAGACCATGCCGCCACCCAAGCTCCTCCCCTCTCCCTTTCCTACATCTCCCTGCACCTACTAAGCCCCTCACCTACCTCTTTCTCCCTTTCCTTTCCCCTCCCTGAGCGTATAAAGTGGGTAGGTCATGCCACCCTGCACCACCATGCTACACCACCACCACTATCCCATTTCCCTCTCTCTATACCACTGCCACACCTCCACTTCCTATGCAAGTTCCCACCTTGTGCAACTGGCCCTCTCTACCACCAACAACCGCGATTGTTTCCATGACCCACCTTCCCTCACATCTAGTGCCAACACCATCCTCAACCCCCAAAAGACTAACCCCCACTCTTTTCCCAACCAAAAACCACCTTGTGTTATCGTCACACAACACTCCACTCTACTTGCCTATTATGGTCACACCACTTTCCTTTCATCCATTTTAAGCTTAATTTTATTTATTATTATTATCATTATCATTATTTTATTTAAGGAAAAAAGGGGAAAAAGGAATAAAAAGGATAAGATAGCTTAATTTGTGTATTCCCATTTTTGGGTACTATTCCGGTGTCCATGGGAGAGGAGGTGTAGGGTTTTCTTACTTCAATACCAGAGCCATTTTGGTAAGGATACAGTCATAGCTACGACATTGTGTTTATGTGATTTTGTTATGTGCTAAGTGAATACCTGCATGAAATGTTACATGTTCTAGGGCTACTTCTGCAGCTTGGCTTTTAAGGATATAAGGTAAGAATATGTGTAGACATGGCTATGTTGGTTCATTTGTTGATGCATAATCTTATTATGTGGTAATACATGTTTTGCGGATTGTTGAGAAGTTATTATATTTTAAACTATGAGTCTTAGGTAGGGTTTTGTCAACCTAAGGGCATTTTGGTCAATATTGTGGAAAATGGCATATGGGGAAACCCTAAGGAAAAATTTAGTTATATGTCCTTTATAAGATGTTAAATAATAATTATAGTAATTATAATAATGGATTAGGGAAGATATTACGTGGAGAAGGTTGGTCATGCATGGGCTGAGTCAAACTTAATATGGTATATGTCTAGGGGTGAATAAGTGGGGAATGGATGTTAAGCATGGGTATAGGGGAGATGATGGTATTGTTGGGTAGTTTGACAACACACCGGGGGGTCCTTCGATGCCAAGGAATGGGAGAGTACTAAGTGGATGAAACTAGGGTTTTGGCAGTACAAAACTCTAATGGTTGGTCCTTATCACATATAGGAGATGGGACGTTGGGTTATGCCTTTGGACTATGATGTTGAATATGCATTGTGGAAATTGTGTATTAAGTCTAATGGTTAGGTGGGATAAGTAGGAGTGGATGCAACTACAAAAGGAAAATTAGGGTTTTGAGAGGAGTCCACTAGGGAGGTTGTTATCACATATACAAAATGAAGAATTTAGGCTAAAAAACTTTAGAGGATTGATAATCATGGTAGCATATGCTTGGTTGTGGAAGTTTAGGGCTAAATAAGTGGTATAGAAGGGTTAGGCCCATTTGGGCCAAACTAGAGTTTCAAGGGGTAACCCTAAGGGCCAGTTATATCATATATAAGGAATTGGGGAAATAGGTTATGATACATGCATGAATGGGGTTCATAATGAAAAGGTTGGTTTGTTTGATAATTTAGGAACTCAAAGGATCATTAGAGGGTGAGGATATCTCAGACTTAGGAAATTAGGGTTTCCAAGGGGTAGGGGTTGGCCTGGGGTGGTAGTAGGTCAAAAGTCATACATGGATTGTGTGTGTGGTATCTGAACAAATAAGACACAAATAAAACACTAAAACCTTAAAGTGGAAGATCACTTGAGTCAGGACCAATTGTACCTTATATTTGTATACTAGTTCACTGGTGAGAATAGTGGCTAGGAGCATTCTATCCTATGTTGTATTGTATTTTCCAGTCCATCGGTGAGAATAGTAGCGAGGAACGTGCTGCCCTAGGTTTGTATGGTATTTATCAGTCCAATGATGAGAATATTATAGGTCCCAAGCTGAAGTAATAAAACCCTTAGACAATGATAACCTATGGAAAGACTCTAATTACTTACAATGGAACACCACGTATGTCGGGACCGATTATACCTTACATTTATATACCAATCCACCGTGAGAATAGTGGCTAGGAGTATGATTCCCTAGGTTGTATTATACTTATCGGCCACTAGTAAGAATAGTATCCAAGAGCATGCTTCCCTAGGTTGTTTTCAATTACCAATCCATTGGTGAGAATAATGGTCAGGAGAGTGTTGCCTTAATTTGTTCTGTATTTACCAATCCACCAGTGAGAATAGTAAATTCCCTAAATTTCTATATTTATCGATCCACCAGTGAGAATAGTAGAGTCCCTAAACCTAAATGGATATAATTCGAGAGATGAATAATTAATATAGTAATGTCATGAGTCCAGAAAGTAATGGATGAACTAATATAACATGCTTATGTGCTTTATATCTTACTGCAGTATTATAACTACTTTATTCCTACTTGGTTGTATTGTTATCCTACTCAATACGTAGCATACTAATCACCCTTTTATGAGTGTTGCTCATTCCCACTAGCAGTGTCCTATCTAGAGTTTGTGCATGTCACTAAGGATGCCCTAAATAAATTTGTTGTTTATGATGACATGATCGAGGTAGAGTGATGATGTAGTAACCCAAGGCTGGGGCCTAAAAAAAGTGACATTTGGATGTTTACCATTTCAGCTTTCTAATTTAATGTTTTATTCTAGATGAACAATGTTCTATATTTTAGTATTTTCTTAATAACAAACATTTAACCTTTATTATGTCAGGACACACTTTCCATGTTGTATTTTCTTAATAACAAACAATGTTCTACTATGCCTTGTAGTTGTTACGAGGATAGCCTGGGCCCAGACTTATACCAATTACAGCTGTAACACCCCCTCTTATGGCATACATTTTTACATTTAAAAAGAAAATTTATAATGGTGATTTTAGGGGTATTATATAGTTACCCACATGGAGATTGGCTGGATGGGTGAGTTACCCATTTGGGGGAAGGCCTGACGGGTGAACTACCTATTGGTAGTTATGACAACCCGATAAACCACCCGTTAACTATACTATTTCATCTTTAACCTCCATTAATATCATTTAAAGCTTAGTTTTTACTCAAAATTACTAATCTATGTTTGATCTATGTATAAAAACACTAATTTCAGTTAAAAACAACAAAAATGAGGAAAATGCAATAATCAAATATTATATCTGTAGCTACTTTGAAAATCATAAAAATTAACAAAAAAAAAGATGAAATATTGCATACATTTAGATGTAGAATGTATTGAGATCTTGATTAAAATTTAATTTCTTGAATTGATGGAATATTTGAGAAGAATTGAGTAATTGTATAAGGAGTTGAGACGAGAGAAAAGTGAGAAAATGAGATAGTAAAGGCGGAGAAATGAGAAGGGTAAAATTGGAAAGTATAAAAAGTTTAGGTATATATGAGTATGTGTTTAGTAAAATGGGTGTGTAAGGAGAGGTAAGATTGGAGGGGGAAACATGCACCAAGATCTCTCTTAGTAGATTACATATACCTTACATATACGTCTTGTTAGACCCTTCCCCCTAAGAACATGAATGGCGTAATTTAGTATAGAGGCCAATTGGATTCTCTAAGGGCCCGGCAGGTTGGTGACATATTTTATATGAACATTTGTTAATTGTAGTTATTTGTGTAATAATTGATATTAACATTATTTTACATATGATCATAGGTTGAATTTTTACTGCTCGACCAAGATCCAAGTATGAAACATCCCGAGTTGACATAACAAGGAGGCTTGTGCTTTATGATGTTGTGGAGCCTTACAAGAAGAATCAAGTTGCACGACAGTTTGGCCTCTATAATTAGTGCACAACTGATATGGGAATGGGTTGATGATCTCGTTTGTAAGAAATATCTCATGTGCACATGGTAGACCATGTGTTAACCTCAAGCAACACCCACATCCCAAGGATTCAGGGACAACTATTTTGGACCTTTTATTCTCCTCTTGGATCAAGTCCAGCGATCTATGACATACAAAATACACGAGCTCCTTAAACAATATGCCATTGGGAGAGTAATGTGGAACAATAACCCATAATTGCTCTAGATCTTTTTTCACCTTATTAATTTGAAGTCTTATCAATGTGTTGATCTTTGAGCATAAAGTGTCAAAACTCCTTTATGAAGATGATATATATTTATTTATCTTACTATGATTAGAATTTCAAAATATAAGTAATGGATAATTTTTATATAATAATAAGTTAAATGACATTGAATATCTATAATTAAAATTGATACATTTCCTTACATGGTGCCAAAGTGAAGAATTTTGTCAGCCCACACTAAAACAAAACTCTCCTTATATGGATTCAACCAAGTCTTGTACACATATTATAAAAGATATAGAAATATACCACATTTATCACCTATAAATAGAAGCTCGTTTTCATATACCATAATTGTAATCGCTTGTACAATCTTCCTCCAGCCTTCTAAGAAAAATTCTCTCACTACTATACTGTTCAACTTTTTGATAGCATGAGAGAGAACATTCTTACTAATGTACCATCTACAAGAGAAGCGTGCTACATTAGGAAATATTTGACAATGTCTATGTTAGTCCCAATTTCCTATCAGTGATTACCATATTTAGTTTATGGGGCTCCCTCAATCTCTTTACCTTTCCAAGCACCGTAGCTATCTTACTTTTACTTCATCATAAACTCGAAGACACACACAAACAATAACCTCTAAGAAAGAAAGGATTGTACTTATTAGTTTTGTATGTGCAATCCAAAAAAATAACATATGGAAACGTATGCAATAATGCAGTAAAATCTAGATACATAAATATAATATCACTAATAATATCAAAGTTGGGAAACCAACGATGCCATGAACGGTGTTCATTGGTTTTCTTGAAGTACAATAACTATTGCATGATTGTACGTCCCTTCAGGCTATGTACCTTAAACTTATTACTAGCATTGTAGATTATCCTAAGTGTTGCGATATTATTCCCATCACCTCATTTCAACTTATCAATAATCTCCATTGTTTTGACATTTATTTAGGTTAACTCATGCACCAACCTACATTCTTTTAGAGATTATCAACAAGCAAATGAATGCTATTGCAAATACTTACCTAATATATGATAATGTATTCCACATTCTACCACTAGTCTAGCCACAACAAGCAACTTCCCTTCCACGAATTTGAATTCACAACAATATTTTTTCGTCTCGGTAGATCGAATACTTTCGGGATTCACAAAATGTTATCTTCTATAAGCACCACATATCTCATAACGTATCCAAATCCTACCTTTTTTTGACCTCTCGATACCTAAAACCATATTATATGGCCTTCTAATTTATTTAACCCACTAAATCAATGACTTATGGTTTATACAAATTTCATTCGTAGCAAATAATTCACTTCAATAAGTATTAATTGTACATTGATTCTATAAGTAATATTTAAAATATGAAATTAGAAAGACATACATAAATATAAGAATAAATAATAAAAATTTATGGATGGAGGGTTTTTAGATTTGCCCACTAGAGTTTAAAATCGATGGATAGATTCCTTAATAGATCTTATTTGCTATCAGGTAATTTTTTCATAAAAATTGAACTTGAAGGTTGAACTGCCTATTAGTATCATCTCAAGACAGATGACTTATTGTCATGCCCAAAACTTTTGAAAAAAAAAACATACCATAATTTTTTGGAGTTCGTCTTGGCTAAAACAATGGTTAGATTCGTTATCTTCTTTCATACTTATTGAATTCAATGGTCACAATAATTAAAATATTGTATGATTAATTGAGAGGAAGAGAAGAGAAGAGAAGAGAGAGAGAGAGAGAGAGAGAGAGAGAGAGAGAGAGAAATAATGCTGAAACAATTGTGTACAAATAAAAGGAATAAATTGATAAAAAAAAGGAATTTTGAGGGATGTAAACTCAGTATTTTAGTTGGGTATATGACAACACAGTACATATATAATTTCTAATGGGACATTTTTGTCATCTTTAGCATTCACGTACAGTAGGATATAGCAATATTAAATTAGCTTTGATCGATAGGTATGCTAATTTAAGTAACGTCAGGAAATATATAAAACACCGACAATAAATATCATATGAAAGATGTATTGTGCTTTTATAAAATTGTGTTCCACTTTAGACCTTCCATCAACTTCATTTTAGTGTGCCTTCCCTTTAGAAAGATTCTCACTTTTTATTTCAATTACTATCAATGAATACAACTAATAATGGGTGACTAATTTTTTTCCGCTATCTTTGAAGTACCCACTTCCTTCCTTTATTTATTTATTTACAAAATCATGAAATAATAAATAATTAAATAAGTCATATATGTGACATTTTACCATATTACATTTTTTTTTCAAAAGAAATGCTGCCCTTGAAGTTTTCACTACTTTGTGTATAAAATATGATAAAAGACTTTTGTGCACATATATATGTATATATGTATATGTATGTATACATATATTATCAAAGTACAAATACATAACTTCTTAAAATCTTAGCATTATTGACTAAAATATACACTCAAATTTAATAGGTTGGATATTATTACTATATTATTTTATTATGGTACATTAAATTACAATCAATGTACGGTATTGAATTAACTAAATTTCCAACATATTTCAAATATCCTTTCAAAAGCTTGTTGTGGACATGGTGGCAAGTGTAACTACAAAATGCATATTGGTTGCGGAGCCAAGGTCAAGTTTGAAGGTAAAGAGGTTCTACTGGGCAAATCATGCCCTGATCCAAAAGTTAGGATTAACTCGGATGGAGTATATTATACTGAAGCGGCTAATAAATGGATCTTCAATCGCATCGTCGACGGGCCATATTCTTATCCTCCCACTCCATTGCATACTGCTGGCGGTAATTAAGTATCTCTAATCATCCTTTATGGCTCCAAACTTAATGTAGTATTATTGTGTTTTATTCCCATAATATCTTAATAGGAATATGCTCTCACGTGTACTCAAAGTCAAAGTTGTTGAACAAGAGGAGGTGATTTCTGTGCTATCACTTTCAAGTATATAAGAAAGTATATCTATGCATCAATGTTTAGAGCTGGCAATCCGGCAGGTCCGGTCATTATCGGATTGGGTTACATGATAATTAGGTCATATCGATTTTAGATAATCTTGGATCATTCTGTCGGGTCGGGCTGGGTCGGATTTGATTCGGATTAACTTGGTATCGGATAATCTCAAGTTATTCGAAGCTCTCGGATCGAGTTTGGTTGAGATTAGATAGACTCGGATTCGGATAAATTTGGGTTATCCTAATTTTGGTTCAGGTTCGGATCAGGCTCGGGTGAGTTTGAATTATTATATTTTCGGATCGAATTTGGATTGGATTTAGGTCATTTCATATTTGAGTCATGCGCACTTGTGTCATTTTTTTTATTCCAATGTGTTATTAAAAGCCAATTATTTTGAGATTATTTATTTGAATTTATCGTAGCAAATTATTATATTAATTATTTTAGGGCCTTAGAACTTTTTTGTCATTATTTCATCTTTTGAGATGTATTTTACGTTTCAAATTTAAAAGTTTTTAAATCATATCACTTTTCTTTTTATGTTAAGGTATAACTTATAATTCAACTCCATTATTAGCTTGGTCATATTGAGTTTGATTATTATTTTAAGTTTACATTATATTTATATCTTGTACGCTCCTTACATAATATAAAATTACAATAATCATTGATAATTGATAACAAATAAATGTTTCTGAGGTTGCACTTCTCATATTATTTTTATAAAAAAATGATCACATCATATCAACATAATTTTAATCAATATAATAATAATAATAATAATAATAATAATAATAATAAAATAATGATAACAATAAGAATAGTAATTAATGAATATCAATTATCGCAAAAATAATAATAACAGCACATTAGTTTTTTTATATATTTTGATTAGATCATATCAAGCTAAATAAGATAATAATTAGATAAAGTAAGTAATAATAACTATTATTGAAAAAAGGCCAACTAATATTGACTTCTTACCATTTAACATTGTTGATGTAATAAAAAATATTAATCTTCAATTTTCATAATGAATAACTAACATTTTCACTCTAGATTTTTCCTACTTTCCTATGATGTTGTAGGTGCTATATTGTAAGGTATGACTATGTAGATACTAACATATAGTGTTCAATGCTGCACTATTATTATCTTATGTTACTAGATGAAATCATGGAAGTGAACTAATATTTAGATAGTATAGTATAGTTTTTCCTTTGTTCTCCACTTTTATTTCTATACTTTAATATTGGTATCAATGGATATTGTATTTTTATATTTATAAGTGATATAAATTTTAAGAAAGTATATTGTTTCGAGATTTTGATGTCAGTACTTGGATGGATTAGTTGCACATCTATATTATTTCATGTTTTATGAAGTTTTGTAAAATTTGAGTTATGGGATAATGTTAATGTTTGGGTAGTACCGGATTGAATCTTTATAGATTTATACTTTTTTGAATAATATCCAATTTCGGTGAAATAATGGATCGAGTCGGGTCATTTAGGATTTATAGTTTATCAGGTTATATCGAGTTTCAGGTGAGTAATGGATCAGGTCAGGTTTATTTCGGGCTTACGATTTCTCAGATTATATTGGATATCGGATATGTATCAGATCGAATCGGATAGGTTTCGGACTTTTAATTATTCAGATAAAATCGGATCGAATTTCGGATAGATCGAGTTAGTATTTATTGGATTTTTCGGGTCGAGTTAACTTTTACCAGCTCTATTGATGTTAATATAAATATATTTCTTTAATTTCCCACGTGGCTGGGGTAATGATTGATTATTATTAATATTATACAAAAAATTGTTAAATGAATAAGTTATTTATATTCCATTGGATAAGATTTCTGTAATACCCTATTTTTAGGAAATACTAATTAAAACTAATAATTACGTGTGATTAGTTATAATTATTATTTTAGGAGGTTTAGTATTAAAATATATTATTATTATTATTATTATTATTATTATTATTATTATTATTATTATTATTATTATTTCTACTACTACTACGACGATTTAGATATAAAAATAATGAGGTTAAAAAGTTGATAGAAATCGACTATTTATTTTAATCATAATTTTTATTCTTAAATCTTATCCTAATTATTTTATTAATAACCACGACCCGTAACCCAAAATAAATTTCTAAAATTTATTCCCGATAATTTTATCTTTTTCATTTTATTTAAACCTATCTGAGATCGGATTATTTTTCTCTGAATTAGTTTTCTACCCGATATTATAATTTACTTAAATTGAATTTAAAATATATTTTCTTCTCTCTCTCCCTCTACCATTTACTATCTCATCCCCGTAAATATCTCATCCTTGTAAATACTCTCCCTGTCTCCCTCACTTTCTTACTTTACTCCACCTCCAGCATTTAGACACACATATGCAAGCTAACTCTCGCATGACACACCCCAAGCATCCCTCCATTCTCCTACACACACTTTCGGCCAAAAACCAAGCCCTTGCATATAACACGGGCATACAGATAACACACACCACCCCAAAAAAACAACACCCCCTCCTTATGCTTTTGGCTAACATTACCCCCTACCTTGTTCAATCAACCAGCAGCATCCCAGCCCCTTCTTCCCCTTCTCCCTGCCACTTCCACCACGTCACAACGCATCACCTAGCTCCCTAGCCCCGTCGCCCAGCAGCTGCCAACCACACCACCATTGCGACCCCTGCCCGTCACCACCAACTGAGCCCCTGCACCCCTGCATCCACCACAGAGCCATCCCACCATCTCCACCCCTCCCTCCTTTTCTTTCTCCTTCTCCTGTAGCCCTGCCTTCCTGTAGCCACAACCAGCAACTCCCCCACCACTTTGCATCCAACAGCCCGAGCGGCACCCACCATCCACCATCCCACCAGCCCCATCGCCCAGCCTCCAGCGCAACATCACCATGGCAACCAACCTGCCACCTTCCACCGCCGGCCAGCCACCAGTCTCCACCCCATCGGCTGCCACCCTTTTCTTTCCTTGCCTTACCCAGCCAACCTTAGCCCAGCCTGCAGCCATGCCCCCTTTCCTTCGTGCATGACTCATGCTGCATATAGCGTGAGTTGTGTGGTATTTTAAGGAATTTGGTACCAATATTAAATGTAAGGGTATGTTGGTAATTTTAGAAAATAAATATGTTTATATTATAATTATTATTTTATCTGATAGATATTAATTTGGTATTTGAGGTATTATTTTTAGGTGCAAAAGTTTAATTAGCTGGACCTAATAAATTTTAGTGGATACTGCTAATTTTACATTTTTGTTGGAATTCAGGTAACCGTTATACTCTACTAAAATGATAAATATTGTGTGATAGCACATTAAGGGTTTTGGTGTATGGAATATGTTAAGCATGATTTATTTTGATATAATTATGCATTAATTATTATTATTATTATTATTATTATTATTATTATTATTATTATTATTATAAAAACATATAGAACGAGCATGTTATCTGATATAAAATATTTTGGATACAAAATTATGATTTAAAAATGATTCTAATGATGGAAAAATATTTGGTATGATAATTATGTATAAAATTATTAGTTTAGCATGTTTAGATATAATTGTGGAATAATTATTAGAAAATGTGTGCCCTAGGGGCAATTTAGTAATTTTTGTGTATTATGATATCTATCCTGAAAATCATGTCTAATATGTATTATCTGTTGTTGATTATGCGATCATGTGTTTTGTACGTTTCAGAAGTATATGATAGGGTTTTGTATGCAGAAACGTGTGTAAGCGCATAATGGTCTTTTGACATAACTGATAATTTAAATCGTGAAATAAATAAGTAGATTATTTCATTTTAGCCTTTTCATGACAAAATAATAAATAAAATAGATGTAGTATTTAAATGAATGATATTCTGATAATTATTAGCCTTAGGGGCATTTTGGTCATTTTCAGCCTAGTGCTCCCAATTATGAATAATTAGACATAAGATGGCTTTAGACTTTTTGTAGGTTGACCTTAGTATTGACTTTGACCTCGTTTTGGACTGTTGACCTTAGGCTTGACTTGGATAATTGAAAATAAAGGAAAAATGAATAATTATGGAAATGAAAATAAACGTGTAATGCATGTTATCTGTGATCACCTTATAAAAATACTAATACGTAAAGTGGAAGACATGGAGTTTGGGAATGGTTTCTCTCTAGGGGTAGCTACCCAAGAGACGAGGTAGGAGTCCTCAATTTGTTTGGTTGTCTGGTGTGACCTATGGGCCCTATAGGGAGTATCGATACTTAAGAATTAGGTGTATGAGGTAAGGAGGGTACTATATGCCTGTGCATCAATATGACCAGAGTGTTGTTATGCCTTTGGGTATGTGTTGTGCATCAATATGACCAGAGTGTTGTTATGCCTCTAGGTTGGATGGTTGGAGGGTACCGTGATGCATTGTGCGTCGGTATGACCGGTGTACTTTTATATCTCTTGGCTATTATTGTATCCCTCTTGAGCAAATAAAAATGGAAATGATATGGTCAGTTCGGAATGATTATTACTGGATATTTGATTGGTTTCGGTAGCAGCTGTTGTAACATCCCCAAATTTACTACTGAAAAATTTCATTTAATTAAAAGGGTTTAGCGGAAGCAAAAAGATAAAATCGTAAACTTGGGGGCATTATTGCCACACTTAGTACCAGATCGGTTCACTCCTACTGTTCCAGTACTAAGTGCTAAGGCTAAATAAAGTTAACATTAACTACGAATCATTAATAAAAAAACAAGTCATTTATAAAACACAAGTCATATAGAAATCAGAGTGCAATTTAGGTTTACAAACCAAAGAGTATGTGACTAGAGTTTTTCAAAACATAAAGAATAGTACAATAACACAACTTAATATGATAATACAAGGTCAAATAAAGGAAATAGAGTCCGGCCGAGTCACTCTCGATCCCCAAGTCAGGTTTAGGCTCATCGCTCAGCCCCATCCAATGCCTCGTAAGTGTCGTAGGCATCAAAGACATCATCCCCTACCTATACGAGCTCAAACGGGCCTTCTGCTCGTGGGAATGAGCAGCACCCATGAAACGGGTGATTAGTACGCTACGTACTGAGTAAGGTAACAGACGCACTAAGGCCCACATACACAGAGATACATGACATAGCAGACATGACATAATTACGTAGATAACATGCAATAACACAGATAAACAATACTAGTTATGAACTAAATAACTTTTTCATCAGATCTCTGATAATTATAATCGATTCACATCATAGTCTTTATCAGTCAGTGTGAGTGCGGGAACCCCACTATTATAGCCGGTGGAATGGTCACGAGGGCCATGCCCTGCCACTATTATAACCGGTGGACCGGTCACGAGGGTAACATACCCTGCCACTATTATTTGCCGGTGGACCGGTCTGGCCCCGACTCATAAGGTGTTCCACTGTAAATATTCATATCTTTTCCATGTCTTATCATTATTATGATTGGTTTGTTAAGCACGGAATCCCCCACTATTATAGTCGGTGGAACAGTCACAAGGGCATATGCCCTGCCACTGGACCGGTCACGAGGGTAACATACCCTGCCACTATTATTTGCCGGTGGACCGGTCTGGGTCCGGCTCAACATCTTCCACTTTACGTGATTAATGTCTTAAGTATCTTATTCAAAAGCTCTCACCATGGACATGTACGAATCATTCTCTTTATACTTCACACCTCACAAATAATAAAATTTCACACTCATAATTACACTTTAATCAACAAATACACATGATAACACAAAAACTCTAAGCAGCCATAACCAACCCTAATTGTCCACACCAAACCGTGGTTAATCACTCCAACCCTATTTTACCATAACAACCATAATTAGTCATTCCAAACCTTAATTAACCACAACAAATCACAATTAGCTACTCCAACCCTAATTAATCACAGTTAATCAATCCAAACCCTAATTTTGTCTCCTCCATACCCTTATAATACTCCACATACTATTTTCCGTCCAAAATAGTTCAAACACCCAAATAATACTTGCATTACCTTCCTTACATCCCAAATCAACCTTTCATACGTAAATTTTGCTCCCATGCAAACTTTACACATCCCGTGAAACCTCTCAAACTTTTCACACAAAGCCTAAATCCCATACAATCATTAACTCCCATGCAAAACCCTAACTCCACCATGCAAACCCTAATACCACCATACAACCATTAATACCACCATACAACCATAATACCACCATACAACCATTAATACCACTATGCAACCATTAATACCACCATACAAACCCTAATACCACCATGCAAACCCTAGATTTCGTCATACAAAACCCTAAATTCAGTCTACACAAAACCAAAGATCCATCCATACCAAACCCTAGATTCAAACCATACAAAACCCAAAGATTTTTCCATGTAATACAATTGATTAGATTCCCCCATTAATAACCACAAATTAGATTCTTCCATACAAGATCATGAAATAGATTCTTCCACATAAAATCATAAATTAGAATCTCCCATGTAAACCATAAATTAGATTATCCCATGTAACATTGTATATTACATTCTCCCATACAAAATCATCCAAACCATAAATTAGATTCTCTCATACAAGACCATAAGTTAAACTCTCCCACACAAAACCATAAAAATCATAAATCAGATTCTCCCACACGAACCCTAGAATTCTCCATTTTATTCTTCCACTCATAAATCATTAAAATAATTAGGTCAACTCACCTCCCTTGGTCAATCTCTTTCCCCATCCTCCTTTTTAATCCTTTCTCCCACACAAAACACATTAACTCCCTCACATGCACGCCTTATAGGATCACAACACATATCATCACATATACATAATACATATGCCAGGCAAACACACCACACATACTTCAACTCCATGTCCTACCACACACAACATAATTGATAATGATAAATATAGGGTACGTAGCATGCGAAGCACATAATACATATAGACATACAAAAGGCCTTAATTATGTCCTTACCTAAAGCGACACGGAGCTTGGAGCACGCTCCTACAACTCCTTAGAGTTTTGGTTTGATTCACCTATAAAAGGAAAAATAATAAGTATTAGTTTCCCTCAAAAGTACCATCACTCCTTATTTTATTCTAAGATTAGGATTATTATTATTAAAGAGAGTATTATACGAAAACTAGGATTTTTATCTTAAAAATAGTCTACTAAATATTACTAGTCAAAATATGTTTATTCTAATATTTATTGCTACACTTATATTACTAAACCTATTAGCTTCATTCTTCTAATAATAGTACTGATACTAATTATAGCCAAATAGTGGTAATAGTAATACTAATAGAAATGCTAATGCTTATAGTGATAGAAACCCTAGCGTTTTTAAGGATAAGTCTAATAATAGTGTTTGAGTTAAAATAATAATATAATAATTGCTATACCAACAAAGTACAAATATTCCTAAAAATAATAATGATAAAATTTATATTTTGAATAATAATAATATAAGGGTTCAAATGTTTTGGTCACAATAATAATAGTAAAATAATAATAATGATAATAGTAATAACTAATAATGATACCATAGTAATAATGTTAGAGACAAAGGCATTAGGACTAATATTAATGATATTCTAATATTAAATAGTAAAATACTAAGGCTTAGGTATTCTTCTTCTTTAACGACAAAATGATAATATGACAACTTCGGTTTAAAAACATTAATAATAATAAAAGTAATAGTAATAATAATAATAATAATAATAATAATAATAATAATAATAATAATAATAATAATAATAGAGATAACTATATTAACACTAAAGTTGTTAGTAATATTAATAATGATAATAGTGCTAGTAGTAGTAATAGAAATAATGATAATAATAATAGTAATAATAATGATAACCATTTTAATGTTAAAGTTGTAGCCTTTTAAATAGTTTAACCTAGTTCTAAGTATTTTCTGAAATTAGGTTAGGAAATAAGGGGGATACATAATAATAATATAAGTGATGGTAATAATAATAATAATAACCATGATAATACAACATTAATAATAATAATAATAATAATAATAATAATAATAATGATGATAATAGTAATATTAAGGATAATACTAGTAATATAAAATAAAATTATTAACACTTATAGAAAATATAGTATAGGGCTAGGGAAGTTGGAGCACCACCTCAGGTTAGTGGTGGAACCGGCAGCGGCGCGTGGCGGCGACGACGGTGATGGTGGAGGAGGAAGAGAGGTGGAAATATCAATGTGTAGGCTAAAGGAGAGGGGATAGAGGGGTGTTTGAGGTGGAGGAAGATGCAGCAGGTGAAGAGGGGTGGAATGAGGGTGGGGGCGTGACTGGGAGTGGCTGCGCACGGTGGTTGGTGCGGCAGCCGAAGGTGGTGGGAAATGGAAGAGGTAGAAAGAGAGAGAGGTAGGGGAGATGAAGGTGTGGGAAGATAGGGGAAGGTTCTTTGGGTGTTTTGGAAGGTGGAGGAGGTGTTGGTGGCGGTTGGATTAGCGGCGGAAGGCAATGCGAGGGGCGGCGAAGGGTTGGTGAGGGCTGATTGAGGTGGTGATTTTACACGGCTAGGGCAGCACGTGCAGGGCGAGGCAAGGGGTGGTGGTGGTCTGGTTTCGTAGAGGAGGGTGTAGGGATGGTCTCGGTGGGCGACGTTTGTTGCGGCAGTCACTAGAGGCAGCGAAATAAGGGGATGAATAGGCGGCGGTGAGCGGTTGTAGTTTTCTGGGTTGCGAAAAGGGAGCACAACCTAGGCTGCTAATGGGGGTATTTATAGGATAATTGAGGGGGAAACGACAAAGGGAGGAAGAAGACAAGTAGGGCAGGTGTGGCAGGACCACCGATCGGCGGTGGCAGGCAGTGTAGCCCTGTGAATTGCAGGTTAGGTCAGGAAGAGAAAATGGAAAGGAAGGGGCACGTGTGAGAGAGATGTGAGGTTTGTTGGGGTCGAAAGAGGGAAAAAACAACAGGGAGAGGGGTAGGGAAGGACAACTAGTGGTGCAGGGGTGGCCGGCGTGCGTAGAGTTGTAGGTCGGGCTGCAACTGCACGGGGAAGAAGAAGTAAAGGGAAAGGGGGAGGACTGGGTGGTCCAGGGGAGGAAAAGAAAAAAAAAAGAAGAAGACCAGCCGGCAGTTCGGGCGAAGGAAGCAAGTAACGTGCGAGATGGGCCAAGAAAGTGATTTGGGCCGACGGGCTAGCCCCAACCGTGGGAAAATGGGGAAAGAAGGGAAAATAAGTAAAGGAGGAAGAAAGAAAAAAGGAAAAGAAAGAAGAAAAGGGGGAAAAGGAAAAATGATAAAATGGTTGGGTTGGGGTATTTGGTCTTTATTTATTTATATATTTAATTTAGATATTTAATTTTAATAATAATTATTTTAAGTATAATAATTAAATTCATTTTTAATTTAATTAGGCAATTTTGGATAAATTTTCCTTAGCTTCCATTTTTATTAGTAAAATGTCCAAAATTTTCTAAATAATTTATTTATTAATTTATCTTTATTTTCCTCAATTACTTTCCTATTTATTTAATAAATAATTTATTTTCTTAATTTTCCTAATAAATCATTATTCTACCATAATTCTTAAATTAGGATTTTTGAGGTAGATAAACAAATTTTAATAATTTAACTTAATATATTGGTTTAAAAGGTAAATTTTAGAAAATATTGGTTTGAGACGTTATTTAAATAAAATGGGTATGATAAAATAATAATTTATTTATTTTAATTTATTAAATATTCACATCTAATTTTATATACACAAAAATCTGCAAAATAATTAAATTGATTAAATTAAAAAGGTAAAATCCTCAAAATAATTATATTAAGTAAGTTTAAAACCTAAGGTATCCTAAATAAAAGTGATTATTAAATTATAGACTTTTAAAATTTTGGGGGATTATAGTTGTTGCGCCTACTTGTGGTTCCGGTAGTAGCCTTTGTGCCTACCTGTTGTTTAGGTGGTAGCCTTTGGGCCTACCTATGTGGGTATTATGTCTGTAACTATGCCTATGACATTATGTATATATTATTATACTATATCTGTAAATATAGCAGTGATGTTATGTATTTTAATTTTACTGTACCTACAAATGTACCTATGAGATTACGGATTTTATTATCTTGTATCGGTATGTACACATGTGACGTTATGTATTTTATTATATTCTACCCGTAAGTATACATTAATCTAGTGGATTTTGTTATAACTCACCTATGAATATACCTATGATGTGACAATTTGGTTAGGAGTTATGCTAAGATATGAATCATGTTGTGGATGTTATAATTGTTATGCTGGTGTTTGGGTTCTAATTATTACTTCTAAGAGCGTCTCTAGCATGTTAGTCTGGTAAGCTTTTGGTTGTTTTAGATAAATGAAAATGAGTAGTATGTGGCTTTAATAGAATTCGACTGCCTAAATTATTACTGCATATCAATCCTCATATGAATACTTAAATGTCTTGTACCTAGTAGTTGTATGCCTTGCATGTGTTCCATGCTAATTTTTCATATTAGTTTGGTATAAAGGGTTATTTAGTACCGTAGTACTGACGGGTTTCGTTTCATGATCCCCTGCCTATTAAACGGGCAGTCTTTACCTTACAAGATCACTTTGAGGGTAGGGTATGACAAATTCAAATAGAGGGTTAAGAGTTAGGACTATTCGGTGTTTGCCCAGACTTCCTTTGATCCAGATATTTTGTGGACTCTTAAGTCCCTTGTTATTTCCTTTTGTTATATTACAACCCTTTGCCTGATCTTGTTATACTTATCAGGACAATGTAATTTGTAATGAAATTCTATCCTACCTTCGTTATAATGTTATTTAAGTAAAGTAATATTTTAGCTTTAACACTTAGTATAAGAACGATAGAGGATGCTAGACTTATACTAAGTGTGGCGGTAACACCCATTGATTTCGTAATTAACGCTTCCGCAAAACGAAAAATTTTAACAGTAAAAATAGGGGTGTTACAGTTTCCTCTAACACCATCATTTTTTTTCTTTGTTAAAAACTCAAGATACTCCTTATCAAAATGAATAAAAGAAAAAAAAAACTCTCAAGATAGCCCTTAAATCATCAAAAATCTATATATTTCCGCTAGACTAAAATAGTTCACTTTTATTTCATGATTCGTATTTTATATTTTATGATTGCTGTTGGTCAAGTAGGAAAGAGTTAAAAATTATCTTTAGTGGATAAAAAATTTTATTATAAGTTTTTTTAAAATTATTAAATTAATACAAATTTTTTCAAAAATTATTAAAAAATAAAATTAGTCTCAGTAAGTAGAATAAACTATTATAATTAACTTTAATAATGAAGATGATTCTGATTAGATATTTATATGTATGATAAATATCGAATGAGAACTAAACTTTTAAATAAGAATTGAAAATCATCAAATGTCATATTTTTTCGGCCAACATCACCCAACAGCCGTCGTCAAACCAGTGTCCTCGACACATCATCGTAGTACGGCAACCGACCAACAATATTATTGGAGAGAAACAGAGAACCAATAACCATGTGTGGAAAACTGGAACAGCTTTTTTAAACGATAGGTGCATTTCTGTACAATTTGATAAAAGGAATGTGAAAACAGAAAAGAGAGAATATTTTTGGGATGGGAACAACAAAAAAGAACAACTATGTGTGGAAAATTGGAACAACGAAATCAGTGTGAACAAAAACGAACAACTATGTCTATAATACAAAGGCAGTTTTCGTATATCAATGTGACCCACACCTTCATCTCTAGCAAAAACGGCGCCGGCGCCGATCTAGAGGAGGTTGTAGCAGGGGGTGTCGGGGCTGGAGAATAAGATACAATTATTAGATTTTTTTTCCTTATTTGGTTTGAATCCAAACATTGAATCTTGATCAAACGGATGGGGTCCACTGTTCTCAGTTTTCATCGAGCAGTCAGTTTTCAGTATTGACATCGCCCACAGAAACTTTTCTGAACTATACATGCCATCTATGCGCGCGCACGCTCTCTCCCTCCCCCCCCCCCCCCTTCATTTTTACTATGCTGCGTAGGTATGGAAAAGTCCAAGAAGAGGCTGGGAAAGTTCAAACGACAATGAAAGTAGAAAAGATGGAGAACATACCATGTATAAATGACAGTCCATCCATAGAAATTGCTTCTGTATCAGCTTTTGCTTATACAGTAGAAAACACTGCTCTTTATTCTTTCCCAAAAAAAAAACAATCGAGAAATGGCACTAGTAGTTCGTTTTTTATTGATGATGTGGTGGTTACTGATGAGAGGATCGGTAGCAGAAGTTTTATCTATGGCCAAGAAAGGTTGTCAGGAAAAATGTGGGAATGTTACGATACCGTATCCATTTGGAATCGGTCAAGGATGATACTATAACCATTGGTATGCTATTACGTGTAACACGACACTCAAATCTTCCAAACCGTTTCTAGCCAACTTCAACCCGGAGGTGCTCCGTATATCACTGTAAACCCTATTGATTTCAACTGTACCGGAGAACATACAACTTGGACGAGCGTCGACCTGAGTACTAGCCCATACACATTCTCAAGTATAGACAACGTTTTCGTTCCGGTTGGCTGTAAAGGTAGTTCCCTCTCATATCATCAGGGTAGACCTACGGCTAGCTGTGCATCCGTTTGTCACCCGACTTACTTTGACTACGGCCTAGATTCGGATGCCGGTTGTGATCATTCAATTTACAATACAAATAGCCGAATCAACTTCAGTTATGGCAATCGTAGATGCCAGAAAATGTTCGGCGATTCAACTTCACCTGAGGAGGCACTTTGCCAGACGCAGCTTCCATACTCGCTCAATTTGTACAGTGTGAACTTCACTCAATCGAATGTTACTTGTAGGTATGTCTTCTTGATAGCAAAAGATGCCCTTCGAAGTAGTTCCAACGTTAGCATGACAGCTTTCACGCACGAGGGACGCTAATATTCCAGTGTTGCTGCTCTGGAGCTTTCAATACTTACCAGATGCATCATCATCGTCTGCTCATGCATCTAATGCCTGTTCTTTAGATATTAATTCAGTAACTGGGACTTATGTCTGTGAATGTCCACCCGGAACTAGGGGAAATCCTTATCTTCGTGATGGATGCCAAGGTGAGATTGACCAGTCAAAGTCATATGATCCCATCTTATTAAGCCACATCAATCTGAAACCTTTTTCTTTTTCGTTTAACAATAATCCAGATTGTTTTCCTGATAATCAAAACGAAACTTAATTAGTTGATATTTATTATTGATGCAGATGCGAGCGGGTGTGATAACTGTGAAGGAATGTGTCTTCTACGAAGACTTGGATGGAAGTGGCTGGAGTGGTCAGTGTTTCCGTGAACAGGGTAACAAGCTGAAGCATTGGGAACTTGCAATGATTACAGGTAGTTCCTCATACTTTTATTATGTGCAATGTACACATCAGGTAGGTAGCACTTGTCACATTTTCTCCCACATGTTTTCTAGATACTTGCCACCTCTAAAGTATTATTATTATTATTATTATTTTAGCTCATGGATGTTGTGGCCTCTTTCAACGGAGCAAATGGAAAGGACACATATTTACTCCAAATTCCTTTCTTTTATCTGCTCATCCTTCTTCAGCAATTTCATTCTCAAGTGTTCTTATATTCTAATTCTAATATTCAGGGTATTACGATTCCCTCTCTACAGGACTTAGCGTAGGCATCGGATCCATTCTAATGCTTGTGGGATGTTATTGGTTTTATCGATTCATCAAGAGACACATGGAATCCAGACGAAGATCTAAGAACTTCAAACGCAATGGAGGGATGTTATTGCAACAACAAATGTCATCAAATGAAGGTGTTGTTGGCAAAACAAAAGTGTTCACTTCTGAGGAGTTAAACAAGGCCACCGACCACTTCAATAAAAACCGAATTCTTGGTGAAGGAGGCCAAGGTACGGTCTACAAAGGCATGCTCTTAGACGGAAACATTGTGGCGATAAAGAAGTCGGAGAAGGTTGATGATAATCAAGTGGAGCAATTCATCAACGAGGTTATTATTTTGTCCCAATTAAACCACAAAAACAGAGTCAAGCTATTCGGATGTTGCCTTGAATCCGAAGTTCCTATATTGGTTTATGAGTTCATCCCAAATGGACCTCTTTCTCGGTATATATATGATACAACCGAAGAATTTCCCATCACATGGGAAATGAGGCTGCAGATTTCTACGGATGTGGCAGGATCACTTGCTTACCTACATTCAGCGTCATCTATACCTATATACCACCGAGACATCAAGTCTTCTAATATACTCTTCGATGGAAAGTACAGAGCAAAAGTGGCTGATTTTGGGATATCAAGATCTATTGCCACTGATAAGACTCATTTAACCACACGTGTTCAAGGAACATTTGGGTATTTTGATCCAGAATACTTCCGATCAAACCAGCTGACCGAGAAGAGTGACGTCTACAGCTTTGGGGTGGTTCTCGTTGAACTTTTAACAGGGCAGAAGCCGATTTCTTTTGATAGAATAACAGAAGAAAGAAGCCTTGTCACATACTTTCTCTCATCTATGGAAAGGTCCTCTCTATTTGATATTCTGAATAATAGGGTTTTAAAGGAAGGTAGGAAGGAGGAAATTGAGGCCGTTGCTATCCTTGCAAAGCAGTGCCTGAACTGGGAGGGAAAACAAAGACCCACAATGAAGGAAGTCGCTGTTATATTGGAGGGTATTAGATCAGCTCACTTTTCTTCTTCAATGCCGCCAAACTTGCCAGATAACAAGACCTTGGAAATAGAAATTTGTGATATACATGGTGCCCCTTTCACTTCAACCACTTTTTCTTTGGATGCAGAGCCTTCCTCCCCCATTGACGACCAACCTGTATTGCTTAACACCATATGATACTAGCTTCCCCTTCTATAGTTGTTATTTTGTGTTTGCCTATGTTAAGTTGCTACTTGTTTAAGTACTAATTTATTTCTTCAGTTTGCTCGTTAAATCAAGAATGCAAGCAACTATAAGTTCCCCTGCTGGTTGCTGACGAGGGTCGTAGGTGGTTGGTTTTCTTCCTTTTTCTTCTGTGGTCTGCTACTGGTTATGTTTTTCATCTAGGTGGACTTGCTTTCTTTTTCATTTCATTTCGTTGTTCGCTACATTTGTGGGTAGGGGCATATGCCCTTAGTTTTTTACTGTATTTTATATGAAGGGCTTTGTATTTGTAGTTCTTGTCTATTGTATGGCCTTGGCCAATGATCGATTAAACTTCCTAGAAGGTGCAGGATATGTGTTAGTGTTAAGGTACTTACCGATTATCATTAATCAAATCTTATTTGTCGGAAAAAAAAAAGATAAAGCATCCATGTTAACAGCAGTGAGTGGGCAAATGTGGTAGCTTAAGTTCAATCAATTTCTAAATTTACAAATGACAAATAGTAAAATACATTCTATATAAGTCAATCCTGATAAACTTGATGTAGAGCTAAATTCTTAGCTTAGGTCTTCTCATAAAAACCTAAACACTTTCATTTCTCTTAATTTAATTCGACCAATATAGTACAAACCTAGAGCCAAAGTAGTACCAAAACACAGCATAACAAAATAAAATGTAAAGAAACTCAACCATTTCTTGATATTTTGGACAATAATATAGTTTTAAAGGAAAATGCTCAAAAAGAAGGTTTAGCATTTGGTTGATCCTCATGACCTCAACTGCATAATATTTTGGACATGATAGTCCTAAATGGTTGAGGCACTATGAATGAAATGATAATGAAGCAATTCAATTCGCAAATTTACAAGCTAGTTCCTCTTTCTATAAGAGACTAAACCTTAACCATTAAAGTAAGGGGAAACATGGGCCTTTAATTGATTATGAACGTGGATTTCTTTTTCCATTCTCTATCTACTAGGATTTTTATTTTTTTTTACCTTAAGATCCACTTGATCGTTAAGTTGAATCCTCTAGGATGTCACTTTCTAATATCATCTACGTCGGCTCTACTTGTAAAGTCATAATTATAGGTGATTTTAGACAGTAAAATCAAAATTACGCACAAAGTTCAATAATAGACTACTCATTTATATTTTCATTAATTAATCACGTCTTTTTCCCTTAGTTACATTACTCAATCTACCCCCACCCCCTTGTTTTGCCTATTTCGTCATTGATTTTAGCTTGCATGGAATACTAGAAAAGGTTATCAGCCTTTAAATACTAGTGATTTAGTGTTTGAATAATAATAAATAAAAGGAATTGGAATAATAATAAAAAATTAAAACTAAAGATTTTAAAAGTTCTAAGTAGCTTATAAATTTTCTTCTTAAAGTATCTAAAATAAAGTATTTAAACTAAGGAAGTTTATAATTATTTTTTTGAAGTAAAATTCCTTCTAAGATTACTCTATCTAGACAAAGTCTAAATGAAAATATGAAGACTTAACTTGACTAATTGACTAAAGCATGAATTCAAATAAACTTTTATACTATAATGACCAATTTCAAAATAATTAACATAAATTTTTTTAGATAATCGTGCATTTTGTAATATGTATCATTTGTTTCAATAATGTTTTCCATGATTGAAATTGCTAGAAATATTATCTATGAATTAATGTTACTTATATTATTATTCTTATGTCATTAATTTTACATCAAAATTTTTAACTACCTTCATTATTAGTAAATCTTTTGTTTAAGAAGAATTGGCTTATGCATGTGAAAATGACTAATAAGTAATAAATAAATATATATCGAAAGAAAAATATTTGATATTTATGAATCCAAAATATAACAAAAATTTAGACCATTTAATTGAATTTAAAATAGAATAAATTGCAAATATGGAGGGAATATCAAATATCTTTTTTTTATATTAACTCAACCTATGTATTCATTTAATCATTTATTTGCTAATTGTTCTCATACACCTTCTAATTACACTCTTTTTTTTTCCTTTCAATAGTTTTTTTATAGAATGAAATTCATCATAAATGCAAATAAAAGATCAATTCTGATTTAAAAAAATTATAATTATTATATTTATGTTATTTTAAACTCAATACAAGAAGGAATAATTAGGTCTTGTATGACATTCGTGTCTCTCAATTTTTATGAAGATATAGTTATATTTTATTTATTTATTTTAATACACCAAAGAAATGAAATTTAGAAAAGAATAAAATAAATTTCCTTTTCCGTCATTCGTAGGTCATTTTAGGAGAAAGATCAACAATTCCATTTGAATATCATGTTCATGTATTTGCCTTTAAATACGTGTCAAAAGTATTCTGTGAGAATTCAATGAAGGAGAAAACGGAATATTCCATGTCTTTTACGACCGCCAAACAAACCAAACAGCATCGATTTTTATGTCGGAGACGGAAGATCAGATTCTGACGCCGTTAGTGGTTCACGGCTTGTCGTAAACAAACATGAAAAGCTAGGGTTTCAAAATTCCTGACAGACAAATTTATTGTCCATTGTTGTGATTCGTGCTCCCGGAATCGTCTTTAACCCCCATCTTTCTGCAATTATTCCCAGACTTCAACGATGAGCTTCACCCAATATGCAATGGTAGGTCAGCTTCTCCTCCCTCTACCCACTGCGCTTGGACTCTACTAGTAGTTGTATCTTCGTAATAAATTTGAGACATTGATTAAACATTAACCAGGGGTTTTGGCATGACTTCAATTTTTCATTTTGATGCGGCGTTGATCGTTAATTTGACGTGTCACCATAATTCCGATGTTTTGTCGGTCAAGTAGGGAAGAGTTGAGCTTTAATATGAATGAATTAGTATATGTTTTCCACTAAATTTACTATGTTGTCTTGCTGCCTCTGGAAATTTGTTCATGACAGTTAAGGAAGTGGGTTATCGGCTGGTATGCGGGCTTTGCGTTTATTTCTGCTCTGCTATCGATTTTTTTTCCCTTTTAAATATAGTTACCGTCATCTTTTTAGTTGTGAATATGGTGATTTTGGAAGACGATGGACCGAATTTTCTGTTGTCTGTTAGATGGTCGATTTACTATATTGTATACAAAGATATTCTGAGTTCTCGTGTGAGAATCATAGACATTAGTTTAATCTGAAAGGCTCTTGTGTTAGTTATATCAGTTGATAGTTTTTATGAGAACCATAGGATATTGATAGCATCAGGACCTCTGTATCAAGTAAGTGTCGTTATCAGCATTTCTATTTGCTGATTGTTTCATGATATTATTTGTTATTGGTATCCAAATGCACTTTTTACAATTTATTCACATATGGGTGTGCCAAAATGATGGCAATTTAATACATAATATTATCTTCTTCCTTTTTCCATTGCATAATTTGCTAAAGGTCTGACTAATTGAATGCTAGTAAAACATTATCTTACCACTTGGTGACTAGAAATTAAGGAAGGGTTGGTACAAACTTGGGACTGCTTTTGTAAGATTTTTTTTTCCTTTTTTTTATTTATTATATACTATGCCTATGGATCATGCTCCTGCATGCACATGTTATAGTTGATATTATCATTATTGATGTTTCTCTTTCTGTAGGTTGAGGAGCTTGCTTTTCTTGTTAAAGATAACCTGCATTGCAAGCATCTTGTACTCTCTGTGGAAGAAGCCTTGGTAAACTACCTTCAAGATGATGCTAGGTATTAGTACAATTCCTTTCTTAGAGTAGTGTGGTATCAACAAATATTCTTCTCATTTTCTCCAATATCTGGCATTTTGATTATGTACTTGTATTGGAAAATTCTAGGGAAATGAAAATGGAAAAGGAAAAACTGAAAAGGAATAATAAGTAAAACTATACCTTTTTCCCTCTTTTTTTGATTATAGGTGGAGAAGTGTGGGAAATAGATTCCAAGAAAATATTTTTCATGTTTATAAAATAATCGAATAAAATTCATTTAAGTTATTGTAGTTTGTAAATAGTTCGAAATAGTATCACACAATATTATACTTTATCACAAATATGTTCCCTTACCTTTTCCTTGTCATAGTTCAGTTGCGCACTTCCTTGTCCTTCTCTTCCTCTGAAACATTGCTTAGTACTCGGTACTGTGTACACTACATGTTCTTCTTTGTCTTAATAATGTAATTAACGGCAGAGAGTAAAAATTGAACTTAATTTATTAACATAATTACCAAACAAAATACAATCATGAACAAAATTTGCTGTCTAATTAATCAATTATTAAAAACTTGGTTATGTTAATGACTTAAATAAAAAAAATAAAAACTTGATTATGATCAATGATTTTAAAAAAAATAATCAAACATTCATTCTTCTTGTTGCTGATGACTATAGCCCTCTGCTGTTCCCATGAATCACTATCATCTATAACCATGAATTGCCATCCAGTGCCAAAACCCTCAACAGCAACACAAAGATATTTAAATAATAAAAAATAAAAAAAGGAATTGTCAGCTGAGAAGCCTATCCAGCAACTTGTGGCTGAACTTGACCTTTTGGATACCAGCGGCGATGAAGACAAGAGAGACAAGAAACAAAGAGGGAAGCAAGAAGCATACAAATAAATATTGGTCCTGATACACAATATTGAGCGATATTTATCGGACTTTAGGTCAACTAATACGCAAAATTGATGATATGCAATGGTTTTAGAATTTTACATATTTAGGGTGATATATCGGTTATCAGCAAATATTTGCTGATAGTTGACCATATTTACTAGTATTTATTGGGAAATAATATATATTGCAACAATCGTGGCATATAAGATATCGTTTGTGACCCTGTGACCACGACTACAGTTTTATTGCATGGCAAGAAGAGAGAAAAAGATAGACAAGGTGAGCAGCGGAATCATACAAATGGATACTAGCTAGTGTTGGCAACAAAGAGCAAAGAGAGAATGGAATGACAAAGATGACAAATGGCAATGGGAACAGAGGTGGAAGCTTGACAGTGGCAGCAGCAGAGTGAGAGGACAGAGAGTCGAGGGAAGAGAAAGAGAGTGGAACTTTCAGCAATTCAGCATAAGGTGGACTAATTTGAGTCTTAGAAATTTCCCTCAACTTGCCTCCAATTTTGGAAATGAAAATTTTATCATGAATACTCATTATTTTTCCGTAAAGCTCTGTTTGTTATTGGAATGTTCCAAGAAAAGGAATGTGAAAATCAGAGGAAAATGAACGGATGCCTTTTCCCCTCATCGTTAGGAGACAAACATCTCAAGTCTTAAGCTATTAACTTATGTATTTGCTTATACTACTTATAATTAATCAAAATGTTGTAAACACATCCAATAAGCACTCATTCCTTTGTATCACGAAAAATATTATCTGAAATTTAGGTTCTTTGATCACAAGTTCTTTTATTGAAACCCGTTTGGTTGGTGTACTTTTGATCAAAGCAGATAGTAATTAAGTTCTGGTCATGCGCATAAAAAATACATGCGATAATTTATCAAATCAGGATTATTATAATTTCTATTTTTTTCTTGAGGGAAAATGAATGAAGTCATTTTGTCAAAGTACTTGCACAATGGTCTCATTTTCTATGTGATTTTTAGAGTATTTATGTATCGTAGAAGCCATTGTTACATAGCTAAATTATCGTTCATTTGGTTAAGATGTGCCCATCATCTAAATGTAGGAAGTAAAAGAAGAGTAGCATATATAATAAGAGTGAAAAAAACAAACCCTATAAACTAAAGCTTCATCTAAGCTAATGGATCTGCACACTGAAAGGAGAAGAGGAAGGATAGAAAAGGGAAATATTGGTGAAGAAAACAACGAAGAAATAATGAATGTTGGGGAAGGAATATAAGAAAAATTAAGTAAAAATGCAGCCCCCAAGGATTGATCTCATGTCATCATGTGAAGGAGAACTACTACAATAACCAACTTTGGAACATGAGTTTTCATAACAAATTATCACCAAAATATATATGACCAAAACAAGTTGGGCAAGGGAGCTCGCCCAGCTATCCCTTTGTGGCATGTTGCTTATAAACATTTCTTGTACTTGAGTGTTGCCCTGTATTTCATCTTTTCCTTAATCTTTCCTTACGTTTTGGCAAGGAAAAATTAAATGATTAATTTTATGATCTTTTCCTCATTCTTTTTTTCCCCGTTTTATTTTAATTGGTAACTAAACATAAAAGTTTGTTTTCTGTATTATCATTTTGCCTTTCCTTGATACTTTCCAGGAACCAAATACACCTATAAAGATGATTCCTTTCAAGTATTCCAAACTCAATAAATTACTTACCACTTTAAACTACATACACATGGTGAAATGGTGTCATCGACATTGATCCCACTAATTACATTTTGGGAGCTTTAGAGAGATAACTTAATGAACTGAACCTTGATCATATGGAAACTTTCTTGTCAGATGATGCTGGGTGTAGTATTGTGGATCGTTGACTCACATGCCGATGACAGCTTAGGTAGGACAACTAAAGGGAAAAAAATAAATGAACCATAGAATTTTTTGGTCCGCTGACATGAAGTGCTTTGTTGGCCACACTGGGTTGATTTGATGGACTGGGTTGTCAATTCTGTCTAGAATTGTTGGTCTCTGGCTTGTTATTTTCATTGCAGTAGTTGCGAGTGTGGTATTTTTTTTTCTTTTTTGGTGTATGATGATGGCTGTGGTTTATTGGCATTTGTTATCATGCATACTGATGACTGTTTGGGATATGGTTATTTGTTGCATGCCTAAGTTGAAAGTCTTTGGAATTAGGATATAAAGGCAATATGGGGACCTTTCTGTTTGCTGTTGTCAAAAAAATTTAGAAAGCCTGATTAGAGTAACTTATGGAAATTTCCTCTAAGATTCCCTAGAAATTGAATTCTTTTCAATGTAGAAGCATAATCTATCCGCGAAGTAGAAGTTTCCAAAATTATGGCATCACAGTAGCCTGAAGAAAGGGTTGATTGTCAGTTATTATTAATTGGCCTAGGTCTCATCACTTAGTTAATTGCTCTACATCTTACAGTTTTGTGCTTCTTTGCAGTGTTGATGAAACGATAGAGCTGGAACCAATGAGTTCATACAATCGCCTTCTCTTGCATCGTCTTGCTGAAATATTTGGGTATATTTTGATATATTTATTTCCCTTTTCTTGAATTATTTGTATGCTTAGTATTTTCTATATGTTGGAATTTACTTGTCTTATTGTTGATTGTACCAGTTTTGCCCATGAATCTGTTGGTGAAGGACAAGACCGGCACCTTGTTCTGAAGCGATGCCCTGATACATCAATGTATGTTAGGAGTATAATGTTTGATTTATCTTTAGTATTAAGAGTTCTGTAGATGATTTCTAGTCAGTTTTTATGGCACTTGAACCTGTCTATGATTTGTTTTCTGTTCTGTCCTGCTAGGCTGGTTTTGACTGTATGGGGCTTCCTACATAGGAGTTCCATTTGAAAGGGATACAAGCATCTGACCAAGCAATAAAATCGTGGTTGCAGTACCGCATGCGAACAATATTTTATATGTTATGGTTGTCGCGGCATGATTTTTTTATTTTTTTTTATTTTTACAACAAATATCGGTAAATATTGACATATGTTGGTAAATATCAGCCGATAACCGATATATCATCAATAAATACGTGAAATTCTAAAACTATCATGTATGACCAATTTCGTATATCAGCTGACCTAAAATCTGATAAATATCGGCCAATATTGCATATCAGGGCCAATATTTTATTGTATGCATCTTACTAATATGTAAATAAGTGTAAATGACATAATTTTTTCAAACATTGTGCTGAGGTTGTGACAGAATTATCCTTTAATTTTTTTGTTCCAGATCTTTTTCATTTGAGGATTAAAAAAAATGTATCATATAGGCTGGTAAATAGGTGTAAAGATGCAATAGAAAGAAAAAACTGTATGCTGTAGAGGAGTCTTTCCTTGTTGGAAAGAATGCTGGAGCAGTTTCTTTGTGAAGCATGCTAAATGATAACATTGGAGTCGTATTAGTAACCAAAACTGATTCAATCTCATTTATCTTTTGATCCTTTATAATGTCTATGAGATGCTGACAAGGTTTGATGATAACATTGGAGGCATAGGATTTTAGTTAAAAAAAATTGTTAATTTCACCATCTCCTTGTCTTACTATATTAGGTTCTTATGGGCAGATTTGCCCATGTGGAAGTTTGATGTTTAAAAAAGGCTCTGCTTTGGTTTTCGTATTGATTTAATTGAACTTTTGTGTCTGTGCATGTGTTTATATATATATATATGCTATCTCGCTCCTTTTGGTCATATCTATCTTTCAATTCACTGTCACTGGAAGTTGCATTGAGAATTTACACCTATGGCTGATCCTTTTATAATATTATATTTTGCATGCATTCTTGCTTAAGCTTTGTTCTTGATTTGGTTTTGAAATTTGATGTTATCTGAGATTGCTGATATGGTTGGTTGATCCATTCAGGATGTAGTGGAGTGTTTATCTAGTTTAATTGCTTTTGCAGCCCATCTATCCTTGTCTGTGATATTCTCGGACAGCATGATGGATTCAAGTCTTCAACAGTTCAGCACCAGATATTGGTGAGAAATGATGCCGCTGCCACTTCTGGTAATCTTCACCCATGCTTATATCTGAATAACCAATGGTTAGCTTCTGGATGAATCTTTTTACATCTTCCTATCAGCTGGTTTGATTAGCACGTATATTTTGGGTGTGCTTGCAGTCAAATACCCAAAGGATATAGACAGGGGTTACGGCCACATGTAGAATGTGAAAGTCAGAATATCTGAAATCGTGGTGAATTTGTATGGTTTTCAAATTTTGGGGACACAAGTCTGAAGTTGCTACTTGCATCACACAGCTGGAATTATATATGGTTATATCTTTTATGCAAGACAAGTAGAAATTAAGGAATACACGGTTGGGGTTTATTCTAATCAAGGAAGAAACATTTTAGAGTTTATCATAAAGGCATAAATGTTAGGGATGACAACAGAACGGGTCGGGGACGGGGATCCCATCCCCATCCCCATCCCCATCCCGGAAGCCGATAAGAAAAATAATATCCAAACCCGACCTGATCCCCCATTTTTTTTTATCAGGAATTCGCCAACCCGATCCCCACGGGGATCAAATCCCCATACCCGACCCGATTCCCGATCTATTTTCCATCCTTGATTAATTCTCCAACCTTGAAACCCGACCCGATCCCTAAAACCCAACTTTATACCTGATCCCTAATCCCATCCCCGATCCTCAAGCCTTTTTTTTATATTACACTTTTAATTTATATTCTATAAAAAAATTATATTATATTATATTATATATATATAATTATATAAAAAAAAATATATGAAAAAGTTATTCGGGGTAGGTTCGGAGATGGAGACCCTAAACCCGTCCCTGGCTCCCGCCCCATCTCCCAAAAATTCCCTGTTAAGAATCCCCAAATCCAAACTCGATCCCCGAATTCTCTCTCCCGAAGCTGAATGGGGAATCCCCGACGGGGCTCCAAACCCACGGGAAAAATTGTCATCCCTAATAAACATTTGAAATTTGTTCTATTTAAGGAAGTTTTCTATTAAAATAATATTTTTTATGTCATCCCTAATACTATCTATTAAACGTTTTAACAAAGAATATTTTTTCAATAATGAAAAAAATGGAAAAAACGAAAAATTAAAAAATTAAATAAAAAATTACTAAAGAGGTATCTGTTTCTCCCACAAAAATATTGCTAATCTTTAGCATCTTTACTTGCTATCCATCTCTAATTCCCTTCCTCTGTCCTTATTGTTTCCCCATTTGCGGTGTCAGTTGAAAAAGAGCATGCTCCACACATTTGCTATTAGTCATTTAGGTCTTGTAGAATTATTTTTAGGTGTAAATTGGAAATCTCAGTGGCTGGCATCTCTGGACTACTTCACTATCTGAATTTTGCCGGCAAAACACTCATTTCCACAGATCAACACTGTACCGTCACCCCCAAGGTTTAGCTCGTCCTCCAAAGTTCTCTAGTTTAGAGTTCCTCCAGTTCCAATATTCAAATGGGATAATTCCTCGCTCTGACCTCGATTCATTTCTGAATTCGCATTTTAATAGAAACCTACTTTAATTGGAATAAAGATTTATGCACAGTTTGGGAGATGTGTTCTTTTAACCGTTGGATGCTTTACACTATATAGAATGTAACTTCACTAAAATGAAGACAAGATGAAAAAGCGTAGTTTCAAACATACTCTTTCCCAAACCAAGCTTTAGTCATTCTAAGAGGACTGTACTCCTAGCAGTTCAAAATATTTTCTTGATATCTTGTCACAGAGGAAGCAGAATCTTGAAGAAATCTGATACATGGTCTGTCTTTCTTATCTGTTCTAGGGTTGAAGATTCTGAAAGCCTCTTCTGCCAATACTCTCGAGGAAAGAGAAGAAGCTTATATAGCTGCACGAGAAAGGATTTTTGCAGGGGATGAAGTTGAGTTGAGAGAATCTACCAGGCAGCGACCACCACATGTTCCTGTGGTAGCCAGGCGTATGATTGCTCATGCCTTGGGCCAGAGAATGAACCCATGTAGTCAGGGTGCTGATATTGATTGTACGGAAGTTGGTGGTCTAACAGACAACCATCACAATCAAGGGAGAAGACTGATCAATTCAATAGCACAAAATTCAGAACCACACAATTGTCCAGAGACCGTGACACACTCAAGTGAAAAATTGATATTCATGGAAGCAGAGAGTAAAGATCGTAGCTATGGTACATCATCTAATACGGAGGCGCCCCGGAAGGATATGAACAAAGAAACTTCTGGTATTTGTACAAGTACTTGCGGAAAAGATAGATTGGGCCGTTCTGGAGCCACCATGAAAGAGGAGAGTTTAGGAGCTGCAAAAAGGATGTTTGCTCATGCTCTAGGTATGCAATCCACTAGAGGTGGTCTTTCAAGGTCTAGGCAATCAAAAACAGTGGCAGATTAAGATTGAGAAATCATATAGTTCAGCATGTTGCCAAAGCAGATTTCATGTTGGTCAGCATGCATGGGAGTTTTTCAGTCCTGACTGAAGAAGGGTCAAGATGCAGGAAGAGTCTCATGGTTATATTTTCTCTTGAAAAGAGTCTGGCTCAGTTGTTGGTTTCCGCCTTCAAAGATGGAGGGGTCGGTGTTCTAGGGACATTCAGTGAATGATCCATTTCTCTCTGGTCAGCTCATGCTCCTGCTGTGTTGCCCATATTGGACATGGTTTATGGTGAAGCTGAAGCAGGCACAATGATGCTATGTTAGCCATTTATTTACCTCTGTTCTGACAGGATGACTTTTTTTCTTTTTTCTTTTTTTTTCCCGTTTGAGCGTTAAATTATCTACCTATTTCCTCATCTTTTTTTTTTCATTTTAGAAAAAATCTTTGTATATCATGGTGAAGCAGGCTGAATATGTGGTCGTTGTGGTTATTTATATGGATTTGTAGACCATCAATGTAGCGCAATACGTTAGACACAATGCATAATAGCCTTGTTTTAATATATGAGTTGATTGCGGTTATCTTTCAGAGGTCATTGCATGGCCTGAAAATCGATGTAGAACTAGCCTTTCACTAGCATTGCTGCAATCGCAATTGGTTTTTGGATAAATACCGTGCTTTCTTATTGCTCTGTCCATGTTTGCTGAGCTTGGAACCTCTAGTCCATGTAAAGATCGGATATCTTATTCAAGGGCAGGCCTCCATAAGAGGATTTCCCAAGGCAACAATTTTTCCCGAAGTCAACCTCTGATTTTTTTTTTATCTTTTTTCCAAATTGAAGGACCGAGCCTTTACAGCCAAGCAAGATCAGGCAGCCAAGCACCAGCATCACAACTCACAGCAATGGAGGGGGGGGGCTACCAAATAAACAGCAGCAGAATATTGATATTATTGACCTCTGTTCTTGTTTATGAAGGACTTGGGTTGTTTCTATTCACGATTCATCGGCATCAAGATAAATATGAATGTAAAGTCTTGGTCATTTTGGAATATTGATTTGGAGAATGACTAAATGCCTCTCTTCTGGACTGGATCACAGACTGAAGGCTACCCAAGCTGTATACTTTACACTCCAACTCGTCAAACAGGCTGATCATAAAACAACTACAACACATAAATTGTGGTGGGTAATGATTTATCTTACACGCTAAATGCACAAAATGAAGGTACATGAATCCCAGCTAAGCTACCACCTAATGTGAAGATTGATCGCCCCACTTTACACAGTGAAAGAATGACTCCTATGAATCTATGATATTCACAACGAAATCAATTTCTCATCTTCAATCCTCAGCACACACCTGTTGGCTCGGGAATAAATTTCCCGGACCAGACTCAACAATGCATACAAAACCAGAATAGCCAAGTCGACAGGTCACTCAGAAGCTCAACATGAAAATAAAAAGTATTGTCACTCAGAAATTCACGAACCCATACTGCTGATTACAAGGAAAAACGATATTCATGTTCGGCTTTGGGGATCAGAGGGCACAGTTGATCTCTTTGCTGCTAACCCTTCAAGCATAGATTGAGTAGCAACTAACTTATCCCTCAGCATAGCATTGTACTCGTACAGATCTTTAAGGCTCTTCTGAATATTTAACACATCGATAGAAGAACTGCCGTTGAAATCTGCCAAGATGATTACGTGGTTCAGAAAGCAGGTGGAAGTAAACATAGAATAGAACAGTCGACCCAAAAAAGGGAAGCAAAACAAGGAACAAAGGAAAAAAGAAAAGGAAGAAAAGGTAACTATAATGCAAGGGAAAAATTTTCCAAAATGAGTGACCATCTTGTGTAATTATTCATTCTTATTAACTCCAAACAAGGGCTACATCTATCTATACTACGATTTGAAAATAGTAAGAACTCTTTTTGGAATTCATCTTTCTTTTTTTAAGACATTTTTCTTTTCTGTTCCTTCTCTACCTTTTCTTTTAATTCCAGATTACCTATACCTTTTCCGAGCCCCCTTCTCCCCAAAAATAAATAAATAAAAGGCAGAATGGGGTGGTCGCAGAGCAAACAAAAAGCACATAATCATTGACCAATGTTTTAATAAAGAAACACAAAGGTGCTAAAGAGGGCAAGGACTAAATATGGAATAGTCTTACCAGGAAGGGTAGGCGGTGGTGGGATATCATTGCTTCCCAGCATAGAAGCATTGCAAGCAGCAGTCCCAACCAAATTATTCCTCATGTGTTCAGCTTTTACAGGCTGAGGCGTATCTATCTGAACCTAAAAGAAATGTATATATTTCAATAAAGAACAGAAAAACTGTCCATCCTCAGACAATCAGAATAAGGAAGCGACCGTAACAGGGGATTACTACCTTTACATCTGTGGACGTAGGTGTCTTATTGAAACTGACAGTTTGCAAACTAGTCTCTTGCTGTGACCTTTTATGCAAGGTTTTGTTTTTTCTGACAAGACAGCGAGCACAACATCCATCATTTATAGGGATATTGTACTCTTCTTGTAGCGAGCTTACATTCCATGTAAACATCACATATTTTCTCAACTGGTTCAGTCGAAAAAAGAAAAACAAAAAAACTCATCAGGGTGAGATACTGAGATGACAGAAGAGAAATAGAAACTCAAAAAAGAAGAGAGGAAGTTTTACTTTCTCCCAGTTATCCTGAGCTTTACGCCGGTTTCTAATGTTCTTGAGAACCTGATCTTCAGTGCGCAGTCTTTTGATCCTGTACTCACACTTGAAAATAAAATGAACTCTTTCAGCCACTGGTGATATGCCTTAATAATTTCTATATTAGTGCACTTCGTCACAAGCTATCATGAATATATAATGCAAAGTGCATGCAATCAGATTTTGCGGCAGCATGGACAAAGATAAGCTACATGGTTGTGCTGTTGAATGTCTGCACTCAAAGATAATCTATCATGAACAAGGAAGATAGAAAAGCAAACAGAGAAGAATAGCTGGTAGTCTTGAGTGCTTGTCTTGTCAAGAAGGCAGACTTGAATGGTTCCAGAGATCTAATCTACATATCATCTCTGGTCAAATGCACAGTAGATGAGGATTTGCATGTTGAAGATATACTCCAATGCATTCAGGCATTCCACAGGCTGCATATCTTAGAATAAAATAAATTCACATGTGCCGACATCAAATTGCACTGGTCATACCAAGAAACCATCGTTTTTCTTCCCTTCTTTTTCCTCACTTCCATGGAAAAACCTAAAATAAAGCACAACGCCTGTGACTGCTCTCCATTTAGTAGACCTCGCTATAAATATGACTACCAGTAGCAGCCCTAAAAAAATGTGCCATTTTAGTCTACAGGATACAAGAATCTTTTTTAGGACCTTTCCTAAGGCATCAAGAACTAATCTTAACTTAGGTGATATATAGTACATCCCCAATGGAAACACTATACTCATGCTCTCATCACATCATTCTAGTTGTGTTTTGGTCTAAGATTTTTATTTCCTCGTGATGTTATACAGCAGGAACTAATACTTTAATTATATTGAGCTAAACAAAAATGTGAAATAAACTAAAGTGAAAAGCAGTATAATGGTGCATGATGCTAATCACAGGCCCAAACGCACAACCTCAAAGTCTATTAAGCTAATGGAATACGTCACGATTGATTTTGTGGTGGACCTGGACGTTTCTTCGTTTCTTTTCTCTCTGTTATGACAATCATTATCCTTAGATAATATTTCCTTTGCAATGATATAAGAGAAAATATGTAACATACTTAAGAGAAAAGCTAGAAAATTGATGAATAAAGAAAATATAGTTCTTCTACCGTACTTCTCATTTCACAATTCACTTATTTATAATACAAGAAAAAAGAGTAAAAGGTGAGGAGTTACTATAGATGTGTCCTATCCTCAATGGATTGGTTATATCCGGTAGCCTATTACGGATAGACATAAATATGTAATCCCTGCACTAATGAAAAAGGACAGTCTATTACTCCCAAATTGATGAAATCTCTCTCTAAAATTCTGGATCCAGTGACTGCTCGAAAGTAGCACATATCCCAACATCCCCACCAGTGCAAGACAAAGAATGACTCAAGGATAGGTGAAGTAAGAAAATGGAAGTCGAACAACATACTTTAACCAATAAGCACAGAAAGATCCCGATACTGAAGCAGTAAAGACCGCCAACATTTGCAAGAAAGCCAACTGCAGTTACCAATTACGAAAATGAGTGAACAAAAAATTAAAGTATGAATATGACAGAAATAGAGGAAGTACTAAATGAAGAAGACTAGCTGACAATATAGTTACTGCTAACAAAGATTGCATGCTCAAATAGAATGATTTCTAGGCATCAACACCACAAATAACATAACAGTTAACGCATCCCATTCATCAATCAATTTATGACAGTCTTAAGCTCCAGCTGAACCAAATTCTGAGAATTTATCACTTCATTTCAGCTTATACGACCCACTACTTTCTGGAAACCTTAGATAATCTTTACCTTTTATCTCATTTTACTATAAAGCATTTTCTAATAAATAAAAAATTTTGAAGTACATACACAAAAATGTTAACATAATATTATTTCATTTCATCCCCAGTTAGCAAATTAATTCCCAAACAGAGCCTTAATAATACAGCTTACACGGTTGGTTTCCACCTCACCAGAAAGAAACCCCCAGAGCCCGAAACTCGTATTCGTTTGAAAGAGATACACAGCCGAGGATTTTTCTACTCAGTCAAGCAAGAGGATTGAAGTTCTTGCACCTGAAATTTATGGTATACTTTAGATTGAATAATAACAGACTTTTCTCAAATGAATTATCAGTGTCCAGATGTCAAGGACCTCTAAAATAAAGGCATTACTTCAGGGGATATTCATTTTGATTACTAATGATATATTAAAATTGAGAAAGTAAGGCGGTGACATAATCTCTTTTTTGACCGATCAACATCACAAGTAATATCCCCCAGGGTTGGCTAAACTACACAATGAATCTATTTCCTATTTTGCAACATGAAGCTTTCCTTCACATTCTCAAATCACAAGATGTTGAGAAGAGCTTATATACCCAGGTCTGTTTGGACTGGGGTTAAATGAGGTAGAGGTTAGATGACATGAAAAAAATCTTGTGAACCTTGACAGACTGTTAGAGGTGAAGCCGGGCAATAAAATCACCGCCGTGGTCATGATTACAGTTGCAGTCACAGTGTCACAGAATCAAATGTTGCGAACAATATTTTATTTGTCATGGCATCTTTTTTTATTTTTTTTCACAACAAATATTAGCAAATACCAATAGATATCAATAAAATATTAGCAACTATTTAGATAACCGACAAATACGTAAAATTTTAAACCCGTCGCATATTGACAGACCCAAAAACTAATATATATCAGCCGCTATTACATACCAGGACCAATATTTAATTGTATGGGTGAAGGTTACTCAAAATTAGGTGAACTTACTAGGTGAACCAAGGAACAAGGAGGCGAAAAATAGAGAATCTATGATATTTTTTCTAATAATCATACAATTAAATATCAGTCCCAATACACAATATCGGCCAATATATATTTGTTTTTGGGTCGGCCAATACACAATTGGCAACACGTGTCGGTTTTAGAATTTTACGTATTTATCGGCGATATATCGGTTATTAGCTGATATTTCCCGATATTTGCTGATATTTACCAATATTTATCATGAAAAGAAAAAAAGAATAGGCCGCAACATATATAATATTGTTTGCAACATCCTAGTTCCACGACATCAAGACCACAATTTTATTGCCTTCTCTTAATCTCTAGAACCATCCTTATCTACACTCACAAGTTACAAGAATAGGGCAAATCAAGGTTAGAATAGGACAACATTTAACCATGCCTAACATTGTTTCACTAACAAGGAAAATAAAAGGGGTAGAAAAGGAAGCCGAATGGGAATACGATATCCATGCAAGAACTTCAAATTTTAAGATATAAATACCATAACTGTTCTACCAGGCCTTTGTTTAGGGAAACTTTTATTTAACCAAGTTGAAGACTTAACTGCCACTTCATTTACCAAGGAAAGGCGTCTACATGCTTCTCCAATGCCCATGTCAAGATAAGCCCTTATACATGAACTCCAAAACACCATGAAAGTATCACAGATTTTCTATTTCACAAGAATTTCACATGATGCCATCACGAGCATTTATTATATATTATTAAAAAAAAAAGCCCTGAATGTCTTCTTAAAGACAGCAGATCCGTAGATCACTCATTGGAAAGCAATAAAATCGCGGTCACAGTCGCAATTGCGGTTGCAGTCGCGGTGTCGCAGTATTGGAGCATCGCGAACGATATTTTATATGCCGCAGTTGTCGCGGCGTGATTTTTTTTCACAATAAATATTAGCAAATACCAGTAAATATTGGAAAATATCGGTAGAATATCGGCAAATATCAATCAGTAACCGATATATCGTAGATAAATATGTGAAATTCTAAATCCATCGCGTATTACCAATTTCGCATATCGGCTGGCCCAAAATCCGATAAATATCGGCCGATATTGCGTATTAGGACCGATATTTAATTGTATGCTCATTGGTCACATGTATACATGAATAGATAGGTTCATTCAATTTGCAACTCCACACATCGATGATGACTTAGGAGTAAAGAAGCAGATAAAACAAAGAACACACCTAGTGGACATCAGATATCTTGATTCAAAAGAAGGATACATCTCAAAAATTAACTAACCTGGTCCCAAGAGATTCTGACTGTCAACTTCAACAATGTAGTCTGTCAGAAAATTAATAAAGAGGGTTGTGTTGATTAATCCACCGGTTGAACTTTGAAGAGCTGACTGAAGCTGGCTTGCATTACTAATGGAGGAGCCCGAAAGAAATTCATGAAACAGAGGTTGAACGAGCTTTAGCTCATGTTTATTGTGGTATACTCTGGGAAATAAATTAAATTTCAATACATTGCTGCTGAATCCTCTGAAAGTAATAGGGACGTTATCTGTATTAGAGCCATTTTTCAAAATGCCAGAGACCAAGCTGACATGCTTCCTGCGAACAGTATTTCTGGCTGAGAGGTTGAATTGGAAACCCACTGCAATTGCAGGTTCATTAGGAATATCAACAAACTGCCACGAGATGTAGGCATTGTCTTGGATGAGTGGACAATTATTGCAAGTAAGAGAGATTGTTGGACCCCTGCTGGTATTGTGACAAGAATAGTTTCCGAAAGTTGACAGACTTGTTGTCCTATAGTCAATAAAACCTGGACTTCCTGAAACCATAGTACCCAGACCACGTAGCTGGGAACAGCTCATTCTAGAAATGGTCGTTATGTTGAACTCAAAATCATTGACAAATGTTACAAGATCTGGTCCATTTGTAGCCCTCACTTGGTGCACTTCAACACTTCTTTTGGAAATCATCTGGTATAGCAGCCTGAATAAAGGTTGAGAAAATAGTAAATATTACTTTCCACAATCCTAGGATTGGGTAACAACAAGAGAGCATAATCCATTAGATCCTATCAATGAAAAGAAGCATACTATTAAGCACTCACGCAGCAAACAGACCAACGAATAATATCCAGCTAGCTACAGAGAATGTTCCACCAAGTTCAGTCTTCCGCTTTACAACTGCATTCTGATCATCCTGCATAGTACAATTATGTCAAAAAACAGGATGATGGCAAGGAGTGAAGGAATAATACAAGTCCAATAGATGGCAGCTTCAATCATATTAAACTTTTCCACCACCACAAACACTCTCAATAATCAATAGTTATGAGATTCCACATTTAACATGCCAGAACTACAAAGTTTTGGCGTGGATTATTTCCAGCAATGACCAATGTTATGATCTTAATAATTCAAGTCAACAGTTCCTCGATCCAAAATCCAAAGACACAAAGTGGAACTCCGTAAAAGTAAATCCCAAGGCAATTCAGTCAAGTACAATACTATTCAACACCAAGCTCAAAGTGTAACAGGAGATTATCAGCTTCATTCTGAAAGCTTAAGTTACACCAGAATCCTCCAATACAATTCTATTCACAGGCTTGAAGAGAAAACAGAATGCAATATAGATGATATAACTGCAGACCAGACCATGGAAGCACGGCCCAAGAGGTAGTCCAAAACCCCAACATGGATGCATGACTATGAGGCTCCATAAGCTCCTGCATGCACACGATAAGCTGACTAGGAATCCGTTGCTATTGATAAGGATAGAATAGCTGAATTGTCATTATTACAATACATGGTACATGAGCTGTCATAATTCAAAACATAATGATTTTGCGTAGGAATATTCCATTGGCAGTAGGTACAACCGTACAACCTATAATTCAAAACAACATAAATCCTAACCGAGAATGAATGAAAAGGCATAGCTCCCTTTAATCCAAATTTCTCCTTTCTCACATCTAGTCTCTTCCTCCATACAATTTCTAAACATCTCTGGAGGCTAACCTTGCTCAAAGAGGTGCTAAAGCATCCATTGCAACCCTGTTTGTAGCATTTGGTGCTCTCGTGAGAGAATCCACCACCATGAATAGGGATGGGCAGAGAACTCAAACCCGCTATGGAGCCATGGAGGCTAGCATTCAGGTATTGCGAGAAGGGCAAGCTACCCAGCAAGAGTCCATCTTGGACATCCGCCAGTCAGTGGCCGAACAGCAAGCAGCCATTACAACCCTAAACCAAACTATAACCAACCAATAAAACTGCCTCAATACCACCCTAACTCAAATCACAGCCAGGCTGAACCACCTCACCCCATCCCCACAATTTCATCCTGAGCACCACTACCCATTCAGTCTCTTCCACACTGGCAACATCACCACCACTCCCGCAAAACACATTCCAAAATGAACAGCCACCTCCTCTTCACATACCACCCCTTAACACCATACCTCCTAACCCCCAACAACTTCACAATCTCCGGCTCCCCCGTTGTGCCTTATCCCTATTCGATGGATCCAATCCCATAGAATGGATATTCCAAGCTAAGAAGTACTTCTCCTTTTATCCCATAGATTGCTAACTTCTACATGAGTGGGCGAGCACTCACCTAGTACTAATGGATGCATCGCAATAGACAACTAATGTATTGGGAGACACTGACGCAAGCCGTTGAAAAATGGTTTGGGACTACTAGCTATGTCAACCACGGGGGCAGCTTATTCAAACTTACTCAAATAAGCGTAGTTGATTCTCACCAAATGGAGTTTGAGTCAATCTGCAATAGAGCTACATATTTAACTCCAGAAGCAATATTGGATTGCTTTGTCTCCGAATTGAAACCAGCAATCCAAAATGAGCTAGTTATTTACAACCCCTTGGATCAGCCAACTGCAATTCACCTCACAAGGTTGGTGGAAGCTAAGCTTTGAGACATCTGCTCTACCCAAAAGGGAGCAACCTAGAGAGCACCTCCACTAGAATCTCATCCACGACAAGACAATCGGCCACCACTCTTACCCCTTTTACTGCCAAATAACCTTATAAACATTTTTCCCATTCAACGCCTCCCCAGTGGAGCTACAAGAACAGCAAAGTCAAGGGTTGTGTTACAACTATGATGAAAAGTATAAACCAGGGCACAAGCATAAGTCCTGGCCATTCTTACTTCTACTGGCAAATGAGCCAATAGACCTCACCAAAACTGAAGAATTTGAGGCAGAAGAAGAGCCAGCTTCTGAAATCCTGGAGGACACCGCACCGAGTAATACCAAAATTCACCTTCCATGCACTAATCAGGACCACTAGGCCCAAACTTTCAGACTCCAAGCCACCATCGACACACCCCCTGTGATGGTGCTAGTCGATACTGAGAGTACTCATAATCATCTCCAACCCGGATTTGTGTGGATCCTCAGATTGCCAATTGACCACTCCTCCAGCTTTCCAGTAGCTGTTGGGAATGGGGAACAGCTAAGTAGAATGCACCAACCTGCCAGTATTCATCCAAGGAGTGAAGTTCATCGATGAATTCCACATTCTAGATTTCTCAGGAGCTAATGCGATATTAGGGGTTCAATGATTGGAGAAGGTGGGTCCAGCTATGACAGATCATAAAAATCTGGTAATGGAGTTCACTTATGAAGGCCAAACCGTAAAATTGTTGGAAGCCTAAACTGATAGGGCCCAAGCCTCTTCCTTCCAGCAAATCAAAAGAATGCAACAGACTGCTTTAGTTCCTCAGTACTTTCGTCTAGAAGCCCAACTACTAGAGCAACCCAATACCCCTAGTAGAGCCTGCACCCTAGCTTACAAAATTTACAGGTTTGATACCAGATCGTATTCTCCACCCCCAAGGCCAAGGGCCTCCCCTTAACCACAAAATTAGCCTCCTCTCAAATTCTAACCCATCAAACGTTAAGCCTTCTGGGTATCCCCACTTCCATAAAAATGAAATAGAAAGGTTAATACAAGAAATAATTCAACATCAAGTCATCAAACCCTCTTCTATCCCTTTTTCTTCACTGGTGCTCCTTGTACAAAAAAAATGAATAAATAAAATAAAATAAAAAGGATGGGATTTGACATTTTTGCGTCAACTATCAAGCCCTCAACACTATAACAATTAAAGATTACTTCCCAATACCCACAGTCAACGAGTTGTTTGATGAGTTATATGGAGCCGTAATTTTTTCTAAAATCGATATAAGGAGTGGGTATTTCCAGATTCGCATCCACCCCCCCCCAACATACCTAAGATCGCCTTCCAAACTCATGAGGGGCATTACGAATTCCTTGTAATACCCTTCAACCTCTCTAATGCACCTTTCACATTTCAGGTCACAATAAACTCTATATTTAAGCCATACCTCCAAATATTCATTATTGTTTTTCTTGACAATATTCTCGTCTATAGTCGGTTTGTTGAAGAGCACTCTGAACATTTGGAAATTGTGCTCAAACTATTGGACATGAATCAGTTGGACACGAAGTGGTCCAAATGCAGCTTTAGCCAAGCTCAGCTAGAATATTTGGGCCACCTAGTTGACACAGAGAAGATTTTTGTCGTCTTAAATTGGCCAACACTCATCAACATATCAGTTGTGCAAGGTTTATTGGGGCTGACAGCATACAATTAAATAGCGGTCCCGCTATAGCGTAGCGGCCGCTATTTAGAGGTTTTTGGGTCAGCTGCGACGTGAAATTACCGATACGCTATGATTTTAAAATTTCACATTTATCGGCCGATAAATCGCCGCTAAATCGACCAATAAATCGGGATAAATCGCCGATAAATCGGTAATTTATTGGGAATTCTTAAATCTACTAAAAAAAGCATGCATGATAATTTTTATTTATTTATTTACTATATATATCTTAGATCAAGTTACTATTGAATTATAATAAAGTATTACTATTTATTATCTTCACATTTACTATTAAATAACATGCCTTTTTTCATTCTAAGGTAAATTTAGGGTTATTAGAAAAATTTAGCATATAATGACTCACTCTAATACTTCTTATATGATATAAAATACTAGTTTATTAAATACTTATTTTCAAATGATCAATAAATGATAATTAGTGTATCTGGTGAAATAAAAATAAAAATTCACACTGCGACGACCACGATTTAATTTATCGTTCGCGACGTTCCGATACCATGATACCGCAACTGCGACCGCGATTTAATTACCTGGCTGACAGACTACTACCTTTGGTTTGTCGAGGGGCGTACCTGAAAAACGAGGCCCTTAATTGACCTCCTAAAGAAGAACGGTTTCCTCTAGAACAAACTAGCGGCACAAGCCTTTTAACAGCTCAAAAAGGCCATAACTAAAGTACCGATGCTAGCTTGTCGGATTTCAACCACCCCCTTTCTATTGAAACGGATGCTTCTAGCACAACTGTTGGTGTCATACTATCCCAACACGAACATCACATCTCCTTCTTTAGCAAGAAGTTACCTTCACGACTATAATCCACCTCTGCTTATAGCCGTGAGATGTACGCTATGACATCAACGGTTCGTTGTTGGAGGCCATACCCATGCAATTAAATATTAGTTCCAATATGTCATATTGACAGATATATATATATCAAATTTTGGGTCAACTGATATACAAAATTGGCGATACACAACGATTTTAAAATTTCACATATTTATTGGTGATATATCGATTATTGACCAATATTTCCCAATATTTGCTAATATTTGTTGTGAAATAAAAAATAACAAAATCACGTCGTGACAACCATTACATATAAAATATCATTCGTGACACCATGATGCTACGACACTTCAACCGCTGTTTTATGGTTTGGCCATACCTCTTAGGGCGGCCTTTCACCATCATCACTGACCACCGGAGTTTAAAGCAACTCCTCACTCAGACTATACAGACACCAGAACAACAAAGGTGGCTCACTAAGCTTCTCGACTTTGAATTCACCATCCATCATAAGGTTGGGGCTGAAAATTCCGAAACTAACACCCTCTCCCAATGGTCAAGCAAAGCCCAAGGTCAAATGCTAGCAATTACCACTTGCACCAGCACCTTCATGAGTGATTTGCGACTTACCCTAAAGAATGATGAGCATGCTCAAAAACTCCTCTCTACTCTGCTATTAGTCAAGCATTAAAACAAGGATTCTGAGTATATCACTCAACAAGGACTATTGTATTACAACTCACAAGGGAAGAGTCTATGTTTCCAAGGAGCTAAACTTACCATCTAATTAAAAAGTGGTTCTGCTATAGTGTAGTGGCCGCTATCTAGCAGTTTGAGTCATCCTCAAAGCGAAAGTACCAATACGCTATGAATTTAAAATTTCACATTTATCGGCCAATAAATCAAAAATATTAGCAATAAATCGAGATAAATCGCCGATAAATTAGCATTTATTGAGAATTCTTAAATCTATTGGAAAAATCACACATGATTTTTTTTTCTTATTCATTTATTATATATACATCTTGAACCAAGTTACTACTGAACAATAGTAAAGTATTGTTATTTGTTACCTTTACATGTCCTACTAAATAACATGTTTTTTTTTATTCCAAGTTAAAGTTAGGGTTTTTAGGACAATTCAGCATAAATGACTCACTTAAATACTTCTAATATAATATAAAACACCAGTTTATTGAATATTTTTATTTAAATAATCAATAAATAATAATTAAAGTATATCGTAAAATAAAAATAAAAATTCATTCTGTAATGACCATGACACATAATTTATCATTAGAAACACTCCGACACCATGATACCACGGCTACGACCGCAATTTTATTGCCTAAAACTTATGCCTCAGGTTGCTACATTTGTTCCACAAGTTCCTAGAATGAGGGCATTCAGACGCACAAAAGACCCATTCCCGATAATCTGCAAATTTTTATTGGCCTAGGATGCACCAGGATGTTAAGAAATGTGTGCAAAATTGCACTACTTGTCTGCAAATCAAGCCAAAAAATAAGGGCAAAAAAGGTCTTCTCCAGCCACTTCCAATTCCAACTCAAAACTAACAAGATATCTCAATGGACTTCATCACACATAAGAACACCATCTGGATTATTGTGGATTGATTGTCCAAATATGGCCACTTTTGTGCTCTGTTAGATGGAGCGACTGCACCAAAGCTGGCTGAATTCGTTGTCCAGGAGTATGTTTGGCTACATAGATTTCCCCAATTAATTGTTTCCGATCAAAAACCCCTATTTGTTAGCTTGTTTTGGAGGGAGTTGTTTACGCTCCAAAGGACTAAGCTACAATAGGGCACTGCTTACCACCCTCAAACAGACAGCCAAACCAAAGTGTTAACCGATGCTTGGAAATGTACCTTTGGGCATTCACCAATGACCGTCCACGGCCATGGGTCACAACCTTACCATAGGCAAAATACTAGTATAATGCTACCACCTCTTATGGGTTATTCTAGCCATGACACACCCATAGACTCCCTTGATCAATCCCTATTGGACCACACTTCACTACTCTACCTCTTGAAGAAAAATTTACTTCAAGCCCAGTATCGAATGTGCACCCAATGTAATCAAGGCAAACGAGAAAAGGATTTTTCTGTTAGTGATTGGATCTATGTCAAACTCCAACCCTACCAACAAGCATCCCTTGCCTATCAGCAAAACCACAAACTTGCCAATAAATTCTTCTGACCCTACCAAATCAAGCAACGAATTGGGAAGGTTGCTTACCACCTCACACTACCACTTGAGTCTTGCATTTATCCTACCTTTCACATCTCCATCCTAAAGCTATGCCCACACCTTGAGGAAGCAACCCCAACTACACCTCTGGCGAGTGTTGATCAAGCTGTCATCCCCATTGCTATCCTAAACCAATGCACTAGCATGGTAGCCAACAACGGAACTAAGTTATAAAGCATGGTAGCCAACAACGGAACTAAGCGAGTTTTAGTGCAGCAGTCTAACACTTGATGAGGCAACTTGGGAGGACTGGGGACCTTTTCACACCGCCTTTCGTCAGCTCAGCCTTGAGGACAAGGCTGGTATCCATGGGGGAAGCAATGATACAACTGCAGGCCAGACCATTGAAGCACAGCTGCACGGCCCAAGAGGAAGCCCAAAACCCCAGCTTGGATGTGTGACTATGAGGCTCCATAAGCTCCTGCATGCGCACAATGCGCTGACCAGAAATTTGTTGCTATTGATAAGGATAGAATAGGTGACTTGTCCTTATTCCAGTACATGGTACATAAGCTGTCATAATTCTTCTGATTTTGCATAGAAATATTCCATTTGTAGTAGGGTAAGGCTTGTAATTCAAACCAATATAAATCCTAACCGATAATGAGTGAGAAGGCATAGCTCCCTTTGATCCAAATTTCTCCTTTCTCACGTCTAGGCTCTTCCTCACAATTTCTAAACAAATCTGGAGGCCAGCCTCCCTTGAAGAGATGCTAAAGCATCTGTTGCAACCCTGCTTGTATCAATAGAGTCCTGTGATGAATGGAATTTCACCAATCGTGATTCATGAATATACGCCTATCAAAAATAGTTCAACAAATCACTAAGGGTGTGTTTGGTTTGAAGAAAGTAAGAAGAAAAGGAAAGAAAATGAGAAGAAAAATATTTTTGATGTGTTTGGTTGTAGAGAAAAGTGGAGTAAAGAAAATAACAAAGAAAAAGGTTAAGAAATATATACTACATTGGTCTGAAAGAAACCTCACGGAAAACAATATTTTTGCATGGCTCCACCAACGGGGCATGACTTTCGTGGTTTCACACATTAAGTTCAAGTAAGGTTTATGTAGGTAATTTATGATACTGCTGTTTCATTTCAGAATTTAAAAATTTTTAATTTCTTATCTTTTTGTATAGATATAATAAAATTGGCATAGTTCTCAAATATTATATTCTATCTCTTTTACCTTTATTTCTCATCATATATATCACCATTTCCATTTCCATTTGCCTTTACACCAAAATCATTTTCTAAAAAATTATTTTCCACAGAACTTTCCCAACAACCAAATGAAGGAAAGAAAGTTAATTTCATTTATTTTCTTTCCTTCATTTTTTTTTCCTTTTCATTTTCCTTTTCCATGCCATTTTCTATAAATCAAACGAGCCTAAATGAATGACCAACTTGCTGGATTGCACCACGAAATCCTGCAGTCACAGAGGGTTTGGTATCCCGTAAAGTAATCAATTTGCCAGTCAGTTTCCATGTAATGAAGCTACGGACCTCTGGAACTCCCAATAACCACCCACTACATACCACCACCGAACGAAGTCGAAAATAATTCTCGAACAAACAGATTCAAAAACAAAACACCCAGAACAGGAAGAACAAGTCATCCACGAAAAGAACAGCAGCAAAAAGAGGGGGGGGAGAGAGAAAGAGAAGAACCTCAAAACTTACCAGCCAATGTCTGGTAGAAAAACAAACATCTAGCCGACTAATCCACCACCGAATTTTGAACCAAACACTCCGCCCATCACCCAACTTTCCAAACCTCGCAATTACACAAAACACCAACCAGGACAGCAGCAGAATAGCAGTAGTTTCCAGGAATACAGCTTGCGACTGGGTAAACTTTTTGATTTCATCAAACGAAAATATAGTCTCTGGAAATGCAATAGAGTAATCAATCCCAGAATTAATTACCCATTCTGAAGGAGAAACTTCGAATAAATTACACGACCTAGTTGTAGCATTGAAGAAATATCCTGGTTTACAAGCACACAGGGTCTTATTGTAAAGTAGTGAGCTTGATGGACATGGAGCTTGAAATGATGACATTTAAGGCCCTGGTTTTTCAACTGGTGGAAACCAAGAAATAAAGATTTGGGATTATTGGATTTTCATTACAATTCGGACACGATGAAATTGTGGGGTCTGCTATAAATTAAGTCAGACAGAAATTGTATATTTGCTGCTTTGGAATTACAGGTCCTGAGATTCGAGCACTGATTATGATCTGAAATGGGGTTTGAGCTGGAATTGAATGAACGAAAAAGGGAGGGATTTTAGTGTTCCCACCTTCCTTATAGAAGTAGAATTAGAAAATGGACATAGGTCTGGGGATTGCAAATTTTTGCTGTCTAAACTCTCGCTGAACAGAGAGAAGAAAGGAATATCTACCCGGGGAAGGAAGATGAGAAGAGGGGTTTAACGGGGGAAGCTCCTAGTTGAAAGCAGTTAAAAGTTGAACTGTTGAAGGCTGCTAATTCAACTGATTTTCCAGAAAGAAATAAAAAATTAAGAAATATTGTAGGATAGAAAAATATATGCGTCAAATAAGTAATTACACTAAAATAATTCAGCTAAAAGGACTTATATGCCAAGTAAAGTTTTTTTTTCAAATACGAACTTTTTAAAAATTGAGTAAAATTAAGGATCGAGGTGGAAAAAAAATAAAAAGCTACTTTCAATTAGGTACTATAATATTCGATCCAATTTATTTAAATATCATATATTTCAAATAATTTTAGTTGAATGTCAAGTGTTTTATTTATTTTTATTGTAGTAAAAATCGATCATTATTTTCAACCTTAAAGTATCAAAAAAGATAATTTTGAGTATCACATGTTTTTTCAATTAGATTAAATTGATCCTCTTTAAATTTCTAGAATTTATTTGGCTTTTGTAGGACTCTAAAGTTATTTCTTTCTCAATAAAGGTTAGGAAATAATTAAATAGATTCATTTTTTCAATGTAAATAAAAATATGCATATTAATTTTATCATTTTAAGGATCTAAGACTAACAATGTTAATGACATTGTGCTAAATTAAAGATAGACAATACTTTTATAAACTTATTTATATGAAATTAGATCAAATATGATCTTTTTTTTTATAATTGGGAGAATATTATGACCTCAAAAACTATATTTTAATTATAATTATAAAAAAATGTTCACTAAATTTAATAAGTTTATTTTTCAAAAAAATAATATTAAATCCAATAACAACTAATAATTACCATGTGCAACTCACTAAGATATACCATAAAGTTACCTTAATGTCTTGTTTGGTTGGGAGTAAGTAAGGGGGAATAATACTTCTTAGAAAGTGATTGTAACATTTCTAATTTTTGAACTAGAGAATTTTATTTTTAAGATGATGTGGAAATGTTTGAAAATAAAACTAGAAAATATTATAGTCACATCAACCTTAAGAAAAATGTGATCATCACATAATTCGTGCCTAATGCAAGGCAAAACAGAACAATAAACAAAAAGATACATTATTATAATATAAGTGGGACAATACAAGATAACAAGGGTGATAATAATATTATAGACAGAATGAGTATGATAGTTTACAAACCAACTACAGGAAATTAAGTAAAAAATTTAAATAACCAGAAATACAAAAACTTCCTAATATAGTGGGCAAAATACTTCTAACCGATTAGCCTAACTTTTAGGCATAAACATAAACCACCCATCCCAAGTAATAGTCCAATAATGACCCACGTCATCACCCTCGACATATTTTAACTAAGAGTAATAACCCTACAAATCGTCATCTACTCCTTGGACCAAAAGTCAGATCATTATAGTGACCACACAAGCATAGTATCATTACTGTGAAGTACTAGTAAAACATACTATCTAGAACATGATAAGGCTCATATAGCATATTAAAGTCACATAAAAGAATTGTGATATCATACCAATACAGCTTAACATTTAATCTCAAGTCGTAGTACACCAAACATGCTTGCATGATAAACATGGAAGTATAAAAATATGATAAATATATCACAATTCATACAATATAACGCATTAGAATTCTTCCTTTAATGACCGCACAAGTTTCCGTTAATAAGATAGCTCGTTCGATTGCACCTCTCCAGCATGAAAAAAAGCCATGGTAGCATAAATAATCATAATGTGATATCACACCCACCACACGAGAGTAGGATACATTGAATGGGCTTACTTTGAATACCACACCTACCACATATTGAGTGCACCTACCACAAGGGCTCACACAAATTGGGATACCATACCTACCACACGTGGTCGAAGTACACCAAGGGAGCTTATATTAGGATACATCACCCACCACACCTTAAATGTCTCCACCGTGAGGGCTAAAAAGTTAGAATATCACACTCGTTGGACAATGCGAAGTGCCAGGGGGCTTGTATTAGGATACCTCACCCACTCATACTAGAAACTAATGCCATGTCGGCCTACCACTACATAACCCTATACCTTAAAGATATGTGTATGCTCTCCTATCGACCGCAACCTAGTAGAGAAAAAAATAGTTATTGAGTGAAAATATAACTACAAGGCAACCCGTTCACTAACTCTTAGTTGCTACACCGAGAGTAGGATAAAAAGGCTTGAACTTCAAGTGATATCACAAATAAAATTCACACATAACCCAATGGGGTGTTTCTAAGTGATAACACCAAACATAATTAAATTTCATTATTAACAAAATTGGGTGCTTGCAAATGATAACACCAAATACATCAGAAGGTATAAAAGTCACCAATTCAGTGTTTAGTGGTGTCACCAAACTTAACCAAATTCAAGTCACAATTTCCATCATTATGATTCTTATTAAATCAAAGTAATCATAGTTGAAACCATAATTTAAATGTTGTAAATGCATTGAGTTATCAACAAAAAAGGCCCAAAAGAATAACAAAAATCAATAAACGAACTAGGTGGTATTCAGCCTGACTAGTCGATCGGTCCTTGGGACCAATCAGCTAGTTTGGTCATACCAGACCCAAACCGAAACAATATCAGAGGACAAGTTGACTAGTTAGCCTCACCAATTGACTATTTATGGGAACTAGTCTATGGGTTTAGTCCAACCGATAGATGGGTCCAAGCAAAGACCAACCCATTTTGTCCTATAAAGAAATTGGTTAATGGGTTCAACCAACCGATCGATTAGTCATAGAAATAAGTCAATTGGTTTGGTCCAACCAATCAATGGGTCTAAGTAGATACCAAACTATTTTGGCCTATAGAAAAACCAATCGATGGGTTTGATAAATCGATCGACTGGTCATAGAAACTAGTTAACTAGTTTATCAAACCAATCGACTGATCTCATGACTAACTAATCTAAATCTCCAAAAATTTAACTGCTCGCATAACTAAGTAATGGATTCGAGGAATCGATCAATTAGTCTGAGTAAATGACTACCCAAACTTGCAATACACACACTAAAATTTACCACACTTTACTATATTAATCCTAGCATGCTTCTATTTCATAACACCCATAAAAATACATGTTTCACGGATAGAATCACATGGTAATGTAAATACTTGAATGAATCATACTCAACTAACCAACTTGTGCATACAAATTAGAGAAATCCAGCAATGCTATATTGGGAAGATCAGATTATAGAATGCAATTTATATGATGCTCACATACATACCAAACACATGGGACCTCAATGAACCATAGACCCTCATTTATGTTAAAGATAAGATTATCTTACTTTGAAGCAATTCTTCTAGCACGAAAACTCCTACTTGATGGTATCTAACAGAACCTCGATTCCTAAAATAATCAAAGTTAAAAACATTAAAAATTATCTTTCAAAACTTCATTAAAATCAAGAAAATCAGAAGAAGAAGAAGAAGAAGAATACAAAGTACCACCTTTTCCTCAAAAATAGGGTGTCAAAGGAAAGAGCTAAACTCTTCAACATTTTTCACCCTTAATTCTTCCTTGCTTAAGGAAAGAAAGGGAGTACTAAAGCCAAGATTAGAAGAAGAAAAAATAATAAAATTCCCACACAAAGAAGGGATAAAACCAAAGCAAGTCTTTATTTTTCTCAGTAGAAAAGAGAAAAAGGGAAAAATAAAGGGATGCTCAACACTTGGAGAGATTTTCCACAAATAAAAGGGAGAAGAGACCAAGAATAATAAGTGAAAAATGAAAATGGATCAAAATTAAAGGTATAGAGGCAAGGCTTGGTCAACATTCACAGGAGAAAGGGAGATGAGACTGGTAAGGTTGACTGTGGGCAATTCTAAAGTGAGAGCCGACTTGATGGGATAATGGGGGGTTGAGTACAGTCAGAAATGAGCATGGAAGTAGGTTGGTGAGTCAGAAGACAATGCACAAAGTCAATCTCGCACCCCAACGACCAAAAGATAGAGGGATAGGTGAGGGAGGAGAGAGAAGGTAAGGCTTACCTCAAAAGTGCTTTTTGAAAAAAAATGATTAATTAAAATTATTTAATGATCTAAATAATATAAAAATAATCTCATAGCACTAAAATATACTTATTAGCACATTTGGACTCTAATTAGAAGTTTCCTTAAACATTAGATATAAATTCGAATAAAAATCATAAATGGATCTAAAATTGTAAGATAACCAATCAAGCGGCTTGGCCAAACTAGTCAACTGGTTTGTTGAGAACAAACATGTTAATCAGTCAGCGCATCAGTACATTGATTAGGCAAACCAGTTGATTAGTACACTTGAAATTTACATTTTTATTGTAATTTTAAGCCCATTTCTAAAGCCAAAACTATTTTATTTTGTACCAATATAATTTTAAATGCATTGTGAAGGATTTTGGGACTGGATATTACAATAGCAAATTTTATTTTGTTTGGAAGGAAGTAAATGAATGTCAAATGTAAATAGTGCTTCTACTTAACTTGATTTCCTATACATTTAATACAAGAATGACTTAGCTAGCTAGATCTAAATAAATCATACTACTTTGTTAGTTATTAATTACACTCTTCTCCTTACATTTCTCATTGACTTTCTTAGCTTTCATTTAGTAAATCAATTATAATATAATATGATATAAAGTAATAATATGAAAAAAATTAATAATAATATTTGACATATAAATGTTAATTATGTATAAAATAGTTGAAATAATAGTGTTATTGAACAACTTATTTGACCTTAAATGACTTAATATATATTAACAACTTTATACATATGATATTTTAATAAAATATATTCTTATAATAATTTTCTCATTTATTTATAGATTTAATCTTATATTTTTTAATTAATAAATTATTAATATAATTATGAATAATATTAGTCTTATTTATTAATTATTTACTTAAATTTATAGTTAACATTATTTGTAATAATTATTTATTAGTAATTGTGATTAATATTATTCTTATAAACAGTTCATTTATCATTAAAATTAATATTATTTGTATCAATTAATTATTTATAATTATGATTAATAATTTTTTTATTAATTAGTAATATATAGTTATAATAAATAATATTCTTGTTAATTTTCTATTTTAAAAAATAATTAATATTTTTGTGTTGATTTATTATTTATAATTACTATTATTATTATTGATAATTATTAATTGATCATTAAAATTGATATATATTATTTATAATTATAATAAATATTATTTTTATTTATTATTTATTTAAAATTAAGATTAATAATATTTTTATTGATTATAATTATTATTTATAACTAATATTATTATCATAATTATTTCTTTATGATCATACTGAATATTATTATTTATAATTATGAATAATTTTATTCTTATAAATAATTTATTCATTATTACAACTAATATTATCTATATGGATTAATTATTTATAATCGTGATTAATAATATTTTTATTAATTATTAATTTATTATAATAAAAAATAATGTTATTATTTAATTTTGATATTTATGATTATAATTAATATATTTCAAATTAATGTATTATTTATAATTATGATACATTATCTTTTTTTATTAATTCATCTTAATAGTTAATATTTTTTATTAATTATAAACTATAATAAGTATTATTTTTATTGATTATTTAATTATAAGTAAGATTAATAAAAAAATATTTACTATTATTATTAATTAATAGTTAATAATTATAGTAAGCATTATTTTTAATGAGGTTATAATGGTAAGAGGATATTTTAAATATTTAGTAAAAAGGGTGAGACATACCTACAAAATAATATACAATAGATAATATGATTCTTAAAATAATATGTAAAATAAACAACTTAAAATATGTATGAAGTAATAATATATATAATATAGGGCTACTAAATAGACACTTAGTAAGTCCTACATAATTTAGAGTACCAATATAATTTAGATACTAAATTTTTAGAAGTATAATAATGAGCCAAACATAAAATAGTATCACTTCTAAGAAAGTAAAGATGTAACACTTGAAATTTCATACCAAAAATTTTCATTTAAAATTAATAATTTGTCAAAAAAATACCAGTATTACTATTGCTCTTAGCATGATGTCAATCATCATATCATTCTCATACTAAAGGCGAAGTTAAAACAATTTACAAAAAAATTCACAAAATAGAGACAACAACAAAAGCAATAAAATATAACAAGATAATGTTGCAGAGAACAACCCCCAAAATGATATAACAAAGGAGGAATGAAAAGTAAGAGTCTAAAATATATTAATCACAAAAGAACCTGAAGGTACCACCAGATAACTCATACTCTAAGTATCAACCTTACAACATCATTTATGTCCAAACACATCAACATATAGTTGAATGTCATGCTCACTAGGTACCTACAGCAAGTCACCAACAAGTGGAACAAGCACCGGATGCGCAAAATCCGTTTTCTTGCTGAAAGAAAGAGGCTCCTAGCTAAAGGTAGCTTGTCTCGCCCAAGAGGTGAGAACAGTTGAGAACAAAGTGGTAAAGAAATGTCTCCCTTATAGAAGCACTATTAACAAATAAGGGATGGCATAAAAAGTTGTAAAACATGCATACATACAAATATGCTATCATAAATGCTCATACTAATATTAAAGAGATAACTCAATAATACTTAATCATCTCATCATCCCATGCTCATTTCATATTAGATATTATAACCATATTCCATATTCAATTTGATGGACTATCTATCACCAATTAATCTAATATAGATAATTATCACAATGTATATAATTAATATAGGTGGACTCTCTACCATCAACTAACTCAATATAGATAACCACTAAAGCTCAAATAAATTTGGACCAAAACGACCAATTAATCTAATATAGATAGTTAGTACAACTCAATAATAAGGTGTACTAAACTCACTAGTTGACCTAATATATATAGCCAACACAAATCACAAAATAAGGTGGAATAAAACTATCGGATGATCCAATATATATATCTAGCACACCTCATAAGATAAGGTGGACTAAAACCACCAACTAACCTGATGCATAAAAGATCCAACTTAGATCATGCTAGCAAGTGGTGTCTAATTGAGATTAGACCAACCAAAAGTTAAGAGTATAATGGAGAAAGATTTGATAAGTTGAAATTGATTCTTGGTAACTCCTTGAATCAATAATCGAAAGAACCACCTAAGGTTTAAACTCTTAGGATAAATCATGGAATATTTTTGCTAATCTTCAAACTCTTGCACTAGAGTTGAAGAAGAGAGATTCTCGGTTTTGAAAGAAAATATGAGTAGCAAAAAACAAGTTAATTTCTATTTCATTATTTTCTTTGAAATTATAGATGGAATTCATGATTAAATTTTAGAACTTATCAAACTAATACAAGTGATTTGAGCTAAAACAAAAAAAAAACTACCTAATACACCACCTTATGTCACTCGGCCATGAGGTATATCTCCATGCTGATTTCGAAATGGTTGAGCTCTTCTTCATGTGTCCAACTCATGCAACTACCACCTGATTCAGAGACAAGGGTCATTTTAATCTTGTAAGGTACAAAAAGCAGTAAAAAATATCTTCTAGCCTTCTTTGTTCTTCCAAAAAATCTACATTTTTCTTCCCAAGTGATAAAAAAGATTTATCATCTAGATTGCGAGGGACTTATAGTTTCTTTTGTGTGGCTATTGTAGGTGCATAATGGGCTGCATTTTTAGGGTGTTTTAGAACTAAAATAATACAAGAAAATGATCTAAAAAAGGTGAGAAAAATATGGAAAAGATGTGACAAAAAAGGTAGGGATTTTATTACGTGGAGGTGATAAGAGTTGACAAGGTTTGCATAGCTTTCTTATCTTGTATGGTTATTTTCTTAGGAGTGATTAATTTTTCCCAGTGAGGAGAGTTTTGTGACTCTTAAACTTGAGAAAATTAAGGGTAAGAGTGTGATCATTAGAGAAGGATGCTCCTACATCATCCTCTCCCTCTTAAAAAGTAGCATCCTTGTCTTTGAAGGGTTCATCATGAATATAAGGAAGTAGATCTACCACATTAAATGTGTTTGATATATCTCCCATTTCCTCAGGTAGCTCTAGCTTATATGCATTATCACCAATATTTTCAATGATCTTGTATGGACATTGCTTCTAGGTATGAGTTTGCTTTTCTGTTTAGAAGAAAATCATTCCTTCCTAAGATAAATCGAAACTAGGTCTCCTAGTTCATAGAAGTGTTGCTTTTGATTCTTTTTGGCCTTAGTCTTGTACATCTCATTAGCCCTATCTATTTTTTTATCTCACCTACTCATGAAGTTTTTTTTTATTACCCTAGCCCTTTCTTGTGCTTCAAAGTTAGTGTGGGCTTTGATGGGGAGAGGTAAGAGATTGATGGGAGTAGTAGGATTTAATCCATATACTAGCTAAAATGGAGAGATTGGTTATAGGCAAAATTGGTATGAGATAGTTTGGTGTCCCAATCCTTTAAGGATTTGTGAGCCAAAATTTCGAGGAGCATAGTGAGTGTCTGATTAGTGACCTTGGTTTTCCCATCGGTTTGTGGATGGTAGGTGATATTAAATAGGATTTTGGTACCTAATAGCCTCCAAAAAGTCTTCCACCATTTCCTTTAAGAATAGATCAGTTATGTAAGAGGTTTCATCCATCTTATGGCAAGTAACAAAATGAGCCATCTTAGAGAACCAATCCACCACCACCATTATAGCATCATTTTTCCTTTATGTCTTAGGTAATGCTACAGTGAAGTCCATAATCACATGATCCCATGGTTGGTGTGGGATAGGTATAGGATTATAGAGCCCTTGGTGGAAGTGACTCTTGGATTTTTGGCAAGTAACACATCTAGTGTAATACCCTAAAAATTTTCTTAACCTAATCCTACGTCATTAGTTCTCTAAATTAATTCCAATCTCAATAAACCTTATGTTAGCCTTAACCTATCCTTAATCCCAGAGCTTTAGCCAATTCCAAAAACCTTAACTTTGATGAACTGTAATTTGTAAACTAAAATAAAAACCCACTAAAATTTCCTCTAATCCTAATTACCTTTAGCTAATCTAAAATAACCCTAAACTAATCCCCAACCCTTCTCTTTTCTTTTATTTTTTTCTTTCTCATTTTCTTTTCCTTCTTCTCTTCCTCCCACCAAACTTGAGCTTTAACTCCTAAATATATGCAACTTGTAGTTGCAACTTGCACCATCACCTTTCTACATCTATCACCCATCACCTTGCGTCCTTTCTCCTTTTCTTCTTCTCCTTCTGCATCCTTATCCCTGCCCAACTACACCCCATCGCACACTCTGAACACTCACTTCCCCCCTACCATTTTTCTTCTTCTCATGCAACACCTCCATTAACTATTACCACCCTCACCTTGCAGCTACTACCCTACCCTAACCATCCCTTGCAATCATCACCATCACCTTGCAACTGCACAATCACCATCATCACTGTCGCATGCCAACACCCCCTATTCTTTTTCTTCTTCCCCGACTCACACACAACACACCCACACATGTACGTATATATATATACCTCACACTCTCCCTATTTCTCTTTGGTTTTACCTTACTCTACTAATATTTGTGTTAAAGAGCCATTATCGAGATCCCATTTCCTTCTCCTTTCCTCCTTCTCCCTTTTCTTCTTCTTCTTCTCCTTCCGTTCCCTATTTTTGGATTTCACACCACCGTCTCCCCCACCATGCACTACCTCAGACACCACTCGCTGCCCTTTGCCCGGTGGATTGACCACTAAGGTTGCCCAAACCTTCCCCTTACCATCACAGGCCATCGCCACCAACTACCGCTTCTTTTACCTTCTTCCTCTTCTTGTGTGTTGCAGCATTGCAAAGTGCATGGCTATGCAACACTTAAATCCCCTAATGCACAGCCATGCAACCCCTGCACAGTCTGACCACACGTAATTTTTCTCTTGGCTTATTTCTGCAAGGCCGTGCAAACTTCACACTACCTGGCCGTGCACCTTGTTTTCTCTCTACTAGAAGATGCACTACCTGTTGTACAACTGTGCAACCTCATTCCTTTGGCCATGCATCCCTATTTTACCCCCAAACCTCAACTAACACTACCAAAATTTAGCCATAACTCCACCACACATTCCTCTACACATCCACACATCTCAAGCTCCCATTTGACTATGGTTATACCTATTTTTACCCTCTTTACCTTGATTTCTCTTTCGGTTTAACTCTTCAAGCCTAACTATAAATTTCATTATTTTTGTAGGTGGTATTCAAGAAGCTTCGAAGGAGAAAGTCTAGGATTTACATGCCTAGAGCCTGGTGTCCTATTTGGTAAGGATACTATTCAATGTTTAGGACTTTTGATGATATTTGCTTGCATGGTTATATGTTTTTTCATAATATTGTTGCTATATTATGTAACATATGTTGATATTGATAATTTATGATGGTATGAATGTTATGTTGAAAGAAAATAAGAATTGTTTAGAGATATCATTATGTTATGATTTGTGATGATGATATCATATTTGTGAAAATGCATCTTATGTATGAAATATGAGTTGAATGATGATAACATCACACTTGTGGAAATATATCTATAGTATAAAACATGGGTTGAATGATGAAAACATCACACTTGTGGAAATATATCTATAGTATAAAATATGGGTTGAATGATGATACCATCATACTTGTGGAAATATATCTATGATATGAAATATAGGTTGAATGATAATAATATCACATTTGTGGAAATATATATATGGTATGAAATATGGATTAAATGAGTTATGGTAAATGGGCTTAATGTATCTCATGAGGTATGATGATAAATGGGGACTTGGAGAAATAATATGTATGGAAGGTATAAGATTTTATAAAATAATATGTATGGAGATGGAATAATATAATGTGAGTATAACAACCAACATGGGAGAATGAACACTAAAGGTAGTATAATTAGGGTTTAACAGGACTTAAGGACTCGGACTTATGCTATATGTATATCTGTTTTTACTATGTCTTATGTCTGAGAATCAATCTTGAATAAGATACTAATCACTTAAAGTAAAAAGAACACATGAATAGGGCCATAGTGATTATTTTTATAAACCTATATATATGTATCCCATTCTACCAGGGAGAATAGTGGCTTGGGAGTGTTCTGTCCCGAGATGATATTTTTAATCTCCGTTCCAGCGAAAAGAATAGTGGCTCGGGTGTGTTATCCCTAATAGTTTCAAACCGTTCTACCAGTTAAGAATAGTGAGGTCCCTACTCATCGTGAAATAAATCATATCTTCATAACCTATGGGAAAGATACTAATAATTTATAGTGGAAGAATACGTGAGTTAGGACCAGAGTGATATATTTTCCATATGTACATATATTCCCATTCCATAGGATAGAATAGTGGATCAAGAGCGTTCTACCCTTAGGAGATGTTTTTAACCTCCGTTCCACTAGAAAGAATAGTGGTTCAAGTGTGTTGTCCCCAAGAGTTTTGTACCGTTCCACTGATTTAAAAATAGTGGGGTTCCTGCACTCAATGTATATAAAAGAATGAAAATGGACTATACATAATAAAAGGATTTGGATCATAATATGCCTTATGAGATGTTTCATTTACTTGGTTATATTCCTTTATTATATAATGTGGAAGCATGTGCTATTTGTATTCCTATTTTGATAATATTGTTCCCTTACTCAATATATAGCATACTGACCACCCGTTTTATGGATGCTGCTCACTCCCACGAACAAAAGGCCTTGGATCTTATATGCAAGTTTCAAAGGATCAGGTAGATGACTTTGTGGCCTATGATGCCTTATGTGGGGATGAGTGACTCCATTTATGTTGGGGTTAAGTGAAGAGTATATGTTATCCATATTATGTATTTAACTGGATACCCTTTTCGAACTCTTGATCTATAGTATCCTCCTTTTGTATTTTGGTATTGTAAAACTCGGAGTTAAACTCCAAAATTAGTATTGTACTATAAATGTGCTTTTGTTTTCTAATTTCATTTTATTACCTTAAATGTTTAGCCTTGTGATTGATTTAAAGATGGTTGCATAAAACGAAAATTTTTTAATAGTAAAAATTGGGTTGTTATATCTAGCTATTACACTTTGTACATCTCCCATAAGTTTGGGATGATAAAATGCTTATTAAGTATGTCCACGGTCTTGTTGATGATGAAGTGTCCAGCTAGTCCTCCTCTATGCACTTCCCTTACAAGCAATGCTCTAATGGAGCATTTGGGATTGCAAAGCTTATTGTTCTTTAAAAAACCCTCCTAGATGACAAACAAGCCCTTATTCTTGTCTTGATCCTTGAAATAGGAGCCAAAGTCTTGGTCTTCTTTGTAGAGCTCCTAAATGCACCCAAATCCCTGTACTCTAGCTTCTAACAAAGATAGCATACAATACCTCCTAGAGAGTGAATTTGCTACTATATTTGTTTTTTCACTTTTATGTTTGGCTACAAAGGAAAAATATTGTAAGAGTTCTCTTCATATCGCATGTCTTGGATTAAGCTAGTGTTGGTCATTGATATACTTTAATGGCACGTGATCTGTGTGTAGTACGAACTATTGGGGTCATAAGTAGTGGGACCAATGATCTAGAGCTCTAACCAAAGAATAAAACTCTTTATCATAGGTGTTATAATTCCCCCTTGATCCATTGAGATTTTCACTAGAAAAGGCGATCTATTTCCCTTCTTGTAGTAAAATAGCCCCAATGCCCACTCCACTAGGATCACACTCAACCTCAAATAATTTGTTGCAGTTGGGCAGTGTTAGGATAGGTGATTCGCTCAACTTTCCCTTGATCACCTAAAATGTGTCTTGTGCAGCCTTAGTCCACTTGAATTCTCCCTTATTCATGCATTTGGTTATAGGGGCCATTTGGGTACTAAATTCCCTAATAAACCTTCTATAAAATAAAGCTAAACCATGAAAAAATCTCACTTGTGTAAGGCTTGTTGATGTAGGCCATGTCTTTATTACTTTCACTTTGGATTCATCTATGGCTATGCAATCCTTGAACACCACAAAACCTAGAAATGTAATCCTAGGTAAAAAGAACTCACATTTTTCTGTGATTTCTAAGTGCTAGAAATACAAGTTTGAGATGTTTTACATGCTCTTCTTTTCCAAAGCTATATATAAGGATGTCATCGAAGTAAACTACTATAAATTTGCTAATGAATGGCCTAAGTACCTCATTCACGAGTCTCATGAAGATACTAGGGTCATTTTACAAACCAAAGGGCATAATCATCCACTCATATAATCTTGGTTTTGAATGCGGTTTTCTACTTATCGTCATCTTCCATTCTTATTTGATAGTAGCTACTCCTTAGATCTATTTTAAAAAACAAGCATGCACCAATTAGACAATCAAGCATATCGTCAACTCTAGATATAAGATACCTATACTTGATGGTAATGATGTTGATAGCTCTACTATCTACATACATTCTCATGGTACCATCTTTCTTTGGTACAAACAAGGCAGGCATGGAACAAGGGCTAAGAGATTCCCTTATCAAACCCTTAGACAATAATTCATCTATTTGCCTTTATAACTCCAAGGCCTCCTTAGAATTACACCTATAGGTTGCCTTATTAGGGAGTATAGCACCAAGTACAAAGTCAATTTAGTGCTCTATCCCTTTAATGGGGGGCGGGGGTAGTTATAATACCCCGTATTTTTGAAATCTAATTTTATTAAGCCAAATGATTTTATTAGCGTCATTTGATGCAAATATCTAATTATTTTAATTTCGATTCATTTTATGAATTATCGACGATTTCGAATTCATATTTGAATTTAATTAATCGTGGTCGTTGCGAACCATTCATTCACAACCATGATTTTATTATATTCTTATGATTTCAATTTTCGGTTAAAAGTATGTATTCCCTTTCTTTCTCGTATTTTGATTTTTATATTTTAGATTTGTTTTCGATTATAACTTCGTCGTGTGATTACAACTTTATTTTGGAGTTATATTTTGTTAACGAAATATATTATTTAAATTATAGAATTTCTGTTTAAATAGTTTAATTTATTTTAATGATTTTATCCATAGAAAATATTTCCGACTCTAAATTTATCCGTTTTTAAAAATATTTAATTTTTTTGGGAAGTTTTAAATTTAAAATATTTATTTAAGAAGTTCTTTCCGAAATTAATTTTCTTCTGTTTTACACTTTTTGATTTGTGGAAAACTAATTTCGAAAATTATTTAAATTAGTCTCAGTTTATTCGAATTTAGCTTACATATTTCATTATATACTTTTAAATAATTTTTCGAGGTCTTATAATATATTTCCGTAAATAATATAAATTTTTATGTTCGTTGGTAAATTCTTCCGAAAATGTTTCTGAAATTCTTTATATAGCTTTCTATCAATTTTAAGCGTTCGGATCGTTTCAAAATAATTTTTGTTTAATAAATTTTAGATAAAATCTTCCAATAATAATTTATAAATATTCAGTATTTTATTTTATGTATATTTTTATTTAAAAAAACTATAATTTAATAAACCTCGTTTATATAGGATAAGTTAGCTCTTAAACTTATCTAATTTAATTATGTTGAGGATTTTACCTTTTAAGTTTATTTAATTTTTTTGTGGATTTTGAGTATATAAAATTTAGAGGTGAATATTGAATAAATTAAACTAGATAATTTGTTATTCTGTCAACTCATTTTATTTAAATAAGGTTCAAACCAATATTTTTCTAAAAGCTACCTTTTTAAACTAATATAATAAGATATATTAAGCTAAATTACTAAAATTTTAATTATCTACCAAAAATACTATAACTCACCCCATAAGTCATTTTAATTATTTTCTTCCCTAATTATTTTCCTTAATCCCTTTTTCTCCCTTATTTTCCCTTTTCTTTTCCCCTCCTCCTTTCTTCCTTCTCCCCCCGACTAGGCCAGCCCGTTGGCCCACATCACCCCTGGCCTCTCGTGCAACAGGCCCGCCCCGTTTCTCCTTCGCCCATACTGTCTTGCCGGTCGCCCCCTTCTTTTTCTTTTCTCCCCTGGACCGACCGGTCTAGCCCCTTTCCCCTTTTCTCCTTCCCCGCGCGCGACCTGCAAGTCGCCACCCTCCCTTCTGCGCCGACCAGCTGCCTGCACCGCCTGCACACCTCCTCCCTCGCTTCCTGACTCTCCATTTGTCCTCCCTCGACAAGCCGACCACCCCCACACCATTCGCAGGCTTGCTCCCGTCCCCTTCCTTTTTCCCGACCAACCAACAAGTCTGCCATGGCAGACCCGCGTCAACCTACCACCGCCGGCCGGCATGCCCAAATTCCCGCTTTCCCTACCTTCCTCTGTCCCCTCTCTCGATACTCCCCCATTTTCGAGCCTATAAATACCCCCAGGAGTCCAGCATCGGGCTCTTTCGAAACTGCTGCCCAAAAACCACCTTGCTCCATCCCTGTTTCAAACAACCACCTCGTCGCCGCCGCCCGATCCACCCACGAAACTCTCCCTTGCATCACCCTCCACCAACCTAGGCCTCCCTCACCCCTTGTTTTTCTCTGCACAAGCCACCCCGGCCGTGCAAAGGGCTCTTCCTTATCAACCCTACTTCAAGCCCCGCCGCCCTTCTCACCACCGCCCACCGCCGGTACTGCCACTTCCAGCACCTCTGCCTTCTAAAACCACCAGGGGAGCTTCCTCAACCTCCCCAGACCTTCTTTTCCCCTGCCAACCTCTCCTCTTCCTTCCTCCTCCCTCCACCACTTCTCCACCTCCCTTCTCCCCCATCGCCGCCGCCTGTGCCACCAGCTCCCCTAGGTGGTTCTCTGAACTCCCCAGCCCTAAACCCTCTTATACATGCTAATTATTTTTAGTAGTATTGTTAGTATTATACTTAATGTTGTTGTTGTTGTTGTTGTTGTTGTTATTACTATTATTATTATTACTACTACTATCACTATTATTATTACCCTTGCCATTTAACCCAACTTTAGAATATTTATAACTATTATTATCATTTTAATGGCCTATAGCTTTAGTATCCCTATTTTAGCACCATTATCATTAGTATTGCTAGTATTAGTATTATTGTTACTATTATTACTATTACTATTACTATTACTATTATTATTATTATTATTATTATTATTATTATTATTATTATTATTATTATTATTATTATCATTAGTAATATCGTTGTTAGTAGTATTAGTATAATACTAACCTTACTAGCACTACTATTGTTACCATCATTAGTAACGTTGAAACTATTATCGTTAATAATATAAATATTATTATAACTACCTTAAATCGTTGTAACTATTAAGACCTACCTTTGATTAGTAGTAGCATGATTTGCTACCTTAAGAATAAAACCCTACTTTTTACTGATAAAGGCATTATTATTATTGATAGCCCTAATGGTAAGTTGTGATAAAGGTAAGGTAGAAAGGATGGTGTTTTGGTTAGAGGGAAGTTAATCTATAGTTTTCCCTTTTATAGGCGAATCAAGTCAAAACCCGGAGGAGGTGTAGGAACGTGCTCCAAGACCAGCGTCGTATTAGGTAAGGATGTAGCTAAGACCCTTGTGTGTTATGTGACTTGTATGGCTTGGATGCTTTATATTTCATGCTATATTATGTATTGTATGACTCTCCTTAACTTGTCTTATGTGTAGCTCAGCTTGGAGTTGAGGTATGTTCTGTATGTGTTCTTATGACATGAATATGTCATGTATATGTGACGATTGTGGTGTGACATGATATAACCTTCTAAGACATGCATGCTAGGGTGATTATGATATGGGAATGAAAGGACAAAAGAAATAAATGGGAAATGAGTTGCTAAAGGGAATATGAGGTTGACCTATGTACCTCATGATCCATGAGAGAAAATTTAAGAGGAAGGAATGACCAAAATAAATGAGAGATGGGAACCATGCATGGGAGTCTTAAAATTTGTATGGGGACTTCGGGAGTTTGCATGGGATGGACAAAACTTGCATGGGGGTGATTCTTACGTGAGAAATTTTTATTTAGGGTGTAAACAAGCTAATGGGAGATTTGGGGAGTGATTGGAGACTTAGGATGAAAAATAGTATGCAGGTTGGTGCAAGGGTGTATAAGGGACCAGATTAGAGTTTTTGAGACAAAGTGGAAATTTGGGAAGTACAAAGGTAAGAATGATTAAGGAAGGGTGGAGTATGGGTTAAGAGTGAGAATTCATTTATATAAAAGATGAGCATGGGTTTTCCATGTGGAAGAAGAGACTTTGGGATAAAAAGAGAGAGGTTACTTGTGGAAGAAGTAAGGTACTAGGATTTGATGTGGCCAACTAGGGTTTTGCCGGTCACATGCGAGGTCGAGGAGTAAAGTGATACGCCTTGGGGTTTGACCTAATAAGGATGAGATGTGGGGCGAGGAACAAGTAGTGGTTGAGTATGTGAGAAGAAGTTGGGTCACATAGGTCCAATTAGGGTTTCCAAGGGGAAAACCCTAGAGGTTGAGAATAGGCGGAGTCGATGTCATAGGGTGTTGGGCTTAACCTACACTGTAACACCCCGAATCGACACGACCACGCGGGGGCTACCTTGGAGCACTTTCGGATTGATCGGCTGGCCCCACAGATCAACACGAGTCCTTTCAGCACGCTTTGTCCTCACTCACGCACTTCCCGAGAAATTTTTAGAAAATTTCTGAAACTTCCCAGGAGGTCACCCATCCTAAAATTGCTCCACGGCCAGCACGCTTAACTGTGGAGTTCTTAGGATGGAATCACCAAAAGGATGGTATACCATGTTGATATAAGTAGCCAAATCAATCCTTATAACACTCCGCTCAATTTGGGGTATTACATACACTCTCAGAAGTTAGTCTTTCATTATATGTGAGCATAAGGGGGAAAGGATGTCGGGGCGTGATAAGGGGTGTAGGAGTCTCAAAATACGGGATGGACCCTCTTGAGAGAAAAGCAGTAGAACATCGATGACATGCATGTCAAGGGTGAATGTTATCTAATAAGACACAGATAAGACACTAATCATGTAAAGTGGAAGATTGTTGAGCCGAGCCCAGACCGGTCCACCGAAAAATAATAGTGGCCAAGAGCCGGGGTGCCCTAGAGACCGTGCCACCTGCAAACAATAGTGGCCAGGAGCGTTTTGCCCTGTATGATTTCTGGTCCATCGGCTATAATCGTGGGGAATTCCGTACTCGACAAACCAAAGCATGTAAGTTAAACCATGGGAAATACACTAAGTACTTACAGCGAAACACCATGTGAGTCGGGGCCAGACTGGTCCACCGGCAAATAATAGTGGCCAGGAGCGTTTTGCCCTGGAGACCGGTTCACCGACAAATAATAGTGGTCAGGAGCGTTCTACCTGAGTGTATAATTTCCGGTCCACCGGCTATAATAGTAGGGTACCTGCACTCGCATGGATTAATAAAGATTATGATGTGAATCAATTATAATTACCAGAGATCTAAAAGAATATGTAATTCTGATTGGACCATAGCCGACCTGCGTCAGCTATATTATTACATGTTGCCTATGTAATTGTGCTATGTGTGTTATATTGTATGTTTGTATGCTTGGCCTTAGCGCACCTGCTACCTTACTCAATATCAGACCCGTACTGATACTACCTTGGTTGAATGGGTCCTGTGTTGATCCACTGATGGTGGGGAGCAGACCTCCTGTGCAGGTTTACGATCGGGTATTATTTTGGGGTGGAAGGCTTGACTTGAGTGAGTAGGCGATCTGGAATTTGATCTATCGGGTTTTATCTTGTTTGATTGTATTCCTTTTTGGAAGTTACAAGTGTTGTATTTAAATTTCCAAGGGCTTTGTAATTGACTTTTAATTTCTTGTACTCTAATAAGCTTTTAAAATTCGGATTTAATTGTTTGACAGGTTTTAGCCTTGCATCTAACATGAGATAGATGGTTGACATTTATCTTGTGTTAGATGTGGCGGTAAAACTTCCCAAATTATCTCCTAGCTTCCGCTTTATTCTTTCAAAAAAAAATTTAGTAGTAAATTTGGGGGTGTCGTGTTACAGTAATACATGGGGTAGGTTATTAGGGAATACATCATCAAACTCTTCAAACAATGCCCTAACCATCTGTTCAATACAAGCCTTCCTCTCATTATCCTCCAACAATAACAACAAGTAGTTTACCTTCCCTTTTACTATATCCCTAATTATACAATTTTCACCTATGATTAAATACTTTTTACAACTCATATAAATATTATTAGGCCTAGTAACTAACAGGGTGAGTATAATCTTCTTCTTGGAAAAATTCAAGCAATAGGCGTTCTTCCTCCCATCATATAGGACACCCTTGTAAAATTGCCATGGTCTTTCCAAAAGAAAATGACAAGCATCCATTGGCAATACATCACACACCACTTCATCGTGGTAAGTCTTGCAGATGGAAAATAGCACCTTAACTTACTTTTTCACCTCCACTATGTTGCCATCATTAAGCCATTATAGCTTATATGGTTTGTCTCATTTTGTTGTGGTGAAACCAAGCTTCTCTACTAAAGTGCATGAAGCAACATTGACACAACTACCTCCATCCACAATATGAGAACATATTTTCCTAATTATGGTGAACTAATTTTGAAAAATATTTTCTCTTTGAGATTCATCATATTTGACCTCCTTAGTGTGCAACACCCTTCTAATCATCAAGGATTCTCCCACGTTCGGTGGTGCATACTCTTCTTCTCCATTGAAGGCCGACTCATCCTCCTCTTCCTCACTTTCTTCCTATTGGTTGGCCTCCTCTACATCCACCATAGTCATCACCCTCTTTTTAGGACACTCATTTTGGTAGTACCTAAGCCTTGACACTTAAAAAACCTCACACTTTTGGTTCGATTCTCAACCTCCACCCCTTTACCCTTCACATGTTTTTTCAAAGGTGTGGAAGGAGTTTTGAATAGTGGATGAGTCTCCCTTGAGGTGATAACACCCTTATTTGGACTTTCATACCTCACGACCCTCTTCTCTTTTTTCTTTTTCTTTTTTTATATTTTTCAACCTTGATGGCTAAATGTTAAAGCTCATCCAAGGTGTAAAACATATGAATTTCCACCTTCCTATAGATATCATACCTAAGTACACCAAGGAATAGAGACATGGTATACTCCTCTATCTCATCCAAATTGAGCCTCATAGAGAGCTTTTCAAACTTCATAATGTACTCCTGTAAACTTAAAGATCCTTGATTCAAAGGACATTTTATTGTATAAGTCTTGAGTGAAAGAAAGAGGAAGGAATATCTCCTTCATCAACTACTTAATTTTCAACCTTAACTTTTCTTACTTTCTCCTCTTATGAACCAAGTTCTCCACCATAATGAAGCATGGCCTTTGAGCTTAAGAACCTCCACCTTAAAGGCTTTGGTTTCGGAATAGACCTTAGCCTCAAACAATCTACTACACTTCAACTCCTACTTCAAAAATTCTTCGAGATTGTGATTGCTTTAAACTTCGGGATCTTGACTCAAACATCATGAAAATTCTCCCCTTCTTGTTTTCTCCTTATCCTTAGGTCTAGAGAAGAATCACCATAGGATGAATATTCTCCATCTTCACTTTCAACATGCTCACCAACCCCATGATGGTTTCAAGTAGGGGGTAACTTTGTGTGTGTGTTTTGATCCAAACTAGGAAGGATGGTCTCCAAGATATCAAGTAATTTTCTCATATCATTTTGAAGAGACTTAATATCTCGATAATCCTTAAATTATTTGTCTCCTCAAGGCTCAAACCTCTTGGTAAAGGGAGGTGTCCCATTGAAGATAAAAGAAAATTTTAGAAGGTGAAAGAAGAGAAATTATTTTCCATTATGGGTGGGGGAAAATGGGTTGTGATTCGAATGGAATGGTGTTTGGTTTAGAATTTTTTGTGTGTGGGTTTAGGTTTTGAATAGGAGGATGGAATACAAAGAAAAAATACCCAAGTTGCTGTAACCTAAGCTTTGATACCAAGTTGATTCATAAGATATCCAACTTGGGTCATACTAGGAATTGATGTCTAATTAAGATTAGATGAACCAAAAATTAAGAGTAGAATGGGGAGAGATTTGAAAAGGTGAAATTGATTCTTGGAAACTCCTTGAATTAATATTCAAAAGAACTACTGAAGGTTTAAACTATTAGGATAAATATTGGAAGATTTTTGCTAAGCTTCAAACTCTTATACTAGAGTTGAAGATGAGAGACTCTCGGCTTTGAGAGAAAATATGAGCAGATAAAAACAACTTGATTTCTCTTTGATTCTTTCCTTTAAACTTATATATGGAGTGAAAAATTAAATATTACAACTTAGCAAACTAATACAAGTGATTTGAGCTAAAATAAATAAAATAAACTATCTAATACACCACCTTATGTCACTCGGTCATGAGGTGTATCTCCATGATGATTTCGAAATGGTTGAGCTCTTCTTTATGTGCCCAGCTCATGCAGCTGCCACTTAATTCATAAAGAAAGAGAATGGTCATTTTACTATTTAAAGGGAAAACAAGAAGTAAATAATGTCTTCTATCCTTCCTTGATCTTCTCAAGAATCTATATTGTTCTTCCCAACTGCTCAAAAGGACTTGTCATGTGGCTTGAAAGGGACTTGTAGTTTGTTTTGTGTGGCTATTGTAGATGCATATTAGTATTTGTTTTTGGGGTATTTTGGAGCTAAAAAGGGTTATAAAAACATGGAAACAATGTGGCTAAAAAAGGTGGGAATTTTATTATGTGGAGGTAATAAAAGTTGATAGGGTTTGCATGGCTTGCATGGATTTCTTGTATTGCATGGCGATTTTTCTTAGGATTGATTAATTTGTCCAAGTGAGGAGAGTTTTATGACTCTCAAACTTTAAAAAATTAAGGGTAAGAGTGTGGTCATTAGATAAGGATGCTCCCACATCATAACCTAATATAGATGCTTATCATAATTCAAAAGATAAAGTAGGCTAAAACTATTAGCCAATCTAATATACATAACCTACACATCTCACAAAATAAGGTGGAATAAAACCACTAGGTAATCCAATATAGCTAGCTAGCACCAATCACAAAAAAAGGTGAGCTAAAATCACTAATTTACCTAATATAGATAGTTAACACAACAATCCACTACCCTCCATTTTAATTAAGAATATCTTTATTAAGGACAACTCTTAATCTCATACCATAAATTCATACTTAAACTAATTATTTATATTTAAATCATTGTTCAAGAAGGTCAAAGGCCAAGCAAAAATTCAACCCTAAGAAAATGCACCAAAAATCCTAAGCAAATGAGTCGACTAGTCCCATAAACTAGTGGATAGTATGGGAAAAGCAGTCAACCAATGTTGCCCGTTAACAAGTTGTAAACCTAACCAGATGACTAGTTTCATGCCAAAATCACCTACCAACTTCTGGTGAACTAGTTGGTTGGTAGGTCAAAACCAGCAAACTAGTTTTACTCTTGACCAATTGGCCGATTCTATTAGGTAAAATATAATATGAAGCTTTACTCCTTTCAAACTTAATATAAAAACATCCATAAATCATGAAACATTCCATAAATTAACACATACCATTAATACTTTATAAATAAACACCCAAACAACCATAATGCATAAAAATTGTGCTAAATTCTACTCTATTCTTTCTCATTCAAAACAACCAAACCTAGCAGTCTCCTAAGCTTATTTCCATACTTTCAACCATTTAAAACATAATTTTAATATAATTTATCATAGAAATCATATAAGAAAACAAATAACATATATCACATAACACATCCTGTTCCATCTATAAGGTCTAAAGAAGTTTATTTATTAAGCAATTCTTCAAGCAAAGAAAACTTAACTATGATGCTACTCCAAACACCTACGATTCTTGCTTACCTAAACAAGAATTAGAAAAAAAAAACTTTTTGCAAAACATTTAGAGCTTGAAACCAAAACACAATAGAGAGAAGAAAAAAAGAGAGGAATAAGGTAAGGGAAAGAAGGAAGAGGACAACATTTGAAGGTTTCTATTGAAAAAAGGGAGAGAAAGGCTTCAATGTAGGTTGTTTGGGATTCAGGTAAGCGTAAATGAGAGGGCATGAGATATGGGTCAAGATCAAAATGTAAGGGAACAAGTGAATGGCTGGACACTTGAGTAAACTAAATAAAAAGTGACAAAAAGGTAGGTTAGATGGGGTAGGATATGACCAAGGACTAGGTGATCCTTAGACTAGTTGAAAAGGGAGGTGAAGGTAAGATATAGGACATAGAAGAGATATGCAATGTAGCCACAAGGAAGAGGAGACAAGGAATAAGATATCAAGGGGGAAAGGTGGAAACGTGAAAAAGTTTAGATTTAGCTAAATCTCATTATTTATTTGTAATGTGGGTTTAAAATCCTTTAAAAATCATTTATAATCAAAATATAATAGATTATCAAGGTTAGGTGAAGGATTATAAGATATTCAAAATTGAAACCAAAATAGAGATCGCGAGTTTTAGTAGAACCAGGTGACTGGTTCATCAGAACTAGCAAAAACAAAACATAGTTTACCAATCAACTGATTTATCGTACTAGTCAATTGGTTCTCTAGTTTGAACAATATTTTCATAATTTATTTATTTTTTTAATTATTTAAAAATAATTTTTTATATACGAAGTATTAAGATAGATGTCTACCGACCTTAAACTACAAACACTTCTACAAAAGTATTTCCCTACAAATTTAGAAAAAAGGTTAGGACAAACTTCACTTCATTATTATGATATTTAACCTAATTCCACTAAGATATCATGTGTAAATATTCTCATTTAGATACCATGTATTTTATTTATTTTTATTTCACTTTAATATCTTCTTATTAATGTTTTTAGTTTTATATGACCCTAAGTATATTCTAAAAATTTAGAAAAAAAGTATTCAAATATTCATTTTTTTAATTCATATTTAAAAAATAATAAATATTATAAAAATTTATATTTTAGTCATAGAAAACTAAGAATATTAATAATATGATACTAAAGTAAAAAAAAATATCTAAATAAAATTATTTAAAAATATATAGTGCCTAAATAAAATTACACCAAATATTATATCATTATATCACCTAAATAGAATTTATTAGGGATGTAAATTAGTTAAGCTAGATCAATATTTGATTAAGTTCAGCTTATTAAAAGTTTGGTTCGGATTATTTGTTTAGTTAAATGAGTTGAACTAAAAAATAATTGATTCAGCTCATTTATATTTTATCTTGTGAGCTTGAAACAACTCGACTCATTAAATTCAACTTATTATTTCATAAGTTGAGCACTAATTGAGCTAAGCCTAGACATTATCATATAAGACTCATTTAAAACCCTAGAATTTATCCAAAATTACTTACTAATATATCAAACATGTCCTAATCATTAATTAACTAGCAGTAAGTAATTACATGCAGGAAGTCATTGGAGTCAAACTCAACCACCAAAAGGGAAATAGTAAATTGATATTTGATGAAGGTAAACCAGCCACCCCGAGTTGTTGCTTTAACTCAAAAGGTCTTTTTCAACTCTTGTATTTATTCATTATTTTTCTATTTTCTATTCGGCAGCACTGTCGGTATGGAAATTGTGATGTTTGTGTTTTGTATTTGGTAAGAGCAATCAATCCACTATTGAGAATTGAATTGAGTTTTCCAATATTTAGGACCTTTGTTTTGGCCAAAGATAACATGTTTGGATAGCTAGCGATAGTTATCCTTTCATAAGGAAAAACAAGTCATTTTGTCTCGAATTTTTTATATTAAAAAATAATATCACTATGGAAAAAGTTAAGAATTATTTTTATATTTATCCTTACTTTTTTTGTGTATTAATTATTCCATTGTCTAATATATAAAGCATATTTGAAAGACTAAGGTTAATTTTATACCATTGTCTAAAATCTTTTAACAAATCTATCAAAGTAAATATATAATAATTAAAAAAATGTTAAATTAGGCTAGAAAAAATTGCAAGTGAAAATATATTAAAATAGCCCACATATTCTAATAATTTGCAATTATTTAAACATAGATTATATATATATATATTAAAATTCCTTCAAATGTATTTTTTGTGGAAAAAGATATATAAAATTATAATACATTTAAATGACCAGAATAGTCTGAAGTTATTATCTTCTGAAAATAAGTGATCATGACTAAGACAAAAATCAATAGTAACAATTATAAAGTAAAAATAAATAAATATATATATATTAAATTAAACCTGTAGAATTATTCATTTCAATTTCAAGACACGCGGCGCAGCTTAATGTATTTAGCAAATTGTCATTGGCAGCCAAAACGCATTTTATCACATATTATATACGTATTAATGCTTCATAAGTTATTTCAATGTATATAAAAGATTTTTATATGCAATGCATTGAACATTTTCTTTATCCTTATATATGTAAATACAGGCTTATCTGACATCAATAGATTATACTGTGTGTGATTTCATCTTTGCTAATTTATGAACTAACAAAGAATATGTTTTCCAAAGGTACACTGATGATTCCGCGAGGGGGAATAATTTAAATTGAGACATTCAGATATTTACGCTTGTAAATTTACCACGCTACGAGAGGAATGAATCTGTGAATAAAGGAAAAGGCTAAATGTGAAAAGGGAAAAGCTTTATGTGAAAAGAAACAAAGATTACAAAGAGAAAGGAGAAGGAAAAAAAAAAAGGAAAGTGAAAGGCAAGAAGCATATCTTTTTTCTTTCTTTCCTGGTAACGAGAAGCAGATTCTTAGTCTTAGAAAGTCGAAGACCTACCCTTCGGACATCAACTTCCTTGCAACTTTACAGGTCCTCATATTATAACATCTTTCGAATATATATATATATATATATATATATATATACTTTACATATTAATTATCTTTTCTGCTATTTGCTTATATTTTAAGTTGATCCTAGTCAGAATTCAGTCATTTTATACTTGGAAGTCTGCATTAGGATTTGATTGAGTCGTTGTTTAGTTATTTAGAGTTATTTATAAGTCATATAATACGTTTAAATTTCGTATTGTAGTTTTTTGGGTGACTTCCCTTGCTATATATAAATTGATTTGACTTGATAAATGTTTGTGGATGAAATTGAAACAATCTCTAACTACGCTTAATATATTTTACATTGTCACATTAATCAAGAATTCTTGTATATATATTGTGTAGGGATTCAATGGGGTTGAATCCAGTAAGGTTGTGGGTCAGCATCATGTTGATTTCACCAAGCAATATTGGATTTTTAACGCATATCAAGTTAGCTAGGCGTAAATATTGAGTTTCAAGTTTTGACATAAAATGGATCTCTAGGTCGGATGAATTTGGATTATGTTTCAGGTATGCAAATTTGGAGTTACGACATCAAAGGTGGCATCAAGTTCCGACTCATGTGCTATTTTATTGAGTTAAATCCAAACCAATCGGGTCAGATTTCTCTGATCAGAACCAACTTTCGCTCGCTCTGGCGCACCAAATCAAGCGATCAAGTTTCTCGGGCGTACAAAACAAGCACAGTAGATGAGGTGACGTCCGGAAATAAAATGTTCATCTTCCGGGCGTTGCCCTCTCGCTAAGATCCACCTGACGTCTTCCGCTGGACTTCAAATCATCGAAAATATATAAATACTTCTTATTAAACTAAATGAGTGTTTAATTACATCACAGAATTTATTGACCAACCCTTAAAAAATTAAAATACAATAAAAATGTTCAACTGTCATGACAAAAACTAAAACGTCAACGATAAGTAACGAGAACTTGACCCCCCCCCCTCTGACCGTTGAATTTCATCAACGAAGATTCACTTCCTTTAATGCCATTGCGCTCACTATAATTAGCGTAGAGGAAATGAAAAATAACAAATAACAAGTTCGAAATACGTTCAGATTTTAAAACAAAGCGGACACAGCAGGTGGCAGTCTCCACAAGGGCATAATGCTCGAGCCATACTGATACAATCTTCGCCATCACATCTCAATGTCTTCTAAATCAGGAAGAGGAAAGCGCAAGATGGCGGCGATGCCAGTCAATTGTGCTAATTCTGCATGCCCACGTAATATAGTCAGACAAAACCAACGAACACGCATCATACTACCCCTTGCAGGAGGCGATACTCAAAATAAAGAATGTTCCTAAAGTTAAACAAGGCAAGACAGAGCACACTTACGTTCGCCTGAGACATGCATGGAAGAGAATATACAAGCGTTACCCCCTGAAGCTTTCACTGACTTGACCAAATCAACATACTTTTTTCTGGTTGGAATATCAGCACTCCTGGAATCAAATGGATTCAACAAGATAATTATGATCAATTATTTTATTGGGAGGCAATGCATGTTTTACAGAGAAGAGAAAAGAAAGAAAAATAAGTTTTAATAATCATTTTCATTACTCATAAAATTCTTATTGTTTGGATGTTGGCTGATCGGGCTGAAATGCAAGCACCAGGGAGTTTTGCGTCAATCTTGATGTTCGATGGATGTCCAAAGGAATGTTTAAATTAGCATGGGGCGGCGTGATATGAGTCAAAACTCAACTACACTTGACATGCAATGGTCTCTTTTGAACTTAGGTTGTAAAATTACAATGATAGGCTGAGGGACGAGGCCAGTTTGACCACCGTTAATGTGAAAGTTGCTTGGGTTTGATATTAGTCAATGTTAATTCTAAGGGAAATTGTTGATGGTTTTTTTCTGAGATAAAGATTAAAACAAGACAACATTATTTACAAAGGAAAGATTTGACGACACACAATAAGATGGTTTACAAATTTAAGTGCAATTATTATTGGTTAAACAGTCGTAAGATTGATAAGGTAGAAACTATTGCTTCGTTGGAAGAAATAACACTTCAGGGTGATCTTGTAGATCATAAATGAAAGCCAACGATGAATTTTAGTTGATTTATGCTTTAAAACTTGAAAGAAAGAAAAAAATGCTAGAAGGCATAATACTTACGACTGACATCTGCACTAGATTTCTTTTTCATTTTGTTGCTTATACGCACTAAAGAGCCTGGTTACGGTCCTTAATTTGGTGAGACTGAGCAGGTGAGGTTTAAGTACAAGGAGAGTGAGTGCTTTCTTTCATGATGCTATCATATCTCAACAATTAATACGTATCTTCAATGGAAATATATATATAAGCATTGGAGCGTCAAAATAGCAATGACTTCATTTTCATGTGCTATGGTTACAGACCGGAAGATGCAAAAAAATTGATGGAATTTAAAAAGGGGTTAAAAATTATTGTATTGCATTTGAGTCCAAGTAGGACTATAAATGAACAAAGTCAACTTGCACGCTTTCTGAGCTCATTTCATTAAAAGCTTGACTCATTCATTTAACTAAACGAGTCAAGCTCAAGCCTTATTTTTAGGCTCGTTTATTAGTATAAAAATTTGGACTTGAGCTCGCGATCTAGCTTGGCTCATTAAAAGCCCTGTTCGTTTATAAACGAGCTAAGCCTGAACCTTATTGTTACATTCGTTTATTAACCCGAGCCCAGTCCCGGCTCGGCTCGACTTATTTATAACCCTACCAACAAGCAATGAATGAAACAATTTTTATTAGGACTACAACAATAGAAACATGCAAGGACAAAGAGGCATGAGATTCCTGAATAAGGAGTTTTGAGGATCTCAAAGTGATCAATGTATATTTGCAATCATTTAGAAGGGAGTCTGAAACCTACCAATGAATGGTGAAGTCCGTGATGTCATGGCAACTTTGGAGGCGGAAAAGGCAGCAACAAAGGCAGAGGAGGCTGATGGGGAACAAATCAGTATAAAAGCTGACCGCTGGAGCAAGGTGGAGCAAAAAAATACTAGTTTTAACAAAGTGAAGATGACTGTAAGTTGGTCATGACACATTTTACCTTTCCCCAAATAACAAGAGATGCGAGGTCTCTTAATAGTGAATTTCCTAATCACATAGATAGGTGTACACCTGTGTAATAAGCTGGACGAATCTGAGCATAGATAACACAAGACATCAAGAGTTGAGGTGAAAGGCATCACTGCAGTAAATATGATTTTGGGTACACCTGTGTACATTATGCACTGTATGTTTTCACTCTTACCTATATTTTTCTTAGTGTTAGTCAATTGATGGACAATGGGTGTAAAGTATTGATCGATTAGGGTTGCTGTGAAATCAAAAACAAACAAAAGTATCAAGGTATTATTAGTTCAGTTCCTATCACATAAAATTGAATGCTTCCTCTTAATGTTTCCAGTTAAGATCATGGCTGTTAATATGTTTGATGGAAGCACCCTATGGCATCTAGGTGTGGAGCTCTTGACATATAAGGTCTAACATTGTTGGCAAAGAAGGAAATACTCCCTCCGTATCGAAAAGAAAATCATTCTGTCATCAAATTTTTATATAAAAAAGAAAGCCATCTTAGAAAAGTAAGAGTCTATTTTTCATTTTTACCCTTACTTTTCTTTTAATTACATATGTATTAAATGATTTGTTATTTTTTAATGAAGGGTGTTAGTGTAATTTTAAGACTACTTTTATAACTTTCTTAAAAAGTATGTAAAATGACAGAATGACTTCCTTTTTGATACCGAGGGAGTAGTTAAGAATTTGCAGTAGCCATAGGAATTCAGTTTACACTTTTTGTGATTTCCTCTCAACTAGCCTTATTACTCAATCCTAGTTTTCCCTGAATACTAAGGCTGCGTCTCGTGAATAATGAATATGAAATGATCTATATTAATATTTTTAGGTATGTACTTCAATGTGTGCACTTTTTTCATTTGTTTAAAATATTGTATCGTAGTTTATCATAAAAGGTCACGGTCATACTGAATTTTTCCAAAAAATAATTAATTACATCAGCTTAAATGAAGTAATCATTTGGAAATCATGGAGTTGACAAATAGAGCCAGGCGAAAAGCTATAATGAAAATCAGATTATAATGAATGAATGCATTGAGAGCTGCAAGCCTCATCGACAAAACAAAGAATGGGTGGCTTGGCCTCGTAGCGCATTATGGTGTGTGTATCATATTTCCTGTTTCTTAAGCTTGAAATCAGTAACTTTCTATCAAAGTAAAACCCTAAACTCATATCCTATCTTTTTGCAATTTATTTCCTGATATTAAATACAATAAAAGATACCAATGTGGTCCTAGGTACCAACAAAGGTCCTAGATTCTAATATCTCCTCTACCACTATTTGTAAACCTTTGTAGATTGTAACGCCCATATGGTGGTTTCTCCTCACCTTTTGAGGTTTCCCTATGAATCAAAACCAAAAATACCACAACAAAAGATACAGGTTCTAATTTCTCTTAGTTTTACTATCGGTTTTGGGGCAATTAATCTTTAATTGCTCAGATGAGTTTCTTGTAAGATTTGGGAGTCTAAATACTCAATTTATGTCTCATTAACCAGCAAACACATCAGTTTCAATGCAGCTCACACTTACAGAGCAAGCTGTGTAGCGGTTTGTGATCAAGCTTCATTACATGGGATGATACCTTGGGGAATTCGGGGGGGGGGGCGCTTAATCTATTTATTTTGAGATCTTCAATAGTTGTAGGTAACTATGCATCACATAGGGATCAAGTTCAACAGATCTAGTTCCTGCAGTGTATGGCTTCTATGGAGGCTTAGACACAGAAAAACTAAAAAGAGCAACTTGAAACCAACCTGAAAAGATCGTCGGTGATAAGGAGTGTTTGGACAGCCATCCTCTCATGCGCAACTTCCACATGTTTCGGTCCATAGCATGCACGATTCGGATCCTACATTTTAGCTCGACAGAATCAATCAGTAGGCAAAATAGAAATAGCAGAACACAGAACTAGATTATTTAGGTAACCAAATCCCTTTCCAAGGTATCCTACGCATAAAAGTCATCACAAAACTGATGTTCAGTATTTGTAATAGGAAGAGACTAAAAAGTTACATACATTTGACAGCATGTTGAAGAAGTCCTTGAGTGTGCGGACCTAAAAGAGAGAAACTAGTTATAACTTAAATAAATTAGGCATGAGAAACATTCGCCAAGATAAACACACAGAATCGAGTCATGAAACAAACATGTCAGACTGATAACAATTTAGCTAACCTCTTGTGCTGCCTTTGTATCCTTTATCATATTCATCACATTTGGGGCATCAAGAACTTCCCGCAAGCTATGCCTGATCACAAAATAAATGTTATTATAGACAATTACCAGCTCTCTTTACAAGCATAGCATGCCAATGATATATTTCATCACATTGGTGAAGAGGGCAGAAAGAAAGACAGCTATGAGCTGAATATCCGAAAAATATGAATCTACCGATGAAAAGCTGCTAGATATAAGGATCCATCAACTAGAAGTATTCACCAGATAGCATATTCTAACAGATTATATAAACATTTAGCTGATTTGATGAGACTAAGTTGTAGAGGCTATACTTATATCCTGATGTTGTATGAACAAGGAGTATGCGAGATTTGTTCTCGATAATTGATCTCAACTGTCTTCTTTCAGCTTCCAGCAATAAGTGACGATGAAACTGGTCCTGGAGAAAATATAAAGGCCACAAATTAGTCTGAAAGCAAATGCTGCATTATGCAATTTATTTGGCAACTTTAAAATGAGGCTTTATGAAAGAAAAGCGACTATAACCCAAAGTGACAGGATTTGAGCACTCATGAACTCTTTAATAAAGGATTCCAATAGGTAGAAAGAGAGAGTAAGCAAAAAAAATACTAAAACAAAAACATTCCAGCACCACTCTAGTTTCATGCCATAAAAAAGTGGCCCAGCTTTTGTTAATTCATTGCAGCTACCACCACTAAGCCCTTGTTGTGTGACTGTCTGACTTTTATCTTGTCACCGAAAATCCTTTGGTTACCACATAAAACTGACTAAATTCATTAAAAACTTAATCCATCATTCATAACACCTTAATAACAATAAGCCCCTTTTCCAGGATAATGACCCAACATAAACAACCCAAATTTAATAAATGATGGGATAAAATCCAAATTTGATAATATCAAGTTCTCATAAATAAGTAAGATAATATCTACAAAATAAAAGATCTACTAAGCCTGGGCTAACAGAAAGAGGCATATTCATTTGGACATGGGCCTTCCTTCCAATAGTTCAGTACAGAATAGCTATGGGCCCTATGATGAGATGGCATGTAGACCACATCATTCTCCCACTATAGAAAAGCTCGACCTCTAAAAAGAATGCCAAGCGCCAAAGCAGATCATTTACAACAGGTCCATCAAACATGACCATTTGATTGCAATTAAAGCACTAGGCTTAGATGGGCCAGATTGGTAAAGACTTTAGTCTATTTTGTTGACCATAAGCCTTTCAAGATGTTATTGCCCAAAGCTAGTCTTCCTTGCAACATCACGGTAGAAAACAGTAGCCAGAGTGATCAAACAAAAACTGTTGGTAATGATCACTGCATTAGAAGCAGAATGAGGCAGAGTGGGTACAGATGCAACTTTTGCAAAAGTATGTGCAGGTACCCGTACCTCATACCCATGTTGCTTCACCCAACTTTTTAAGGGGCAAAGTAAGCTCTCTCTGATCTCATTCTCAAGTCTGTTGAATCAAGCTTCATTAGACTCTTGAGCATCAACTGATTTATCAACCTTCAAATCAAAAGACGTTCCTGACCATATTGAAGACGATAAAAAGTTATTTTTGCTATTCCAGTCAAAACTGTTGTTTGACATTTCTAAGCCTTTCTAACTTCGCATATCTGTCTTTCTAATCAGCAAAAGCTAAAGCAAAACTCAGCCAAAGCTCCTTGTGGAGCAGCAACGCACCATTGATGCCAACTTGTGGATACAGGTAGCAACGGTGGCAATTGGTGGCAAGCAGGTACTCAAGGGCACAATGAGTAAGCAGACAAGCAGCATGGAGTGCGCACGATTATGAACAATGAACATGGAGAAGTTCAAAAATTTCCTAAATTCAATGCAATTAGCATCCTCACACACTCAAATCACTCACTCTATCTAATTCATGTGTGTTTAAGCACTCAATACCTCCCATTTCCTTGCCATTAGGCTCAAACTTTGGTTTGGTCCATTGATTCAATAAGGGTTGTAAGGACTCCAATGGAAGCTATAATGCTTCGATTTGGAGAAACCCAGCCTCGATTGGGTTAATTAAGGACTGAAGTGGTGCCCAGCATTGGCAGCTCAAGGCTGAAATGTGGTGGTGAGTGGGAGTAACGGTTGATGTTGGTTGTGGCCATTTGAGATTGATGGCATTGTCATTGTATGATGATTGATTGTAGAAGGTTTGCCCATGGTGGCTAGTAGTTACATTGCAGTTTTTTTTCCCCTGGTGGTTTGTACAGCATCTAATACTAACTGAAACAGGCATAATTCTTACCCTTGGGTTTATCACACAACCAACTAGCTTTTATTAGGTAACATCCCAACATAAACAACTTAAATAAACGACAGAATAAAACCTCAACAAGATAAACTCAAAACCTGATAAGTAAGTAAACATGAAGGTATCTACTAGATCTCCTACGCTTGGGCCTAGGCATATGAGCCTTCCTTCTTGAAATACAGTAGAGAAATACGGCTACAAATATGGACCCTAGAATGAGGTGACACAAAAACAGCATCTCCGATTCTCAATCATCTTCTCATGACTACCATGACCATGACAATGCAATTCAATCCAGCTTCCACCAACAAAGACATCAAAATATTGTGCCTGTCACATTTAACAACCATATAACACCAACAACTCAGTACAACTTCAGCCATTAGCAGTGTTTGAGGAGATTTGAGTATACACAACCTCCTCATTACTAGAGTTTGTAGGCTGATAGTGGATCTTTCCAGTAGACCAGCATATTACTGTGGAAGGTAATAGAAAGGAAACTTAGTGGATGAAAAAGAAAATATAAAGTATGTCTAGCAGTCAGATGACAATTTCATCTACCTTTAAATTATTTGACAATAATAGCTTTGTATGGATAACAAGCTTATTCAGGTTGAAAAACTCAGCATTTTTTGAATGACAAGCCTTTTTGAGAAGCTGGATAAAGTAACTTTTTAAATAAAGCCCTGCTGGGTTAGCTTTTCAACTTTTAGCTAGTCATGCCAAGCATACTAATAGTGATACCATCAATAGAACTACTAGAGTTGAACATAAATAAATAAAATAGACGAAAGCATATATGTGACTAATCCACATAAATGAGGATTTATTCAGTAAATTCTAATACATTCTCTTAGATCAGAAATCCATCATTCTAGGTTCATCGTTGACCAAAGGTGGCAGAAGCTTGCAATCAACAAATAACGACAACAATAACAAAATCCCAAGTACTATCAATTAAATATATCTCATCATAAAAAGATCTTGATCAACATGGAGCACTCAAAATGAAGAAAGCATACATACATATATATATACAAGGGAACATGTCACAAACATAAGCATCGGTTGTTCCAAGTTGAAAAGCAGACAGATTGACAACATACCTTAGTGAATCCAGGACTTGCAATTACAGCACAGCGCACAACCTTAAAATCGATATGCTTCAGGAAAGCCTAGCAAAGAGATGTTATGATGGTGTCAACAGATTACTAGAAGGCTGCTGATTGCCTAGACCAAGTATGATAGATAATTTCAACTCACCTGTAGCACACTCTCAAAAAACTTGTTCAAGGCCTGTAAAGAAGTGGGGAAAATGAGCATAAAATCAAACAAGGATTCTGGATGCTAGAGCAATACATAAAATAGTTTATTTTCAATTCAAAATTATTGGTACGTACAGCCTCGTATCCAGCGATAGCGGGCCCATGCTTCCTTGGAATTGATGTCTCAATCCGAGAACGGGTAGTGGTAATGCTGGCAACAGCACATGAAATAGTGATCACAATGAAAATAGAATGGAAGATCTTGGTTTGCCATTATTTTGGCCAAAAACACATGGGGATTATGTCATAATAGGAATTGGCATAGTAAACACCAGCTCAGATAGTTAATAATGCCGCTTAGTTACTCCAATGAAGGTAGTACAACTATGCTAATCCGAATTGGCAGCCATAATGCAGGACTGCTAGACTACTACAATACAGCAAAAGCATTAAGCCAACCTTTTTCCAATAAGGAGAAGATTTGCTAGACCTTCTTGCATTATTATCACTGCTAGATCAGCACTCGCAGCAGGATCTGAATGACACAGGAAAAACAACATCAATTCAATATACGTACCAGAAGAACAAAGTATTAAAGAGAAAAAAACCAACAACAGAGAAGTCCAATCACAAGGTTTTGATGCTACTAGACTTTTAAGCAAGTGCCAATCATTCACTCTGATTGCACAGTATATACCATTTTCAACACTAGTGGGTTCCATAATAGATTATCATCACTATATTTAAGTACACCTACAGCAGCTAGTGAATAATACAGTTTTTCCCCACTAAGATGATTGTTTGCATATCAGAATTTGTAAGGCATATACAAAGAGTTTCACCACACATAAATATCTATCATTCTTCTGAGACATCCAATAGAACTTATGAAAAGTGAGAACAGTGATAGATCTTCCTATTTTGACCATGACAGAAAGTTTTCAAATAAAGAAGGCACACGATTCTTACTTGTAACAGGCATATTCACAAGCAAACCATACCTGACGCCTGCTGGAGCAAATCCAGTGTCAATGAGTCCCAAACATCCTAGAATAGTCATAAACTTGTGTCAGCCAAGAAAAGACTTTCAATAGAGAAAAGAACCAAGAATCGAAGCACCTGCACTTAAATAACAAAAGTAATTCATGTCCAAAATTAGCGTAATAATCCCAAAGAGAAAATCCCAAATGTTAGAAGATGGGTACAAATCTTATAATGGGGTTATTTGTACTTAGACACGTGTATATAAGCCTGCATGATCAGCCAAGGCTATAATACTTTAAGAGACACAGCTGATTAGGTCAGGGGCTAGTTAGGGTCAGTTGAAGGAGCTAGTTGGTTTGAGTACCTAATCGTTTGTAATAGCTATCTAACACCCTCTGCCCCTATTGTGTATAAATACCTGATCCTAGTAAAGACTGACGAGCATTGTACATTCAGCCAAAAGTCAATAAAAGATCATCTTCCTGATTCTCTCCCAATCTCTCAGTTTTTCTCTGCCGTTCTTCATCCCTGCTTTAGAGTTTCAGTTCTTCTCCTCTCTTTTTTGGCAAATCTTTCTTCCCTAATCAAAATTGTTGTCTGCATTGCATACTCTAGATTGGTAGTCGTGTAATTCTCTAATGGTTATCGGGGGTTTCTTGCCAAGTGAAGTTTAGTGCCAATCCTGTCATTCACAGTTTTGGATATTCTTGGGTATCAGAGCTTATTGCTCGTAACCATGGTGTCACGGACTGCTTATTTTTTTCTATTTTTTTCCTCAAGGTTCTAGAATATTCTAGAGTTGTGTGGACTCTAGAAAAATTGAATAGAAGTATTAAGAAAGATGTGGATCCTTATGTAAATATCTAGAGACCTCTTAGAATGATGTGGAACTCTCTACAATCCAAAAGGCTAAAAGGATCATGAAGGGATCTAAAAGAGTCTTCCAAAATATTTTGTGATCTAGAAGGTCTCTAGAAATATGCAAGGTTTGTGGAACATCTAGAACCTTCCACCAAAGGGGAAAAGGGGAGGGGGGCCTCAACTATAAATAGAGGACCACCCTATTTGCTCCCACCATCTCTCAAGTTGTAAGCTCTCTCCTCTTTCATAAATAAAATATTCTCTTCTTACACACAAATACTCTCTCATTCTCTCCAAATCTCCTAAGATCTCCAAGTGTTTTTACTCTTCCTTAAAGGCTTGGTAATAGCCTTAGTGTTAGAAAGGTTGACTTAGTGAACACTAAAGGAGTTGTGCTTCTAAGTGCCGCATGGAAAATACTTAGGTGAAAGAAGTCACCCATGAAAATGGGCTCTGAAATATTCAACATAGAAAAATTAATTGGGAAGAATGATTTTGGACTATGGAGGGTGAAGATGAAGGCTCTTCTTGTTCAACAAGGTCTACCACAGGCAATACTGGAGAAAGGTAAGAAGGCTAAGGAGGGTGATTCAGGTGATTCAAAGGACCAAGTTAGTGCTGAAGTGAAGGCTCACAGTGCTGTTATCCTATGTTAAGGAGATAAAGTGCTAAGGGAAGTATCTAAAGAGACCACAACTACAAGATTTTGGAGTAGGTTACAGGCCCTGTATATGACAAAGTCTTTGTCTAGAAGGGTAATGCTAAAGCAGCATTAAAATGCAAAGTGGATTATCTTGATGACTTCAACAAAAGTGGTTCTTGATCCAGAGAACAAAGATGTGAAGGTTAATGGAAAAGATCAAGCTATCACACTTCTAAATTCACTGCCACAAGAGAAGTATGAACATTTTGTGGATCCCTTGGTGTTTGGCAATGAAGCGTTGACACTGGAGAATGTAATTACAGCTTTGACATCTAAATAATGGAAGAAACGGCAAGGACAGAGAAATGACATTGATAAACCATCCAGAAAATCCAGAAGAGAAGAATGGATTCCGAAAATCAGCTGATGGTGCAAAGAATAAGACAAAGTTCAAAGATGACAAAAGGAGGAAGACATGTGCTCTCTATTCGTTAATCCATCCATACACCCCCTTTTAATTCTCTTGTTTATCAACCTCAATAGAATTTAGAAGAAATACAAGAAATATTAGGCTATGACAAGGACTAAGATTTAAGGTAGACTTTGGCCAAAACACAAACCAAATCATAGAGTTTAACTATTTAGTTGGATTGAAGGAGGCTCTTCACTTCAGTCTCAAAACACAGCGCATCAATACTTCCCCCTAGATGACCCTTGTCCACAAGGGTCAAAGCGAAGAAATCTAAGAGAAGATCATGATAGTATTCCCAAGTAGCATCATCTTTGCCTCCATTTGACCACTGGACCAGCACCTTTGCTACAGCTTTGTTACCCATCTTCACCATTTATCTATCAAGAACAGCCACAAGCTCATAGAGAAAGTCAAAAGCGGTTTGATAAGAGGGTGGAAGATGACTCACCATGCACCATCATAACTTTTCTTGAGTAGAGACACATGGAAGATAGGGTGTATGGAGGCGGAGGCAAGAAGGTCTAACTTAGAAGACTGTTGACCTCGGCCAACACTTGGTAGAGGCCATAGTACTTGGGAGCGAGCTTAAGTACTGATCGATGAGCCAATGAGACTTGCTTATATGGCTACAAGTCGACATAGGCCTTATCCCCTATGTTGAAAGCTCTCTCACTTCAGCACTCGAGCACTTGCTTGTAGCCTATGCCTAGCTAAGGTGAAACGTGAGAAGCACTAGTGCATTCTCCCGACCTGTTAAAGTTCAATCCACAAAATCCACAAGTGAATCTCCATGAAAATAAGGCAAGTGAATGGGAGAGGGTAGGCCATATAATGCTTCATATGGAGTGGTACATGTGGCTAAGTGATATGTTGTGCTATACCAATACTTTGCTAAGGGAAGCCATTTGTACCACTCGGTGGGTGCATCTCCGGTGATTCTAGACAACGATTAAGAACTTCCGATTAGCCATCGGTCTATAAGTTGTGGAAAGATATAGCACGACCCCTTGTTGCTTGAACAATTCTTGCTAGAATTTGCTCACAAATACGGGATTGGTGATGCTTCAGTCAATGAAGTTTATGAACATCCTCAATGAACTTTTCTGTAATAGTTGAGGCATTATAAGGATGGCTGAGTGATTCAAAGTGAGCATACTTAGCCTATCCATAATTACCATAATCACCTCCATTCCCTTGGACTCAGATAACCTGCCATGAAGTCCATGTTGATATATGTAAGGGTTATAGCTTGTCTAGATATGCAGCCATATCATACTTAAACCGTTGACAAGTATCAGACTTTCTCACATACTCCAGAACTACCAATCTAAGACCCTTCCAATAAAATAACCCAGTAAGACACTTAGTAATAGCATGGACCCCTACATGTCCCTCTAATGGTGAAGTATAACAAACCTCCAGCAGTTGTTGCTATAAAGTTAAGTCATTTCCCCACCTAACTTTTCATTTCTCTTGAGTAAGTGGTTGGAGTAGTTGTACTTAGGGTGGTATACTAGGTCTTGCTGCAGGCGACGTCTCGACTCCCTGAGATTGGGGTCGGAAACGAAACTTTCTTGGATCCTTTTAAGAAGGTCGATGTGTATTGTGGATAACGAAACAACAAATAATTCGGCCCCTTGAATTCTGGAGAGCGTTTTTGCAACCACATTCTCTTTTCCCTTCTTATACACGATCTTATGGTTGTAAGACGTCAACTTGGCAAGCCACATGTGTTGAAATTCAGTGACTACCCTCTAGTCAAGGAGGTGCTTGAATGATTGATGATCCGTCTTGATTTTAAAATGCCTTCCCTGTAGGTAATGCTTCCACTTATCCATCGCAAATAATATAGCGAGCATCTCCTTATTATAAAATGATAAGCTCAAGTTCTTGGGTGACAAAGCCTTGCTTATATATGTTATCGGTGTCTTTCTTGCATTAATACGACACCCATACTGGTAGTCAAAGTGTCACAATCGATAATGAATTCTTTGTTGAAATCTAGAAGTGCTAGGAGAGGAGCAATGGTGAGGGCAAACTTGAGCTTCGCAAATGTTGATCTAGATTCGGTGGACCATACAAATGAGTTCTTTCTTAGCACGTCAGTCAGAGGTTTACTAAGCATGACATAATGTCCGACAAATCCTCTATAATAACCCACCAAGCCTAAGAACCTTCGAAGTTGAGTAAGGATGGAAAGTAGAGGTCATGCTTGAAATACCTTGATCTTCTCAAGGTCTGTGGACACACCTTGGAGCAAGGAGTAAGGTAACATTCCCCAAGTATTCAATGTGGGTAGCACCAAGCATACACATGCTTTCCTCGTCAAACATCATTAAATCTAAGGTAGACGGAAGGTGCAGTAAGTGGGATGGCCAACCAGCATTGTATATCAGTATGTCATAAAAAAAGCTAATATAAATCTTCTCAGGTATGGTTAAAATATCTTGTTCATGAAGGTTGAGGGGGCATTAGTTAAGCCAAAAGGCATAACTAAGTACTCTTAATGCCCCTCATGGGTCTTGAATGCTGTTTTGGGAACATCCTAGGGTTCATATGTATTTAATGATACCAAGATCGTAGGTCAATTTCAGAGTAGCATTTGGCCCCTTGTAGTTCCTCCAAGAATTCTTCAATGACAGGAATGGGAAACCTATCTTTAATAGATTTTTTTATTAAGCTCCCTATAGTCTATACAGATCCTCCAACTACCATCTTTCTTTTTGACTAGGACTATGGGTGAGGAATATGAGCTAACATTAGGCTAAATGATGCTTGAGTGTAGCATCTCCTGGATCATGGATCTAATGATGTTCTTTTGGACATATGATTACCTATAAGGTTTCAAGTTGATCGGCCCTGCCCTAGGTTGGAGGGGTAGCTGGTGATCATAGGACCTTGTTGGGGTTAGTCCTTGTGTCTTAAATACCCCTAAGTATTTATGAATTAGAGCTTTTAATTCCTTCTAGGTTGCCTCTTCTTCATTGACCACAAACATTTTCATATTAGTTCTCCTTTTATTTCCCTCATATAGTTGCAAGGCATATAACTGAGGTTCATTATGCCTTAGAGACCTAGACAATGCCTTGCTTATTACCCTATCTATGGTGCCCTTGGTCTTATCTCCCTAGGCGCCTCTTAGCACTACCTTCTCCAAAATTCTATACTCAGGTTGTTGTAATTCACTGCAATCCATCCCAAGGTGCTAAGCCACCCAGGAAATCCATAAGAGAAGAATGGATTCTGAAGATCAACGAATGGTGCAGAGAATAAGAGAAAGTTGAAAAATAACAAGAGGAGGAAGACATGTGCTCTCTATTCGTCAATCCATCCCAGAGTTGGCCTTACATAATTTGAGGCCCTAGACGGACATATTAAATCATGTCTTTATAAATTATCCTCTTCTTTATTAAGCCCTTATGAATTTTAAAAAGAAAATAGCTTAACCACTCAACTAAAATATAATTATACAGTGTAATCAATCAAGAAAAGTTACCATTAAGAAATAATAGCCGAAGCCCATACGCTCCTTATCATTGAGAAATAATAACCACAACCCCCCTATGCCTATACCAAGGATTTCAATAAAAGAAAATACAGAGTTGTCCGTAGAGTTCAAACTCTGGCTGGCCTGGGCCTAGTCTGCCTAAGCCTTGGGTCGGGACTCGTCCATCCATACACCCCCCCCCCCTTTTAATCCTCTCTTCTAACAACCTAAACAAAATTTAGAAGAAATATAAGAAATAATAGGCTAATACAAGGACTAAGACTTACTGTAGAATTCAACCAAAACACAAAGTTAAATACCAAAATGCAAAGTTTAACTATTTAGTTGGATTGAAGGGGGCTCTTCACTTCAGTCTCAACGCACAGTGTATTAGACACTTCAAATGAGGCTTTGAATATTGGGGAAGAAGTGAAAAAAACCAAAAAGAGAACAAGAAAAACAATAGGCAGCCATCTCAGTTAAGAAATTCAAGAAAGTGCTTTCACTTTCATAAAAAGGGGCATGTTAAGAAAGACCACCTTGAAAGAAATACAAAAATAAAACAAGGTTTAAGCTAAGAAAGGAGATGATGGTGATGCGGATGTTGCAGCTGAAGGTTATGAGAGCTCAGAAGTGTTGACGGTTTCAATAGACAAACTAGGAGAGGCATGGATTCTTGATTCAGGTAGCTCATTCCACATGTGTCCTGATAAGGCTCATTTTGATCAATACTTCATGATAAGTAGAAGTCATGTTCTCATTTGAAACAACAAAGATTGTTCTCTGGTTGGTATTGGAAGTGTCACCAATAACAATTGTGCTGGATCTGTCTTTCAGCTGAAGGAAGTCGAGCATGTTCCAAAACTTAAAAGGAATTTGATTTCATTAGGAACTCTTGACAGGGGTGCTTATGAGGTGAAAGCAAGTAGTGGAGTGCTGAAAGTTATTTGTGGCTCTTTGGTGGTACTTAAAGGAAAGCTGGCAAATGGTTTTTATCTTCTAAATGAAGAGTCAGAAGACATGGCAACTGACTGTGTACCAAGAAGTCACTCTTTCAGCAATGCCATATATGGCATTACAAACTATGCCATATCAGTCACAGAGGCTTAAATATCCTAAGCAAGAAAGGAGTTCTTGGCAAGGAAACCATATGAGGCCTAGAGTTTTGTGAGCACTGTACTCTTGGTAGAGCTCACAGGCTGAAGTTTCAGTCAAGCAAAGCAAAATCAAAAGCTATTTGGATTATGTCCATGAGGATCTTTGGGGAGCAGCCGGAAAATCTTCCAAAGGTGGAGGTGGAGCTAAATACTTCCTGTCCTTGATTGATGATTACTCAAGGTATGTTTGGGTTTATTACCTAAATAATAAAGATGAAGCTTTCAAATTTTTTGTGCAATGGGAAAATATGGCTGAAACATAAACTGAACAGAAATTAAAGAGGCTGAGAATAGATAATGGGATTGAATTTTGTAATGAGGACTTTGATTATCTCTGCAAGAAAACTAGTGTGAAGAGGCTCTTTGCAGTACCTAGAACCCTCAAGAAAATGAATAGGACAATTCTTGAAAGAGTTAGGAGTATGCTGTTCTTATCTAGTTTACCCAAGTCTTGATCATTTGATGCCCCTCATCAGCCATTGATTTTGAAACACCCATTGAGAGGTGGTCAGGGAGATCTGAGAGGGTGATAATCTCAGAGTTTTTGGCTATGCTCATGTGATAATCAAAGTGCCTGTATATGTTATGCTCATGTGAAAGAAGACAAAGTTGATCCGGAGGCCAAGAAGTGCGTATTCTTGGGGAACCCATTGGGATGTGCATTTTAGAGAAACTGAATTTTATAAAGATCACCTGAGGTCAGCAGGGATTAAAGTTTGCACAAAACAGAGGATCCATGTTATTGAGGTGGAGCAAATTGATCAGGTTGAAAGGGAAGAAGGACCAGGCCCTGAAGAAGGTCCAGAACAACAAGATGACCAAGAAGAACCAGCAGAATATCAGCTTGCTCAAGACAGAGAGATAAGGGAATTCAGAGCTCCAACAAGGTATGGCCACACTGAGATGATAAGCATATGCACTACATGTATCTGGGAAAGTGCTTGATGAAACAGAAACTTATCAAGAGGCTGTAACAAGTGATCAAAGACAGAACTGGTTCCAACTTTGAAGCAATGAAGGAGGAAATGAATTCATTAAAGGTCAATAAGACCTGGATTCTAGTTCCTAAACCTAAAAAGCACAAGTTGGCAGGTTGTACGTGAATATACAAGTTGAAGGAAGGTGCTACTGAATCCCCCCCCCCTAAAAGAGAAAGTTTGTTGCAAAAGGGTATACTCAGAAGGAGGGAATTGACAATAAAGAAGTGTTTTATCCAGCAGTCAAACACACCTCAATAAGAGTCATGCTGGCTGTTGTGGCTGCAGAAGACCTTGACCTTGAACTTGAACAGTTAGATGTGAAAATAACATTCCTTCATGGTGTGTTAAAGGAAATCATGTACATGACACAACCTCTAGGTTGTTGAAGTAGGTAAGGAGGCTATGGTCGGTTTATTAAAAAGGTCATTCTATGGGTAAAAACAGTCACCTAGAGAAAGGAGCAAAAGGTTTGATCAGTAGTGCAGAGAATTAGATTCAAGAGAAGTTTGACTCGTATTTATGTCAAACATGGGAAAGGAATGTTTACTGTTTATTTGCTCCTTTCCATGGATGATATACTCATAGCCAGTGAGAACAAATCAGAGATCAATAAGGTTAAGAAACTGCTAAAAGAAGAGTTTGATATTAGGGTTTAAGGTACTGCCAAGAAGATACTGGGGATTAGCATTGCAAGAGACCGAAGCAAGAGAAAGTTGACAATGTCTCAGGAGGCATACATCACCAAGGTACTTGGTAAGTTTGGCTGTGATGGTTTCAAGCCAGTAACTACACCTATTGCCCCTCATTTCAATCTGTCAAAGGAGCAGTGTCCACAGAACAAGGCTGAGATGAGAGAAATGAACAGAATTCCCTATATCAGTGCTGTAGGAAGCCTAATGTATTTAATGATCTACACTAGACCTGATCTTTATTATGGTGCGAGTTTGGTTAGCAGATTCATGGTCAAAAAATAAGGCTTGGAACACTGGAAAAGTAGTCAATGTGGTTTTTGAAATATTTGGCTGGGACAAGGCACCGTGCCTTAGTGCATGATTTTCACAACTCAAAACAGGTGTTGTTGCAAGGTTTTACCAATGCAGATTATGCTGGAGATGTTGATTCAAAGAAGTCTCAATCATGTTACGTTTTTCAGCTCAGTCAAAAACACAATAAGCTGGAAAGCATCACTGCAGAAGACAGTAGCTTTGTCCTCAACTGAAGATGAATACGTAACTCGTACAGAGGCAACAAGGCTATAAGGCTGAAGGGTTTGGTGAAAGACAGTGGAATTTCCATAGTTCAGTTAATGTGTTTTGTGACAACAAGAGTTCCATATATCTAAGCAAGCACCAAGGAAAAAACACCTTGATGGAAGGCAGCATTTTATCAGGGAAGTAATCTCAGGAAGCAAAATCAGGTCTGAAAAAGTGGCAACGGAAGATAACCTCACTGATTTGCTCACTAAAGCCTTAAATGGTGTTAGGGCATGCACACTATTAGACTTGATGAGTTGGTTGTTGAAGATGTGAATCCAAGGAGGAAAATTGTTAGGAGGATAAACATCTTATAAGGGGATTATTTGCACTTAGAGGCATGTATATAAGCCTGCATGATCAGCCAAGGAGTAATTGTTATAATACTTATAACAGAAACATAGCCGATCAGGTCAGGGGTTAGTTGAGGGAGTTGGTCAGAGTCCCTAATCGATCATAATGGCTAGTTAACATCATCTACCCTTCGTGTATGGACACCTGACCCTAGGGCTGTACATTCGGCCAAAATTCAATAAAAGATCAGCTTCCTGATTCTCTCCCAATCTCTCAGTTTTTCTCTGCTGTTCTTCATCCCTGTTTTCAAGTTTCAGTTCTTCTCTCTTTTTTGATACATCTTTCTTTCCTAATCTTGATTGTTATTTGCATTGCATACTCTAGATCAGTAGTCGTGTAATTATCTGGTTGTAATCGAGGGTTTCTTGCCAAGTGAAGTTCAGTACAGATCCTGTCATTCATAGTTTTGGGTATCCTAGGGTCCAACACCAAACATCAGAGATCGATAGAGGCCACACAATGATGGCAGACACACATATATGTAAGCTAATCACATGACAATGACATCATCATAATGTATTCCTTTCAAAGAATCGTATGAAATAGCAACACATTAAAGTATTCATACATTGTACAAGTCTCAGACACCACATGGCTCATTATTCCCTATTCTCTCAGCATAAAGAAAATGATAATACACTTCAATGCATACATAAGCAAACATTACCGATCTAAAGATTAAATACAACCCATACCATGGCTTAAGCATTAGCTTGAATGAACACAGAGAAATGCCACCCCATTACCTTTATTCTACATCTCACTCTTTTGTTCAAATATATAACTGACACCATAATATTTATTTAATCCACTATAGTGTAAGGAAACACAATGCAGTTCACAAGGCAGCATACCTTTTGTAACACAAAAGGTCGATGAAGCTCAAGTTCCAGAGTATGAAATGCCCCTATCTTGAAAGAGAAAAACAGCAGTCATAAAGCATTACAAAATTGTTTTTTTTTTTGGGGAGGGGGGGGGGGAGGAGAGATCACCTTTTTGGAAGGTACAAGATAACATACCTTTACATACTCATTTTCTAGAATGTTTCTCCCACGTAAACGCAAAACTGAGCCTTCTTTATCATATTCCACTGCCTGAAAATAGTTTGAGAAAGACAAATCAAAAGACAGTTTCAAAGAAAGAGGCACCTGCAGTAATAAACAATGGACACACAACACCAGATACTCTAAACAAAAAAAGCATCTAGTCTTTTTGACACATAGAAAAGTTACAAAGAAGCCCCATAGTTTATTGGAAGCTAGAGAAATATTAGAAGCAATCAAGCTAAGGATGGGAAGTCTAATACAACACACACTTAATGGTTGTTTGGAAGTTAATTCGGACACACCGGCATGAGAAAAAAAGGGATTAAAATGGGTGAGTGGGTCTTGGATTGGCATGAACCTAACCACCAACAAAATATAGATACCAATGATTATTGAGACTTCTTTGTTCAAAATTTCAACTTTTTGCTTTTGTTTATATTGTAAGTCCTCCTTTGTCCTTCTCAATATCCATAACATCCTACAAAGAGGTTATTTCGCACAAGTAGCGGAAAGCTAAAAGCTTGTGGAGATAGCTGATGAGAACCTAGTTTGTTTATTTTTTATTTTTTATTTTTTGATAAGTTATTTGCTAAACCAAGCTTTTTATTTCAAGAGCTGATAAGCTAAAAGCTAGTTGGTGGATATGTGAAACACACTACTTTCAAACCATGATTATTTTAACAAAAGACCTTAAAATTCCAACTTCACCAATGATTCAAACAAGCTAATCGCAAGATAATATTTGTGCATAATATATCTATATTTTTGCAATCAGATTAACAAAAAATCCATCTCTTCTTTATGAAGACTTCTTATACTTCATCTTTCTTGTTCCATCCCCACTCCAAAGGCTAGTTTTTTTTTTTAGGATCTAATGTAGACCATTCTTGGTAATTTTATAGGATTCTTATCATAAACCTTGTATTCATGTTGCAACTAGGCATGAAAAAATGACAAAAAACATAATGGATTCATATGAACCCAACATGTAATAAATAATTTTAGTTCGAACTAGATAAACGAAGCAAATAATGTTTGTACATTGCGTTTGGTAAGGGTACATTTGTAACACCCCCAGTTTAAATATTACAAAAGTTGAAATACAAAACATGGGCATTACTTGCCACAACTAGTGCGAGTAGACTCCAATTGCTTGTTCACACTAGCTACTAAGGTTAGGTTTAAAATCAAGAAACTCAATGCTTTATTAAATAACCAAACCAAAGGAAATTAAAATTTCACAAACCAAAATACATGAATGCAACAAAGTATAAAAATATTCATATTACATCACTATCAAAACCAATAGCTAAATAGAACTACAAGTCAAAAACCCTACAAAACTGCCACCACACTAACTCTCATTCCCCGCCATGCACACCAGCATTAAATGTGTGGTCACAAATCATCAATGGATTATCAAAGCCCATTTAAAACAAGTTAGCTAGGGAAAAATTAAGTACCACGGTACGTTGTGATAATCATACATATATATACATATACTATCATATAGCCACATGAATTAATATAAAAACTACTAATAACATGCTAAGTAAAAGAACCATTTATTATAACAACCAAAATTCATTTAATTGTCCGATCACAATCCAAAGATATTTAAGCGACCAACCACAGGAGGATCGCAAATCATACCTAAACGAAGATACCAATGAACACAAGCTATGCTCAAAGAGGATCACATTGCTCGATCATTCAGCCATCAACTTTACACAAACCCTTAAAGGAGTCATAACTACCAAAAAGAGTAGGCATGAATCATTAAACAGCTTGTAAAATAATACAAAGTAATCCAATAAAGAAAGGAAAGGTTGTTTCAATCCAACTTCATGAGCCAACCCTAAAGCCCGATCCATATCTTCCATTTTAAGCTATACATGCCTAATTTAAAGGTGATCACATAATAGCACATATGAGCATAAAATTTTCCATTTACCCTAACTTTAAACACTTCCATATTAAGCAGCCTTATATACCATTCATCTCTAAAATAGGAAACCATCACAAGCTATCCTCTTGATGAAGCCAACTAATCCTCAGAAGGAAACTCATAAGTTTCAACATCCCTAACTTATCCACATAATTCCTTCTTTATCCATTTATATCATAACGGTCAACAATGATCAAAACAAATCAATTTGTGGTCAACCTTGATCAAACATAATTCCCATAAATTATCATCATAATCAATTATATCATGCATTGCAAAATCTTAACTAAATACAACTCATATCACAACAAGAAAGCAATTCTTGAACTTTCATGAAAAAAACAAAAGATTATGCCTTTGTTCATTCTACCCTAGTTTGTGTTCAGCACTTGAATATTTTTTTTCATATTTTATTTGAAAAGTACACTTTCAATACTTTAATAATATGATGTGCAAACTCAAAGAAACAAATTTTTTAGACTTTTGGCAACACATCACACAAATACAATTCAACGAGAATCCTATAGGTTCAACAAGTTTAACTTGTCTTATAGGATATCAAATCATCCCAAATAAGACCATCACTTTAACCAAAGTCTCACAAATAAACTAAACTTCACATTCATCATCATGTCATCACATTAATCGCCATATTTACATAAGTGATAATAACTTAATGCAACTATTCTTCCAACACATGAAATAATATGAAAACAATAAGAATACAATACAATCATGCCCTTATGTGAAAAATAGATCATCACAAAATGTGTGTGTATTACATCATAATCATATTATATACACATCACAAAAAGAGGATTTCAAAGCTTGTGCTTACCTACAGTAAAAATTGCTTATATTATAATATAAAATCTTCTAACACGAGAGAATCCTATAACACTAAATAGGCTTGTAAATAAGCTGAGCAAGCTCGTGACTTGTTTGGCTTGGCTCGAATCGGCTTATTTAGGTAAATGAGTCGAATTTGAATCTCACTTTCAGATTCGTTTATTAAACCAGTCGAGCTTGAGCCCAAAAAAGTTTAGCTTGTCTCAACTATAGCTTAGGCTTGTCAACTCAACTCACTCAAAAACTCAATTCAACTCATTCATTTATCTAAATGAGACCCAAGCCCAAGCTCAAGCCCAAGAGTGTTTGGAATTTAAAGAACTATTTTAAACCATTGTTTTATATAAAATTGCAGAAAGAGCAAAATTAGAATTTCACAAATAAAAATAAATTTTTATTTATAAAATTTTAAAATATCTAGCTTTATGAGTCATGGAACATGTATTTATTTTTAATCAAAAATAAGTTGTTTTGATTATATTTGATTGCTTTAAAAGTTAACTCATTTTAAAAATTAGTAGAGCTCCTACCAATAATTTGTATTTTGATCATATATTATCCATACAGTATCAAAATTATTGTATTGGAAAACTAATTTCAAGATCTATAACTTTCATCTTATGATTTATTTATTTATTTGTAGATTCTGAACAGAATTTATATAAAATCTATTTTTAAGTTCGTATTAATTTTTTATTTCCTATGACAAATATTTCCTTATCTTTTGAGTTAGTTGAGAAAATTTTAATTCATTTTTAATGATGATGACATCACATTTTTGCTTCTAACAATAAGGTTTTATTTTTTTATTCAATTAGTTGTAATTATATTTAGATAAGTATCCCATATAAAACCTTCTGGAAGGATCTTTCCATATCTTATGTAACTAAATTTGCCTTGACCCTGAAGTCACCCCTAGTGTCGATTTTAGTCCAGATACCTAGAGGTTTTTTATTTTTATATCTTTCACTAAATTTAATATTTCATAGTCCTCTTATTATCTATTCCATATTTTCATATTTTTCTATTTCTAAAAGTTGTTGTGGATCAAATTAAAAGCACTTGTGGCATAAAAATATACACCTCACATTGGTGCATGGAGGTATCAGCTCATCTTTCTTTTTTATTATTATTATTTTGCTAATTCGCTTCCTTAATTTAATTATTAGGAGATATTAGAAAAACATAGATTTTATCTTTTCTCTTATTAAATCCTATCTAAAGTCTCATAAGCACATAAGGATTCAAAAATCACGCCACAAATCCTCTAGTGATGTGACTATTTTCTTTTTCTTTGCACTTGGGGTTCTCTTCACATCTTCAATTAAACCTTCAAGATCTTTGACCCCCTTTCCACACAATTCATCAAGGATCAATCTCTTCATCTTCTTTTCTTTGTTGAAGAAATCATATTTCTTGAAGCTTCTTTGGTGCAATAAGATCCTCTTGTGCTAGAAGACCTTATATTATAATATAAGTAATTTTTGCTTTTGATAACACATACTTCAAATCGTCTTAGTGTAATGTGTATATAATATGATTATGATGTTATCTATGTGTGCGTATCAGCATAATGATTGATTTTCAGCAGTGATATTGTAGTTAAATTGGAGGTCTTATTGGGGATAATTTGATATCCTTGACGAGTTAACTCTATTGAAGAAAATTTGTAGGATTCTCGTTGGACTACAAACTTGTGTTGTCTTGTGAAAATTCTACAGAATGTGTTATTTTGAGTTTACCCATCATATAATATGTCAACTTAAAAGCCCTAAAAGTCTGCTTTTCAAATAAAATATGAGAAAAATCATTTAAGCACAAATTAGGGTAGGTTGAGCAAAGGTCTAATCTTGGTGCCAAGAAAGTTTAAAAAGTTATTCCTTGTGGTGTCGCGAGTTGTTTTGAGTCAAGATTTGACATTGCATGACCTATTTGATCATGATAATGATGTTTGACCAATGGGGATTCATGCTAGATCAAGGTTGAACACAAATTGACTTGGATTGGCATTTATGTCATCAAGTGTATAAAGAGGTAATTATATAGCTACGAGTGGAGTTTATGGAAATTGAGTTTCATTTTAATGGATCGCGCCTTTAAGGAGAATGATGGTTGTTCCTATTATGAGAAGTATTTAAGTAAAGAAAATTAATTATAAAAGTGGATAAGTGGTTTAGATGTGGTTACTTGTGTGTCTATATGAAATGATCACTAGTAAAACATAATTAACTTAAAGTGGAAGATGAGAGCAAGATTGGATCTTCAGGTTGGCCTCATGAAGTTAAGGATCAACAATAGCTTTTACTTACTTTATTGGATTTTTTTCGCAGGTTAAGGCTCCATGTCTACCCTTCTAGGTAGTTACACTTAAAAGCTGGATGACCGAGTAATGCATCCGCTTTGAACATAATTTGTATTGATTGTGATGGACCAAGTGTGATCTATGAATGTGATCCTCCTGTGATTGGTGGTTTAGATGTTTTCAAACTTGGGTTTGCCAGGTGACCCCTAGTTGGGTTTACCTGCTCAATAAAAATAAACTTTGGTTGTTATCATGTGATCTAATAAATCTAAAGATAATAAATATTTCTTTGTCTTAGCATGTTATGGATAGTTATGTTATTTTCATGTGGCTATATTATCATATATATGTAATAGCCCATTATACCGGTGTTATTTAGTTAGTTCCCTAACTAAATAACACCCATGGTTTTTAATGGAATTGTGATGATCCATTGGTGACAATGGGGATCAGATGACCTAGGTGGTTTGTGATCACATTTTTGAATTTTGATGCTAATATGCTTGGCAAGTTTGAGAGCTAATGTGGTGACTGTTTTCTAGAGGCTTTGTTTTAGCAATTATTTTGTTATTGATTATCAGTTTTTGATGTGCTGAGACAACTTTATCTCATTATTTCATTACATTCATAGTACTTTTGGTCTGTAAGACATTATTTCCCTTCGGTTTGACTATTTTATAAATCGAGTCTTCTTGTTTGTATTTAACCTTAGCCTTAGCAGCTAGTGTGAGCAAGCTAATAGAAACCTTAATGTACTAATTGGGGCAGTACTGCCCCTGTTTTGCATTAAAGCTTCTGCATTATTTGAAGTGTTTTGGTTTACTAAAATGAGGGGTGTTACAAAGTACTTGACACTAGTATGCAAAACATACTTAACCTGACACAGCATAATAAAAATACTAAAATTAGCTATCAGTTACATTATGACCTATGGCTGAAATTTCTTTCACACTTACCAATTCAATTTGTTAGCTGCCACATAAGAAGGGATAAAAATATACCTCCACTCTAATTTCAAGCTTCAATTTCACCCGTTCTGCATCTCTTCCTCCTGATGCTGCTTCCCGTAAGACCTTCCTGTTATAAAATAGAAAACCAACAGTTACCGTCATAAACATAGAAAAGCATAAGACCGTAAACAAATGACTCAACTATTTATCACATCCACTCACACCAACACATGATGAGCAGATGGAACAAAAACGGTCAGTATACATGAGCAAAAGCACTCTTTTGGGTTAGCATTCAAAGGAGCCTAACTTGAGGTTTAGGTCTGACATTGAGCATGAGCAACTAAAAGCGATCACATAGTTGACTCGTAGAAAAATGAAATCTGGAACTTTGATTTGCTCAACCCCCCCTCCCACCCTGAGCTAGATAGACACAAGGCAGAAGCCCTTTGTTAAAGTTTAAGGCTCTGATTCTTACAATCATGGACATAGGAAAGCAGAGTAAGATGGGTTTCAGATATTACATTGGCCTCAAACCTTTTATCATTGAAAAGAAAGTTGGATATCCAAGAATTAATATCAAAATGCAAAAAAATAAAACCCAAAACATAAATGGGGACAGTTGAGATGCCAAAAGTACCAATGCAAATGTTTAATTCTAAATGTTCGACCAATAACCTAAAATTATGAAACGATAAGTGAAATTCTATGCAAAGCATTTACAAACAGTTCCTCATCTTACAAATTTAATAAATTAATTTGCTTAAACTACTCCAGTACTATCTAGACTTCATGACATAGGTGTAAATTCAGTATATACATGCAGCCAAATCACTCCACCAAACAGGAAAGTTGTACCAAATAATACCATGGCTCTTCATGTATACATATACATATACACGCACACACCCAACTCAAAGAGGGTAAATTTCACGTCCTTAGTTCATTAGCAGATACCATCCATGGACAAAATGATGATAATTGGAGTAGAAGCAACAGATCTACTTAAGTCCAGAGATTCAAACCTTTCAGGATCTAACCATATTATTTGAAAAGTTACAAATGCCGAAAACAGTGTGCTGAGTCATAGTATATATAAGCATTAATATTTCAACTTTTTTTTTTATAGCAGGGCAAGCTGAAAGTTGAACCCCAACTGCAACCTGAGACTATGCACATCACATTGGTTTTCCAAAGCCAATATATAAACCTGTCTCAAATTTAATCCTGTTCACTGATATTTCTCAGTTGATGGAATCAGTAGAGTAGTAGTGATATCAGAGTTGAATGACATTAGATCCTTTCTCTAAGCTAGATCAGGCCCTGCCCAAGGCCTAGGACCCTGAGAATATAAGGGGTCCCAATCAATTTTCATATATAATAAGACACACTAAAGTAAATAGAACTAGTGCATTAGCTAAGCGGTTCCAGCACATGATAATGTAAATACCGCCCTGTGAGGATGGGGTTTCAAGTCCTGCTGCACTGCTTATCACTTTTTTGAATTCTTCCACTCTGCAGTTTGCAAGTATAATCTTTGTTTTGGGGACATTTTTATCATGGCATTTGTGATTCTTTTGTTTTCTTTAATCACACTACTTGGTTTATTTTATTTACATATTATGTATTTTGAAAAAATTTAGATAAGTACCATGGTATTTGTAAAGTTTATACTTTAGTATCTTGCAATTAATATTATTCGTTTTAGATTATTAAAACTTTACTCTTATCATAGCACATATTTTTCTAAATTAGTTCCTAAAAATTCTAAGAACTCCAAAAAAAACAAAAAATCTCCAATTAGCTTAAAAATATGTGAAGGTAAAAAATTTATTGCTTTAACCATTGATGAATGAAAAAAATGTACGATAGTAGTAACATAAGAATAAAGTAAAAGTATCATGGTACCACTTTAGAATTATTCAAAGCACACAACAAATTATAGAATCAGATAGTATATTAGGTACTCAAATAAAATTTAACCTATTTTTAAACTTTTCATTTTTTGATAAATATTAAATTAGATTATAAAAGTCATTGGTACTTTCGCCCAGAGCCCCAATATGTCTAAGGCCGACCCCCAGCCAGATGAGATATTCATCAACAGTTGCAAAAACTCCCCACCCCATTCTGTACCCACAAAAGAGCAAAAACACAGTCCTGGACTCCTGGCTCTTCTCAACAAGGCTTTGCATGAGAAAAACTGCTATTTAATATTTCATAATCCTACTAAATCAAACATAGATGAATACCATTTGAAACTCCATGAATATAACACCAACTGGCAACTCAAATAATAACTTTTCCATGCATCCATTGACAGTGTTGCCTGGGTATAGGAAAAGGATTTTTTTTTTTTAAATATATGTAAATTTTGAAGAAATGGGGCACAAAAACGGGTAACAGGAAACCGGGAAATGTTTTAGAGGCATGAAAACACTAGAGCCACGGAGTTTTCATCCAGCACTGTCCCTTATTCAGGCCAACTGCCCTACCATATTGTTCTGACACTTCGATTCTCAACTTCAACAAACCATTCCCTCCCTCTCCGGTCCCCTGACCTCAAAAAAATCAATGCAACGCAAGCTCTCTTATCATAAGTTTCCCAATATCATAATAAACCAAGATAAAGACATATTTGTAGTCCATATATGTATTCTACTAAAGCATGATGGATCACTTAACTTCTGAATCCAACAAAACCCTTTCAAAAATCCCGACTTCAATTTGTATGATGGACCAAGAGTACGCGCTACAGCAGATCAAAGTTCGAAGGACTCCTATATTCATGGGACGGTTCAAAACTTTACTATTTCCGACAAATTAATTCAATAGAAGTATCAAAAATCAATAATCCAACGGCCCAAAAAAGGTTTTCACAGTAACGACCTAAACAGGTAAGGCATATATCGTAAAGCTAGTAATCAACCGCCAGCAAAAAAAAAATTCCTTTTAATCAGAAACCATACCTAACAGTGACAGCCATAACCGAATCGCCTTCTGCTATCAAATTGTAAGCCATCCATAAATCATCTGTTTCTTCTGCGATCATCTACAGGGATTCAGCATCAACCAACTAAATAATTAGTGAACTCAAAGTTCTAACACAATTGATACAAATCCCCTACATATACCACTAGTTACAGAATTAAGCAAGCATAATCTAGAAAAAATAATGACAATTCAATAAACGAGAAAATTCTCGAGTGTACCTTAACACTGCCAGGACCATCACGAATAAAGTCTCTACGAACGATCTTCATAACTACTGTTCTCCCTCACCCAATTTTTCACGGACGGTTACTCAGTTCATGAACGAAGATGCGATATCCGTCGCTCGGAAGGGATGAATATGCGGATTGCGGAGGACACGGATAGCGCGAAAGAGAACCGGGGACTACCAATTTCAGAAGCAAAGCACTAGCTGTTGATGAGCTGCCGGCCTGCCGCGTCCAATTCGAGTCTAACGACTCTAACCCGCTTGTTTTCGTGGTGCGATTTTTCGGATCTGACATAGATGTTATCCTACGTATGATCTAATTTATTCTGATTTAATAATGGTAATAATTAAAAAGACATCAACAATATTAATGGAAAATAATAATATCAAAAACAGCAATATTAATTATAGTAGTAATAATAATAATCATAATAATAATTACTAGTATAATTTTAATATTAATTATAATGATGATGATGATGATGATATTCATTACAATTATTACTATTATGATTAATGATAATAATAGTTTTGATTATGACAATAATTAATTATAACAATTATTCCATCCGTATTTAAAATATTATTACTGCTATGTATTTCAAAAATAAAGTTTAACCATTAAATTTTTTAAAAATATAATATATTATTATATAATTATTATATTTATATTAAAAAAATTATAATCCTCTTTTCTATTAAACATATATTAAAAGATATTAATGCTTGAACTTAATTCTTGAAATACTTATTGATGGTATCTTAAATACGGATTGAGCCTTATTTTCATATTTAAAAAATATAGTAGTTAGAAATAATAATTAATATTATGATAATTATTATATTATTTTTTAATAATATTAATTTAAATGTTATTGTATTTAAAATATTTATTATATAAGTGAATAATATTAGTTATTTTTATTAATATAACCATAGCATTATCATTTCATTTAGCATAATGATTGATTATGATTATAAGTATAATTATAATTATAATAATAACAATAAAATTATTATAATATTTATACTTTATAATTACAATAATAATAGCAATAATAGTATTTATAGATATGATAATAAAAGCTAATTTATTAATGTTATTATAATTACAAATAATAATTATTATAATATAATTAAGATAACGATGATGATGATGATAAATAACAACAACAACAATACAATAATACTTACATCAACAATGTTAATAGTATGATTTTATATTTTATAATATTACTATGAATATTATTATAATTATATACATATACTATTAATAGGATTTATAATTGTAATCTATATTATATTTTAGTTTTATAAATAAAAATAATATTATCCTCATTATTATGCCTATTATTATTGTATGTAATTGTTATAAATATTAAGATAAATTTTATGTATGTACTTTAACCTTTTATATTATATTTTTTAGGAATCTTTTTTTTTCTAAAAATTCCACTTAGCTACCTTTAAATTTCAATTTAGTTTTATTTAAATACCAAAAAAGGTACCAAAGTGGAACTTATGTGAAATTAAATTGAGATGTGAATGGAATTATTAAAAATATGGGATAATTGAAAAATATTAAGGTACATAAATATTATTATTATTGATGAATACATATTTTATACCCTTTTAATCTTAAAATTTGTATCTTTTATTTGAACAATATAGTAAGATAATTACAATTATGTGCTTGAGTGATAACAATCTCATATATTTAATTATTTGAGCTAAAATAATATAAAATTAATGGATTTAAAGTATGAGATTGTTTATTACTTTTTCTAAATTTATTTTGTAGGTAAAATAAGAAAAAAAGGGGGATGGTGAAAGACAAAAATGGGGGCAAACGAGGTCTAACAAAACAAAATGAACAAAAGAAAAGGAAAAGGAGGAGTAAGGCATTGGGGATCAAGGAACTGAAGGAGAAAAAAGGGAAAAAATTAGAGAGAATGAAATGCACGAAATCAGGAAAAAAAAAAGAAGGAAAAGAAATAAAGTATTGCACAAGAGAAGGAGTGAAATAAAAGATGAAAGTCGGGCGCAGGGATGCAGAAGAGGACGTTAGAGATGGTAAATAAGAGAGCGAGAATGTCGAGCATGCAGAAAGAGTAAGGGAAGAAAAAGAGAAATAGAAAGGTTGACACAAGAGAATAAAGAAGGATATAATGTAGAAGAAGAGAAGAGAGACCGCACGGGAAGAGAGGGAGAGAAAGAAGAAAGAGAAAAAAGAGACTGGAAGAATATATTTCAGATAAAATTAAGTAATTTCTATCTGAATAAATTACTAAAATTTTTATTCATATTTATTTTCAATTATTTCTTTCTTTATTTTTGATATATATTTTAATATAATATTTTATATAGTTAATTAATTATGATTGGCTAATTAATTATTAATGAGGAATAGATTGAAACCCTAGACTATAATCTACTTGCTAAAATTTATATATTTGATTATATTAAGTATAATTTATATAGTGCATGCATTATTCTGGCCTTCTTATAGTAACAATATGTAAAATTATTTGCTTGTTAAGTGGCTATATAAATATGCTAATATATATATATATATCAAATAGCAACTAGGTTAGATAACAATTTATCTAATAATTTTGTAATTCTAATCGGAGTAGTGAAATATTTAAATACATGTTAGTCAAAGAATGGGACTACAACTAGACACACTCAATGTAATAGTTTGGATACTTAGACCAGCATTCGTCCATTTGTGTTTAACAATTAAAATCTAGTTTCGGACACATTTGTTGCGATTATACTGTTAAAATTTAATAGGGTTAACTATTAGTACTTTGTCATATTAATTAATTCAGAAAATTAATAGAAAATTTATAGACCTACTTTTATCATGCATCTTGACCAATCTCTTTCTTATAATTAAAATATGATTTAGAAATAATTGTTATATATCAACCTAATCTAGTGGTGGATTTCAATTTGGTACTCACCCATATTTATTTTCTTATTGGATTTATTTTTTGTTCTTTACTATTTTCTATTTTTGCCCTTCATAATTGTACTTTTCTTATTATTTATTTTGTGTGATTTAGGGTCTTTTATTCTATTACTTGTTAGCTAGCTAAATTTAGGTCAAAACTATCAATCCCTTGCCTAAAACAATATTCTTATTTACCAATACTACAATTGTTGATAAAAAGGTTTAAATTATATAACGGCTATGAGCCTACAGCCACACCAATTATTATTATTATTATTATTATTATTATTATTATTATTATTATTATTATTATTATTATTATTATCTTGTCTAATTAAATTAATGTTGATCTTCTCTTATTTTATACTATCTAATCAAATCCGATTTGAAAATAAAATGAGGAAAACAATAAGTTGATTTGTGGGATTTGTGGTCTTTTTATCATATTCTTTTTTTATTGAATTAATAGTTTCTTTTTTAGATTCAAATGATTGTCAATTAAGAAATAAATATTTGCATAGTTTATTCCCAATAAAGGAAAAACTATTTATGAGCTTTTACAATAAAATCACAAACATTTAAGTTTTGTTTCAATTAATAAAAATTTCTATTAAAATGATATTATTTGTATATAAATATGGTATTTTACAACTTACTAACATATACATATAGTTCCATCCATTAAGATTTAATACTTACGTAATGAGTAATTAATTGTAAATTAACTTAGTATACTATCCTTATATTATTTATATAATTACTTAATATCTTATTAAAAATAATTTTGGTTTTAAACATCTTATTTTTATTTTTTTAATTAAAATTTTTTAAACTAAAAATTAAATTAAATAGTAAGAGTAAAATTCAAAATATAAAATAAAAATACACCGAACAATCCTAAGTTTAAGCAAAACATGCCAAATAAACTAAAAGCTTTAATAACCCTTTTCTAGTTTAAGTTATTTTTTAAACATTTGAACAATTACTTAAAGTTATAAAATATTTAAAAATAAATAAAAAGGTCCTCAATGGACAAAACTCTAGGTATCCCTAATGTTCTACCCAAACCAACAATCATAATTGAAATCAAGCAAGGGTACCCTCACATAGTCAATTAAGCATGTTATCATATGAGATCATGGAAACCAAAATAACTTGCTAATTAGAAGAACAAAATAAGCAAGAGATCACTACCATAGACCAATGTATAGCTCATAGAAAAAAAATATAATCTCAACTAAGTATGAATTCATAGATAAACATGATAGATGCAGATAACAACATGCAACCGAGGATGCCACATGATATTATAGGGGAAAACTTGACATGTAAAATGGTTCAAGAATCACAAAATAATATGAAAATTGGCATTCATATAAAAACATGTTATTAGAGTGGATACATGATACCATGGGAGAATTTACATTACATGAAATCATATGGCGTGATATATATAGTAGATCATGGATAAAAAAAAAGATTCACAAAATACATGATATCATAAGTGTAAAAGCCTGGCACACTGGTCTTAGATAGTTACTTAGAACATTTTTAGGGATGGTCAACATGAGTATTTTCAAGTATGTTTTGTCTGTACTCACACATATCCTAAGAAACTTTTTTTATTTTGTATGTACGTATGTATTTCATTAATCTCAAGCTTTAAAAAGCATTACAATTAGTTCTCAAATAGCAATAGAAAGTTTACGGCTTGGGGCCATATGCACCAAAACCTCTTAGCCTAAGTCAACTATACATTCCATTGAACGACTATAGAACTTGCAATGTTGAAATTGGGTCATCTTCCCTGTCAATTTTGAGGTGATTGGATTTTGTATGGATCTAGGTTATTATGACTTGGTGTGACCGTAGCCGGCACGCAATTTAAACTCTCTTGTTGTCAATTGTAGTACTGGTAAATAAGGGTATCGTTCTAGCCAGGGATTGAGAGGGTTCACCTCTATCTAACTAGCTTAAAAATAATTAAAACTAAAAATAAAAATAAAAATAAAAAATCCTAAATAACACTAAATAAATAAATAAGAGAAATACTAATGGGGGTTTATAAAAATAATAAAATAATAAAAGGAATAAATAAAATAAAATAAACTAATAATAAAAATAATGGGAAACTCGCAGATAGGAAAAATATGTTAGGGAAATAAAAATCCACCACTAGATTGGGTTGAAAATATAATATTTATTTCTAAGTCAATTTTAATCATGAGAAAGAGATTGACCAAGTTGTACACCAAACGCAGGTCCATACACCTTATATTACTTCCCTTAATTAGTTAATACGACCACATGTTTATATTAACCCTATTAAATACTAGCAGTATAGTAGCAACAAGCGGCTCCTATATTTAACTAGATTTAATGCATTAAGTGTAAGTAGAAGGCTGTCAATCTAAGTACCCAGACTAGTACAAAACGCATGTCTAGCTGTATTTCCTATCCTTGACCCACACGTATCGAAACGTTTTACCACTTCGATTAGAATCACAAAACGATTAGGTGAATTGTTATCTAACCTAGCTGCAATTTATACACATAAATTCTAGTATATTTAGATGGCCACCTCGCAGGCAAATAATCCTACATACTGTCACTTATGAGAAACCAGAACAAGGCATGCACCAAATAAACTATACTTGACATAATTATATATATAAACGATAGCAATTAATATAGAGTCAAGAAACAATCTCACGAAACAAAGAAAATAAAATTATAATTTAAATCCTAATCCAGGGTTTCAAATTATTCCCTGACAATAAATAATCAGCCAGCCATAATTAAAGAATTAATTACACAGAAATATATATCCAAAATATAAATTAAAAATAAGAGAAAGAAATAACCGAAATTAATTTTGGATAAAAGATCAAGAATTTATTCAGATAAAAATTAATTTTATCTGAAATAAATTCTACCGGTATTAATTTCTTCTTATTTTTCTTCTCTGTTTGCCTTTATTTTCGTGCCAAATTCTTTTTCTTTTTATTCTTTCTCGGCAGACTTCGACATGTGTTGTCGTGCTGCTGTTCGTCCTTGGTTTTTCGGTTTCCATGCGGCGTAATCCCTCGTCGTCCGAGTTGCTCCCTGTGCCTCGCGTCAGAGACTCAGAGCCTGTGAAGGCTCTCTCCCAGACGTGCACTCCTCGAGCGCCTCCTGTTTTTTTTTTTTTTTTTTTGCGCCCAGCCCTGCTCTTCTCTGCTGCGTTCCACCGAGCCTCCGAAGGCTCTCGACCGCACACTTCCGAGCCTGAGAAGGCTCTCCTTCTCTTTTTCTCTGCGGCTCTCTGTGTACTTGCCCTACTCGCCCGACTTAGAGTGCGAGCCTGTAAAGGCTCCGGCTCTCTTTTTATAATTTTTCTTTGACTTTTCTAACTTTTGCTGACCGTGCATCGAGGCTGCTTTCTACGTCAGCCCTGTGCGTCTGTTGGGGCCCTTTTCGCCGGCTTCGTTTCTTTTCTTTTGTTCCAGGCCTTTGGGCCTTCGGCCTTTGGCCGTTGGTCCAAAGGTCTTATTTTTTTTCTTTTTGTTTTTAAATTTTTTTTCTTTTACTTAAAAACCTACAAAATAAAATTAATAAATATTATTTTGCTCTAAATTTACTTAATTTATATCATTTTAGCTCAAATAATAATATTTATGCAAATTTTACCACTTAAGCATAAAACAATAATTATTCCCCTATATTAACTAACTAAACTACCAAAAACTAAGATTATAAGGGTATAAAATGTGTCAAAATATGAACTCATCATGACTCATTTTTAAAGACTGTCATGTTCATCTCTCTTCATATATGATGCATGGTTGTAGCAACTAAGGCTCGAATGGCTTGTCTCCTCACTTTAGGTCCTCGTCCTCCTTTAGTTACCTAATGTATAATGTTTTACCAATGAGCAATTTTTTGTTTGCACTCTAGTTTGTTTAATAATGGAATTAAAATATTCCAAGAAAAGGTGTAATCCAATAATAAATAGTAACGGTTATCAGTTATCAGTTGCACCATCACATAGTACAGAAGTGGTATCAACCTTCATGCCATAAGCTTAAAGTTTATCTTAGATTTGGATTCGATCCTAAACAGTAAACCACAAAATGAAAGAATGTATTGTGAGGGAGTTTGTACTCCTTATAAAAGAGTAACAAGGTACTTTTTCATGGAAGGGTCTAATTAAATCATAAACTATAGAAATGGAGAAATTTCCATGTTGAAGGATTCAAGGCAAATTAGAAGGTTTAAGAGATGCCTGACAAATGTTTTTCAGACTTAATAGTTTATTGAGTATCCAAGAAGTAGTAGATTTGACCTTAACATCCCAGATATTCTCCTATTTGAGATAGTTGGCATTGATCCACTTTACCCATAATAGGCTCTTCTTATAGGCTATGTACCGCATCAATTTACATATAGTAGCCCTGTTCGACCATAATAGATTGATATTAACCAACCCTCCTCAATTTTTGGCAAGCATACTATTTTCCAAGCTACAATATTATATTTGGATGTATCAGATGACCCTGACCACAAGAAGTCTTGACATATGGTATTAATTATTGTGATGATGTGTAGGGGGAAGGAAAAACCATGCTCTAATAAGTTTTTAAACTAAAAAGGACAAAATTTATCACTTGCATTCTTCATCCATAGCTAAGTAGATTAGCATGCCAAGATCTTAATCTCAAAGTAAACTTAGCAATGAGTGTATGGTAATATTGCTTGGTAAGATATCTACCATCAAGGGGTACTCTTAGATATTTGAAATAAATATCCCCTTTAGGGCTGTAAATGAGCTAAGCCAGTTTGGTATTCAGCTTGGCTCGGCTCATTAAAAACTCAGTTTGGCTAGTTCATTTAGTTAAATGAGCCGAGCCCAAGCTTCAATTTTAGGCTCGTTTATTAAACGAGCCGAGGTCGAGCTGAAAAAAGCTTGACTCATTTATTTTTTAGCTTTGGCTCGTGAGCTCGGCTCGATTCATCTCGTAAAAAGCTTGGTTTGGCTCATTCGTTTAGTTAAATGAGCAAAGCCTAAACCTTATTCTAAGCTTGTTTAATTAAACGAACCGAGCCCAAGCCCAGGGGTATTCAGCTCAGCTCAGCTCGTTTATAGCCCTAATCCCCTTTAAGTATGTGAAAAGCTTCATAAACCTCGTCCTTTAGTTGCTAGGAAAAACTACCTCCATAATACACATTACTTTTTGCACCATTCATGGTATATTATCTTCAATTTCTTGCATCTAGGGTGGGAAGAAAAAAGATGGCTCAACAACACATTTTGTAGGGAGCAGTTAAGATAATCCATGATCAAGACAAAAAGGGAGGTTGATAGTTTATCACCTTGCCTCAACCCCCCTTTTGCTTGAAATGGAGAGTGCAGCACACCATTAAACTTAATTGAGTAACTTACTATAGACACACAAGCCATGATAATTATGATAAAATGGGGGGTGTAAGGCATATAAAAGTATTTTTCTAAGCAATCCTGTTTGACAGCATCGTATGCCTTATTTATATCTAGTTTAAACATGAGTCTGGGTGATGGGTGCTTATGACTATATCCTTTAATTATTTCAGTGGATAAGAGAATATTTTATGTGATAAACCTACCCTTTTATAAAGGATGATTGAGATTTTCCAATCAGTGAAGGCATAATGGGTTGGAGCCTTCAAGTAATATTCGTATTGCACGCGATAGTCCCCTGGTGTAGTTATATTTAACACTTTAGGAATCAAATTTAGGGTAGTAACATTGATTCCTCTAGGCATAAATCCAGTAGTAAAAAAATCCTAGACTACCAAAAAAATCTGAGACTACTGCATATAGATTTGTGACAATGATAGCCCAACAATAATTAAACAAGTGTGCATTATGACCAGTAGGCCCTAATTCTATTTCATTTTTGAAGGAGAATAATGCAATCATCACCTCATCATATGTAATAGGTGTTATCAGTGAATGTTATAGGGTGACATTCAATATGGTTCCTTTATGAAAAAATTTAGGATCAAGGAGGTAAGTGTCTGATGACATTGAGCCCAAGAGCCGGTGATAGAAGTCTTAAAACATTGAAAAAATCCCTATCTGGTTAGTGTGGGTGATGCCATAAGAATTAATTAAGGAATGTATTTGGTTATTCATTTTTTTCCCTTCACTATGGCATGAAAGAATTTGTTATTTTCCATCTCCTAAGGATAGCCACTAAATCCTCACCTTTTTATTGTAGAATATCTCCTCACACTTGGCTAGTTGTTTGTATTTTTGGAGAAAATTAAGTTATTGGTAATGAAGGCTCTAGTTTGGTAAGTTTAGTCTCAGCTAGTGTTGAACTATTTCCACATTGGTCTTATCTTACTACACTCAATTGCTTATGCCACCAAATTTATTTTCATTAAACTACCTCAAGATGTGCTTAAATTGGTGGAGCTTTTTTATAATGCTATGAAGTTTATTACCTGATAATGATGATTTCCACTATGAGCTTAGTAAAAGGATAAACTCATTATTTGTAGTCCACGAGTCATAAAAGCTGAAAGATAATATACCTTGTTGAGTATTCTATTTGATGGAGATAGTAATAGCAGAGTTGTATGAGATGAAAGGAGTGTGGAAAATATCATAAGCTCCTTCAAAATGGTTAACCAATATAGGGTTACATAGAATTCAACCAATCTTACACCAAATCTTATCATCCCCAATTGTCTATTTGACCATGTAAAAAAGTCCCCTGTATACCTCATATCATAGATTTGTAATTGGTTGAAACAACAACTAAAGTCAGCCACAACTTGTATGTTTAGATATCCTTGAACTTTTTTCATTTATGTTTAAAACCACATTAAAATATCCAAATACTACCATGGTTGGTTATTCGGGTGATGAAGTTTCAACCAATCACATAAATCCTTTCTTGATTCACCATAATTAGAAACATAAACTATAGCAAAGTAAAATCAGAAACCTCCGACAAGGTGAAGAATTTTGTATAGAGTACCTTGTGCATGAGTGGCTAAAAATAGGATAGTCTAAATTTGGGGGTCCCAACCTATAATATCCCATTTTTTTATATTCAATTTTATTAACCTTAATGATTTTATTAGCGTAATTTGATGAAAATGTTTAATTATTTTAATTTTATTTTTTATGGTTTTATCAATAGTTTCAAAATCATATTAGAATTTAATCAATCTTTGTTATTGCAGATCATTCTAAATAAGTTTGTTCATGACCATTATTTTATTATATTCATATGATTTTAAATTTTTTTTAGAAATATATATTTCCATTCTTTCTCCAATTTTGATTTTTAATATTTTAGATTTATTTTTTATTATAAATTTTTCATATGATTACGAATATGTTTTGAATTTATATTTCATTAACAAAATAAATTATTTAAATTATAAAATTTAATTTAAAATGGTCAAAATGATTTTATCAGTAGAAAATATTTTTGAACTTGAATTTATTTATTTTCTTGAGATCATTAGTATCTTTGAAAAGTTTTAAATTAAAATTATTTTTATAACTTATTTATGATTTTCCTTATAAAATTAATTTTCTTATATTCTTTTTTAGTTTTGTAGAGGAAATTTTTCAGAAATTGTTTAAATTAATATCAGTTCCTTAGAATAATGTTTAAATATTTCTACATAGTTTTAAATATTTTTGATGTCATATTTTATATTTTTCATAAATAATATAAATCTTGGCATTTGTTAGTATTTTCTTCCAAAAGGTTTTCCAACATTCTTAGAATAGTTTTATATTTATTTTATAACTTCAGATCTTACGAAATGGTTTTTCATTAAATGAAATTTTGATAAAATCTTTCATTATTATTTTCAAATACTTTATGCCTTCTTTTGTTTATGTGTATTTATAAAATAAAAATTAAAAAAATACCTAATCGATTGACGCCCCCAGTTTCCTTTTCTTCTTTTTTTCTCCCTCTTTTCTTTCCTCTCTCTCTCTCTTCCCATTTGTTTTTTCTATAAACCAAACCCAATACCATAACCCCTAACCCCTGTCTCCTCTCACCTTCCTTTCTTTGCAACATCGACACCACGACCACTACCTACCATGTGACCATACCAACACGACGTTGCTGGCAGCAACAAGGTAAAGCAAATAGCTACAATGATGGGAGCAAGTAGCATCGGTGTAACAAGGGCGCATCTCCATCATGTCACACCACCCCTAGTGTCATTGGCTATGGGGAAGTGGTCTTCAACCTTTGGCAAAGCTTCCCTGGCCTTCGTCGACTTTGATTTGCTAATTTCATTTAGTATAACTTTATTGAAATCCAAACTTTGAAATTCAATTGATTTTGCATTAATTGGCTTATGATAAGCTAAATTAGTTATACACACACACACATGTTGTATGATTGATTTAAAGTGGTTAATTGTAGTGTATGTGGTTGATTTATAAAAAATAAATTTTAACCCTATTATATCCGAATTTTATGGATTTATAATATTAAGCTATTTTTGATAAATTGAGCATGTAATGTGATGTAAATTTTATCTAACTTCATATTGGAACTATCACTTTGAGAAATTTGTGCAAAGTTAATCAAAATTGGATTTCTAGGTCAAAATCCTTGTGTATCAAATTTAAATGCAAAATTGAGTTGTTTTATTTAATTAATGTTATAATATGCTTTCAAATTTATTTAATTTTATGGTGGAAGTGTCAATTTGGGAAATTTATGTGAAATCAATTGTAATTGGATTTTTTAGTCAAAAATCTTATGAATCTAAATTGGATTGTATAATTGATTATTTTATTCAATATTATATAATTTACATTAGAATACATCTAATTGCAATCCGAAGCCATCGATTTAAATATTTTAATGAGAATTAACTGGATTAGCATTCCAGACTCAAAAATTCTAATTATGTTAAATTGGATATTTCTTTTATTGTTTTTAATTAATTGATTCTATAATAGATTATAAAATAGGTCTAATTATATTTATAAGCATTTAATTTAATTTAATTAATAAATTTTAATTGGATTGTATTTTTTAGGCCTAAAGTCATAAGTTTCAAATAAAATTATTAAATTAGTTATTTGTATAGATGTTTTTATGAAATTGAGTTTATAGAAATATATTAAATGACCTTAATTATGTTCTAATACCTTCAATTTGGATTGATTTGACTTATTTGAGTTTGTGTCTTGAGCTTTAAAACCCTAATTTTTGGTAAAAAATTATTTTAAATTAGCTACTTATAAACTTATTTTATTGACATTAATTATCTATATTTATCTAAAATTAGTTTAATGGAGTTTTAAAACTATGAACTTGAGGTAATCAAAGTGAATTGATTGGTTCATAGTTTGGGTATAAAAAACCTAATTTTCGGAGATGGATTTACCTAATTGTAACACCCTCAAATTTTACTACTGAAAAATTTCGTTAATTAAAAAGGAAATTAGCGGAAGCAAATATATAAAACGTGAACTTTGGGAGTATTACCGCCACACTTAGTACTAGACCGGTACACTCATACCGTTCCAGTACTAAGTGCTAAGGCTAAAGGAAAATGAAATACAACTTGCAAGAAATTCAACATACTTAAATCAGAGTAGCGCATCAAATCATTTACCAGAATAAAATCCACCAGTGGTGGTACAGTAATAACATATACATTTAAAACCAAGAATTTAAATGAGAAGCAGAAAAGGCCTAATGGTACCAGATAATTCCTTACTCTCTTTCCCCGTATTCCACTTGAGTAGCACCTGAAAAGACCTGCAAGGGTACTTCCCATTGAATAGGCAGGGGCCCCAAAAGGGAATCCCTTTGGTACTACGATACTGAGTAACCCTTTAATACCACACTTAAAGATAGGCCCGCAATGCAACACATAGTGCAACTATATACATATGTAAACTGAGGTGCATACATAACAATCACACATAACACAAGTTATAATTTACGATCGATATCTTTGGGCCTTAAGCCATGTCATAGTATAAAATCCATACATTCGGGCCTCAAGCCATTATTCCATCACCATTCAATTAGTATCATATTTTATATCCATGTGAGTGCGAGAACCCCACTATTATAGCCGGTGGACCGGAAAGTATACACTCAGGGCAGAACGCCTCTGGCCACTATTATTGCCGGTGGACCAGAAGATAAACACACAGGGCAGAATGCCTCTGACCACTATTATTTACCGGTGGACCGGTCTGGCCCCGACTCACATGGTGTTTTCCATAACTTTATTCACATACAATACTAGTTTTATTGAGCTCGGAACTCCCATTATTATTGCCAGTGGACCGGAATATACATAAAATCATCATCCAGGGTACAACGCTCCTAGCCACTATTATATCCGATGGACTTGAATATATAAAGAATCATCATCCAGGGCACAACGCTCATCGCCACTATTATAACCAGTGGACCATTACTCAATATCATAATCATCTAGGCCCAGCTCATTAATATTCCACTTTCAATAATAGTATCTTTCCTTTCTTTAATCAGCATATCAATCATATTTATTTGCCCCGAACGGGAGATCAATAACCCGGGACACAAAGGTACACCGGTCATACCGGTGCATATCAGCTACTCAATACCCTTCAACCACGAACCCAAGGACACAAAGGTACCCTAGTCGTACTGGTGCATAAAGTTAACTCAGTACCCTACCGACAAGGACACCTAATCCATAAGTATGCATACCCCCTAACTAGGTCCGTAGAGCTAGAAAGAGTAAGATATAGGGCCTGGCTGGGGCATAAAGGCACACCAGCAAATATCAGAATAATCGTGGACTAAACCACGTCCTTGGGGTAGCGACCCCTAAGGAGTCAGCATTCCCGGTCTCAAGGTATTTCACTTTAAGTATTAGTGTCTTAATTTAAAGTGATCACGAAAAGCACGATAATTAGATACTTGTTTACTTTCAATCATTCCGATATCATTAGTCATTCCTTATTCAGATGATTATCCAGGATATCACAAGGAAATCATTAAGGCCATACTAATTATCAAATACTCTTACTTGGCTAATCAACATTATTGAATCATAGTATAATGTTCCACAATCTCAAGGACATATTAGGTACAAATTACTCATTTACCCCTTTCTCATATAATTGCTAAGTCATCCCTTTCTTACTTGATAGATTACCATATTACCCTTAGGTTGCATAATTGCCAAATTACCCCTTATCCAATTTAGGTTATCAAGTTGTCTCCTACACTTTTTAGATCACTATTCACCCCTCATAATTTTTACACTGAACATATCTCTCCTTTGGTTGGTTAGATTACCGATTTGCCCTTCTCCTTTGTTATAATTACTAAATTGCCCTTGTGATGGATAAACTACCAAATCACCCTCCTTCATTATCATGATTACTATTTTGCCCCTTTAGTTGGTTAAATAATTATCACTTTACCCTTTAATCGGCTAAATTACCAAATTGCCCCTTTAGTTGGATAAATTACCAAATTACCCTTCTCCTTTATCATAATTACCATTTTACCCCTCTTAATTATTTTAATTGCCTTTTTACCCTTTTTAATTATCATAAGTCCCAAATTACCCTTCTTCATAATTACAAATATTAATTTACCCTTCTTTATAATTATAATTACCAATTTTACCCTTCTCCATATTTATAATTATTAATCTACCCTTCTCCATCTTTATAATTACCATATTACCCTTCTCCATTATTAAAATTACCATAATGCCCTTTATTGATTAATTTACCAAATTACCCTTCTCTATTATCATAATTGTCCAATTACCCCTTTTTAATCATACTTTAATTATTAATTTATCCTTTGTCGTTATCATTATTACCAAGTTACCCCTTACTACCGGGTTTACCATAATATCCTTTTATTTACAAACTTACTCTTCTACCCATTACTTTCAAATTACCATAATATCCTTTTATTTACAAAATTACCACAATACCCTTTTTATTTATAAAATTACCATAACACTCCTTTTACTTTACAAATTACTATTTTACCCTTTCACATCCAAAATTACCATCTTTATCTTTCCTTACATAATTACCATTTTGCCCTTCTTTTCTAAAATTACCATATTACCCCTTTACTTATAAATTACCATTTCTCCATTCACTTATACAATTACCATATTACCACTTACTTATAAAATTACTATTTTGCCCCTCTACTTCCAAAATTTGCCATAATGCCCATTTACTTGAAAAATTACCATAATGCCCTCCTTCATCCAAAATTACTATTTTACCCCTACTTCCAAAATTACCATTCTTACCACTTACTTATAAAATTACTATATTTTCCATTGACTCCAAAATTACCACTTTACCCTTTTCTCCAAAAATTACCATAATACCCCTTTACTTATAAAAGTATCATTTGGCCATTTAATCATAAAATTACCATATTATTCTTTTATCTCAAAAATTACCATAATACCCTTCTTTCTCACAACTTACAATTTTATACTTTTACTTATAAATTATCATTTAACCCCTTTCTTTTTAAATTACCAAATTACCCTTTTACTTATAAAATTACCGAAAAACCCTTTTCACTTATAAAATTTCCACTCAACCCCTTTATTCACCATTTTTATGAATTTACCATCAGTACATAAAATAATGATATTAGTAATTCATTCTTATCATCTAAGTCCAACAACTTGTCATTATTCAACATAATACTCATTAGCAACTACATACATTAGATCACATACTTCATAAGTATAATTACTAAAATACCCTTGGGCAATAATATTAATCATGCATTAGCAACATAATACATCATAAACAAGCATTTTATATTTCTATCAATAATCAAACTCCTTCATTAATTATCATACCTACACATGGCACAAAGGTTATCATACTTTTCCTTTTTATCAAGCAATATAAGCAACCATATATATATATCATGCTAAGCACACAAACCATGCATAAAATCATACTAAATCCCTAATGTGCTAGCATACGTTTTTCCATGTATTTAAGGGAGGATTAACAGTTACCTTAATCCCGTAAAATATCAAATATTACCGATATCTCGGTTAAAGATTTAAGCTTTAATTAGCAACTCAACACCTAAAAATAATATCCATCATATTTATGTTAGAAATAAGAATCCAAGCATAAAACTTTATAAATTTTAATTAATACAACACTTAACATAAAATACTATTATACCTTAAAAATTATCCAAATAATTTCCAAAATAAAGGGGGAGCTCACGCTGCATGAACAGTGTGAGTCACATGCAAAATAATGGGGTGAAAAGGGTCGAATGGGGTAAGGTAGAAGGGGGGAGGAGATGGCTCGGTTTAGTGTCTTTAGGCTAGAAAATAAGGTGGGTGGGGGAGGTTTTAAGGAAAGGGAATGGTGTAGGAGTGAAGAGGGGGTGTAGGTGGTGGCTGGGGATGGTTTCATGGCGGCAGAAGGCGGTGGAGATGGCGGCGGCGAGGCGGTAAAGTTGGTTGTCGAGATGGGTCGAGGTGGAGGGGCTGAGAAGGAAGGAAAAGGAGAGGGAAAAATGGAGGGGTGCAAGGGCTGTTTTTGGCTAACTAATGCATGGTGGTGGTAGAGGGGATTGCAGGGTGTCGAACGGTGGGTTGGGTGGCGGCAGAGGTGGCCGGACCGTGGCAGAAGTGGCGGTTGCAGGTGGCTAGCGGTAAGGGAAAAAATGGGGAGAAAAAGGGAGGGGTGGAGAAGTGAGGAAGTGCAGGGGGCTCGAGGGGTGGTGTGATGGTGCAGGGCAGTAGGGGTGGTGGCAGGAGGCGGCGCAGGGGCTGGTTGCGGTGGTTAGGATGGCGGTTGGCGATGGTGAAAAAAAATGGGGAAAAATGGAGGGAGAAGGAAGGAGAGAAGAGGGAGATCGGGGAGGGAGAAGAGGCTTGAAAAATGTGGGAATGAAGGGCTGGTGAGGGTAAGAAAAAGAAGAGGGTGAGGCAGGGGGGAGCAGGCGGCTGATCGGTGCTGCAGTGTGGTGGCAGGGGAAAGAGAGGGAAGAAGAAGGAAAGGGAGAGGGGCACGGAGGCTGTGATACAGGTGTGGTTTGGCTCAAAATAGAAAAGAAAAGGATGGGGTAGAGAGAGGGAGTAGTAGGGGGCAGGTGCGGCGGCAGGCGGTGGTAGTTGCAAGCGTCCGGACACTCGATAATGGTAGAACTGGTGCTGGTCGGGCGTGGGAGAAGAAGAGAGGAGAAGAAGCTGGGCAAGCGGTTGGACTGGCGTAGGAAAGGAGAGGAAGCCGGCCGATCTAGGAAAAAAAAAAAGAAAGGTTGGGCGGCATGCGTGGAAGAAGGAGGGGAGGGATGGGCCGAGGCTCAATGCGTAGGGGAGGGCTGGCCTGGCCGGGCTGCCCAAGGGAGGGGAGAATGGGAAAAAGAGGAGAAAAAAAGGGAAAAGGGGAAAAGGGTAAAAAGGGAAATGGAAAAATAGGAAAAATAAATCAAATTAATTTATAAAATCATAAAATGTAATAATCTTGATAAATTATTTAATTTAATAATTTAATTCATTATAATCTAATATGTTAGTTTAAAAAGGATAAAGTTGGTAAAATATTAGTTTGGAAAATTATTTAAATAATATAATATGATAATTAAAAAATATTTATTTTTAATTTATTAAATGCTCTTATCCAAATTCACATACTCCAAAATCTATAAAATAATTAAAATAAATAATTTTAAAAGCTAATTTATCTCAAATAGAAGTTATTTATTAAATTATTAGTTTTCTAAAAATTTGGGGTATTACACTAATCAATTGCCAACTTTGATTTAAAATCATTTAAATTATGTTTTTATCTTATTGGTTTGGATTGGTTCTCTAAAAATTGTTGGTTTGTCTTTTTGGTTGTAAAACCTAATTAATAAGTTGTTTTTGACGAAATTAACTTATCCTCTATTCTCCTTTCCCTAGTTTTCCAAATAAATTTAAAATGCTCTAAGTGATACGTGTTGAACTTAATGATGGCAATGGGGTGGCTTGGGGATGGGGATGGGGACCCCATCCCCATCCTCTAACTCGATAAGTAAAATCATCCCCAAACCCATCCCAATTTTTTTTCTCATCAAAGAATCCCTAACCCGATTCCTACAGGGATCAAATTTCCATACTTGATTTGATTTTAGAACTATTCCCCATCCCCAATCATTCCCCAACCTGATACCCAAAATCCAACCCCATCTCTGATACCCAATCTTATTTTTATAATATATTTTAACTTATATTATGTTATATTATATATAATACATATAGAATAATATATAAAAAATTGGGGCAAGTATAAAGGATGGGGACCCCTAAACCTGTCCCTGATTTTGAACCTAAACGGGGATTCCTTAACGGGGCCTCGAACTTGAGGGAAAATTTCCATCCACAATTGAACTCAATTTGGTTAATACTTAATTTTAAATCTTTATAAAGTTACGATCATGAGTATTATGTTTTGGGCATATTTTCCAAGAAAGATCGTATGTGTCTCTCTTCGTTGATTAAATTGTAATACTTGATTTGTTGATTGATAAGGTAGTTTTTAATCTAGTCTTACAATTTATATCGGTGACCTAGGAACACATTCTCGTGGATTGTCGAGCTCTCAATAACTCTATCTTTTTCTCAATTTGCTTAGCTAGCTTTGGATTTAAGTTATTACTTACCTTTACTTATGGTGTAGTTATGGGATGTATGTCTTCTTGAAATGGAAGGTGATGAGTATTTTTTATGTTATTTTCATATTTCAAGCGTATAATATGTTTTGTGTGGTAATTCTATGTATCTATGAGCTTATAACTTAAATGAAAATACATATTATTATGCCTCTTGATTATTGTATGTGTTTGAGTATATGAATGGTTGTGCATGACTATGTGGTTAACATGTTCAGAAAATTTTGAAATGTCCGATTATTTTAGAATATGTTCTAATGTGCTTCAATTATTATTAGTTTGGAAAATCATATCATTGGTTGAGTATGGATTGAAATTGTTTGATACCTTATGCTGAATTTTTATACCACATAATTATCTAGCTTTAATGTCACTTGGATTGGATTAGCTTTAATGCCATAGGAAATTATTTGGCTTTAATGCCACTTGGATTAGATCAGCTTTAATACCACTTCAAATTGATCGACTTTAATGCCACTTGGAATGGATGTAATAATGGAAATTTATTGTGTTGATGGGAGTGATTTAAATATTGTTTTGTGGGCCTAATTTATGCTTGGTTAGATCTTTAAATAAAATGCTAATTACTTAAAGTAAAAGATCTTGAGTCAAAACTTGTACCACTTAGGGTAGCTATCCAAGTTAGGTTTAGTATTCACTTGGTACCATTTTGGTGTTTTTCTCTTCATTGATCCTGGGTACCTTACGAGGTCCGAATAAGCCCTTGTCTCGATATATTTTGGCCTTATAGAAGGTATGCATACTTAAGTTATTAGGCGTCCTATTATTTAGTGGTCTAGTTACATTTTTAGATGGGCAAACTAGGACTAGTGCCTTTTGAGTACTAGATTAGTTGTTGATTTATTTGAGTTTCCATCCTTAAGTTAAAATAATTAAATGGATGTGATCACAATAATGGAATATATTAATTGATTATTCCCTTCCATTCATGGACAATATTTTTCATTATCCTATACATGTCTCTTAGCCATGTTCCTTATAATAGTACTACCATATGATGTATGTTCATACCTTGTTATCACATGATCTATTATTCAAACCACATGTGGGCCTTATGTGCATAATGATATTTTCTAGGGTAGTTGTGTTACTCAACATGCGTTCATGATTCCTTTTACGCTTGTACCCTATGTGTTGCCATGCCTAGTCGTGTATTTATAAGTATGAATCCATGACCACATATTTTATCATATGTCGTCATATGTTTCATATGTCTTCTCCTACTACCACATGTACCCTTGTGTACCATTAATAATTATGACTAAGATATTTCATATGGAGATACCTTACTTTAGCTATCATATATGTGTCTTTCTCTTATCATTTTATGTATTACTTTCCTTAATACTTATTAAGTAGGTAATTAATAACCTATTATATATTTTGAAAAATTGTATGAGTAGTTGTATCAGTGGAATGATTTTGTATAACATGTATAATTGAGCATGAGTATTATAAGCTAAAGATTACCATGTTTTATGTGTGTCGTGTTTCCTCCCATGATTTAGGTATCTGTAATTTACTTAGCACTGGACCCGTACTAATACTATCTTAGTTGAATGGATCCTACTATGATCCACTGATGGTGGAGACCTAGGCTTGAGATTGATTACTATTGCTGGGTCGAAGACTTGAGCTTTGAGAGAGTAGGCAAACTGAAGTTTTATCCCTTAGGGATTTGTCTTTATTTATTTGTATCTACTTTTGGAAAATTTTCAAGTATTGTATTAAAATTTTAATGATTTTGTAATTGAATTTTAGTTTCCCGTTGCCTTGCTAAGGTTTTAAAAATCTAGGGTTATTTCATGAGTTTTCCCCTAGTTTGATCAAAGATGATTTTGTTTGGTGGAAATATTTGTTTCCCATCTACCATTGGATATATCACCGAGAGAATTTATCCTCTTGGTATAGATGATGTTTGAATTTTAGTGAAACAAGTTTTAGCCTTGCATCTAGCATGAGGTAAATGATGTTCATCTATCTCTTGTCAAGTGTGGTGGTAGGGATGGTAATGGGTTTGGAACCCAACCTAGACCTAGTAGGCTTGACCCATTAACACAGGGTCTAGGTCCATATTTTTAGACCCAACAAGTCTGGATAGGGTATAGTCTAGGTTTGGTTATATGGATCTGGATCTGGATCCCGTCATTATAGACCAAGACTCGACCCGAATCCGTTTAATTAATATATATATAATTTTTTCAAAACCCTAATATCCTAATTCCTACGCCACCCCACCCAATACCCACACTACACGGTGCATGCCTGAGTCCTGATGCCACATTCCACTCCACAGACTCCACACTAACACCATCTATTCGTTTGGAGTCTGGACCGTCTCCCACTCCCTCCCAACTCCTAAGTCCCAGCAACTCCTCTCTAGCTCTCCCACCATCCCATGAGTCAAAGTTTGACTATTCAAACTTTGAACAACTCCCTTCGTCCCAAATCCCACCCCCACTCAGTCACAGACTCACAACTCGCATAGCCTTGTATCTGTTCACTGCTCTCACAGCCTCGCAGTTGCTAGTCATGATAGCATCGTAACAACCTCGCTTGCACACACTTATTGCAATCATAATCCTCCCTCTAGGGATGTAAATGGGGCGGATATAATCTGAAATCTGACAGATTTTATCTGATAGATGTTTAAATGGATATGGATAAACAGATATGGATATGGATGATGAGAAAAAATACCCATCAGGTTTGGGTACGGATATGGGTATGAGATATCTATACTCGTACCCGTAGCCATACCCGAATCCATATTTGTATTCATTTACTCGATATATAATTACTTTTTTATCCTTAATTTTAAAATAAATATAGTATAAATTAAGGTTAAAATTGTCATTTGGCTTAACTCTGAATGGGTTTATCTGTCGGATAATGGATTTATCTGATGGATAATATCCATTATCGGGTAAATGGATAATTTATCTGGTAACAGATATCCAACGGATACGGATATGGATGTGTTGGCGGATACATATTCGGGTATGAATTTTCTTATCAGATATGGATATGGGTATGGGCATACCCTCCCTGAATCCACCCCGTTTACATCCCTACCTCCCTCACCTCTACTCTCTCTTACACACACAATCTCTCTAGCACTCCTTGAGCTGTAGAGGCAGTCACACAATGCAATGCAATTCAAAGTGTATCATGGTCGCACCATGCAAACCCTCCCTCACCTCTACTCTCATCCTTGACAATTAAATTCGATGACGACACTCACAGATTCTTACAGGTTGCAATAGTAGCATACTCCTCTTCGGCCTCAACCTCAACCAAATCCAATTGATGCAAGCAGTGCCATCCATTGTGTATGTACCAATCAACCAATCCCGTGTGTGTGTCAATGTGTGTGAAGTGTGTCTCTATCTAAGTTGAAACTCTCCATAAGCATGACTACTTAATTTGGCTTGTTTTTTTATTAGTTTTGTAACTTTTGTTCATATGTATTGTACCAGTCTCGTGGTCGTGTGTGATGTGTGTCTGCCAATAGTATTACCAAGTGTAGATTACAGAACATAACTACTTAAGGCAAGAAGAATGTGAATTATGTAATTAATGATGTTTGATTTTTTTTAATTAACTATAAATGAAGTTTGATTAAGTAATAGTTGATTAGACAAAAACTAAGCAAAGAAGCATTTATGGTCAAGAAACATAGACAATAAAGGGTATGGGGTGGGGCTAAACTGAAGGGTAAAAATGAATTGATAGAGGATGGTTAGAGAAAGGAAAGCTAAGATGAGAGAAAGGAGGGGATCTACTTGAACAAGTATAGTTAGATTAGGTTATGTATCTCTTTGATAGCTAACCCAGGAAATATAGAGAATAAAATGGGATTTGATGGTTGCAACCTAAAATAATTGATAGTAGTAGAGAGCAATTGTGAGGAAGAAAACATTACAAAGTGCCAATGTCTCATCATGATTCCTTTTTTGTTACACCGGTATTTTACACCAACTTAATCTAACAACCAAGAGAATAAAATATTAGGGGAGGAATTAGATAAAGGAGACTGCACCTTTTAAGAGTGAAAAAAAAAACAAGACTTAAATCTTAACTCTAAAATGAAATAAATTAAGTAAGTAGCTATAATTGGATTGAGGGGAGTCGGGCATTAAAAGTTAAAACATAGGTCGAGCTCTATTTGCAAATTCAATTAGCAGGGGTTGTATCAACACTCCTCCCTTTAGCTAACTTTTGTACATAAAGGCATTAAAAAGAATTCATATTTTCTTATACTTTTATTTTTAATTTTAAGTAGGTTATTATTACTAGTGTAAGGTGACTATGCTATCAAATCATGGATAGTTAAATACATGCATTCAAAGTAGGGATGAAAATGGGTCTCGGACCCGACCCAAACCCTCTAGACCCGCCTTATTTTTAGTGGGTATGGGTCCATAATTTTTGGACACAAAGAGTCTGGATCGGGTCTGGGTCCATATATATCTTAAAGGATTTTTGTCTGGGTCTAGTTCTAGACCCAGACCCAACCCGTTTAATATACATATGTGTGTGTGTGTGTCTATATATAATATTATGTTTGTCATTATTATCTTAATCTTATATAAGCTCCTTATTCATTTTTTTTTAATTTTATTTTTTTGTATACTTATTTTATAAACAATATGTATAACATTATATTCTAAAAGTTAGGGATGTAAACAGGGCGGATTTTACTGAAAACCCGACATATTTTATCTAACGGATATTTAAACGGATATGGATGATGGAAACAAATATCCATCGGGTTCAAGTATGGATACGAGTATGGGATATCCATACCCGTATTCATAATCATACTCGTATCCATATCCGTACCCATTTACTTGATATATAATTACCTTTTTACCTTTAATTTCAAAATAAATATAGTATAAATTAAAGTTAAAATTGTCATTTGGCTTAAATCTAAATGGGTTTATCTGTCGGGTGATAGATTTATCCATAGGATAATATCCATTAACGGGTAAACGAATAATCCGTCGAGTAACAGATATCCAACGGATACAGATATGGATATGTTAGCGGATATGGATTCGGGTACAGGTACGAATTCAAGTATGGATTTTCTTATCGGATACAGATATGGTATACTCACCCCGTTTACATCCTTACTAAAAGCACCAAAACACCATTTGAAAAGTTAATATAACCATTTTAATATATTTATTTTTTCACTTAGATATTTTTTTAACAAAAAAATACATATTTAGTTATATAAGACATAAATGTATTTGTATTAGTATAGATTATTAATTATTTTTTTAAAAAAATAACTGGACCCATTTAGGACCAGTTTGCTTGCTAGACCCGATGGATTTGGATCTAGGTCTGAACTTTTAAGACTCAACGGGTTTGGGTCAGGTTTGGGTCTAGGTAATATAAACGGGTTCGGGTCTGGGTATGGCTGGACCCGACCCACACCCGACCAATTACCATCCCTAATTTAAATTAGAGAATGAGTACACATCCAAACACATATAAAATATCACAAGCTAAGCATTGATCCATACCTCTTTATTATAAATAACAATTTTATTCTTTTATTTGTATTGAGTTCAAGAACTCCACTATTTTTAAATTGGTGGAATATTTTAAAACACCTCTTAGGGGCAACACACCCAAGCCACTATTATCATCTAGTGGAACGAACCTAACACCTCTCTAGGAAAATGCTCCTGAGCCGCTATTCTTAAACTGATGGAATGGTATGAAGCACCTTTCAAGGATAACATACTTGGGCCACTATTATGGTTTGGTGGAACAAACCCAACATGTTGGTCCTGCCTTATGTACTCTTCCATTTTCAGTCATTAATATCTTATCCACTAGGTTTTTTTTATCTCAATTTACATTATCTTTTCCTTTAATTTTAGGAGCCCACCATTCTTAATCTGGTAGAACAGATTGATACACCTCTTAGGGATAAAATATTCCCAAGCCACAATTATTGTCCAGTGGTATGGACCCATAAATTATATCAGCCTAACTCATGTAATTAATATATTATTCATGATTGATTTGATAAGTACTAAACATGTTCAAAGTAGGTAAAGCACATCACCAGATCATAGGGTTATTTTCTAGGGTTAAGACCCTTATATTTTCCCAAAATCCTAATTTTACACTTTTATCATAACCCTTTTTATGTTACTCTTTCAATCACTAAAATTATTACCTCTTCCTTAAAGATTATTATTATCAACATACTCGAGTTTCACAATCTAATTCCTAGGTCTTATACATACGATAATAACCATATCTCAAAAGTTACTATTTTCAGAGCTTATAAACCCTAATTTCACAAATCTACCATAATTTTTCTTGTAGATCTCAATTAAATACCAGATTTAATATATATTCTCAAAACACTAATGTTAAAAATATATCCAAGTTTCATGATCTAACTCTACCGTTTCACAAATGTGATAATAACCTTCTCATTTCAGGGTTATTATTCCCAAACTCAAACCATTTTCATATTTTATTAAACTTAGATAATTCACAACTACTATAAAAACATCATATAAATTACTTAGCATATATTAGATGATGTAACACCTTAAAATACTATGATTCTCATATTAAACCCATATTGACCAAAATTTCTCTACTAATAACAAAAATTTTATTTCATAAAAAATTATATGTTTAGCAACCTTATTTCCAAATCCTCCATTTATCTTCATATACCTTATTATAAGCTTTTAACATTTATCATACCTTAATAAACCCATGTTATAACCATATCTCACATGAGGGTTTTCCACATATAATAACAATACTGGATAATCTTCACTTACTAACTTTCTATCATATCATATCAACCGCATATCATTGCATTAACAATCATACATTAAATCACATGATAAAAATAATACATTATAACATAAAAACATGCATAACACTTAGCAACCAAAAACCCTAAAATATGATAAGTATCCTTACAAAAATAATTTCGGTCTCTAAGCACACAAATCCTATTTTACCTCTTCTGTAAATTCAAGAAAATAATCTAAGAAACCATGGTAAATCATCATTATGATTAAACCATATAATTAAGGAAATGGAAGGGTGAAAGAAAAGAGGAAAAAATTGAACCAATTAAAGTAGTGTTTGGGAAAACTTTGCGTAACCAAAAGGAGGAGAACTGTGGGTTTTGCCAAGGGAGAAATGGAGGAAATAGTGGAAGTGGCCATAGGATATAGGTGTGCGGAGGCTATTGGTGCCACAGCCAAAGAAGAAAAGAAAGAGGAAGGATGTGGAGAGGTTGGCCGAAGGTGGAGGTGTGGGTTGTGGTGAAAGTTACTAAGGGTGGAGGTGGATTGCGATGAAAGTTGCCGAGGGTGGAGGGTGGGTTGCGGTGAAAGTGGTCATTGGTTAGGGGTGGAAACAGTAAAAGTGACCAAAGGGGATGAGGGTGCTTTGGTTGGGCTAGCCGGTGATGGGTTTTGTGGTTATTTTTGCGACGAAAAGGAGGAGGAGATGGGGGATGAAGATGGTGTTATTTCTGCAAAAAACAAATGGAGAGAAAAGAGATGGTTGGCACATTTATTAAGGGTTATATATATACATGCCTAGAGATGAGAAAGGAGGGGGTGTAATCGTCCAAAAATTTCAACTCCAACCGACGATCGTAGGGGCTAGGAGTTGATAGATTAATGACGATAGAGAGTGGCTTAGTAGGAAATATGGAGGTGATAGATGTGGGAGGCGTTGTCAAAGGACAATGTTTCACGTAGGAAGAAGGGGTAAAGGAAAAAAGGAAAGGGAGAGGGTCGGCTAAAGGAGGAAAAGAGAAATAAAGAAAAAGGGAAAAGGAAGGAAACGAAAAAGGAGAATAATAGGTTTGGTTTTTGATTAGGATAAGATTAATAAAATTTAGGTAAGGATATTAGGATAGCTTAATTATCAATAAACAGAGACTAGGTTAAAATTTTAGGATTAGAGAATTAAGGTAAGGTAGAAATATTAATTCCCTAAGATTAAGATTAGGTTATAAAGTAAATTACTCAAGATTAGGTTTAGCTAAAATTTGAGGTATAACAGCAACACCATCGTCACGCCTCAATCACAAGATATCTCATTATAGTATATCCTAAGAATTGCCACGCTAAGCGACTAAATGGCTCATCCAAGTTCAACTTGTAGCTACGGTTTTGATTTGATATACTTAGACATATGTAAATGTAAGTGTATCGTTAAATTAGTTTACTTTATTTTTTTAATATATTTAGTAAACTAATCATTTATTTGTATTATATTTCTACTAGTAAAGTCTTCATCATTTCAACCCAAATGGAAGACAATGGTAGTATCTTGTCGCGTGGTTGTGTGCTTACTTTATTAATTTTCTTAAAACCATCATACTTTTAAACTAACCATTTGTTTGTATGGTCTATTTTTCTTAGAAATGTCTGCCTTAGGAGAATTCAGTTGATTGCGGATATTACATTTGATTATTTATGAGAAACATTATGGATAGAAGATGGGATAGAAAAATTAAGGTATATTGATGAACTACCATCCTTATTTATATTTCACCCTTGTGAATCTTTCTAATATATATAAATAAGTGATCACACTAATTTTCTATTATATTGCAACTGTATTTGGATGATGAACATAGAGTTCTACTGAGTACGACATTGTTAGATGAGGTTAGAAGGTAATGGTTAGATTATATCATTCCCAAGCTTGTATAGTCACTATAATAATTAACGTAGCTAGACGTGCCTGTATGTTTAAAGTGTGAATGCCATGCAATATAATATTTATTGTACATATGTATATGACAACTTTGGCATGTGTATATATATATATATATATGTTGCCAATTATGCATGTGTACATGTTGCAGTAAGAGTGGTGATAATTGCTTCGATGCTTTTTGCACGACTATTCTGAATAAAATGTGTACCACTGAGTACTAATGAAGCTTATGTATGGCAAGAATAATATTAAATTAGAGATTGTGTGTTGTTTAGTAAAAAATACAGGTCTTATTATAATTGTCTGTACAACGAGAAATAACAATAAAAAAAATGATTAGTACATGACCACAACTGTTTATTTAAAACCACCGCTATGTATTACATAATTTTATAATAGAAATATTAGCACTGTTGTATAATATCTTGATATTATTATAGTTTCAATAAAACTTCATTGTAGTATGTTACTTAGGGATCGCAACGAAATAGGTTGGGATAGAGATTCCATCCCTATTTTTAAATCCAATAAGTAAAATTATTTTTGAACCCATCTCGATTTTTTGTTTTTTCTTATTGAGAAATCTCCAATCTGATCCCCCGAACAATTTATTATTCTCGACCTAAAATTAGACCTCATATTTGAAATCCGAATCTATTTTTGATACGCGATCTTGTTTTCTTATAATATATTTTAATTTATATTCTATATAAAAAAATATAATATATATAGAATAATATATATATATATATATAAATCTTGGGACGAATTTAGAAATGGGGACCCAGACCATCTTCGATAAGAATCTCTTAATCCAAATTCGATTCCTAAAATTTCTTCCTAAACCCAAACTCAAACATAAAAAAATCTCCAATAAAATCCCTATTCTACGAATAAAAATTATCATCCCTAGTATTACCCATATCAAAGGTTATTAAATTATGTATCGTAGAAGTTCAATCATGCTTACTATTTTACTCTATAACACTACCGTATATTGAGCTTAAAATGTGACTATTTTCTTTTGACCGCATTAATTTTTTTATTAAATTTTTTTAAATAAATAATAATCTTAATAACTATTTTTAGTAAATAATTCAAAACAAACACTAAATCTTTTTGCGTCAATGGTAATGACGACGAATAGCAATTACCGTTGAATGCCTATTTTAACCGCCATGAAAAGGCTGTTTAGTAATGGATACTAGATGGAGGCTTTTAAAGCCCCGAGACCGGATAACCTCTCACCTGTTTTTTATCCAAAAAAAAAAAAACTAGGATTTTATGAGGCTGTAAGTGTTTGATTGGGCCAAGGTTGCTCGGTACACAGGTCTCATTCCCGATGGAGTTAATAACACATGTATTAAATTGATACCCAAAAAAGATAAGCCTGAGAAAGTGGTGGACTTCTAGCTTACTGGCCTAATAGCCAATAGGTGTATCTTTGAAAATCATCTCCAATGTTCTGGTTAACAGAATTAAACCGATACTGTACAACGTTAATTCCCCGACTCAAGCCAGCTTCTTACTCGGAAGACGTTCAATGGATAATATTTTGACCGTAGAACTCATGTATACTTTTTGAAGGAAAACAAGCAGAGCAAGACCGATGGCAATCAAAAGTGGTTCAATCATTGAAAGCCTACCGTCACGCAAAGATTTATTTACCAAGTCTCACAAGAGATAAAGAGAGACTGTATTATAGAAAGAAAAGATTTGAATACAATTATTATTGGATGATTATTAAATACTGCTACCTCCGTCTATTTATAGGAGAAGATCTGTCATTTTCCCTTTCCTAGGAAGATTCTAGATACTAACATAATATATTTCTCTAGACCGACCCAACAAATTTATTATGAGTTCCAGAATAGTCCGTTAGGATTTTTATACTTTCCCTTAGAATTTATAGAATTATCCATACATTTCTATACAAATGGAGAAGGATTTAGAGACATTCTCATTGTCTAGGAGAGTGTACAACCCTATACATCTCTTCATACTTATCTAGATCATATTATTCCAGAATTGGTGGAACCTCAATGTGGGCTTTTCGATGCGACCCGAAATACTACGATAAGCTAGATTGGCACTTTATTCATGATACCCTTCGGTGTATCCACCTACTGTAGGTAATGGTCTCCTTGATTGTTCACATGACTACTCTGGCCAAGTTGAGAAGATACTGGAATGAGAACTTGTTTGAGCCTATTGTCATGTCTCAGGGAATTGGGGGGGGGGGGGTCTCCTTAGTACGTATACCTTCGTGTCATGCATAGGAAGACTCTTTACAAATTGTTGAGGCAATCAATCCAGGGTTCTCGGAAATCGGTGCAAGTTTGTCAACATGGACCGAAAGTGTTGCACAGTTTTTCACCGATGATCTAATATATATTTGCTAAATCATATATATGAGCAGCAAATAACGTCAGTTTCGTCGACCTTCATTAATTAGTTCTACATGGAGTCGTACCAGCGTATTAATTGGGACAAGTCAGTCATTTTCTTCTCTTCTAGCACAGATGAACCTGCTTTTTGTAGGCAAGATGCGGCATATATAGTTGGCGTTAGGGAGATTGGTAAATAACTTGGAGCAAACATCACTCACGGTAGAGAGTTGGTACGAGTAACTTCTGATATTTGATGGATAACATCAAGTCTCATTTGGAGGGTTAAAAAGCCAAGTGTTCTCCCTTTCTCAGCCGAGTAACACTAGCAAAATAAATTTTGGTAGCACTACCAACCTATAGAACCCAAGCTTATAAATTGCCTAAAAGAGTGCGCAAAGGGATTGACAGAACAACAATACTATTCATTTGGGGAGGTCCATACTTAAGGAGAACGACCGCATGGATCATTTGGGATCAACTATGTTTACCCAAAAGTTTGGGGGGATTTGGCATTATGAGGTGATGAGAGTATATACCAACAAACCTTTAATTGGCAAGCTAATTACGAACGACAGAACACCGTAGGTAATTACGGGTTATTTGAGAGAAATACTTTGGAGATGTGAACCCCCTTCACGCCATTCCAAAGAATCAAATATCTTCAGTGGCTCGAGGAATCTATAAGAAACTGAAATTGATTCGTAGAGGGAGCTATTTAGAGCATTGGAAATGGTCATACTGTGAGATTCTGGATGACGCTTGGGTTGGCGCTAGGTTATTAGCCGAGCAACCTCATTTGAGGTATATATATATATATAGATAGGTTGAAGAAAGTTGTAGAGTGTGTTTTTTTTTTCTTTCTATGACGTAGGAAGATGGAAATGGCATTTATTTGCACATCTTTTGCCTATATCATGAGCCTCCCTAGTAGCCCTTGGTTGGACAGTTTGGTTTGGATGCACACTCACCTTCTGGTTGGTTTTCGACCGCCTCAGCTTACAAATTATTAACTAATAATGCTGCACTAGGCTACTATTTCACGAGGAACCTAATTTGAAAGCTTCAGTAAACGGAATGGGTGCCTTCATTTTTATGGAGGGTGGTATGGGACCTCATCCCGACTAATGTAAAAAGGGTGAGGCACGATTTTTCAATCGAATTTATATGCCAGATTTGCGAAGTTTATAAGCTAGGATGCATATCCTGCACCTGTTACATGACCGCAACCATGCATGCAAAAGAGACATGGCTACCTATCGTGCCCTCACAATGAATAAGGAATACGTTCTTTATTGGAACGTTGCATTTGTGGCTGGAAAGGAGCTGAAAGGAAAATAATGGAGATGCGAGAAAGTCTTTGATAGAAAAAGGTGACAAGATGTTGCTATTTTTATTAATGCTAGAACACCAAAGATGCTTACAACTTGGAAAAGGTCTGGTTTGCTAGCAGGTGCCAAGATGGAGATGGTTACTCATGTTACTTGGTCACCTCCCTCGGAAGGAACGCTTAAACTGAATTTCGATGGTTCTATGGATTGTTCTACATATTAAGTTGGTGTAAGAGGGATTTTGCGTGATCACTTAGGCTAGTGGGTGCGTGCTTTCGTTATAAAAGTGGGAGTAGTCTCGCATCTGGGAGTTGAATAATGGGCGATTTAAGGGTTGCCACTGGCTAGAGACTTGAATGTCAGTAAGCTAATCTTGGGGATGAATTCGATGCGAGCTGCAGAGCTGGTCAAGGGACTGAGATTGAATAACAACCATGGTAACTTGTTCCAGGGACGTAGATGCCTCTTCTCAATAAAATGGGAGTTTGAAGAGTGGCATGCCATCTGAGAGATAAATGGATGTGTTCATAAGCTAACACACCTTGCCAGGAATTACCCTCTTGGTGTCATAGATTGAATCCCCCACCCCCTACGGGCTTAGCCACTTGTGTTCTGATACTTTGGGTATATGCTTTCCCAAACATGTAAAAACATAGTTGAATAATAAGTCATTTTTCACAACGATGACAAAAAAAAAAAGGATTAGATAAAAATTTAATCATTTAAACTTAAATTTGGATAAATTTTATTTAGGTATCATAATATTTAACCTTATATTTTATTGATGTTTTATGTTTTAAATAGTTATATTGAGGTATTTTTACATTTTAAATTATTATCACATAGATACCTTTTGTGGTAATGATGTTAGATTAGGTTAAATATGGTATAATTTAGGTAAGTTTTGATAATAAATATAAAAAGATGGATAAAAGAAGAAAAAGAAAACATTAAAGACAACAAAGTCATCCTTTTCTGCAAGCTCCAACTGCAGGTAAAAAACGAAACAAAAACAAGATTAGAGATGTCGATAAAAATTAAGCTCCAGCAAGTCCTGTGTGTACCTGGACAAAATAACAAAATAAGGTCATCATGTATACGTTACAACTACACAAAAACATCTAAGAAAATAAAACGCATGCATGGGCCAGCACACATGACAACACCCACAAGGATCAACACCAAGACAATCAACCAAATAATAGAACCCAAATCTACCACAAATAATTCACCAAAGCAATCCACCAATTATGGGCAGCAAACATAAGCGAATAGATCAGAAAAATGAACCAATCAACACACGATTTATACGTGGAAAACCCTTTCGATGTGAAGAGTAAAAACCACGGGACGTTTGAGGAGTCCACCCTATTTTCTTCTCTTATTATGATAAATTGAGGGTAAAATGAATCCAAATTAGGTTCACAACAATTCATAAACCCACCAATAAGTACATACATAAGAGATTAAGTAAGAAGATATCAAAGGTGAAGAATATCACCACAAATCAGGGGTTCAGTACTGCTGCAATAACAGACAAACCAGGTCTGAAAACGACGATCTAACCGTTCAAAATGAGTCCCTGTGTGTCCCCAACAAGCTGAAAAAATTTTAGAAAAATCCAATGGTGGAAAATCCAGAAATTGACAACTTTTCAAAAGTTATCCTTACAAAATCGCAAATCACTCTTCTCTCAAACCCTTTATCTTCCTCTCTTCTTTTGCTTCTAATTGTGTGTGTGACTTTCTAAATTCACACCTCTCACTTGCTGCCCTAATTTTTATAGCAAGTATTTATACCAAATGCTTAATTAAGTAGCCCAAATAATAAGCCCAAGTTAGACTTAATCCAAGATTAGTAAAATGCTATCAACTGCCCATTTATTAGGACAAAGCAAAATACACATTTTACTAACAGATATGGGCTGGACCCACAACAAAGAAAATGTATGCATGGGCCAGCACATATGGAACGAATGGTATAAAAAGAGAGGAAAAAGGTCCTAGGAACCAGCCGCCCTACTCCGGAGCCACGTGAAAGACAAGCGAATAGGATTGAAACAACGAAGTCTAAGATAAGGACAAAGCCGACAAATGAGCAAACGAAGCCAACGATGTTTAGTTTTCTGGTTCCAATTTTATTCTAGCTAGTTCTCGGATACTCCTAAGTGTCCTTTCCTTTCTTTCAAATTGCTTTGTTCTACACTTTTGAAATTAATTAATGTAAATTTTCCATCTTATTTTATTCGATTGAAGTTATTATTTATGTTTGCTATTCTATTCTTATATGTTATTCTTCTATTAATATGCTAGAATAGATTAGTATAATATAGTAAAATTACTGAAGAAAATGACAAAACAAATTTAATTTAATTGTTACTTGAATTTTTAGTTAGGTTAATAAACAATGAATATTGAGTGTTGATCAAGTATCAGTGCTTTATTCTAACCCGATCATCTAGATTATTTAAATACTACCGTAATTATAGTTTTAATTAGGTACTCTCTAATCATTAATGTTATCATTAATTTAATTCAAAGATCCTATCTCCGGTCACTAATTAGTTAGACAATAAATCGTAAGTATATCTTGCTTTATTTGTATAAAAGGATGTTAGAAAATGGACACGTGTGAGTTTATATAAAAATATTATATAACCGTATTATTCAATGATCGATTGATATCTCCCTATTATCTCATTATTGTTATTAAGTTATTCTTTCAATTTTTAGCTTTTTTTTTCTTAAATATTAGTTATTAGTTTTCATAATTATATAAATGAGGAAATTAAATTGGTAATAGAAACTAAAGGGTTAAATTTATAGTATCTATATGATTGATCCCTACTCATTATTTACTACTTGTTTGTGTAATTATGGCCTAATTTGGGGCATCTTAGACAACACACCAAAATTTAGTGGTGTTACTGAAGACTGATAACTTTAATTCTTTTTTTTTTTATAATCATTTTTTTATTAGTTTTTCTGTTGGCGAGTTGCTTTTCTTCTCTTATTTATGTCCAATAGGAATTTGCGCTTGAGATCATTTTCATTCGAGAACAAAAATCAAAGCATACAACTCATAGACCCCATTTCAACTTCTCCTACAACTAATAGAACTCGAAGGCAATTGGAATACATTCACGCTATTCCTTTACCTTTGAATGCTAGATCTCTGTCTTTTAAAGAGGAAATAGAAGATCAGTTAGAGAACAAATTTTGAGAACCAATGGCGACTTGAACTTTAAAGGATTATGAAACTCTTACCATTACTCTGTATCTTCTTTGCATTAAATATCATGATAACCAAGATGACTGTGAGATTAGACTTGGACTAATATATTTTCTTCCTATTTTTACAACATTTTGGGACGTCAACTCCTCTAGATCAAGTTGCATTATTGATCCTAATAAAAATTGAAGGAATTTTATATAACATGTTCTAGTATGAAACTAGTAGGGCTGCGTGTAAATCGACTTAAATTAAAAGCAATTCATTTCGCTTTTGTTGATGCTGCTAAAGAATGACTGTATGACTAACCCACATTATCCATAAATACCTGGGTTGACATGAAAAGAGCATTTCTATAACATTTCTTTCATTCATTTAGGGCCACTAACATTAGGAAAGAAATATATGGCATTAGGTAGGATGGGGAAGAGTCTTTACGTGAATATTGAGAAAGATTTAAGAAATTGTATGGTAGTTGTACTATCCATCAAATTAGTGAATAATTATTAATGCAGTATTTCTATGAAGCATTAATGTATATGGACCGTAATATGGTAAATACTGCTAGTGGATAAGCATTAGTAGATAACACCCTAGCCGAGGCTAGAAGGTTAATATCTAATATATCTTCTAATTCCTGATATTGTGGTACTAATAAATAATAATTGTACCTCTTTATCTTACCATGTAAAGGAGATAAGTATAGTGGAGCTTAGAGAACAAATGAATAACTTGACTTCTTTAATTAAAAAGGTAGTGACAAGGGGAGTGATTGCTTAATTGTGTAGAGGTTGCTCATATGCGGGTCATGTTACCGATGCATGGCCAACTTTACATAACGTGCCACAAGTTAATGCTTAAGGAAAGAGTTTGGTTATTAATAAAAATGTTAAGTGCTTACCCATATTGTATTATGCTATTGTGACCATTAATGCATGAATAATACTATTGTGAGCCCTAGGGGTATTTTCGTAATATGTCTTGTCCAAGAAGGTGGCCTAATATGTGTGGGTGCTAATGAGCATTATGTTGAAATATACTGGTTGGTGGAGTTGGATGATGATAATGGGGTATTAATATTAATATTTCATGTAGTGATGATAGTTTAATATAAGTGGTGTAATAAGGGGGCAAAATGGTAATTTTAAAAGTAAAAGGGTAAAATGATAATTTTAGAAGTAAAGGGTAAAATCATAATTTTTGGGAAGAGAAGGGTAAAATAGTAACTTTGTGAGTAAGGGGTAAAATGATAATTTTGTAATTAAAGGGTGAAATGGTAATTTCATAATTAAATGGTAAAATGGTAAATTTGGATGCAAAGGCCAAAATGGTAATTTGTAAGTAGAAAGGGTAAAATTTATATGTAAAGGGTAAAATGGTAATTTTGGAAGTGAAGGGTAAAATGGAAATTTTGTAATTAAAGGGAGAAATGGTAATTTTATAATTAAAGGGCAAAATGGTAACTTATAAGTGGAAAAGGTAAAATGGTAATTTTGGAAGTAAAGGGCAAAATGGTAATTTTAGAAGTAGAGGGTAAAATGGTAATTTTGTATGCAAAGGTTAAAATGGTAATTTTATAAGTAAAAGGATAAAATGGTAATTTGTAAGTAGAAGGGGAAAATGATAATTATAGAAAAAGGGTAATTTGGTAATTATGATAATAAAGAAGGAAAATTTGGTAATTTAACCAACTAAAGGGTAATTTGGTAATTTTGATAATGGAGAAGGGTAGTTTGGTAGTTATAATAATGGAGAAGGACAATTTAATAATTTAACCAATTAAAGCGTAAAATGGTATATGGAGAAGGGTAATTTGGTAATTTAACCAAGTAAAGAGTAATTTGGTAATTATGATAATGAAGAAGGGTAATTTAGTAATTTGACCAACTAAAGGGCAATTTGTTAATTATAATAAAGGAAAAGGACAAATTGGTAATCTAACCAACCAAATGGAAAATATGTTAAGTGTAACAATTATTAAGGATAGTTGGTGACCTAATAAGTGTAATACCCCATTTTTAACTAGTTCTAATTATGTGTAACTAATTACATAAATTATTGTAGAACATTTTATAGCCTCAAGATTGTTTTGGGTGATTTGGTAGTAATTGTGATTTTGCAGCTAGGCGTACTTTGCTTATAAAATACTATTTATATATGTAAAATTTTAAGTTAAACCTTGTAAAATATTATTAAAAAATTTGATTTAGTTCCTAAATGCATTTAAATGTAAATCTATAAATTTTGGTTTAATTTTATTTGTGTTTGTTATCCCTTATGAATTTTATATGCAAATTATATAATTACGGTATGCTAGCTACATATCATATCAAATGTGTGTTAAAAATTATGAAAAAATGTATTTAGGTTTTAAATGATTAAATAGGATGATCTGGAAAATTTTGTGATTTTAGGAATAGTTTTGGTATTTATGTTAGTAATTACCTTATAAGCTTATTAATTAACCGTAATTTCAATATTTTATATATCAAACCTTTTTGTAAATTAATAAAACTTTCACATGTGAGGTTAAAATATTATTTCAGGATTTTTTACAAATTTTCATAACTTTACGAGCTTATTTGCTATTTTTATTAATTTTATCCTCTTTATTGATCTTTCTACCACTAAAAATAATATACAAATTCTAAAATTATTTTTCATGCACGAAATTAATTCCTTACACTTCCATGATTAGATTGTGTATCAAGTTGACCATTTTCTTATTTATTCAACTAAATTTTGAGTTAAAGTTACTTCCATACACTTTCTACCCAAGCTAGTTTTGTCACTTTAGCTTTTCTTGCACTCAACCTTCTTCACTTGCATTCCCCATGCTTAAATCTGACCTTGGACCTGCACACCATCACCTTCCCCATCCCTTGATTGATTGATTGGTTTTCATAACTTCATTTAAACCTACATACACTCCACCACCTTATACACTCAACCACCTTGCCCTTTATTATTCAAGTGTTGAACAAGCTACTTATCTCCCTTTTGTGGCTACAGATTTTTAGTTCCTCCATTGCCTAATTATACCCCATTTGTCTTTGTTTGTTTTCATTCAGCATTTGTCTCATTTTCTCCTCTTGGTTGCTCCCACCTTTCTCTTCATTTTGGTTATTTTTGCTAAGTATTCTTAAGTTTTGTTGAGCTTATAACCAAGACCCATACTCATCTCTTTATCCTTATTCTCTTGTTTTTACTTCTACATTTCCTTCTATCTAGCCTTTATTTATTTTTAAATAAGTAAAGAAGGTTAGATTTTTGTTAAATTGTGAAGTTGTCATCTTTTGTCTTCTCCTCTTGTGTCTCCATCTTTCAAAGGCATTGATATTCTTTTGGAAATTCTTTATGTTATTTTGCTATTTGTGCTTGGAAAGATGTAACCCATATGTTGATATTAAATATGTAAAAATCATGTGATAGCATGCTTAAAGCTTCTTATGTTATGCTTAAGTGTAATTCATGCTTTCTTATAATCTCATAAAAAAAAGTGTGCACGCATCATGTATTGTTATTAATTTCTCTAAGTGTGTGACCATGTATTTTTATGCAAGGGTATGTTAAATTTATGTATTTTAAATATATGTATGATAGTATATTAAATTAGGGTTGCTTGTGTTAAAATAATTATGTATGATGGCGGTTTTATGTGCTAAATGAGCTTAATTGTGTTTTAGGGGCAAAATGACATTTTTTTCACTCCTGAAAATTTATAGAATTTTTATTTTATATTAATTTACCTATTTTAATGTTATTTAGTCATACCATGAATTTCACTTAATTCTAAAAAGAATTGGTATTAAAGTGGGAAACTATTGAGTAAATAACATATAATGGCATTTTGGTCATTTATGACTTATTATGCCTCAAAGTGTGAATAATTGGAATAAAATGACCTTAATGGATTCCTAGGTTGACCTTAGAGTTAACTTTTATTTTGGTTTAGATTATTGACCTTACGATAGACTTGAAGAATTGGAAATAAACTAAAAATGGTTAAGAATAAAATTGGAATCATTATGCATTATGTGATATTTTATGATCACCTTATTAAGATATTAATATTTAAAGTGGAAGACCTCGAGATTTGGGAATGGTTGCTCTTTAGGGTTAGCTACCATAAAGACGAGGTAGGAGCCCTAGATTTGGTTTGGTGGTTTTGTCGGATGCTTCGACATTTCGGTTAAGGCCCTAGTCTACTCTATAGGTGACCTACGGGCCCTATAGGAGGTATTGATACTAAAGGATTAGGTGTCCTAGGATGGGAGGATATTGTGTTGCTTTGTTGCACCAATATGACCAAAGTACTTTTATATGTCTCTTGGTTGGGAGGATACCGTATTGCTTTAGTGCGTTGGTATGATCGGTGTACTTTTATGTCTCCGGGTTATTATTGTATCCCCTTGAATAATTAAAATATAAATAATTATTATATAAGGATTTAAATAGATTGTTGTGATTTGTCGATTTGGTAGTTGCCTTCGCACACTACTTGGCTTTGGTATGTTGGTTTGATAGTTGCATTCGTGCACTATTTGGATTTGGTGTATTGGTTGGCAATTGTCTCGGTGATTTCCTTATCATGTTATAAGTGGAATAGATGTGGTTATCGTGAAAGGCCTTAATTATGGTTTGGTGTTTTTCTTTTCATGGAACATCCTCAGTATAATTGGATTGATGAAATAGTTGTAATATGGTTAAGTTTGTTGTGATGGACATGTGGCATATGGCATGATATGAGCTATGGTATGAATGTGGCACTTCGCTATAGTATGTACTATTTAACATGTTAGGACATGATAATTTGTGTTACCTTCTATGTGCTCCATGTGTAACACCCCCAAATTTCACTCCTGAAAAAAAAATTTAAAGATTAAAGCGGAAGCTAGGAGCAAATTTGGGAAATGTTACCGCCACATCTGACACAAGGTAAATGTCAACCATCTATCTCATATTAGATGTAAGGCTAAAACCTGTCAAACGATTAAATCCGACTTTTAAAGCATAACAGCGTTACGAGAAATTAAAAGTCAAATACAAAATCCTTGAAATTTTAAATACAATACTTGCAATTTCCAAAGGAGAATACAATTAAACAAACAGATCCCAAAGGATAAAAAAAATCCGGATCGCCTACTCACTCAAGTCAAGGCTTCCACCCCAACACAGTATCCAATCTTAAACCTGCACAAGAGGTCTGCTTCCCACCATCGGTGGATCATCACAGGACCCATTCAACCAGTGTAGTATCAGTACGGGTCCAATACTGAGTAAGTCTCGCTACCCTATCTTATAGAAGAGATATCATCAAGTGCATATTGAATCATGTTGCATTACGTTGATACAATAGTATGCCTACTCAAACCCACATCACAAGTCCTACCATACACATATAATAACATGCGAAATATATGTAATATCTTAAACCAATAAAAGATTCAGATAAACCAACCAAGCATTTATGGATAATGTTAAACCAACCAACCAGACATTTTTGGACAACGTCAAACCAAACCAAGCCGAATCAGGCATTTATGGGAAATGCCGAACCAAACCAATTAGGCATTTAGCCTCGCGGACATTACTTAGGGACATGTCCAGCCCCGAGCATTACTTAGGGACATGCTCAGCCCCGGACATTACTTAGGGACATGTCCAGCCCGGAGCATTACTTAGGGACATGCTCAGCCCCGATCGAGTAGACTCGTTCTTTAGATCTCAAGTAATTATAGTCGATTCACATCATTGTCTTTATCAATTCATGTGAGTGCGGGAACCCCCACTATTATAGCCGGTGGAACGATCGCGAGGGCCATGCCCTGCCACTATTATAGCCGGTGGAAACGGTCGCGAGGGTAATATACCCTGCCACTATTATTTGCCGGTGGACCGGTCTGGCCCCGACTCACAAGGTATTCCACTATAAATATTAGTATCTTTCCATGTCTTATCACTTTTACGTTTGTTTTTGTAACACCCCCAAATTTGCTACTGAAAAATTTCGTTTAAATCAAAGTTTTGGCGGAAGCGAAGAATTAAAAACCGTAAACTCGGGGGTATTACCGCCACACTTAGTACCAGACCGGTTCATTCCTACCACTCCGATACTAAGTGCTAAGGCTAACTAAACCATCAGCAAAGCATAAGTACGCACTTAACATAGGCCATTCATGAAAACAGGAGTCAACATCAAATAGGATATCGTTGAAAAATATAACTTAGGGTATGGTTTCAGATTACAACTTAAAAGTGTAAATCAAAAACATAAAGCATAGAACGAAATACAGTTAAATAAGAAAATACGAAGTCTGAAATGGAATCCGGCCATCTCGTTCTCAATCCCCAGCCAGGTTAAGCTCAACGCTCTCCCCCACCCGATGCCTCGTAGGTATCATAGGCATCGAAGACATGGTCTCCTACCTGCACAAGATAAAAGGGATCTCCTGCTCGTGGGAATGAGCAGCACACATGAAACGGGTGATCAGTACGCTACGTACTGAGTAAGGTAACAAACGCGCTAAGGCCCACACACAAAGATACATAACATAGTAGACATAGCTTAGATGCGTAGATAGAATGCGATAACACATATAAACACACAGGTTACGAATCAGATAACATTTTTCTTTAATCAGGTCTCTAGGTATAATCGATCATCATCTTATCCGGACCATGTGAGTGCGGGAACCCCACTATTATAGCCGGTGGAACGGTCGCGAGGGCCATGCCCTGCCACTATTATAGCCGGTGGAACGGTCGCGAGGGTAAGATACCCTGCCACTATTATAGCCGGTGGACCGGTCTGGCTCCGACTCACAAGGTATTCAACTGTAAACATTTATATCTCTTCCATGTCTTATCACTTTTACCCTTTTGTGTTTGTTGAGCAAGAAATCCCCCACTATTATGGCCGGTGGAACGGTCACGAGGGCTTATGCCCTGCCACTATTATAGCCGGTGGAACGGTCGCGAGGGTAAGATACCCTGCCACTATTATAGCCGGTGGACCGGTCTGGGTTCGGCTCAACATCTTTCACTGTAAGTCGTTAACGTCTTAATGTATCTTATTCGAGGACATGTCTTGTCATGCAAGGCCAGAGTTCTCAACAAATCACATCAAACTGACAACATAATCGTACTATCACATGTTAATAAAAACATAAGTACATGTCTTGTTTCCAAGCCACATTACCCACGAAACAAGTAAGATAATGACATTTAGAATACAACACAACATGCATATAAGGCACCTAGGGCACAGGTCACACATCCCATCTTGTCTATATCCTCACTCGGTTTAGGTCACCGAGCTGTCTCCTACGCTTATATTAAGCCACTAACGCCCTTTGCATTTAACATACATTCTCGCATCGGAAACCTAAATCATGACCCTCAACTCAACTCTCCCACATACTTCACTCTTCCCCATAAAAATTTTATTATTTTCCTTTTCTTTTCCACCTCCTCAAATTAGGGTTTCCATCCCAAACCCTAGTCGGTCTCTATGTACCCTTATTTTATCCCACGTACTATTTTTCACCTCGAGCCTCCAATACTCCCAGACCACTTTCCATGACCTTCCCTACGCCTCAAAGTAACTTTCTATACATAAGGTTCGCCCCCATGCGGACCTTAACCACCCCATGCAACCCTAACACTTCCACCATGCCAACTCTATCATTCCCATGCAAACCTTAGTGTTCCCCAAGCAACTTTACGCTCTTCCACTCTCCTATTTATTTAATTCCCCCCCTTTTCCATCCATTTATTAATCATAAATAGCCTAGGTCATTCTTACTTGCGTTAGCCAACATACTTCCCTTTGGTTTTCCTATTTGCTTATTTTTCTCTTTCAAATCCCCCACTCCACAACTCCTCATCAAAACATTCTAGCATGCATGTCACATCACACCATATCATCCTTGCACCATACCATACTAGTACATATAAACAGGAGTACGGAAACGTACCTTGGTTCCAAGCTGCGCTACATGAATACACAGATAACATACAGACTAAAACACACAACCGCATAAGGCATACAGGGCAGGTAAAACATACAATACATACAGATGGCCTTAGCCTCGTCCTTACCTAGCACGACACCGGTCTTGGAGCACGCTCCTACACCTCCTCCGAGTGTCAACTTGACTCGCCTATAAGAGGGAAAATTGAGGTTACTTTTCCTCCGACCGAAACACTATCCTTTTTCTATCTTACCCCTACTCTTTACCTTACCATTAGGGCGAAGACTAGTAGTGTTACTTTTATGAGTGAAGTATGGTTAATGTTCTCAAAGTAGTTAATCAAGCTACTACTAATAAAAGTAGCTACAATAATTTAAAATAATTTTAATAACACTTATTGTTTCACAATAATAGTTCAAGGTTACTAATAATAATGATAATAGTGAATAATAATAATATTAATAATCATAATATTAATAATAATAATGATAGTAAAAATAGTAATATTAATAATAATAGTGATAATAATAATAATAGTAATAATAATAATAATAATAATAATAATAATAAAATCATAATAATAATAATAATAATAATAATAATAATAATAGTAATAGTAATACTAGCAATAATAATGCCGATTATGATGTTAAAATAAAATACTAAGGTTATGGCCCACTAGTATTAGTAAGACCAATAGTTATAAATGTTTCAAGGTTAGGTGTAATAATAATAATAATAATAATAATAATAATAATAATAATAATAATAATAATAATAATAATAATAATGATAATAATAATAATAATTATAATAATAATAATAATAATAATAATAGTAATAATAATACCAATAGTAATAATAATAATGATAATGGTGATAATAATAATGGTAATATTAATAATTCTAGTGATGATATTAATAGTGATAATAATAATAATAATAATAGTAAAATTAATATTTTTTTTTCTTCTACTAAAACAATTAGCACTTATTTAATGAAGGTTTAGGGGTTGGGGAGTTTAGAGAACTACCTAGGGTGTTGGTGGCTCAGGCGGTGGTGCTCGGCGCACGGCGGCGGCGGCGGCGGCGGCGCTGGGGGGAAGAAGAGGGTGGAGGAGAGGTGGAAGGAAGAAGGAAGGAAGAGGAGAGGGGGGCAGGGGAAAACGGTGGTCTAGGGAGGTCGGGGAAGCTCCCCAGGTGGTTTTGGGAGGTAGAGGGGGTGCTAGAAGGGGCGGCGCGGTGACGGGCGGCGGCGAGAAGGGTGGCTAGGTCTGGAGGTGCGGTTGGTCGGGAGGGGTGCTTTGCACGCCTGGGACGGCGCGTACAGAGCGACCAGAGGGGTGAGGGAGGCCTGGTTGGGTGGGTGGCGTTGCAGGGAGGAGTTTCTGGGGTGGTTCGGGTGGTGGAGACGGGCGGCAGCGACGGGGTGGTGATTTGAAGGGGAGGTGGCGCAAAGGGAGAATTTCTGGCTGGGGAGGTTTGTGTGTGGCCAACGCCGGGGTTTCGGGGGGTATTTATAGGCCGGGGATCGGGAGGATCGAGGGGGAGACAAGGGAGGACGGTCAGGCGGCGACTCAGGGCACGCCGACCGGTGGTGGCGACCGACGCAGGTCTACCATGGCAGACTTGCAGGTTGGTCGGGGAAAGAAGGGGAAAAGGGTGCGGCGGCCTAGGGGTGCTGGGGGTGTCGGCTGGTCGAGGGAGGGTGGCCGGCTGGGCATAAAAGGGGAGGCGGCGTGCAGGCGGCGTGTAGGTCGGGCGCGCGAGGAGGAAGAAGATGGTGGCCGGACCGGCGGTCCGGGAGAAAAGAAAAGAAGGGGAAGACCGGCCGGTTCGGCGACGGTCGAAGGACTCTACCAAAACGCGGCGTTTTGGGTAATTCCTGGGAAAAATGCGGCATCGAAATTAGCTGGCAGCAACGGCTACTTCCTTTATTCGGCGCGCAGTGTTTCAGCGAAAGGAGGGGCGAAACGCTGCGTTTCACTGTGCGAGGGCGGGCCGAACGGCGCTGGGCTGCGGGAAGGAGAAGAAGAAAGGGGATTGGGCCGAGGGTTGGCCCAACGGGCGAGAAGAGGGGGGGGGGAAGAAGGAAAAGAAAAGGAGAAAGAGAAAGAGGGAAGAAAAGGAAAAAGAAGAAGGAAAAAAAAGGAAAAATAATAATATAGGCTATTTAAATTATTTAAAATATTTGATGTATACAAAATAATATTTAAATTCAAATTCATTTTTTTTGGCTAAATTAGGATATTTGAGGGATTTTTCATAAATTCCTTTTTAATTAGCAAACACCTTAATTTTTCTCTAATTAAATTACTTATAAAAATATTAAAATTTTGAAACTATTTTCTCCTTCTTATTTTAAGTAAAATAATTTATTTAATTACTTTTTCTTTAAATAAAATGCTTAATTAGCTAAAATACCCAAATTCCTCCTAATTAAAATAATTATAAATCTCTTCTTGAATTTTCTTAATTAAATACCCCTTTTATTTTAATAAAACTAATTCATTTAAAAAAAATTCTAATAAAACCTATTTTAAACATAATTTATAAATTAGAAATTTTCGGGGTATTTCAGGTTTGTTGAGCACGAAATCCTCCACTATTATAGCCGGTGGAACGGTCGCGAGGGCTTATGCCCTGCCACTATTATAGCCGGTGGAACGGTCGCGAGGGTAAGATACCCTGCCACTATTATAGCCGGTGGACCGGTCTGGGTTCGGCTCAACATCTTTTGTTGTAAGTCGTTAGTGTCTTAATGTATCTTATTCGAGGACATATCTTTGGCATGCATGGCCAGAGTTCTCAACACATTACATCAAAACTGACGACATACTCGTACTATCACATGTGAATAAAAACATAAGTACACGTCTTGTTTCCAAGCCACATTACCCATGAAACAAGTACGATAACGAAATTTAGAATACAACACACCATTCATATAAGGCATCCACAACACATAGGACACATGTCACACATCCAATCTTATATATACCCTCACTCGGTTTAGGTCACCGAGCTGTCTCCTAAGCTTATATCAAGCCACTAACACCCTTTGTATTTAACAGACTTCTCGCATCGGAAACCCAAATCATGACCCTCAACTCAACTCCCCCACGTACTTCACTCTTCCTTATAAATTCTTATTAATTTTCCTTTTCTTTTCCACCTCCTCAAATTAGGGTTTCCATCCCAAACCCTAGTCGGTCCCTATGTACCCTTATTTTATCCCACGTACTATTTTTCACCTCGAGCCTCCAAACTCCCAAACAAACTTTCCATTTCCTTCCCTACACCCCAAAGTAACTTTCCATACGTAAGGTTCGCCCCCATGCGGACCTTAACCACCCCATGCAAACCTTAACACTTCCACCCTGCCAACTCTATCATTCCCATGCAAACCCTAGTGTTCCCCAAGCAACTTTACTTCCTTCCACTCTCCTATTTATTTAATTCCCCCCTTTCCCATCCATTCATTAATCATAAATTGCCTAGGTCATTCTTACCTGCGTTAGCCGACGTACTTTCCTTTGGTTATTCTATTCGCTTATTTTTCCCTTTCCAAGCCCCCACTCCACAACTCCTCATCAAAACATTCTAGCATGCATGTCACACCACACCACACCATCCTTGCACCATACCATACTAGTACATATAAACAAGAGTACGGGAACGTACCTTGGTTCCAAGCTGCGCTACATGAATACACAGATAATATACAGACTAAAACACACAACCGCATAAGGCATACAAGGCAGGTAAAGCATACAATACACATAGATGGCCTTAGCCTCGTCCTTACTAAACAACCACAAGTAGAGGTAAGTAGAGACTTACCTGGATCCGAAGCTAGCTAAGCGAGATAAGATGGAGAGAGATCACTAGCTCGTGGATCCACGAGAAAGCTTTCCTAGATCACCGATGGAAATCGGAACTAGGTTAGAAACTATCTTATCGATCAACAATTCAATTATAAATAAATCAACACAAACGGACACAAACAACCTTTCTTGAAAAACGTGCATAAAACCTATGACTTGCGAACGTAGCTCGATTAAGATTTAAAATTACATATTAACCAAATCGCATTAACACTCATCACTTGGGACATTTCAAATTGATTTGGAATGTCGGGAAAAGAATAATAGATTATAAGCTATTTTTATCAAAAATGACTTATTCATTAGGTTTTACACTCCAAAGGACAACCAACCATTTGCATAGAACCAAATCCAACCCAATAAGATAAAAACATAATTCAAATGATTTAAAGTCAAATATGGAAATCGATTAGGTAAAAGAAGCATAGCATAATTAATTATATAAAACCATCTCCGAAAATTAGGGCTTTTAATGCCCACGCTACGAACCGGCTAAATAAATTTTATTATCCCAAATTGATAGCTTAAGAGTACTATTAAACTAATTTTAAATAAATCTAGATAATCAATTTTAACAAAAGAAATCTTTCGAGTAGCCAATTTAAGACCCGGTTTCCAAAATTAGGGTTTCACAACCCAAGACATAAATTCGAATAATTCAAATCAATTAATTACGATTGAAGGTATTAGAATGCATATAGGATCATTTCAACTATTTCTATAAATTCAATTTTAGAAAAATGACCATATAAATGACCAATTCCAAAATTTTACTTAAAATCTAAGGTTTTAGGCCCGAAAATATAATTCGGTAAAATTCTATAAATTTAATCAAATTGAATGTTTAGAAATGAAATTAAACACATTTTATAACATATCAAATAACCAATTGCTCAAAACCGACAAAAGAAATACACAATTTAGCCCAATTAGGGTTTTTGAGCCTGGAACGCAAATCCGATTAATTCTTGCCAAAACATATCAATTGACGGTTCGGAAATGTAATTAAACATATTCTAATGTAATTTATATAGTCAATTGAATAAAATAACCCAATTACCCAAACCAATTTAAACCCGCGGGAGTTTGACCTAAAAATCCAATTCCGGTCAATTACGCACAATTTTCCCAAATCAACACTTCCAATACAAAATTAAATAAATGTTAAACGATACTATAAAATCAATTGAGCAGAATGGCTCAATTATACGACCCACTTTCATTACACTCAAAATTTGACCTAGGAATCAAATTCCGACAAAACCTGCATAAATTTCTCAAATTGATGGTTGCAAAATGAAATTGGATACATTTTAAAACATATTGTATAATCAATTTGTCCGAAATCACAAAAACGGACGGATCCGAAAAATTCGGGCATAACCCGGCCAAAAATCCGATTTTTCCAAAATTCCAACACAACCACACAATTAATATATCCAAATCAATCTTATAGCACATATATACATAATACAACAATCAATTTAGCTTTTCATAAGCTAATTCATACCCAATTAACCAAAACAAGGGTTAGGGTTTTTCGGAAATTATACCAAACGAAAATCAATGAATCGGGGCAAGGGAAGGCCTGGGAAGCTTCGTCGAAGGCCAAGGACTGCTCGCCGGTGGTCGGCCGAGCTCGTCGGTGACAGACGGTGGCACGATCTGCGTGGCTCGTCGTTGTTGTGGTCTGCTACCGCCGCTGCTCCTGTGCGGCTGTTGTGCTGCGTCGGTTGCAGCTGTTGTGGCTATTGCCTGCTGCGGTGGTCGGTGGCAGTCGTGGCTGGCAGTGGCGGACGGTGGCCAGCAAAGGAGAAGGGAGGAGCTGGAGAGAGGGGAGGGAGGCCGGCTAGGGTTAGGGTTGCGGGAACAGGGGGGTCGGGAAGCTGAGAAGATAATAGGAGAAGAAAAAGAAGGAGGGCTGGGGAAGGGTACCAGCGGGCTAGACCCGCGGTTTTTTTTTTTTTACAAATATACATAAAATAAAATGTTAAAAATATCAAAATATTATTGGAAGATTTTATCTAAAATTTATTTAATGAAAATTTATTTCGAACGGATCCGAAGACTTAAAATTAATAAAAAGCTATATAAAGAATTTCGAAAACATTTTCGGTAGAATTTACCAATGAACATAAGAATTTATATTATTTACAAAAATATATTAATAAGCCTCGAAAAATTATTTAAAAGCATATAATAAAATATTTAAGTCAAATTATAATAAATCGAGATTAATTTCAATAATTTCCGAAATCGGTTTTCCGCAAACCCAAAAAGCATAAAACGAAAGAAAAATTAATTCCAAAAATAAATTCATAAATAAACTTCGAAAATATTTTTAATTTAAAAGTTCCCGAAAATATTAACAATTTTCGAAAATGAATAAATTTAAAGTCGGAAATATTTTCTACGGATAAAATTATTAAAATAATTTAACTATTTAAATAGAAATTCTATAATTTAAGTAATATATTTTGTTAACGAAATATAACTTCAAAACAAAGTCGTAATCACATGACGAAGTTATAATCGAAAACTAATTAAAAATATTAAAAACCAAAATATGAGAAAGAACGGGAATATATATTTTTAACTGAAGATCGAAATCATAAGAATATAATAAAATCATTGTCGTGAACGAATTTGTCTAGAATGGTTCGCAACGACAATGATTAATTACATTCAATTATGAATTCGAAATCATCGATAAATCCGTAAAACGAATCGGAATTAAAATAATTAATTGTTTACATCAAATTACGCTAATAAAATCATTAAACTTAATAAATCTGGATTTTAAAAATACGGGGTATTACACCATGTGTTATTTACATGCTTAGTATTGTATATTGATTTACTCAGTACCATTGTACTGATGGGTTCTGTTTTATGGTCCCCTGCCTATTCAATGGGTAGTCTTCACCTTGCAGAAGTACTTTGAGGATACAAGTTGATGGTTTTTGGTAAGGGTTGAGCGTTAGGACTTTTCGGTGTCCATTCTGGCATCTTTTGATCTTATTATCTTTTGGACTCTTATGTCTCCTTATGTATTTCTTTCCTTTGTCAGTTGTAACTCTTTTGTTTAATCTTGTGTTATCAGAATAATTTAATATTGTAATGAAACCTTTCTCTTCTTCTTATCCATTCTTATTCTTAATTTAAGCGAATAAATATTTTAGCCTTAATACTTAATGTAAGAAAGGTACAGGAACCAGACTTATACTAAGGGTGGTAGTAACACCCTATGTTTTTTATTAGCTTAGCTTCCGCAAGCAACTCTTTTTAAAGACATTTTCAAGTGGTAAAAATGAGGGTGTTACAATAAGTATGGGAGATAACTTAGTAACCTAAATCGAGTAAGGGGTAATTTGGTGATAATGCAACGAGGAGGGCAATATGGTAATTTGTCAAGTAAGGAAGGAATGACTTAGCAATTATATAAATAAGGATTAAATGAGTAATTTGTATCTAATAGGTCATTGTGATAGCAGAATTTCGTAATATGAATCAAGTAATACTGAATAGCAAGATAGGAGTATTTTTTTTGGTAATTAAGATAAGAGTATTTGACAATTAGTAAGTATCACGAGAACAAATCCTAAATCAGATTTGGATGAGATTATGATGGCCTTAATGATTCCTCTGTGTTACCTTGGATAACCGTTTGAATAAGAAATATCTAATGATATCAGAACGATTGAAAGTGAATAAGTATCTGATTATTGTGCTTTTTGTGATCATCTTAATTAAGACACTAATACTTAAAGTGAAAGACCTCAAGATTGGGAATTGTGGCTCTTTAGGGGTTGCTACCCTAAAGACATGGTTTAGCCCACAGTTATTTTGGTATTTGTTGGTGTGCCTTTGTGCCCCAGTCAGGCCCTATATCTTACTCTATCTAGCTCTACGGACCTATTTAGGGGGTATACATACTTATGGATTAGGTGTCTTTGTCAATAGGTATTGACTTAGCTTTATGCACTAGTACGACCAGGGTACCTTTACGTCCCTAGGTTGATGGTTGAAGGATACTGAGTAGCTTTTATGCACCAATGCAATCGGTGTACCTTTGTGTCCCAAGATCTTGATCTCCCTATTGAGGCAAATAAATGGAATTGTTGTGTTGATTAAAAAGGAAAAAATACTAATTGTGAAAGTGAAAGATTAATGAGCCGGGCCCAATGGAGTTATATTATGAGTACCGATCCACTGGATATAATAGTGGCCTATGAGTGTTTTACCCTGGATGATGTTTATGAGTACCAATCCACCAAATATAATAGTGGCCTAGGTGCGTGTTGCCTTGGATGATGTATATTTATATTCCAATCCACCGACTATACTAGTGGGGGTCTCAAGCTTAATACATTTGATTTGGTTGTGAATAAATTATAGAAAAATACTAATCACTTATAGTGGAACACCATGTGAGTTGGAGCCAGACCGGTCCACTAGCGAATAATAGTAGCCAAGAGTGTTTTGCCCTGGAGACCGATCCACCAACAATAAGAATGGTTAGGAAGATTATACCTTATATGTATTACGATTCACTAACTATAATACCGGGATTGCCGCACTCACATGGATATTTATAATCCGATATGATTGATTATGATGGACTAATGGGTTAAGGCCCAGAAGTATCAATTGTTCATTATGACCTATTAATATCTGATTGATTTGTTAAGTATGTGAATATTAAGTATCTACCTTTAATTATGTATGTACGTAGTGTTGTATCATGTGTTGCATTACGGGTCTACTGTTGAGCGTGTTTTAAAGGGTTACTTAGTACCATAATACTGAAGAGTTCCATTCGTGTGACCCCTACCTATTCAATGATCAATGTCCCTTACAAGTCCTTTTTAGGTGCTATTCATGTAACACCCCAAAATTCACTACTTTTTTTTAAAGTGGAAGTGATTAAATTATAAATACTTAAAACCTATGAATTCTGGGAATGTTACCGCCACACTTAGTATCAGACCCTAAATTAGATTCTTCCATACAGCACCATAAATTATATTATCCCATATAAAACCATAAATTAGTTTCTCCCACATAAAATCATAAATTAGAATCTCCCAAGTAAAACCATAAATTGGTTTCCCCCAAACAAATCATAAATTAGATTCTCCCATATAATATCATAAATTACATCCTCCCAAATAACATCTTAAATTAGATTCTTCTAAACACACAATAAATTCGATTCTCCCATATAACATCATAAATTAGATTCTCCCAAACACACCATAAATTCGATTATCCCATATAACATTATAAATTAAATTCTTCCAAACAAACCATAAATTTGATTCTCCCATATAACATCATAAATTACCGTCTCCCAAATAACATCCTAAATTCAAACCATAAATTCGATTCTTCCACATAAAACCATACATTAGATTATTCCTTATAAAACCATAAAATTAGTTCAACTCACTTCCCTTAGTCAACTTCTTTCCCCATCCTCCTTTTTCATCCTTTCTTCCACACAAACCACATCGACATCCGCTCATGCATGTCTAATATGGTCACAACACATATCGTCACATACATATAGTACACATGCCATACAAAAACATACTTCAACTCCAAGTCATACCACATATAAAATAATTAATAATAATAAACACGGGATACATAACATGTGAAACACATAATGCACATAAGCACATAAAAGGCCTTAGCACCCCTTGCCTAAAACGACACCGGTCTTGGAGCATGTTCTTACGCCTCCTTAGGGTTTTGATTGGTTTTGCCTATTATGAGAGAAAAGCTAAAAGTAGACTCTCTCCTATCAAAATAATATTAAACATTGATTTAATATAAGGCTAGTTTTTTTTTGATAAAATAATAATAACCAAAATAATAAAAATAATATCAATATTAATATTAATAAGAATAATAAAAATAGTAGAAATAATAATAAAAAGGCATTACTAAAAAATAAAGTGAAATAAGGGATTCGGACCCTTTACCAAAATAATACTAAAAATATTATTTGTAAATTAAATAACCAAATTTAGAAATAATAATAATAATAATAATAATAACAATAACAACAACAACAACAACAACAACAACAATAGTATCATTATTAATAACACTAATGTTAAAATATTTTTATTAATAATAATGGAATAAGAATAATGTAAATTCGAAATAGGAAATAATAATATTAATTATACTTATAACATTTTAATATTAATAATAGTAAATATAAAAATAATAAGGAGAATAATAATAAAATCGAATTAAAATAAAATAGGCTTCAACCCTCAACATAAATAATAATAAAAACATTAATAATAATAATAATAATAATAATAATAATGCATATTTAAAATATAAATATCAAAAATAATAATTATAGTATTTATATGTAAATAATTGAAATAAAATAATTTAAGGATCATAAAAATAGGAAAAATAGCTGAGAGGGTCTAGGGTTCAACCATAGGTTGGTGGGGATAGGCGGCACAGGCAGTGGCACACAGAGGTGTCAACGGTGTCTGGAAAGAGGAAAGAAAGAGGGGAAAGTTGCATGCTGGGAATAAGATAGGAAGAATTAAAATCAGAGCTGGAGTGTTTTGAGTTCCCTAGAAGGAGAGGGACAGAATGAGGGTGGTGGTGCAGCCAAAGGTGGCGGAGCACGGCGGCGACGGTGGTGGCCGAATGGAGGAGAAGAAGGAAGAGAGGGGAGGAGAGGGAGAAAAAGGAAACTAAAGGTAGGGGAAGGTAGGGCAGGGTCTGCAGCACATTTTGGGAGGTGAAGGAAGCAGACTTAGCGGCGGAGGAGGTGGCTAATGGCGGTGCCAAGGTGGCGGAGGCAGAAAACAGAGTCGATCGAGAAGAGAACTTCGCACAGTTGGGGCGGCTTGTGCAGGAAGAATCAAAGGGCGAGATAGATTTGGTTAGATATAGGGCGGTGCAAGGATGACATAGGTGGCCAGAAAGGGCGGCGAAGTTGGCCAGAAAGGGCGGCGAAGTTGGCCAGAGGCGAAGGGAGATGCGTCTGAAGTAGAGGTGGTGGTAAGGTCGGGATTTTGGGTTATGAAAACAAAAGTCTCGATACAGGTTATTATGAGGGATATTTATAGGCTTTAGAAGGGAGGATAGGGTTATGTGGGCCGGCTAGTAGCTAGGGAAGGTAGGGTTCCAGTCGCCAGAGGCGACGTTGGCCGGTGGGTTTATTTTTCAGGGAAAGGGGTGGTGCGCATGAGAGAGAGAGAGAGGGAAATTGCACGATAAGGGGAGATGGTTGGCTATATGTGGTCGCCGAATCAATGGGAAGAGAAAGGGAGGGTGAAAGTCGGTCAAAAATGGCAAGATCGTCGGCGAAAAACTCGGGGCGGCGGCGAGTTGCAGGTAGGTGGCGGCAACGTTGGGGCTGGGGAAAAGAAGAAGAAGGTAGAGGCCAGGTGGCTTAGGGAAGAAAGAAAAGAAAAGAAAGGGGACCGGCCGGTTCGACGCGAGGGAGGCTGACTTAAATGGGATGACGCGTTTGTGGAAGGAAAGAGCTTAAAACGCAGTGCTACGAGGGACGGCGGTAGGAGGACGTGCGACACGGGCTAGGGCGAAGGAAGAAGAAGAGGAAGACTGGGCCGCTGGGCTGGCCCAGTTCGGGGAGAAGAAGGAAAAGAAAAAGAAAAGAAGAAGAAAAAAGAAAAAGAAAAGGAAAAAGGAACAAGGGAAAAATAAAAATAGTGGGTTGGCTCAATTAAATTAATTAAAATATTTGGGATATTTAAAAATGATAATATTTAAATAAAATAATATTTAACTCCCTTTTTAGGCTAAATTAGGATTTTTAAAATATTTTCCACAAATTCCTTTTTAATTAGCAAAACACTCTAATTTTCTCCAATTAAATTAGTTATAAATTAATATTAATTTAAAACTATTTTATCCTTCTTATTTTAAATAAAATAATTTATCTAATAAAATTTCAAAATAAAATGCTTAATTAGCTAAAATCCCCAAATTCTCTTCTAATAAAAATACTTATAAATGTCTTCTTTATTTTTCCTAATTTATTAAATTTAAAAATAATTTATTTAAATAATTTTTATAATAAATATCATTTAATGTAGTTTATAAATTTAGAAAATTTTGGGACATTTCAATTCATATGGGCTCCCGGAAAAGAGCATAAGGAACTATCCGAAAAGTCCTTGGGCTGTACTCTTTCCCTTTTAAATTCTTGGTTTCAATCTAATCGTTGTTTTGTAGCCACCATTAGTGGATTCTATTCCTGTAAATTGTTTATTATGCTTCTTTGATTTAAATATGTTTGAGTTTCTCATAAGTTTTATTTATTTTTTCTTTTAGCCTTAGTACTTGGTACTAGAACGGTAGGAGTGAACCGGTCTGGTGCTAATTATGGTGGCAATATCCCCAGAATTCACAGTTTTGTTATTCCGCTTTCGCTAATTATTTTAATAAAACAAAATTTTTGAGTAGTGATTTTTGGAGGTGTTACATGTAGTCCCTTCGTCCTTATAATAAGTGAGTAAAAAAAACATCACATTTAACATCTTTTAAGGTTTTGAGTTAAGAGGGAAAAAAATTAGTTAAGAAATCATAAAAAAAATATGTGGTAGTCAGCAGGCTAATGCCAACTAGTATAAGAGGATATTGGAAGTAGTTGATTATTCCCACATATGGAGAGAGGGATAATTGTAGAGTTATTCAATATGGGAAGGTTTCTAAAGAAAGGAAAGCCAAGATAAGATGTCTAAGTGTGCATTTGAGATGACGAAGTCCAAATCCTTATGCTAAGCAATGATGATCAAGGGTCAGTAAAAGAACAAGTGATAGGGACTAGTTAAAGCTATCAAGAAATGGAGCTCAGTAAGGTCAAATAGAGGAGGGGTCGGTTAACAATTACGAGGTGTCTCAAGAGAATCAACACAATGTCTGGGTTGTGGAATGATCTCACACAACATGTCACAAAATGATGTTATCTAAAGATGGGAAATATGAAGTGTTAAGATAATTCCTACATTTGAGGTTTTGATAGTCAGTCATGTATGATAGGCTAGGCTTTGGCCAATCAACCCTTAAGCTTAGGTGTAGAATGTTACATATACTCCTAATAAGATAATTGGTTGTATTAGTAGAATCATGGATGGTGGTTGATCTTTTAGTCAATATATATATTGCGTGTGTGGATAACTAGATAGAAGTATGTATTGGCCTGAACTTATGAGGACTCTAAGTGATTTTTTAGGCTTATTTATTAGTATGCATAGATAATGTGATAATCTACAATTGAGTTTTCTAAGAACATACATAGACATTTTTTTAAGGGCGTACAAAGATTGTATGTTGATAATTTGAGTATATGATATACATAATTTTACCCCAAATTATTATTCATTATTCTTATGAAATGAACTATATAAAATTGAGAAGAAAAAATTACTTGTGAGTAAGTTTAGAATATGATAGCTTAGAATTAATGAATATGATTCTTTAAATTAAGATATCTAGTAAGTAAAAGTAAATTTGAATAAATTAACCAAAAAATTTAAATGAAAAAATAAGTTTAGAACAATGTAACTGAAATTAATTGAATGAAAAATTACCTTATAAGCTTTTATTCATTAAATTTATAAACGGAGATAAGAGAGATTGGGCAAGTAAATTGATAGAGTAACTGAGAATAAAGGAATAGAGAGACACTGGATAATTTCAATTATGTGAAACAACTATAGGAGTAATTTTTGCATATGTTCTAGTTCCCCCCTCATAATACTTAAGGTTATTTTTTTAGATAGAGAAATTTTATCTTGCAAAGGAGAAAAATAATTGTGGAGTAAATGGAGTTTGAAATAAAAATTATGGTGGGCTAATGTTTGATGAAGTTGACAAAGAGTTACATTGATTCTATTAGAAATTTATATCTAAGGATTTGTGGAATATCTTGTTTCTCATTTTAAAGCATTTTTTAGAATATTTAATGCAAAAAAATACCAATGATGCTTGAGCATGAAACCTACGTGCTTCTTTTTCACTATGTTTATGTCCAAAAGCTAATGAAGTATCCTCAATCATGTGGTTTTTTCCCTCAATATTTATTTATAAGAAGATGCTAACGATAGTCCTAAGGGATATGGTTAATAAGCTAAAAACAAAACTATATATCATTTACTAAACCCTACCAACTTATACATTTGACATGTATTCCCAATTTTTTTTTCGGAATAAAATCAAATGTTTAACATTAGTTCTATTACTATCATTAGCAAATCCGTTATTTTTATAATGCACACATACACGCGCGCATGCACACATATACCCCTTCTAATTTGTGGGCACTATGCCTAGACCTATTCTCGCTACATAAGGTTGTCCCTACTATCTAGTCCAAGGTTGGTATTTCTAGTCCACTCTTAATTGGACTTTTTGTCCTGATTTTTGAAAATTTTGTTCCTTAGCTGAATTTTGATTTAATCTAGTTTAGGACTATTATCCCTAGTCATAGGCTTTAAACCTTTACACATAATTACAATAATAAACTCTTGTTGAGCCATAAAATACTCAAGCTTCATGCCATTATGTCAATGATTATTTTAAACCATACAAATCATTCACTTGCTTCAACCATATAGCTTCATTAACATTAACCTTGTACCTCTACTATTTTTTGATATAGACATCCTTTTTAAGGTCCTATATAGAAATATTATGTATAAGTTTAAGTTGTACTTTTAAATATAAAGTAAAAATCAATCTTAAAATTGTAAGGATATGTGTCACCTTCACTGGTGGAGAATAAATCATTATAACCAATCCCTTATTTTTTGCCAAATCATTTGACCACTAACCTTATCTTATACCTCACCTTAATTATGTTGTTCTCAAGCTTGATCTTGTAGACCCACTTAATCTTCACAAATTATGCACTCCACTTGTTTCTCCACAAGCATATAAATGTCATTCTTTTGAAGAGAGAATCTTTTCTATATTATAACATACTACTTTTTCTTGTGAGCATCATCAAGAGCCTCTAGGTAAAATATATATGCTTGCCATCATCTCACAACAATACATAGTCTTTAGTAGGATAAATTCTCATAAATATTGATTATCTAGTAGATCCCCACATCTCCCTTGGAGTATTAAGGTGCGATGAGAAATTAGGATTATGTTGGTTCCTCCTCATGAGCTTCATGACATATGTTTCCTACACGGTCAACTCTAATTTCATCTTCATGATAAGATACATATTTGTTGGAGTTATACTATACATCTAACTCACTTAATGAAGTGTTTTCTCTTATAAAGCCAACCACCACTGAATCACCATAAGATCCCTCCAAATCATTGCCTCTAGCTTATAACATTGGATAAGTCTCTGGTGTTCTAGATCTAAAAAAAAATATCTTTAATTTGAGCTATCTCTTTAGCTATTGGATAATACAACTTGTAGTTGTATTTCTCTTTATCATACCTGACGAAGACACACTAATAAACATTGTCAACCAAATTCATCCTTTTATCCTTCTCTATGTGAACAAGCACATAGCTATCAAACACTCATACACATCAATAATCTAAGTATAAACCAATCCATACACAATTTAGCAATATCACTATCACCATCAAGAGGACTTGGGACATATAAATTAGTGATGTGACAAATTATTTTTGATGCTTTACCCTCAAGCTACTTCAAAAGCTCTATGTGTGAGAACATAAAATCTTACCCTCTCTATAGGCATTTGATTCATCATATTCATCACCCCAATGTATTGAGGGTTGGGATAAGCATGGTTTTATCACATCAGATCCCATGATCCCTACACCAGTCATCAAAATGACTAATATATTCACCATCATTGTATGCTAGTTACACTTCAACTTCCTTCTAGTTTCACACTCAACGATAACATGAAAAGCCTTAAAGTTGTCCCAAACTTGATCATTTTATGTGATAGGCTTAAAAATTTCTTAAGAAGTTGTCATTTAATGTCTCCCAAACTTGATCATTTTATGTGATAGGCTTAAAACTTTCTTAAGAAGTTGTCATTTAATGTCATATAGTATGACAAACTACTAAGAGACTTCACTCTCATTGGACCATATACGTTTGAGAAGACTTGATCAAGTTTCCTTACCAACCTATTTTCACCATCCTTGATAAAGTGGTTTTGGTTTTATACCCCTAAGACATAGAGGTTATATTCTGAGCAAACCACCTTAGAGCTTGGGAAAGCCTTTAACATGCTAAAGATCATAATTTCTTATTGCTAATGTGTCAAAATGTTGATTCCATGCATCATATGAGCCTTTAACCAATTTAACCTTAGCTTTGCATGACTTTGTCTAAAGCTTACACAACAAACAACACTTTATCCTTAACCATTTCTAAGGAACTCTTTATCAAATTTCATGGGTATTTGTTTCAAGTGGCTCATTTAGGCCCTTTCCGTTCAGCTTCCCAACTATGGTAAAACATATTTTTTAATCTCAAAATTGTTTATTGAGTTGCATATTACAATCCAACCAGCTTTATATCTTTGAGATATATTCATGTCTCATAAATACCTAATCAAAAGCACTGGATGAGTACAATAAGAAATGCTCTCTATGAAACATGGTAAAAAGCATTAGTTTCACTCCACTAATTAGTTTCCAAGCATACATGCCTTATACATTCACTAACATATTCCAAGATAACCATGATGACTACCATCTCTTTTTTCACTTTGCTCTCTCCTTTTAACATTTACTTCTTTGAATCACAACACTCATTTTTATGAGGACTAAAATTTTCAAAAATTAAAGCTCAATTTGTCCTTCTTTAATTTTTCAAACCTACTTTTAGACCTCTCCTTGTTATGCTTTCTATTCTTGGCTCTCCCTTTATTTATCACGAACGTCTTAAACCTTAAAAATAGTGTGTAATCATTATCGGCCCTTCTCATCTCATCTCTCAAAATGGACATGATTATTCATGTTATTGAGCATTTCATCTAGATTAAAACTACCAAGACACACACAAGGTCTTCCAACTATATAATAAAGTGCCTAAAGCCAACCAAGCTAATAGTTCATCCTTAAACATGATTTCCATGCTCTTTAACTCAATGAAAATATTATGTTACTTATTGAGTTTTTCTATAGTGGGTTTTCCATTCATATACTTTAGTTTTTACAATTTCCTTATTAGTTGTACCTTATTTCCAATGATCTTGTTTGTATACAAAAAAAAAAAAAATCCAAATTGGACCAACTTCCATATACCATAGGTTTTCTTCCTCCAAGTGATGAATCACACTATCATCTACTCATCGACTAATAAAGCTTCATGATTTTCAATCGAGTTTCTTTCATTATCCTTTGTTACCTTTTATGCTTTTAAGCATGACTCTTTCATTCTCAATTGGGCCTACCAACTCTTTTACATAAATTATATATTTCATCTTACTATTCCATGTTGTATAATATGTATTGTTGCAACGATAGTTACCATGCTTTATTCTCCTAATTTCATGATCCTTAGGTAACTTTCAAAACATATTGTCAAAGCTATTAAATATCAATTGTTTTCTTTACTACCTTTTCGCAGCAAATTACAATTATATAGGCATAAATAAATGGTTTTGGAGTAAACACTCTTAAGGATATATCCTTGAGGTAGTAGTACAACTTTGAGGAAAGAAAAAATAATCATAATTGAACACATAGAGCAACATGATTTTTATATAGTTCAACAATGGTTCTTACATCATAGGAGAGAGAATGGGAATTTACTTAGCTTAGATATTAGGGTAAAAATATATCGTAGGTTATGCATACACTTACACTTGAAACAACTTAGGTATGCATATACATTGTAGATTTTATTTTAAATTAGGTCTTCGAGGTACTATTACGCCACTTTAGAGACTATCAAAAGGTTCAAAAAATAGTTTACATTTATTATATATATATATATATATAATAGATATTAGTTGACCTCAATAAAAAAATGTTAGTTGTAAATGGCCTAGTACATAACTTATTTTTTTTTGACAAATAAAATAGAATTACATGAATTAATATAAATTTTATAGAAAAAGAAGAATATATATCAAGTCGGATAAGATGTATTGATGGTGAGATAAAAAAAAAGAGGTGTTATAAAACAATTACTACTGATGAATGGATGCATTAAGAATTTAAGATATTTTTGGACTATTGGATAAAATGATTATTCTATTTATATTTAAAAGATTGTCGTTGTGAATTTTAAAGATGAAGTTTGGCCATTAATTTATCTTAGAATATTATATATTATAATATAAAATGTTTATCAAAAAATATTTTCATAATATTAATTTTTATTAATATATATTGAAAAATATTAATAATTAAATTTTATCTTTAATTATATAGTAACAGTATTTTAAATACGGAATGAATATTTGCTAAATATAAGTCTACTTAATATCTGTAGTCAAACTCAAAAATAAAAATAAAAATTTGTAGGCAAAGTTCTTACAATTAAAACGGGGATGGGAGTGGAAGGAAAAGTAAAACTTGCAAACTACAAAAGAGGACTTTAAGTGTCACGTTGATAATTGCGAAACAGAGGACACGGAGCGTAAAGAAGAGAGAAGACTGGAGAGAGAGGAGGAGGAAACGAAGAAACGGAGCAGAAACCTGTGAAGTGAGCATCTGTCACGGCCCGAAAATTGGATCTGAAACTTTCTAATTATTTTCCAACGGTCGACGAGCAGCAAAAGTGGAGGAGGAGAGAGAAAATAGGGAGGAAGAGGAGGAGGACGAAGGTGAATGATGAAGAGTAAATATTAAACTACTAGTACTACTGCATACATGAGTGAATGACAAGACCACCTCCTACCCTTTTATCTCTCACAATTGACTCAGCTGTCCTCCATATTTCTCACTTCTCTGATCTCTCTCCACTTCCTGGACACATCCTCCTTGATCTCTTTCTGGTAATTTTCTCCTTCCTTCTTCCTCTCTTTTCCCCTTTTCTCTCTTTCCCGCTTTGGTCGATATGTTTATTCTGTTTGGTAATTGCTTCAAAATGAACTGATTGCGTGTCGGTCTCTGATCTATTATTATATCTTGTTCGTTTCACTAAGATCTGCCGCTTGTTCATCATTTCGTTCGGAATTTTATTTTTTGATTTGGGGCCACCTGTATTCAATTAGATTATACATTGGAGAAACCCTAGAAGCATAGAGATAATGGATGACTAATTGACTATTGACTGTCTGTCTGATGTTCTTGTAATCAACGTAATCTGAGTAATTTTCTTGTCGTAGATGATTCGAAATTGATCGAGTAACTTGTTGGTGGTATGCTTTCCCAAGGATTTTGTGTTTAGTTGATTAAATTGATGCAGATTATGTTCCACCATTTGTTTCATATCCTTTTTTTATGGTTATTTTTTTTTCTTCCTGGAAATGATCCTTTTGGCGTCCTATTTTTATATTGGCAAAAAAATTGCTGCATTTTGAGTAAGTTATGCCGTGTGGTGTTGATTCAGTTGAACATTGGTTCTATATCTAGGATTGTTGCTTTGTGCATAGATTTCCACGTCAAAATTTCCCTAGCAAATCTTTAGGTGTCTAATGTATCCAATCTCGATACAACAATGATAGAGGAAAATGCAGACTCAGCTTTTTACGCTGCTAGATTTCCTGTCCCAAGTTAGACCTAACATTCTATGGGTCCCTATGAGACTTTTGGGTTCCTATTTTCTCTTGAGCCACCAGTTCTCTAGTCTGGTTAGAGGCATCATTTGATTTGTACACGATGTTGGATCGTCGGCCTGTGCATGTAATTCAGCCTTTACAGCTATACCAGCACCTTCACAAAGACGATTTTTATTCTTGTACCATAAGATCATGCGTTTTGCTTCTTTCTAGCCATTGATTAATTTAATCATTCGGGATTATGACATCCGATAATATTTAACATTCAGGCACAGCTTTCCTTTACACTTTTCCTGATCAATTATGTGAAAGTTCATTTTATTTGGTTGGTATTCATCAACTTTTTTGTTAATCTTTATTACGATTTCATTTCATTGGCAGGGAGTTTTGAAAGCTGGAAAGTTGACTGAGAAAGTTTTGATGCTGTTTGTGTCTACTGGAAAAGATGAGATCCTTGCATTGATCCAGGAGCTTAATATTCAACATGTTTACTCTCCTATCCTACCAACCAGTAAGTTGCACTTAAGGCTTATCCCTTTAAAGTTTAAACCTTAAAAATATTGTCCATAAATAAAGTATAATCTTCTGCTTCTGATACCTGCAATAATTTACTTGTAGGATGTTCAGGATTCTAACTCTGCTTAAGATTGTTTGAGCTCATTTACCGACAGTACATTATATCATCAAAAGTTGACATTGTTTTGCTCAATACTGCACATTAAAGTCCGTACGTAGAGAATGGCTCTAGTAAACATTACTCCCGATGAAGTGGACATTGTGATTGCTGCTTTGCAACCTGATCTCACAGTATTTCTGAATGAGTGGAAACCTATATTTTCTGGTTATCACTTAATAATAATCAAGGACCCTGGACTTAAGGATGAACTTAAAGTCCCTGAAGGCTTTGATGTCAACATTTACACAAAGGCTGACATTGACAAATCAGTTGGGTCGTCACTGACTACGCGTCTCTTCTCTGGCTATTCCTGCCGTTATTTTGGCTATCTTGTTTCTAGGAAGAAGTACATCATTTCAATTGACGATGACTGTGTCCCTGCCAAGGATGACAAGGGCTTTACAGTGGACGCTGTGGCCGAGCACATTTTCAACCTTGGAACTCCTGCAACTCCTTTCTTCTTCAATACACTCTATGACCCTTACCGCAAGGGTACAGATTTTGTTCGTGGTTATCCATTCAGTCTGCGAGAGGGAGTTCCTTGTGCTCTGTCTTGTGGACTCTGGCTTAATTTGGCAGACTTTGATGCACCGACACAAGCCCTCAAGCCAGAGCAAAGGAACACTCGCTATGTGAATGCTGTCATGACTGTTCCAAAAAAGGTCTTGATGCCTTTGAGTGGGATCAACATTGCCTTTAACCGAGAATTACTGGGTCCTGCTATCTTCCCTGGTTTAAAATTGGCAGAGGAAGGCAAGCTTAGGTGGGAAACAGTGGAAGACATATGGTCTGGGATGTGTACCAAGGTTATATGTGATCACTTGGGCTATGGAGTTAAAAGCGGCTTGCCCTATGTCTGGAGGACTGAAAGAGGGGATGCTGTGACAAGCTTGAAGAAAGAATGGGAAGGCATGAAGCTGATGGAGGAAGTGGTCCCATTTATCCAGAATTTGACATTTTCAGCTACAGCAGTTACAGCAGAAGACTGCTTCAATGAGATAATAGCTGCGGCTAAGGAAAAGCTTGGCCCTACTAATGCTCTTTTCTCTCAGGCTGCTGATGCTATGAGTGAGTGGGTTAAGGTGTGGAGGAAAGTCGGAGGGTCATCTTCTACCTGAGTTTCGTCAGCTGTATGGTTATAATTTATATTTTAAATTAGTGATACCTGCTAAAACTAAATAGACGTCATGTGAGACTGGAGAATTTGCACAGTTTCATGTTTGCAAGTTTATAATCCCTATATTACTACTTGAGTTTGGGTTTTCTTTGTTTTTAATTTCTGAGCACTTGGAGCTCATATTACTAGTATGTTCAGGGATGATATCCCGTTGTCTCATTTATGTGAAGTTTATACGGTGTATACGGACCTCTATCTTCTACCCAATATTGCCATCCGCCATCCACCCCCCCCACCTCCGATCGCAGAAATCATTTTGCAATTTCAACTGTGGCCGGCAACTTTTCTGAGGTAGAACTGTTTTTAAATTTTTTATTTGATGGACGTTGAACTGAAATGTGGTTAGATTGTTTGGACTAGCTGCGGCGGTTCATTTTGTGTCTATATAGTTCTTGCTACCTAGGCAGCTAGATTGAGCAGGAAATTGCGCATGCCTTAGCATTATTGCCTTTTCTTGTGAGTCGTCTGTAAGCAGCTATCCAATGGCTTCCTCGCCGTCCACCAGATTGTCTCAGGAAATCGGTGATATTTGATGCTCTTCATGCATAAGCTAAAACAAATTGAATCAAGTTAGGAAGGGGTGATCAATTGAAGATAACATAATTTAAAAACATAGAGTGGGGAGAAAAGAGTATTGAATATGATTCTTAGTACCTTATTGAATTATGTACTAACAAAAACTATGGAAGGTTTTAACACTTTAGATAAATCTTGTGAGAATTTTGGATAACATGCTTTACATTCATACACTAGAGTTGAATCAAAATGGTTTTCTATAAAGAGAAAATATTAAACAAATTCTGAGTTTTTTTTTCTTTTCTGAATATGTTAACATTTATAAGAGGGTGTTAGACCAATTTAGTTACAGACTAACTCACCCAAAAAGAAAAAGAGGTTGTTTTGGCTAAATTTAAACTAGTAGTTACCAATCTGGAATCGTGTGACTAATTTGATTTTTAACCATGACAAGGTCAACCATCATAAATTTTAATGCCAAAAAAATACCAAGAGGCTACTACCATACACATTTGACTAGCCCAATCCTATCAGCTAAAACATTATTAAAATTACAAAGTAAGGCTAACAAGTGAAAGCAACAATAAACTCTATAGAAAAGTAGAATCCGATCATTTTTAGACTTTGTTTTCTTCTAAAAAAACTTAATCTTCTTTCATAAGTAGCTATTGCACAATGATGGTTGGCCTATTAACTTTTACCCTTTATTTTTGTGCCCATAAGTACTCTAAAAAAACTAAGCTAGAAGTGTTGGCAGTTGCTGTCCTTTGACACTGTCCTTGTCATTAGTTGTGGACGCTTCAAGCTCCTTAGTTAGAAGTGAGCCAAAATTTGAGTTATTTTTATGAGCCACCTAAAGTTGGCTTGCATGGATTGAGTGTTTAGTATATTAATTAGTCCATATTAGGAGGTTTTGATGTCCTCCAAGTTTAGAAAAATCAATCACTATGCTACTAGATGTTCCTACACCATCCTCTCCCCCTTAAGAAGCATCTTCCTTGTCTTTAAAAGGTTCATGTAGGATGTAGGAAAGTATATCTCCCACATTGAATGTGTTTGAGATATTACCCATTTCAGATGGTAACTCAAGCTTATAAACATTATCTCCAATTTTGTTAATTATCTTGATGGGCCAATTCTTTCCACAAGTTTGTTTTTCCTGCTAGTAGGAAATCTTTCTTTTCTAAGTTGAAGCCAAACTAGATCCCTAGGTTCATACAAATGTTGTTTTTGATGCGTGTTTGCCCCATTCTTGTTTAGCACATCCTCCCGTTCAATCTTAGACCTCACCTTTTCATGTAACTTCTTAATTTCCGAGGCCTCTCTTTTGATTTTAAATTGGTTTGTGCTTTAATAAAGAGGGATAAGAGGTCAACAAAAGTAGCGGGATTCACCCCATATGCTACTTCAAATGGTGAGTAGCCTGTGGCATATGTGGGTGAGCAGTTATAGGTAAAGTGCAGATGAATAAGTTTGGTATCCTAATCTTTGAGATATTTGTGAACTAAAATCTGAAGAAGCATTTTGAGTGATCTATTTGTTCCCTAAGTTTGGTCACCAGTTTAGGGATGGTAGACGGTATGAAAAAGAAGTTTTATACCAACTAACCTCTATAAATTTTTCCAAAAATAGCTAAGGAACTTGATATCCTTATCCAAGATAAAAGATTTTCGTATATCATGTAACTTAATTATTTCTTTGAAGAAAAGATCTATTATATAAGATGCATCATCCATTTATTGACAAGCAACAAAATGAGCCATTTTAGAGAATTGATCTACAACCACCATCATGGCATCATTCTTTGATGCCACAATGAAATCCATATTAACATGGTTCCATGGTTGGTATGGGATGGATGGAGGGGTATACATTCCTTGATGGAAATGACTTACAGACTTTTAGCAAGTGGCACATCTCGCCACTACACCTTGTACATCCTCTACCATTCTTAGTTGAAAGAAATGTTCTTGAAGCACATCCATAGTATTATTGATGCCAAAAGCCCTACAAGCCCACCTCTATGTATTTTCCATACAAGCAACTTTTGAATGGAACTCTTGGGAATACATAGCTTGTTATTCTTGAAGAGGAACCCATTATGAATCACAAAAGAGCCCTTGACCTTGTCTTTATTCTTAAAGTAATAGCTAAAGTATTTATCTTCATGGTAGAATTATTTGAGGCAACTAAAACCTAGGACTCATATTTCTAATAAAGAAAGCATGACGTATCTCTTAGAGAGGGTATCAAATACAACATTGGTTTTTGTCACTTTTGTGTTTAGCTACAAATGTCAAAGATTGCAAGAATTGTACCTACCTAGCATGCCTACGGTTGAACTTTTGTTTTCTATTTATGTACTTTAGTGGCTTATGATTAGTATGCAATACAAATTGTTGGGGCCTAAGATAGTATGACCAATGATCTAAAGTCCTAAATAATTCATAGAATTATTTATCATGAGTACTAAAGTTTAACTTAAGCCCATTAAGCTTTTCACTAATGAAATCAATTGTCTTTCCTTCTTGTAGTAAAACAACTCCTATACCCGCTCCACTTGCATCACATTCCACTTCAAACAAATTTTGGAAGCTAGGTAGGGCTAGGAAGGATGCCTCACTTAGCTTTTTCTTGACCACTTCAAAGGCCTCTTGAGTTGCTCTTGTCCACTTGAACTCTCCTATCTTCATGTACTTAGTGATGGGAGCTAAAGGAGTGCTAAATTCCTTGATGAACTACCTATAGAAGGGCATGATCCCATAGAATAATATCTCTGTTTTAGGTTTGTTGGTGATGGATAAGTCTTGATTGCTTCCACATTGATATCATCCATTGGTATGCCACTTTTGAAACACAATAAAACTTAATAATGGAACCCCAGGTAAAAATAACTCACACTTTTATAGCTTAGCATACAACTTGCTAATCTTAAGTTCTAGAAATACAAGCTTACGATGGTTTCCATGTTCTTTTCATTAGGGCTATACACAAGTATATCATCAAAGTAAACTACTACAAATTTGCTAATGAATGACCTAAGCACTTCATTCATAAGTCTCATGAAAGTGCTAGGGGAATTTGACAAACCAAAGTGCATAACACTATAAGAATTTTGGTTTATACTTACAGTGGTTTATCTATAGGTAAAAGCCATTTATCTATACAGATTTTGCTAACATATATATATATATATATATATATATCATTATAAATCTTAATAACTACAAATATTTGTTGGTAAAAAAGTTCTATCGGTAAAACTCTTTTCCAACACTTATTTTTTCTTATTAATATCTTTTCCGACATATATTTTCTATTGGTAATACCTTTTTCAATGCATATTTTCTATTGGTAATGCTTTTACCCACATATTTTTTTATATTAGTAATATTATTTTTCAACACATATAATATGTCGATAATGCTTTTTCTAACAATTATTATGTGTTGGATATATATATAAATTGGTATTATTAAGTTTTCTTTTATTTCCTTATTACAATGCTCACAAAAATATCCATTGACATAGCTATTACCAACAAATAAACTATGTTGGTATAGTCATAATATATTCTCATGTAGTGATTACCAACAAATAATAGCGACATCCTTATTATTAGACATTAATAAACATGTATATTAAAGTTTTAAATATTTATAATGTTTAAATCACATGTACATTCACACATATAAAAACATTATATGCAATCACAATGTCTTAAATGTCCTCTCAATAATATTACTCATATCCAACAAATGTTATTCCATTGTCACAAGACAGGACATCTAAAACTTAAATTATTTTTTATACAAAAACAACATTAGTCTAAATAATAGAATTAATAAACGTTTAAAATAAATAAATAAATAAAATATCCCAAAACCCTAATTTATAAAATAATGTTAAAATAAAAATTTATTAGGAAAATTAATTAGATAAATTATTTTATTAAAATAAGGGGAATATTTAAGGCAAATTCAATAGTAAAATTACAAATAATTTAATTAAGGAAAAATAGGATATTTGGCTAATTAAAATATAATTTAGGAAAAATTACCCAAAATATTCTAAATTAATATGAATAGGAAATTTAATTATTATTTTACTAATTTTTATTATTTTGAAATATTTAAAAATACTAAAATATTCTAAATACCCCAACCAACCTATTTTTCCTTTTTCCTTTTTCCCCTTTTCCTCCCCTTTTCCATTTTCTTTTCTCTTTTCCTCCTTCCTACTTTTATTATCTTTTTCTTCCTTCTTCTCGATTTGGGCCTATGCTTCTCGCCGCCTAATATTTCCCCCTTTTTCCCCAAGCGGCCTAGCCTGCATCTCCTTTTTTTTTCTTCTCCGCTCAACCTGCTTGGTCCCCTCCTTTTTCTTTCTTTTCTTTTCCCCCTAGATTGGCTAGCCTGCTGCTTCATTTTCTTCCTCCTGTTCCTTTCCCATGCGTTGCAGACTGAGACCTGCAACCCTACCATCACCACCCAACCAGTCACCGTACCGCTAGCCTGCCACCTCCCTTCTCTTCCTTGGCTCTTTCCTTACCAATTCTAGCCCCAACCTGCCTTGTACCCCTCTCATGCGTGCCTCTCTTCCTTTCCTTTTTCTCCTCCCCGACCTAACCATACATGCAAATTGCAATCTTGTATCGGCTTGCCATTGTTGGCCTACAAGTTTGCCATACCTACCCCTTTGTCCTCTTCCTCCTTTATCTTATCCTCCCACCAATGGCCTATAAATACCCCCAACTTGACCTCAATCAACCTTCTTTTCCTTGCCCAAAAAACCAACCTACTTTGTGCCAACACCACTTCAAACACCTCCACCACCACCGTTGCCCAGCGCCGCCACTCGAAACACCTGGCAAAATCCTCCCTACATCACCCTCCATCGAACCATACCACTCATCACCTCTAATTCCCCCTACACGAGTCGACCCAGCTATGCCAAGTAGGCTACCCAATTTTCCCATCCTCTTTGATTGCCGCCCTTCTTGCTGCGGTGCGCCTCCATCCCTATCGCAACCAACACCCCTTCCACCTCCCAAAATACTCAGCAAATCCTCCCCTACCTTCCCCTAACTTGCTTTCTCACTGCCTCCATCTCCTCCACCCTTCCTCCTTCTCCACCACGTTTGGCCACCCAAACAACCACCACCTGCGCAGCCCCTTTTACTGCGCCACCACCACCATTCCAACCCTCTCAACCCAGCGAATCCACCACCACTATAACCATCCTCTCACTCTCCCTCTCCTAGCCTAAAAATCCACCTCTCCAACTCCACTTCCTCCTCCACCACCACCACCGGTGCCACCTAACCATCACCACCCTAGGTTGTACCCTAACCTCCCTGACCTTTGAAAATATTTAATGTAATTATTATTTAATTTTATTAGTGTTAATATCATAATTATCATTATTATTACTATTATTATCAATATCACTCTTATTATTATTATTATTATTATTATTATTATTATTCAAGTTATTATTATTATCACTATTATTATTATTATTATTATTATTATTATTATTATTGTTAATATTAAATTTATTATCTTTTGTAATATAAATATTACTAATAATACCTTAACACGAACCAATATAACTACCAATACCTATTTTGACTAGTAATAGTATGATTAGCTACCTTGAGAATAATACCTTTATTTTTACTTATAAAACTAGTATTATTATTAACCCTAATACTAGGTTATGATAAGGGTAAAGTAGAAAATAATGATAATATTGGTTAGAGGGAAGCTAACCCTTAGTATTTTCCTCTTATAGGTGAACCAAGTCAAAAGCCTAAGGAAGTATAGGAGCGTGTTCCAAGCCTAGTGTTGTATTAGGTAAGGATGTATTTAAGGCCTATTATGTGTGTTATGTGCTTTGTATGCCATGTGTTATTTTATTTTTGTGTTCCTTATGTTATTATGACTGCTTACTTGTAGCACAACGCGGAGTTAAGGTACATTTATGTGACCTCCTTATGGCATGTGTAAAATGATGTATATGTTGTGCTTGTGGTGTTATGTGATGTGACCCTCTAGGGCATGCATGCTAGGATATTTTAATGAGATGGTATGGGGGTGAGAGGATGAAGAGGGGAAAAGGGAAATTATTTGACTAAAGAAAAATGAGAATGACCTAATTATCTCATGACCTATGAGGGGATAAATAAAAGGAAAATTTGGACAAAATAAGAGAGTCGAATGAATCTTGTATGGGGAGGTCTAGGGTTTGCATGGGATAGATGGTGTTTACATAGGGATTATCCTTACGTGGGAAAAGTTGTCTTGGGTGTAAGTAAGGTAAAGGAAGAATTGTTGGGGTGATTAGAGTCTAGGGGTGGAAAATAGTACATAGGTTGGTATAAGGATGGATAGGAAAACCCCAAATGGAGGAGATTGTGGAAGTGAAAAATTAATGGAAAGGATCAGAATATGGGGTAAGAGTGGAAGGATATCACATGGAGGGTGAGTGTGGGTGTCATGTGGAAGAGAGGATGGTAGATGAGTAATGGAGGGATGTCATATAAGAAGAGAGGTGCTAGGGTTTAGGGAGGCCAATTAGGCTTTCGTGGTCACATGTGCAAAATGGAAAGTAAAGTGGAATGCTTGGGGTTGAATATAAGTGAGGTGATGTGTTGGGGGTAAAGGAGATTTAGTTGTGTGGGATAGAGGAAGGATGGGCCATATAGGCTAAATTAGGGGTTTCTAGGGAAAACCCTAGAAGGCGATAGTGAGTTGACTTAGAGGTATGGGAAGTGGGCCTCGACTCATACACTTAGGATTTGAGTATTGGTGGTAATTAAGAAGAAGAGGGAAAGGATTTCTGGGTGTGTTAGGAGGTACAGAAGTCCCAAGATATGGGACGGGCCCTTCCGAGAGAATATGGGTAGTCAGGTTGTGTGAGTTGATAGTCCAAGGGACATGCATGTCTAGGGTGGTAATATTTATCGAATAAGACACGAATAAGATACTAATCACTTAAAGAGAAATATTTTTGAGCCCGACCTAGACCGGTCCAATAGTAAATAATAGTGGCTAGGTGCCGAGAGTGCCTTGGAGACCATTCAACCAGCGAATAATAGTGGTCAGGAGCATTCTACTCTATATGTTTCCGGTCCACCGGCTATAATAGTAGAAGATCCCAAGCTCAACCAAACCAAACCTAATGATGTTAAACTATGGAAATATATTATCTACTTACAGGGAAACACCATGAAAGTTGAGGCTAGACCGGTCCATCGGTAAATAACAATGGTCAGGTGCCTTGTGCCCTGGAGACCGTTCCATTGGCGAATAATAGTGGCCAGGTGCGTTATTCCCTAGGTATTTTTCCGATCCACCGATTATAATATTGGGGTTCTCGTACTCGCATGTGTTGATAACAAGTATGGTGTGAAACGAGTATATTGACCAGAGATCTAATGAATAAGTTTAACCGGACTATAACACAACCTCTACTATCTGCATTGCTTATATGTTTATCTATATCATCATGCTTGTATTATATGTCTTTCTATGTATGGCCTTAGCTTCATGGTTACCTTACTCAGTACATAGTATACTGACTACCCGTTTTATGGGTGCTGCTCATTCCCACGAGTAGAGGGCCTTGCTGAGTTTATGTAGGTAGGAGATACCATCTTTGATGCTTATGAGGCATCAAATGGGGCTGAGAGTTGACCGTTATACTTGGCATGGGGGCCTAGAAGCAATGTTGGCTGGGCTCTCTTTTGCCTTAGTTTACTTATGTTTTGTTTTCTTTCACCTTGTTTTATTGTATTGTACCTTTTACCCCTTTTGGGAACTTTGATTATGTACTCTCTTGGGTTGTAATAACTTTTTAATACACACTCTAATTCCTATGTTATGAACATTTTAGTTTTCTATGAGTCTCCATTTTAAGTATGTCTAATGTCTTGCAAAACATTTCCCTTAGCCTTGTGGTTGGTACGAGGTTGGTTGGGGGCTGGGCTTGTATTGATCATGGCAGTAGCACCCCCTATGCTTGTATTTGTTTGATTAAAACAAAAATTTTCAACATTGATTTTAAGGGTGTTACAATAAATGTCACACTAAATCAAACAATCTCTTCATCACCTTCTTTGTTATTTATCTCATTTTCACCATTGTCATCTTCTTCCTCTTTTTCTTCCTCATAATTTGCATTCAAACCATATAATAAAATATATAAATAAAAGCGGAAACAATCACTACTAACTTTTAGAATATACAAATAACATAAAATTTGTTTATATCTAGAGTTTGAGCATTTTTTTTGGAAGAAATTAACAATAGATCCCTATTGCTTGCAAAGCTTTTGCTCAAATTGTGTCAAATATTCAACCATTTTATCATATTCATTTTTCTTTTTCTCATTTTCATTGAGTTTCTTCTTCAAGATTTGAAATTCTTCTTTAGTTTTTTATTTTTATTATTTTAGCTTTTTCCTCTAATGCACATCTCTTCCTTTGAGAACGAGGAACTTGGACCCCTAGGAAAAAAGTTTTTTCATAGCCATAGGTATCTTCACCAACCACCTTCTTAATGATTTCATTTCTATCTTGTTGTGAAGAAACTTTAGGAAGGTGAGAATGTTCATCCTCAATAGTTTGTTGTTAAACAATGGTTATAATATTCATTATACTAATACCAAAATAAAAATGATCAAGTTATCAAAAAAAAAAAAACCTATAATACTAGCAACCACATTGCTATTAATAAGAACCTTTCCTAATCTATAATTTTTAATTAATCATATACCTTTTAGTAACCATAATTGCTACTTTAAATTAAAATATATATCTTATCACACATTCCTTTTCTCATGTTAACCAACAAAATCACCAATAATACGTTATTTTGTTTTTGAAAACACAAAAATGCCTCATGAATTGAAATCTAACGCGTGCACATATAACACCAACTTCCTACCATCTATACAATATAACCCATCCATTTTTTTAAATCTAAATTATAATTGATAATATGATTAACAACATATTAATGGAAGCTACACAATTATTTTCATTTAACTAAAAAAATAGTATATAGGACAAAATAGGTGGGGGGAATAGTTAACTTTTGAAAGAAAATATTCTATTATAGAGAAAGTAATCATAAACTTTAATAAAAAAAATACCCAATTGTGAAAATTATACAATTATCATGAGGGAAAATAATTAGAGAGACATTATTTTAGGCTCATCTCTCTCTCTCTCTCTCTCTCTCTCTCTCTCTCTCTCTCTCTATATATATATATATATATATATATATATATATATATATATATATATATATATACATATATATATACATATATATTGTCTCCATCCAAGATGAAAGAACTAATGTATAATAATTAATCGATCTCCATTGAAAAAAAAAATTTATTTGATGCATTAAAGGAGGTGATTTGAAAAGCAACAAAAATTTCTCTCATTTTGAATTCATGACCATATTTTTTTATAGTATTACATACATTTGCACGCATGCACATAGAGCTAGGCTAGGATTGATTTCTACTATTTATGATGCTGGTGTAGCTAATGATAAAGAATTTTGTTGTATTTTTAACCAATTTACCCTAAGGTAGCATCTTTTGGACTAGGAGGTTAAGTTGATATTAAGTGATATAAAATTTATACAATAATAAGCAAAGGTAGATGACATTATTTTTAGAATCCATTTATTGAAAAGGATGGACAATTACTCTAAAATGAAAATAATGCTTAGTTTCTTGGGTAGTGCACAATATATCAATTAAAACATACACCTAAGTCCTAACATATTATCTTTATTTATATTTTCTGGTGTTTAACCTCACACTTCAGGTTGTCTTGATGGATCAAATGGCAATGGGGGAGAGAGTATATATATATTAATGTCTTGTCATTACTAAATAGAGTACCAATTTAGGGGGAATGGTAGATTGAGTTCTTTATAATACTTTCAACTCAGCAATATAGTTATTTTATTTAAGGACATGTCATTATACCCATTTGACATCCCATACTTTAGGTCTAAGTCAAATATAGGCATCTTGAATAGCATCACAACTTTGTTTTTTAAGTGTACTATAGATAAATTGATCTAGTGATTATGCCTTCATATAATGGTTAGAAAATAAAATTATTTTTCTTTTTATACTTTAAAAATGATTTAATATATTGAGGTGGTTACATAAGGAGAGTTAGCTTAATGTAGTCATTCTAAAAAAACCATCACAGTCTACAAAACCATGTCAATTAAACTCCATAATATAGCACAAGCAATCAAAATGTAGTTTAGAGAATGGGCGCTTACTTTTTTTTTTTTTTTTGCAGTAGAGTTGGAATTAAGGTGAGAGCCCTTTTTTGGTTCATGTGCTTTTAACCATATATCGATGAGGTCAAGATCTTTACCACCATTTATGACCTAACTAAAACATAACATAAAACATAGATGATGATGATGATGATGATGATATTAGTAATAACAACAACAATAATAAAAATATATATTAATGGATATAGCATACCTTTTCTTCAGCATGCAAACATGCAAAACTCTTTGTCCCCATATAATGGAATGTCTTCAAATTAGAATAGTTTAGTTTGATTTTTGTACTTCTTTCCTATATAAATTAAACATCAAATATATTAATATGATGTATATCATTTAGTTCCTAGAATAATAAAAATTGAAAGGCAACATTGCCTGTCCTTTGTCAGAATCCCAAAACTTAATTAAGTTTACCCGCATTGCATTAGGTATATTATCTAGCTTTTTACTTATTGACTAATCAATTGTTAGGCCATCAAAACAAGCCACTTTCAAGTTATATTTTTACCCTATCCAAGCAGAACTCATCATCATCATCATCATTTCCCAATGATAAGGTTCTCTTCCTTTAAGGAAGTTATATGACTCCTAAAATGAAATAAATAATATATTTATATATTTATTCCTCAAAATATGATTAAAAATATTATCAATTGAAGTTATAACAAGAATTAAAATAAAAATGCAGGCCATAACTTTTATAACTTAAATTAAAGTTGTGAATATTTATATTGTTCTAAATATTTGAGTAGGCCATAACTTTTAAAAGTATACTTCATAAAAAAATTGAGCAATCAACCTTGTCAAAGTGCATACAAAGGTTTCAATTTCTACACAAGGTAGAACCTAGTCTCAAAAGTCCTTCAAAGAATGAAAAAGTAGGGAAATTAAGTGAAAAAAGGATAGCCACCATAAGAAACTATGGTTTCAAGAATAGTTGATAGCCGTTACCCATGTAAGACTTTACAGTCTCATCATACATAAGAATATTCACATTATTTCCATCTAAACTATAATAGCAACCCATGTTAGGACTTGGTTTTGGGTATTAAAGACATATACATACCCAATGGTTAAACATGGCTATTTTAGAAACATCCAATTTTCCCATTATTATTTAAGTGATAGGTGTCCAACACAGATACTTCATTGTAACCTATAGCATAAACTACAAAAGCAAGAAAAAAATCTTATTCAAATTAATCAAAGAAGGAAGAAAGAAAAAGGATAGGAATCCAAAATTTTTATAATGAAGATAATTGTTTTTTTAGCAAACTATCTCAAAGAAAAAACCCGCAAAAGAGAAAGGAAAACACACCAAGCCTACGGACGGTTTTTCCCATCGTCTATCATTTAAGCATGCAAGCAAGTAGAAGATTATTGTCAGTTTAATTAGGGTGTTGTGTATGGCACATTAACTAGTTTTTTTGTTTTAGCGTCATGCAATTAGCTAGATTAGAACTCCTACAAGTGAAATTGATCTAGCAACTCTACTGTTGGCATTAACAAGTGGGAATAAATTTATGGTGTATTGAGTAGTTTAAGTTGTACTTATCTATATACTCATTAATGAAATTAATCCAGTTAAAAAACAATGAAGAGGTACCTTTACTTCGTCCCATATAGAATTCTTCTTCTCCTTGGGTAGGAACCTAAAATCCTAGCAATCAAGAGCTAATTGCCTAGGGTCCCGAGTAAGGCAACCAATGAGACTAGATAATTGTCTCTTTGTATCACCAACTGGGTGAAGATGTTAATTCCCATCAACAAAAACAGGATGCTTCAAAATCTTTGTCTTGTTACTATCATAACCCTTCTCATTTTTTGACATTCTTGCTCATATACGCCTTCTACTTTGGCATTCTTCAAGAGTCTAGGATTGGCATGGCATTTGAATATTGGGACTACATCTTAACCCTTAAAGTCAAAGAAAAAAGTAAACCTGATAAGTAAAATCAATGTTACACCAACGAAATTAGAGCAAATAGTGACTTATTTAAATTATCATTTTTTTTCTTGAGTGGCTTCTTGTAATGGATCCAATAAATTACTACCACTATTATCACATTTATTACTAGAACTATGGTTCGATGTTAGACTATGCATTAAACCTTTGCCTTGAGCACACCATTCTTTCCCTTGGCAGTTTACTAAGATAAGAATCATATGTACAAATTAAATAGTTGTACTTGTACTTGTAGCCAATCAAGAAAAAGAAATAAACTATATAAACATAAAAAAAATTATGCACTCACACCTAACTTACCCTTACTCATAAGCAACATAGGCCATCTATTGATATCCGATTCCGCATAAATTTTCTTACATTTAATATTTTTTAAGCTCCCTAATTAAAATAGATAGGATAAAAAAAGAAATAAAAAATAGATATAAAAGGAAAATTATGTCATCATTTTGCTAAATAATCTTGGGATGAATTTTACCAGTAGCATTCACTTTAACCTCGACTTGATTTTCTGAACATCCTCCTTCATGTGACATAGTGGTATTTAATGATGAAAGTAAAATATGTTTATCTGCCATATCTCTAATAGTTGGTGTCATAAGTAGCACTTCGTTGCACCATATACTATGCCTCAATGGTAGTTTTGATGGATGGTTTCCTAAGACAAGATTTTTTAAACTTGAACCCAATATTTTCTGCATCAACAAGGTAAGCCACATACATAATATATCACAATTACAAATATAAAAAAAGGTTAATGTTTGAAATTTTACATAAAGCTATACCCGTAAATGATGTTTTAGGATGATCATTTTATTATTTGATGATTTATTTGGGCATTCCATGAAAACTTGTTTAAGCATTATATAAGTCACTATCTAAAGTAAGTATAGCAATTACATAGCATGTTAATCAATATAATTATGCCTAGTAAAAAATTATTGATTAAAAAACTAACAATAGTTAGAAAAATAGTCATATGAGGTTTCATCTTCTTCATCATTACCATCATAATAAACTCCCATGCCATCATTGCTTCTTTGAACTAAATCCACTAGAGGATCATTGATTGTGACTCCTAATACATCTTGTCTAACAATATCTAACTGTTTAGTAGAGAGGTAAGATGGCACATCAACTTGTAAGCTTTCCATTTCAGGTATGATATGTTCTTCCATATCAAAAAATCTCTTGGTTTGGTGACCGTAACAACAAGCTAATTTTTCTCTGTAAGTTTTGGTGGTAAAGCACTTTAAAATCTTGAGAATCAAAGGAAAAAGGTTCATCTACATTTAATATTGCCTTGAGATTAACAATAACAAATCTAACTTCATCTTTAACACCTTTGTTGGGATCAACCCAGTCACACTAAAACAATACAACAACCCTTCCTCATGGATAACTCAACTCAATTATTTTAGTTAGGACGTCATAATACAATATTCCCCCAACTTTAGTGTCTGTATTCATAAGAACACCTAAATTTTTATTTTCACTTCTTTTATAAATAGATTTCACACGCCACCTATAACCTTTGTAAGTGACCTTTATCATTATCTTAATCCAAATACTAGGAAATTGACTCAAACATCTCAAATCCTCAAATACCCCAACATCATTCGTTAGACACTTGAAAACTCGTAATATGAAACAAATGTTACAAATGAAAATTAAATTGAGTTGTGAATAAAAACAAAAAACACTGACACATAGAATTTTTTTCTTTAAACCATTTAGAACTTTTTTTTCGATGGATGGTATTAATTTCTCATGGTGTGTGTTGATACATGCTGCAAATATGTTCAAAGTAATCTATGAAATATAATAAGTGAGCTATAAGGATACTTGAACATATGAAAACATTTTGCTTAAATTTGAATACATAGAAATATTTTACTTACTAGGCATAAACTTGAACTTCATCACAATTAGCGAAAACATAGGTATGTGCTTGCTCAATTAGAGAACAATCTAGTTGTATGATTTTCTATTTTGCTCATTGCACAACATTTTGTAGAGATTATAGAAACTTTGACGTGTGCCTCATCACCACCACCATCATTATTCCTCATAGACCCACTCTCCCTAGTTTGCACACCATGCAAATATCTTGAACAGAAAATCAGAGCTTCCTTGATGATGTATCCTTCAACAATAGATGCTTTCACATGACTTTTTCTATGCCCATATAATTTCAATGTACATGTATATCTATAATAATCGTATTAAATTTAGCTAGCTACAAGTTTAATTTTCTTCAAAGGATGGATTCAATTGTTATGCTTATTTCTCCATGGGATACATCCAACGATAAAACATGGGACTAGCCAGTGCAACCTCATGTGCCAAATGTATGACTAGATGCACCATGATATCAAAGAATGAATTATTGGAGATGAACTCCAAATGATAAAGTAAGAGAACACTATGATGCTTCAACCTCTCAAAATCTTACCTTGTTGCAACTTTAGAACATAATTCCTTTAAAAAGTTAACTTGGTCAATGCACTACTTACATCTTTTTTTTTTCCATATTTTGAGATACCAATGGCAATAAGTGTTGCATTTTGATATGGAGATCATGAATTTTTAATCCATAGATCTTACCATTTTGAACATACCTCCTAATGTTTGATGCATACATATTTGGCACTTTGATAGAAGCTAACACACTTAGGAAGTCCTCCTTTTCTCTATTACTTAAGGTGAAACATGTAGAAGGTAAATAAGCTTTATGCCCATCATATATTGGGTGAAGGTTATGCCTTATGTTCAAATCTACCAAATCAAATCAAGATGTTAAATTATCTTTTATTTTCCTATCAATTCCCAAAAGCGTACCAATCAAACTCTTAGATACATTTTTTTTTCAATATACGTGACATCTATGTTGTGTAGATGCTCCTAATAAGGAAGATGGAAAAATACTCTTTTTCTTCCAGGGCATTACCCCATCCCCTCTTTTTTTTATTTACCTTTTAGATCTTAATATCTTTCATAAATTTCACATGCAAGCCTTCCATAGGTGCAACAAATCTATCCCTGACCATGATTTAGGAGAAGTCCTCATTTCTCTTTCTTCATTAAAAGCCTTTTTATTATGATGATACTATGATCGTCATCTAGATAATGTTGATGGACAATATAACACAATTTTCTACTTCCTTTCAAGTAAAGGGAGCATGTGTTGGCATTGCATTATAAGCATGCACACCTCCCCTTTTTTTCCAATCAGAAAAATTACCACATGCTGGAAAGTCATTAACTATCCATGCCAAAGCAACACATAGTATGAAGATCTCATATTTCAAGGCATCATAAGTTTCTGTGCCAATCTTCCACAACTCTTTAATCTCATAAATTAGAGGCTCAAGAAATACATTAATATCTTTTCTAGGACCCTTTGATCCAAATAGAGCAATGAAAGAATGAAATATGGCTGCTTCATACATAACCATAGTGGTAGATTATAATTCATTATAACAACTGGCCATACACTATACAAAGTAATTATCATCCCATATGGATTGAACCCATCACTAGTTAAGCCCAACCTAACATTTAGAGGCTATCTAGCAAAGTCTGGATTATTTCTACTAAAGTTTTGCCAATTAAAAGTGTAACAATTCCAAAATTTACTACTTAAAATTTTCATTTTTAAAAGTTGTAAGCAAAAATAAAGACAGTAAATTTTGGGGTACTAGTGCTACATTTAGTACCAGACCAGTTTCTCTCCACCTTTTCAAAATCAAGTGCTAAGGCTAAAATGTACTTTACTTAAATTCAAAAATACATTTACAAAAAAAAGTAGCACAATAGTTATAATACAGGAAATACATCCCACTAACAGTGGTTACAAAATAAAGTTAGTGGAAAGGAAATATAGAGGTCATAAGGAAAATACATAATTTTTTTGGATAGTCATACGCTCTTAATCCGATGAATAATTCTTGAATAGCACTTGCGAGCTAACCTGAAAATGCCATTGCTCATTGAATAAGCAGGGCCCCAAGAGAGGAACCCTTCAGGACTATGGTATTAAATAACCCATTATACGAGAATAATTTGTAAGACCAGCATGCAACACACCAGATGCATCACATGAATCATATCAACATTTACTTATGTATATTTTAATTGACATGCGATAATCATTCATATAAACATATGCTGAAAGATCATATACTACCAATACTCATTCACTTGGAAATAACTGAAACATACCAATGGAACAATCAAGTGATGCTCTTTGCAATATAATTAGGGAACCACCTCATCCTTAATAATACACAACCAACTCAATCCATAGGTAATTCCATCAATACAATCCATCATAGGTAGGCACAAAGGATGCTACCAATATACAGGTAGGCTCAAAGGTTGCTACGGAAACTCAAATAGGCTAAATACTGCCACCGATACATAGTTTGGCTCAAAGGATGCTACCAAAACTTAGGGAGGCTCAAAGGCTACTATTAAAATATCCCAATATCATTTCCATTTAATTATCACACAAATCCAATTTTATTTACTTAAAGGGGTGATCACAAACCCATAGACACTAAGGTACTTCGGCCATATTGGTGCATAAGGGAAGTATAGTATCCTACCTACTATCAACCTAGGGATGCAAAGGTACCTTGGTCGCACTAGTACATGAAGACACATAATACTATATTGATAAGGACACCTAATCCATAAACATACATACCCCTTAATTAGGTCCGTAGAGCTAAATAGGGTAAGATGTAAGGTCTAGTTGGGGTCCTAAGGCACATAAAAAAAATCCAAAAAAATTGTGGGCTAAACTACATCTTTAAAGTAGCAACCCTTAATGAGCCACCATTCCCGATTTGGAGGTATTTCATTTTAAGTATTATTATTTTTCTTCAGGTGGCCACAAAAAGCACACATTAATCACATACTTAACCATTCTTATGTATTTCCAATATTATGAAACACTAGAATTAGAACTACTGTCAATTTCAATATATGTAACACCCCCATTTTTACTACTAAAAATTTTCGCTTTGCGGAAGTGTTAATTACAAAATCAAAGGTGTTAGCACCACACTCAGTATAAGTCTGGCATCTGCTACCATTTTTATACTAAGTGCTAAGGCTAAAACATTTCTTTACTCAAATAACATGATGACAAAAGTCAGAAATATAGAGAATAATAGATGAGTACAGTACTAGTTAAAAGCAACATCAACAATCTATCAAAACTCAGGAGGGTAATTACAGGAGGACATAAAAGTCCAAAATAATTGGAACCTAGATAACATAAGGGACACCAGATATTTCTACGCTCTTAGACTCGACTGACAGCTTTCAACGAGACTCAGGAACTGACCTGTAAAGTCCACTGTCCATTGAATAGGTAGGGGCCCACAAAAATGAACCCTTCAGTACTAAGGTATTGAGTAACCCTTTATACCAAACTAATATGATAAGCAGCATGGAACACATGCAAGGCATACCATTAACATTGTATAAGACATATCATACATACGAGGATTGAGATACAGTAGTTATTCAAATAATCAAGCTCCATCTTGGTCATAGACTACTCATATTCACTCTTCTGAAATAGTTGAACTTACCAAATGGAAAACCCAGAGATACTATCTAAAATATGATTAGAAGGAAACCCAAATGCAATAACCATGAGGCATCATAACAATAAATAGTATAAACACTAAGATATACATGAACTGGTCCAACATAATAATCATGACATGTAAGCAATAGTCACTAGCTCATGCATGCTTATTTAGAGTATAATAACACTTATCAATTAAACATCCCTAGATGCTTTTTGAGGTGATAATCGAAACCTACTCTACACCACAATTATAATCCTTACAGCATAATTCGCGTCTCAACATTAACTCCAACCAATTACATAAAATCACGGGTATGTTTATAGATAAAATATACTCAAATCCCCAACATTGTAGGTATACTTATAGGTATAGTGTAATAAAATACATAACGTCACAGATATACTTACATGTACAGTATAATAACCAAATCCATAACATCACAGGTGTATTTACAGATATAGTAAAATCTATAACTTCACAAGTGCACTTACATGTGTTGTAATGCCCCAAAAATTTCAAAAACCTATATTTTAATAAATAACTTTTATTTAAAATAAAATTTTCTTTTAAAATTATTTATTTTAACTATTTTATGGATTTTAGAGTATATGAATTTGGATAAGAGTATTTAATAAATTAAAAATAAATATTTTTCTATTTATCATATTATTTTATTTAAATAATTTTCCAAACTAATATTTTACCAAGTTTATCCTTTTTAAACTAATATATTAGATTATAATGAATTAAATTATTAAATTAAATAATTTATCAAGAATATTACATTTTATGATTTTATAAATTAATTTACTTTATTTTTTCTATTTTTCCATTTTCCTTTTACCCTTTTTCCTTTTCTTCTCTTCTTTTTCCCATTTTCCCCTCCCTTAGGCTGCCCGGCCTGACCATCCCTCCTTGCACGCTGGGCCACAGGCCCGATTCTCCTCCTCGCACGCCTATCCCTCCATCCCAGCCGTCCCTCTTTCTTTTTCCCTCTAGACCGGCCGACTTATCTTTTTTCTTTTATTTTCCTGCACCGGTCCAGCCGTTCATGCACCTCCCCTCCCTTTCTTTCTTCTCCCACGCCCGACCAGCACCTTCTGCCATGGTCAAGCACGCCGCCACCTGCAACCTGAGCACCACCTACCTCTTTGCCCTCTCTCTTCCTCTCTCCCCCATCATTTTCTTTCCTCATTCGAATCCAACCAGCCCCTGCATCCCCAGCTTGCGCGCCCTGTTTCTTTCCTTCTTCGTCCCTCCCTTTCCCCTGTCACCTACGTACGCTCGCCGGCCAGTCACTTGCCCCTCTCTTCTCCCTCTTCTTTTTCTTCATCTCTCCAGCCTTCATTTCCCACATTTTTCGAGCACCTTCTCCTTCCCCAAGCTCCCTCTTCTCTCCTTCCTTCTCCATTTATTCTTTTACCTAGTTTTTATCACCGTCGCCCACTGCCGCTTGCACCACCGCACCCAGCCCCTACGCCGCCTTATGCCACCACCTATTACCACCCTATGCCACCACGAGACCCCCTAATCCACCTTCGAGGCCCTACACTTCCTCCCTTCTCCACCTCTTCCTTTTTCTTCCCATTTTCCCCTTTATTGCCGAGCCACTTGCAACCCCCTCTACCACCACCATGCATTAGTTGGTCAAAAAAAACCCCCTTAACCCTTCATTTTTCCCTCATCTGTTCCGTCCTTCTCAGCCCCTCCACCTCGGCAGCCAACTTCGCCGCCTTGCCACCGTTGTCTCTGCCGCCCTATGCCACCGTGAAACCACCCTTAGCATCCACCTACACCCCCTCTCCACTCCTACACCATTCCTTTTCCTTGAAACCTCCCCCATCTACCCTCTTTTCTAGCCCAAAGACCCCAACCCGAAAATAAATAATTTTGCCTATCTCACCCCCTCCCTTCGAACCCTTCTCCTCTCATTTTTGCATGAGACTCACACTGTTCATGCAGTGTGAGCTCCCCCTTCATTTTCAAATTTATTTGGATAAATTTTGAGGTATATTAATGGTTAACTAAAGTGTTTTATTGTTAAATAAATTTTTATAAAGTTTTATCCTTTTAATTTCTTATTTCTAACATGATAATGATTAATATTATTTTTAGGTGTTGAGTTGCTAATTAAAGCTGGAAATCTTTAACCGGAATACCGGTAATATTCGATTTTTGCAGGATTAAGGTAATCATTAATCTTCACTTAAATACATGGAAAAATGTATGCTAGCACATTAAGGATTTTAGTAAAATTTTTATGCATGTTTTGTGTGCCTAGCATGATATATAGATGGTTGTTTATATTGATTGATAGAAAAGGAAAAGTATGATCGCCTTTGTGCCATGTGTAGGTGTGGTAATTAAGGAAGGAGTTGGATTATTGATGGAAATGTTAAATGCTTGTCTATGATGTATTATGTTGCTAATGCATGAACAATATTATTGTCTAAGGGTATTTTAGTAGTATGCTTATGAAGTATGTGATCTAATATATGTAGTTGCTAATGAATATTATGTTGAATAATGACAAGTTGGTGGACTTAAATGACGAGAAGGAAGTGCTAATATTAGTATTTTATGTATTGGTGGTAAATCCATAAAAGTGGTGTAATAAAAAGGTTAAGTGGTAATTTTATAAGTAAAAATGGGTATTGCGGTAATTATGGAAGGTAGGGTATTATGGTAATTTTATGAGTAAAGGAAAAGATGGTAATTTTGCAAGTAAAGGGGCATTATGGTAATTATGAAGGTAGAGGGGCAAAATAGTAGTTTCATAAGTAAATGGTAATATGGAAATTTTATAAGTGAATGGAAGAATGGTAATTTTATGAGTAAGGGGTATTTTGTTAATTTTGGGAGTAAAGGGGTAATATGGTAATTTGGAAAAGGAGGGAAAAATGGTAATTTTATAAGGAAAGATAGAGATGGTCATTTTGGATGTAAAGGGGTAAAATAGTAAATTGTAAAGTAAAAAGAGGGTTATGGTAATTTTATAAGTAAATGGGTATTGTGATAATTTTGTAAATAAAAGGATATTATGGTAAACTTGGGAGTAAGGGGTAACTTGGTAATTATGATAACGACGAAAGATAATTTAGTAATTAAATTATAATTATAGAAGGGCAATTGGATAAGTGTGAATGTATGATACTAGAGAAGGGTAATTTGGTAAATTAACTAACTAAAGGGCATTATGGTAATTATAATTATGAAGAAGGGTAAATTGATAATTGTAATTATGAAGAAGGGTAATTTTGGATTTATGATAATCAAAATGGTAAAAATGGCAATTATAATAATTGAGGGGTAAAATGGTAATTATGATAAAGAAGAAGGGTAATTTGGTAATTATCCAACAAAAGGAGCAATCTGGTAATTTAACCAACTAAAGGGTAAATTGGTAATTGTTTAACCAACTAAAGGGGCAAAATAGTAATCATGATAATGAAGGAGGGTAATTTAGTAATTTATCCAACTCAAGGGCAATTTAGTAATTATAACGAAGGAGAAGGGCAATTCGGTAATCTAACCAACCAAAGGGGAAATATGTTAAGTGTAACAATTATGAGGGGTGAATGGTGATCTAAAAAGTGTAGGAGACAAATTGATAACCTAAATTGGATAAGGGGTAATTTGGTAATTATGCAACCTAAAGGGTAATATGGTAATCTATCAAGTAAGGAAGGGATAACTTAGTAATTATATAAGTAAGGGGTAAATGAGTAATTTGTACCTAACATGTCATTGTGAATGTGGAACATTATAATATGATTCAAATAATGCTGATTATCCAAATAAGAGTATTTGATAATTAGTATGGCCTTAATGGTTTCTCTGTGTATTCTTGGATAACCGTATGAATAAGAAATAGCTAATGATACCAAAACGATTATAAGAGAATAAGTATCTGAGTATGGTGCTTTTCGTGATCACTTCAATTAAGACACTAATACTTAAAGTGAAAGAACTCGAGATCGGGAATGGTGACTCTTTAGGGGTCGCTACTTTAAAGACGTGGTTTATTCCACGATTATTCTGGTATTTGCTGGTGTGCCCTTGTGCCCCAGCCAGGCCCTACATCTTACTCTATCTAGTTCTACAGACCTATTTAGGGGGTATGCATACTTATAGATTAGGTGTCCTTGTCGATAGGGTACTGAGTAGCTTTATGCACTAGTACGACTAGGGTACCTTTGCATCCTTGGGTTCGTGGTTGAAGGGTATTGAGTAGCTTGTACGCACCGGTATGACCGGTGTACCTTTGTGCCTCGAGTTATTGATCTCCCGTCCGAGATAATTAAATAGAATTGTTGTGCTGATTAAAAAAAGGAAATACACTAATTACGAAAGTGAAATATTAATGAGTCGGGCCTAGATGACTTATGATCATGAGTACCGGTCCACTGGATGTAATAGTGGCCTAGGAGCGTGTTGCCCTAGCAAGTGATATTGAGTACCAGTCCACCGGATATAATAGTGGCCCAGGAGCGTTTTGCCCTAGATGATGATATATATATATTCCGGTCCACCGGCTAAAATAGTGGGGGTTCTGAGCTCAATAAAACCAGTTATGTATGTGAATAAAGTTATGGAAAAATACTAATCACTTATAGTGGAACATCATGTGAGTCGGGGCCAGACCGGTCCACCGAAAAATAATAGTGGCCAGGAGCATCTTGCCCTGGAGACCGGTCCATTGGCAAATAATAGTGGTCAGGAGCGTTCTGCCCTGAGTGTATAATTTTCGGTCCACCTGCTATAATAGTGGGGTTCTCGCACTCACATGGCTATAAGATATGAGATTGATTGAATGATGGCGGAATAATGGCTTAAGGCCCGAATGTATTGGTTTTACACTATGACATGGCTTAAGGCCCAGAGGTATCGATCGTGACTTATAACTGGTTATATATGTGATTGTTATGTGTGCACCTCTTATTACATATGTATATAGTTACACTATGTGTTGCATTGCGGACCTGTTTTTAAGTGTGGTATTAAAGGGTTACTTAGTACTGTAGTACTAAAGGGATTCCCTTTGTGGGGCCCCTGCCTATTCAATGGGCAGTGCCCTTGCAGGTCTTTTTAGGTGCTACTCAAGTGGGCCACAGGAAAGAGAGTAAGGAATTATCCGGTACCATTAGGGTTTTCTCTTTCTCTTTTACATTCCTAGTTTTAATGTTATGTTGTTACTATAACCACCACTAGTAGATTTTATTCTTGTAAACGATTTGATGCGCTACTCTGATTTAATTATGTTGAATTTCTTATAAATTGTATTTCATTTCCCTTAGCTTTAGCACTTAGTACTGGAACGGTATGAGTGAACCATTCTGGGACTAAGTGTGGCGGTAATACTCCCAAAGTTCACGGTTTATTAATTTGCTTCTGTTAATTTCCTTTTAATTAATGAAATTTTTCAGTAGTGAATTTTGAGGGTGTTACATGTGCAATATCATGAAATCCATCACATCACATATATGTTCACAGACATAATACCAACATAGGTAGGCACAAAGGCTGCTACCCCAAAACCACAGGTAGGCACAACGGCTGCTACCGAAACCACAGGTAGGCACAACGACTCCTACCCAAAACCATAGGTAGGCACAACAACTACTACCAAACCAATCCAATATCCAATAATAATCGTTCCAATCAAGTCATATCATTTCCATTTTTTATTTACTCGAGAGGGATACAATAATAACCTGGAGACATAACAGTACACCGGTTATACCGGCGCACAAGGCAACACGATACCCTCCAACCCAGAGGCATAACGGTACTCTGGTCATACTGATGTATAAGGCATATAATACCCTCCTCACCTCGGACACCTAATCCTTAAGTATTGATACCCCCTTATAGGGCCCATAGGTTACCTATAGAGTAGACTAGGGTCTTACTAGGGCACAACCGGCACACCAGAAACCCAAACAAATCGAGGACTCCTACCTCATCTCTAGGGTAGCTACCCCTAGAGAGAAACCATTCCCAAACTCAAGGTCTTCTACTTTACGTATTAGTATTTTTATAAAGTGATCACAGATAACACACATTACACATTTATTCTCATTTCCATACTTATTCGTTTTTCCTTTATTTCCAATTATCCAAGTCAACCCTAAGGTCAAAAGTATAAAGAAAAGTCAAATTTAATACTAAGGTCAACCTACCAAAATTCTAAGGCCATCCTATATCTAATTATTCACATTTGGGCGTTATGCCAAAAATGACCAAAATGCCCCTGAAGCTAATAATTATCAGATTAGCATCCATTTAAATACTAAGTCTATCTTATTTATTAATTTGTCATGAAAAGGCCAAAATGAATAATCTAGTTATTTATTATATAATTTAAATCATCAGTCATGTTAAAATACCATTTTGCCCTTATATAGATTTCTGCATATGAAACTCTATCATATATTTTTGAAACATACAAAGCACATGATCACAAAAGCAACAATAGATAAAACATGTTAGATATGAATTTTAGGATAAATATCATATTACACAAAAATAACTAAATTTCCCCTAGGGCATATATTCCTAATAATTATTCCACAATTATGTCTAAACATGCTAAACTAATAATTATATACATAATTATCATACCAAACATTTTCCCGTCATTAGAATTATTTTTAAATCATACTTTTATACTCGAAATATTTTATATCAGATAACATGCTCGTTTTATCCATTTTTATAATAATAATAATTAACACATAATTATATTGAAATAAATCATGCTTAACATATTCTATACACCAAAAACTCTAATGTGCTATCACACAATATTTATCATTTTTGTAGAGTATAACGGTTACCTGAACTCCAGCAAAAACATAAAATTAGCGGTATCCACTAAAATTTATTAGGTCCTGCTAATTAAAATTTCGCACCTAAAAATAATACCACAAATACCAAATTAATATCTATCAAATAAACTAATAATTATAGTATAACAATATTTATTTTAAAAAAAGTACCAAAATACCCTTACATTTAATATTAGTACCAAATTCCTTAAAATACCACGCATGCAGCGTGGGTCAAACAAACACTCATATCAAACGAAGGAGAGAGGGAAGGAGGATGGGAAGGTTGTTTGGGCGATGGGGGCTGCGTGGCTGCGTGCTGCACTACTCCGGGGGTGCTGTTGCTGGGTACTGCAGGTTGTTGCAGCGCAATGGAAGTGGTAGGGAGAAGGGGAGAAGGGGCTACGACGGGGTTGGCGCTTCTGCTGGATGCAGAGTGGTAGTCAGGGGTGCTTGGGGTGGGTTGCCGAGAGAAAATAGGAGGGTGCTAGGAGGAACAGTGGGTCGGGGCTGGGGTAGGTTGAGGAGTGTATGTGTGTGTTATATGCAGGGCAACCAAACAAAATAGGGAGAGGGGCTGTTTGGGGTGGTAGAGTGTTGTGTGTATGCGTGTGTGTTGTGGAGAGGGAGTGTAAGAGTCTTGTTTGGTTGGGGCTCGGGGAAGGGCACCGAAGTATAAGGGGGGAGGTTGGGATGAATAGTGAGTTGGGGTGTTTGTTTGTGGTAGAGTGTGCGTTGTCGTCTGTGGCGTGTATATATGTATATAATTGCAGAGATGAGGGGATGGTTGAGTAAAGTAAGAAAGTGAGGGAGACTGGGAGATTATTTATGGGGAGACAACAAAGGCAAAGGGGAAAGAAAAATATATATTATAATTATATTTTAAATTTAATTTAGATAAATTAGGATATCGAGTAGAAATATAATTCAAAAAAAAATAAATAAATCGATTTAAGATAGGTTTAAATAAAACGAAAAAGATAGAGATAATCATAAATAAATTTTAATAATTTATTTCAGGTTATGGGTCGAGGTTATGAATAAAATAATTCGGATAAGATTTATAGACAAAAGCTAAGATTAAAATAAATAGTCGATTTCTATCAACTTTTTAACCTGATTATTTTTATATATAAACCATCGTAATAATACGAATAATAATAACACTTTTAATATTTAAACTCATAAAATAATAATTATAACTAATAATGTGATTATTAATTTATAATTAACGTTTCTAAAAACGGGGTATTACAATATAATTAGTCCACTAAAGCCATCCTAGACTCAAATACCCATACTTAGGCATTTTAGGTCAAAATAACCAAAATATCCCTAAGGCTAAATCTACCTTTTTACCATCCATTTCCATCACAAACTCTATTTTATTTTATTAACATGCTATAAAAAGGATACTACACCATAATTAAACCATTGATCATGAAGTTAAGTTACCCGATACATCAAATGACCATTTTACACATAAAATCCCAATATGCGCTTCTAGAACAACCAAATAAACATTGTCATGCTTAAATAACAATTAATTCACTTCTTGCATAATTATGTGAATAATATCATAGCATACTCCAATTTACTAGGTTACCCCTAAACCATGCAATAGTAATAATTATATTGAAACATACACATCTAATATGGCAAGACTACTATCCTCATGCTTGGAAACGACCATCACTTATCATCCATATTCATTAGCATATTCATCATGATACACTCCAAATTACCAAAATATCCCTATACCCTATAATACTCATAATCATGCTTAAATAAGAGCTACTAAGATAATAAACCCCTATTATCATATTTAACATCAATTAATACTTATCATGCAGGTTTATTAGACTAATCACCCTATTACATGCAAAATTACCAAGATGCCTTTAGACCATATAATATTGAATAAGGTAATACTAAGACAATAAACCCCTATTTTCACCTTTAACATTATTTAATGCTTATCATGCAGGTGTATTAGACTAATTACCATACTACAAGTAAAATTACCAAAGTGCTCCTAGACAATATATTATTGATTATCATGCTCAAATAAGTGACGCTAAGACAATAAACCCCTATTCTCATATTTATCATTAATTAACACTTATCATGTAGGTTTATTTGATCAATCCCCTTAGTTCTTATAGAATTACCAAAATCCCCCTATGTCCAATAATATTATTAATCATGCCCGAACATGCATTACTAACACCAAAAACCCCTATTATCATATTTAGCACCAACTATTACTTATCATGCATATTTATTAAGATAACTCCCATTACACATATAAAATTACCAAAATGCCCCTAGGTCATTTAATATTAATAATCATGACGAAACATGTATTTTTAGTGCCACAAACCCCTAATATGACTCTCAACACCACATAACGCTTAGCAATCATTTTATTAGGATGATCATCACCATAAATTAAAATTACCAAAATACCCCTAGGCCATAAAATAATGATCTTCCTACTAACAAATGTATTTATAATATACCATACTCCTATCTCCATTCTTAGCATCATTTGTAACACATTAGGAATCCATTATATATCATAATGTGTTCAAATGACCAATTTGCCCCTAGGTCTCATAGTAGTAATATTTTTCCACAAGTGTCCATACATACTCAACCTAACCTTTTATATACTCATAACATCCATCATCAAACATTAGGCCCCTTCTTAATCACCCATTCACACACTTTACATCATACACAAGATAACATGCATTCATTTTTCATTTTCCAAGATAACATTAATAATAATGAGATTATTTATAACACATCATATCTACATAAATCATATGCCAAAAACCCTAGTGTGCAACATACGATAATCCAAATATTTTAGTTTAATAACCAAACTTTACTGGTATCTAGTTGAAAATGCTTAGACTTTGCTTAATAAAATTTTGTAAATAAAAATAATATCACAATACAATATTAATATTAGATAAATAAAATAACAAAATTTTAAAAAAATAATCATTAAATATAAGACTACAAAACTACCCTTATACTTTAATATTATCAAAAATACCTATGAAGTATATAACATAACTCACGCTGCATATGCATCGTGATCCAATGAAAGTATGGCCAAAGGAAATGGAAAGGGGGAAGGATGGTGATTTGGCTAAGGGTTGAGGGAGATGGTGGGAAGCGTTGGTGATGGTTGTTAGGTGCAGGAGGTCGCTGGCGGTTGGAGATCATGGTGCAGTGGCTCGGAGGCGGCAATGTGGGTTGTAGGAGGAAGGTATAGAGGAAGGAAGAAGAGGAATAAAAGGAGAAGAAGAGACAGAGAAAGGGGAAAGGCAAGTAGTGCCGAGGGTAGCTATAGGTGATGGTGTAGCAGGGGAGGTTGAGGTGGCAAGCAATTGAGGGGAAGCTGCGGTGGTAGAGGAAAAGGAGGGGAAGTGGTGGCCAAGGGTAGAGATTGTAGGGTTGATGAAGGGGGGAGAAGGAGAAAGGGAAGTAGGCTGTAGGATAGGTTAGTGCTCGCTACTCAGGGTATTGTAGGGCAGGAGGTAGGGTGGAGGAGTTAGTGGCATGGAGGCTGGGTTAATGGTAGAGACAGTGGAGGTGGTTGTAGGGGTGTTGAAGGGGGAAAATAGGGTAGAAGAAGAAGGGAGAAAAAGAGAAGAGAGGGTGGGGGAGAAGAGCTAGCCTTGAGGGAGATGTGAGGTAGGGAAGAAGAGAAGAAGAAGAAGAAAAAGAAGGGAAGGAGGGGAGGTGTTTGACGTGCAAGGTTAGGTGGTGTGTAAGGGGGTATTGCTAGCATAACAAAGCATGCGACATGGAAGGAGGCAATTATGGCAGGGAAAGGCATGCATGGGAAGGGGACTAAGAGGTTGTAGGGTCGAAATATAAAAGAAAGGGATAGGTAGAGGGGCAGTGGTGCATGTTGTCTGGTCGGAAGAGGGGAGGATGGTGGTGTAGGCTTGCAAGTCGGGCATGAGGAAGTAAGGGAAAAAGACATGCAAGGAGGAGGGGGTGTGTTTGTTACGGGGTTGCAGAGAAGAAAAAAAGAAGGGGAGAGATGGGACACACTAGAGAAAGAAATAAAAGAGAATGAATCAGGCCATATTTCGTGGGAGAAGGAAGAGAATAGTAGAGGGGAGGCTAAGTTAGCCCAAGGGGAAAATTAGGAGAAAAGAAAAAGGTGAAACCTGTGTTGGCCTATGTAGGAGAAGAAGAGAAGGAAAAGGAAGGGGTGGTTTGGGCTGGCCCAAAGAAGAAGGAAGAAAAGAAAAGAAAGAACAGGACAAAGAGAGAAAGGAAGACAAAGAAGAAAAAGGAAAAAGGAAAAATGATTGATAAGTAAAATGATTTACATGACCTAATTTCTCTTTGTACTCCAATTTGTTCAATAAGTTGATTAATTGATTGCAATCAAGTTGTATAAGAACTTTTAAGTAGTTTTGCATAATTTTATTTAAGATAAGTAAATGAGGAATATGGCAAGGATAATACTTACAAATTATAAAGGATTGATCATTAAAGCTTTGATTATTAGTAGAGTTATTGGGAGTTGAATGAATAACATCATTAAAGGAAGAGCAAGTTGGTGGAGCCACAATTCGTTTTGCTCTCACAATGAATGTCAAAGGAAGTGCAAGTTATTTTTCTCGTAGTCGAACGTTGAAGAAAGTGTAAGTCATTTCCCTCACATTATAATGTTGAAAGAAGCTATTGGTTTTGTTTTCACATTTTGAAGGTATACCAGTTTGGAGAATGAACAATACTTCTAGATTTAAGGATGCTTAATTCAATTATTTATTATTATTTATAAATTTAATTCTTTTTGTTCTTGAAAAGAAATTAAGTAGGTAATATTATTAAGAACAATAATGTAAATTCAACTACATTGGAGGGACTGGTAAATATTTGGTGCATATCCTAAAAGTTTTATAACAAATATATCAAAAAATATATATCAGTTGATAAAACATATGTTGGTATTAATAGAATTGTACTCATAGATATACATGGTGGTATTTTTTTTATTGCAAATACTTGCCATATTAATATTTTTTGGTATTATTTAATTTTTACCAACAGATAAAATATCTATTATAATAGATTCATTGGAAAAAGTTATTTTTCTTGTAGTGTAACCTTATTCTCATACAACCCTCCCTCGATCTTGAATGCGGTCTTCCATTAATCACCTTCTTTCATTCGAATATGTTATTATCCACTTCTTATGTCTACTTCGGAACACAAACAAGAAACATGTAATGATCTAGTGAGTAATTGATTCTAGGGATATGATACTTATACTTGATGGCGATGCTATTGATAACTTTACTATCTAAACACACCCTCATAGAACCATCTTTTTGAGGCACAAAAAGTTTTGGTACTACATAGAGGCTAAGGGACTCTTTAATAAGGCCTCTGAACGTCATTTGTTCCATATACTTTTGCATTTCCAATTCATCCTTTAGGTTCTTTATGTGAGGTACTCTATTGGGGAGAGCAGTGTTAGGTTACATCCGCAAGCTCATAGACTCATTATAGCACGTCAAGGTTGTATCCCACATAAACTTTGTTATTGATTACAGAATCTTCACTATTTCAGCTATCTAGATAAATTAAATTGGAGAGTGAAAAAAAATTCAATTGGTGATGCTAACGGTAGTAAATGAAATATAATTAAAAGCTAAGGATTGGATTTTTGCCATAAATTGGCAATTGATGAATAGTCAATTTAATCGCTAAATAATTACTTAAATTTGAGAAGATGAATAGACTTTGTTAACTACTAGCCTCTTTCAAGGTTTAATAATCATACCTAATCCAATATAGTAACCTATTTTCATGGTATTAAATCAAATTAAATATGTTATGTTCTATGCTAAATCAATAAAATCCCAAAGAGATTTTGGCCTACTTTCGTGGTTCAGTTCTCCTATTCAATTGTTAGATTTTTGGTTACTAATCTTTACCTTTTAGTTCTTCGATTAAATACCTATGTATAATCAAGTTGGTTAATTCCAAAACTAACAAATGAGTCTACAAATTCAAGCAATCGGAAAGGAAATCAAATTAATTATCATTAATTAACAACTTAGACTAGATCCAATCTTAGAAATAAAATATACTCACTCATAATTGTAGTAACATATAAAAATAAAATATAGGAATATAAATAACATTAAACACAATAAATAACAAAAGAGAGATAGAATGATGAAACCATAGATATACGCTGAGATCTGATGTTAAGAATGCATACAAGATCTAAAACCAAAAACTAAATCTAAGAAATAATGAGGAAATTTTTAGTTAAATCCATGGGGTTTCTGCCTATAAAAGAGAGAGAGAAAAGAAATCCCCCTTCGTCCATCATGTGAATTAGGAACTTATGTGAAGAGAGTGTCGAATCATGTGTGTAATCTATGATAACCACCACTACATGGCCGTACCTATAACACCCCCATTTTTACTGCTAAAAATTTTCATTTTGTGGAAGCGTTAATTAAAAAAACAATGGGTGTTACTGCCACATTCAGTATAAGTCTGGCATCCTCTACTATACTTATAGTAAGTGCTGAGGCTAAAATATTAATTTACTTAAATAGCATTATAACGAAGGTAGGATAGAAAATTTCATTACAAATTATATTGTCCTGATAAATATAAAAGATCAAGCAAAGAGTTGCAATATAATAAAAGGAAATAGTAGGAGACTTAAGAGTCCATGAAATATTCGGATCAAAAGAAGTTGAGGCGAATGCCGGATAGTCCTAACTCTCAATCCTTTATTTAAAGTCGTCAGACCCTACCCTCAAAGTGATTCTACAAGGTAAAGACTGCCTATTGAATAGGTAGGGGACCATGAAATGGAACCCGTTAGTACTACGGTCTACGGTATTGAATAACCCTTTATACCTAACTAATATGAAAAACTAGCATGGAACACATGTAAGGCATACAACTAACAGGTATAAGACATTTAAGTGTTCATCCGAGGATTGATATACAGTAATCATTTAGACGGTCGAATTCTATTAAAGTCACATACTACTCATTTTCATTGTCCAAAACAACTAAAAGCTTACCAGACTAACATGCCAGAAATGCTCTAAGAAGTAATAATTAGAACCTAAACTCCAGCATAACAATTATAACATCCACAACATGATTCATATCTTAGCATAACTCCCAACAAAATTTATAACATCATATGTATATTCACAGGTAAGTTATAATAAAATCCACAACATCACATGTATACTTATAGGTAGAATATAATAAAATACATAACATCACATGTGTACTTATAGATACGGGATAATAAAATCTGTAACCTCACAAGTACACTTATAGGCACAATAAATTAAAATACATAACATTATCGGTATACTTACAGGTATAGTATAATAACATATATAATGTCACAGGTGTACTTACAAGTATTATAATAATATACATAACATCATAGGTATACTTACGGACATAATACCAACACGGGTAGGCATGAAGGCTACTACCGAAACTATAGGTAGGCACAAAAGCTACTACCAAGACCATAGGTAGGCACGAGGCTACTACCGAAACCAATCCAATATCCAATAACAATCATTCCAAACTGATCATATCATTTCCATTTTTATTTACTTGAGGAGGATACAATAATAACCTAGAGACACACCAATCATACCGGCGCACAAGGCATCACGGTACCTTCCAACCATTAGAACCAGAGGCATGAAAGCACTCTGGTCATACTGATGCACAAGGCACATAGTATCCTCCTCACCTAGGACACCTAATCCTTAAGTCTCGATACCCTCTATAGGGCCCGTAGGTCACCTATAGATTAGACTAGGGCCTTACCGGGACACAACCGACACACTAGAAAACTAAAAAGATCAAGGACTCCTACCTCGTCTCTAGGGTAGCTACCCTTAGAGAGAAACCATTCCCAAACTCAAGGTCTTCCACTTTACGTATTAGTATTTTTATAAGGCGATCATAGATAACACGTATTTCACATTTATTCTCATTTCCATAAATAAACCCTAAGGTCAAAAGTTTAACACAAGGTCAAAGTCAATACTAAGGTCAACCTATCAAAAGTCTAAGGCCATCCTATATCTAATTATTCACATTTGGGCTCACTAGGTTGAAAATGACCAACATTCCCCCTAAGGCCAATAATTATCATATTATCAGCTAGTGCGCCCAAATGTGAATAATTAGATATAGGATGGCCTTAGACTTTTGATAGGTTGACCTTAGTATTGACTTTGACCTTGTGTTAAACTGTTGACCTTAGGGTTTATTTATGGAAATGAGAATAAATGTGAAATATGTGTTATCTATGATCACCTTATAAAAATACTAATACGTAAAGTGGAAGACCTCAAGTTTGGGAATGGTTTCTCTCTAGGGGTAGCTACCCTAGAGACGAGGTAGGAGTCCTTGATCTTTTTAGTTTTTTGGTGTGCCGGTTGTGTCTTGGTAAGACCCTAGTATTTAAATACTAAATCCTTTTTATTTGTTAATTTGTCATGAAAAGGTTAAAAAGAAATAATCTAATTAATTATTATGAAATTTAAACTATAAACTATGTCAAAAGACCATTTTGCCCTTACATAGGTTTCTCCATATAAAATCCTATCATACACTTTTAAAACGTACAAAACATATGGTCATAAAATCAACAATAGATAATACATGTTAGACATGATTTTCAGGATAAATATCATAATACACAAAAATAACTAAATTGTTCCTAGGGCACACATTCCTAATAACTATTCCACAATTATATCTAAAATGCTAAACTAATAATTTTATACATAATTATCATACCAAATATTTTTTAGTCATTAGAATCTTTTTCAAATCATAATTTTGTATCCGGAATATTTTATATCAGATAACATCCTCGTTTTATCCGTTTTCATAATAATACATAATTATATCGAAATAAATCATGCTTAACCTATTCTATACACCAAAAACTCTAATGTGCTATCACGCAATATTTATCATTTTAGTAGAGTATAACGGCTACCTGAACTCCAGCAAAAACGTAAAATTAGCTGTATCCACTAAAATTTATTATGTCCTACTAATTAAACTTTCGCACCTAAAAATAATACCACAAATACCAAATTAATATCTATCAGATAAAATAATAACTATAGTATAAAAATATTTATTTTTTAAAAATTACCAAAATACCCTTATATTTAATATTAATACCAAATTTCTTAAAATACCACGCAACTCACGCTGCATACAGCGTGAGTCATGCACGAAGGAAAGGGGGCATGGCTACAGGCTGGGCTAAGGTTGTCCGGGCAAGGCAGGGAAATAAAAGGGTGGTAGTGGGCAGTGGAGACTGGTGGTTGGCTGGCAGTGGAGGATGGCTGGTTAGCTATGTTGGTGATGCTGCACTTGAGGTTAGGCTATGGGGTTGCTGAGATGGTGGATGGTGGTTGCTGCTAGGGCTGTTGGATGCAAAGTGATGGAGGAGTGGCTGGTTGTGGCTGCAGGAAGGTAGGGCTGTAGGAGAAGGAGAAATAAAAGGAGGGAGGGGTGGAGATGGTGGGATGACTCGGTGGTGGATGTAGGGCTGGTATAGGCGCAGGGGTGCAGGGGCTCGGTTGTTGGTTGGTGGTGACAGGTAGGAGTCACGGTGGTGGTGTGGTTGGTGGCTGCTGGGCGACAGGGTGTTGCTGGTTGATCGAACAAGGCAGGGGGAAATGTTAAGAAAATAGGAGGGGGCTGTTTGTTTGGGGTGGTGTGTGTCGGGTGTATACGTGTGTTATATGTAAGGGCTTAGCTTTTGGCGGAAAGTGTGTGTGGGAGAATGGAGGGTTGTTTGGGGTGCTTCATGCGAGAGTTAGCGTGCATATATGTGTATAAATGTAGGGGGTGGAGTAAAGTAAGAAAGTGAGGGAGACAGGGAGAGTATTTACACGGATGGGATATTTACGGGGATGGGATAGCAAATGGCAGAGGGAGAGAGAGAAGAAAATATATTTTATAAATATATTTTAAATTTAATTAAGGTAAATTAGGATATTGGGTAGAAAAATAATTCGAAGAAAAATAATCCGATCTCAAATAGGTTTAAATAAAATGAAAAAGGTAAAATAATAGGGAATAAATTTTAGAAATTTATTTCGGGTTATGGGTCGCGGTTATTAATAAAATAATTAGGATAAGATTTACGGGTAAAAATTAGGATTAAAATAAATAGTTGATTTCTATCAACTTTTTAACCTGATTATTTTTATATCATATTTGTCGTAATAATAATAATAATAATAATAATAATAATAATAATAATAATAATAATAATAATAATAATAATAATAATAACAACAACACATTTAATAATAACACATTTAATACTAAACCTCCTAAATTAATAATTATAACTAATTATACGTAATTATTAGTTTTAATTAGGGTTTCCTAAAAACGAGGTATTACAGTACTGTGCCACATTGATGACTTTGTTAGGTACAAATGGATGATGCATGATCGTGCTAGTCTCACACGACTAGGCCATGCATGTTTCTTATTCTCGGCACTTGATACATCTTTTAAAAAACATTCTCATAACTTATTTGTCGGGAGTCTAAATGAGATGATTTTGGATGCATTGGAAATTTGAGAAGAAGATATATAAATTTTCTTCGTTATACTTCTCCAAATTTAGATTTCATCAAAGGTAAAATCTTTCACATTTTTAATTAAATACAATTGTCTCCGAAATTAATAAGGCTATATACATGCTATTCTATTCACAATGCCTACTCAAATCCTTCATAACACCTTGTCTTAGCCATATGTACATTCATTGAGTGCATCTGCAATACAAAATACTAAAGGACACAATCTCCACCAATCTAATAGAACATCTAAGAATATGTATAGAGAATCCATGGAAAAAGGCATATATCAAAGTGAAAATCATCCAAATATTATTCATTTTACCAATTTATCAATTCTCCCATGCTAGAACTTTTGCTTGTCCCTAATCAACTCAAAGAATAAAAAAAAATTAGAAAAGGATGAACAAGAAGGAAAATAAAGAAAGGGAATGGGGATCAAAGCCTTAGGTAATAGAAACAAGTTACGTGAATAAGATATACGTTTATAAGAGCTACTTAAATTGCGAGCATTAACATTAGGAAAACAAAAATAAAGTTGTGAACAACCCTCAGTGTTAACTCTCAATTCATTATTATTATGGCACTTTAAGATAGTTTAAACTTTTATATGCAAAAAAAGGTTAAATAAATAAGTAGACTTCCTCACTATAGGTAAATGTAGGCACTCGACACTCATGTGTATTAAGGAGATAATTATTTGCTCAAAATTCTCCATACCAATAATGATCAATCATATCCTTGCACGTTTTCTCGTTTGCAACCATTTAAAAGATATTATGCAATGCAAAAATCAAGAAGTCTTATTAAGGTTGCAATGAGACTAGGTTAAAAGGTAGGGTAAGTCTAGGATTATAGCTAATAACCCAAAAATAAATGGAGAGACAAATATGAGAATTTATCTCAAAATTTGAGATCAATAATGCACTAACAAACTCTAGAAGACATTGACCAATGTTTTTATTATTATTACAAAAAATCTTTCCTTAATAATCAAAACTCAGATGCTTAATAACCTACATTACAATTCAAAAGCTTTTATTCCTCAATTATTTTTGAAAATAAAGACACAATTATATCATTTTTTTATAATGCAACCTCTACCAAATAGACTTTCATCAAACCCCAAGCTTATTTTTAGTATACCTACACCAAACACATTCAAGAGTTATTGCTTCCTATTTTTGGATAAGGGTAAGGTAATGACTCAAGAACAAGGGATACACATATAGGTTTTAATGGAAAAAAACTTAAGCTCAAAGGGATTAAGCAAAAAGAAACAAATATCATTTGGTAGGCAATTTAGACAATGTATCTATGAAAAGAAGACATGTGTTTTAATTATATTAATGCATGCATAAGTCATATATGGCCTTGAAGAGAAATAATGCAAGTTCTAGTTTTTCACATCGGAGAAAAAAAATACATAATTAGAAAATAATGAGACTATATAAAATATAAACAATTTATAAGGCTCAAGATCTCACTGGTTCCATTGCTACCAACTCTATTTCTTATGTCTCAGTTTAGATGAGAATATCAATGAAGGTAAGCTACAAAGAGTGATAGAATAATAAGTGGTTTGAGAGTATATTGATTGAAAAGTTCACACTTAAAAACATATTTAATGATTTTTTTGTTATACCATTTGCAATCTATAGGTCTCACTAATGTATTATCAAGTCGTGTAGAGAATTCTATCAAATTTTCATCATTAGCCTATAATTTCCCAAATTTATTTTTTTTAATTAAAATGAAACAAAAAGGAGAATTAATCATAAGTAAGCACACCTAAAGAAAAGAAAATAAAACAACACACTAAAGAAAGCAAAGCATACTAAAAATAGGAAATGGACACACTAAAAAAAAGAAAGAAATAAAATGAAATTCACACCATACTAGACAAAAATAAAGTCAAGAAAGACAATAGAAATGACAAAACTAACACCCTATGATGACGGTCTTAAACTTTGAAACACTGCTGTCATCACAACACTTCAAGCATTAGACATTCACCTAAAAGAACTTCAAAAAAGAGTGTAAAATATATACCATATATCCCACATAACAATCTTGTATATAAACAAACCTATTACTCCAATCTTTATTTTCCTCTTTATAGGCATTAGAATTTTTGTAAGAGTGCAACCTCAACTTATAAAGCTCATCAAAAAGTTTGTACCCTATGACTTGTTGATGTAATCTAAATTTCCTAAGTAATTTGCTTATTTTAGTTCCATTTAGATTGACACTTACAATCATAATATATGTAGAGTTAGGTGCATGAAACTTATACCCGAGAATCAAAGAAGGAGTTTCAAGTTCTACATGTTGAGACTTTGCTTCCTTAAAAAGGAAGGTCTCAGTACCATACTCCAACTTCTCTTTTTGTTTAAGGTTAAGGTGAGAAAATTCTTACTCCACATGGTTCTCTCATATAATGAATTAGAGACTCTTCCTCCTCTTGAAGTTTAGTTACTAAATTGGCTTGATCCTCACTTACTTTATCCTTGTCATTCTTCTCCAAGCTCATGAATGGTAAATATGGACCGCCCTTACCATTGCTCAAGGTAACTATTGCATCATCCTATTTTGGATTTGTCTCTATATTCCTAGGCAATGTTCCTTGATCTTCATTAGCTGACATGTTGGCTAACGTCCTCTTTCTCAAATCCAAGTTCTTGAAGATGCCTATAGATCATTCATCCGTGATGCTTGCTCTAGAAGATAGGCCTCAACTTCATCAACGAACTTCTCCTCTAAACTAAGATTTATCTATTGAACTGAAGCTTGGACTTCAAACTCTTAGAGTGGCTGCCACATTGGATACTAGTTTGGAAATGAATTTTGATTCCACCATGAATAGTTAGGATAGTCACACCATCCCAAGTAATACGAATTCAAGTATGAAGTAGCGTGCTTGTTAAAATTACACTCATAGTTAACTTATTCATATGATTGATAAAACATATTACCTACTTGATAATTTGTACTACCATGTAGTCCCCCACAATAATAATATATAATGGTCTGGACTTGCATGTTATCAATGATTGAATTATCCATATTCTGAGATAGAATATATAATTGTGCGTTTGACCGAGCTAAGTGGGATTCCATGACTATTAGCTTCCGATTCCTCGATAAAGTATAATTGCACTATATTAGAGAACTACTAGAGACAAGATTAGATGACTATAAATTAAAGAAAAAGGAACAAATATACAAGAAAAATAAAATTCTAGTCTAGTTAAATAATGAAGGGTTTAATATTAACAAGCCAAAGTCCCCGGCAATGGCGCCAAAAACTTGTTGGGCTACATCCTCTAGTGGAATTTACAAATACAAATTGGGTTTCTAATAATGATGAGATCAGTTTCACTAATGGTTATGTGTTTACCTCGGGTAGAGGAGCTATTTCCTGGAAGTTTGTTAGGTAGACTTGTATAGCTCACTCTACTATAGAGTTAGAGTTTATTTCCCTTGAGCTTGATAGTCAAGAAGTAGAGTGGTTGAGGAACCTGTTGCAAATGTGAATTTATAGAGGAGACTTTGTGTATTGGTTTCCTTACATTGTGATTCACATATAACTATCAGTGTTGCTAAGAATAATATGTATAATGGTAAAAGGAAATACACTCGTGCAAGATGTGAGACAACTATTGAGAAACAGTGTGATCTCTTTAGAGTTTGTGAGATCAGATAGAAATTTGGCAGACCCTTTTATGAAGGTTCTAACAAAAAAGATTTATCCTCAAATCATCAAGGTGGGTGAAGATTAAGCCTTTGAGCTGAGGAAAGTGTGATGACTACCATTCGCGGTCAAACAAATCTATATGATTACTCTATTGCACCACATTCACATCCCTATGGCATGTGTTAGTTTTATGTGGATAAGTTGAGCTTATACTCTTAATGAGTTCATAACTCTATTCTTGGGTATTCGTAGTGCGATGAAATTGATGAACTCACCGCTTGATACATATAAGGTGAGTATACTTATGCTCTTAAAGAATGGTGAGAAACACTTGATGGATTCACCTAAGTGAGTGTGAAGGTGGGCTTCCTTATATGAAAGAGTAAGACCATCCTTCTAGAGCACTTATGAGTAACCAAGGTGTGCACATGTCCATTAAAAGCGCTTGTTTTGTTATAGAGGAATTCACCAATTTTAAGGTGAGACATGTGTTATAGGGGTCTCAATCGAAGCCTAGAAAGTTCAATATTCGTTCACACCCTAGACACGATTGTTACCTCACCTCACTATATATCAATTTAGTTATCGTGATATTGATGCTTAAGTGTCAATCCTTCTTTACCTAAATCTTTTGTGGGTTTTTGTGTTATTTTGCCATTAGTGGAGAATTATAGGGAGTAATGACAAACCAGATTTTTCTTCCTTTTTCTACAATCCCACATTGATGGGAAATGTGTTTTTTTAAGTGTTTTTATACTCTCCTCCTTAGTAGTACATTTGAATTTAGCAGTATGGATGATCTTGAGGTTGTACTTGGTGTTGGGCTAGCCTACACAAGCATGATCATTGTTCGTTTGGTTGGTCCGATCCGAGTTGGGTATATTAGAGTGGGTCGGGTTCGAAGTTATTTTTACTAAAAAAATTACTTAATTTTTTCTTTTTTTTTGTTTGAAAAAAATACTCGGTCATGTTTAGTTATACTTTACTCGTTCTTCTTTGAACGTTTTCAGCCGTTCTATGCCATGGGCGATAATGGAGGAATGGTTATCATGTTCAATTTTTCCAACTCTATTTTTGCTCTATAAATTAACAAAAACCAAGCTGGATTATTTACATAGAATTCATCCACACTCTTCTCTAGCTCTTCCTTTTACGTAAAAATAAAATGAATTGGGTAAAGATCTACAAAATCCATTTGGATTTAATGTTGAATGCACAAGATAAGAGATCGTTACGTTAACCTTGAGGGTGAACCGGTGTTGAGATTGCACTAGAGGCGTGGCTGAATTTTCTCTTCAAGGTAGCATTCCTTTCGTGGCACAACAAACAAACGTTTGATAGAGTTATTTATTTATTTATTTATTTATCATTTCATATATTCCACCATTGCTTTTCGCAAAGTTTGGGAGTTCAAGCAACCTCATCATCGGTTTTATTTAAGGAAGTGATGGCATAATAGAATGCAGCCCGACTAGAAACCTAGCATAAACCTTTGCTCATAATTTAGAAAATATCACTCATGTAGTCTTAGCAAATCTTTGGTTCATGGCGTGACCACTAGCTAGATGTGTTGTTAGGGATTTGCATTGATTTTCCGAGTAATTATATCATGTATATCCGAGTGCAAATATTTTGTAAGATGCAGTCCAGTGCCACGTGTAAGAAAACAAATAACAATCTTTATGAGTCAAAAAACACACACACATACATGAGAACAAACAATTCAGTGCTATGTTGGTTTATGAAAAATTCTTGGTTCAATCGACGCTGGAGTTTATATACAAAATGCACCCGACGAATGATATGACTTGTGTAATTCGCAAGGCTCAAGTATTAAGTCTTTTTGGGTCTTGGGAGGACAACTCTATGGCCCGGGTGGAAGCTGAGTGTCATTTCTTAGTATATGGACCGGGTTCAAGTTTTCTTCCCAAGTAGTGTCCCCCTCCCTGGTCCCTACCTGCGGGCAGCCCGTTGTACTACAAGAAAGAAGGAAAAAAAAAAACACCCCCGACCCCCATTAAGTCCGTTTAAAATTTAACAGCAGTCTTAAGTAGTAACGCACATGATTTACATTGGTTTTGAGGGCCGGCGAACTAGGGAAAAAAGGAAAATGAACAGCGCCCCCTACCCCCAATTATTATTAAGTACTTTCTCTCCTATAATACCGGGTCTCTATTATTTCTTCGTCAGCGCGCCCTTTTCTAATCCGCAGAAGAGCGCAAAACGCTCTCAAATCTCAATGTAAGGAAGAATCAGACGGACGGCCATGTGGCAGTTAGTTGGCTCATCGTTGCCCCCTATAAAAATACTCGAAACCTAAACGGTTTGGAGCAGAACAGGAAACGGTTTGGAAAATCAAATTAATACCTTGCGGGAAGAAGAAAAAATAAAATAAAATAAAAATGGCAAGCTTTACAAGAATTGGAAATCTCGGAGCCGCGATTGCCAGAAGATCAAGTGCTTTGAACACCGCCAGGCATCTCCAGGTAAGCCCTTAATCCATTTCATTATCTATCAATTCTTGCGACATATGTATACTGGGTAATACGTACTATCGGATTACTTTTATTTACGATGGGTTAGATTAGATTATACTAATAAAAAGTCATTAATCTAATTAATGGGTAAGAGCAGACGCATGCTTCGCGTTTTAAGTTTGATTGTATCTGTTTATGTCGACCGTTGGATTTACAATACCTTTCTTTAAGAGCCTCCTATGATTAAAAATAAATAAAGAGAGGGAAATTTGATGATGAGGACGATGATGATGATAGAATTAAAATAGAATACATACTCTTATATTAATCATGGGTTTTATTTTATACCTTAATTACACTAATTTTGGCTTGGCTTCATTGGTTATATATACATGTATGTGTTTAAAGTCGAGTTCAAGTTCAAGTTCGGAAGCCGCCAATGCTGCAAAAAGAGGGATTAACGAAACCATAAGGACCGGGGAGAATCTGAAGAACCAGGCTGCATCCGTCACGGAAGATGTAAATAAACATTCAGTCCGCTATTTCTTCTATTTCTATCTTCTTTCTTTCTTTTATTTATATGTCTACACAGCAAACACGTACGCGCACAGACAAATTAACCAAGTAATCGATCCATGCATGGTGCGTACGAGTATATATTACAGATTGCGGATAAGACGCGAGAGACGGCCAGCAACATGGCGGAGAAAGCAAAGCAGGTAGCCCAAGATGCGTGGGGGGCGGCTAAGGATACGGCCCAGAAGGCTAAGGACACCGTCGCCGGGGCTGCCGAGGAAACAAAGGAGTCGGTCAAGGAAACTACAAGGCGCAGCATGAACACCAAAAACAATCCCAACTGTTAAATCATTCATCCATCTAATTTAATCGATTATCATAAGTATTCTGGTATACATGCACGGAGAGTATTCGGTCGGCCGGTTAGACATGGATAGAGTACTCCCGGACCCCTTTCTTCTTCTTCTTCTTCTTCTTTCTCTGATTAGTGATATATGTATGTGTGTTGTCATGTCCGACCTTATTAAAGTATGCGTTGGATTTTAAGTTTTTGTCATAATGATGATTTTCGCTTGAACCGGACGTAGCTGTTCTCTTTTTCTTTCCTTTGGTTATAAAGAAAGAAACAGGGCCGTCGATGTTAAGCGTCTGTATGTAATAATAAAAACTTACTGTTATTGTTTTTTGTGTTATCCACCACCCCTTTTTGTTTACTCCGCCTTTGGTTGTAACAATTATTTTTTTCTTTGGCTTGACATTGATTTTAGTTTAGGCTTACGCTTTATTATTATACTTATTGTCATAATAATATTTACAATAATAATCATTATTATAATTATGAAGTTATAACTATAATGAGCAAGTAATATATTTATATATATAATCATTATAATTATCATAAATAATGGCTACATAGTTAAGTACAACCATTACATAAAGAATAAAAACTTTGTTACCTTAACCTTTTTTATTCGATATGGTGCTTAATTTTGATAAATGGAATCACTAGCGAAAAATATTAAAAGAAATAAAGATAAAAAAAATATTAGAATAGTAAATGATACACATAAGATGAAAAGAGCACAAACATCATTCTAGTATTTATAAAGGATATACTACTTAACAATGAAGCTGATATATCATCCGAACTTTAGGCTCCGCTTGGTTTACGGAAAACTAGAAGGAAAGGAAAAAAAGACGGAAATCCATTTTCCCGTGTTTGGTTGCAAAAAATATCTGAAGGAAAGAAAAAGAAGAAGAAAACACTAAAGAAATTTAGCCTAGACTATTTTCCTAAGCTGAACGTGAGGAAAAAAAAGAAGGAAACGAAGGAAAATTTTCGGACTCTCCTTCTTCGACCCTCATTCTTGACACTCCTTCTCCTTCGATATCGTCCTGCTCGTCCTCCTCTCTTCTAAGTTAATCAATCTTTTTTTTTGACAGACGAAAAACCATGGAAGGGACTAGGCAAGTGGTACGTATCATTGAGAGCTTCCTAAACGGAGGCATATAGCCAGTTCGAAAACAAAACACGACTTCTGCCTGACTACATAGGTGCGCGTGCTTCATCATCGTCAAATTAAGGTCCAATCGTCACGTAATGTGGAATGAAGAAGGGAAATAAAGGAAATGTAGGGCCAGGTTCCCACAATCAGCTTCTTGTTTTTAGGAGTAGTCATCGTCGCCCTTCTCCTTCAAAGTAATACTAGCAGATGAGATGAGAGCAAAAAATATATAAAAGAAAAACATAGACTGGTCTATGGTTTTAGTAAAAGGACTGTGGGCATGTCCTTTAATGTGGGCCCCTATGCGTTTGGTGTTATATATCCCAAATTGGCCAACTTGGATTTTATTTACTCACCGATACGTATCCACAATATTCGAGAATTTATGATACCCAAGGATTGCTCTCCGACAATAGTTATAACTAGCCTTACCTATCTTTCACCATATTTAAGAACACATTTTTAAGTTTTGTGTGCATAGTCCATATGGTATTAATAGTAACATCGACTTGGAAGGAAGAAAGAATACGTAAATTTGATAAAAAAAAATCGACCGATTTTATTTATTAGATACGAATATAAATATAAAAAAATAGATATCCATTAGATTTAAGTATAGATATAGATAAAAAAATTCTTAAATTTTAATTTGCTTTTATATCCATATTCGTACTCGAATTTATTTATCCGATATAAAATTATATTTTTATTCTTATTTATCTAATTTTAAATATATTTTCTAAGGCTAAAAGTAAAGATATAAATAAATTTTAATAATCTTAGTATATAATTCTAACATTAAATAAATTTTATTTTAAATTTGATAGATTTTAACCGAAATCCAATATGTTTTATCCGATGAATATATAAACGGATATAGATAAACAGATATAATTATGGATATGGATGCAAATAAAATACCCACCGAATTTTGATATGGATATAGATGTATGTTTTCTTATGGGGTTTGGATAATGGATATAATTAAATTTTAATAATCTAAGTATATAATTTTAATATTAAATAAATTTCATTTTAAACTTGATGGGTTTTACTCGTCATCCAATGTATTTTATCTGAAACCCAATGAGTTTTACTTGATGGATATGTAAAGAGATATGGATAAACAGATATAGATATGAATATGGAAGGAAAAAAATACCCACTAGGTTTGGATACTGATATAGGTATAGGAAAAAAAATGCCCAGTAGCTTTGAATACGGATGTATGTATATGTTTTCTTATTGGGTTTTAGTAACGGATATACTTAAATTTTAACAATTTAAATATATAATTCTAAACATTAAACTAATTTTATTTTAAACTTGATGGATTTTACCCAAAATTCAATGGATTTTATCCGAAATCTAATAGATTTTACCCCAAATCCAATAGGTTTTATCCGATAGATATGTAAACAATTATGGATAAATGGATATAGATATAGATATGAAGGGAAAAAATACTTATGAGATTTGGATACAAATATTGATATAGATTTTCTAATCATGTTTGAATAACGGATAAGGAGTACCTGATCCGATGTTATTCCTAATTAATATTTTATGGAACAAACAAGTGTACTAGTAACAAGCTATATTTTTTCCCTTTTTATGTTTGTTGTAGAATGTTTTAAATGGAAAGGAATATGAAATATTTTGCATTTTTTTAGAATTTTTTAAAAACTATTGTAAGTTATTCATGTAATATTTTAAGATAGTTCTATAACCAAAATTGAAATTATTATTGATTTTATTGAGTTTTTATAAAAATTTTAGAAATTTTATGTAATTTTTATGTATTAATATAATATTTTAATTTTAATTAAATATATAAAAATATTTAAATAAAAACATTTAATTTTTCTTAGAATTTTCTTTCTATATACCAAACACTAAAAATATTTTCCAAGAATTCAATTTTCCACAAAAATTTTTTCAACAACCAAGCAAAGGAAAGAAAATTAATTTCTTTTATTTTCTTTCCTTCAATTTTCTTTTCTCTACATTTTTCTTTCCACTTAATTTTCTTCAAATCAAACGGGGCCTTAGTTAGGACAGACATTATGCTTGTAAATGATGACATCATGGACATAGAGGATATATATCCTAATATTTTTCTGGGATGGACGCCATGGCTTAATGTCTTAGTTTTATTTGTTATTTTATAATTATACTTATAATGATAATAATTAAAATGATACTATTTATAATTATAATAATACAAATTGTAATAATTATCATAATTATAATTGTTATAGTTAATTAATATAATTATATTTATACTAGTTAACATTTTACTCTGTATTGCACCTTTTTATATCTTATTTTTAGCTTATACTACTTGTTATTACTTCGAGACCTTTATTAGAGACACGAGCATTGAAAATTCTAGATATGACATCTAATTAAAACTGGGTTACTAAATGTTGGTAGGTGTCGTCTCTTGGAAGCATAGGAAATGCTAAGACTACTGGTTTCACCTTTTTTTTGGGTAGTTTTCTAGTTGCATATTTTTTGGATAATTTTCTAGTTGCACTTTGAGTTTTAATTTTTTTCCCAGTCGCATTTTCATATATTAGTAGCAAGCATGTCTTTCGCATATAAACTAATAGCTCTAGATAAAAGTCTATTTTATATTCTATACGTTGGGAGTATCCGTGAAGATGTTCCTGCGTGCATATGGCTTAAACCCTAGTGCCACAAGCGTACTCACTTTGGCCGAGAAACTGACGTTGACAAAGCATATACAGAACCAAATAATAATAATAATATCCCTCTTGTTGGAAAATACTAAGTACTTCATTTTTTCTGAAGCAACGATGATCGTTTCATTTTATATAGTTGAAATAAAGAACAAGATACAACAAGCTACTAAGAAAGAAATAATGTAGAACATCATATCAAATGAAGTAAATTGAAAAACAAATACTTAAATAAATGAAGAACTCCTAGATGAAAGAGCATTTGTTGCCACCACTAGAGACACATTCCTAACAAGCCTCCATGAAGAAAAAAGAACACAGTTCCCTACTTCATAATTTGATTGGTGATCGACTATTTACTATTTTTTTATTCAAAATTTCTGTTTCTTGTGTGTGTGTGTCTATATATATAGATATATATATATTCTAAAGACAGTTGTTTAATAGAAATGTAATGTAATACCTCATTCTTAGAAATCTCAATTATAAATTAATAATTTTACGTGATTAGTGGTAATGATTATTTTAGGAGGTTTAGTATTAAGTGTATTATTATGACGGTTTAGATATAAATTTAATTAGGTTAAAATTTAATAAAAATTGGGTTATTAAAGTTAATCCTAGTTTATACCAGTAAATCTTATTCCAATTATTTTTACTAATAATCTTTTGATCCATTAACCCAAAAATAATTTTTTGAAATTTATCCTTGATTATTTTTATTACTATTTTAGTTCCTTTTTAACCTATTTGAGATTGAATTATTTTTCCCGATATATTTTTACCCTATATCCTAATCTATCTAAACTAAATCTAAAATAAAATAAAATAAACCTACTTTATCCTACCATTTTTACCCAATTGGATTTACCCTTTACTTGTCCATATTCCCTCCTCCAATTAGGGATATAAAAGGGGTAGGTTTGGAGCGGGTATATTCATACTCGTATCCGTACCCAATAAGAAAATTCATATTCATACCTGAATCCGTATCTGCTAACACATTCATATCCGTATCTAATGGATATTCATTACTTGGTAGATTATCCGTTTACCCGTTAATAAATATTATTTAGTGGATAAATCCATTACCTGACGAATAAACCCATTTAGAGTTATGCCAAATTACAATTTTAACCTTATTTTATACTATATTTATTTTAAAATTAAGTGTAAAAAGGTAATTATATATCGGGTAAATGGGGATGGATATAGATACAGGTATGGTTACGGGTACGGGTATGGGATATTTATACCCGTATCTATACCCAAACTCAATGAATATTTTTTTCATCCTCCATATCCGTATCTGTATCCGTTTAAGTATCCATCAGATAAAATTCGTTAAATCGCGGATAAAATTTGCCCTGTTTATATCCCTACCCTCAATCACTCTCCTTGTGTCCCTCCTTATCTCACTACACTCAACTTATCTGCATCCGCCACATATACACACAACACACTCCCTTATCCACCAAACAACCCCTACTCCCCTTCTCTATCTATTATTTTTTTCCAACCAACCTCCCTCACCCTCACAACCCCTTCCCTCTATGCTCCTTTTCGACATCCTTCCTTGAGCCAAATAGTCCCCCACCCGTGCTCCCCCTCTCTGCCTATTTTAGCTTTAATCCCGCAAAAAATCCCCATCACCTAGCCATCTTCATTCCCATCACCAACACCCAACTCTCCAACTCGACCAACCACCCCTCCATTTTTCCCCCTACTTCCCTCTAGCCTCAGCCAAACTCACCACCTCCACCCTTCCTAACAATGACATAACTACCCTAGCCTCCACCCTTTGCCATTCAAACCAACACCTAGCACCTCCTCCACTCTCCCTTGACTCACTCCTCCTCAACCAAACCAACTGCCTACAACTGTTCAAGCACCCTTTCTCCTCTTCTTTCTCCTTCTCCTTCGACCATGAGTAACCCTGCAGCTCTAACCCTCCACCGCAACACACCCCAACCCACTTGCAGCTAAGCACCATCCTCACCACCCAACCCAGCAGAATCACCCCAACTATCACCCTCGACCACCTGTCTCCACCACCGAGCCCAACACCACATCCAGTTTGCACTACACCCACCATCCGTAGCACCCTAACCAAGCATAGTTGTCACCTTCCACCATCAACCTTGCACCCACCGGCTGAACCTACACCATCGACCACCACCGTAGCTTCCAGTATCCACCCCTACTGTCACCTCTCCCTACCTTACCCTCATAGCCAATCCCTCTCCCAAAACCCCCTTGTTTTCCCTTGTGCGAGCTTACGTTGTATGTACAATGTAGCTTATATTTTTGTTATAAAGAATTTTTGGTACCTATATTAAATATAAGGATATTTTAGTAATTTTAGAAAAATAAATATTTTTATATTATAATTATTATTTTATTTGATAGATATTAACTCTATAGTTGTGGTAGTAATTTCAGGTATGAAAGTTTAATTAGTGGGACCTTATAATTTTAGTAGGACATCGCTAATTTTACGTTTTGTTAGAATTTAGGTAATCTTTATACTCTACTAAAATGATAAATATTGCATGATAGCACATTAGGGTATTTGTGCAGGAAATATGTTAAGCATGATTCGTTACGTTATAATTATGTGTTATTTGTTGTTATCATAAAAATTGGTAAATTGAGCATGTTATTTGATGTAAAATATTTGGGATAAAAAAGTATGATTAAAATGATTCTAATGACTGAAAAATATTTTGTGTGATAAGTATGTATAAATTAATAGGATGGGCATACTTAGATATAATTATGGGTATGTGCTCTAGAGGTAATTTAGTTATTTTTAGTGTATTATGATATTTATCCTAAAAATCATGTGTAATATATATTATCTATTGTTGATTATGTGATATTGTGTTTTGTATGTTTTAAAAGTGTATAAGGGTTTTGTACGCAGAAATAGGTGTAAAGGAAAAATGGTCTTTTGACATAGCTGATAATTTAAATTGCATAATAAATAATTAAATAATTTTATTTTAGCCTTTTCATGACAAATAAATAAATAAAATGGATTTAGTATTTAAATGGATGGTGATCTAATAATTCTTAATCTTAGGGGCATTTTGATCATTTCGAACTAATGTACCCAAATATGAATAATTAGAAATAGGATGACCTTAGACTTTTTATAGGTTGACCTTAGAGTTGAATTGGATAATTGAAAATAAAGGAAAAATGGATAAGTATGAAAATGGTAATAATTGTGCAAAATTTGATATCTGCGATCACCTTATAAAATACTAATACGTAAAGTGGAATACTTCAAGTTTGGGAATGGTTTCTCTCTAAGGGTAGCTACCCTAGAAATGAGGTAGGACTCCTTGGTTTGTTTGGTTTTCTAGTATGTTGGTTGTGCCACAGTAAGGCCCCAGTATACTCTATAGGTGACCTATGAGCCTTATACGGGGTATCGATACTTAAGAATTAGGTTTTTGAGGTGAGAAGGATATTGTGTGCCTCATGCATCAGTATGACTAGAGTGTTTTTATGCCTCTAGGTTTGATGGTTAGAGGATATCGTGATGTAGTGTGTTCTAGCATAACCGGTGTACTTTTATGTCTTTGGGTTATTATTGTATCCCTCCAAGTAAATGAAATAGGAATGATATGATTTGATTGGAATGATTATTGGATTGGTCAGTAGTAGCCTTGTGCCTACCTGTGATTGGTATTGTGCCTCTATGCCTTATTTGTGATGTTATGAATTCTCTTGGGATTGATGCTGAGATATGAGTTATGATGTGAATGTTATGATTGTTATGATATAATTTGGGTTCTAATTATTACTTTAGAGAGCATCTCTAGACGCTTGGTTGATAAGTGTTATTATATTTTAAATGAATATGCATGAACAATATGTGGTGTGGTGATTATTATTTACTTGTTATGATTATTGTATTATGATAATCTCATGTACGTTTTAATGTTTGTACCATGCATTAGCATGATGCCTTTTTAATTATTGGTTGTGCTTTAGAGAGCGTCTCTAGTATGTTCATTTAGTAGTATGTGACCTTGATAGAATTTGATTATCTAAATAATTACTGTATATCAATCCTTGTATAAATACCTAAATATCTTGTACCTTGGTTATTGTATTCCTTGTATATGTTCCATACTATTTTTTTCATATTGGTTTGGTATAAAAGGTTTTTTAATACCATAGTACTAATAGGCTCCGTTTTATGGTCCCCTACCTATTCAACGAGCAGTGATGATCCTGTAGGAATACATTGAGGGTTCGACTTGATGTCTTATAGTAGATGGATGAGAGTTAGGACTATCCGGTGTTCGCCCCAACATATTTTGATCCAAATATTTTGTGGACTCTTAACTCCCTTGCTATTTTTTATTTTTTTATATTATAAATCTTTACTCGATCTTCTCATATTTATCCGGTCAATGTAATTTATAATGAAATTGTTATCTTTCCTATGTTATAAATGTTATTTAAGTAAAGTACTATTTTAGCCTTAGCACTTAGTATAAGGATGGTAGATGATGCCAGATTTATACTGAGTGTGGCGGTAATGCTCATTATTTTTATAATTAATGCTTTTGCAAAACGTAATTTCTAAGTACTAAAAATGGGGGTGTTACATGTAAAATTATGAAAGATAGGTTATTTTTTTATCTCATAATATTTATTTCTGATCATGGTTAATATGATGTATTTCTTTCTCTTAATTTTGGGATAAGTGACTATTATAATGAGAAAATTAACTTTATGGATAGTTATGAAAGCTTGAACGACGTCATCTAAATATAAATGTGATAACTATAGTTATACCAAAACTCAATCAAGTCAAGCTTATCCTCCCAAATCCCTATAAAATTGATAACACAAGCTCGTAACTTGCTTTTTAGGGCTTGGACCATCTTCTCCATTTGACCATTTGTGGTAGGATGGAATGTTGTACTCATTTGTAGCTCTGTACCAAAATTAGATTGTAATCTTTGCTAAAAGTGCAAGAAAATTTAAATTCTGGATCAAGGACAATATCTCACGGTATTCGATGAAAGCTAACCATATATCTCATTTAAACACTAGAGATCTTATTCATAGTCCATGTGGACTTTGTCCATATAGACACTGCTAATTTAGTTAATCTATCAACTACAACCCATATGGTATCCATACTACCTTGGTGTAATACCCTAGATTTTTGTAAACATTTATTTTTAGATTTTTAGCCTTTCATTCAATATTTAACCCTAAAATTTATCTTAATTAATTTTTTTAATCCTTATATTGCAACCCTTGTTTCTAATCCTAATCATTTCTTAAAAATATTTTCCCCTCACCTTAATTGGCTGTTTTCCAGTTTGGTTTTATTAACTAAAATAACCGAAACCTAAACCAACTAAACCCTAAACTAACACACAACTCCTAACACACACTTAACTCCCTGCCCCTTTTCCTTTTCGTGCAACCTTTCCATCCCCATCCCCATCCCCATCCCATGGATATTCCATTTGTTTTTTTCCCTCTACCTTCTCCATTTTTATACATTGACTTCCCTTAGCATATAACAACCCCCTAAAACTCTCCCTTCCTCTTCATTTTTTTTCCGGTCATTCTATCACCAAACGAGTCTTCATACTTCCTTCATGATCTTATTCTCAACAACACTACCCCTAATGCCACCATCCTATCGCAACACCTTTTGTTCTCTGTCCCCAACCTTTCTTTCCTTTTTCTCAACTATTACACCACATACTTTGCATCCCAACACCACCCACACATCACTCTATTTTGCACATAACCACCCCTTTTTGTTAGCACCTCACGTAGGGTCTCCTAGATTGGGTTGGAGAAACTCTTTCATGGTCGTGCCTCCCTCTTAAGTGAATACATCTCTTACTGTGTTAGTCCTTGATGTAAACTAACCTCACAACGTCTAGCCCTTAACCACCTCTAACATTTGTTCTCTATGCAACTCTTTGGGAGCATCCTTTTTTACACAATCAACCTTCATACAATCTTCACAGAAACTTCCCTAGCTTCCACCACAAACCAAGTGTAAAACCCTCTTATAGAGTAACCTCTTCACTCCATACCACGCCATTTTTGGTCAGACTTCATTTTACAAATGCCTTTCTCCGCCAACAACTCATGTTCCATGTCTTTTTTTGTAACACCCCAAAATTCACTATTTTTTTTAAGTGGAAGAATTTAAATTAAAACTTGTGAATTATGGGGATATTACCGCCACACTTAGTACCAGACCAGTTCTCTCTGATCATTCCAGTACCAAGTGCTAAGGCTAAAGAAAAGATTGATATTAAATTCAAACCAAGAGTTCATAAAAGAACTATAAAGAATCATACATAAAAATCAAAGTACGCATAAAAGTTTATAAACAATAATAAAATAGAAATTAGAGTGCAAAATCAAAATTCCTTGAAGGGAATAGTAGTACAATCAATAAAAAGGTTTATTTGAAATAATTAATATAAGGTAATAAATCATAAGAGAATAAATGCGATACAAAAGAAATAACATAATAAAATAAAATCACATGAAGAGAAAATACAGCCATGACACTCTCGAATTTCGAGCCAAAACATGCTCCACACTCAGCCCCGACTGATGTCACGCCCACCTGCCCAAAGTCAGAAGGGCATACTACTCATAGGAATGAGCAGCACCCATGAAAAGGGTGATAAGTACGCTACGTACTGAGCAAGGTAACCAAGCACTAAGGCCAATACATAAAATCACATAAACCATTTAGAAGAATAGAAAGGACATAAAGACCAACATGATATTATAATATCGAACAACCATTCAGGGAAGATACAAAAATGCCCAATTCTAGTATGGATTAATTACTCAATTAATCTCTGATCAGAAATCAATTCACACCATGCTTTTTATCAAATCCATGTGAGTACGGAAGCCCCCACTATTATAGCCGGTGGATCGGAGACAAGCAGAGCACAATGCTCCTACCCACTATTATTAGCCGGTAGATCGGTCACACATAGGGTAACATACCCTAACCACTATTTCTTACCGGTGGATCAGTTGGTCTCGCCTCACATGGTGTTCTACTATAAGTAATTAGTGTCTTTTCCAAGTTTTAGCAAACTATTAGATTTATTGAGCTCGAAATCCGCCACTATTATAGCCGGTGGATCGAAGACACATAGGGTAACATACCCTAACCACTATTATAGTCGGCGGATTGGAGACACATAGGACTACGTGTCCTGACCACTATTTCTAACCGGTGGATCGGTGGGACCCGACTTAATATTAGTTTAGTTTAAGTGATTAGTGTCTTAAGTATCTTATTCAGAAACTTTCACCTTAGACATGCATGAATCACTCCCTTTACACTTCACACCACGGACGGAGGCAGCATGGAGCACATGGGGTCACTTGACCCCATGTGAATTTAATAATTTATATTTTATAATATATATAGATATAAAATTTAATAATTTATGCTTTATAATGTATATAGATATATTATAAATATTTAATTTGGTGTATTTTTTTTGGAATTTTTTTATCCGGCCATTTTAATCCATGTTTGGCTTCTGGCTGTATAAATTTTTTCCTTTATCGATCTATATATTTTCAAGCTTATATTCTATTTTCAATTAATTATTATATTATATAATTTATTTTTCTCTTTGTTTTTTATTTAATGTGTTACTAGATTACTAGTATGTGGCTTTGACGGACATATATTATAAAATTCTCTTTACATTTTGTTAGTATATCATACAAATTTTCATTTCTTTTGTTATTTTACTACCAAATATTAAGGGTATGTTTTCCATTTTAATATATATTTTTCTTATAATATATATACGCACATTAATTAGTATAATGAGACCATAATTTAATTTGTCTTCATTAATAATGTAATTCTTATTGCTATTTTAAAAATAAATAAATAAATTTTATTGGAGACAGTAGTATATATTATTATTATTATTATGCATAATACTAAATATATAGTTTAATTAATTATATTTTTTAGGGATATACATAAATATTTAAATATTTTTAAATTAGTATTAATTTAAAATATATGAAATATATTTATATTATTTGATATTATTAATTATAATTATTTTTTATCCCAATATTATATATATATATTAGGACCCCATTAAATTTTGATCCTGGCTTCGTCCATGCTTCACACATCACAAATCATAAATTCCACCCTCATAATTATACTTTAATCACCAAATACACATGATACCACAAAAACTTTAAGTAGCCACAACAAACCCTAATTGTCTACACAAACCCTAGCTTGGTCTCCTACGTACCCTTATATCGCTCCATGTTCTATTTTTCATCCAAAGTGTTCAAAAATCCAAATAACACTTACATTACCTTCCTTACATCCCAAATGAACTTTTCATATGTAATTTTCACTCCCATGCGGACTTTATACATCCCATGCAACCTTTTGAATTTTTCATGCGAAACCCTAAAATCTCACGTGAAAACCTATATTCAACCATGCAAACCCTAGATCCATCCATATAAAACCCTACATTCTTTCATGCAAAACTCAATATTCCTTCATACAAAACCTTAAATTCAATCCACATAAAACCAAGATTCATCCATACCAAACCCTAGATTCAAACCATATAAAACCAAATATTTATCCATACCAAACCCTAAATTAGATTCTCCCATATAATACCACAAATTAGATTCTCCCATACAAAACTATAAATTAGATTCTCCCATATAACACCATAAATTACATTCTCCCATACAAACCTTAAACTAGATTATCCTATATAACGTCATAAATTAGGTTCTCCCATATAACACCATAAATTAGATTCTCCCATATAAAACCATAAAGTAGATTCTCCTTTATAAAACATAGATTAGATTCTCCCATATAAAACTACAAATTATATACTCCCACACGAACCCCTAAATTTTTCATTTTATTCTTCCACTCATGGATCACTAATATACTTAGGTCAACTCACATCCCTTGGTCAAATTGTTTTTCCATTCTCCTCTTTCATCCTTTCCCCCCCACAAACTATATTAACATCCTCACATGCATTTCTTATAAGGTCACAACACATATACACATGCCATATAACAGCACAAGAACATGCTTAAACTCCACATCATACCATATACGAAATAATTATAATAATAAACATAGGATGCATAAAATAAAAGGCATTTAATGCACATCAATACATAATAGGCCTTATTAATACCCTTACCTAAAATGACATTGGTCTTGGAGCACGCTCCTACGCCTCCTTAGGGCTTTGACTGATCTCACCTATTTGGAGGAAAAACTAAAAAAATAGACTCTCTCTTACTAAAAATACTATTAATTACTAACTTACTCTAAGACCAAGTTTTTGATAAAATAATAACATATTAATAAAACAACATTAACTAATTTCTACTTTGCTAAAGATATAAGAAATAATAGTAGTGTTATAAAAATTGATAATATAAGGGTTTGAAAACTTTATCCTAATAATAATAGTGACTTTAATAATAAAATTTAGTAATAATATTAATAACACTAATAATAAAAATAAATGATAATGATAAAAATAATGATAATATTAATAACAATAAGACTTGATATTTATAATACCACTATTACAATTATAAATAGACAAAATAGGGTTTCATCCCTTTAGAGAATAATAATATTAACATTGAAAATAATAATAGTAATAATAACAAGAATAAGAACAAGAACAACAACAACATTAATAAGAATCGCATAACAATAGCAAAACTAATAGTAAAGTAGTTGTAATATTAATAATGGAATAATAATAATAATAATAATAATAATAATAATAATAATAATAATAATGATGATGATGATGATATTAAAGATAACAACAACAACAACAACAACAACAATAATAAAATCGAATTAAAAATATAATAGCGCTTCAGCCCTCAATATAAATAATAATAAAAACATTAATAATAGTAATAATAATAATAATAATAATAATATATTTCAAATAAATAAAATAAAATAGATTAAGGCTTGAATAAATAGTGAAAAGGGTTGAGGGGGTTTAGGGTTCAACCTTAGGCTGGTGGCGAGGGGCGGCACCGGCGGTGGTGCACGACGGTGACAGCGGTGGCTTGGAAAAGGGAATAAAAGGAGAAAAGTTGGATGATGGAAAAAGGATAGGCAGAATGGAGGTGGGAGTTGGGGTGTTTAATATTTCCTAGATGGAGAGAGATAGAATAAGGGTGGTGGCCCAGCCAAAGGTGGCTGTCCACGGCGGCGACAGCGGTCGCCGAATGGGGAAGAAGGAGAGAAAGAGAGGAGGAGAGGGAGGAAGAGGAAAAGAAAGGTAGGGGAAGATAGAGGGTGGTCTATAGAATAGAATGGAAGGTGAAAGGAGCGGTGACAATAGGCGAAGAGGTGGCAGACGTCGGCACGAAGGGTGGCAGAGACAGAAAATTGGTTGGTCAAGGGGGCTACTTCGCACAGTCGGGGTAACTTGTGTAGGAAAAATTGAGGGATGAGGGTGGTTCAGGTAGTTATAGGGTGGTGCAAGGATAAGTTGGGTGGCCAGAATGGGTGGCGGTGTTCATCGAAGGCGGCAGAAACGGTGTCTGAAGGGGTGGCGATGTAGAAGGGAAATATTCTGGGTAAGGAAATCTAAAGCTCGACACAAGCTATTATGGGGGTATTTATAGAGTGTAAATGTGAGGGTAGGGTTCTATGGGTTGGTGTAGGAATAATGAAAGTAGGGTTAGGGTCACCGGCGGTGATGGTTGGCTGGTGGAAGCAAATTTCTAAGCAGGGGTGTGTGTAGGAAAAAAGGGGAAATCCCGCGAGAAGGGGGAGATTTGGTTGGGTTGATGAGGTTGTTGAATCGGTGAGGGAGAGAGAAGAAAGATTGGCTGGATTAAGGGTGAAGATGGTGGCAAAAATCCAGGGTGGGTGGTGGTTGCAGGTCATCGATGAGGCTGGGCAGGTGCGAAGGAAGAAGAAAAAAAAAGGTGGGGCGACCAGGTAGTTCGGGCAAACAAATAAAGTAAGGAAAAGAAGGGGGGACCAAGAGATTGAGCTTGAGGAGGGGGGATTTAAATGAAACACAGAGTTTTGGTGAAACAAGGGATGAAGCGAATCGCATAGAGGGATGGAAGAAGGGAGACAACCACGCTGGGCCGTGCCGAAGAAGGTAGAAGGGGAAAGGAGAACTGGGCCACGGGCTGGCGTAGGTCGGGGAGGAGAAAAAGAAAAAGAAGAAGAAGAAAGAAAGAAAAAGAAAGAAAAAGAAAGAAAAAGGAAGAAAGAAAAGGAAAAAGGAAAAGGAAAAAAATAATGTGTTAGGTTAATTAAATTTATTAGGATATTTGGGATATTAAAAATAATAATATTTAAATAAAATAATATTAAAATCCCTTTTTAGGCTAATTTAGGGGTTTTGAAAGGTTTTTTTTTTTATAAATTCCATTTTAATTAGCAAAATACCCTAATTTTCTCCAATTAAATTATTTATAAAAGTAATATTAATTTGGAACTATTTTCTCTTTCTTATTTTAAATGAAATAATTTATTTAATTAATTTCTAAAATAAAATCCTTAATTAGTTAAAATACCCAATTTCTCCTAATTAAAATATTTATAAATTTCTTCTTAATTTGTCCTAAGTAGTTTCCTTTTATTTTAATAAAAATAATTTATTTAAATAATTTTCCTAATAAAATCTTATTTAACTATAATTTTTTAAATTATAATTTTTGGGGCATTTCATTTTTAGTGTCTATCTTGTTGATACTATTTAGTCTTAGATTCTAGTATTTCGTTCAATACAAAAGGATCACATTATGGGGAAAAAACCATTCATACCTTTTTGTGTAACTCTCTTGTACCTTAGTAAGACGACTAAAAAAATATTTTATGCCATAGATCACTAAAACAATAATAGTCTATTACAATGATGTTTGTTATGATGGCCAACGTCGTCACAATAAACACGTCTACTGCAATGATAGGTCATCAGTGAATGGACGATTTGATGAGTGGAAAAAATGAGGCTACAACGATGATAGAGGTCGTTGTTGTATGGTTATTGTGGCGACTCACAGTTTAATTTATTTTTAAAAATTAATATGCGGAACAAACAAGCTACAATGACGATGGATCATCATAGTATCTTTTAATAATTTTCGCCCCACCTTTCCTTGTAGTGTAAAAAAAAAGTATATAATAGTGATGGGTCGTCGCTGAAGGGGGTCTATGTTTTAGGGTGGGAGGAATTTCCCTCCTCTTGAAAATTGTTGTGGACAAAATTTTGGTTATTATATATTACACCGACTAGTCAACATTATAGACTATAGTGTCACTATAGTATAGGAAACTAAAACAATGTCGTTTGTTTAAAAGAGGATCTATTGTACCAACCCTGTCGTCGCAGTAGAGGGGGACGTCGCAACAGTAAAGGTGAGTTATATAAATGAAAACATTTATCCCTATTGTCTTCGTTGTTCGTCTTCCTTAGTTGTTTTGTCACTATAGCTAGATTTCTTACCTCTCTCTCACCATTGGTGGTAAGTAATACATGTTTTTTGTTAAATTTTTTTTTTATAAAAAATCTTGTATATTATCAATAGTTTTTACTATTAATTTCATTTTTTTTATGGATTTCCATGGCAACCGCCATCACTACCGCAGTAACACCCCAAAATTCACTACTTTTTTTAAAGCGGAAGCAATTAAAATAGGAATACTTATAAATTTATTCTTGATTTTCCCTAATTAATTTCCTTTTATTTTAAATAAAATAATTTACTTAATTAACTTTTATAATCAAACCTCATTTAAATATACTATTTAAAATTAGGAATTTTTCGGGGCATTTCATTACTACCCCCTTAAAAATAGACTTCGTCTCCGAAGTCTCTGGGAACGCCTAGGTTAGGGAGAAGACGCTATAAGTGGTTAGAAAACTAAAATAACATTCCTGTCTATATAAACTACCACCTTAGGAGTAAACTTACTAAAGAAAATTTAAATCAACGGGAATAAGGACACCATACGAAAGAAAAAATAACACCCCCTTAAGAATAAACTAAATTAAAATTCTACCCTTCTCTTCTCACTGTGGCCGGGATGAAATTTTTTTTTAAACTAAATGAATCCTTTTTGGTTTAAAAACGATTTCAAATCAAGAAGAACTTTTTAATCCCAATTCATTTTGAAAATGATACTACTCTTGTAAGCCAAAAATAATTTTTAGAAGAAGCGTAATAAAAAAAGATCAACCTCACTGGTATCAACTTGTGGTACCAACTTAAAAAGATTAAAAACAAAAGAGTGTGGTCAAAACTAGATTTGATATCAACTTGTGGTATCAACTTAAAAAATTTAAAAATCAGAAGAGCGTGATCAAAATAATGAACCACTATAATACCAAAGTTTGGTATAGGATTAAAGAATTTTAAAATAAAATTGGAAGAGCAGTCGAAACCAATTTGATACAAATTTGTGGTATCGTAAAAAAAATTTAAAACGAGAGTTTGTGTCCGAAAGGATCAACCATACTGATACCAACTTATGGTATCATCTTAAAAATTTTAAAACGAAAGAGCGTGTTCGAAAGGATCAACCGCTCTAATACCACTTTGTAACACCCCAAAATTCACTATTTTTTTAAAGTAGAAGCAATTAAATAGGAATACTTATAAATTTATTCTTGATTTTTCCTAATTAATTTCCTTTTATTTTAAATAAAATAATTTACTTAATTAAATTTTATAATCAAACCTCATTTAAATATACTATTTAAAATTAGGAATTTTTCGGGGCATTTCAACCGCCTTGCACTGCCTTCTTCTCTTCTACCTCAATTGAATCTTCCTTTTTTTTACTCTTTATTTTATTTTATTTTATTTTAGTTATTAATTAAATAAAGCTAACAATTTTTTTCTAAATTTTTGATTTAATTTTTGTGTCATTGGAATACTGGTGTGCCATCGCTCCTAGAGCTAGCCTTCTCCACCGCTGCATCAGTTGTTGTATGATTTTTTATTATTTTTTATTATATATATATTATTGTTAAATATGTGATTATTGTTAATTTTTTTGTTGTGATATGTGATTGATATATATATATTGGTGGTGGTAATTGAAAGATGGATACACACACATATATTGTTGGAGTTTAAAGTTTTATCTCTGTAATTAAAAATTTATAAATAATGAAAATTAGTAAAATATTAGTAGAGTTTGAAAATTTATGAATAAATAATTAAACAATCATATCTATCTCCGTAAATAATATTTACCAAAATCAAATAAGTAATATGACCCTATTAGTCATTAAATATTTAATAAAATGTTTTGGGGAATAGAAAAAACTTCTAAAGAATTGTTTAATACATTAAGAGGTTAAATTAGGAAAATTAATCAATCTTTTGCATTGAGTTCCTAAAATAACATTTGTTTTAGATAAAAATGAAACAGCTAGAATAAAATTTATTACAAATTGGAGGCACTACACCTAGATATACTTTGCAATGTACTTTTGAATGAAAAACATGAAAAAAAACTATGCACCAAACATAGTAATCAATCAATAATTATATAATCAAAGACAATTGCCATTATAGTCTCATTACAAATGTCTCTAGATCTACAATAAGAAAATGATAATTAATAAAAATATTATTAGAATTAAAAAATTTATGGTTAAATAATTAAGCAGAATAGTAAGATATTATTATAAAAATATTAGATGATAAATTATTTCTAACTTTAGGTAAAGTATTATTAATAGAGTGGAATAATAAGATAATAGAAATGTAACTCAATAAAATATTGTTAAATATTAAAAAATTATGAATAAATAATTAAATGGTATTATAAATTAGAAAAAAATTAAAATAATAAGATATTGGTTGCCTTAAATAATTTAATATTAAAATTTTAAACAACAAGAATATAAAATTATTAGATAACTACTTTATAATTATTCTCAATTTTATAATTTCATTAATTATTTATAATGTTATTCATAATGTTTTATTTTTTATATTTTTTTTATTATAACTATAGGTCAACCATAGCAATAAGAAAATTCTGAGTGAGGTCGAGACTTTCAGACAGATGCATTGTAAGGATGGAAAATAGGTGAGTGAGCATGTTGGGATAAAATATGTAAGTTTATAATTCTCTAAAGGAATTAATCTAATAATATTTTGTTTATAAGCTATTTATTATTAATTTTAACTTATAGCAAAAATGGTGAAAACACTACAAATGATGATGGAGGAGGCTTGAGTCCAATCACTTGGGAGTGAATGTGGGTCTAATGAGCCGATATAAATTAACGAGGTGTCCATTGTATGTGACTTTCTTAGACAACGTCGTGGCCATGAGAGATCTATTGACAGATTATTGAAAGGCTCTTTGTTAATATCGTCTACAACTCCACAAGCACCAACATCACCACCTTGTTCTAGTACTTGCATTAACGCTTCTACTTTTTAGGAAAATTTTGGGAAGCTAACTAAGATTTTTTAAAGACATAGCAAAGCGATAAGGTATGAAAAAAACTATCAAGTTGTAAACTATTGTAATATAAGACCTTAAACATAGACTTATGGCATTAGGGTAGGAGGCAGGGGAGGAAGAAGTGGAGGAAGATGAGGATGATGACAATGAATAGGATCTAGTTGTTTATTCTAGATAACAAAATTGTAATAACAATTTCAAATTATGAACAATAGTTATATTTCAAATGTCTTTTTTTATTTACTATTATCAATTACATATTAATATGAATTTGAAAATAAAATATATTTAAAATTTATCGCTTTGCAATAAAAATTTAGGGAAAAAAATTATAGGTGTCATTGTAGGCTGATAAAATTTTGAAAAAAAATGAATTTAGGATAAAATTTTCAAAAAAATGGGTATAAAATGACGATGGGGGTTGCTGCTGTAGACCCAATAGTCATCGTTATAGGTTGATAAAATTTTCAAAAATTGGGCATAAAACACTAACTGGGTTGCTACTGTTGACCCATTAGTCATCTCTGTATTTTTCACAAATTGGGCATATAGAAATGATGGGGTTGTTGTTGTATGCCCATTAGTCGTCGTTGTAGGGTGATAATTTTTTTTTCCAAAAACTATTGTACAAAAAATCTGTTAAGCACATTTGTTCAATTTGAAAATTGTTATTCTATACAATGACGATGGTGTTGCTGTAGTAGACCCATTAATCATCTCAATAGATATTTTTAATTTTTAAATTTTTTTATTGCCATCACAGTAGTAATATAGCAATAAAATAGTCGTTGCACTAGGTGTTGTTTTTAATAACGACTTCTATCATTGTAATATATGGTCTTTTACTATAAATAAACTACAATGACATACTAGCGATAACTTGTCATCATAATGGACATTCTATGACAACATTTTATGTCTTCAGCAACGATAAAAATTGTCGTAGAAGACTACAATTGTAGTAGTGGATGTTGGGAACATTGAACTCACTAACCATAGTTATAGCCATGTAGATCAAATATGTTGTGAAAAAGGGTAGTGCAACAACAAATGGTTTGATTCTTCCACTTCATTGTCATGAAGAGCACAATATGCTTCTAAAATTTTGAGCACACCTATAATAACTAGGTTTTTGCAGGACTAGATCTTGTCCACCATTGCTAGCTAAGAGAAAATCTCTATTTAGTGAGGGACCAAACTATGCCAAACCAACCTAGGAGCTTCAAGAATTTTCCCAATAATCCTATTGGTAAGTATTGTAGTAGCTAATTTTACTAAGAACTTGCCACATTTATTTATTATCCATATACAGAATTCATTGTGCTAGGAAGTAGTTGTGGTATCCCATAAAGTATGAGTAGCTATTGCACCCGAGCTATTTCTTATTCAAAATGTTCAGGTTGCCACTTGAAAGACCATTGCTAGGCATTGTCCTTTCACTTAGCCATCTCCCTAGCCATGCACCATTTTTCCTCAGCTATTGTTATTTGTCTCTATAAGAGATCTTCTAATAGATTATCTCCAATCCAAAGGTCGAACAAAAACAATGTATGAGAACCTAATCCCACATGCACTTTGAAATTATTGTCAAACAATTCCTAGATTTGAGTATTTCACTAAACACATAGGTTTGTGACTAGCCACATCCTACAAATACTTGAAACAATACCAACTACACATAATAGTAACAACTATCAACAATAGCTACACGTTGAGTCGATATAACTACATGGGGACCACTTCATAGTAACCTAGTCGACACCATAGATTACATGAGTTCTTTCAAGGCCCTTTTGTAATACCCCAAAAATTTCGAAAACCTATATTTTAATAAATCACTTTATTTGAAATAAAATTAGCTTGTAAAATTATTATTTTAATTATTTTATGGATTTTAGAGTATGTAAATTTGGATAAGAGTATTTAATAAACTAAAAATAAATATTTTGCTATTTATCATATTTTTTTATTTAAATAATTTTCCAAACTAATATTTTACCAACTTTATCCTTTTTAAACTAAAATATTAGGTTATAATAAATTAAATTGTTAAATTAAATAATTTACCAGGAATATTATATTTTATGATTTTATAAATTTAATTAAACTACTTTTCCTATTTTTTTCCATTCCCCTTTTTCTTTTTCCCCATTTCTTCCTTTCCTTTTTCTTTTTCTTCTTCCTTTTCCCTCGGGCTGCCTCGCCAGGCCAGCCTTCCCCTTGCTTTGGGCCTCAGCCCACCTCTCCCTCTCCCCCTCAGCCCTCTCTCCCGCGTTCCCGACCCGGCCGACTCCCTTTCTTTTTCCCCTGGACCGGCCAGCCTTTTCTTTTCCTTCTTTCCCCGACCGGTCGCCCGCAGCCTCCCTTCTTTCTTCTTCTTCTCAGGCGGCGACAACCGCTGACCTGTTCGTTGTTGCCCGACCACCTGCAGCCGCCGCCCTGCCACCCCGCCTCTCCCTCTCTCTCTTCTCCCTCTTCTTTTTCTTCACCCTTCCTTGCCCCATTATTTTCGAAGCCTTCTTTCTCGACCCTCTCCCCTCCATTTTCTCCTCCCCCATCTTCCCCCCTTGATTCCGTGCGCCGCCGCCCTCCGCCGCTCCAATCGCCGCACTCAGCTCCTAAACCGCCTCCTGCACCCTTCCACTACCACCTTGCACCACCCCAATACCCATCCCGCAACCCCCTTTCTACCTTCTTCCTTTTTTTCTCCCTATTTCCACCCTTCTCGATAGCCGCCTGTAACGCCACCATTCTCCGCCGTCCGGCCGTCTCTGCCGCCGCCCAGACCACCAATCTCCTCCTTGCAACCTCCTCTACCACCCCATACTTTACTTTCCCGAAACCAGCCCCTTCACCCCTTCGTTTTCCCCTTTCTTTTCCTTCCTCGCTAGCCTGCACCCCGCACCCCACTTCGACCGCCACCTTCGCAACCTTGCTGCCGCTGCCTCCGCCACCATTAGCCACCATCAACACGTCCCCGACCACCTCCTACACCCCCTCTTCACTTATGCACCATCCACTTGCCTTAGAACCTCCCCTAACTACCTCATTTTCTAGCCTAAAGTCCCTAAACCGAGCCACCCTTCCTCTCTTCCATCTCACCCCTCTTCGAGCCCTTCCCCCCCTCTCTTCTCTGCATGACACTCACGCTGCTCATGCAGCGTGAGCTTCCCCTTGTTTTGGGTTTAATTTGGAAAATTTTTGGAGGTATAATGATAATTATTTAAAGTGTTTTATTAAATAAATTTCTTTTATAAAGCCTTATCCTTTTTATTTCTTATTTCTAACACAATAGTGATGAATGTTATTTTAGGTGTTGAATTGCTAATTTTTCTTGGTAAGGTTTGATATTTTGCGGGATTAAGGTAATCGTTAAACCCCACTTAAACGCATGATAAACGTATGTTTACACATTAGGAATTTTAATATGTTATTATGGTTGATACATGGTTGTTAATATAAATTATATGGTTGCTTGTATTCTCTAATAAAAAGGAAAGTATGCTCTTTTATGTAATATGTGTGGAGATATTTCCTAAGGGAAGAATTTGACTATTAATGAGAGTGTTAATCAATTATCCATGTCATTTTATGTGATTGTGACCCCTTTATGCATGAATAATATTGTTGTGAACCCGAGGGGCATTTTTGTAATTTTCCTTGGGTTAGATTACGACCTAATATGTGTAGGTGCTAATATGTATCATGTCAAATGTAATGGTTGGTGGAGTTGAACATTGTTAAGGGAGCACTAATATTGTTATTTCATGTGAAAATGTTAAATTAATAGAAGTGGTATAATAATGGGGGTAAAGTGGTAATTTCGAGGGAAAAGGGAAATATGGTAATATTTGGAGGTAGAAGGGAGAAATAGTAATTTTATAAGTAAGTGGTGAAAATAGTAATTGTGGAAGTAGGGGTAAAATAGAAATTTTGGATGAGGAGGGCATTATGGTAATTTTGTAAGTAAAAGGGGTTAATATGGTAATTTTTGGAGAAAAGGGTAAGAATGGTAATTTTTTAAGTAAAAGGGCAATATGGTAATTTTGTAAGTAAAGGGGGAAAAATAGTAAATTCATAAGTAAGTGGTAATATGGTAAGTTTTATAAGTGAATGACGACACGGTAATTTTGTAAGTGAGGGGTATTATGGTAATTTTGTGAGTAAAAAGTTAATATGGTAATTTTGGAAAAGAAGGGCAAAATGGTAATTTGGTAAGGAAAGATAAAAATGATAATTTTGGATGTAAAAGGGTAAGATAGTAATTTGAAAAGAAAAAGGGGTGTTATGGTAATTTTACAAGTAAAAGGGGTATGGTGGTAATTTTCATAAATAAAATGATATTATGGTAATTTGAAAGTAAAAGGTAGAAGGGTAATTTTGTAAATAAAAGGATATTATGGTAAATGTGGGAGTAAGGGGGTAACTTGGTAATTATGATAACGACAAAAGATAATTTAGTAATTAAATTATGATTGTAGAAGGGTAATGGGATAAGTATGATGCTAGCGAAGGGTAATTTGGTAAATTAATCAATTAAAGGTTATTATGGTAATTTTAATAAAGGAGAAGTGCAATTCGGTAAATTATCCAACTAAAGGGACAACTTGGTGACTTAGCCAATTAAAGGATAAAGTGATAATTACTTAACCAACTAAAGGGGCAAATTAGTAATCATGATAAGGAAGAGGGGTAAGTGAGTAATTTATCCAACTCAAGGGCAATATAGCAATTATAACAAAGGAGAAGGGCGTTTTGGTAATTTAACCAACCAAATGAGAAATATGATAAGTGTAACAATTATGAGGAATGAATGGTGATCTAAAAAGCGTAGGAGGTAATTTGATAACCTAAACCGGATAAGGGGTAATTCGGGAATTATGTAACCTAAGGGTAACAGGGTAATTTGTTAATGAGGAATGGATGGCTTGGCGATTACATAATTAAGGGGGTAAATAAGTGATTTGTACCTAATTTGTTGTGATTGTGGAACCTGATAATGTGATTTAAATAAGGCTGATTAGCTAAGTAAGAGTATTTGATAATTGGAATGGCCTTGATGATTTCTCTATGACATCTTGATAATCCTCTGAATAAGAAACGATTAATGATATCGAAACGATCGAAAGTGAATAAGTATCGGATTATCGTGCTTTTTGTGATCACCTTAATTAAGACACTATTACTTAAAGTGAAAGACCTCGAGATCAGGAGTGGTGACTCCTTAGGGGTCGCTACCCTAAGGACGTGGTTTAGTCCACGATTATTCTGGTATTTGTTGGTGTACCTTTGTGCCCCAGCCAGGCCCTATATCTTACTCTTTCTAGTTCTACGGACCTAGTTAGGGGATATGCATACTTATGGATTAGGTGTCCTTGTCGGTAGGGTACTGAGTTAGCTTTATGCACCAGTACGACCAGGGTACCTTTGTGTCCTTGGGTTCGCGGTTGAAGGGTACTGGGTAGCTGATATGCACCGGTACGACCGGTGTACCTTTGTTTCCTGGGTTATTGATCTCCCGTTCGGGGCAAATAAATATGATTGATGTGATGATTAAAGAAAGGAAAGATACTATATTTGAAAGTGGAATATTAATGAGCCGGGCCTAGTGATTTATGATATTGAGTACCGGTCCACCGGTTATAATAGTGGCCAGGAGCGTTGTGCCCTGGATGATGATTCTTTATATGTTCCGGTCCACCGGTTATAATAGTGGCCTGGAGCGTTGTGCCCTGGGTGATGATCCTTTATAAATCCCGGTCCACTGGTTATAATAGTGGCTAGGAGCGTTGTGCCCTGGATGATGAGTTTATGTGTATTCCGGTCAACCGGCAATAATAGTGGGGATCCCGAGCTCAATAAAACCAGTTATGTATGTGAATAAAATGATGGGCAAGTACTAATTACTTATAGTGGAACAGTGGCTTAATGCCTGATTGTTTTGAGTTACATTATGACATGGCTTAAGACCGTAAGTACCGATTGTTAGTAACGATACATTGATATGCTATGTGAATGTTGATGGAGTGAATTTTATATATATGTATGCAGCTTGTTTCATGTGTACATTGCGGGCTTGCTTTTAAGTGGGACTTTAAAGGGTTACTCAGTACCGTAGTACTGAAGGGTTCCATTCGTGGGCCCCCTGCCTATTCAATAGGCAATGTCCCTTGCAGGTCTTTTCAAGTGCTACTCAAGTGGGATACGGGAAAGAGAGTAAGGAGTGATCTGATATCGTTAGGTTTTCCTCCTTCTTCATTTAATTTCTTGGTTTTCGATGTTATGTTGTTACTTTAACCACCCTTGGTGGGTTTTATTCCTGTAAACGATTTGATGAGCTACTTTGATTTAAGTATGTTGAATTTCTTGCAATTTACTCTGATTTATGCATGTTGAATGTCTATCAAATTGTATTTCATTTTTCTTAGCCTTAGCACTTGGTACTGGAACGGTTAGGGATGTAAACGGAGCGGGTTCGGGTCGGGTATTACCATATCCATATCCGTACCCAATAAGAAAATCCGTACCCGAATCCGTACCCGTACCCGAACGGATATTCGTTGACATATCCGTATCCGTATCCGTTGGATATCCATTACCCGACGGATTATCCGTTTACCCGTTAATGAATATTGTCCAACGGATAAATCCATTACCCGACGGATAAACCCATTTATAGTTAAGCCAAAAGACAATTTTAACCTTAATTTATACTATATTTATTTTAAAATTAAGGGTAAAAGGGTAATTATATATCGGGTAAACGTGTACGGATATGGATACGGGTATGGTTACGGGTACGGGTATGGATATCCCATACCCGTATCCGTACCCGAACCCGACGGATATTTTTTTCTATCCTCCATATCCATATCCATATCCGTTTATCCATATCCGTTTAAGTATCCGTCGGATAAAATCCGTCGGGTTTCGGGTAATACCCGCCCCGTTTACATCCCTAGGAACGGTATGAGTGAACCGGTCTGGTATTAAGTGTGGCGGTAATACTCCCAAAGTTCACGTTTTACTTAATTTGCTTCCGCTAATTTCCTTTAATTAACGAAATTTTTCAGTAGTGAATTTGGGGGTGTTACACCTTTGTCCTCACTTACATGCTTTCTACAAAATTTTTAATTTTTTTAAAAACTTTTTAGGAGGTTCACCAATTCAATTTTTTTTATGCTTAACTATAGAATTCGTAGGATAGAATCACCAAAATGATGTCATACCATGTTGATATAATTAGCCATATCAATCCTCATAATGCTTCGTTCAATCTGAGGATATTACAATAGTCAATATTTGATGGCTATAACTCATCAAAACATACACTTATGGGAGAGATTCAAATCAGCAATTATTAATTTTTATTTATCGTTGGATTTAGTAAGGATTGAATCAGTGTTAGTGTCATTTAATGCCTATTTAGTAAACTCGTTTTTGATATGATATAATTTGAAGTAATAATATATCTCTCAAGTATAATATGGTTGAAACAAATGATGTTTCGTAGGCACATATTATCTATGTACAAAAGTTAGTAAAGTAATAATGGTACTTTACAATTTATGTTAATCGAAATAAATTTATATATGTTAATAATTTTGGATATTCTTTATTATAAAAAGAGGGATAAGAATGTGGTGGGTGTGTTTAATTAATAAGGGTATAAGAATAAAAGTATAGAATAATTTAAAATTTTGATAAATAATAGTGAGCCCTACTCTTGAAGTAATAATATCTAGTAGATAATATAAATAATAAGGTTATGAAAATAATATGCAAAACAAATGATCTAAAATAATAATGAACAAATAATATCAAATATCAGCTTACCATGCAAACCTTTAGTTAATATTATAAATCTGAAAAATTAAATATGAAATCTACTACATTTTAGAACTAATTAAATCTACCAATAAAATACATTAATTTTTACTTTTATGAGTAGCATTACTCTTTCTTTGTTAATTAAACATATTCTCTTTCGCTCCTCATTTGATGAACAAAGAAGAATACACTACAAAAAAACCCTCATCCCATAGTATCTTACGAACTCACGCTTTTAACAGGAGAGAAAAAATAGATAGAAAATGAAGGCTTTGAAAAGTGAAAGAAAAAAGCACGAGTTTCTTACCGATTATATATTAAAGCGTGTGGATATATGTTCCATCGATTTTATAATCTATATTTATCACGGAAAAACTCGTCGAGGTAGAGAGAGAGAGAGAGAGATGACACTCGATCCTCATACATGGAACAATATGTTTCTGTCAGTAGGACACAACCACACAGAAGCCAAAGACGGAGACGAATTTGATCACACCGTGGACCAACCACTGGTTAAATTGTGTCAACGGTTATTAAATATTAAAATAATATGAAAATAATCAAAATTTCGAAACTCCTAGGATGATGAAAAATGATCTCTATCCAAATTTCAAATCTAAATTTAAAACTAAATTATCTTAAAATAAATATATTAGTATATTAAATTTATTTTATATTAATAATTAAGTAATAAAAATTAATAACAATATAACAAAATTGTGGCACAAAAAGGTACAGAAAATTTATTATAATAATAACAATAAAAATGATGATGATAATAGGAAAAATATAAATAATAAATTTATCATGCTTTTTATTCCATGATTTTTTATTATTTTTTATTGATTAATCATCTATTAAAAAATTAAAATTAGTGCATTAGTATATATATATATTAGGTGAATTAGGTTTTGTATTTAGTTTTTGTGTTTGGGTGTATAGCATACTGTATGATAATTATATTTTCCAACGAGAGAATTTATATTGATATCTAAAATAAGTTGCTTTACAAATTAATAACACTTTATGTTAAAAAATTGCTATCTAGAAAATTTATGTTAAAGAATAGGCCAAATATGAATATTAAAGAAGATGCTGATTGGTCAAAAAGCCTTGTGAGTTACCTATCATATTACCAATTAATTTAGCATAAAATCTCATTTTAACTAGTAATTTTCCTCCTTCCATCAAAAACACAATTTGTTTAACATGATAATATTTTTTGAAAGAGAAAAATGGGAGAGAGAAGTGATCACTAAGGGTTAGGGTGGTAAATGAGCTAATCTAGCTTTGTATTCGACTCATTAAAAGTTTAGTTTCCCTTGTTTGTTTAATTTAGTGAATCGAGTCTGAGATCGAAAAAGTTTGGCGCAACTTATTTATAGCTTTAACTCATGAATTTGGCTTGTCTCAACTCATTAAAAGATCGTTCTGACTTGATTATTTAGTTAAATAAATTGAGCAAAGATCTCGAGCATGTTCAACTATACTAGACTAATTTATGACTCTATTCAAAGTCTTGGAAAGTTGTGATAGATACTATGTAGTACTAAAAAAAATAACACGTTAAAAGGGAGCGAAGTGATATATAATGATAGTTTGAAAGGTAAGTTTTTAATATTCGTTCATTATTCAAACCATATATAGTAAATTAACAATTGTAATTTAAGCTAAGAGTAGTCATACAAGGAGTCACATTAGGTGAAATATGTGATTAATTGACGGATACAATTTTCCAGTTGACGCCAACATCTATATTATTTATAATCATCAATGCATAAGTTGTTGTCCATTGTAAGAAAAAACATCAACATTTTGACTAAAAAATCATTTACAACTTTATTTTGTAAATAAGCGATTGAATCGGAGATAAAGAAAAATTAATGTATATCGATATTTTTAGATAGGTTTATTAATTTAAAATGCTTTAGAGTACAAGGTGATAAAAAGTAATGCTAATTTGAATATTATGTAAAAATAATATGCCACATAAAAGGAAATGAATAATTAAATAGGTCTATCAATCGGTGTTTGAAGCTGTAGAAGAAAAAATGATTAAATTAGTATACTTTTTTAATTATGTTTATGCATATTTTCTTTAGAGGCTCAAACGCTTTTTTAGAATAGGACACGCGGGGTGCATTTGAGAGTAACCGTACTAATTAAATATGAAAAATCTGAATGGAATCCAAAATTAAAGACGTGAGATTTTAGTAGACCCTTTTTAACATTTTGTCAATTTTTTAAAATAAATAGGTATTCTAATAAAACAATCAACATTGATGTATAAATGTATACCGTGTACTCTTTTTCATACTTCTTCGTTTCTTCCCCTCTCATTTTCTCCTTTTTTGTTGAAATGAAAAATTAAAGTATTTTTTAAAACATGGGTGAAAAAACCGAGATGAAATTCATCGAGGATGAGCTAAGGCGTCAAGTCTCATTTTCCAAAAGGAGGAATGGCCTTCTTAAGAAAGCTCTAGAGATCTATATTAATTGCGGTGTTGATGTAGCAGTCGTAGCCTTTTCTCCTTCAAGGCGTCTAAGCTACTTTTGTTCCGGTAATACAAGGTAATTTTCTTTCTTCTTCTTCTTTTTTTCCGACGGAAAATGGTGTGCTAATTCATCTCTGAACGAACTCTTCTGTGTAGAATTGAGGACATACTTGAGCGCTACATGCAACTGCCAGAAGATTTTTGGCGGCGGTATACACCAATCCCCTTGTCTGCGTTTCATCTTATTTGTTACATCGTGTTAGGTGTTGTTGATAGTTTGGAATTAGCGAATAGTATTTTCAATTTTTATTTATTTATCATGTGCATCAATTTATTCATTTATCAAACTGATAAATATTGTGGCTGTAATTAAGTATTTTAAATGCGATGCTACAATTAAATAGTTATCGAATGGATCTCGCCTACAAGATTGAACTTTTGAACATGGCGACAAAATTATAATTTTCATTCGATCATGATAACTAGTTTATTTTTGTCGTCTTTAAGCAATCGGTGTACGATGGATTCATATTGGCTGTGCGCGATTAACCGAGACAAATTCACTCACAAAAGCAACTAATCGACATTAACCAAAAATGGTACTTAATATTTTCTACTAATGTATCAAATAACTTCGATTAATTTCAAGTTAATACCCTATAAAGTATAAAGTTTTGTGTATTATAATATATAATATGATGTAAATGCTTGCTCTAAACTAATACACATCTAAAAAAAATAATGTGTATTCTTATATATCATGAAGTACGTGTATTCTTGTAGTGGAACATGTGGATTCTTATTACGGAAGAAGATGAGTATTGTACAACATCCTAAAAATATATATATTTATAGATTAGAACATGTGTACTTTATTGAAAAATGTGTGTATTATTGTAAGATGTATATGGGTTTATAGACATATGTGTATTTTTTTTTTGCTCCTAGGATATATCAATATAAGCGTCTTAAGATATATCAAAATGAGTGTCCTTTCGTAGAAAAAAATGAAAAAAATTATAATTTTTATTCAGTCACGATTATTGGTTTGATTTTGATACCTTTAATTAATGACAATATTAGATATAAGTGCTTCTCAAACATTATCTACGATTTTTTTTGTTAGTATCGTTATTGTTGTTAGGTATAAATAGTTATTGTTGTTAGGTGTAAATAGATAATTTGTACCGCTGAAGTCAATTACCATTTTTAATATGCATATGAGCTAGATTTAAAGCGGTAAAAAGCGAAGATTTTAATTTTTGATACAATGGAGTAGTATTACAATTGTTATCATCTTTTTCCACGTCATACTTAATGTTATTGTTAGTGTTATTGTCGTCATTAGTGAGGGAGATTACATAGTCGAAATAACCCTTTAGTATTCATCAATTTTTTCTCCGACGTTTTAAAACTATGACTAGTGCAAAAGTTTGATCGCTCTCTTGTCAATTTTCACGATTCCCCAAACATGAACTACTATTACATGATTTTACCGATGTGATCAAATGGTTAGAACATCTTTATACAAAAACAAAAGTGATATTATAATAGCATAGATTCTTCTTTCTTTGTTGCTTCTTTATCCTTATATACAAACCAATTGATTGTATTCTTTCCTCTATTTTCAGTTATATATCAGATCCAGAGGTAAATCAATACTACGATTCTACTTTGTAATAGTTATTACGGATTCTGCTTCAAGCGTATTGATTCAACATTGGTTCATATGCAGAAAGTGCACCAAATTATTAACAATTTAAAGAGAGACACCGACGAGTATATTCGGCAAAACGGGTATGATGACATGTAATAATTTTATAAGAATCAAAATAAAGTTGCATGCCAAACTCTTACCTTTTTGTTGTTGTTAATCTTGTGATGAAGTATTTGATTATTTAATATCGAATTATGAAGCCAAAAGTTTTGCATTTACTAATTTTATGGTTGAGATTGCTTCATATATGTGAAATTTTATGGCAAAAAAGAGAGTAGAGCTCATAAGTGGAAGGCAGGTAAGAGAGAGAACAATATATTTATTTGTTTTTCTAAAATCAGTAAGTTATCTTGGTCATATATTAGTGCTAAAAAAAATGAAAAAAGGAAGATAGAAAAAAGGAGCTATCAAACTAGCTCATTCTAACAATGTGGTGTTCATCGTCAACACCAACAAAACAAATAGCATTACCACTACCACCACCAACAACACAACACTACCACAATAACCTAACAACACAACCATCGTCACCCCTAACAACACGACTAACCACATAGCTATTAGAAAATAACTCCCTCGACCAGATGTATAAGTATGAGTAAATGTAAGAGTAAATTACAAACTTGGTTAGTAGGGGACCTTTATATGCTCTATCATCCTTAGTCAAACACTTAACCATCGTTGGTTGCTAGATTTAGTACAACTTGCAACCTAACATCAACAAAATTTTAGAGATTGAGAGTTGGTTATTGGTAACCAATCTAATGGAAAAACTAGAATTGATTTTCATTTCCAAAAGCTAATGGCCCAGAATAGAAATGATAAATAGCAGGTGGATATGGGCAGCTAATAAGTGGCCCTCTCGATGTCCAATTAGACCTAATTAAAAGCTCAATAAAACTTAGCCTTGAGAGCCCATGTGTATGAGTTGGTTTTATTTTATTTTATTTTGGACCTAGTTAAATATGAGATCACCCTAAAAATCTATTGGTACCTTTGGAGATTATAGATCCAATTGTTTTTAAATTTATTATTAATCTATCTCTTAATAATAAAATTTTAATGACTTTCATTTGACACTAATTCCACCCTCCATATGATGACTTATATTTTAAAAAGTACTTCTCAAAATAAAATTCTTTTAAACTAGCTAGCTAACTTTTAAGCAATAATACTAATGTTAAAGTTGCGGTAATTAATAATGAGAAACAAAAAAACTTTTAATTATTTTTCTCTCTACATGAAATGCAATTAAAATAATGAAAAATAAAATAAAATAACATCAAATTCATCGTAAGTTAAAATTATGTATATATGAAAAATGATGAAAAATATCAACGTTATAAAAACTTGTTCTATTTTAATATGTATTTAAAAGCGACCAAGAATTTAATAAAGTAACATATTAAATGAATTTGTTTAACTAACATTCTCTATGGTAATATTAAAATTAGTAAATGCACTTAATATATATTTTCTAACTTGTGAAAGGTATTAAAATTATTCAACTAAAAAAGTAAATATATAATATAAAAAATATGAAAGCCTATGGGTAGACCTAACCTAACCTTGAGCAAGCCCATTCAAGGGCCATCAACAAATGACCAATGAGGCCATGACATGACTCACCCCGACTCATCCCAAGTCAATCCCAAGACGGGGTCTACTAGTGGGTCTTAAATAATCAGATTTTGAATAGAGATAGCAATCTGGTGAGTCAGATGGAATTCAGGTTGGATCTTATAGTAATTGGAACATGTCGCATTTGAATAAACTCAGATTATTTTATCAGATCAAACTAGATCATATTTGATTTGGATAGTTTTGGAGTCAAATAATTTTAGATTATTCTATTATATCAGATTGAGTCAGTTTGAGCATGGGATGAAATCAAATTTGGATAAATTCATATTATTTTAGTTTTGATTTGGGTGTAGGTTCAGTATGGATAAATTTGGATTGTTTTCTCTTTTGGAATGAGTTTGGATCGAATTCTGGCCATGCTCATGCCATGTTTTCCACTTCAATATGTATCATGAATAACTATTTCAAACGTAATCATTTTATTTTGTCTGATTCTTTGAGTTTGATTATATCGAATTGGATCCCTTTTAAATTTTTTAATCATTATTTTTATATTTGGAAATGTTGTGAATTCGTTATTGATATTTCAAATACACACACACACACACACACACACACACACACACACACACACATATATATATATATATATATATATATATATATATAAAGTAATAAATTATAATTCATCTCCGTTATAAGTTGAATTATATAGAGTTTAAATATTATTATAATTTTATGTTATATTCATATTTCATGCACTCCATTTATAATATAGACTTATATTAAGCATTAATAATATATGGATCACATCATATCAATAAAATAACAATAATAGTAGTAGTAATATTAGTACTATAAGTCCGATATTATGAAGATACATATATAGAGTACTACGAGTCCTACGCTTTACTCTACAATCCATGCTCCAATTGGGCGACACTGTGTTGTACACGTTGACTGTAGTTTCGCAGACAGTTTTCTGGTACTAAAATTTTGTCCCGTGACGTATATACTTCCATATATATACATATATATATATATATATATATAAATTCAAGGCAGACTTTACGTTCCAAGTTCGTGAGTATATGTTCCGATGAATTGATACAAGTCCTTAGCTATTTCATGAGCTTCTATATACATACGGCTACCTGTTGTGCCCAGAACTAGCTAGCTTATTATGCATATATATATATATATATATATAAGTTTGAATATGTTCGGATTAACTGATGATTTGTGCCTTAATGGATGTATGGGTACTCTGTTCGAATTGCTGGGATCTTTCGGCATGATCAAATGAATTCAGAGTCTTTGAGGTGAGTTGAAGAGAAATACAAGCTTATATGATATTGGTTCTTGCATAAAATTAATAATTAGACTCTCTCTCTAAACCAATGAAATAAAAATCCAATATGTATACATATCAGGAAGTTAACCAAGAAATCGCTTCGGTGGAAGAAGAGATAAGGAGGGTGACAGCAGAATTAAGGTTTAATTATATATATATATATATATATATATAATTGCAAGTTTACTCTCCCATATATCTTTTTTTATATATGTAGGAGTGACTTCGATGCATAACTAATTTGATATGTAGGAAGTACAAGCCAGTACCCGAAGAGATCATGTCTGTTGAAGAAGCAAAAGCTTGCAGCGATTTTCTTGAGAGCACGTTGAAAAATATTGATGAAAGATTGGTGCGTGTACTCTTCTAAGCTCTAACTTACTATATATATATATATATATATATATATATATATTTAACTGTTTATAATTAAAGGAAAATGCATACATACAGACTCTGCAAATATCGAGTAACCCAATTAAGGGAGATTATATGGTGGAGTATGTAACTCCAAAGGCTATAGGCAATAGGCAATAGGCAATAGGCAATATGCATCACTTGAAGTATATATATTTATATATGTATATTCTTTTTTTGGGGGTCATTGCAGGTGGAATTGAAGGCAAATAAGAATGATGCACCGGTACGTTTATATCTAATGTCAAAATTAAGCTGGCTAATGTTGTGAGATTAATTTATAAATAGATACATACATCTCAACTAATTACATGGAGAACCTATCGATTGATGCATGCATGCATGGCATGCAGGCACAGAATGAAGAATCATCAGCAGCAGCACCAAATGGCACTTCCGATGCAAAGATTATTGTCACTCATGAACAAAATCAAGATCCAGCTGCTGACCCGGCAATCTTGCAGGGTCATGGAACTATTAGCAGTACTGTTGTTGATGACGACCGCAGCCATGATCAGTACCTAATGATTGCAACAACAATGTATATACAACATTTAGGATGCCAGATATATATGCAACCTATGTTCTTAACTAGCATTATTTGTTTTCTTTTTTATCATCAGCAGCAGCAGTGCGCACCCACAAGAAGGGGCATCTTCCGTTGGCAATCTTCTAACAGCCGAACCCCATCTCTCATCTCCTCCTCTTATCATGGTATAGTACACATATTTTATTCCTCAATTTACCGGTCGTGTTATATTTGTGTGCCTCCCCCCTCCCCCTCGTTTAGAACTATCTCTCTATCTACCTATCTATCTATATAGCTTTAGTCCTAATTAATTTCTAATTAGGAAAACAATTTAGGGTGTAAGTTTTTTTTTTTGAATGATTACCAGTATTTTTTAAGTAGTTCCAAAATAGGGGGAAATTATAACATTCTTAAATTATGTTTCCAGGGAGATCTGACGCCGACCGCGCAGCCCAGTGTCCTAGCTCCTAATCCCGAACAAGGCAATAACCTGCAGATGCAGCAGCAGCCACTTCGGCTCAGCAACATTCCATCATCTTCATTTCCCCAGTATGCATATACACATACAATTGTTATCGAACAAATTGGACACCTAATTGTACACACACACACACACACATACATGGATGCAATTAATTTGTTCCGTTTGTTCATTTAATATACACGTAGGTTTCAACCCCCGTTGATGGCTGGTGATCGGGAGGGTTTGCTTTTAGCTGATCGTAATGGCCATCAATCGTCGGACAACAACAATGAGCTCTTGCCTTCAATATTTTACAATCAGCATGCTGCAGCTGATCCGGCCCGTCAAGGGCCGATGGGATATCCTATTCCTATCCAACAACCTCCTGCTGATAGTTCTTCTGCAACATCGGTGGTAAGGGTAGGCATTTCTCTGTATAGACACTATTCAGAAGATTAATGTATCAGGGAGTCTCCTTCAAGTGTTTGTCTGTGTTGATCATCTCGGGTGCTAGCCTGAAAAATGTCTGATACCCCCTTGGTAGGCTAGGTTAGGCTTTGTGGTAGGGGGTTCGGGAGGGACTTGGTGCCCACTTGGGTTGGTTTTTGCAATCTTGAGATCTGTCTTGTGTATGTGCAATTAAAAAAAAGGAAAAAGAAAAAGGGCAGCCACTTTTGTGGTTAAATTAGTGGGTTATAATCTATGTATGTGCATATTTGATGTGTGGGTCTTTATTTTTCAACTTGTTTCTTTGATTTTTTATTTTTGTAGGAGCCATTCGGGCGCAACCCTACCAGTGCGCTGTTCAGTTTGCCTCTGCCAGGGACCGGGTATATATATTTTAAACATACATGGCCAGCTTGCAAACTCATGATGCATAATTTAACTAGGCTAGCATTGTATCCATTTCATTTCTTGTGCTATATAATAACCCTTTTTGGGGCCCCGGGGGGGGGGGGTATTTAGTTTTCCTCCTGCAGTACAGGGCGGATTTCAAGCCTTACTCAATCAAGCTCCTGATGCTGGAACGAGTGACAAGTCTTTCAATCTCAATGAACCACTTCCTCCTGATGTATCAATCTACCTGCAAAACATCCTCAGCAATCAGGTGTGTGTGTGTGTGTGAATTATTGATATGCATCTGATTAATTCATCAAACTTTTAATACTTTAGAAGACTGTTTCAACCTTCTTGACTGTTTGATGTTATTGGAATATCTATGCCATGGTTATTTAACTTGACATGCAATAATCAGCACACCCACCCAGCCGCACAACAGGATACGGGGTTTCAACCTATGCAGACGCCTATGACCGGGCTATTTGAGAATGTGCAATCATTTACTTCTGGCCGTAAGGTACGAGTAGTTGTCATTCATTCAAAAGAAACGTTTAATAGCTATACAACCATTATTTAGCTAATTTGTGTGTGTAATTTCTAACCAAAATGCAGAGGAAGTTCAACGAAACATTGCCTGTTGCAAAATATGCCGACTCTATCTTGCAGGCTAACTACACGGCTCCCTGCTCTTCCACCCCTCCACTGTATGATATATATACATACCCAAGCGCTTGCTTTTACATGTAATATTATTTTGGTATTCATTTTCTTTTTGTATAATAAAACATGTGAATTTAAAATAATTAAAATCTATTTTTTTTATTTTTACCCATATATATTTTTTCTATCATTAAATTAAATATTTTATTGATTTTTAATAAATGATTTAAATAAAATTTTAAAACTATTTTTATTATTCTTAAAAATATTTGTTAGAATAATTTTTTGTGTTTAATACGGTGGGGCTATATAATTCTAAGTACCGATGTTTTTTGCAAATGAAATGATACTATTATCTTTTCCTTGTGTACAATTTAGGCCCAAGCGCTTCTCTGTTTATGGTGCTCGGTATCAGCAAATGGGTTTGTCTCCGGACCCTCATTTTCGATTCTTTGAACGGAGTCACGGCAATGGTATTATCTTTTCCTTTTTTTTATCCATTATTCCTGATGTATATATATTAAAAAAAAATTCTTTCTAAATTACACATGAGGCTATTTTTCCCTCATATTCTCACGTTAAGGTTTATAATTTTTTTTAGTTCAATTTTAATTATTTGTTAAATGTCATTAATTACATGTCCTATTATTCTCTCACATATTTGTGCATTCTTAAATGTTTTAGTCTTAAATGCTGCAACCTTATAAGTTCACGATTAGGATAATTACTATTCTATTGATGTTTGAATAGTTGCATTATTATAACTTGTCTCATATGCCAATATTACAAATCTATAAGTTCTATGCTAAATAAAGATATTGTATAGTTAAAGGTACATAATTAGGAAATTAAATATATTGTCGATGCTAAATAATACTTCATCTATATTAAAAATGAAGTTATTTTACACTTATATTATACATTTTTTTAGAAATTAATAAATGTAGAATTAAAATTTCATTTACACCCTTTATTGGAATATAACAAATTAAAATATTTAGTGCATAAATAATAAAAGAAAAAAAAAGTGAGAGTGAAAGTGAAAAATAGGTTTTGACTTGTTTAAAGTAGTTTTCTTTTTTATAAAAATTTTTTGTGATAGAATGACTTTTTTTATACCGATAGAGTAATATTATTATAGATTGTCAAAATTATCGATCTTCCGCATGTATACTCTTGATGCTTATAAATAATCATACAATGTAGTTAATTGTACATATTTAAGATAACTAATGTACCACTGATGTAGAATAATGATACTATTGTGGACTTTGAAAGATACAGATATTATAAATTTATACCATTGGTGTTAAATAATGATACTAAGTAATTAAATCAGTAGAGAGGGGATATTACAACAAGTTTTTTTATCCATTATTTCTTATTACATATAATTATTAATTCATTATACAAATTATAGCAAATTACATGTTATGTTATTTTTCACTTGTGTTTTCTAATTAAGGTTTTATTATACTTTTGTAGTATATAATTTTGATTATGTACATATGCATTGTCAATTATATATGCCCATCAATTAACTTTCCATAGATAACATATTCTCTGTCATATTTTATGTTCATAAATATTAGGGGGGGAAATTCCAATCATATATGATGCAACCTTATAGAATTAATTAATTCATATTTGATATCAAGATTATCGAATCATACTACAAAACTAAAATTGCATAATATTCTTTGCTTTCGTTAGGCTAATAACTAATACTCTATTGATGTTCGAATAATGATATTATTATGACTTATCAAACATATCAATATTAAAGATCTATATATATATATATATATTTTTTTTTTTTTATGTTAAGTGAATATATTATGCAGCTAAAATTATAGTATTGAGATAACTAATATACTAACAATGTTAAATAATAATACTATTATAGCTTATAAAAAATATTGTTCTTATAGGTTTAGACAATTAATGTTTATGAATAATCTTACTATGTAATTAATTGTACAGATGAAGGACAACTAAGAAACCATTAATGTAAAATAATGATATAATTGTGGTTGAATAAAGATGCAAGTCTTATAATTGTACACTATTTAAGTTAAATAATGATAGTGTATAATTAAATGCATAGATTAAGACATCTAACATACTATGAATGCTAAGTAATAACGTTTTGATAGTTAATCAAATCCTTATTAATGGTGAGAGTTATATTTTGCATTATCATAGGATAAAAAAAGATGTATATTCTATATTAGATGACGAGAGTGATTTGAATAAATAAATAAATAAAATATTTGTTTCCATATTAAGTTATTTTTAGCTGAACAATAGTTTTTATTCATGGTTGGAAGAGGGAATTTATGGCTTTTCATTATCAAGTGTGAGTATATTGACAAGAAGTCGACATTCCATAATATACTCAGAATATCGTGTCTCTATCTAGTTGATGGAAAAAAAGAAAGAAAAAAACTAAAAATTTTCCTTCATAAGAATAAAAGTATAAATTTAGTTAAGATTTGATCCTAATGTCAATCAACAATAAATAAAGCAACCAATTAACTAACCATATATATATATATATATATATATATATCTTCCTTCATTTGTTTCAATGCGCAACACTAGGATATGAAGGAGTTTTATTGTGATTTGTAGTGCTTCATAATCCATGTCTTAAACTATGGGTTTTCTTATGGAATTTTACATGGTGACAGTCTTCTTATTTGTTTACCACGTCATTAACCAGATGTCTGGCTAAAAAATTATTAGTGTTGCTGTTGCTGTTGTTCTTCAGCTCATAATAACTATAACCATTTTGTTATTTTTTGATTTGCAACTCACAGACAGGGAGAACGGAGGATGTTCATGCCAGGTGCGCCGCCATGAGTACGAAGGAGCAGATTGAAGCTCTATTATTTTGTTATTTTATAACTTTTGGGGCACTTTCCAAAATTGTGTTATGCTTAAAATTGTTCCTTGTGTTTGACTCTTGAGACTCGTGTAAAAACTAATGTGTTTTGTTATCGCTTTTGCATAACTCAAACTTATCAACGTGATTTTATATGGATCGTAGTAGTCTCTTATGCTCTCCTATGCCTATTAATCGTCCCGTGCATGAATTCAATTAGTGGGGTAGCTAGATCACACGTATCAGTAGATTTCATGGTTCTCGGATATCATCGACCGGGGGTTGCAAGAAGGAGCCGTTTGTTACACCTCTGATCCTTGTTATGATAAGGCAATGATAAAATAATTAAGTTGCATGTGGCTCTAAATAAATTCTTGTATTAACTATAATCTCTACTAAAACTATAACACCCCAGCCTCATGTTGACCTCGTATAGTTATTTGGAGCACTTTATTAATTGATGATTGTAATTCTTACAAATCAACACAAGTCATCTCGAACACATTTTGTTCTCACCCGTATGCTTTTCAAATTTTTTTTTTGAAGGTCACTTATTATTGAATTACTCAAATCCAAACATGTTTAAATGTGAAATTTTTCAAGGACAAACTTCCAAAATAGAATATTTACATTTTTAATATAGGTAATCATATCAATTATTCTAAGCTTCCACCTATTGCCACATAACTTAAGGTATTACATAACCCACTCAAATAATGTAACATTGTCATTTTGCCTTTACCTCAACCTATTTCATTATCCTAAGAATCTCTCTACTAAATGGTTGACTACTTCATCCAAGTTCAGTTGGCGGTTGCATTTTTACTTTGATACCATGTATAATACCTCGACCTCACACTAGTAGTAGATAATTATTGGGAATACTTTCATGATTGATAATTTTTCCCACAAATCAACACAATTTCTTTCGAGCATTCCTAAAAATTTTCCCAAGATGTCGCCCACCATTGGATTATTCCATACCAAACACATTTAGCTATAGAATTCTCTAATAATAGAATTCCTAAAAATGAGGTATACATTGTTAATATAGGCAGTTATATCTATAACACCCCAAAATTTAGAACTGAAAAGTTATTTTTAAGAAACATTAGTTATAAAAATAGTAAATGTTATCGCCACACCTAATATAAGTTTGACATCCTCTGTCATTTTTATACTAAGTGTTAATGCTAAACCTTACTCCATTTAAATTAATAACATATTTATTAAAAAAAATTAGAGTGGAGAGAGAGTCAAAGAAAATTAGCATCATTCTAAAATAAACTAAATCTCAGTGGTTACAAAATCTTGTGGAAAAAGATGCATAAGAGCATAAGAGTACATAATCATCTAGATCAATAGAGGTCAGAAAAATGTCGAGCAGTCCTAACTCTCAACTCCTACCAGAAGGCATCATACCTTACCCTCAAATTACTCTTGCAAGGTAAAGTTTCCCCATTAAAGAGGCAGTGGACCATAAAACGGAACCCGTTAGTAGTACGGTACTGTGTAACTCATTATGCAAAACAAATATGTAAAACCCGCATGGAACATATCAAAGGAATCACAACAAAACATGGTATAAGATATTGAAATATATATGCGATGAAAAAAATACAATAATCATATCAGATAAACAATAATCACCAAGACTACATACCACTCATCCTTATTCATTTAGAATAGAATGAAGCTTATTAACCAATTATACAAGAGATGCTTTGTAAAGTAATTATGAGAATAAATCTCAAAAAAATAAGCATAATCTTTACATTATACCTCATATCTCAATATCAAACTAATAATATCCATAATGCCATAGGTAGGGCTCAAATGCATAATACCAAATAAAATCCTATAATATCAATGGTAGGGAACAACGACAACATACTAAATCATAGGTAGGCCCAAGGCTACTACCGAACTAATCCAATAACTCTTTTGATCTAATAATAATTATTTCCATTTTCATTTACTCGAAAAGATATAATAATAACCCAAAAACATAAAAGTACACCTATTATATCAGCGCACAAGGAATCACGGTATCCTCCTAACCGTCCAACTCGGAGGCATAAAACCTCTTTGGTCATACTAGCACACAAGGCGACACAATACCCTCCCAACCTAGGATATCTAATACTTAAGTATTGATACCCCCCTATAGGGCCCACATGTCACCTATAGTATAGAGTAAGGCCTTACTAGGGCGTAACGACACACTAGTGAGCCAACAAAATTGAGAGCTCCTACCGTGTCTCTAGGGTAGCCACCCCTAGAGGAAAACCATTCCCAAACTCGAGATATTTCATTTTAAGTATTAATATCTTAAAAAGATGACTACAAAGCATTACATATTGCACAATGATTCTAGTTCCATACTTAACCATTCTTCTTTTATTTTTAATTATTTAAGTCAACTCTAAGATCAATATTCCAAGCCTAACTCAAAGTTAACACTAAGGTCAACCTACCAATACACTAAGGCCATCCTATTTTTGATTATTCATGCTAGGGGTATTAGGTCAAAAGTGACCAAAATGCCCCTGAGACCATTATTACCACATTATCATCTATTTTAAATACTAATTTAATTTAATTTATGAATTTTTAATGAAAAGGCTAAAACATAGTAATTAAATTATATAACATACAAATAAATTACTAACACACCAAATAACTATTTTGTCCCTATACATGATTTTGTATGTAAAGCCCTAACATGTGTTTCTAAAATATCAAATCATATATTCTCATGCTCAATAATAAATAACATATATTAGGCACGCTTATCGAAAAAATTGTAGGGATACTATTAAAATAACCAAAATACCCTTAGGGCATACGGTAATTATAATCATGTTAAAACATACATTCCTAAAACATTAAATTATATATTCCCATACTCAATAACAAAGAACACATATTAGACATACTTATGAGGAGAAAAATCATGATATGATGAAAATGGCTAAAATACCCCTAGGATATATAATAGTAATAGTTATGCTAAAAAAGTGCTTAAGCATGCTTAACCTATCATGTTAGACATACATAACATACATAATGTATTTCTGCCATTTAACCCATTTTTACCAAGTTCCATGCTAACACTTTTAGGTAGATAATTAAAATGTAGCAAACATACTTAATATAATCTGTACATCAAAAAACCTAATGTGCTATCATGCAATATTTCACATTTTAGTAGAGTAGAGGGGTTACCTAATTTTCAACAAAAGTACAAACTACAAGTAACATACTAGAATTTAATAGACTCTGCTAATTAAACTTTTGTACCTAAAAATAATGCCACGTTAACCGTATTAATATTTTAAAAATAAAATAATATTTTAATGAAAATAATTATTAAATAGGAAATTATTAAGATGCCCCTATTATTTACAAAGGGGTAAAAATTTAGATTTAACTCTCACGTTGCGTAGTATGAGGTTGGTGAACGCAAAGAGTTTTGGGGAATGTGAATTGGTTGCTGGAGGTGGTGGCTCGGCAGTGAGGTGCACAATGGGGTTGCGGCTTGGTTGTGTAGAGAGGAGGTGGTTGGGGAGGCGACGATGGGGGCTGGTGATGGTGAGGCTGCTAGTGTGAGGAGGAAATGGGTCATGACAAGAAGACGAGGAAGACTAGGGGAGGTTAAAGAGAAGAGGGAAAAGTCAAGGGAGGCTGACGACACTGTGGTGGTTAAAGTTGTGATGAGGGGAGGCTGTAGCAGTACGTGGAGGGCAAAGGAGACATATGAAGGATGAGGTAGGGAGGCACAATGTACAGGAAAAGGGTGGTTGGGTGGATGTGTGGTTGCTGGCTTGATGGGCTGTTGGTGGTGTGTAGTGTAGCGAAGGGAGGGGAAGAAAGGATAAATGTTTAGGGTTGGTTGGTGGTGTGGCTGTTGGCTCGGTAGGTAGTTGGTGGTGTGTAGGGCAGAGAAGGGAGGAGGAGAAGGGAATGGGTGCAATATGTATATATGCACATGCATGCACATGGTTTAAATTTTGATAGTTCCAAAGTTCTATTTTACGTTGAGTTGGGAGTAAGGATTAATGTTTAGTACTTCTTTCGTTTAAAATATAAATTTATCTTAAGAATTTATATGAATTCATAAAACTAATGTTAATGGTATTATATTTATAACTTTTTTTTTGAATAATAATAGAACGCTTAATACATAAATAATAATAGGACAACAAAAAAGAAGAATAATAAAAGTAAAAGTTAGATATCAATTTTTAAAAAATATTTTTTGCTTGAAAAGAGAAAAAATAATCCTAAAATAACTTATTCTTTTTTTGAAACGTACATGTCATAATATTTTAATTTTATAATATATATATATATATATATATATATATATATATATATATATATATATAGTTATATACACCAAATAAAAATATGAAAGCGTGTCCCCATTGTTTATGGGTCTAATACAATAAAAACTTGTTGCTAGCTAAGTAAACATGCGACATTATCAAAAAGAGAAAAAAAAAATTATAAATTTGGAAAGTAGTCGTAGAAAAGAGTCAGGGAATCAATATCATGCATATGTACTGCTTTGTTAAGCATGCTCGTATCGTTCGTAACCCCTTTAAATATTAATTAAATTAATAATTCTAACATGAAATTAAATACATTTTAAAAGCATATGATAAAATTAATTTATCTAAAATAGTTTAATCAAATAAATATGAATAATCCAGACATAGCCAGGTAAAGAATTTCAAATTTCAGAATACAATCACATACATAACAATTAACCCATCAAAAGCAATCATACAACACATGCATAGATAATGAAACAACTAACTTAGCTTATCATGAGCTAAATCATACAAAATTAATTAAAATAAAAGTTAAGGTTTTGGATAATTTATACCAAGCGAAATATTTCAAATCAGAGCTGGTGAAGACCGAGGAGCACTACCAGATATCAAATAACGTTTGCTAGCGGTCAAGTGATGCAGGAGGTGACCTGACGGCGGCACGCTACTACTACCTTTGTGTGTTGTTAGTTGTGCTGATGATGTTGTCATTGCTCGCAATGTTGTTGCTGGTGGAGGATGGGACTACAAAGATGGAGAGAGAAGGGATGATAGTGGTGTGGTGGTGGTGTCGATGTCAAGGGTCGAGGTTATGGTGCAAGAAGAGCAAGTAGGCCGTGGTTGGGGTTTGGATTTTTCTTAAAATAAATATGAAAGAAAGAGAGAGAAAAGAAAGGAAAAGAGGGAGAGAGAAGGACAAAGAGTGGGAGGGGGTTGGCCAATTTTTTTAACTAATACACATATACATAAGAGGGTATTAAACATCTAAATATATTAATGGATAATTTTATCTAAAAATTATTTAACAAAAACCATTTCATAAATGTCATAATTTATAAAATCAATATAAAAGCTATTTAAAATATTTTGGAAAATTTTTCGGAAGGAAATATCAATGAGTGTGATGATTCATATTATTTATGAAAATATATAATATGATCGCTAAAAATATTTAAAACTATTCGAAAGAACATTTAAATCAAATTCTAAGAAATAATGAATAATTTATATAATTTTTGACAAAAGGCCTTTCGTAAATCAAAAGGGAATAATTGAAAGAAAATCAATTTCAAAAAAAAAAATCATAAATGAATTATGAAAGACTTTTTAATTTAAAAGTTTTTAAAGATCTTAACGACCTTGTAAAAATAGATCAATTCAAAGACGGTAATATTTACTAAGGATAAAAATTATTAATATGAGTTAACTATTTAAAGGGGGGTTATATAATTTAAATAATTTACTTGGTTAACAAAATATAAATTTAAAATAAAGTCATAATCACATGGCAAAGTTATAATAAAAAATGAATTTAAAATATTCAAAATTAAAACAACGGCATAATATATATATATATATATATATATATATATATATATATATATAGACATACATCAAAATCATATGAATATAATAAAATCATAGTCGTGAATGAATTTATCTAAAATGATCTACAGCAACAGTGATTAAATAAATTCTAATATGAACTCAAAACCATTGATAAAATCATAAAATGACGCAAAATTAAAATAATTAAATGTATTCATCAAATTATGTTGATAAAATGATTAAGATTGATAAAATTAAAATTTAGAGATAGAGGGTATTACAAAAATCTTTTTCTAATGTCCGGTAATGTCTTAGCAAGGACAACTAACCCTAATTTGATTATGTTTGTTTGGCCTCAAACCAAAAATTTTCAACTATAATTTTTTAGCATTATAATATACTCTCCTTAGAAAATGCAAACAAATAAATGAAACATCCGACAAATATCAACTTTTTCAAAACCAAGCTATGTTTTTATGTTGATCATCATATCCATTTTGTTTTTAATTTACATCAAAAGAGTTGCTTAATTCTAGCACTACATATTCAATAGGTACAAAATAATGAAAAAGTTAAAATTAAAATAATTTTAATTTCAAACTAACAACCTATTATATTCGTTTTTTGTAGGAAAAATCCATTCAAGTTGTACTATGCTATGTTTGGTAAATAATTTTTTCAACAAATGAACTGATATACACTATACTCATCCATTTCAGTATGTATTTTGATAACTTTATTGTTTGACTTTAGTGAATAGTAAATTATGATCATAGAAAATATAACTTTATTGTTTGACTTTAGTGAATAGTAAATTATGATCATAGGTAAATATAATTTTCTATTTTAAAAAAGTGAGTCAAATTAGATAAAATAAAATACATATATAAAAATAGTCTAAACACTAAAAAAATATTAATTATATTACGAGATCATTAATGGAAGAAAGTTAATGTAAGTGAAATTAATTAAAGAAAAATATATCTCATCTTAAATGGGAAAAAATTATGCATTAAAGGGAAAAATAAAGTTTTGGATCTATCAGGTAATCATTATTGGTATGTGTTATTAGCAAAAATCAACGTCTTTTTTAGCTTTTTTTTTTAATTCTAAAACTAATTTTTTACTGAGAATTCCTTAATAAGGGAAAAAACTATGCATCATTATAGAAAAAGGAATCTTGTCATATATGGGGAAAAATTGATCATTAATGGGAAAAATAAATTTTTTCTCTATGAGCGTGTTATTAGTGAAAATCAATGTCTTTTTTTAGCTCTTTTTTACTTATAAAATTAAATTTTTACTAAGAATTCCTTAATAAGGGCAACAAATTATGCACCATTAAAGAAAAAGAAATCTCATCATATATGAGAAAAAATATCACATTAATGGGAAAAATAAAGTTTTGTATCTATCGGTCAATCAATATTAATGTGTTATTAGTGACAATTAGCTTCCTTAATTTGAGCTTCGCTTATAAAATTAAAAATTTACTAAGAATTCCTTAATAGGGACAAAAAGTATGTATCAATCATTCTATAAAATAAAATAAAAAAAATATGTTCCTCTTTTTAATTTTTTTTTTCTTTTGTTACTTTCTTCACATTTTACTTGGAAAAAAAATCTAGCTAACCCAAATAAGATTGGGGAAATTATTCATAAAATGGATATGAGGTTCATTGAGGATGGACATACATGCAAACTTGGTTGTTAGACATGAAAACTAACGATTTAAAGAGGCATTATAAGTTGGGATAGACTTATAGAAATTTATGTCCATTTATCTTAGTTTAAAAGGATTGACAAGACATATATATTAAATAAGTGCACCATCCTTTTTTTTCTTTTTTTCTTTTTTGTTTTTATAAATCTATCACTAGATAACTCTACAATTAAAGGTGTTTGATTTAAAGTAGTCCAAAGATAAGGAACCTTATTAAAAGAGAACTCTATATTTAAATATAATTAACTTATAGTAGTCCAATGATAGGAGTTTTTTAAAAATATATGTGAGTAATGACAAAATATATTAAAAAAGACACTACTAATTCGTAGGATCATTCTCCTATTACAGTTTCCATAAACCGGAGTGCTACAACCACCGAGAAAATCAAACTTCCTTTGGTAAACATATTGTGAAAATAGATTGATATAGTTTCCTTAAGCCCGCTCTAACTAATAAATTCTCTATTTAGGAAAGCTCGAGAATCTTGTCTACCGTGTGATAAATTTTCCCCCGCTGACACTTGAGCAGTAAATGGTATAAGTTTAATTTTGGAGGGAAGTTACCAAGTTACCCTTTTTTCCTTATCTTCCTATATATATGTGTGCGTGTGCGTCTGTGTGTTATACAGATCGCCGATCGACCCCTTTCTTGCAAGCTTGAAGAAGTTTTGACGCGCTTCACATAATTACGATCGAGAGCAGTTCTTGAGACAACGGTATGCTGCAATTCCGGTGATTATGATTTTCGGTTGAAGTAGTAGTAAACTTCAAAACAAAGTATACATATGATTTTTTACTGCAGTAGAAAATACATTACATAAGATGCGTTTAATATTATTTACAGTAGTTAATAAGTTATTATGATAATAATTAATGAGGGCGATAATTATTTGCATTTAATATATATAACTTGTTTTATTATATATCATGTGATATATTGAATATCGTTGAGATGATCATTTAACTAGGTAGCAAAATTTAAACCATAAATTCATTTGAATATCGTTGAAAAAATGTCGATTTCTAAGTCTTGGTTTATTTTCAAGTTAATTCGGTATGGATTTTGGGTTGGACGATTATATTTCTCGGATTGGGTTCATCGCCGTCAAATTGCGATACATGATACAAGTTAGAGAACACATTCATTTCACCCATCGTACCAAGCGGTGCAAGTACTTGCTGAGAGGACGCGACTTTTGACATTGATCGGAACAATAATCTGCCGACCCAAAAAAATACTTTTATAATACGATGAGAGGCGGGTTTCATTGCAGCTCTAAGCGTCTGCCTAGCCTTATAAATTCAGTGAATTTCATGGACCTAGCTCCTAGCTTGCTAGAAACTTATTTCATTGTTATCTGAATGCAGAGATATATAGCAAGTGGGTCGGAGGCAAGACCGGAGATAATCGATCATGTCGCTCGAAGACGGTGAAACTCGTCGGGGATACAAGCAGCACATGCAAAAGGATGATATTGGACAGGTTATCATTACTCTCATGAATTTAGTTAGTGCGAGAGTGTCAATGCAGGAATTACCGATATGTATACATCGTACTATCTCTAATTTTTGTCTCCTTACAAACACAGGCTCCCGAAGGAAGTAACAATGGAGAATCTGATACACAGGTAATTGGTGAGATTGGTGGAGCAACAATGAAAATGTAACTCGCTAGCTAGTAGATAATTTAAAACAGTCCGCTCAAATAGCATACGGTACGCCCGTGCAGGTTGTGGGTCGAGATTCACGAACTAATGTCGATGTCGCTGGAACTTCTCGTGTTTACAATGGAACAAATACAGCCGGTATGCAACAAATTAGTCATGGAGCTGGTTCCAACTCCAATGTTGTTCAAAACGCTAGTGCGAATGAACAAGCTTATGAAGGCGTCGTACCATATGCTGCTGCACTCGTGGAAGCAACTGCTCGAGGGTACATATACCTGCCAGCTCAAAGGTACTATACCTTCTTGTCGATCGGCCGTCAATATTCTTCATATTATCAAACTATATGTGTGTGTATGTCGTATTAGAGAAATTCACCGTTGAGAACCCATGTTCACAAAGTGTAGCACTACATAGATCTAAAGTGAAATTCTGATATTGTCTCTGGAATTTGCAGGCTAACTAGCTAGCTAGTTGTCCGTATGTAGTGAGTGTATATTAATTCCACGTGCGTACATATATGTATATAACACATGCGTGCTATTGTAGGTACGGGAACTTGGTGGCTTTCGTCATGACTGGAGCTCTCAACAATGTTTTGGCTAGCAGCAACTCGTGTTCTTGGCTGGTGCAGACAACATATCACCGGGTCTGTATGCCATTAATGCCAGCTTCTGCTGCATCTTTCCGGTACTTAGCTTCTAATTATTTACCGGATCAGCAAGAGGACAACAATCATCTAATGCAGCAGAACTATCACTCGATCAGCATGCCACTCCCTAATAATGTTCTGGACCATTATTTCCGGTATGCTTACTTAATTAGCTGGCGGAACAGCCTGCTAGCAAGCACGCTCACTCGACAGCTATAAATTTGATATATATGTATGTGTGTGTGTCAACATTCATCAACTCATCCAATTGATTTTATTCGTTCCTCTGTTAACTCGTCTAGGATTGAAGTCCCAGCTGTTACTACTGGAGCTGCTACTGCAGGCTACTGCTATTCGAGTGCAGATGCATCGGCTTTACCAAACAACGGGGGGCCATCAGCAGCAGCGCCTGGTGATGGAGGATGCTGTGGTAGTAACAAGTATGATACTACCAGGACGTCTCCACCTCATCAGTTGCCTCCTTTCACTATTCCTTCTGGGTTTCAAGCTCCACAACTGCAGCAAGTACTGGACAATGATTTTTCTGCTTTCCTGCAGCATATGATTACATAAGTATATTATAAAAATATAAGTAATTGATTCTCGTATTAAATGTTGACGCACGATAAAGTATGCTTCCTGGAAGTGATTTTTTTTTGCCCTCCTTAACTATGGCAGAGTAATAATAATGTTATGTCAGCTAATTTCACTTCCATGGGCAATCATCAAGAGCTGCAGCTGGCCACTCCCGGAAGGTGCAGTTTATTTTTGACACTCCTTAGAAGGATTATATGTGTGTGTGTTGTTAGGTGATCATAACGTCTAATTAACGTTTTGAATTATATACGTTTTGTATTCAGGCCTTTGGGGAACGCAATGTATGGATCCGAGAATCAAATGCAGGGGTTAGAGCCGGATCCACATCTCCGTATGTTCGACTTATACATGGAACGGAAAGAGGTAAATTTAAATGCTGGTCTTTTTTTTTTTCTTTCCTTTTTTTCCCCTGCTAATATATATATACCCCACTTTTTCTTCTTTTTTTCCTTCCCCGGTTCCCCCGTTCTCGTTTTCAGAAGCAGCTGCATGCCAAGAACAACCTCCCGAGCCGGAACAACTGATCATCAAAAGCAGAGGTTGGATATATGTCGTGAAGCTTATATATCTGAAGGGTCGGGCCAGAATTATGTCATTTTTTCTATCTTTAAACTATTTGTAGTATCTGGCAGGCATATGTTTTATGGCTTGTATTCCGTACCTAGCTAGCTTTGTCCGTTTCCATTTCTGCATATGATTACACTGATAGAAGGTAGGAGTGCTTTTTAGTTACTTCACAAAGTTTAATTCTAATCAATCCAAAAGTCAACCCCAGCCCTCCCACTTGTCCAGTGAAGAACCTCCCATTTCCGAATGAAGAACCTCCCGGCTTTTATTTCAAATGTTCAAAGGCTTGAGTAGTAAAGAGTGTATGCATACATACATTGTTTTATAACTGAAAACCTTAATTATACATTATGATCACCTAACTAAACACACACATAATTAGCTGTAGCCTGCAGCTCTTGATGACTGCCCATGGACATGAAATTAGCTGGCATAACATTATTATTACCCTGCCATAGTGACGGAATGGAAAAAAAAAACAAAAAAAAAACACTTCCAGGAGGCATACTTTTGTAGTTACTATATATCAAATAAAAAGGAGAAGTTGATATTTTTATAATACACACACACACACACACACACGTACTTATATGTTATCGTGTGCCAACAATTAATATATTACTAATTTAATGATCAAGATTAGAAGTTTAATTTAAATTAATATTAATTATATATACTATACGAGTAGAAGTTATGTCTCACCGGATATTAACATGTATGTTGTCTCGAATATACGAGAATCAATCAGTAGTTTACTAAGTATGAGCTTGGCCCGGATGCACATGATCCTGCATATATGTATATGTATATGTATACCTGTATGTGGACTGGCGTTTGAGGCTATTGATGAAGGGACTATGCTGCAGGAAAGCAGAAAATTCGGGGTCGAGTACTTGCAGCTGTGGAACTTGAAATCCAGGAGGAATAGTGAAAGGAGGAGGAAACTGATGAGGTGGACACGTCCTGGTTGTATCATACTTGTTACTGCCGCTGCCTCCTCCATCACCAAGCGCTGCTAATGATGGCCCCTCATTGTTTGGTAAAGCCGATGCATCTGTACTCGAATAGTTGTAGCCTGCAGTAGCAGCTCCAGTAGCAACAGCTGAGACTTCAATCCTAGACGAATTAGCAGAGACCAATAAAAAATATTGGATCAGTTGATGAATGTTGACACACACACACACACATCAAATTTATAGCCATCGAGCGAGCGTGCTTGCTAGCAATCTGTTCTGCAAGCTAATTATGTAAGCAGACCAGAAATAATGGTCTCGGAACATTATTAGGCGATGGCATGCTGATCGAGTAATAGTTCTACTGCATCAGATGATTGTTGTCCTCTTGCTGATCCGCTAAATAATTAGAAGCTAAGTACCTAAAAGATGCAGCAGAAGCTGGCATTAAAGGAATACAGACCCGTTCATAAGTTGCCTGCACTGCACCAGCCAAGAAGACGAGTTGCTGCTAGCCAAAACATTTTTGAGAGCTCCAGTCATGACAAAAACTACTACGTTCCCGTACCTACAATTGCACACAAGTGTTATATACATATATGTATTAATATATACTTCCTGCATATTATTATAATACATCGGACGTTTATACTGTATGGACAACTAGCTAGCTAGCTAGCTTGCCAGTTCCAGAGACCATATCAGAATTTCACTTTAGATCAATGTACTGCTACACTTTTGTGGACATGGGTTCTCAGTTCTCCCCCAATGAATTTCTCGCATACCACACACACAAATATATATATATATATATATATATATATATATATATATATATATATATATGTGTGTATAGTTTAAGAATATGAAGAATATTGACAACCCATCGACAACAAGGTAGAGTAGCCATTACCCAGGTAGCTATAGGAACCCTTGAACAGTTGCTTCCACGAGTGAATCAGCATATGCGACGTCAGTATCATATTAAGTATCTATACATTTTTATGTTAAGTGAAATATTATGCAGCTAAAAGTATAGTATTAAGATAACTAATATACCAACAATATTAAATAATAATACTATTATAGCTTATAAAAAAATATTGTTCTTATAGATTTAAACGATCAGTGTTTACGAATATTCATACTATGTAATTAATTTTATAGATTAAGGACAACTAGTAAACCATTGATGTAAAATAATGAGGCAATTGTGGTTGAATAAAGATGCTTGCAAACCTTATAATTGTATACTATTTATGTTAAGTAATGATAGTAAATAATTAAATGCACATATTATGACCACTAACACTCTATGAATGTTAAATAATAAGGTTTTTATAGTTAATTGAATACACTAATCTTATAAACCATATTATGTGTATTAATGACGAGAGTTATATTTCTTTCTATCGTAGGATAAAAAAAAGGAGGTATATTCTATATCTGATGACGAGAGTGATCTAAATAAATAATAAACAAAATATTTGTTTCCATATTAAATTATTTTTAGTTGAACAATAGTTTTTATTCATGGTTGGAAGAAGAAATTTATGGCTTTTCATAATCAAGTGTACAAAGTATATCGACAAAAACTCAAAATTCCATAATATACTCAAAATATCATGTCTCTATCTAGTTGATGGGAAGAAAAAAGAAATCTCAAAATTCCCTTCCGTAGAATATAAAAGTATAAATTTAGGTAAGATTTGGTCCGAAAATCAATTAATAATAAATAAAGCAACCAATTAACTAAGCATATACATATTTTGATATTATATTCCTTCATTTTTTTTTTCAATGCGTGACACTAGGATATGAATGAGCTTTATTGTGGTTTGTAGTGCTTCATAATCCATGTCTTAAACCATGAGCTTTCTTATGGAATTTTACATGGTGAAGGTCTTCTTATTTGTTTATTATTGTCAACACATTTATACTTTGAAAATAATTCTTAGGTCGACCTGATTTACCGTGTCATTAACCAGATGTTTGGTTAAAACAATATTGTTGTTGTTCGCCTCATAACAACTATAGTCATTTTGTTAATTTTTTCTTGGCAACTCATAGATAAGGAGAACGGAGGATGTTCAAGTGAGGGGCGTGCGCCATGAGTGAGTAGAAAGGAGCACACTAAAGCTCTATTATTATGCTATTTTATAACTTTTGGTGCACTTTCAAAAAAAAATTATGCTTAAAATTGTTCCTTGTGTTTGACTCTTGAGACTCATATAGAAACTGATGTGTTTTGTTATCACTTTTGCATAAGTCTAAATTATCGACATGATTTTATATGGATTATATTAGTCTCATATGCTCTCTTATGCCTATTAGTCGTCCCGTGCATCAATTCCATTAGTGAGGTAGCTAAATCTTACATCCTAGTAGATTTCTTCTTAGATATCATTGACGGGGGTTGCAAGAAGAAGTCATTCATTACATCTATGATCCTTGTTATAATAAGGTGATGACAAAATAAGTTATAATAAGATGATGACAAAATAAGTTGTATGTGGCTCCAAATAAATTCTTGGGTTAACTATAATATCTACTAAAACTATAATACTCCAGCCTCACATTGGCTTCATCAAATTATTTGGAGCACTTTATTATTTGATGATTGTAATTCTTACAAATCAACACAAGTCCTCTTGAACATATTTTGTTTTCATTCATATGCTTTCTGAAAAAAATTCTGAAGGTCACTTATTATTGAATTACTCAAAGCCAAACATGTTTAAATGTAAAATTCTTTAAGGATAAACTTCCAAAACAGAAGATATACCTTTATAATATAGGTAATCATATCAATTCTTCTAAGTTTCCACCTACTCCCACATAACTTGAGGTGTTACATATGATCCACTCAAATAGTGCAACATTCTAGTTTTGCCTTTACCACTAACTATTTCCTTATCCTAAGAATCTCTCTAATAAACGGTTGACTACCTCATCCAATTTCAATTGGCAGCTGCAGTTTTACTTTGATATCATTTGTAATACCTCAACCTTACACTAATCATGGATAATTATTTGGAATACTTTCATGATCGATAATTTCCCCCCAGAATCAACACAATTTCTTTTGAACATTCCCAAACTTTTTCCCAATATATCACCCACCATTGGATTTTTCCATGCTAAACATGTTTAACTATAGAGTTCTCTAGCAATAGACTTTCTAAAAATGAGGTATACATTGTTAATATAGGCAATTATATCTATAACACCCGAATATTTAGAACTAAAAATTTTTATATTGTAGAAATGTTAGTTACAAAAATAGTAGGTGTTATCGCCATACCCAACATAAGTTTAACATCCTTCTTCATTCTTATACTAAGTGCTAATGTTAAACCTTATTCCATTTAAATTAATAACCTAATTATTAAAAAAAAATAGAATAGAGAGAGCGTCAAAGAAAATTAGTATCATTTTAAAATAAAATAACTATCAGTTGTTACAAAATCCAATGAAAAAATAATATATAAGAGCATAGGAGTACATAATCATCTAGATTAATAGAGGTCGGGGGAATGCCAAGTAGTCTTAACTCTGAAATCCTACCAGAAGCCAGCATACCTTACCCTCACATTACTCTTACAAGGTAAAGGCTCTCCATTGAGCAGGCAGTAGACCATTAAACAAAACTCACTAGTATTATTGTACTGAGTAACTCATTATACAAAACTAACATGTAAAGCTCGCATGGAACACATCAAAGAAATCACAAATAAAACATGATATAAGATATTAAAATATATATGTGATGAATGAAACACAACAAGCATATCAAATAAAAAATAAACACCAAGACCACATGCCACTCATACTCATTCATTTAGAACATAATGAAGCTTATTAACCAATTATGTAAGAGATGTTTTTTAAAGTAATGATTAGAACGAATCTAAAAAAATAAGCACAATCTTTATAACATATCTCATATCTGAATATCAAAGTAACAATATCCATAATATCATAGGTAGGGCTCAAATGCATAATACCAAGTAAAATCCCATAATATCAAAGGTAAGGAATAAAGACAACAACCTAAACCATAGGTAGGCCTAAGGCTACTACTAAACCAATCCAATAACTATTTTTATCTAATAATAATCATGTTTATTTTTCTTTACTTGACGTGATACAATAATAACCCAAAGTTATAAAAGTACACCTGTTATATCGGTGCACAAACAATTACAATACCCTCCCAACCATCCAAATCGAAGGCATAAAAACTTATTGGTCATAAAAGAGCAAAATGTGACACAATACCCTCCCAACCTAGGATACCTAATATTTAAGTGTCGATATCCCGTATAGGGCTTGTAGGTCACCTATAGAGTATACTAAGGCCTTACTAGGGCACAATGATACACTAGTGAACCAAACAAACTTAGGGCTCCTACCTTATCTCTAGGGTAGCTACCCCTAGAGGGAAACCATTTTCAAACTCGAGGCATTTCACTTTAAGTATTAATATTTTAAAAAGATGACTACAAAACATCACATATTGCATAATAATTCCAATTACATATTTAACTATGCTTCCCTTATTTTTCAATTATTCAAGTACCTTAAGGTCAATAATCTAAAAATAAATCTAAGTTTAAGTCAACACTAAGGTCAACCAATCAATATACTAAGGCTGTCCTATTTTTTATTATTCATGTTAGGGATATTAGGTCAAAAGTGACCAAAATGCCTTTGAGATCATTATTACCACATTATCATTAATTTTGAATACTAATTTCATTTTAGTTATTAATTTTTAATGAAACGGATAAACATAAATTACATATCATACAAATAAATTACCAGCACATTAGATGACTATTTTGCCCCTATACATGATTTTATATGTAAAGCCCTAACATTCGTTTCTAGAATATCAAATAACATATTCTTATGCTTAGCAATAAATAATATATATTAGGCACACTTATCAAAACTATTATAATGATACTATTAAAATGAATAAAATACCCTTAGGGCATATGATAATAATAATAATAATAATAATAATAATAATAATAATAATAATAATAATAATGCTATAACATGCGTTCCTAAAAAATTAAATTATATATTCCTATACTCAATAATAAATGACACATATTAGATACCCTCATGATATAGTAAAAATGAATAAAATACCCCTAGGGTATATAATAGTAATAGTTATGCTAAAAAAGTGCCTAAGCATGCTTAACCTATCATATTAGATATAAATGACATACATAATTTATTTATATCATTTAACCCATTTTTACCAAATTACATGCTAATACTTTTAGGGAGATAATTAAAATATAGCAAACATGCATAATATAATTTATACATAAAAAAACTAATATGTTATCATGCAATATTTCACATTTTAGTAGAGCATAAGGGTTACCTAATTTTCAACAAAAACACAAATTACAGGTAATCTGTTAAAATTTATTAGACCCTACTAATTAAACTTTTTTACCTAAAAATAATACCACATTAACTATATTAATATTTTTTTAAAAATAAAATAATAAATTTTATTATATTAATTATCAAATAGAAAATTATGAAAATACCCTTATTATTTATAAAGAGGTAAATACTTAGATTTAACTCTCGCACTGCATAAGTAGCATGAGGTTGGAAAACGTAGGGAGCTTCGGGGAGGGGGAGTTGGGTGCTAGATTTGGTGGTTGGGTGTTGAGATGCACGGTGGGCTTGTAGCTTGGTTATGAAGAGAGGAGGTCATTGAGGTAGGCAACAACGGGGGCTGGTGGTGGTGAGGCTGTCAGTGTGAGGAGGAAATGGGGCATGACAGGAAGACGAGGAAGACTAGGGGAGGTTGAAGAGGAGAGGAAAAAGTCGAGGGAGGTTGGAAGATAATGTGTTGGTTAAAGTTGTGATGAGGGGAGGTTGTAATGGTGGAGGGAAAAGGAGACATATGAAGGATGAGGTAAGGAGGAACATTGTAGGGGAAAAGATGGTTGGGTGGATTTGTGGTTACAGGCTCAACAGGAGGTTGGTGGTGTGTAGTGCAAAGAAGGGTAGAGAAGGGAAGGGGAAGAAAGGATAAAGGTTTAGGGTTTGTTGGTGGTGTGGTTGTTAGCTTAGCAGGTGGTTGTTGGTGTGTAGGGTAAAGAAAGAAGGAGGAGAAGGTAAGGGTACAATATGTGTATTGTAATACTCCAAATTGAGTAAAGTATTATAAGAATTAATTTGACTACTTATACTAACATGGTATACCATCCTTTTGGTGATTTCGTTCTAAAAAGGCCTTAATCGACTTTGTGTTATGTGTTAGCTAGTCTCTTTAGAGATATTAAACACATGTCTCCTAACATTTAACATCATCTTTATTTGGTATGTCCAATCAAATTAGCTGAAATACATTATTTGATTTTTTATTTCAACTTCTATAATTATCTAAAAATAAAATAACATGCACCATATAACTTTGAGTATAGGATAAATATATAATATAAGTCTGAGTTTTTAAAAATTCACCTGACAATCCTAAATATTGATACACACAATACCCTTCTATCTTGTTTTTTATTGTTGTTGAATTTAACCTTCCATCTATTTTTGTCGTGAAATTCCATAAAAGAAAAGGCCTTTGAAATTAATGTTTCAAGTGTTACATTATATTACCACAACTAGTCGACGTTATAGAGTATAGTATAGTTGTAGTATAGGAAACCAAAACATTGTCATTTGTTTAAAAGGTGGTCTACTGCATTGACCCCATTGTTATAGTAGAGGGAGACATTGCTGTAGTAGATGTGAATTATATAAACAAAAAACCTACCTCCATCGTCTTCATCAATTATCTTCCTCAATTATTTTGTCATTACCGTTGGACATCTTGCATCTCTCGCCGTTGGTGGTAAGTAATACATGTTTTTCGTTAGTTTTTACAATATATATATTGTAACACCCCCATTTTTTAAAACCAATTAACCAGAAAAATAAGAAAAATATATGCTAAAGCTAAATATAATGAGGGTATTACCGCCACAACTAGTGTAAGTAGACACCCCTATTTTGCTTACACTAGCCGCTAAGGCTAGATAAAATAAGAAAATACACAAAATATATTTATTAATTCAAACCAATCAAACCGAAAATGTTCCTACAATTGAAACTATGAAAATAGTCTACTAAAATTAGTATGATAAATAGAACTCTGAAAATCACCATCACTCTCAATATTCCCCTTTATGCATGCCATAAACATCTTGAGTAAATTCAAACCAAAATTGCACTAGATCATCTGCTCACCATGTACATCATGGATCATCATAGCCCTATTTAAAACATGTAACAAGTTAGCTAGGGGAACAACTAAGTAACATGTTAGTACAATGGAATATAATATAGACGTGTATATATATATATATGCAACGAATCATGTAAGAAAACCAAATGTGAATAAATGAATATGCAGATATAATCTTTAATTTAGGTGATCACAACCTCCAATAATTTAAGTGGGTAAACCAACCAGGGGGTCACCTGGCCATCCTAAAAGACAAAGTCCAAAGGGGATAACAAAAATATGAAGATCTACCACCAACCACAGGAAGATTAGAAATCACACCTAGGTCATCCTAGTGAACATAGTCCAAAGGGGATAACAAAAGTCCAAAGACCTACCACCAACCATAGGAGGATTAGAAATCACATCTAGGCCATCCCAGTAGACATAGTCCAAAGGGGATCACAAAAGTTCAAAGACCTACTACCTCAGTCATCCTGTCCTTAAGTGTGCACACCCCCTAATAGGGTCCGGAGAAGCCTATAGAGTAGACGAGGAGCCTTAACTAGATACGATTGGAAAATAAATAAATATCCACAATAGAAAAGAGAAAGGCTATTGCCGATCCCCAATTTCAGGAGGCCAAACCTGAAGGACCCAAAGCCCACTTTATGTTTCACTTTAAATTATGGTATTTTAATTAAGTAAAGTCACACAATCCACCTTATAAACTTCACTTTATCTACTTTTCATAATAGGTAACTTTTTCAAATTACATAGAAATATATCCACTTAGAGTCACCACTCAATTCACTAGTTGGATTAGAATAAAATAAAAATAATTATCCAACCAGCACTTCAAATAAATAAATACATAATAGCCAAAGTTTCTTAGGGTCCAATTATACGCTAACATAAATAACAAAACTTAATTTAGTCATATAAGATACGAGCCTTGTGATATATGCATAATATAGGAACACTTGTATAAAATCAACTCTTTATAATTAGCACTTCAAATAAATAACATAACTATATAATTACAATGTTTACATGAAATCCATTAGGAACCCATATTTATATTAAATTCATAATAAAATAGAATATCATCCATAGAGCCTAATTATATAAATCATATATATTCACGTAAGATCACATAGCCAGATAGGACCATTATATCAACAAGTGTGTAATTAAAATATGTATGAACGTACATACACACACACACACATTTATATATATATATATATATACATATAAAGATTGAAAGTAATGTTACATGGAATGCGATCTGATCACAAATTCTCACTAGTCACTAGACCTTCACCAATCAGATCAGAGAAATGGATGGTTACTCTATATAAAACCACTCTTTTTTTGTTGCTATTTTTTTTTTCCTTGTGTGTGGCTACTCTATGGCTTACAAGAAGCTAACCATATATTTATAATAATGGGAGGTTGCTAGGGTTACAGGAGAAGTGTAACTTACCTTTAGAGAATTCTAGAAGTGGCTAATTAATTAAAAATGCCCATTTACTAATAACCCATTAAGTTGTGCAACAACATTACTTAATTTATGGGAGAAGTGTAACTTAGCTTTAGAGAATTCTAGAAGTGGCTAATTAATTAAAAAGGTCCATTTACTAATAACCCATTAAATTATGTAGCAACATTACTTAATTTACAAGAGAAGTGTAACTTAGCTTTAGAGAAATCTAGAAGTGGCTAGTTAATTAAAAAGGCCCATTTACTAATAACCCATTAAATTGTGTAACAACATTACTTAATTAAACTCTATTAGCAACCTATTAATTACTTGCCATGTATATGCGTAATAAAATACTATAATTTAAATCTTAATCATTTAACTATTACAGCTATCAGAAACTTAGTCTTATCATTCAAATAATACACATATATATAAGTTCCCTTATATATCTTATTATCGTTGCCGACTTTGTATTATTATTATTATTATTCAAAATTATGGGGTATTACATATATATATATGTTGATGGTGGTAATTGAAGGATGGGCACACACACAGACACACAACACATGCACACACACATTTTTGAAGTTTAAAATTTTATCTCTTTAATTAAAAATGTGTAAAAAATGAGAATTAACAAAATATTATTGGATTTTAAAATTTTATGAATGAATAATTAAACAATCATATCTATCTTCGTAAATAAAATATATACATTGATATCTATCTTCGTAAATAATATTTACCCAAACCGAATAACAAATATGAACCTATTAGTCGTTAAATATTTAATGAAAAATTTTGGGGGATACAAAAAATTTCAAGAGAATTTTTTTAATACTGTAATACCCCATTTTAAGGAAACCTAATTAAAATTAATAATTATGTTTAATTAGTTATAATTATTATTTTTGGAGGTTTAGTATTAAATTTATTGTTATTTTTCGTATTATTGTGACGGTTTAGATATAAAAGTAATTAGGTTAAAAAGTTAATAGAAATATAACTATTAATTTTAATCCTTGTTTATACCGATAAATCTTAGCCTAATTTTTTTTATTAATAATCTCAAACCGTAACCAAAAATAAATCTAAAAAATTTATTCCCAATTATTTTATATTTTTTTTATTCCATTAAACTTGTCCTAATTCGGATTATTTTTCCCTAATTATCTTTCAATCCGGTACCTTAATCTTCCCAATCTAAATCTAAAGTGAAAATTTAAAATGGCTACTTCCTAATCTACCATCTACTCTCCCCGTCTCGCTCATTTCCTTACTTCACTCAATCCATCACCTCATCTCAACCCTCTGCATTTATACATACATATACACACTACACACTCTTGCTAGAGCTGGCAGTCGGGCGAGTCAGGTCACTATCGGATCGGGTTATATAATAATTGGGTCATATCAGTTTCGGATAATTTTAGATCATTTTTTCGGGTCGGGCTGGGTCAGGTTTGATTCATATCAAATCAGCATCGGATAATCTCAGGTCATCATAAGCTTTCGTATCGGGTCTAGTTGAGATCAGATGGACTAGGATTCGAGTAAATTTCGATTGTTCTAATTTCAGTTCGAGTTCTGATTGGGCTGGGGTGAGTTTGAATTATTATATTTTTGGGTCAAATTTAGATTGAATTTAGTTTATTTCATATTTAAGTCATGCTTGTGTCATTTTCTTTCTTTTTTTATTCCAAGATATTATTAAAAGCTAACTATTTTGAGATCATTTATTTTAATTTATCTTATTCAATTAAAAGTGAATTATTATATTAATTGTTTTGGGACCTTAGAATATTTTATCATTATTTCATCTTTGGAGATGTATTTGACATTTCAAATTTAAATGTTTTCAAATTGTATCACTTTTCTTTTTATATTAAGGTGTATCTTATAATTCAACTCCATTATTAGCTTAGTCATATTAAGTTTAAGTATTATTTTAAGTTTATATTATATTTATATCTTATACACTTCTTACATAATATTAACTTATAATAATCGTTGATAATTGATAACAAATAAAGGCTTCTAAGGTTGTGCTTCTCATATTATTTTTATAAGAGATTGATCACATCATATCAACATAATTTTAATAAATATAATAACAATACTAATAATAATAATAATACAAAAATAATGATAACAATAATAATAGTAATTAATGATTATCAATTATGGTAAAAATAATAATAACAACACATTAGTTTTTTTTATATATTTTTTGATTAAATCATATCAAGCTAAATAAGATAAAAATTAGGTAAAGTAAGTAATAATGACTATTATTGACAAAAGACCAACTAGTTTTGACTTCTTACTATTTAACACTATTGATGTAATAAAAAATATTAATCTTCAATTTTCATAATGAATAACTAACATTCTCACTCTAGATTTTTCCTACTTTCCTATGATGCTATAGGTGCTGTATTGCAAGGTATGGTCATATAGATACTTACATATAGTATTCAAGGCTGCATTGTTATTATCTTATGGTACTAGATGGAATCATAGAAGTGAACTAATATTTAGATAGTATAGTAGAGTTTTTCTTTTTTCCTCTACTTTTATTTCTATACTTTAATATTGGTATCAATGGATATTTTATTTGTATATACATAAGTGATATAAATTTTATGATTTCTAGATTTTGATGTAAGTGCTAGTATGGATTAGTTGCACATCTATATTACTTCATGTTTTATGAAGTTTTGGAAATTTTGAGTTATGGGTTAATGTTAATTTTTGGGTAGTACCAAGTTAAATCTTTATAGATTTATAATTTTTTGGATAATATCGAATTTTAGATAAATAATGGATTGGGTCGGGTCATTTCGGATTTATAGTTTTTTGGGTTATATCGGGTTTCGGGTGAGTAGTGGGTCGGGTCGAGTTTATTTCGGGCTTACGATTTCTTGGGTTAGATCGGATATTGGATATGTATTGGATCGGGTCGGATAGATTTTGAGGTTTTAATTACTCAAATAAAATCGGATCAGATTTCGGATGGATCGGATTGGTATTCGTCAGATTTTTCGGGTCGGGTCAACTTTTGCTGGCTCTAACTCCTGTACACTCTAACCAACCCCTTCCCTTTCTCTATTTCATTTTGATTTTCCCATCTCCCTCATCCTCACCCAAACAGCCCCAACCCCTTTTCCTTTTCAACTTACCCCTCCCCGAGCCAAACCCAGCGCTACGTTATATACATACTGTAACACTCCAAATTTTACTACTTAAAAATTTCATTTGCTAAAGCGTTAATTATAAAAATAATAGGTGTTACTACCACACTCAGTATAAACATGGCATCCTCTACCATCCTTATACTAAGTGCTTAGGCTAAAACATTACTTTACTTAAACAACATTAATAATTTCAGAACAAAATAGAGATTACAAATGTAATACCCCGTATTTTGAAATTCAATTTTATTAAGCTTACTTATTTTATTAGCATAATTTAATGTAAACATTTAATTATTTTAGTTATGATTCGTTTTATGGATGTATCGATGATTCTGACTTCATATTTGAATTTAATTAATCTTTGTTGTTGCGGATCATTCTAAATAATTTTGTTCACGACCATGATATTATTATATTCATATGATTTCAATTTTCGGTTAAAAATATGTATTTTCATTCTTTTTCGTATTTTAATTTTTAATATTTTAGATTCGTTTTCAATTATAACTTCGTCATGTGATTATGTCTTTGTTTTGGAGTTATATTTTGTTAACAAAATATATTATTTAAAATATAAAATTTACGTTTAAAATAGTCAAATTTATCTTAATAATTTTATCTATAGAAAATATTTTCGACTTTGAATCTATTTATTTCTGAAGTCGTTAAGATCTTCGAAAAGTTTTAAATTAAAAAGATTTTCGGAGGTTATTTATGAATTTCTTTTGGAAATTAATTTTCTTCTGTTTTACCCTTTTTGATTTGCGGAAAACTAGTTTCAAAAATTATTGAAATTAGTCTCGATTTATTAGAATTGGATTTAAATATTTTCTTATATGCTTTTAAATATTATTTCGAGGTTTTATAATATATTTTTTTAAATAATATAGAATTTTACGTTCATTGGTAAATTCTTCCAAAAATACTTTTAAAATTCATTATATAACTCTTTTATCTATCTTAAGCCTTCAGATCCTTACAAAATGTTTTTTTTTTCGTCAAGAAAATTTTAGATGAAATTTTCAACAATATATTTTTGATGTTTAGTATGCCTCTATGTGTGTATTTGAAAAAAAAAACTAAAATCCCGAAACCAAACTGATTCCCCCAACCCATCTCCCTTTTCCTTTTCTCTCTTCTTCTTCTTCTTCCCCTTCCCCTCTCTTTCTCTACTCCTGACCTATTCCCTGTTCTGCACCCAAAATCCAGCCTCACCTCCTTCTCCTTGCTCCTTTATGCCAGTCGACCTCTAGCCACCGCTTGCCACAATTGCAACCACCACCACCGTCGACAGCGAAAGCAGCAGCAGCCGTGCACAACAACCAAAGAAAGCACCAACAGTAGATAGAAGCAGAAGCAGCGAACAAGAGTGTCGGTGCCACTGTACGGTCACCGCTGACATCTCCCTACCATCGGTGAGTGATCCTTGCCCTCCTACGAAGTTCCTTTGACCTCCATCTGCTCTGATTTGTGTTAGTTTCATTTGGTATATATTTATAAAAACCTTAAAATTTGATTTGATTAATTGAGTATGAATTAGCTTATGAAAAACTAAATTGATTATTTGATTATATGTGTGTATATATATATTGTATGATTGATTTAGAGTGGTTAATTGTAGTGTATTTGGTTGATTTGTGAAAATCGGATTATGGCCGAATTTTGCAGATTCTTTCGATTAAGCTATTTTGGGCAAATTGATTTTACAATATGTTGTAAAATGTATCTAATTTCTTATCGGAATTGTTAATTTGATAAATTTATGTGGAATTAATCAAAATTATATTTTTAGGTCAAAATCCATGTGTAATGAAATTGGGTTGCATAATTGAGTTGTTTCACTCAGTTGATTTTATAATATCGTTTGAAATGTATTTAATTTTATATCAAAAGTGTCGATTCGGGAAAATTGTGTGAAATTGATCGGAATTAGATTTTTAGGTCAAAATTATTATGGGTCTAAATTGGATTTTGTAACCGGTTTGTTTTATTCAATTGATTATATAATTTACATTATATTACATTTAGTTACATTTCCAAACTATCAATTTATTTATTTTAGCAAGAATTGATCAGATTTGCATTCCAGACTCAAAAACTCTAATTGTGCTAAATTGGGTATTTATTTTATTGGTTTTGAGCAATTGATTATACAATATGTTATAAAATTTGTCTAATTACATTTCTAAGCATTTAATTTAAATAAATTAATAGAATTCAACCGAATTGAATTATCAGGCCTAAAACCCTATATTTCAAGTGAAATTATGAAATTTGTCATTTGTATAGTTGCTTTTTTAAAATTGAATTTATAGAAATAGTTGAAATGATCCTATATGCATTCTAATACCTTCAGTTGGAATTAATTGATTTAAATTATCTGAGTTTACGTCTTGGGCTTTGAAACCCTAGTTTCAAAAATCGATAGTCTTGAATTGGTTACTCAGAAGATTGTTTTTGTTGAAATTGAGTATCTGGATTTATCTAAAATTAGTATAGTTGTTCTAAAGCTATCAATTTAGAGTAACCGAAGTGAATTAGTTGGTTTGTAGTACCGGCATTGAAAACCAAAATTTTCGGAGAAGAAGAAGAAGAAAAGGCAGAAGGAGGAAAGGAAGAAGGTTGAGGAGCTCAGGCAATTGATTTGTAACACAAAAGTATAGATTATAGGCTAAACAAAGAGAAAAGAAGGAGAGTATGATATATATACATGGTCATGTGTGTGTGGGTATAGTAGGAATTGGGAAAAAGAAACAGAGGGAAAGGAGACATGTGACGGCATGTAAGGCCAAAAATGGTGACATTAGAGATGATGGTTGAGTGTGGTGATGAAAAATGTAGGTGATGGCAATGTTTAGAGTGCAGGTTGCATAAGGATAATAGAGACAATAAAAATAATAGTAGGGGAGGATGATGTGGTGCACAGGGTGTAGTTGGGCAGAGATAAGAGTGTAGAAAGGGAAGAAGAAAAAGATAATAAAGAAAGGTTGATGGAAGATGAAAGTCTACAGAGGACAAGATAAGAGATGGTGTAAGTGGAGGGCAAGTTGATGGTGTGAGTTGCAACAAAATTCAAACCTTGAGGCTTGGACTTATAAGAGAAGAGAGAAGAAAAGGAAAAAAGAAAAGGAAAAAGAGAAGAAGATTTAGGGGATTAGTTTAGGGGTGTTTTTAGATTAACCATAAGTAATTAGGATTAGTGGAAATTTTAGAGAGTTTTGATTTTGGTTTATGAATTATGGTTTATCAAATTTAAGGTTTTCAGAATTGTTTAAAGTTTTTAGATTAAGGATAGGTTAACGCTAATATATAATTTATTAGGATTAGAATCAAATTAAGATATAATTTATACGGTATTAGGTTAACTAAAATTTGGGATATTACACATATACATGCATGTAGCTCACCAACCTCCACACGTACCCATCCTCCACTTTTCATTCTCTTCCCCTCTCTTTTTTGTTTGGTTTTTCTTTCCAACTAAAAACCTTACGCATGCAGCACCAGCAACCCCCAAACTCATGCATCACCCATCTCCCTTCCCTATTGCAGCCCCTACTCCCCTTCTTCCTGCCCTGGCAACCGCAACCCTTCTCTTCTCCCTCACACTCCCTTGTAGTACCCCGACCATCATCATCTACCATATCCTCTACAGAACTGCCCTAGCCTCCACCCTCTTCTATTCAAACCACCACCACCAAGCAGCCCATCACAGCAGCCAACCATCTCCACACTTCCTCCTCTTCTTTCTCCTTCTCCTGTAGCACCACTTCGTAGCCTCCTCTACACTTCGTGACCGTCCACACCACCAACGATCCAACTGGCTACAACCATTTTGCAACACCTCCTCCCCTCTAAATCTTCTCATTTTCCACCCTCCATTTTTCCTGCACTAGTCACCGACAGAACCGCCATAGCCTTTGCACCATCACCTCGACCCAACAACACCCAACAGCCTCCACCTTGTCACCACCAACCACCACCTCCTCCTAGCCCAACCATCACCACCAATCTCCACACCATCAGCTGCCACCTCTCCCTGCCTCACCCTCGCAGCCCCCTCTTCCAATCAACAAACCGAGCCTTCTCCGCATGCATGGCTCACGTTGGCAGCGTGAGTTATGTAAGTTGTTTTTAGTAAATTTTGGTACCTATAATAAATGTAAGGATACTTTATAATTTTAAAAAATACATATTTTATTATTATAATTATTATTTTATCTGATAAATATTAATTCTATAATTGCAGTATTATTTTTAGGTATAAAAAGTTGATTAGCATAATCCAATAACTTTAATTTTATACCGCTATTTTTATATTTTTATTGGAATTCAGGTAACCATTATATCCTACTAAAATGATAAATATTGTGTGATAGTACATTAGAATTTTTGGTTTATGAAATATGTTAAACATGATTTGTTACGATATGATTATGTGCTAATTATTATTATCATAAAAATTGGTAAAATGAGCATGTTATCTGATATAAAATATTCCAAGTATGAAAGTATGATTAAAATTATTCTAATGATGGAAAAGATTTAGTGTGGTAATTAGGTATAAAATAATAGGTTGAGCATGCTTAGATATAATTGTAGAATAATTATTATGGATGTGTGCCTTAGGGGCAATTTAGTCATTGTTGTTTATTATGATATTTATCTTGAAAATCATATGTAATATGTATTATCTATTTTTGATTATGCGATCATGTGTTTTGAACGTTTTAAAAGTATATGAAAGGTTTTTATGTAGAAACATGTGCAAGGGAAAATTGATTGTTTTGACATAGCTGATGATATAATTTGCATAGTAAATAATTAAATTATTTTATTTTATCCTTTTCACAAAAAATTAGTAAATAAAATGGATTTAGCATTTAAATGGATGACAATCTAATAATTATTAGCCTTAGGGGCATTTTGGTCATTTTGACCGAATGTGTACAAATGCGAATAATTGGACATAGGATGGCTTTAGGCTTTTAATATGTTGATCTTAGTGTTGACTTTGACCTTTTTTTTTACTATTGACCTTAAGGTTGACTTGAATAATTATAAATAAAGGAAAAATGGATAAGTATGGAAATAATAATAATTATGTAATATGTGTTATTTGTGATTACTTTATAAAATACTAATACGTAAAGTGGAAGACCTCGAGTTTAGGAATTATTTCTCTCTAGGGGTAGTTACCCTAAAGATGAGGTAGGAGTCCTTGGTTTGTTCAGGTTTCTTGTGTATCAGTTGTGCCCCAGTAAGGCCCTTGTCTACTCTATAGGTAACTTACGGATCCCATATGAGGTATCGATGCATAAGGATTAGGTATCCGAGGTGAGGAGGATATTGTGTGCCTTGTGTATCAGTATAACCAAAGTGTTGTTATGCCTTTGGGTTGGATGGTTGGAAGGGTACCGTGATGCTTGTGCTTCGATATGACCGGTGTAATTTTATGTCTCTGAGCTATTATTGTATCCCCCTCAAGTAAATAAAAATAGAAATGATATGATATGATTGGGTTGATTATTATTGGATATTGGATTGGTTTTGGTAGTAGCCTTCGTGCCTATCTATGGTTTTGGTAGTAGCCTTTGTGCCTACTTGTAGTTTCGGTAGTATCCTTTATACCGACCTATGTTTATATTATGTCTGTGAGCGTACCTGTGATGTTATGTATATTATTTTATCATACCTGTAAGTACACTTGTGATGTTATGGATTTTATTATATAGTACCTGTAAGTGGACCTGTGAGGTTATAGATTTTATTATAGTGTACCTGTAAGTATACATGTGATGTTATGGATTTTGTTATAACATACCTGTGAATATACCTATGATGTTATAAATTTGGTTGGGATTTATGTTGAGATATGAGTCATGCTATGAATATTATGATTGTTATGCTGGATTTTGAGTTCTAGATATTACTTTTGAGAGCATCTCTGGTATGTTTGTTTAGTAAGCTTTCAGTTATTTTAGATAAATGAAAATGAGTAATATGTGACCTTGATAAAATTTGACAGTCTAAATGATTAGTGTATATCAATCATCGTACAAATACTTAAATGTCTCGTACCATGTTAGTTGTATACCTTGCATATGTTCCATGCCATTTTTTCATATTAGTTTGGTAGAAAGGGTTATTCAATACTATAGTACTAACAGGTTCCGTTTTATGGTTCCTTGTCTATTCAACAGGCAATCTTTATCTTACAGGATTACTTTGATGGTAAGATTTGACGATTTCAAATAGAAGGTTGAGAATTAGGACTATTCAGTGTTCGCTCTGACTTCTTTTGATCCAAATATTTCGTGGACTCATAAGTCCTCTACTATTTCCTTTTGCTATATTGCAACTATTTTCCTAATCTTTTTGTATTTACCAAGACACTATAATTTGTAATGAAATTTCTATCATGCATTCATTATAAATGTTATTTAAGTAAAGTAATGTTTTAGCATTAGCACTTAGTATAAGAATGGTAAAGGATGCCAGATTTATACTGAGTGTGGTGGTAACACCCATTAATTTTGTAATTAACGCTTCCAAAAAAATATAAAAATTTTAGTAATAAATTTTCAATGTCCATTTTTAAATTAGGAAAATTAAACAATCTTTTGCATTGAAATCCTAAAGTAACATTTATTTTAGATAAAAATGAATTTGGTAAAATAACATTTATTATAAATTGGAGGTAATGCACCTAGATATACTTTGTAAGGTACTTTTGAATGCAAAAAAAAAATATAAAAAAAATACTATGCACTAGACATAGTTCAAAATGTGTCATGAATTATCTAATCAGCAACAATTATTGTTGTAATCTCATCATCAATGTGTTTAGATCTATAATAAGAAAATGAGAATTAATAAAAATATTATTGGACATTGAAAATTTATGGTTAAATAATTACGTGGAATAATAAGATATTGTTGACCATAAATAATTGATTATTATTATTTAAAACAATAAGAATATAAAATTATTAGATGATAAATTATTTCTAACTTAAGATAAAGTATTATTAATGTATTGGAATACTAAGATAATAGAAATGTAACTTAATAAAATATTGTTAAATATTAGAATTTTATTATTGAATAGTTAAATGGTATAATAAGATATTAAAAATTTTAAATAAAATGATATTGGTTGCCTTAAATAATTTAATATTAAAAGTTTAAACAATAAGATTATAAAATTATTAGATACCCACTTTACAATTATTCTCAATTTTGCTACAGGAAGGTATTGTATACCCATTTTATAATTTTATTCATTATTTATAATGTTATTCATAATTTTTTATTTTTTATTATAACTATAGGCTGACTTTGGCATCAAGAAAATTTTGAATGAGGTGGAGAATTTTAGATAGAAGCACTGCAAGGATGGAAAATGGGTGGGTGAGATGATGCTGAGATGAAATATGTAAGTTTATAATTCTCTAAAGGAATCAATCTAATAATATTTTGTTTATAAGCTATTTATTTTTAATTTTAACTTTTCTTGTAGCATAAAATAGAGGAGATACTACAAAGGATGATGGAGGAGGCTTGAGTCCAATCACTTGGAAATGAATGTGGGTCTAATGAGTCGATACAAATTGATGAGGTGGCCATTGTATGTGGCGTTCTTGGACAATGTTATGGAAGATCTATTAGTATATTATTGAAGGGCTCTTCGTCAACATCGTTTGCAACTCCACCAGCACTAGCATCACTACCTTTTGCAAGCATTAGCACCAACACTTATGCTTTTGAGAAAAAAACTTGGAAAGCTAACTAAGATTGTTAAAAAAGACAGCAAAGTGATAAGGCATCAAAAAGAAACTATCAAGTTGCAAACTATTTTAATACAATACCTTACATAGACTTATGGTATCAGGGCAGGAGGTAGGAGAGGAAGAAGAGGAGGAAGATAACGATGATGAGGATGAGGACAATGAATAGGATCTAGTTGTTTATTCTAGATAAAAAAAATTGTAATAATAATTTCAAATTATGAACAGTAGTTGTATTTTAATTTTTTTATTTAATATTATCAAATACATATTAATATTAATTTGAAAATAAAACACATTTAAATTTTATAAGGTCATAATAACAACTTAAGGCAAAAAGTAAATTTTATAGGTGTTATTATAATCTGATAAAATTAAAAAAGCTGAATTTAGGATAAAATTTTCTAAAAATGGATATACAACGATAATGGGGGTCGTTGCTATAGACCTAATAGTCATTTCTATAGGCTGATAAAATTTTTAAAAATTGGCATACTACAACGACGAGATTACTGCTGTAGACCCATTAGTTGTCGCTATAGGATGATAAAGTTTTTCAAAAATTAGACAAATAGCGATGATGGTATCGTTGCAGTAGACCCATTAGTCATTGTAATAGATAATTTTAATTTTCTAATTTTTTTTATTAACGTTATAGTAGTAATATAGCAACAATATAGTCGTTACAATAGGTGTTGTTTTCAATAATGACTTCCATCATTGTCATATATGGTCTTTTATTACGAAGAAATTATAGTGACATATTAGCGATCGATAACCTATCATCGTAATAGGCATTCTACGACAACATTTTAAGTCTTTAGTGACGACAAAAGTCATTGTAGAAGACTACAATTGTAGTAGTGGATGGTTTGAACATTGAACTCACAAACCATAGTTATAGCCAGTTAGACAAAATATGTTGTAAAAAAGGGTAATGCAACAACAAATGATTTGATCCTTCCACTTTATTTTCACAAAGAACACAATATGCTTCTAAAATTTTGAGCACACCTATAATGACTAGGTTTTTACGAGACTAGATCTTGTCCAACATAGCCAGCTAATATAAAATCTCTATTTAGTGAGGGACCAAACTATGCCAAACCAACCTTAGAGCTTCAAGAATTTTCCCAATAGTCCTATTGGTAAGTATTGTAGTAGCTAATTTTACCAAGAACTTGCCACATTTATTTATTATCCATATACACCATTCGTTGTGCTAAGGATGTAGTTGTGCTCTCCTTTAAAGTATGAGTAGCTATTGTACCTAAACTACTTCTTATTCAAAACATTCAGGTTGCCACTTGAAAGACCATTGTCAAGCATTGTCCTTCCACTCGGCCATATCCCTTACCACGTGCCATTTTTTCTCAACTATTGTTATTTGTCTCAAGAAGAGATCTTTCAATAGGTTATCTCCAATCCAGAGGTCAAACCAAAATAATGTATGAACACCTAATCCCACATACACTTTGAAGTTATTGTCAAACAATTCCTGGATTTGGGTATTTTAAAAAACACATAGGTTTATGAATGGCAACATCCTACATCAACCTAAAACAACAACAACTGCACCTAATACTAATAACTATCAATAATAGTTGTAATACGCTAAGTCTATACGGCCGCCTGAGGGCCACTTCCTAACTATTTAGCTGACCCCATAGATCAACACGATTTATTTCAAGGCCCTTTATACTTACTCACATGCTTTCCAAAAAAATTCAGAAAATTTTGAAAACTTTTCAGGAGATTCATCCATTCTAAAAAATTTTCAACAAAAAGTACGCTTAATAGTAGAATTCTCAGGATATAATCACCAAAAGAATGTCATACCATGTTGATGTATGTAGACATATCAAATCTTATGATGCTTCATTCAATCTGGGAGTATTACAATAGTCGATAGTTGATGCCTACAGCTCAACCAAACATACACTAATGGTAGAGATTCAAAGTAGAGATGACTTTTATTTACCGTTGGATGTAGTAAGGATTGAACCAGTGTTAGTGTCACTTAGTGCCTAATTAGTAAACTCATTTTGATATTATATAATTTGAAGTAATAATATATATCTTAAATAATAATATGGCTAAAATAAATGATGTTTGGTAGGCACATATTATCTATGTATAAATGTTGGTGAAGTAATAAGGGTATAAGAGTAAAAGTATAGAATAATTTAAAATTTTGATAAAAGATTGTTAGACCTACTTCTAAAGTAATAATATCTAGTAGATAATATAAAGAATAAGGTTATGAAAATAATACGTAAAACAAACGACCTAAAATAATAATGAACAAATAATATCAAATATCAGCCTATGAGACAAACCTTTAATAAATATTATAAATATAAAAAAAATATATATGAAATCTACCACATTTTAGAATTAATTAAATCTACCAATAAAATAAATTAAAATTTAATTTTATGAGGAGTAGTATTACTCTTTCTTTGTTAATTAAATATATTCTTTTTCGCTGCTCATTTGATGAACAAAGAAGAAGACACTAAACGGAACTTCTCTAACACCCCCCCAAACAATAAAAAAAGCCCTCATCACATAATATCTTAGGAAAGTCACGCTTTTAACACTAGAGAAAAAATAAATAGAAAATGAAGGCTTTGAAAAGTGAGAAAGAAAAAAACACGAGTTTCTCACCGATTATATATTAAAGCGTGTGCGTATGCATGGATGCATGTTCCATCGATTTATAATCTATATTTAACACGGAAAAACTCATCGTCAGAGAGAGAGATGACACTATGACACTCGATTCTCATGCACGGAACAATATGTTTCTGCCAGGTAGGACATAGGAGCCAAAGACTGAGACGAATTTGATCATACCGTGGACCAACCACGGGTTAAATTGTTTCAACGGCTATTAAATATTAAAATAATATGAAAATAATCAAAATTTCAAATCTCCCCGGATGATGAAAAATAATGTCTATCCAAATTTAAAGTCTAAATTTAAAACTAAATTATCTTAAAATAAATATATTAGTATATTAAAATTATTTTTTTATTAATAAGTAAGTAATACAAATTAATAAAAAAAAAATTGTGGCACAAAAAGGTAAAGAAAATTTATTATAATAATAACAATAAAAATGATGATGTAATAGAAAAATATAAATAATAAATTTATCATGCTTTTTATTCATTATTTTTTTATTTTGTATTATTATTAGTTTGTATTAATTAATCATTGATTAAAAAAATAAAATTAGTGCATTAGTATATATATTTTTAGGTGAATTAGATTTTTTATTTAGTTTTTGTGTTTGGGTGTATACCATACTGTAGGATAATTGTATTTTCCAATGAGATAATTTATATTGATATCTAAAATAAGTACCTTTACTCTTTTTGCTTGTAATATTTATCTCTTCTATTCCTCTTTTCTTGAAAAAAGAATAATGTTATAAAACTTTATGTTAAAAAATTGCTATCTAGAAAGTTTATGTTAAAGAATAGCCCAAATATGAATATTGAAAAAGATGATGATTAGTCAAAAAGCCTTGTGAGTTACCTATTGTATTACCAGTTAATTTAGCATAAAATCTCATTTTAATTGGGGGTAATCTTTTCCCCTTCCATCAGAAACACAATTTGTTTAACATATGAATATGTTTTTGAAAGAGAAAAAAAGAAGAGAGAAGTGATCACTTAGGATTAGGGTTGTAAATGAGCTAATCTAGCTCTGTATTTCACTCATTAAAATTTTAGTCTGATTCATTTTTTTAATTTAGTGAGCCGAGTCTGAGCTCAAAAAAGTTTGGCGCGACTCATTTATAGCTTTAACTCATGAATTTTGCTGGACTCGACTTATTAAAGATTGTTCCGACTTGATTATTTAGTTAACTAAATTGAGAAAATAACTTGAGAATGTCAACTGTACTCGACTTATTTATGACTCTATTCGAAGTCTTGGAAAGTTGTGATAGATACTTTGTAGTACTCAAAAAAATAAAATGTTAAATTCAAACCGTATATAGTAAATTAACAATTATAATTTAAGCTAAGAATAGTCATACAAGTTTGCAAAAAGTAAGGAGTCACATTAGTTGAAATAAGTGATTATTTGACAGATACAATTTTCCAATTGACGCCAACATCTATGTTATTTATAATCATCAATGCATAATTTGTTGTCCATTATAAGAAAAAAAAACATCAACATTTTGACTAAAAAAATAGTTACAACATTATTTTGTAAATAAGCGATTGAATCGAAGATGAAGAAAAATTAATGTATATCGATATTTTTAGATAAGTTTATTAATTTAAAATGCTTTAGAGTACATGGTGATAAAAAATAATGCTAATTTGAATATTATGTAAAAATAATATGCCACATAAATCGAAATGAATAATTAAATAGGTCTATCAATTGGCATTTGAAGTTGTAGAAGAAAAAAGGATTAAATTGGTATATTTTGTTAATTATTTTTATGCATATTTTCTTTAGAGGCTCAAATCCTTTTTTAGAATAGGACACGCGGAATGCATTAGGCAGTGACCTTACTAATTAAGTATGAAAAATCTGAATGGAATCCAAATTTAAATGCGTAAGATCTTAGCAATGCCTTAGGCGATATAGTCAATTTATTTAAATAAATGGGTATTCTAATAAAACAATCAACATTAATATATAAATGTATACCGTGTACTCTTGAAATAATTTATTTTCTCCTTTTTTCTTGAAATGAAAATTTAAAGTAATTTTTTAAAACATGGGTGAAAAAACCGAGATGAAATTCATCGAGGATGAGCTAAGGCGTCAAGTCTCATTTTCCAAAAGGAGGAATGGCCTTCTTAAGAAAGCTCTAGAGATCTATATTAATTGCGGTGTTGATGTAGCAGTCGTAGCCTTTTCTCCTTCAAGGCGTCTAAGCTACTTTTGTTCCGGTAATACAAGGTAATTTTCTTTCTTCTTCTTCTTTTTTTTCCGACGGAAAATGGTGTGCTAATTCAATTACTCGACCAATTTATCTCTGAACGATCTCTTTTGTGTAGAATTGAGGACATACTTGAGCGCTACATGCAACTGCCGGAAGATTTTTGGCGGCGGTATACACCAATCCCCTTGTCTGCGTTTCATCTTATTTGTTACATCGTGTTTGGTGTTGTTGATAGTTTGGAATTAGCGAATAGTATTTTCAATTTTTATTTATTTATCATGTGCATCAATTTATTCATTTATCAAACTGATAAATATTGTGGCTGTAATTAAGTATTTTAAATGCGATGATACAATTAAATAGTTATCGAATGGATCTCGCCTACAAGATTAAACTTTTGAACATGGCAACAAAATTATAATTTTCATTTGATCATGATAACTAGTTTATTTTTGTCGTCTTTAAGCAATCGGTGTACGGTGGATTTGTATCGGCCGTGCGCGATTAACCGAGACAAATTCACTCACAAAAGCTACTAATCGACATTAACCAAAAACGATACTTATTATTTTCTACTAATGTATCAAATAAATTCGATTAATTTCAAGTTAATACCCTATAAAATATAAAAGTTCGTGTATTATAATATATAATATGATGTAAATGCTTGCTCTAAACTAATACACATCTAAAAAAATAATGTGTATTCTTATATATCATGAAGTACGTGTATTCTTGTAGTGGAACATGTGAATTCTTATTGCGGAAGAAGATGAATATTGTACAACATCCTAGAGAAATTGTATATATATAGATTAGAACATGTGTACTTTATTAAAAAATGTGTGTATTATGGTAAGATGTGTTTGCATATATATGTGTGTGTGTGTGTGTGTGTGTGTTTTCTTTTTTTCTTCCAAGAGATATCAATATAAATGTCTTAAGATATATCAAAATGAGTGTCTTCTTGTAGGGGGAAAAAGTTATGAGTAATGACAATATTAGATATAAGTGCTTCTCGAACATTATCTATGATTTTGTTTTTGTTAGTATCGTTATTGTTGTGAGGTGTATATAGATCATTTGTGCTGCTGAAGTCAATTACCATTTTTAATATGCATATGAGCAAGGTTTAAAGTGGTAAAAAGCGAAGATTTTAATTTTTGATATATTTGAGTAGTGTTACAATATTGTTATCACCTTTTCCCATATCGTACTTAATGTTATTGTTAGAGTTATTGTCATCGTTAGTGAGCGTTGAAATAACTCATTAGTATTCATTAATTTTTTCTTCGACGTTTTCAAATTATGATTAGTGCAAAAGTTTGATCTCTCTCTTGTAAACTTATTTTCGTGATCCCATAAACATGAACTCCTATTACATAATTTTACCGGCCTGGTCAAATGGTTAGAACATCTTTATATAAAAACAAAAGTGATATTGTAATAGCATAGATTCTTCTTTCTTTGTTGCTTCGTTATCCTTATATACAAACCAATTGATTGTTTTCTTTCCGCCATTTTCAGTTATATATCAGATCCAGAGGTAAATCAATAATACGATTCTACTTTACAATAGTTATTAAGAAATCTACTTCAGTCGTATTGATTCAACGTTGGTTCATATGCAGAAAGTGCACCAAATTATTTACAATTTAAAGAGAGACACCGACGAGTATATTCGGCAAAACGGGTATGATGACATGTAATAATTTTATAAGAAACAAAACAAAGCTGCATGCCAAATTCTTACCTTTTTCTTGTTGTGAATCTTGTGATGAAGTATTTGATTCTTTAATATTGAATTATGAAGCCAAAAGTTTTGCATTTACTAATTTTATGGTTGAGATTGCTTCATATATATATAATTTTATGGCAAACTAGAGAGTAGAGCTCAGAAGTGGAAGGCAGGTAAGAGAGAGAACAATATATTTATTTGTTTTTCTACAATCGGCAAGTTATCTTGGTCATATATTAGTGCTCAAAAAAATTGAAAAAAGGAAGATAGAAAACAGAGCTATCAAACTAGCTCATTCTAATAATGTAGTGTTCATCATCAACATCAACAAAACAAATAGGAATACCACTATCACTACCACTACAACCGCCAACAACACAACACTACCACAATAACCTAACAACACAACCATCGTCATCGCTAACAACACCACCAACCACATAGCTTTTAGAAAATAACTCCCTCAACCAGATGTATAAAAATGAGTAAATGTAAGAATAAATTACAAAATTGGTAAGTAGGGGACCTTTACACACTCTATCATCCTTAGTAAAACACTTAACCATCATTGGTTGCTAGACTTAGTAATACTTGCTACCTAACATCAACAAAATTTTAGAGATCGAGTGTTGCTTATTGGTAACCAATCTAATGGAAAAACTAGAATTGATTTCTGTTTCCAAAAGCTAATGGCACATAATAGAAATTGGTACATAGCAGGTAGATATGGGCAGCTAATAAGTGGCCCTCTCGATGTCCAATGAGACCTAATTAAAAGTTCAATAAAACCTAGCCTTGAGAGCCCATGTGTATGAGTTGGTTTTATTCAATTTTATTTTGGATCTAGTTAAATATGAGCTCACCCTAAAAATCTATGGATACCTTTGGATATTATAGATCCAATTGTTTTTAAATTTATTATTATTCTATCTATTAATAATAAAAAATTTAATGACTTTCATTTGACACTAATTCCACCCTCCATATGATGACTTATATTTTAAAAAGTACTTCTAAAAATAAAATTCTTTTAAACAAGCTAGCTAACTTTTAAGCAATATTACTAATGTTAAAGTTGCGGTAATTAATAATGAGAAACAAAAAACTTTTATTTTTTTCTCTACATGAAATGCAATTAAAATAACGAAAAAATTAAAATAACATCAAATTCATCGTAAGTTAAAAGTATGTAAATATCAAAAATGATGAAAAATATCAACCCTATAAAAACTTGTTTTATTTTAATATGTATTTAAAAGCGACCAAGAATTTAATAAAGTAATATATTAAATGAATTTGTTTAACAAACATTCTCTATAGTAATATTAAAATTAGTAAATATACTTAATATATATTTTCTAACTTGTGAAAGGTACTAAAATTATTTAACTAAAATAAATAAATATATAATATAAAAAATATTAAAGCCTATAGGTAGACCTAACCTAGCCTTGGGCAAGCCCATTCAAGGGCCATCAACAAATGACCAATGAGACCATGACATGACTCACCCTAACTCATCCCAAGTCCATACCAGGACCGGGTCTACTAGTGGGTCTTAAATAATGGGGTTGTGAAGAGAGATAGCAAACTGGTGAGTCAGATTGAATTGAGGTTGGATCTTATAGTAATTGGAACATCTTGCATTTGAATAAACTCAGACCATTTTATTGGATCGAACCGGATCATATTTGATTTGGATAGTTTTGGAGTCAAATAATTTTAGATTATTCTATTATATTAGATCGAGTCAGTTTGAGAATGAGATGAACTCAAATTTGGATAAATTCATATTATTTTATTTTGATATGGGTGTAGGTTCAGTTTGGATAAATTTGGATTGTTTTCTTTTTTGGAATGAGTTTGGATCAAACTCCAGCCATGCTCGTGCCATGTTTTCCACTTCAATATGTATCATGATCAATAACTATTTCAAACCTAGTCATTTTATTTTGTCTGATTCTTTGAGTTTGATTATATCGAATTCGTTCCCTTTTAAAATTTTTTAATCATTAATTTTATATTTGGAAATTTGTGAAGTTGTTATTGATATTTCAAATATATATATATATATATAAAGTTATAAATTATAATTCATCTCCGTTATAAGTAGAGCCGGCAAAAGTTGACCCGACCCGAAAAATCCGACGAAAACCGACTCGATCCGTCTGAAATCCGATCCGATTTTATCCGAGTAATTAAAAGCCCGAAACCTATCCGACCCGATCCGATACATATCCGATATCCGATATAACCCGAGAAATCATAAGCCCGAAATAAACCCGACCCGACCCGCTATTCACCCGAAACCCGATATAATCCGAAAAACTATAAATCCGAAATGATCCGACCCGATCCATTATTTATCCGAAATCTGATATTATCTGAAAAATTATAAATCTATAAAGATTCAACTTGGTACCACCTAAAAATTAATATTAACCCATAACTCAAAATTTTTAAAACTTCATAAAACATGAAATAATATAGATGTGCAACTAATCCATACTAGCACTTACATCAAAATCTAGAAACAATATACTTTCATAAAATTTATATCACTTATGTATATACAAATACAATATCCATTGATACCAATAGAAATAAAAGTAGAGAAAAAAAAAGAATAACACTACTATGCCATTTAAATATTAGTTCACTTCCATTATTCCATCTAGTACCATAAGATAATAACAGTGCAGCCTTGAACACTATATGTTAGTATCTATACGACCATACCTTGCAATATAGCACCTACAACATCATAGGAAAGTAAGAAAAATCTAGAGTGAGAATGTTAGTTATTCATTATAAAAATTGAAGATTAATATTTTTTATTACATCAACAGTGTTAAATAGTAAGAAGTCAATATTAGTTGGTCTTTTGTCAATAATAGTCATTATTACTTACTTTATTTAATTTTTATCTTATTTAGCTTGATATGATCTAATCAAAATATATAATAAAAAAACTAATATGTTGTTATTATTATTTTTGCCATAATTGATATTCATTGATTACTATTTTTATTGTTATAATTATTTTTGTATTATTATTATTATTATTATTATTATTATTATTATTATTATTAAAATTATGTTGATATGATGTGATCAATCTCTTTTAAAAATAATATGAGAAGTACAACCTTAGAAGTCTTCATTTGTTATCAATTATCAATGACTATTATAAGTTAATATCATGTAAGGAGCGTATAAGATATAAATATAATATAAACATAAAATAATACTAGAACTCAATATGACCAAGCTAATAATGGAGTTGAATTATAAGTTATACCTTAACATAAAAAGAAAAGTGATACGATTTGAAAACTTTTAAATTTGAAACGTCAAATACATCTCCAAAGATGAAATAATGATAAAAAATTCTAAGGCCCCAAAACAATTAATATAATAATTTAATTTTGATTGAATAAGATAAATTAAAATAAATGATCTCAAAATCATTAGCTTTTAATAATATCTTGGAATAAAAAGAAAGAAAGAAAATGACACAAGCATGGCTCAAATATGAAATAACCTAAATTCAATCTAAATTCAATCCGAAAATATAATAATTGAAACTCAACCGAGCCCGATCCGAACCCGAACCGAAATTAGAACAACCCAAATTTACCCGAATCCGAGTCCATCCGATCTCAACCAGACCCGACCCGAGAGCTTAGAATGACCCGAGATTATCCGATACTGAGTTGATCCGAATCAAACCCGACCCAGCCCGACCCGACAAAATAATCCGAAATTATCCGAAACCGATATGACCCGATTATTATGTTACCCGATCCGATAGTGACCCGACCCGTCCGATTGCCAGCTCTAGTTATAAGTTGAATTATATAGAGTTTGAATATTATTTTAATTTTATGTTATATTCATATTTTATGCCCTCCTTGTATAATATGGACATATATTAAGCATTAATAATATATGGATCATATCATATCAATAAAATAATAATAGTAGTAGTAGTAATAGTAGTACTATAAGTCCGATATTATGAAGATACATATAGAGTAGTACAAGTCCTTCGCCTTACTCTACAATCCATGCTCCAATTGGGCGACACTGTGTTGTACACGTTGACTATAGTTTCGCAGACAGTTTTCTGATACTAAAATTTTGTCCCGTGACGCATATACTTCCATATATATATAAATTCAAGTCCTTAGCTAGCTTATTATGCATATATATAAGTTTGAATATGTTCGGATCAAATGAATTCAGAGTCTTTGAGGTGAGTTGAAGAGAAATACAAGCTTATAAGATATTGGTTCTTGCATAAAATTAATAATTAGACTCTCTCTCTAAACCAATGAAATAAAAATCCAATATGTATATATATCAGGAAGTTAACCAAGAAATCGCTTCGGTGGAAGAAGAGATAAGGAGGGTGACAGATGACTAAGGTTTAATTATAGTTTACTCTCCCATATATCTTTTTTTATATATGTAGGAGTGACTTCGATGCATAATTAATTTGATATGTAGGAAGTACAAGCCAGTACCCGAAGAGATCATGTCTGTTGAAGAAGCAAAAGCTTGCAGGGATTTTCTTGAAAACACGTTGAAAAATATTGATGAAAGATTGGTGCGTGTACTCTTCTAAGCTCTAACTTACTATAATATATATATTTAACTGTTTATAATTAAAGGAAAATGCATACATACAGACTCTGCAAATATCGAGTAATCCAATTAAGGGAGATTATATGGTGGAGTATGTAACTCCAAAGGCTATAGGCAATAGGCAATATGCATCACTTGAAGTATATATATTTATATATGTATATTCTTTTTTGGGGGGTCACTGCAGGTGGAATTGAAGGCAAATAAGAATGATGCACCGGTACGTTTATATCTAATGTCAAAATTAAGCTGGCTAATGTTGTGAGATTAATTTATAAATAGATACATACATCTCAACTAATTACATGGAGAACCTATCGATTGATGCATGCATGCAGGCACAGAATGAAGAATCATCAGCAGCAGCACCAAATGGCACTTCCGATGCAAAGATTATTGTCACTCATGAACAAAATGAAGATCCAGCTGCTGACCCGGCAATCAATCAAAACCTTCAACGACATGGAACTATTAGCAGTACTGTTGTTGATGACGACCACAGCCATGATCAGTACCTAATGATTGCAACAACAATGTATATACAACATTTAGGATGCCAGATATATATGCAACCTATGTTCTTAACTAGCATTATTTGTTTTCTTTTTTCTCATCAGCAGCAGCAGTGCACACCCACAAGAAGGGGCATCTTCCGTTGGCAATCTTCTAACAGCCGAACCCCTTCTCTCATCTCCTCCTCTTATCATGGTATAGTACACATATTCTATTCCTCAATTTACCGGTCGTGTTATGGTTGTGTGCCTCCCCCCTCCCCCTCGTTTAGAACTATCTGTCTATCTACCTATCTATCTATATAGTTTTAGTCCTAATTAATTTCTAATTAGGAAAACAATTTAAGGTGTAAGTTTTTTTTTTTTTGAATGATTACCAGTATTTTTTAAGTAGTTCCAAACTAGGGGGAAATTATAACATTCTTAAATTATGTTTCCAGGGAGATCTGGCGCCGACCGCGCATCCCAGTGTCCTAGCTCCTAATCCCGAACAAGGCAATAACCTGCAGATGCAGCAGCAGCCGCTGCTTCAGCTCAGCAACATTCCTTCATCTTCATTTCCCCCTGTTGACCAATTTCTCCAGTATGCTGCAGCTGATCCGGCCCGTCAAGGGCCGATGGGATATCCTATTCCTATCCAACAACCTCCTGCTGATAGTTATTCTGCAACATCGGTGGTAAGGGCAGGCATTTCTCTGCATAGACACTATTCTGATGATTAATGTATCAGGGAGTCTCCTTCAAGTGTTTGTCTGTGTTGATCATCTCGGGTGCTAGGTTAGGCTAGGTTAGGCTTTGTGGTAGGGGGTTCGGGAGGGACTTGGTGCCCACTTGGGTTGGTTTTTGCAATCTTGAGATCTGTCTTGTGTATGTGCAATTAAAAAAAAAAGGAAAAAGAAAAAGGGCAGCCACTTATGTGGTTAAATTAGTGGGTTATAATTTATGTATGTGCATATTTTATGTGTCGGTCTTTATTTTTTAACTTGTTTCTTTTATTTTTTATTTTTGTAGGAGCCATTCGGGCACAACCCTACCGGTGCGCTGTTCAGTTTGCCTCTACCAGGGACCGGGTATATATATTTTAAACATATATGGCCAGCTTCTAGGTGATTGGACAATTAAGTGTGCCTACTAATGAATAACCCATTAAATCTTACTTCTAGGTGAATAACTCATCAATAGGAAAAATGTTTGAATAATTTACCTATTATAAGAGGGGTCTACAAGTGATTTGTCTATTGGTGGAGAGACAAACGAACAATTCTCGTATAGGGCGTAAATATTTTACTATAAGGACTTGTTTGGTATTGAAGTTATAAAGGTGAACAAATTTCTCTTATTTTATAATTTTTATATCAAGTATTTAAAAATAATAAAAATATTTTTAATAAAATATTTATTTTAGATCAAATTAAGATTTAAAGTGAATATTTGTTTAAAAATATATATTTAATTTTAAATAGTATATATAAGATATATAAATTATGAAGATAATTTTTTTACTTTTATTATTCTCATACAAAGTGAGCATTAAATTTTAGCGCTTTTGCATTTTAGGATGGATATATAATTGATTTTTATTTATTTATGGAGTTGGTTATACTTATTTTTCCGAGTTTACACATGTTAAAAGAGATTATTCGTTTGTTTGACAAAATTATTGCTCGTATTACACTTATTTTTTCTTTCCCCCTTTTTTGATCTATAATTGTTTAGTAGCACAAATTTAATAATCTATTCTTATTTAATAATCAAAAGCTAACCAAAATAATATTTTGGAATGTCTTTTTTTACCCTATACGAGAATTGTTCGTTTGTCTCTCCACCAATAGACAAATCACTTGTAGACCCCTCTTATAATAGGTAAATTATTCAAACATTTTTCCTATTGATGAGTTATTCACCTAGAAGTAAGATTTAATGGGTTATTCATTAGTAGGCACACTTAATTGTCCAATCACCTAAGTTTTTTATCCTTATTATTATATTTTATGATTGCTATTAATAAAAATAATAATTATTGTAATTAATTAAAACAAAAGGCTAGTATTGTATGCATTTCATTTCTTCTGCTATATAATAACCCTTTTCTGGGCCCCGGGGGGGGGATGTTTAGTTTTCCTCCTGCTGTACAGGGCGGATTTCAAGCCTTACTCAATCAAGCTCCTGATGCTGGAACGAGTGACATCCTCAGCAATCAGGTATATATATGAATTATTGATATGCATCTGATTTATTCATCAAACTTTTAATACTTTAAAAGACTGTTTCAACCTTCTTGACTGTTTGTTGTTATTGGAATATCTATGCCATGGTTATTTAACTTGGCATGCAATAATCAGCACACCCACCCAGCCGCACACCAGGATACGGGGTTTCAACCTATGCAGACGCCTATGACCGGGCTATTTGAGAATGTGCAATCATTTACTTCTGGCCATAAGGTACAAGTAGTTGTCATTCATTCAAACGAAACGTTTAATAGATATACAACCATTATTTAGCTAATGTATGTGTGTAATTTCTAACCAAAATGCAGAGGAAGTTCAATGAAACAATGCCTGTTGCAAAATATGCCGACTCTATCTTGCAGGCTAGCTACACGGCTCCCTGCTCTTCCACCCCTCCACTGTATGATATATATACATACCCAAGCGCTTGCTTTTACATGTAATATTAGTTTGGTAATCATTTTCTTTTTGTATAATAAGACAAGTGAATTTAAAATAATTAAAATCTATTTTTTTTACCCATATATATATTTTCTATCATTATATATACATTAAATTAAATATTTTATTGATTTTTAATAAATGATTTAAATAAAATTTTAAAACTATTTTTATTAATTCTTAAAAATATTTGTTAGAATAATTTTTTGTGTTTTTGCAAATGAAATGAAACATTATATAATTATGCACTAACTTAATGCTACACCTTGTGTACAATTTAGGCCCAAGCGCTTCTCTGTTTATGGTGCTCGGTATCAGCAAATGGGTTTATCTCCGGACCCTCATTTTCGATTCTTTGAACGGAGTCACGGCAATGGTATTATCTTTTCCTTTTTTTTATCCATTATTCCTAATGTATATATATTTATAAAAAAAAATCTTCCTAAATTACGCATGAGGTTATTTTTCCCTCATATTCTCACGTTAAGGTTTATAATTTTTTTTACTTCAATTTTAATTATTTGTTAAATGTCATTAATTAAATGTCCTATTATTCTCTCACATATTTGTGCGTTCATAAATGTTTTAGTCTTAAATGCTGCAACCTTATAAGTTCACGATTAGGATAATTATTCTATTGATGTTTGAATAGTTGCATTATTATAACTTGTCTCATATGCCAATATTACAAATCTATATGTTCTATGCTAAATAAAGATATTGTATAGTTAAAGGTACATAATTAAGAAATTAAATATATTGTCGATGCTAAATAATACTTCATCTATATTAAAAATGAAGTTATTTTACACTTATATTATACATTTTTTTAGAAATTAATAAATGTAGAATTAAAATTTCATTTACACCCTTCATTGGAAATATTTAGTGCATAAATAATAAAAGAAAAAAAAAGTGAGAGTGAAAGTAAAAAAATAGGTTTTGACTTTTTTAAAGTAGTTTTCTTTTTTATAAAAAATTTTTGTGATAGAATGACTTTTTTTTATACCGATAGAGTAATATTATTGTAGATTGTCAAAATTATCGATCTTCTGCATGTATACTATCGATGTTTATAAATAATCATACAATGTAGTTAATTGTACAGATTTAAGATAACTAATGTACCACTGATGTAGAATAATGATACTATTATGGACTTTGAAAGATACAAATATTATAAATTTATACCATTGGTGTTAAATAATGATACTAAGTAATTAAATCGGCAGAGGGGGGATATTACAATAGGTTTTTTTATCCATTATTTCTTATTACATATAATTATTAATTCATTATACAAATTATAGCAAATTACATGTTATGTTATTTTTCACTTGTGTTTTCTAATTAAGGTTTTATTATTCTTTTGTAGTATATAATTTTGATTATGTATATATACATTGTCAGTTATATATGCCCATTATATTCTTAGATAAAGAAATATCATTCATTGACTTTCCATAGATAACATATTCTCTATCATATTTTATGTTCATAAATATTAGGGGGGAAATTCCAATCATATATGATGCAACCTTATAGAATTAATTAATTCATAAGTTTTTGATATCAAGATTATCGAATCATACTACAAAACTAAAATTGCATAATATCCCTTGCTTTCCTTAGGCTAATAACTAATACTCTATTGATGTTTGAATAATGATATTATTATGACTTATCAAACATATCAATATTAAAGATCTATATTTTTTTTTACATTAAGTGAATATATTATGCAGCTAAAATTATAGTATTGAGATAACTAATATACTAAAAATGTTAAATAATAATACTATTATAGCTTATAAAAAAATATTGTTCTTATAGGTTTAGACAATTAATGTTTATGAATAATCATACTATGTAATTAATTGTACAGATGAAGGACAACTAAGAAACCATTAATGTAAAATAATGATATAATTATGGTTGAATAATTGTACACTATTTAAGTTAAATAATGATAGTGTATAATTAAATGCACAAATTAAGAAATCTAACATACTATGAATGCTAAATAATAACGTTTTGATAGTTAATCAAATCCTTATTAATGGTGAGAGTTATATTTTGCATTATCATAGGAGAAAAAAAAGATGTATATTCTATATTAGATGACGAGAGTGATTTGAATAAATAAATAAATAAAATATTTGTTTCCATATTAATTTATTTTTAGCCAAACAATAGTTTTTATTCATGGTTGGAAGAGGGACTTTATGGCTTTTCATAATCAAGTGTGAGTATATTGACAAGAAGTCGACATTCCATAATATACTCAGAATATCGTGTCTCTATCTAGTTGATGGAAAAAAAAAAGAAAAAAACTAAAAATTTTCCTTCACAAGAATAAAAGTATAAATTTAGGTAAGATTTGGTCCTAATATCAATCAACAATAAATAAAGCAACCAATTAACTAAACATATATATATATATATTCCTTCATTTGTTTCAATGCGCAACACTAGGATATGAAGGAGTTTTATTGTGATTTGTAGTGCTTCATAATCCATGCCTTAAACTATGGGTTTTCTTATGGAATTTTACATGGTGACAGTCTTCTTATTTGTTTATTATTGTCAACACATTCATACTTTGAAAATAATTCATAGGTTGACTTGATTTACCGCGTCATTAACCAGATGTCTGGCTAAAAAATTATTAGTGTTGTTGCTGCTGTTGTTGTTCACCTCATAATAACTATAACCATTTTGTTTTTTTTTTTTTTGATTTGCAACTCACAGACAGGGAGAACGGAGGATGTTCATGCCAGGTGCGCCGCCATGAGTACGAAGGAGCAGATTGAAGCTCTATTATTGTGTTATTTTATAACTTTTGGACCACTTTCCAAAAGTGTGTTATGCTTGAAATTGTTCCTTGTGTTTGACTCTTGAGACTCGTGTAAAAACTGATGTGTTTTGTTATAGCTTTTGCATAACTCAAACTTATCAACGTGATTTTATATGGATCGTAATAGTCTCTTATGCTCTCCTATGCCTATTAATCGTCCCGTGCATGAATTCAATTAGTGGGGTAGCTAGATCATACATATCAGTAGATTTCATGGTTCTCGGATATCATCGACCGGGGGTTGCAAGAAGGAGCCGTTTGTTACACATCTGATCCTTGTTATGATAAGGCAATGATAAAATAATTAAGTTGCATGTGGCTCTAAATAAATTATTGTATTAACTATAATCTCTACTAAAACTATAACACCCCAGCCTCATGTTGACCTCATATAGTTATTTGGAGCACTTTATTAATTGATGATTGTAATTCTTACAAATCAACACAAGTCATCTAGAACACATTTTGTTCTCACCTGTATGGTTTTCGAAAAAAATTTTGAAGGTCACTTTTTATTGAATTACTCAAATCCAAATATGTTTACATGTGAAATTCTTCAAGGACAAACTTCCAAAACATAAGATTTACATTTTTAATATAGGTAATCATATCAATTATTCTAAGTTTCCACCTATTGCCACATAACTTGAAGTATTACATACAACCCACTCAAATAATTTAACATTGTCATTTCGCCTTTACCTCTACCTATTTCATTATCCTAAGAATCTCTCTACTAAATGGTTGACTGCCTCATCCAAGTTTAATTGGTGGTTGCATTTTTACTTTGATACCATGTGTAATACATCGACCTCACACTAGTAGTAGATAATTATTGGGAATACTTTCATGATTGATAATTTTTCCCACAAATCAGTACAATTTCTTTCGAGCGTTCCTAAAAATTTTCCCAAGATGTTGCCCACCATTGGATTATTCCATACCAAACACATTTAGCTATAGAATTTTCTAATGATAGAATTCCTAAAAATGAGGTATAAATTGTTAATATAGGTAGTTATATCTATAACACCCCAAAATTTAGAACAAAAAAGTTATTTTTAAGAAACATTAGTTATAAAAATAGTAGATGTTATCGCTACACCCAACATAAGTTTGACATCCTCAGTTATTTTTATACTAAGTGTTAATGCTAAACCTTACTCCATTTAAATTAATAACATAATTATTAAAAAAAATCAGAGTGGAGAGAGAGTCAAAGAAAATTAGCATCATTCTAAAATAAACTAAATCTCAGTGGTTACAAAATCTTGTGGAAAAAGATACATAAGAGCATAAGAGTACATAATCATCTAGATCAATAGAGGTCAGACGAATGCCGAGCAGTCCTAACTCTCAACTCCTACTAGAAGACATCATACCGTACCCTCAAATTACTCTTGCAAGGTAAAGTTTCCCCAATGAATAGGCAGCGAACCATAAAACGGAACCCGTTAGTAGTACGGTACTGTGTAACTCATTATGCAAAACTAATATGTAAAACACGCATGGAACATATCAAAGGAATCACAACAAAACATGGTGTAAGATATTGAAATATATATGTGATGAAAAAAAAATACAATAATCATATCAAATAAAAAATAATCACCAAGACTACATACCACTCATCCTTATTCATTTAGAACAGAATGAAGCTTATTAACCAATTATACAAGAGATGCTTTCTAAAGTAATGATTAGAATAAATCTCAACAAAATAAGCAAAAGCTTTACAATATACCTCATGTCTCAATATCAAACTAATAATATCCATAATGCCATAGGTAGGGCTCAAATGCATAATACCAAATAAAATCCTATAATATCAATGGTAGGGAACAACGACAACATACTAAATCATAGGTAGGCCCAAGGCTACTACTAAACTAATCCAATAACTCTTTTGATCTAATAATAATTATTTCCATTTTCATTTACTCGAAAAGATATAATAACAACCCGAAAACATAAAAGTACACCTATTATATCAGTGCACAAGGAATCACAGTACCCTCCTGATATATGAGATTTATATGTTATTTTGCTAAGTAAAAATGTCATTTATTCCTCGTTATTTTTATAACATTTAATCTTTTCTCGAGCTTTTCTCTTTTGGATAGATTTTGCAGGAAAAGATAAAAATGAAGAAATTCAAAGGAGAAATCAATGGAAAGAGAAAAGGAAGCAAAGAACACATCAAGAGATATGGAATCAATGGAAGAAAAGACTAGAAATGAAGAATATATATCAAAGGGAAGATTGTGTTGAAATTTCATAAAGAAATAATGAAGGAACAAGAAACACGGCCCCCCCGTGTTTCCTAAACACGGGCCGTGTTTTTCTATCAGCACACAAATTTCAGCACTTAAAAATTCAGCATTTGGCCGAGAGTTCAAGGAAAAAACACGGGGGTCCCGTGTTTTCTAACACGGACCGTGTTTTTATCAAATTCTGTAACCGTTCGCGCAATGTTTCCCCGATATATTTCTAAAGTTTGAACATTCGAAAAGGTGGTTCGGGGGAGTTCGAGAATGGGATTTTCTGTTTCTCTCTATACTCTCTAGATACCACATGTAATTTGTAATTCCAATTCTTTTTCTCTCCATTGTATTCAATTGAACAATCAACAATCTGCAATTCAATTCGATAAGTTCTTCTCCATTCCTCTTTTAATTGCAAGTTTTGATTTTTGATTGAATGCAATTCAATTCTCTTTGCTGCATTATTATTTTTCTTGTGTTTAGTGTTTCATTGTTAATTTATTTATAAGCATTGATGTTAATTATAGATTATTGCATTTAATTGTGTGTTACTACAATTATGTAGATAATATAAGGTAGGAGGATTTGATGACGGAATTAGGGTTTTGGATTTTGAATTCATGATTCTAGATGGAATTTAATTGAATTGATGGACGGAATTGAATGATCTCGCATCATAGATTAAGAATTTAAACTAATTAGACTGATCACCTATCTAGTTTAGATCTTAATCTACGCTAGGATAACGGAATTAATACGTAATTGTTAATTAACGTTTCCATAGTAGCAAAAGATTAATTATTAATCTTGTCCATTAATTCGTATGATTGCATGATCCGAGCTTATGTGATTATGGTCATAGTTGACTGCTTTCCATTCGTAATGCTGCCATTAATTGAATCTAGTGTTCTTAACCTAGGTTATTAATTGGTTAGGTGATAAATTGAGAGCTTATTCAATTTATTAAAATTGAGAGAAAGCAAAGAGATGAATTATTATGAGTTTCTACAAGTCAACGTTAAATCATTTAGAATATTTCGTTTCTCCATGATTATTTGATATCCTAATTCCATAATCAATACTTCCTATCCTTATTCATTAATTAGTGAGTACAATGTTTTATTATTTATCCATAGTTTAGATATTGATGATAGAATTGTATGTTATTACATAACCGGGGTTTTAACATCGATTATGGAATTATTGATTATATACCATTCCTTGTGGGTTCGACTCCTTCTTGCCATATACTACGTATTTGGGAATTAGGATTTATTTATTAAATTTGTTGTGCATACGACAGTGCATCACCTCCCAACCATCCCACTCGGAGGCATAAAACCTCTTTGGTCATACTAGCACACAAGGCGACACAATACCCTCCTAACCTAGGATACCTAATACTTAAGTATTGATACCTCCTATAGGGCCCACATGTCACCTATAGTATAGAGTAATGCCTTACTAAGGCATAACGACACACTAGTGAGCCAAAAAAATTGAGGACTCCTACCGTGTCTCTAAGGTAGCTACCCCTAGAGGAAAACCATTCCTAAACTCGAGATATTTCACTGTAAGTATTAATATCTTAAAAAGATGACTACAAAGCATTACATATTGCACAATGATTCTAGTTCCATACTTAACCATTATTCTTTTATTTTTAATTATTTAAGCCAACTCTAAGATCAATATTCCAAGCCTAACTCAAAATCAACACTATGGTCAACCTACCAATACACTAAGGCCATCCTATTTTTGATTATTCATGCTAGGGGTATTAGGTCAAAAGTGACCAAAATGCCCCTGAGACCATTATTACCACATTATCATCTATTTTAAATACTAATTTAATTTAATTTATTAATTTATTAATTTTTAATGAAAAGGATAAACCATAGTTATTAAATTATATAACATACAAATAAATTACCAACACACCAAATAACTATTTTGTGCCTATACATGATTTTGTATGTAAAGCCCTAACATATGTTTCTAAAATATTAAATCATATATTCTCATGCTCAATAATAAATAACATATATTAGGCACACTTATCGAACCAATTGTAGTGATACTATTAAAATGACCAAAATACCCTTAGGGCATATAATAATTATAATCATGTTAAAATATACGTTCCTAAAACATTAAATTATATATTCCCATACTCAATAACAAAGAACACATATTAGACATACTTATGAGGATTAAAATCATGATATGCTAAAAATGACCAAAATACCCCTAGGATATATAATAGTAATAGTTATGCTAAAAAAGTGCTTAAGCCTGCTTAACCAATCATCTTAGACATACATAACATACATAATTTATTTCTGCCATTTAACCCATTTTTACCAAATTCCATGCTAACACTTTTAGGCAGATAATTAAAATGTAGCAAACATACTTAATATAATCTATACATGTAACACCCCGAGTCGATATGACCACGCGGGGGCTACCTTGAAGTGCTTTCGGATTGATCGACTGGCCCCACAGATCAACACAAGTCCTTTCAATGCGTTTTTTCCTCACTCACGCACTTCCCTGAAAATTTCTCGAACTTCCCAGAAGGTCACCATCCTAAAATTGCTCCACGGCAAGCACACTTAACTGTGGAGTTCTTAGAATGGAATCACCAAAAGGATGGTATACCATGTTGATATAAGTAGCCAGATCAATCCTTATAACACTCCGCTCAAATTGGGGTATTACATTCACCCCCACTTAAAGAATGCAACGTCCTCGTTGCGCCTCAACCAATGACTGTCTCAATACAATTCATCCCAAGAATCGTCCAACTAGGTGACTGACTGACTCATCCAAGTTCAGCTCACGGTGTAATACCCCAAAAATCCTAATTTAGAAATTATAGCAAAATAATTATTTATTAGAAAAAAAAATTAAGAAAATAAATTACCTTATTAAATAAAGAGGAAATTAATTGAGGAAAATAAGGAGAAAACAATAAATAAGTTATTTAGAAAATTTTGGACATTTTACTAATTAAAATGGGAGTTAAGGACAATTTACCCAAAATAGTCTAATTAATTTAAAAATAAATTTAATTATTATACTTAAAATATTTATTATTAAAATTAAATATCTAAAATAAATATATAAATAAATAAAGACCAATACCCCAACCCAACCATTTTATCATTTTTCCCTTTTTCTCTTTTCTTTTTCTTTTTCTTCTTTCTTCCTCCTTTACTCATTTTTCTTTTTCCCCATTTTTCTCCCCCGACTAGGCCAGCCCACCGGCCCAGATCCCTTCCTCCCCCCGTCTCGCGCGACCAGGCCCGCTCAGGCTCCTTCGTCGCCCGTTGCCCCCAGCCGCCCGAACCACCCTCTTTTTTTCTTTTCCTTCCTTCCCCTGGACCGACCGGTCCACCCTGCTTGTCTTCTTCTTCCCAGCCCGACCTGCAACGTCGACTTGCAGCCCCGATTCCGCCGGCAGCCACCAGCCAACGACCGGTCATCCTCATTTGCCCCTCTCCCTGTCGTTTTCTTTCTCTTTTCGACCTCGACCAAGTCCCTCTCTCCCTTTCCCGCGTGCCATCTCTTTCCCATTTCCTCTCCCCTTCCTCGACCCAACTTGCCATGGCAGGACCTGCACCGCCTGCCACCGGCCGGCCCCTGCACACCTGCCCCGCACGCCTCCTTCTCCCCTTGTCGTTTTCCCCTTCCAATTGCCTATAAATATCCCCCATTGGCAGCCCCGATCAGCTCCCTTTTCGATTTTTGCCCCGAAACCCTGCCTCTCCGCCGCCTCAAAAAGATAGGCTTTCCGCTGTCACCGGAGACCGCTGCCGCCACCTCTGCCCACCGTTATCACCCTTACAACTCCCTCGACAAAACCAAGCCACCGCCACCCTCCGCCTTGCCCTGCACGTGCCGCCCTAGCCGTGCAAAGTTCCTATCCCGAAAACCACCACCCCCAGCCTTCGTCGCCCTTGCGCCGCCTTCCACCGCCAACCCAGCCGCCACCAGCACCTCCTCCACCCTCCAAAACACCCAGGGAAGCTTCCTCTACCTTCCCCTACCTTCAACTCCCCCTGCCTCCCTCTCCTCCTTCCTCCCTCATCTTCCACCTCTCTCCACCACCCTCGGCCGTCGCGCCAACCACCGCGCGCCGCCACCCCTTGCCATGCCACCACCCTCATTCCACTCCCCTTCATCTGTTGTTTCTTCCCCCACCTCAAACTTCTTCTTTTCCCCTCCCATCTAACCACCACCTCCATCTTTTCCTCCCTTCTCCACCTCCACAGCCGCCGCCGTCGCCGCCACGCGCCGCCGCCGGACCACCACCGACCCTAGGTGGTTCTCCACTCATCCAACCCTAATACCCCTTTTATATAATTACTACTATCTTCTACCAATATTAATACTATTATCATTATTACTATTATTATTATTATTATTATTATTATTTCTTTCATTACTATTACTATTATTATTATTATCATCATTATTATCATTATTATGGTCTCCATCATTAATGTTCTTATTTTCTTACTAATACTAACATCCCTTTTAAACCCTAACTTGTATTATACTTAACTTTGGTCTTATTTTTATAATTATTAGTATTAACATTTTTATTATTATTATTTCTATTATCCTTACTATGGTTATTATTATTATTGCTTAACCTTACTTGGTTGTATTATTGTTATTATTATTATTACTATGTTTATTATTATTATTATTATTATTATTATTATTATTATTATTATTATTATTATTACTACTACTACTACTACTACTACTACTACTACTACTACTATTATCATTATCACCCTTAGGAATAGTTACTTGTAATATTGTGACCTTATAATATTATTATTTCAAATATAACGCCATTAATAGACTTGGCCTTAAAACGCTAGGGTTTCTATTACTAGACATTAGTGTCACTATTTTATTAATACTAACACTATTTTCCTATAGCTAGCATACACCCTATTACTACAAGATTAGAACTAATTCTAAGGTAAAAACCCTAGTTTTTGTATAATACCCTTTTTAGTAATAAAAACCCTAACCTTACACTAGAATAAGGGTTGATAGTATTTATAAGGGAAATTAATACTTAGCCTTTTTCCCCTTTTCATAGGTGACCCCGATCCGAGCCCTAAGGAGCTAGAGGAGCGTGTTCCAAGCTCGGTGCCTACCTAGGTAAGGACGTAACTAAGGCCTCTTGTGTGTCTACGTGTATTATGTGTTTCGCATGCTATGTACCCTACATTTATCATTATCAATTATGTTGCGTGTGCATGACATGGAGATGAAACATGTGTGGTATGTTACATGGCATGTGTATTATGTATATGTGATGATATGTGTCGTGATCCTGTAAGACATGCATGTGAGGGAATTGATGTATTAGAAAGGAGGATGGGGAAGGAGATTGACCAAGGGAGGTGAGTTGATCTAATTATTTTAATGAATCATGAGTGAAAGAATAAAATGAGAATTCTAGGGTTCGTGTGGGAGAATCTGATTTATGATTTTTATGATTTTGCACGGGAGAGTTTAATTTATGATTGCATGGTGGTATTAATGGCTTATGGTGATATTAGGGTTTGCATGGTGGTATTAGGGTTTGTATGGCGGTATTAATGATTGCATGGTGGTATTAATGGCTTATGGTGATATTAGGGTTTGCATGGTGGTATTAGGGTTTGTATGGTGGTATTAATGATTGCATGGTGGTATTAATGGCTTATCGTGGTATTAGGGTTTGCATGGTGGTGTTGTGGTTTGTGTGGTGGTATTAATGTTTGTATGGTGGTACTAGGGTTTGCATGGTGGAGTTAAGGTTTTGCATGGGAGTTAATGATGGTATGGGATTTAGGGTTTGTGTGAAAAGTTTGAGAGGTTACATGGGATGTGTAACGTTTGCGTGAGAGCAAAATTTACGTATGAAAGGTCGATTTGGGATTTAAGGGAGGTAATGCAAGCATTATTTGGTTTTTTAACTGTTTTGGACGGAGAATAGTACGTGGAGTAGTATAAGGGTATGGAGGAGACATAATTAGGGTTTTGGAGTGATTAACTCTGGGTCGTTGTGATTAAGTAGGGTTGGAGTAGCTAATGGTGATTTGTTGAGGATGATTAAGTTTTGGGATGGCTAAGTATGGTTGTTATGGTAAAAGAGGGTTAAGAGCGGTTAACCACGGTTGGTGTGGACAATTAGGATTGGTCATGGCTGCTTAGAGTTGTTTGGTGTTATCATGTGTATTATTGATTAAAGTGTAGTTATGGATGTGGAACTTTATTGTGTGTGATGTGTAAAGCATAAAGAGAATGATTTATGCATATCATTGGCGAAGATCTTTTGAATAAGATATGTTAAGACACTAACCACTTATAGAGAAAGATGTTGAGCCGGACCCAGACCGGTCCACCGGCAAATAATAGTGGCAGGGTATGTTATTCTCGTGACCGGTCCACCGGCTATAATAGTGGCAGGGCATGACCCTCATGACCGTTCCACCGGCTATAATAGTGGGGGATTCCGTGCTCAACAAACTAATCAGAATAATGATAAGACATGGGAAAGATACAAACATTTACAGTGGAACACCTTGTGAGTCGGGCCCAGACCGGTCCACCGGCAAATAATAGTGGCAGGGTATGTTACCCTCGTGACCGGTCCACCGGCTATAATAGTGGCAGGGCATGGCCCTCGTGACCGTTCCACCGGCTATAATAGTGGGGTTCCCGCACTGACACGGACTGATAAAGACGATGATGTGAAACGATTATAATTATCAGAGACCTGACAAAAAAGTTATCTGGTTCGTATCCTGTATTGTTTAACTGTGTTATCGCATGCCATCTACGTAATTATGTTATGTATACTATGTCGTGTATCTTGGTGTGTGGGCCTTAGTGCGTCTGTTACCTTACTCAGTACGTAGCGTACTGATCACCCGTTTCATGGGTACTACTCATTCCCACGAGCAGAAGACCCCTTTGACCTTGTGCAGGTAGGAGACCATGTCTTTGATGCCTATGATACCTACGAGGCATCGGGTGGGGCAGAGCGTTGAGCCTAACCTAACTTGGGGACCGTGAGCGAGTTGGCCAGACTCCATTGCTATCTTCGGGTTTCGTATTTTCTTTATTTAACCGTATTTTGGACTACGCTTTATGTTTTGAGAAATCGCACTTTTAAGTTGTAATCCTAAACGTATTCTAAGTACCGTTTGACTTGTGTTTCGTTAATGATTTATGTTAAGTGCTGACCCATGTTTTAATGTTTCATATCTGATGTCGTTTGGTTTTAGCCTTAGCACTTAGTACTGGAACGGTAGAGGTGTACCGATCCGATACTAAGTGTGGCGGTAATACCCCCAAGTTTATGGTTTTAATTCTTTCGCTTCCGCTGAACTTTTTGATTTCAACAAAAATTTTCAGTAGTAAATTTGGGGGTGTTACACACGGTCGCGGTTTCGCTCTGATACCATTTGTAACACCCCGAGTCGATATGACCACGCGGGGGCTACCTTGAAGTGCTTTCGGATTGATCGGCTGGCCCTACAGATCAACACAAGTCCTTTCAATGCGCTTTTTCCTCACTCACGCACTTCCCGGAAAATTTCTCGAACTTCCCAGAAGGTCACCCATCCTAAAATTGCTCCACGTCAAGCACACTTAACTGTGGAGTTCTTAGGATGGAATCACCAAAAGGATGGTATACCATGTTGATATAAGTAGCCAGATCAATCCTTATAACACTCCGCTCAAATTGGGGTATTACAATACATCAAAAAACCTAATGTGCTATCATGCAATATTTCACATTTTAGTAGAGTATAGGGGTTACCTAATTTTCAACAAAATAACAAATTACAAGTAACCTACTAAATTTATTAGACTCTGCTAATTAAACTTTTGTACCTAAAAATAATGCCACGTTAACCGTATTAATATTTTAAAAAAAATAATATTTTTTATTAAAATAATTATTAAATAGGAAATTATTAAGATTCCCCTATTATTTACAAAGGGGTAAAAATTTAGATTTAACTCTCACGTTGCGTAGCATGAGGTTGGCGAACGCAAAGAGTTTTGGGGAATGTGAGTTGGTTGCTGGAGGTGGTGGCTGGGCGGTGAGGTGCACAGTGGGGTTGCGACTTGGTTGTGTAGAGAGGAGGTGGTTGGGGGAGGCGACGATGGGGGCTGGTGATGGTGAGGCTGCTAATGTGAGGAGGAAATGGGTCATGACAAAAAGACGAGGAAGACTAGGGGAGGTTAAAGAGGAGAGGGAAAAGTCAAAGGAGGCTGACGACAATGTGGTGGTTAAAGTTGTGATGAGGGGAGGCTGTATCAGTGGAGGGCAAGGGAGACATATGAAGGATGAGGTAAGGAGGCACAATGTAGAGGAAAAGGGTGGTTGGGTGGATGTGTGGTTGCTGGCTTGATGGGTTGTTGGTGGTGTGTAGTGTAGCGAAGGGAGGGGGAAGAAAGGATAAATGTTTAGGGTTGGTTGGTGGTGTGGCTATTGGCTCGGTAGGCAGTTGGTGGTGTGTAGGGCAGAGAAGGGAGGACTAGAAGGAAATGGGTGCAATATGTATATATGCGCATGCATGCACATGGTTGGGGTAAAGGGGAGGGAAAAATTGATGGGGATATCGGTTGGTTTAGGTGTGAAGGATTGGCAGGCAAAAGTTGAAAGGGAAAAGAATGGATGTAGGTGAGAGACTTAGTGTAGGGCTTTCAGGGCGGGAAGTTGTAGGGAGGTGGTTAGTGTAGGTAAGGGAGCTAGCGCATGAGCTAAAAGTTCAAGGGAAATGGAGCATCTGAGGAATTAGGGTAGGGGATATGGGGGCTTGAAGAGGAAGGGGAAATAGGCGGGGTGTAGAGCGCAGAGTAGAGGAATGGGTGATGTAAGGGGTTGAGGCATGTTTGGGACAAGGGGTTAGGCAAGGGAGAAGTAGGAGAAAATAATATATAAAAAAAAACAAAGGAAGAAGAAGGAAGGTGGGTTGGGGTTTGGATAGGGAATTAGAAAGAAAGAGAGAGAGAGAGAGAGAGAGAGAGAGAGAGAGAGAGAGAGAGAGAGAGAGAGAGAGAGAGAGAGAGAGAGGGATGGGCTAGGCTACGGTGCAAGCTAGGGGAAGAAAAGAATAGAAGGAGAAGGCAGAAAAGGAAAAGGTGGGAAGGAATAAAAAAGGAAGAAGGAAAAAGAAAATAAAGGAAAACAAATAAATTTAGGTTTAGAAATATAATTATATTAATTTTTGGTTAATATGAAATAAATTTACCTAGGTTTAAGGTACCTTATTAGGAAGAATAAATGTGGGTAAAATTTATAGATTTTAAGGTAGATTTAAATTAAACTAAAAAAGATAAAATCATAAGGATTATTTATTTAAGAATTTATTTAGGTTTTAGTGTCAAATATTAAAAAAAATATATAATATTTAAGGTTTAAGTTAAAATATAAATTAATTAGGATTTGGGATACTATAATATCAATCCATTTAAGCCTCCATCATCTACCACATAACTTTGGGTATTACAAAAATAAATCTCTCATTTAGTTAAAACTTATTCTCCTTATTTTTTTTGCTAGTTTTATGTGATCTCAATCAAAAAGTTTTTAATATCATTTTATTGTTATTATTAATATTATTATAATTAATATTTTTCTTAATAATTCTATTACTATTGATATCATTACTATCATTATTATACTTAGTATAACTATTACTATTATTATTATTATTATTATTATTATTATTAGCTGTAGTAGTAGTAGTATCTTCAAAATTTTACTTTTCTGATATGATATGATTTTATTTGATTTTACAAGTCTTAAAATAAATTTAGGAGAACATTCCCTTAATTAACTTTGTGTTATGTGGTAGCTAGTCTCTTTAGAGATGTCAAATACATGTCTTTTAATATCATCTTTTGTTTAGTACGTCCAATCAAATTGGTTGAAATACATTATTCAATTTTTAATTTCAACTTCTATAATTATCTAAAAATAAAATGAAATGAACCATATAACTCTGAGTATAAGATAAATATATAATATAATTTGAGTTTTTAAAAATTCACCTGACAATCCTAAATATTGACCCACACAATACCCTTCTATCTTGTTTGTTGTTTTTGTTGAATTGAACCTTCCACCTATTTTATTCGTGAAATTCCTTAAAAAATGCCTATAAAATAACTATAATACTCTTACCTATACTACATTTGTTTTCCTCCTAGTAAATGAGCATGTGAAGTGATGAAAATGCCCTTACACTAACTATACCATTTTTAAATCCATTTCTACATGCATTTTAGTGTGTGTTTGGGTAACCATATTTTTTGAAAATTTTTAGATAATGTGACAATTTCTTTTGTACTTTTGAAAACTACCCTTACTTTGTATGACAAATCTTTATAAAGTAACTTCAAATATATTAATCACCATTAAAATGCATGCCCAAAATGTCAATACACATATGCTAGCTCATTCTTTTTTTTTAAGGGAGAACTACTTAATGTATGTTTTGGGGAGTGATAGTTGTTGCTTGTTGGGGTTAGTTCTTCATAATATTTAGAAAGTAAATTTACTAACAAATAATATAAAATATTACAAATTATAGTTGAAAAGTTGAACTAATATAGGAATGCAAAACTATGTGATTTGTAAGGCTAAAAAGTAAATTATACATAATAATTAGGTGTGGAAAATACTTGACCCTAGACAATGCAAGATTTAAAAAAAACCCTCAAACTATGCCAAGTGATATGACCAAAATAGTGGAAGAATTCATAATATAACGTAAGAAAAAAGTAAAATAGAGAATAGCTCCTAAAACAAGTATAATAGAGATGGAGAGATAAAGATATAATGGAACTAAGAGAGTCCATATGAGAAGCTAAAGAAGCTAGAGACACATGTGATAACTCTCTATTCCCAAAGCCTAAGAAAACACTCTTCCACAAGCAAGGCTTAAGATAACAAGATCAACATCAAAATCCCATGACACGTGAGAATCATATGTCATCACATGCGCAGTGACTATAACAAGATAGGTTAGTTTGATTAAGTATTAAGTAACACAATATATCCCCAAGAGATACCATAGAATACATAGGACCAAAATTTTATAATGATAAAGATAAGGCATACAAGAATTAATGATAACATGCGATCACCAAACTTGGAACATGAAATAACACTTAGGTCACAACTATAATTTAAACAAGGACATCTATTTAGGAATTCCACTAATTTTTCATACCAATTGAATATTAATTAAATTGAGGAAAAATACTCAACTAAACTAGTGCAAAATCGATGATAGACTTGCTGAATAGGTTGTATGACTCCCATAAAAATGCTACTCAATCCAATACTCAAATGGTGTTGGTTTTGCCGATACTTGAATGGTAACCAAAAATCCCAATAATATATGGGACACCTAATTACACAAGAATGTATACCCCCTATCAAGTATAAAGATGCCTATAGAGTAGAAAATGCCTCTCATACCATCATAAGGAACCAAGATCACCAAATTATTATTATTATTAGTTAACTTGTTCACCTCATAACAACTATAATAACTTTGTTAGTCTTTCTCTTTTCAAGCCATAGACAAGGAGAAAGTACGATGTTCATGTGAGGGGGGAGCCATGAGTAGGATGTAGAGAATAAAGCTCTATTATTGTGTTATATAACTTTTGGTTCACTTTCTAAAAATTTTTTATGCCTAAAATTGTTCCTTATGTTTGACTCTTGAGATTTGTGTAGAAACTAAGGGGTTTTATAGCACCTTTACCATAAATTTAACTTATCAATGTGGTTTTATATGGATCTTACTTGTATCTTATGTTGTCTTATGCTTATTAATTATCCCATGCATGAATTCCATTAGTGGGGTAGCTAGATCATACTAGTAGATTTCACAGTTCTGGGATATCATCAATGAGGGGCTGTAAGAAGGAGCCATTCATTACATCTCTAATCCTTATCATGATAAGACAATGACAAAAGAAGTTGTATGTGTCTCTAAATAAATTCTTAGATTAACTATAATCTCTACTAAAATAATAACATCACATCCTCAAGCTAGTTGTAGATGGTTATCTAAAATGCTTTATTGATTGATGATCTATCCTATAAATCAACACAAAGTCTTGCAAATGTGTTTTGTTCGCACTTATGTGCTGCCTAAAATATATATTTTTTTAAGGTCACTTGTTATTGGACTACTCTAAGACAAACACATTTAAATGTGGAATTCTTCAAAGATAGACTCCAAAACATAAGATACACACTATTAATATAAATTATCATATTAATTCTTTTAAGTCTTCACTTTCTACCACTTAATTTGAAGTATTACATACAACTCATTCAAAGAGCGCAACATTCTTGTTGCACCTTAACCATTGACTTTCTCAATGTCCAAAGAATCACCCTAATAGGCAACTAGTTAGCTCATCCAAGTTCAATTTGTAGTTATGATTTCACTTTTATACCATTTGTAACACAATGAGCCTACACTAGCTATAGGTAGTTATGTGGAATGCTTTCATGATTGATAATTTTTTCCACAAAGAATAAAATTTCTTTCAAATGTGATTTGTCCTCACTCACATACTTCCCAAATATTTCTAAACAGCTTAAAAATTTTCCCAAGAGGCCATCATTTGATTACTCCAAGACAATCATGTTTAACTATAGAGTTCTCTAATAATAGACTTTCTAAAAAGCAGGTATATCTTGCTAATTTAGCTAGTTATACCAATCCATTTAATCCTTCAGCATCTATCACATAACTTGAGGTATTACAAAAATAAATATCTCATTTAGTTAGGGCTTATTCTCCTTAGTTTTTTTTTTTGCTATTTTTATCTGATCTCAATGAACAAGTTTTTAATATTATTTTCTTCTTATTATTATTACTACAATTAATATTTTTTTAATAATGCTATTACTATCCTTGTTATAACTAGTATAACTAATTTTAGCTTGTTATTACTATTATTATATTCAAAATTTTGTTGTTATGATATGATATGATCTTATTTGATTTTACTAGTCTTAAAAATAAATTGAGGATAACAAGCCCTTATTCAACTTTGTGCTATGTGGCAGCTAGTCTCATATATCAAATACATGTCTTCTAACATTTAACACCATCATTATTTGGTACGGCCAATCAAATTGACTGAAATATATTAATCAAATTTTTTATTTCAACTTCTATAATTATCTAAAAATAAAATAAAATTCACCATATAACACTTAGTGTAGGATAAATATATAATATAACTTTGAGTTTCTAAAAATGCACCTAACAATCCTAAATATTGACCCTGACAATACCCTTGTATCCTTTTTTTGTTGTTGTCGAATTGAAGCCTCCGTTTGTTTTAGTCATGACAATCTGTAAAAAAATATATAAAAAAACTATGAAATAACTACAATACTCTTATCTATATTGCATATATTTTCATCATAGTAAATGAGCACATGAAGTGATACAAATTCCTTTACACTAACTATTTGCATTTAACCTCCATTTCTGCATGCATTTTAGTGTGTGTTTGGGTAATCATATCTTTTTTAAATAATTTTAGATAATGTGACATCTTATGTTTTTTTTTTATAAATTTTCAAAACTACCCTTACTCTATATGAAAAATTATTAGAAATTAACTTCAAATATATTAATCACTACTAAAATGCATGTCCAAAAATGTCAATATACATCACTTTATATTAGGTATTAATGGACAAAATATAACCTCATTCTTTTTTTTAGGAAGAACTACTTAGTGTATGTTTGAGGGAGTAGTAGTTTTTGGTTTTTGGTTTTAAAATTTTTATAATATTTAAAAAATAAATTTACTAAAAATAATATAAATTTTGAAAAACCCTGGTTGAAAAGCTGATGTTGGAACTTATACATGAATACAAGGCTAAAAAGCAACTTATGGACAATAATTAGGTATGGAAAACACTTGATCCCAAATAATAGGAGATAAAAAAACAACCTCAAACTATACCAAGAGATATGACAAATATAGTGGAATATTTCATCATTTAACATAAGAACAAATTAATATGGAGATCAAATCCTAAAATAAATACAATAGAGATGGAGAGATAAAGATATGATGGAATTAAGAGAGTCCATAAGCAAACCTAAAGAATCTAGGGATACAAGTTACAACTATACATTCCCAAACCCCAAGCAAGCACTCTTCCACAAACAAGGCTTAAGACAACAAGATCAACATCAAAATTCCTAGGACACACATGAGAATCATATTCTTGTTTGCTGGATAGGAATTTAAATAAAGAAGTAAATTTAGGAATTTCACCAATATACATGATTAGTAATTAACATGAGGACAAATATTCAACTAACCTAGTGCATGATCGACGCTAGGTTTGCTGGATAGGGTTCAGGACTCCCACAAAAATACTACTTAATCCAGTGCTCAAATGGTGTTAGTCTTATTGACACTTGAATGGTAACCAAAACTACCAATAATATATAGGATACCTAATTACATAAGTATAAATGCCCCCTATCGAGTGTAGAAGTGGCTATAGAATAGAAAGGGCTTCTCATGCCATCATAAGGAACCAAGATCACAAAAATGACAAAACACTGGAATGTTACAAAAATAAGCCTAGCTTTGACAATCAGCTCCTAGTAATTCATATATGACACATGCCTTCTTTCATTTGAAATTACTAGTATTTTAAAATGATCTCCAATAATTATATCTGTATAAATTTTTAAGGCCATAACTACCATCTAAATGATGTTGTGTGGTATCTAATAATTCTTATATTTAACAACATCTAAATTATCTTGTAAAGTTTTATTTTATTCCTTGACCCATTCTAGTTTAATTATTAATTATTAATTATTAATTTTATTTATTAATTTATTAAATTATGTACACTACTAGAATAGGGTATGTACATTGCAATATAGCTAAAATATATTATAATTTCATAATTATAATTAGATTATTAAAGCATCTTAATCATGTTTGCATCACATGATTATAAAATTTAGTACAGAATATTAGAGTTATAATAGTAAAACTAAAAAAGATAATAAAAAAGTTAGTTTAGCTTAAAGTGGGAAACATGAAATGATAAATTATTTTTTTTAAATAAAATTAAATCTAATTTGACATTTATAATAAAATTGAATTTGGTTGCTAAAATTTAAGGATGATAACATATCAATGAATTTCATCAAAAGATAGAGGTGTGTGTGTATATATATGATTCAAATATTCTTAAAAGCATTTAAGGGAAATCAATTTTATCATTAACTTTGTGGTGATGCCCTATTGTAAGGAAGTTCCTTCCATATATGTATAAAAGATGAAAAAAAGTAACAACAAAAACAATAGCAATTTAATTTAAAATTTTAGTCATTCGTAGGGTTCAAGGGTAGATATTTGTAATACTCCAAATTAGTAGTAGATTGAAGAGGCTTGAAAGAATTGATATGATTGCCTATTTCAATAATATAAATTTTTTTTTTTAGAAAAACCGGTCATTGAAGAATTTCATATTTAACTTAGTGATTAAGAAATCAGACCGGTCTAACTAGTTCACGTATCCGATCGAATATCAAGATATCCATGGGTATGAAACTACCTAGATTTAAAATTATCATACTAACCAAAAAATTAGGCTGGAACAGTTGAACTGGTTTGATTCGGTACACCCTACATGTTGTTATTTAAGTTAAAGGGGGATTCTGGGGTAAACCAACCAAGTAGATTGATTGGACCAAGAGCAATTGGGTCATAGCTGTCATTTTTTTTCAATAGAAGTAGTGTTTGATCAATCCGTAGTTAGACTAGTGGTATCATGTATCAAGAGGTCCACCAGGCCAATTTTTGGTTCATTTTTTAAAAAAAATACTAAGTTAATTATGTTTAGTTTAGAATAGTCAAATGATGGGTGACCTCCTCAAAGGTTTTTCACAAAACATGTGAGTGAGAATAATGACCACTCAAAAATACTCGTGTTGACCTATGAGGTTAATCATTAATTATAAAAAAGTGTTCTAAGTAACTACCTATAACTAGATTAGGGCATAGGTGTTATATAGTGTATGTAATAATATATCTTTTAGTTTGTAAATTAGTGAGGTTGTGCTCCCAAACTTACTCAATAACAAATTGTTGTTGAAGAAAATAGTTAAAATCCAAAAAGGCATTTTTTGTAAATGTGATTTCTCAATATAATACATTTTTCATAATAATTTCACTAAGTTACACTCACATTTTAAATTATTTTTAATCGAGTTCCTAAATAGTAAAAAAAAGTTAATTCTAGTTAGGTATTCATTTAGGTAAAACTTAAAATAAAGTAAAATGTATAGATTCCAGATGGAAATTACTAAAAGTATAGGATCATAATAAAATATTATATCAAATGTCATTGTAGTTAAAATAAATCTATTCTATTGCATGTTTTCTAAGTTTAATTCCTTGATAAATAAAAGCATTTAATGACAATGATCAATAATAATGACTTTCACATATTATACAAAAATTGTAACACCCCCATTTTTTACTCCTTAAAAATATTGTTTAAAAGAAAAATATGTTGGAGCTAAAGTAGAAAATGGAGAATATTACCGCCACATCTAACATAAGATAGATACACATTATCTATGCCATGTTAGATGCAAGGGTAAAACTTGTTCAACTAAAACTTAAACATCATCTATACTAAGAGGATAAACTCCCACAAGGATATATCCAATGGTAGATGGGAAGCAAACAATTCTATTGAATAAAATTATTGCTGATCAAATAAACCAAAAACCTATGAAATAATCCTAGATTTAAAAAAAATAGAAGGTAAAGGAAAATTAAAAATAAAAAATAAAACCATTAAAATTTGAATAAAACACTTGAAAATTTCCAAAAAAAAAATAGATACAGATAAATAATGATAAATTTTTGAGGGATAAAACCTCTAGGTGGCCTACTTTCAAAGCCCAAGTCTTCAACCCAACAATAGTAATCGATTGAAGGCATGCACAAAAGGTCTACTTTCCACCATTAGTGGATAGTTATAGAAAAAATTCAACCAAGGTAGTATTAGTACGGATCCAATACTAAATAAATCAAAACAAACTCATAGGGGAACATGATACACATAAGAACATGGTAGTATTTGACATACATTAATCATTCTCAAGTTTACATGTGATACACACCTCATTCCACTCAGACAAAAACTCATACGATTTCAAAATATATATAGCATATCACTATGTCTACCTAATAAATATTAAGGAAATTCATACATGTAGTGATAAGAGTAGGGCACACATGCGATGACATGAGTAAGGAATACTCACATGGAATATGATGATTAGAAATATATGTGGTGCTCCTGGGTACATGTGATAATATATGAGGTCATATGATACATGTGACAACATATAATAAAAATGCGATCATGGATTTATGCTTGACTAGGCATGGCTACAGATGAGTACGAGTGTATTACAAAACATGAATTCATGTTGAATAACAAAATTATCCTATAAGATAGTATTCTGCACATAAGCCCCACATGTGATTAAAATAGTAAATCATTTTATAATAAGATAAGAACATGTATCATATGTTAACACTATTGTAAGGAAGATAACTAAGGAACATGTCTAGGATAATGAAATATAAATTCCATAAATGAATGAGAAAAATCCATTATTAAATTCCATTATCATGATCACAACTATTTGATTATATTAACTTGAGAACAGAGAATTAGAACAATCGTAACAACTAATCTTGTACATGAACGGTACTAGCCCTAAGTAGCCTACGTACAAACGTAAACATAACATAAATAAATATGACACCTAATCACTTAAGTATGCACAACCCCTATATGGCTGAAATATATCAAGACACCTAAAGAGTAAAAGAGGGTCTCTCCAGACCTTGTAAGGAACCCGATATCATAAAAGATAAAAACACAAGAATGGTACTAAGTGATTACCAAACCTAACTAGGATAGCTACTCCAAGTGGTACAAGTCATGACTCAATATATTTCACTTTAAGTGATTAATGTTTTTTTAAGGATTTAACCAAGCATAAATCAGGCCCACATAAGAACACTTCAATCAATTCCATCACATTATGAAATTTCATAATTATATCCATTTTGAGTGGTATTAAATTTGACACATTTTAAGTGTCATTAAAACTAATTGATTCCAAGTAACATTAAAGCCGATTGATTCCAAGTGGAATTAAAGCCAATTGATTCCAATTGGTATTAAAGCGTAACAATTTCGAGTGGCATTAAAGTCGAATAATTTCTTGTGGTATTAAAACTAATCAATTTCAAGTGGCACTAAATCCTAACAATTCCATGGCAAAAAGCACAACATAGGGCATCTCACAATTTTAGTCCATACTTAATCAATGATATGATTTTCCAAACCAAACCAAACATTTCAGAATTTAGCTAAACATATTAACCATATAATCATACTCAACCCTTCATATAGTCGAACTCATACACTAATCAAAAGGCATGATAACATATTTTACATTTAAAATTATAAGCTCATATATACATAGAAGTACCATACAAGACATGTTATATGCTTGACATACTTAAATTACATATAACATACTCATCACCTTCAACTTCAAGAAGATATATTGTAATACTCCATTTTAGAAATCTTAATTATAATCGATAATCATGTGTGATTAGTTATAATGATTATTTTAGGAGGTTTGGTATCAAACTTGTTATTATTATTCGTATTATTACGATGGTTTAGATATAAATTTAATCAAGTCAAAATTTGAATATAATTTAGGATATTAAATTTAATCCTAGATTATACCCTTAAATCTTAGCCTAATTCTTTTATTAATAACTTTTGACCCATAATAGATTAGGGTATAAGGAAAAAATATATTGGGGAAATTACTTGAAATTTATCTTGGATTATTTTTACTCTTTTCTTTCCTTTTTAACCTATTTGAGATAAAATTATTTTTCCCAATATATTTTTGCCTTATACCTTAATCTATCAAAACTAAACCTAAAACTAAAATAAAATAAAACTACCGTACCTTACCATTTTACTCAATTGAATTTATCCCTTACTTGCCCCAATTCCCTCCCCCAATCACTCTCCCTATCTTCCTCCTTACCTCACTAAACTCAATTATCTGCATATATGTATATACACACATACTCACATCACACCAATCGATCCCTCATCCTCACAGCCCCCAACCAAATAATCCCCTTCCATTTCCATTCTTTGATTCAACACACATCCCAAGCTAAACCTAGCCCCCTACATTTATCAACCAAACTCTTTAGTGCACCGCCACCTTCCTTCTCCCTCTCTTTTTCCTTCGTGCACAACCCCCTACAACAGCCTTTCCTAAAGCCTATGCAACCACTCACCACCCCTCACCAGACCCATTACAACCACCACCCGTCATAACCCCTTCCCATTTTTCCTAGGACCATCACCAGCCAACACACCCTAGCAACCAAACACACCACCGCCACCCTCACCTTTGACCACCAGTCATAACCACTTATAGCCTTCCCTTATCCACCCAGTGTAATCCCCCGTGATTTTAAAAAACCTATAATTTAATAAATAACTTTTATTTGGGATAAATTAGCTTTTACTTTAATTTAATTTAATTATTTTATAGATTTTGAGTATATAAAATTTGAGAAGAATATTTAATAAATTAAAATAAATATTTTGTTATTTTATCATACTCATTTTATTTGAATATATTCCCAAACCAATATTTTTCCTAAAATTAACCTTTTTAAACCCATATATTAAAATATATTAAATTAAATTATTAAATTTATTTATCTATCAAAAATATTACCTTCTATTATTTTATAAAATTAAATTATTTTATTTTCCTAATTTTTGCTTTTCCTTTTTCCTTTTCTTTCTCTTTTTTCTCCTTTTTCTACTTTCTTTCTTTTTCTTTTTTTTTTCTTTCCTTCAGGCCGCTAGGCAAGCCTGCCCTCCCTCTCCTCGCACTTGGGCCACCGACCCAATTCCTCCCCTCCTCTCCTTATCTGGTGCAGCAATGTAGCCCACCCCTTCTTTTCTTTTCCTTCCATCTCCTCGCAACCAGCCCAGCCATTTTCCTTTATCCCTTTCCCCCGATCGGGCTGGCCCACACACTCCTTTCTTTCCCTCACCCGACCTGCACCTCCCTCTTCTTCTTCTTCTTCTTCCTTTCTTTGTCGTCCATGCCCTACCACCCTGAGCATGCTTGGCCAACCACCCTGCACACAGCTTGCCTCCTCCCTACCACCACTACAACTCTCCCTCTCTCCCTCTCTCTCCCTCATCCCTTTCTTCCCCATTTCGGACCCAACCAACCCTGCACCCCCAGCCCGCATGCCTCTTTCTTTCCTCTTCTTCCCTTCCCTCCCCTTGCCACCCTTCAACTTGCCACCCGATCGAGCCACATACCCCTATCTTCTCCCTCTATTTTCTTCCCTTCAATAGTTTCTTCCTGCCCAATTTTTGAGCTCCCTTACCTTCCCCGATCTCCTCCTCTCCATTTTATTCTCCTTTTATCCCAACCCCCTATTTTTGCACAATCGCCCCATTCCGCTGCTTCCACCGACGCAACAGTCACCTACACCACCTTATGCCACCCTCTACCTCATCTCTGCACCACCACAACACCCCCTGAGCCACCCTACAACCTCCTTCTTCCTCTCCTCTTCTTTTTCTTTTCTTTTTTCTTCCTTCTTGGCAAACACCCTACACCTCCTCCTTCCATTGTCGTCCCATCGTCTCTGCCACCACCTGAACCACCAGACCACTCCCTACAATCTTCCCTATCACCCCCACACCTCCTTTAGCCAAAACCAACACTTGTAGCCCCTTATTTTCCTCCTCCCTTTTCCTTCCATCTCAGCCCCCTCCACCTCAGCAACCACCTTTGCAACCTCGCCGCCGCCGCCCTTGACCGCCAAAAACCTATCCCTGACTACCACCTATACCCCCTCTCCACCCTTGAACCCTATCCTTACCCTAAATCCTCCCCTACATGCCCTCTTTCCTAGCCCCAAAACCCTAATATGATAATTATTGATATTATTTTTAGGTATTAGTTTTGCTAATCAAAGCTTGAATCTTTAACGGAGATACCGGTAAGGTTTGATTTTTACGAAAATTAAGGTAATTGTTAAACCCCACTTAAATGCATGGATAAACGTATGCTAGCACATTAGGGTTTTAATATGTTGTTTTGCATGATACATTTCATTTAATATATTGTATGTAGTTGCATATATTGATTGATATAAAGGAGAACATGCTAGTTTATATGCCACGTGTATAAATATTGCTTAAGGAAATAGTTTGGTTATTAATGAAAATGTTAAGTACTTATCCACGTTATATTATATTATTGTGACCATTGATGCATGAATAACATTTTTGTAAGTCCTAGGGGCATTTTAGTAATATGTCTTGTACAAGAATGTGGCCTAATATGTGCGGGTGTCGATAAGTATCATGTTGAAATATAATAGTTGATGGAATTGGATAATGAGAATGGAGTATTAATATTAATATTCATGTGATGATGATAATTTAACAAAAGTGGTGTAATAAAAGGGTAAAATGGTAATTTTGGAAGTAAAAGGGGCATTATGGTAATGTTGGAAGTAAAGAGAAAAATGATAATTTTGTAACTAAAGGGTTACTTAGTACCATAGTACTGAAGGGTTCCATTCGTGGGCCCCCTACCTATTCAATGGACAGTGTCCCTTATAGGTCCTTTTCAGGCGCTATTCAAGTGGGCAATGGGAAAGAGCATGAGGAATTATCTGGACCTTTAGGGTTTCCTTCTTTCTCTTTTAAATTCCTAGTTTAAATGTAATCTTTGTTCTCATAACCACCATCGGTGGATCCCATTCTTGTGAAATGTTATTTACGTTACTCTAATTTCAATATGGTTTGAATTTCTACTAATCTGTATTTATTCTTTTAATCTTAGCACTTCGTACTGCAACGGTATGAGTAAACCGGTCTGGTACTAAGTGTGGCAGTAATATCCTCAGAATTTACAGTCTTGTTATTTTGCATCCGCTAACTCTTTTAAATAATACGCAATTTTTCAGTAGTGAATTTTGGGGATGTTACACCCAGCCTCCACCATCACCACCGTTTGTAACCCCTACACCTAGCAACCACAACACTCCAGTATAGCCACCTAGGAGCACCACCTCCGCCACCACCCGTCACCATCTTACACTACCGACACCTACACCACACACACGTACCACAACCACCACACTTCTCTTCTTGTGCTGTTTAGCCCTACCCGTGATCTCCCCTTCTTTCTCTACACTTCCCCCACCAAGCCTAATGCTATCCCCTCAAGCACCAACCACCACCTTGAGCCAGCCACCACCAGTTGTGCAAAACCCCTACATCACTACCTCATAGCCACCATCTCGCCACCCTCCACCATAGCCGACCACCACCATCACCGCCAGTCTCCACCACCCCAATCATGACTAGCACCTCAACCATCCATCCCATGCATTCCCTTCCCTCTCGGTTGTTAATGCACAATCCTCACGCTACCTGTGCAACGTGAGTGAAATGTTTTAATTTTACAAAGTTTGGTGCCTATTATTATTAAGTAAAGGTATTATGGCAATTTTTAAAAATAAATATTTTAATATTATAATTATCATTTTATCTAGTAAATATTAATTCGATAATTTTGGCATTATTTTTAGGTAAAAAAGTTTGATTACTGGGAACTTATAATTTTAGTAGCATACTGCTATTTTATGTTTTTGCTAGAATTCAGGTAACCACTATACTCTATTAAAATGATAAATATTGCGTGATAGCACATTAGAGTTTTTGTATATGAAATATGTTAAGTATGATTTGTTACGTTATAATTATGTGATTATTATTGTTATCATGAAAATAGAAAAAATGAGCATGTTATCTGATATAAACTATATTAGGTAAGAAAATATGACTAAACTTATTCTATGGTTGGGAAAATATTTTGTACGATATGTGTATATAAAATAATAGGGTGAGAATGCTTAGATATAATTGTGGAACAATAATTATGAATGTGTGACCTAGGGGCAATTTAGACATTTTAATGTTTTATGATATTTATCTTAAAAATCATGTATAATATGTATTAGCTATTTTTGAGTATACGATCATGTATTTTTGTTGGTTTAAAAGTATATGATAGGGTTTTATGTGCAAAAACATGTGTAAGGGAAAAATAGTCATTTGACATATCTAGTGATTTAAATTTCATGAAAAATAATTAAATTATTGCATTTTAGCCTTTTCATGGCAAATTAATAAATAAAATGGATATAGTATTTAAAATGGATGATAATATGATAAATATTGGTCTTAGGGGTAATTTGGTCATTTTTTATGCGCCCAAATATGAATAATTGAGCCTAAGATGGACTTAATATATTTTTATGATAGCCTTGGTAATGACCCTATTTATGGTTGTCTTGAAATAATTTAAAATAAAGGAAAAATGGATAATTATGGGAATGGGAATAATTGTGCAACATGTGTTTTTTTTATGATTATCTTATAAAATACTAATACTTAAAGTGGAAGACCTTGAATTTGGGAATAATTGTTGTAATGCCTCAAAATTTTTCCTAAGAATAAATAATCGAATAATGAAATATTAAATAAATTAAATTAATGGTTCACATAATAATAACAACAACAACAACAACAACAATAACAAAATGGGATTTTAAAATTTATTACTATTTTGAAGATTTATTTTAATTATCCAACCTAAAAAAAATTATAGAAAAAAAATTATAGCAAAATTTAACTAATTTTAATTATTTTTGTAATTACCCATAAATCCCCCAAAACCCAAAAGGTCCCAACATCTCCCTTCTTCTTCTTTTCTCTTTTCCTTTTTTCTTCCTTATTTTCTTTTCTTTCTCCTCCCTTTTCTTTCCTTCTTCTTTTTTTCTCTCCTCGCCCCATCTGGGTTGCGTCTAGTGGCCCAACTCCTCCCTCTTCTGAAATGCCCCAAAAATTCCAATTTTAAAAATTATAGTTAAATAAGATTTTATTAGAAAAATTAATTAAATAAATTATTTTTATTAAATTAAAAGGAATTAATTAAGGAAAATTAAGAAGAAATTTATAAGTATTTTAATTAGGGGAAATTTGGGTATTTTAGTAATTAAGGATTTTATTTTTGGAAATTAATTAAATAAATTATTTCATTTAAAATAAGAAGGAGAAAATAGTTCCAAATTAATATGAATTTTATAAATAATTTAATTGGAGAAAATTAGAGTGATTTGCTAATTAAAATGGAATTTATGAAAAATCTTTCAAAAACCCTAAATTAGCCTAAAAAGGGATTTAAATATTATTTTATTTAAATATTATTATTTTTAAATATCCCAAATATCCCAATTAATTTAATTAACCTAATCCATTATTTTTCCTTTTTCCTTTTCTTTCTTCCTTTTTCTTTCTTTTTCTTTCTTCTTCTTTTCTTTTTCTTTTTCTCCTCCCCGACCTGGGCTAGCCCGTAGCCTAGTCCTTTCCCTTCTTCGTTCCTCGGCACGGCCTAGCCTAGCGGCCCGTTTTCCTTCTCCTTTCTAGCAGGCCATCTTCTTCTTTATCTTTCTTTAGCGCGACCCAAAACAAAACGCCGCATTTTGTTTTAAAACATCCCCGTCGTCGCCCGGTCTACCTTCTTTTCTTTTTCTTTTGGACCGCCGACCTGCACTTGCACTACCGCCATCGCCCTGGTTTTTTGCCACCGATCTCGCTCGATTTGACTGGCCGTTTTTCTCCCTTTCTCTTCCCCTGATTCGGCGACCACATAGACCAATCTAACTCCCCCTCTCCTCGCACATCTTTCCCCTTTCCCAATCGGCCACTACCTTGCCTCATTTTGATTTCGCTGGCTAAACAACACTACCGGTGAGCCCTAACTGACCTGCCCCGATTTTCTCGTCCTTCCTTCGACCTTATCCCCCTCCACAGCTCCATAAATACCCCCTTAAGCTACCTTGTATCGAGCTTTTGATACCCTACCCAGAAAATCCGCCTTGTGCGCCGCTGCCCCTTTAGATGCCATTTCTGCCGCCTCCGGCCAACACTGCCACCCGTTTTGGCTACCCGTGTACTCCTTGCACTGCCCTCTAACTAACTACGCCTCCCTCATCCCTCGATTCTTCCGGCATATGCCTCTATGGCTGTGCGAAGTAGCCCTCTCGATCAACCCTCTCTTCAATCTCCGCCACCCTTCGAACCACCATTAGCCACCACTTCTGTCGCTGCAGCTACCGCTGCTCCTTTCACCTCCCAAATTGTGCTGTAGACCCTCCTTTACCACCCCTTACCTTTTCTTCCCTCTTTCTCCCTCTCCTCCTCTATTTCTCTTCTTCTCCTCCATTCGGCCACCGCCGCCGCCACCTTTGGTTGTGTCGCTACCTTCACTCTACTCCTCTCCCTCTAGGGAGTCTCAAACACCCCAACTCCCACTTTCATTCTACCTCTCCTTTTCCTAGCATTCAACTTTCCCCTTTTTCTTCTCTTTTTCCAGCCGCCGCCGCCGCTGTACACCACTACTGGTGCCACCTATCACCACCAGCCTACAGTTGAGCCCTAGACCCTCTCAACCCTTTTACCCTATTTTTACAAGCCTTAATCTATTTTATTTCATTTATTCAAAATATATTATTATTATTATTATTATTAATGATTTTATTGTTATTTCTATTGAGGGCCAAAGCCCTATTATATTTTTTTATTTTTATTTTATTATTATTATTCTTATTGTTGCTATTATCTTTGATATTAATATTAATATGCTATTATTATTATTATTATTATTATTATTATTTATTATTATTATCAATGTTAATATTATTATTTTATATAGGGATGAAACCCTATTGTGCCTAGTTTGAAGTATAGTAGTAGTATTATAGATATCAAGTCTTATTATTATTAACATTATTAATATTTTATAAATAGCATCTATTATTCTTATTAGTGTTATTTTTATTATTATTATTATTATTTAATAAGTTTATTATTATTCAATGTGGCGTAGAAACCCTACTTCTTTTTATCTTGAAATATTATCCTTACTATTATGATTATTATCATTTTTGCAATATTATTATGGTTTTTATCATCATCATCATCATCATCATCATCATCATCATCATCATCATCATCATCATCATCATCATCATCATCATCATCATCATCATCATCATCATCATCATCATCATCATCATCATCATCATCATTATTATTATTATTATTATTATTACTAAATTTTTTTATTTATTTTATTTATTTTACTAATGTTATTATTAGTATTATTTTGGTGAAGGGGCCGAAGCCCTTATTTCATTATGTTTTTTAGTAATGCCCTTTTTATTATTATTGTTACTATTGTTATTCTTATTCTTATTAATATTATCATTGTTATTATTTTTGGTATCTTTACTATTATTATTTTATATCATTATTATTATTATTAGGGTAAAGTCTTCAACCTTATATTATCAACTTTTATAATATTACTATTATTTCTATATCTTTAGCAAAGTTAGAAATTAGTTAATGTTATTATTATTAATATTTTATTATTTTATCAAAAGTCTAGTCTTAGAAGAAGTTAGTATTTAATAGTATTTTTGGTAGGAGGGAATCTAATTTTAGGTTTTCCCTAATATAGGTGAGACTAGTCAAAGTCCTAAGGAGGCGTAGGAGCGTGCTCCAAGACCGGTGTCGTTTTAGGTAAGGGTGTTACTAAGGCCTTATGTGTGTTTATGTGCATTATATGTTTCGTATGCTATGTGTTCTATGTTTATCATTATTAATTATTTCGTATGTGGTATGACATGGAGTTGAAGTATATTTTTGTGTATTTGCATGGCTTTTGTATTATGTATATGTGATGAATGGTTTGTGACCCCTTAGACATGCATGTGAGGATGTTAACATGGTTTGTGTGGGGGAAAGGATGAAAAAGGAGAATGGGGGAAATAAGTTGACCAAAGGGATGTGAGTTGACCTTAAGTATTATAATGATCCATGAGTGGAAGAGTAAAATGGGGAATTTATGGTTTTGTGAAGGAGAATCTAATCTATGGTGTTACATGGGAGAATCTAATTTATAGTTTTATATGGGAGAATCTAATTTATAGTTTTGTGTGGGAGAATATAATTTATGGTTTTATATGGGATAATCTAATTTATGGTTTTGTGTGGGAGAATATAATTTATGGTTTTATATGGGAGAATCTAACCTATGATTTTGTATGGGAGAATTTAATCTATGGTGTATCATGGGATAATCTAATCTATGGTGCTGTATGGGAAAATCTAAACTAGGGTTTTGTATGGATGGACTTGGGGTTTTGCACGGTAGATTTTATGGTGTGAGAATCTAATCTAGGGTTTTGTACGAATGGATCTAGGGTTTGCATGGTTGATTCTAAGGTTTTTATAGGAATGTAAACGGGGCGAATTTTACCTGAAACCCGACGGATTTTATCCGATGGATATTTAAACAGATATGGATGCGGATATGGATGATGGAAAAAAAATACCGGCCGGGTTTGAGTATGGATACGGGTATGGGATATATGGATACGGGTATGGGATATCCATACCCATACCCGTATCTATGCCCATACCCGTTTATTCGGTATATAATTACCCTTTTACCCTTAATTTTAAAATAAATATATTATAAATTAAGGTTAAAATTGTCATTTTGCTTAACTCTAAATGGGTTTATCCGTTGGATAATGGATTTATCCGCTGGATAATATCCATTAACGGGTAAACGAATAATCCGTCAGGTAATGGATATCCAACGGATACGAATATGGATGTGTTAACGGATATGGATTCGGGTACAAGTACGGATTCAAGTATGGATTTTCTAAATGGGTACAAATACGGGTATGGGTATACCCGCCCCGTTTACATCCCTAGGTTTTTACGTGGGAGCTTAGGGTTTGCATGAAAAGTTTGAAAGGTTGCATGGGGTGTGTAAAGTCTGCATAGGAGTGAAATTTACGTATGGAACGTTAACTTGGGATGTAAAGAAGGTAATAGAAGAGTTATTTGGGTGTTTGGAAGTTTTGGGTAAAAAATAGTACGTAGGACATTATAAGGGTATGGAGGAGACTGAATTAGGGTTTGGAGTGATTAATTGTGGGTTGTTGTGATTAACTAGGGTTTGGAATGGCTAATTGTGGTTGTTATGGTTGAATAGGGTTTGGTGTGATTAATTATGGTTTGTTGTGGTTAATTAGGGTTTGGAGTGGTTAACTAGGGTTGGGTGTGGTTAACTAGGGTTTTGATATGGCTAACTAGGGTTCGGTGGTAACATGTGTGTACTTGGGGAATAAAGTATGATGATGAATATAGGATAGATGGTTGTGAAAAATGGGGTGTCAAAATGATTTAAGTTGCGTGAGGTGGAGTAGGATGGGCCACTTAGGCTTAAATTAGGGTATCTGGGGAAAACCCTAGAGTAAGGAAATAAGTACACTTGGATGCATATAGTGGTGGGCCTTGACCCAAATATTTCGGTGTTGGAGTGTTGGTGTGAGTTTGAGTACAGAGGAAAGGATGTTGGACAAGTTTGAAGGGGTAGGGTTCTCATGATATGATACGAGTCAGTTGGAGAATAAGTATAAAAGGAATGATTCATGCATGTCTAGGGTGAATGCTTCTGAATAAGATACTTAAAACATTAATCATGTAAAGTGGAAGATATTGAGCTGGGTCCAGACCGATCCACTGGCATAATAGTGGCCAGGTACTGCGGTATCCTGGAAATCGATCCACCGGCATATAATAGTGGTAGGGTATGTTACCCTAGGCAACCGCTCCACCAGCTAAAATAGTGGGGGATCCCGAGCTCAATAAACCAAACCCTTTATTTTTGCTAAGATATGGAAAAGACACTAATTACTTATAGTGGAACACCGTATGAGAAGGGGCCAGAACGATCCACCGGCATAAAATAGTGGTAGGGTATGTTACCCTAGTGACTGATCCACCAGCTAAAATAGTGGCTAAGCACCGAAGTGCCATATAGACCGATCCAGCGGCTAAAATAGTGAGGTTCTTGTACTCATGTGGACTTGATAAAGAGCATGGTGTGAAAATAATTCGATAAAGGATTAATTAAGTAATTAATCTGACCTATGTTGGATCTTGGCATAATCACTTAAATGTTCATATGCCTTTATGTTATTATGTTAGATTATGCTCTTTTTATTATCCTACATGGTTTATGTGAATTTTGTGTGCTGGCCTTAGTGCACGGTTACCTTGCTTAGTACATAGCTTACTGATCACCCTTTTCATGGGTGCTGCTCATTCCCACGAGTAGTAGGCCCTTCTGACTTTGTACAGATGGGCGAGACATCCGACAGGGCTGAGTGTTGAGCTTATGGTTGGCTCAAAGTTCGAGAGTGTGGTGGTCGTTTTTACTCTTCTTGTTATTTTATTTCTCTTCTATTAATTCTCTTTGTATCGGAGTTATCCTTTTTGATTTATTACTTTGTGTTGAGTATATGACATGAACATTTTAACAGTTGTATAATTATATCTCTTTTTGATTATTAATTATAATTCTCTTACGCACACTCTGATTTTTAATATTATGATTTTTCTAGTTCTTTTATAAACTCTTGGTTTGAGTTTAATGTTAATCTTTTTAGCCTTAGCACTTGGCACTTGGCAGTAACATCCCCACAATTCATGGGTTTACAATTTTAAATTCTTCTGCTTTTTTTTTTAAAAAAAAGTGAATTTGGGGGTGTTACACCCTCTCCTCTCTTCCTTTCCCGACCGGCCCTAGGGGCCTCTTCCTTTTTTTTCTCCCCTCCCCCATGGACGACAACCCAGCCGGCTCTTCCCCTCCTCTTTTACTTTTCTCTCCTTCCCCTTTTTCATTTTTTCCTTCTCTCCCCATCCCTTACCTCACGCTTACACCCCCTGCATGATCATCCCTACTGCCATTTTCGTATCACCCCAATCACTCCCTTCTCCCCTCTCCCTTTTCTACTATACAAGGTATGCATGATGGCATGCCCCTGCATGATCCCCTTGCACGTCTCCCCCCTACTTACCTGCTCTCTGTTACCCAGCCACCTCCCTGCATCTTCCTCTTACGCCGTCCTTCCCTGCCACCACTAGCTGCCCAACAATCGACCCCCTTGTCTTCTTCCTCCCCTTATCCTTATCCCTCTCCCATCGACTAGAAACCCCCCACTCTCCTTCTCCTCTCCTTCGTCCCCTAAATCACCCCCTACAAAATTCCCTTGCCCTGCCTTTAGAAGTTGTCGCCACCCCATGCATGCCACGCCATTGCCCAACTCCACTTCTCCCCCTTCCCCACAACCCCCTACACCCAGTAAGCCCCTCACTTTCTTCTTCCTCCCCTTCCTCTCTTATCCTCGAGCATGTGAAGTGGGTAGATCAAGTTGCCATGCACCACTTCACACCGCTGCCACCGCCGGCCCATTCCCCTCTCCCTACACCTCCCCTCCAGCACAAGCACTAACACTGCCGCCACACCACCCTCCCCTCATCTTACTTATCCTGGTTATATTTCTCCCCCTCATTACCTATTTTTAAATATTTTGACCTAATTTGTTGTTATTATTACCATTGTATTTATTACCATCATTATTTTGATTAAGGAAAAGAGAAAAAGGAAAAAGGTAGAAAAGGATATATAAGCCTAAGTTAGGTGTTCTCATTTTCAGGTACTAAACCAGTGATCACTAGTGAGTAAGTGTAAGATCTTATTGCTTTAAGACCAGAGCCATTTAGGTAAGGATACTGTTATAGTTAGGGTTTTTTTATGTGCTTTGGTTGTAGAATTAGTGTATACCTATATCATATATATATATATATATATATGTTGTGCAGGTTGGCTTGTAAGGACCTTAGGTAAGTGTATGTGTGGTCTTGACTACTTAGTTTTATGTTGTTGTAAAGTTATATTATATAATAATGCATGTCTTGAGAATTGTTGAGAAATTGTGTAATTAATTCTACAAGTCTTAGGTAGGGTTTGGTGGTCGGGGAATTTTGGGACAAGACGGTGGGAGATAGCATAAGGGAAAATGTTTAAGCAAAAAAGTATTTTAAATATTTCTTGGAAAAGATGTGGAGTAATAAGAAGGTAATATAAAAAGGAGATTTATGGTAAATTTTCATGGGGAGAGTGGACCTTGTTGGAGGTAAATCCAACCTAGTATGGCTATGTTCGAGGGGTAAATAAAGGAAAGAGAGTTGTAAAGAAAGGATTAGGGGGATGATGAGGGTGTTGTTGGGTAGCTTGGTGAACATGGGGGAGTTTTTGGGATGCTGAAAGATGGGGAAGTGCATGGGGAAATATTAGGGTTTCAGGGGTTCAAACCCTAAGGGCAGGTCATTATTGCACATAGAAGATGAGAGAGTTGGGTTGTGCCCCTGAGCTGTAATGAGGGGTACACCTTATAGAGGATGTGGATCTAGTCAAATGGTTAGTTGGGATGTGTAAGAGAGGGTACAAGTGAAAAAGGTATATTAGGGTTTTGGGAGTAGTCATTGGGAGGTTGTTATCTCAAGTGTAAGACGAGGGCGCTAGGCTGTAATAATTTTAGGTATGGATGGTTATGGTAACTTGTGCTTGGTCATAGGATTTTAGAGCTAAGTAAGAAGTGGATGAGAGGTTATAACCACATAGGCCAAAATTAGGGTTTAAGGGGGTAACTCTAGAGGGATATGGTTATCACATGTGAGGAATAAAGGAAGCAGGCTATAAGTCATGAGGAATAGGGTTCTAATGTCATGTTTGGGTTGGTGGAAAATTTTGGGGACTAAAGGGATCATTATGGAGTTTGAATACCTTGGTTTAGGATATTAAGGTTTCTATGTTGTTAGGGTTTGTCGGGGTGGTAGTAGGTCAGGAGTCTTACATGGTTGGTGTGTGGATATGTGCATTATATCTTAACAAATAAGACATAAATAAGCCACTAATCACTTAAAGTGGAAGATCCTTGAGCCTAGCCAAGGTGTATCATGTTTACTTATCCACCAATTATAATAGTAGCTAGGAGCATTTTGTCTTGGGATGTATTATGTTTACCTATCCACTGATTATAATAGTGTTTGTAAGTGTGCTACCCTAGATTACATAGTTACTAGTTCACTAGTGAAAATAGTGGGGGTCCCAAGCTTAATTAACGAAACCCTTAGATGATAATAATCTACAAAAAAGACACTAATAACTTACAATGGAATACCACATGGGTTGGATCATGTGTAGGATATTTACCGATCCCCCAATTATAATAGTGGTCAGGAGCGTTCTCCCTTGTATTGTATTATGTTTACCCATCCACCTATTATAATAGTGGTTACGAGTGTTTTATCCTGGGTTGTATTAGATTTATTGGTTTACCGGTCATAATAATGATCAGGAGCGTGCTGCCCTATATTACATAGTTACTGATCCACCGGTGAAAATAGTGGGGGTCCATGAACCCATGTGGATATAATTCAAGAGATGTCTAAATACTACACTAATGGCTTTAAGCCTTGATAGGGGAAAACAATCTATTTTAATCTATTTGTGTGTAATATGTCTTTATCATGTATTGTTATATTCCTACTTGACTGTATTGTTACCTTACTTAGTACGTATATTACTGATCACCCTTTTCATAGGTGTTGCTCATTTCCACGAGCAGTAACCCCTCCTAAGTCTATGTAGGTGATTGATGATGCCATAGATGACTTTGCTACATGTGTTGAATTGGTCAGGGCAGAGTGATGCTGTTGTATTCCAAAGTTGGGGCAGAAGAGATTGTCTTTTTGACTTGTTTTCCTATCAGTTTCCATTTATGGTTCCCACAGCTGAACAATATTATGTATTTCCAATATTTCCTTACATTGACACTTAACTCTTTTATGTTATGTATTCTCAGTATTTCCTTATATCAATGCTTAACTCTTGTATGTTATAATGTTTTTCTTCATATCATATTTTGGTTGACTTTTATCCTATTAGCCTTTTAGTTGGTATGAGGCTGGTTGAGAGCTAGACTTATACTGATTACAATAGTAACATTCCTTCTTGTGGTGTATGTTTTTTAGATATAAAATAAAATTTTTCAACAGTAATTTGGGGGTGTTACAATTGCTCTCTAGGAGTCGCTACCTTAGAGATGAGATAAGAGTCATCGATTTGGTTCACTAGTGTGCCGATCGTGCCCCAATAAGGCCCTAGTCTACTCTACAGGTGGCCTGTGAGCCCTATAGGGGTATCGATACTTAAGGATTAGGTTTCCTAGGTGTGGAGAGTGCTATATAGCCTTATAGGCCAGTATGAACAAACTCTTGTTATGCCTCTAGATTGGATGGTTGGGAGGATACTATGATGCCTTGTGTGTTGGTATGACCGGTGTACTTTTATATCTATGGGTTATTATTGTATCTCCTTGAGTAAATAAAAAATAAAAATGACATGATTTAATTGGAGTGATTATTACTTGATTATTGGATTATTTGGTAGTAGCCTTTATGCCTACCTGAGATTTTTGTAGTAGCTTTTGTGTCTACTTGCGGTTTCGGTAGTAGCCTTCATGCCTACCTGTGGTTGTTATTGTACCTCTGAGTCTTACTTGTGTTGTTATGGATTCTTTTGGGATTGATGTTGAGATGTGAGTTATGCTATGAAGGTTATAGTTTTTGTATAGACATTCCATGATTCCACCATAAGTAAAGATAAGTAGAGACTTACCTAAATCCGAAGCTAGCTAAGAAATTTGAGAAAGAAAGAGAGAGGGATCGATAGCTTGAGAATCCATGATAAATGTTTTCATAGATCATCAATAGAAATTGTAAGACTAAATTAGGAAACTACCTTATCGACTGATAATTCAACTATTATAATTTAATCAACAAGAAAAATCATAAATAGACTTTCTTGGAAAATATGTATTCAGAATTAAGTATTAACCAAATCGATTTCAATAAAGATCACTTAGGGAATTTCAAATTAATTTGAAGAACCAAAGAAAGGACTATATAGGATAAGTTAAATTTATCAAAAATGACTTGTTGATTAGGTTTTGCAACAAAAAGACAAACCAACCAATTTTAGCAAACTAATCGATACCGATAAGATAAAGAACTCAATTTGAATAATTTTAAATCAAAGCTAGTAATCAACTAGATAAAAGAAGCATAAGAAAATCAATTTCATAAAACTATCTCTAAAAGTTAGGGTTTCTAGTCCCAACCTGCAAACCAACCAATTAACTTGGATTATCCTGAATTGATAGTTTAAAAATACTAGTAAGAGAATTCTATTAAAATCTAGACAATCAATTTTAACAAAAATAATTTTATTAATAGCTAATTTAATATTATTATTTTCAAAATTTTGGTTTTTAAAGCTCAAGAATTTGAAATTTTGGTTTCAAAATTTGAACGATTCAAATCATTTAATTAAACAAGAAGGTGTTAGCAGGTAATTAAGGTCATTTCAAATATTTATATAAAATTAGTTTTAAAAGAAAAATATGTACAAATGACCAATTTCATAATTTCATTTAAAATTTAGGATTTTAGGCCCAAAATAAAATTTGGTTGTATTTTATTAATTTATTTAAATTAAATATTTAGAGATAAACTTAGTCCTATTTTACACCTATTTTACAATATATTGTATAATCAATTGATCAAAAATAGTAATAATAATTTTATTTTAATAAAATTAAGATTTTTAAGCCCGAAATATAAATCAAGTGAAACCATGAAAAACTTATATAAATTGATGGGTTGAAAATAAAATTAAACACATTCTAATGCAAATTAGATAATCAATTGAATAAAATAACTCAATTACACAATTCAGTTTAAATCCATAAGAGCTTTAACCTAAAAATCCAATTCCAATTGATTTCAAATAATTTTTCCAAAATGGCACTTCCAACATGAAATTAAATACATTTCAAAGTATATAATAACATTAATTGAACAAAACAAACTCAATTATGCAATTTAATTTCAATACGCAATGGTTTTGACCTAACAATCTTATTGCAATCAATTCCACATAAATTTCTCAAATTGATAGTTCTAACATGAAATTAGATACATCTTAAAAGCATATTATAAAATTAATTTATCCAAAATAGTTTAATCAGATAAATATGAATAATCCAGACATAGCCAAGTAAAGAATTTCAAATTTTAGAATACAATCACATACATAACAATTAACCCATCAAAAGCAATCATACAACACATGTATAGATAATGAAACAACTAACTTAGCTTATCATGAGCTAAATCATACAAAATTAATTAAAATAAAAGTTAAGGTTTTGGATAATTTATACCAAGTGAAATATTTTAAACTAAAGCTGGTGAAGACCGAGGAGCACTACCGGATATCAAATAACATTTGCTAGCTGTCAAGTGATGTGGGAGGTACCTGACGGCGGCACACTACTACTGCCTTTGTGTGTTGTTAATTGTGCTAATGATGTTGTCATTGCTCGCAATGTTGTTGCTAGTGGAGGATATGACTACAAAGATGGAGAGAGAAGGGATGATAGTGAAGTGGTGGTGGTGTTGATATCAAGGGTCGAGGGTATGGAGCAAGAAGAGCAAGTAGGCCGCGGTTGGGGTTTGGGTTTTTCTTAAAATAAATATGAAAGGAAAAGAGAGAAAAGAAAGGAAAAGAGGGAGAGAAAAGAACAAAGAGTGGGGGGGTTGGCCAATTTTTTTAACTAATACACATATACATAAGAGGGTATTAAACATCTAAATATATTAATGGATAATTTTATCTAAAAATTATTTAACAAAAACCATTTCATAAATATCATAATTTATAAAATCAATATAAAAGCTATTTAAAAGATTTTGGAAAATTTTTTGGAAGGAAATATCAATGAGTGTGATGATTCATATTATTTATGAAAATATATAATATGATCACTAAAAATATTTAAAACTATTCGAAAGAACATTTAAATCAAATTCTAAGAAATAATGAATAATTTAAATAATTTTTGACAAAAGGCCTTTTGTAAATCAAAAGGAAAAAACTGAAAGAAAATCAATTTCAGAAAAAAAAATCATAAATGAATTATGAAAATCTTTTTAATTTAAAACTTTTTAAAGATCTTAATGACCTTGTAAAAATAGATAAATTCAAAGACAGTAATATTTACTAAGGATAAAAATTATTAATATGAGTTTACTATTTTAAAGTGGGTTATATAATTTAAATAATTTACTTGGTTAACGAAATATAAATTCAAAATAAAGTCATAATCACATGGCGAAGTTATAATCGAAAATGAATTTAAAATATTCAAAATTAAAACAACAACATAATATATACACACACACACACATATAGACGGATATCAAAATCATATGAATATAATAAAATCATGGTCGTGAACGAATTTATCTAAAATGATCTACAGCGATAGTGATTAAATAAATTCTAATATGAACTCAAAACCATCGATAAAATCATAAAATGACGCAAAATTAAAATAATTAAATTTATTCATCAAATTATGCTGATAAAATGATTATGATTAATAAAATTAAATTTTAAAAATAGAGGGTATTACAAAAATCCTTTTCCAATGTCCGGTAATGTCTTAGTAAGGACAACTAACCCTAATTTGATTATGTTTGTTTGGCCTCAAACCAAAAATTTTCAACTATAATTTTTTAGCATTATAATATACTCTCCTTAGTAAATGCAAAAAAATAAATGAAACATCCGACAAATATCAACTTTTTCAAAACCAAGCTATGTTTTTATGCTGATCATCATATCTATTTTGTTTTTAATTTACATCAAAAGAATTGCTTAATTCTAGCACTACACATTCAATAGGTAAAAAATAGTGGAAACGTTAAAATTAAAATAATTTTAATTTCAAACTAACAACCTATTATATTCTTGTTTGGTAGGAAAAATCCATTCAAGTTGTATTATGCTATGTTTGGTAAATAATTTTTTCAACAAATGAATTGATATACACTATACTTATCCATTTTGGTATGTATTTTGATAACTTTATTGTTTGACTTTAGTGAATAGTAAATTATGATCATAGGTAAATATAATTTTCTATTTTAAAAAAGTGAGTCAAATTAGATAAAATAAAATACATATATAAAAATAGTCTAAACGCTAAAAAAATATTAATTATATTACGAGATCATTAATGGAAGAAAGTTAATGTAAGTGAAATTAATGAAAGAAAAATAAATCTCATCTTAAATGGGAAAAATTATGCATTAAAGGGAAAAATAAAGTTTTGGATCTATCGGGCAATCATTATTAGTGTGTGTTATTAGCAAAAATCAACGTCTTTTTTAGCTCTTTTTTTTCTTCTAAAATTAATTTTTTACTGAGAATTCCTTAATAAGGGAAAAAACTATGCATCATTATAGAAAAAGGAATCTTGTCATATATGGGGAAAAAATTAAGCATTAATGGGAAAAATAAAATTTTTTCTCTATCAGCGTGTTATTAGTGAAAATCAACATCTTTTTTTTTTAACTCTTTTTACTTATAAAATTAAATTTTTACTATGAATTCCTTAATAAGGGAAACAAATTATGCACCATTAAAGAAAAAGAAATCTCATCATATATGAGAAAAAATCTCACATTAATGGGAAAAATAAAGTTTTGTATCTATCGGTCAATCAATATTAATGTGTTATTAGTGAAAATTAGCTTCCTTAATTTGAGCTTTGCTTATAAAATTAAAATTTTACTGAGAATTCCTTAATAGGGACAAAAAGTATGTATCAATCATTCTATAAAATAAAATAAAATAAATATGTTCCTCTTTTTAATTTTTTTCTTTTGTTACTTTCTTCACATTTTACTTGGAAAAAAGATCTAGCTAACCCAAATAAGATTGGAGAAAATATTCGTAAAATGGATATGAGGCTCATTGAGGATGGACATACATGCAAACTCGGTTGTTAGACATGAAAACTAACGATATTTAAAGAGGCATTATAAGTTGGGATAGACTAATAGAAAGTTATGTCCATTTATCTTAGTCTAAAAGGATTGACAAGACATATATTAAATAAGTGCACCATCCTTTTTTTTTCTTTTTTTCTTTTTTATAAATCTATCACCAAATATATAAATCTACAATTAAAGGTGTTTGATTTAAAATAGTCTAAAGATAAGGAACCTTCTAAAAAGAGAACTCTATATTTTAATATAATTAACTTATAGTAGTCTAATAATAGGAGTTTTAAAAATATATATATATGAGTAAAGACAAAATATATTAAAAAAGACTTTACTAATTCGTAGGATCATTCTTCTATTATAGTTTCCATAAACCGGAGTGCTACAACCACTGAGAAGGAACAAAAAAAAAAATCAAACTTCCTTTGGTAAACATATTGTGAAAATAGATTGATATAGTTTCCATAATCCCGCTCTAACTAATAAATTCTCTATTTAGGAAAGCTCGAGAATCTTGTCTACCGTGTGATAAATTTTCCCCCGCTGACACTTGGTATAAGTTTAATTTTGGAGGGAAGTTACCAATTTACCAAGTTACCCTTTTTTCCTTATCTCCCTATATATATATATATATGTGTGCGTGTGTGTCTATATGTTATACAGATCGCCGACGACCCTTTTCTTGCAAGCCTGAAGAAGTCTTAACGCGCTTCACATAATTACGATCGAGAGCAGTTCTTGAGACAACGGTATGCTGCAATTCCGGTGATTATGATTTTCGGTTGAAGTAGTAGTAAACTTCAAAACAAAGCATACATATGATTTTTTACTGCAGTAGAAAATACATTACATAAGATGCGTTTAATATTATATACTGTAGTTGATAAGTTATGATGATAATAATTAATAAGGGCGATAATTTTTGGCATTTAATGTATATAAACTTGTTTTATTATATATCATGTGATATATTGAATATCGTTGAGATTATCATTTAAATAGGTAGCAAAATTTAAACCATAAATTCATTTGGGCTAGGGAAAAAATGTCGATTTCTAAGTCTCGGTTTATTTTCAAGTTAATTCGGTATGGATTTTGGATTGGACGATTATATTTCTCGGATCGGGTTCATCTCCGTCAAATTGCGATGCATGATATCAAGTTCCACCTTCTAGATATCAAGTTTCTGGGTCGCCACGCCATAATAATCATCGTATCATGCGGTGCAAGTGCTTGTCTGAGAGGACGCGACTTTTGACATCGATCGGAACATTAATCTGCGAACCCAAAAAAATACTTTTATAATACGATGAGTAGCGGGTTTCATCGCAGCTCTAAGCGTTTGCCTTGCCTTATAAATTCAGTGAATTTCATGGACCTAGCTCCTAGCTTGCTAGAAACTTATTTCATTGGTATCTGAATGCACAGATAGATAGTAGGTGCGTAGGAGGCAAGACCGGAGCTAATCGATCATGTCGCTCGAAGACGGTGAAACTCGTCGGGGATACAAGCAGCACATGCAAAAGGTTGATACTAGACATGTTATCATTACTCTCATGAATTTAGTTAGTGCGAGAGTGTCAGATGCAGGAATTGCCAATATGTATACATCGTACGTACTATCTCTAATTTTTGTCTCCTTACAAACACAGGCTCCCGAAGGAAGTAACAATGGAGAATCTTATACACAGGTAATTGGTGAGATTGGTGGAACAACAATGAAACTGTAACTGGCTAGCTAGTAGATAATTCAAAACAGTCCGCTCAAATAGCATACGGTACGCCCGTGCAGGTTGTGGGTCGAGATTCACGAACAACTAATGTCGATGTCGCTGGAACTTCTCGTGTTTACAATGGAACAAATACAGCTGGTATGCAACAAATTAGTCATGGAGCTGGTTCCAACTCCAATGTTGTTCAAAATGCTAGTGCGACTGAACAAGCTTATGAAGGCGCCGTACCATATGCTGCTGCACTCGTGGAAGCAACTGCTCAAGGGTACATATACCTGACTGCTCAAAGGTACTATACCATCTTGTCGATCGGCCGTCAATATTCTTCGTATTATCAAACTATATGTGTGTGTGGTATTAGAGAAATTCACCGGTGAGAACCCATGTTCACAAAAGTGTAGCACTACATAGATCTAAAGTGAAATTCTGATCTTGTCTCTGGAATTTGCAGGCTAGCTAGCTAGCTAGCGAGTTGTCCTTATGTAGCGAGTATATATTAATTCCACGTGCGTACATATATGTATATAACACATGCATGCTATTGTAGGTACGGGAACTTGGTGGCTTTCGTCATGACTGGAGCTCTCAACACTATTTTGGCTAGCAGCAACTCGTCTTCTTGCCTGGTGCAGACGACATATGACCGGGTCTGTATTACATTAATGCCAGCTTCTGCTGCATCTTTCCGGTACTTAGCTTCTAATTATTTACCGGATCAGCAAGAGGACAACAATCATCTAATGCAGCAGAACTATCACTCGGTCAGCATGCCATCTCCTAATAATGTCCCGGACCATTATTCCCGGTATGCTTACATAATCAGCTGGCGGAACAGCTTGCTAGCAAGCACGCTCACTCGACAGCTATAAATTTGATATATGTGTGTGCGTGTCAACATTCATCAACTCATCCAATTGATTTTATTGGTTCCTCTGTTAACTCGTCTAGGATTGAAGTCCCAGCTGTTACTACTGGAGCTGCTGCTGCAGGCTACAGCTATTCGGGTGCAGATGCCTTGGCTTTGCCAAATAACGGGGGGCCATCATCAGCAGCGCCTGGTGATGAAGGATGCAGCGGCAGTAACAAGTATGATACTACCAGGACGTCTCCACCTCATCAGTTGCCTCCTTTCACTATTCCTTATGGATTTCAAGCTCTACAACTGCAGCAAGTACTGGACAATGATTTTTCCGCTTTCCTGCAGCATATGATTACATAAGTATATTATAAAAATATAAGTAATTGATTATCGTATTAATTGTTGACGCACGATAAAATATAAGTACATATGTATTATAAAAATATCAACATCTCTATTTTATTTGATATATACTAATTAAAGTATGCTTCTTGGAAGTGACTTTTTTTTTCCCTCCTTAACTATGGCAGAGTAATAATAATGTTATGTCAGCTAATTTCATTTCCATGGGCAATCATCAAGAGCTGCAGCTGGCCACTCCAGGAAGGTGCAGTTTATTTTTGACACTCCTTACTTAGAAGGATTATGTATATATATGTATATATGTATGTATGTATGTATAGTTAGGTGATCATAACGTATAATTAACGTTTTGAATTCAGGCCCTTGGGGAACGCAATGTATGGATCCGAGTATCAAATGCAGGGGTTAGAGCCGGATCCACATCTCCGTATGTTCGACTTATACATGGAACGGAAAGAGGTAAATTTAAATGCTGGTCCTTTTTTTTCCGTTTCTTTTTAGCCTTTTTTCCCCTGCTAATATATATATACCCCTCACTTTTTCTTCCCCGGTTCCCCCGTTCTCGTTTTCAGAAGCAGCTGCATGCCAAGAACAACCTCCCGAGCCGGAACAACTGATCATCAAAAGCAGAGGTTGGATATATGACGTGAAGTTTATATATCTAAAGGGTGGGGCAAGAATTATGTTATTTTTTCTATCTTTAAACTATTTGTAGTATCTGGCGGGCATACTTTTTATGGCTTGTATTCCGTACCTAGCTAGCTTTGTCCGTTTACATTTCAGCATATGATTGCGGTGATAAAAGGTAGGAGTGCTTTTTAGTTACAATTCAACTAGACTTTAGTTACAAAATAGGAACCGGTTGGAATATAAATTAGATAGTTATCTTAAAAAGTTAATTAATATAGTTTAATTCTAATCAATCCAAAAGTCAACCCCATCCCTCCCACTTGTCCAGTGAAGAACCTCCCGGCTAGCGTATTCTTGGATTGATTATTTCTCTTAAAATCTTGTCTCTTTTATTTCAAATGTTTAAAGGTTTGAGTAGTAAGGAGTGTATGCATACATACATTGTTTTATCCCTGGCTAGCTACCTAGCTTGTTGGTTATACATAGTAATCATATGAAGAGAAAAAAAAAAAAGCAGAAAGTCGCGTTGCAAAAAGAGAGGCGGGCCGTGTATATATATAATTAAGAAATATCTGCTGAGGAAAGCAGAAAATTCGGGGTCGAGTACTTGCAGCTGTGGAGCTTGAAATCCAGGAGGAATAGTGAAAGGAGGAGGAATCTGACGAGGTGGAGACGTCTTGGTAGTATCATAATTGTTACTGCCGCTGCCTCCTCCATCACTAAGCGCTGCTAATGATGGCCCCCCTTGTTTGGTAAAGCCCATGCATCTGCACTCGAATAGTTGTAGCCTGCAGTAGAAGCTCCAGTAGTAACAGGTGGGACATCAATCCTAGACGAATTAACAAAGGAGCCAATAAAAACAATTGGATCAATTGATGAATGTTGACACACACACACACACACACACATATATATCAAATTTATAGGCGTCAAGCGAGCTTGCTTGCTGGCAAGCTGTTCTGCAAGCTAATTATATAAGCATACCAGAAATATTGGTCCGAAAAATTATTAGGCGATGTCATGCTGATCGAGTGATAGTTCTGCTGGCATTAAATGATTGGCGTCCTGTTGGTGATCCGCTAAATAATTAGAAGCTAAGTACCGAAAAGATGCAGCAGAAGCTAGCATTAAAGGAATAAAGACCCAGTCCTATGTTGCCTGCACCTACCAAGAAGACGAGTTGCTGCTAGCCAAAACATTGTTCAGAGCTCCAGTCATGACAAAAGCCACCAAGTTCCGGTACCTACAATAGCGCGCAGGTGTTATATACATATATGTTCGCACGTGTAATTAATATATTCTTCCTGCATATTATTATAATGCTTCGTACGTTTATACTGAATAGACAGCTAGCTAGCTAACTAGCCTGCTAGTTCCAGAGACCAGATCAGAATTTCACTTTAGATCAATGTACTGCTTTACTTTTCTCACCAATGAATTTCTATAATGTCACACACACACATATGTATGTATATAGTTTGAGAATATGCTACGGCAGTATGATATGAGAATTAATTAATTGCTCCACAGATTATTGTTCCGATGTCAAAAGTGGCGTTCTCTCAGGAAAGCACTTGCATGCATGGTACGGTGATTATCATGGCGTAGTTAGCCAGAAACTTGATATTGAGAACGTGAAATGAATGTGTTCTCTAACTTTGTAACATGCGTCGCAAGTTGACGGAGATTGGCCCGATCCAAGAAATATAATCGTCCAATCCAAAATCCATCCCAATTTATGTTAAAAATAAAACGAGAATTAGAAATCAACATTTTTTCTTAGCCTAAATGAAGTTATCTTTTAAATTTTGCTAATTTGTTAAATGATAATCTCAATAAAATTCAATGTATCGCATGATATATAAAAAAACGAGAGTGCGTGAGTGTATATATACATATGCATTGAATGTGAGCAAATAATTATCGCCCTCATTTAATTATTATCACAATAGCTTATTAACTACTGTAAATAATATTAAATGCGTCTTATTTAATGTATTTCTAATTTTTTTCTTTACAATTTATATATAGGTGTACATGTCATAATAAATATCATAATAATAATAATTTTCAATATATTTTTTGTATATGTATTAAATAATTTTATGTACCTCTAAGTCATAAGAAAAATAGTACGCTTAATACACACAACTATTAAAAAAAATACATACATATTTTAATAGTACTATATTTTTTAAATTTATATAAAAATATCGGGTCATTATATGAGAATATAACTAGTTATACCAATTAATATGGTGTTATAGAAACTAGTCGTAGACTGAGGATTCATAACTATATTCTAGTATTATTTATTCAACATGTTCATAAAATATGCCTCTTGTACTAAGCTAGACTTGCATAATACTAATACTTATCAATATTAAACCTCAAAATGCCAATAATGCATGTTATGCTAGCAATTAAGGAGATGATTGCTAGAAAACTAAAAAAAATAGTAGTAAATAAATTTTATCACAATAAGTAAAATTCTTATGCATGCTTTGTTTTGAAGTTTACTACTATCTCAACCAAAAATCATAATCACAGAAATAGTAACATACCAATGAAAATATGGCTTGCATATCTTTATCTTTTTCCTTCCCAACACTACACTACACCTACCCACACATTGATATCTCACCTGCACTGCAACCATGGAAGGCATGCCCTCCCCCAAAATTCTATCAACAGAAGCCCAAGACAAACCGTCTCAAATTGCAACACCCTTAGCGTCTTCATTCACACCCTCATCTCATCTCCCTTCTTACTTTTTTTTTAAATCCTACAAACTCTCCTTGACTCCCTTATCCAATCTCAACATCACCCTTATCAAGTTTTGCTATTTTTCTTCAACAAACCTCTATGTAATCTTCCTCACCTTACACTATGAACTATCCACAACGTGACGTGTTCATGCTAATCAAGCCTAAGTGCATGACAAACTTACACTTAATACCCCTAGTTGCATGAATAACCCATGCAAATCACCCTTGATTTCACCACAAACTCATGTTATAACTGCCCAAAACTCATCAACACCTCATGCCACTCCACCCCTTCCAATGTGCACCACTCACATTGCTCCCCTCCATAAGCATGAGGGACTCACATAGTAACCCCTAGTTGTATAAAGTTGTGCCACTTCATCCTGAGTTCTATTTGCTTGTTTTTTTTATACTTTTCGACCCTCATTTACCTTAGCTTTTCCTTAGCTGTTTTCTTAAGTTACATTATCATTTATTCTTTTGTAGTTTTTTGGGGGTCTAGGAGGAGCATGTTATATGTGCTTAGATAATTTTAATTTCTTTTTTTTTTACCGTCACAGTAGTAATATAGTAATGACATAGTCATCGCAATAGGTTCTATTTTCAATAAAGAATTATGTGGTCGTAATATATGATATTTTACTATGAAGAAATTACAAAGACATACCAACGATGACTTGTCATCGTAATGGGCATTTTATGACAACATTTTACATCTTCAGTGACGATAAAAGTTGTCATAGAAGACTACAATTGTAATAGTGGATATTGGGAACATCGAATTCACAAACCATAATTTTAGCCAGGTAAACCAAATATGTTGTGAAAAAGGGTACTGCAACAACAAATGATTTGATTCTTCCACTTTATTGCAGTGAAGAGCACAATATGCTTCTAAAATTTTAAGCACACCTATAATGACTAGGTTTTTGCGAGACTATATTTTGACCAACATTGCCAGCCAAGAGAAAATCTCTATTTAGTGAGGGACCAAACTATGCCAAACCAACCTTGGAGCTTCAAGAATTTGCCCAATAGTCCTATTAGTAAGTATTGTAGTAGCTAATTTTACTAAGAACTTGCCACATTCATTTATTATCCATATACACAATTTGTTGTGCTATGAGTAGCTATTGTATCTGAGCTACTTCTTATTCAAAATGTTCAGATCACCACTTGAAAGACCATTGCTAGGCATTTTCCTTACACTCGACCATCTCCTTAGCCATCCACCATTTTTTCTCAACTATTCTTATTTGTCTCAAGAAGAGATCTTCTAATAGATCATCTCCAATACAAAGGTCAAACTAAAACGATGTATGAGAACCTAATCCCACATGCACTTTGAAGTTATTATCAAAAAATTCCTAGATTTGAGTATTTCACTAAACACATAGGTTTATGAATAGAAACATCCCACAACTACTTGAAACAATAACAACTACACATAATAGTAATAACTATCAATAATAGTTAATACGTTGAATCGATACAACCATGTAGGGGCCACTTCGTAGCTACGTAGTTGACCCCACAGATTAACATGAGCTCTTTCAAGGCCCTTTGTCCTCACTTACATGCTTTCCAAAAAAAATTAAATTTTTTTTAAAACTTTACAGGAGGTTCACCAATTCTAAAATTTTTTAACGACAAGTGCACTTAATTGTAGAATTCTTAGGATAAAATCACCAAAAGGATGTTATACCATGTTGATATAATTAGCCATATCAATCCTTATAATACTTCATTCAATCTGGGGGTATTACAGTAGTCGATAGTTGATGGCTACAACTCATCAAAACATACACTTATGGGAGAGATTCAAAGCAGCAATGATTTTTGTTTACGGTTGGATATAGTATGGAATGAATCGGTGTTAGTGTAACAACCTAATTTAAGCAGAGTATAATAATGATTGATCTAACTACTTATATCAACATGGTATACCATCCTTTTGGTGATTCCGTCCTAAGAACTCCATAGTTAAGTATGCTAGCCATGGAGCAATTTTTAGGATGGATGACCTTACTGGAAAGTTTTTGAATTTTTAAAAAATTTCTTCGGAAGTGCGTGAGTGAGGACAAAGTGTGTTAAAAGGACTCGTGTTGATCTGTGGGCCATTCGATCAATCCGAAAGTGGTGTTACAAATGCTATCAAAGCGAAACTGCGACCGTGAGCTGAACTTGGATAAACCAGTTAGCTACCTAGTGGGATGATTCTTGGGATAAAACTGTACTAAGATAGTTAGTGGTTGAGGTACAATGAGTACGTTGCGTTCTTTGAGTGGGGGTGAATTTAATAACCCAATTTAAGCGGAGTATAATAAGGATTGATCTGACTACTTACATCAACATGGTATACCATCTTTTTGGTGATACTGTCCTGAGAACTTCGCAGTTAAGCATGTTGGTTGTGGAGTAATTTTAGGATGGGTGACCCTCAAGCGTGCTAACTATGGAGTAATTTTAGGATGGGTGACCCTCAAGCGTGCTAACTGTAGAGTAATTTTAGGATGGGTGACCCTCTTGGGAATTTTTAAAAAAATTTCTGAATATTTCTCGAGAAGTGCGTGAGTGAGGACAAAGTGCACTTAAAAGACTCATGTTGATCTGTGGGGCCAGTCAATCAAATCCAAAAGCACTCCAAGGCAACCCCCGCGTTGTTGTATTAACTTGGAGTGTTATAGTTAGTGTCACTTAGTGCCTATTTAGTAAACTCATTTTTGATATAATATAATTTGAAGTAATAATATATATCTCAAGTAATAATATGGCTAAAATAAATGATGTTCGGTAGGCACATATTATCTATGTATGTTAGTAAAGTAATAATGGTAATTGACAATTTATCTAAACAAAAATAAATTTATATATATTAATACTTTTGGATATTCTTTATTTTAATAAGAGGGGTAAGAATGTGGTGGTTGTGTTTAATTAGTAATGGTATAAGAATAAAAATATAGAATAATTTAAATTTTTGATAAAAGATAGTGAGACCTACTCTTGAATCAATAATATCTAGTATATAATATATATAATAAGGTTATGAAAAATAATATGCAAAACAAGAGACCTAGAGTAATAGTGAACAAATAATATCAAATATCAGCTTATTAGACAATCCTTTAGTTAATATTATAAATCTAAAAAAATGAATATGAAATCTCCTACATTTTAGAACTAATTAAATCTACCAATAAAATAAATTATTTTTTACTTTTATGAGGGGTAGTATTACTCTTTCTTTGTTAATTAAATATATTATCGTTCACTCCTCATTTAATGAACAAAGAAGAAGGCACTACACGGAACTTCTCTACACCCCCCCACTAGGGATGGCAATGGATTTCAGACCTGACTTAGACCCGCTAAACCTGCCTTATTTTTACAAGTCAGGGTCCATAATTTTTGGACCCAACGGGTTTGGGTCCATATATACCTTAATAGGTCTGGGTCTGGGTCCAGTAGTTTTAGACCCAGACCCTACCCGCCAGACCCGTTTAGTATATATATGTGTGTGTGTGTGTGTTTATATATATACATATATAAATACATACTAATATTATTTTTATCATTATTATCATAATCTTGTTTGAGCTCCTTATTCATTTTTTTAATTTTAATTTTATATATTTATTTTATAAGTAATATGTACAATACTGTATTCTAAAAGCATTAAAATACTATTTAAAAAGTTAACGTAACTATTTTAATATATTTATTTTTTCACATGGAGGATTTTTTTAACAAAGAACACATATTAAGTTATATAAAACATAAATGTATTTGTATTTACATAGATTGTTAATGATTTTTTTTAAAAAAATATCCGAACCCATTTAAGATCCGTTAGACCGGATGGATTTGAGTCTGAGTGTGAACTTTTGAGGCCCGACGGGTCTGGGTCAAGTCTGGATCTAGGTAATATAAATGGGTCCAGGTTTGAGTATGGCTGGATCCAACCCAGACCTGATCCATTGCCATCCCTACCCCACCCCTCATTACATAATATCTTAGGAAACTCACGCTTTTAACACAAGAGAAAAAAATAAATAGAAAGTGAACGCTTTGAAAAGTGAGAAAGAAAAAAGCACGAGTTCCTCACCGGTTATATATTAAAGCGTGTGGATACATGTTCCATCGATTTTATAATCTATATTTATCATGGAAAAACTCATCGTCGTAGAGTGAGAGAGAGAGAGAGATAGAGATGACACTCGATTCTCATGCATGGAACATTATGTTTCTGTTAGGTAGAACATAGGAGCCAAAGACGGAGACGAATTTGATCATACCGTGGAGTGGACCAACCACGGGGTAAATTTTGTCAACGGTTATTAAATATTAAAATAATATGAAAATAATCAAAATTTCAAACCTCCTATGATGATGAAAAATGATATCTATCCAGATTTAAAATCTAAATTTAAAACTAAATTATCTTAAAATAAATATATTAGTGTATTAAATATATTTTTTATTATTACTAGTTAAGTAATACAAATAAATAACAATATAAGAAAAAATTGTGGCATAAAAAGGTACATAAAATTTATTATAATAATAACAATAAAAATGATGATGATGATAGAAAAAATATAAATAATAAATTTATCATGCTTTATATTCCATGAATGTTTTTTTATTTTGCATTATTATTAGCTTGTATTAATTAATCATTGATTAAAAAAATAAAATTAGTACATTAGTATATATATTTTTAGATGAATTAGGTTTTGTATTTAGTTTTTGTGTTTGGATGTATAGCATACTGTAGAATAATTGTATTTTCCAACAAGAGAATTTATATTGATATCTAAAATAAGTACCTTTACTCTTTTTGCATGTAATTTTTATCTCTTCTATTCCTCTTTTCTTGAACAAAGTAAAATGTTATAAAACTTTATGTTAAAAAATTTCTTTCTAGAAAATTTAGGTTAAAGAATAGCCCAAATATTAATATTAAAGAAGATGATGATTAGTCAAAAAGCCTTGTGAGTTACCTATTGTATTACCAATTAATTTAGCATAAGATCTCATTTTAACTGGTAATTTTCCCCCTTCCATCAGAAATACAATTTGTTTAAAATGAGAATATTTTTTGAAAGAGAAAAAAAGGAGAGAGAAGTGATCACTTAGGGTTAGGGTTGTAAATGAGATAATCCAGCTTTGTATTTGTTAGACTATATAATACATTAGATTAGTTAAGCCCAGTCATTAGATATTTTATATTACGCACGTGTTAAATGTAAGTAAAAGCTCGGCTAATATATAAGCCCTGAGCTCCATCTGTACGAAATCAAGATTCATGAATGAACAATAATATTTTCTTTCGTCTACTTCGTCTCTTGCGGATATCTCTGTTAACATGGTATCAGAGCTTGTCAGCTTCCGCAATTCATTTCTCACTAAATCAATCGACATCCTCTCTTAATTCAATTCACTTGTTCAATTAATCACTCAACTTCAACAAATTCAATAATATTCATTCGTCTGATCTTGTTTCTCAAACCTAACTATGCCGAATCAAGAAGAGACACAATCGGTGAACCAAACAATCTCAGCTAGTTTCGTTGATTCTTCCAATCCTCTTTATTTAGGCAATTCGGACCATCCTGGTGCAATCTTAGTATCTAAAAAGTTCGACGGCACTGGATATGTCTCATGGAGAAGGTCTATGCTGATAGCAATATTAGCCAAGAAGAAGTAGGGTTTCATAAATGGAAAAATTCCTTAACCCGAAGAAAATGATCTGACTTATGAGGATTGGCATGCCTGCAACTTTATGCTCATCTCTTGGATTCTCAACACTCTCAGTAAGGAGATATCCGGCAGTGTGATTTTTATCAAAACAGCCAGCGGTATATGGTCTGATCTATATTAGAGATTTGGGCAATCAAATGGAATGTCTCGCTTGCAATTAAAAAGGGAAATTTCTACTACAACGTAAGGAGCAGATAGTATCACAAATTACTTCTCTAGAATTAAGAAGCTATGGGATGAACTTCAGGATGTTCACCCGTTTCCCGTTTCCACTAAAGAAACTCAGCAATATTTTGAAGAGGAACAACTGTTGTAGTTTTTGGTCGGACTCAATGACAGTTACTCTACCACTCGAGGGTCGATTATTATGACTAAACCTCTCCCCAGTTTAAGTCAAGCTTATTCTACTTTGCTGCATGAAGAAAAACAAAGAGAGGTCAGTTCTACTCCAGCTATATTTCATGAGCAATCATCTTTCAGTGCTCATGTCCAATCTCAAAGGCAATTCAAGTTTGACACAAAGAAATCCAATCTCACCTGTACTTATTGCAAGAAGACAGGTCATATAAGGGAGAAATGCTATCGTTTAATAGGATTTCCCACTAATTTCAAATTTACAAAACATGAAACTGATGTCAAGTCTCAAGCAGGTATTCATCTCAATAATGATCAATGTATGCAACTCCTTTCTCTCTTGAATCAACAAAAGCAAGATGTTCCATCATCTTCCAAGCTGACGGGTAATTCTCTATCCTTGTCTTCCATGTCATATGGTTTTTTTACTGGTAGTTGCTGGATTCTTGACACAGGTGCTTCAGATCACATGTGTGCTCACAAGTCCATTTTCTCATCTCTAAATCACATACCAAATCCCTACAACATCACTTTGCCCAATGGTCAAAACATTTATGTTACATTGGCAGGAACTGTCACTCTTCAAAACATCACTTGTACACATGTTTTCTATGTCCCTTCTTTCAAATATAATCTGATTTCTATAAGCAAATTACTTCATCAAACTTCGAATACCATTTCATTTACCCATGAACTGTGTTTTATGCAGGGCCCTTCACTAAAGTAGCCACAGGTTCTTGGTAGGCTTTAAAGTGGGATCTACCTGTTACACTCCAATCAACATACTCAAATTTCTAATTCAATTCTCACTACTGTTACCAATCTTCATGCAAATATCACAAATTATTGTAATACTTGGCATCTCAGATTAGGTCATGTACCTTTTACCAAATTACAGACCATGAATGTACTCCCTACTCAATATAGTGCAGATACTTTTGTTCCTTTTACTGTTTGTAATCAAGCAAGACAGCATCAAATGCCTTTTCCTCATAGCTATATACACACCATTGAACCATTTGATCTTATTCATATCGATAAATGGGGGCCATATCATACTTCCACTTATAATGGCTATAAGTATTTCCTTACAATAGTGGATGATTTTACTCGACACACATGGACTCACTTACTCAGTGATAAAAGCAGTGCCTTCACAGTTCTTAAAGCCTTTATTGCCATGATTCAAACTCAATACCATAAAATTATCAAAATAATAAGAAGTGATAATGCATTCGAACTGGGTTCCAGCAAAGAAGCATTATCATACCTTCTCTCCTTGGGTATACTACATCAAACTTCCTGTTCTTATACCCCACGACAGAATGGAGTTGTCGAGAGAAAACATAGACGCTTATTGGAGGTTTCCCGAGCTCTTTACTTCCAATCCAAAATTCCACCCCAATTATAGGGAGATTGTGTTCTTCATGCTACCCATCTCATTAATATTCTACCCTCAAAAATCCTGAAAAACATATCCCCACACGAAAAATTAACAGGTCATCCTCCCACTCTTTCCCATCTTAAAACATTCGGCTGCTTATGTTATGCTTCTAGCTGTCCCAAACCAAATGACAAATTTCTTCCAAGATCCCATCCATGTGTTTTCTTAGGATTTCCCATTGGCAAAAGGCATACAAATTATATAATCTCACAGCTCAAACCATACAACTCTCTCGAGATGTTCTCTTCTATGAGCAACATTTTCCTTACCATCATACCTCCCACCAAACTATCCCTACAACATATTATCCATTTCCTGTAACCACTGATTTACCTTCTCAATCTACCTAACATTTCACAGACTCCCCTACTATTATTCCTTCCTCACCATCATCCCCATCATTACAATCAGAAATTTCTCCTATACCTTCACAAAATAGTCCATCACAACCTCCACCCCTTCGAAAATCCACAAGACATATCAAACAACCCATTCACCTTCATGATTATGTGTGCAATGTTGTCTTGCCCTCTTCTGAAATTTATATCTTCCCTCACACTCTCACCAATTCTTGCATTACCTATATCAAACACTCTAATGTCACCCATAGTCCCTGCAGCTCAGTCATTATATCTACCCCACAATTTGATGTCACTCATAGTTCCTACTGCTCAACTTCTACTCATTCCCACACACATGTATTTGAACCCTTGTCTTATGACCAAGCTATTGGTGATTCCAATTGGAAAGAGGCAATGGCTATGGAATTCTCTGCTCTCGAAGCCAATAATGCCTGGGACTTGGTTAGACTTCCTAAAGGTAAGAAACCTATTAGTTGCAAATGGGTATATAAGGTGAAATACAATGTAGATGGTAGTCTTGAAAGATATAAGGCAAGGCTTGTTGTGAGAGGTTTCACTCAAAAGGAGGGTGAAGATTACACTAAAACTTTTTCTCCAATAGTCAAGATGACTACTATTAGATGCATTGTTTCCACTACTGTAAAGTATGGCTGGCCTTTTCACCAATTTGATGTAAACAATGCTTTCTTCCATGGTGATCTACATGAAGAAATCTACATGAAGCCTCCTCCAGAACTTTCTGTAAACTCCTCTTCTATAGTTTGAAAACTCAATAAATCCTTATATGGCCTTAAGCAAGCATCAAGGCAATGGTATTTGAAGCTCTCTGAATCACTGTTGTCAAAAGGGTTTCATCAATCCTTAAATGACTACTCATTGTTCATCAAATCATCTCCTAATGCCCTAATTATTGTTGTTGTGTATGTGGATGGCATCCTTGTTACCGGTAACAACTCCACAGAGATTGATTCCCTTAAGGCTAATCTTCATCACACCTTTAAGATCAAAGATTTGGGTCACCTCAACTACTTCCTTGGTATGGAATGTCTACAACTCCCTGAAGGAATGTTGGTCACCCAAAGAAAATTCACCAATGCATTGTTAGAAGATTTTTTACCCCTGACTTATCCTCAGCTGGCAGTCCCCTTGAGCTACATCTCCAACTTAGCCCATCCATGGATCAACCTCTTGATAACCCTTCCTCTTATAGAAAGTTGATTGGAAAACTTATCTTTCTTGTCCATACTAAACCTGATTTAGCATTTTCTGTTCAATACTTAAGTCAGTTCATGCAAGCCCCTGACAAGGCTCATTGGTCTACTGCATTACATGTTCTTCGCTACCTCAAGGGAAAACCATCACTGGGTATCCTTCTCAATGCCTCTCCTAAGTTTGATCTCATGGCTTACTGCAATTCTGACTGGGCAGCATGTCCTTATAGTCGCCGATCAGTCAGTGGTTTCCTCATCCTCTTGGGCGATAGTCCTATTTCTTGGAAATCCAAGAAGCAACAAACAATTTCTTTATCATCAGCAGAAGCTTAATACAGATCCCTTAGACGCCTCGCTTCTGAACTAGCTTGGCTTACACAATTGCTACATGAATTGTCTGTTCCTAATATCACTCCTATCCCGGTTAAATATGACAATCAAGCTGCAATTTATATTGCAAAGAACCCAGTTTATCATGAACGAACGAAACATATTGAACTTGGTTGTCATTATGTTCGAGAGCAACTTAGTGCTGGTTTGATCTTTCTTTCTTATGTTCCTACTTCTTCACAGCTAGCTGATATTTTTACCAAGAGCCTCACTGTCAAGCTTCACAATTCTATCACTCCCAAACTGGGCATGGTTTCCCTTCCTCCAGCTTCCAGGGGGTGTTAGACTAAATAATACATTAGGTTAGTTAAGCCCAATCATTAGATATTTTATATTATGCACGTGTTAAATGTAAGTAAAAGCTCGGCTAATATATAAGGCCTGAGCTCCATCTATACGAAATCAAGATTCATGAATGAACAGTAATATTTTCTTTCTTCTACTCTGTCTCTTGCGGATATCTCTGTTAACAGTATTCGACTCTTTAAAAGTTTGATTTGACTCGTTTTTTTAATTTAGTGAATCGAGTCTAAGCTCAAAAAAGTTTAGCGCGACTCATTTATAGCTTTGATTCATGAATTTGGCTTGATTCGACTCATTAAAAGATCGTTCTAACTTGATTATTTAGTTAAATCAATTGAGCAAGGATTTCAAGAATGTTCAACTATACTCGACTCGTTTATGACTCTATTCAAAGTCTTGGAAAGTTGTGACAGATACTATGTAGTACTCGAAAAATAACACGTTAAAAGGGAGTAAAGTGATATATAATGATATAGTTTGAAAGGTATGTTTTTAATACTCGTTCATTATTCAAACCAGATATAGTAAATTAACAATTGTAATTTAAGCTAAGAATAGTCATACAAGGAGTCACATTAGTTGAAATAAGTGATTAATTGACGGATACAATTTTTGAGTTGACGCCAACATCTATATTATTTATAACCATCAATGCATAAGTTGTTGTCCATTGTAAGATAAAATATCAACATTTTGACTAAAAAATCATTTACAACTTTATTTTGTAAATAAGCGATCGAATCAAAGATAAAGAAAAATTAATGCATATCGATATTTTTAGATAGGTTTATTAATTTAAAATGCTTTAGAGTACATGGTGATAAAAAGTAATGCTAATTTGAATATTATGTAAAAATAATATGCCACATAAAAGGAAATGAATAATTAAATAGGTCTATCAATCGGTGTTTGAAGCTGTAGAAGAAAAAGGGATTAAATTGGTATACTTTTTTAATTATGTTTATGCATATTTTCTTTAGAGGCTCAAACGCATTTTTAGAATAAGACACTCGGGGTGCATTTGAAAGTCACCGTACTAATTAAATATGAAAAATCTGAATGGAATCCAAAATTAAAGACGTATGATTTTAGTAGACCCTTTTTAACATTTTGTCAATTTTTTAAAATCGTGGAATTCATCGAGGATGAGCTAAGGCGTCAAGTCTCATTTTCCAAAAGGAGGAATGGCCTTCTTAAGAAAGCTCTAGAGATCTATATTAATTGCGGTGTTGATGTAGCAGTCGTAGCCTTTTCTCCTTCAAGGCGTCTAAGTTACTTTTGTTCCGGTAATACAAGGTAGTTTTCTCTCTTCTTCTTCTTTTTTTCCGACGGAAAATGGTGTGCTAATTCAATTACTTGACCAATTTATCTCCAATTATCTTTTTTTTTACTATATAAATCACCATTTATTTGGCTTGAATCATCGCTGAACGAACTCTTTTGTGTAGAATTGAGGACATACTTGAGCGCTACGTGCAACTGCCGGAAGATTTTTGGCGGCGGTATACACCAATCCCCTTGTCTGCGTTTCATCTTATTTGTTACATCGTGTTTGGTGTTGTTGATAGTTTGGAATTAGCGAATAGTATTTTCAATTTTTATTTATTTATCATGTGCATCAATTTATTCATTTATCAAACTGATAAATATTGTGGCTGTAATTAAGTATTTTAAATGCGATGATATGATTAAATAGTTATCGAATGGATCTCGCTTACGAGATCGAACTTTTGAACATGGCAACAAAATTATAATTTTCATTCAATCATGATAACTAGTTTATTTTTGTCGTCTTTAAGCAATCGATGTACGGTGGATTCGTAGCGGCCGTGCGCGGTTAACCGAGACAAATTCACTCACAAAAGCTACTAATCGACATTAACCAAAAACGATACTTATTATTTTCTACTAATTTATCAAATAACTTCGATTAATTTCAAGTTAATACCCTATAAAATATAAAAGTTCGTGTATTATAATATATAATATGATGTAAATGCTTGCTCTAAACTAATACACATCTAAAAAAATAATGTGTATTCTTATATATCATGAAGTACGTGTATTCTTGTAGTGGAACATGTGAATTCTTATTGCGGAAGGAGATGAATATTGTACAACATCCTAAAGAAATTGTATATTTATAGATTAGAACATGTGTACTTTATTAAAAAATGTGTGTATTATGGTAAGATGTGTTTGCATATATATATGTGTGTGTGTGTTTTTATTTTCTTTTTTTTCTTCCAAGATATATCAATATAAATGTCTTAAGATATATCAAAATGAGTGCCTTCTTGTAGGGGGAAAAAGTTATACTTTTTATTTCGTCATGATTATTGGTTCGTTTTTCATACCTTAAAGTAATGACAATATTATATATAAGTGCTTCTCGAACATTATCTATGATTTTGTTTTTGTTAGTATCGTTATTGTTGTTAGGTGTATATAGATCATTTGTGCTGCTGAAGTCAATTACCATTTTTAATATGCATATGAGCTAGATTTAATTAAAGTGGTAAAAAGCGAAGATTTTAATTTTTGATATATTTGAGTAGCGTTACAATTGTTATCACCTTTTCCCATATCATACTTAATGTTATTGTTAGAGTTATTGTCATCGTTAGTGAGCGTTGAAATAACTCATTAGTATTCATTAATTTTTTCTTCGACGTTTTCAAATTATGATTAGTGCAAAAGTTTGATCTCTCTCTTGTAAACTTATTTTCGTGATCCCATAAACATGAACTCCTATTACATAATTTTACCGGCCTGATCAAATGGTTAGAACATCTTTATACAAAAACAAAAGTGATATTGTAATAGCATAGATTCTTCTTTCTTTGTTGCTTCGTTATCCTTATATACAAACCAATTGATTGTTTTCTTTCCGCCATTTTCAGTTATATATCAGATCCAGAGGTAAATCAATAATATGATTCTACTTTGCAATAGTTATTAAGAAATCTACTTCAGTCGTATTGATTCAACATTGGTTCATATGCAGAAAGTGCACCAAATTATTAACAATTTAAAGAGAGACACCGACGAGTATATTCGGCAAAACGGGTATGATGACATGTAATAATTTTATAAGAAACAAAACAAAGCTGCATGCCAAATTCTTACCTTTTTCTTGTTGTGAATCTTGTGATGAAGTATTTGATTCTTTAATATTGAATTATGAAGCCAAAAGTTTTGCATTTACTAATTTTATGGTTGAGATTGTTTCATATATATATAATTTTATGGCAAACTAGAGAGTAGAGCTCAGAAGTGGAAGGCAGGTAAGAGAGAGAACAATATATTTATTTGTTTTTCTACAATTAGCAAGTTATCTTGGTCATATATTAGTGCTCAAAAAAATTGAAAAAAGGAAGATAGAAAACAGAGCTATCAAACTAGCTCATTCTAATAATGTAGTGTTCATCATCAACATCAACAAAACAAATAGCAATACCACTATCACTACCACTACAACCGCCAACAACACAACACTACCACAATAACCTAACAACACAACCATCGTCACCGCTAACAACACCACCAACCACATAGCTATTAGAAAATAACTCCCTCAACCAGATGTATAAGTATGAGTAAATGTAAGAGTAAATTACAAACTTGGTAAGTAGGGGACCTTTACACACTCTATCATCCTTAGTTAAACACTTAACCATCGTTGGTTGCTAGACTTAGTAATACTTGCTACCTAGCATCAACAAAATTTTAGAGATTGAGTGTTGGTTATTGGTAACCAATCTAATGGAAAAACTAGAATTGATTTTCGTTTCCAAAAGCTAATGGCACATAATAGAAATTGGTACATAGCAGGTAGATATGGGCAGCTAATAAGTGGCCCTCTCGATGTCCAATGAGACCTAATTAAAAGTTCAATAAAACCTAGCCTTGAGAGCCCATGTGTATGAGTTGGTTTTATTCAATTTTATTTTGGATCTAGTTAAATATGAGCTCACCCTAAAAATCTATGGATACCTTTGGATATTATAGATCCAATTGTTTTTAAATTTATTATTATTCTATCTATTAATAATAAAAAATTTAATGACTTTCATTTGACACTAATTCCACCCTCCATGATGACTTTTAAGCAATATTACTAATGTTAAAGTTGCAGTAATTAATAATGAGAAACAAAAGACTTTTAATTATTTTTCTCTCTACATGAAATGCAATTAAAATAATGAAACAAAATTAAAATAACATCAAATTCATCGTAAGTTAAAAGTATGCATATATGAAAAATGATGAAAAATATCAACCCTATAAAAACTTGTTCTATTTCAATATGTATTTAAAAGCGACCAAGAATTTCATAAAGTAATATATTAAATGAATTTGTTTAACTAACATTCTCTAAGGTAATATTAAAATTAGTAAATGTACTTAATATATATTTTCTAACTTGTGAAAGGTATTAAAATTATTCAACTAGTTAAAAAAATAAATATAAAATAAAAAAAATATTAAAGCCTATGGGTAGACCTAACCTAGCCTTGGGCAAGCCCATTCAAGGGTCATCACCAAATGACCAATGAGGCCATGACATGACTCATCCTCGACTCATCCCAAGTCCATCCCAGGACCGGGTCTACTAGTGGGTCTTAATTAATGAGGTTGTGAATAGGGATAGCAATTTGCTTAGTTAGGTTGAATTCAGGTTGGATCTTATAGTAATCGGGTCATCTCTCATTCGAACTTAGATTATTTTATCGGATCGCATTAGATCATGTTTGATTCGGATAGTTTTGGAGTTAAATAATTTCAGATTATTCTATTATATTAGATCAAGTTAGGTTGAGAATGGGATGAACTCAAATTTGGATAAATTCATTCTATTTTAGTTTTTATTTGGGTGTAGGTTCGGTTTGGATAAATTTGGATTATTTTCTTTTTTAAGCTGAGTTTGGATCGGATTCCGGCCATACTTGTGCCATTTTTCCACTTCAATATGTATCATGAATAATTATTTCAAACATGGTCATTTTATTTTGTATGATTCTTTGAGTTTGATTGTATCAAATTTAATCCCTTTTAAAAAAATTAATTATTTTTTTTATATTTGGAAATGTTGTGAATTTGTGATTGATATTTCAAATATATATATAAAGCTATAAATTATAATTCATCTCCATTATAAGTTGAATTATATAGAGTTTGAATATTATTTAAATTTTATATTATATTTATATATCATGCACTCCTTGTATAATATGAACTTATATTAAGCATTAATAATATATGAATCACATTATATCAATAAAATTATAATAGTAGTAGTAGTAATAGTAGTACTATAAGTCCGATATTATGAAGATAAATATAGAGAGTACTACAAGTCCTTCGCTTTACCCTTCAATCCAGGCTCCAATTAGGCGACACTGTGTTGTACACGTTGACTATAGTTTCACAGACAGTTTTCTGATACTAAAATTTTGTCCCGTGACGTATATACTTCTATATATATATATATATATAAATTCAAGGCAGACTTTACGTTCCAAGTTCGTGAGTATATATGTTCCGATAAATTGATACAAGTATGAGGTTCTATATACATAAGTTCCAAGTCCTTGGCTATTTCATGAGCTTCTATATACATACGGCTAACTGTTGTGCCAAGCACTAGCTAGCTTATGCATATATATATATAAGTTTGAATATGTTCTGATTAACTGATGATTTGTGCCTTGATGGATGTATGGGTACTGTGTTCGAATTGCTGGGATCTTTGGGCATGATCAAATGAATTCAGAATCTTTGAGGTGCGTTGAAGAGAAATACAAGCTTATATGATACTGGTTCTTGCATAAAATTAACAATTAGACCGTCTCTCTTGAACCAATGAAATAAAAATCCAATATGAATATATATCAGGAAGTTAATCAAGAAATCGCTTCGGTGGAAGAAGAGATAAGGAGAGTGACAGCCGAATTAAGGTTTAATTACACACACACACACACACATATATATACATATAAAAATAATTGCAATTTTACTCTCCCGTATTTCTTTTTTTATATATCTAGGAGTGACTTCGAGGCATAATTAATTTGATATGTAGGAAGTACAAGCCAGTACCCGAAGAGATCATGTCTGTTGAAGAAGCAAAAGTTTGCAGGGATTTTCTTGAGAGCACAATGAAAAATATTGATGAAAGATTGGTGCGTGTACTCTTCTAAGCTCTAACTTACTATAATATATATATATATATATATATATATATATATATATATATATTTAACTGTTTTTTATTAAAGGAAAATACATACGTACATACATACATAATATATATATGTATATTCTTTTTTTTGGGGTTCATTGCAGGTGGAATTGAACGCAAATAAGAATGATGCACCGGTGCGTTTATATCTAATGTCAAAATTAAGCTGGCTAATGTTGTGAGATTCATTTATACATAGATACATACATCTCAACTAATTACATGGAGAACCTATCGATTGATGCATGCATGCATGCCATGCAGGCACAGAATGAAGATTCACCAGCAGCAGCACCAAATGGCACTTCCGATGCAAAGATTGTCGTCACTCATGAACAAAATCAAGATCCAGCTGCTGACCCGGCAATCAATCAAAACCTTCAACGACATGGAAATATTAGCAGTACTGTTGTTGATGAAGACCACAGCCATGATGATCAGTACCTAATGATTTCAACAACAATGTATATACAACATTTAGGATGCCAGATATATATGCAACCTTTGTTCTTAACTAGCATTATTTGTTTTCTTTTTTCTCATCAGCAGCAGCAGTGCACACCCACAAGAAGGGGCATCTTCCGTTGGCAATCTTCTAACAGCCGAACCCCTTCTCTCATCTCCTCCTCTTATCATGGTATAGTACACATATTCTATTCCTCAATTTACCGGTCGTGTTATGGTTGTGTGCCTCCCCCCTCCCCCTCGTTTAGAACTATCTGTCTATCTACCTATATATCTATATAGTTTTAGTCCTAATTAATTTCTAATTAGGAAAACAATTTAAGGTGTAAGTTTTTTTTTTTTGAATGATTACCAGTATTTTTTAAGTAGTTCCAAACTAGGGGGAAATTATAACATTCTTAAATTATGTTTCCAGGGAGATCTGGCGCCGACCGCGCAGCCCAGTGTCCTAGCTCCTAATCCCGAACAAGGCAATAACCTGCAGATGCAGCAGCAGCCGCTGCTTCAGCTCAGCAACATTCCTTCATCTTCATTTCCCCCTGTTGACCAATTTCTCCAGTATGCTGCAGCTGATCCGGCCCGTCAAGGGCCGATGGGATATCCTATTCCTATCCAACAACCTCCTGCTGATAGTTATTCTGCAACATCGGTGGTAAGGGCAGGCATTTCTCTGCATAGACACTATTCTGATGATTAATGTATCAGGGAGTCTCCTTCAAGTGTTTGTCTGTGTTGATCATCTCGGGTGCTAGGTTAGGCTAGGTTAGGCTTTGTGGTAGGGGGTTCGGGAGGGACTTGGTGCCCACTTGGGTTGGTTTTTGCAATCTTGAGATCTGTCTTGTGTATGTGCAATTAAAAAAAAAGGAAAAAGAAAAAGGGCAGCCACTTATGTGGTTAAATTAGCGGGTTATAATCTATGTATGTGCATATTTTATGTGTCGGTCTTTATTTTTTAACTTGTTTCTTTTATTTTTTATTTTTGTAGGAGCCATTCGGGCACAACCCTACCAGTGCGCTGTTCAGTTTGCCTCTACCAGGGACCGGGTATATATATTTTAAACATATATGGCCAGCTTGCAAACTCATGATGCATTTCATTTCTTCTGCTATATAATAACCCTTTTCTGGGCCCCGGGGGGGGGGATGTTTAGTTTTCCTCCTGCTGTACAGGGCGGATTTCAAGCCTTACTCAATCAAGCTCCTGATGCTGGAACGAGTGACAAGTCTTTCAATCTCAATGAACCACTTCCTCCTGATGTATCAATCTACCTGCAAAACATCCTCAGCAATCAGGTGGGTGTGTGTGTGTGTATGAATTATTGATATGCATCTGATTAATTCATCAAACTTTTAATACTTTAAAAGACTGTTTCAACCTTCTTGACTGTTTGTTGCTATTGCAATATCTATGCCATGGTTATTTAACTTGACATGCAATATTCAGCACACCCACCCAGTCGCACACCAGGATACGGGATTCCAACCTATGCAGACGCCTATGACCGGGCTATTTGAGAATGTGCAATCATTTAAATCTGGCCATAAGGTACAAGTAGTTGTCATTCATTCAAACGAAACGTTTAATAGATATACAACCATTATTTAGCTAATGTGTGTGTGTAATTTCTAACCAAAATGCAGAGGAAGTTCAATGAAACAATGCCTGTTGCAAAATATGCCGACTCTATCTTGCAGGCTAACTACACGGCTCCCTGCTCTTCCACCCCTCCACTGTATGATATATTTACATACCCAAGCGCTTGCTTTTACATGTAATATTAGTTTGGTAATCATTTTCTTTTTGTATAATAAGACAAGTGAATTTAAAATAATTAAAATCTATTTTTTTTACCCACATATATATTTTCTATCATTATATATACATTAAATTAAATATTTTATTGATTTTTAATAAATGATTTAAATAAAATTTTTAAACTATTTTTATTAATTCTTAAAAATATTTGTTAGAATAATTTTTTGTGTTTTTGCAAATGAAATGAAACATTATATAATTATGCACTAACTTAATGCAACACCTTGTGTACAATTTAGGCCCAAGCGCTTCTCTGTTTATGGTGCTCGATATCAGCAAATGGGTTTATCTCCGGACCCTCATTTTCGATTCTTTGAACGGAGTCACGGCAATGGTATTATCTTTTCCTTTTTTTTATCCATTATTCCTAATGTATATATATTTATAAAAAAAATCTTTCTAAATTACGCATGAGGTTATTTTTCCCTCATATTCTCACGTTAAGGTTTATGATTTTTTTTTACTTCAATTTTAATTATTTGTTAAATGTCATTAATTAAATGTCCTATTATTCTCTCACATATTTGTGCGTTCATAAATGTTTTAGTCTTAAATGCTGCAACCTTATAAGTTCACGATTAGGATAATTATTCTATTGATGTTTGAATAGTTGCATTATTATAACTTGTCTCATATGCCAATATTACAAATCTATATGTTCTATGCTAAATAAAGATATTGTATAGTTAAAGGTACATAATTAAGAAATTAAATATATTGTCGATGCTAAATAATACTTCATCTATATTAAAAATGAAGTTATTTTACACTTATATTATACATTTTTTTAGAAATTAATAAATGTAGAATTAAAATTTCATTTACACCCTTCATTGGAAATATTTAGTGCATAAATAATAAAAGAAAAAAAAAGTGAGAGTGAAAGTAAAAAATAGGTTTTGACTTTTTTAAAGTAGTTTTCTTTTTTATAAAAAATTTTTGTGATAGAATGACTTTTTTTTATACCGATAGAGTAATATTATTGTAGATTGTCAAAATTATCGATCTTCTGCATGTATACTATCGATGCTTATAAATAATCATACAATGTAGTTAATTGTACAGATTTAAGATAACTAATGTACCACTGATGTAGAATAATGATACTATTATGGACTTTGAAAGATACAAATATTATAAATTTATACCATTGGTGTTAAATAATGATACTAAGTAATTAAATCAGCAGAGGGGGGATATTACAATAGGTTTTTTTATCCATTATTTCTTATTACATATAATTATTAATTCATTATACAAATTATAGCAAATTACATGTTATGTTATTTTTCACTTGTGTTTTCTAATTAAGGTTTTATTATTCTTTTGTAGTGTATAATTTTGATTATGTATATATACATTGTCAGTTATATATGCCCATTATATTCTTAGATAAAGAAATATCATTCATTGACTTTCCATAGATAACATATTCTCTATCATATTTTATGTTCATAAATATTAGGGGGGAAATTCCAATCATATATGATGCAACCTTATAGAATTAATTAATTCATAAGTTTTTGATATCAAGATTATCGAATCATACTACAAAGCTAAAATTGCATAATATTCTTTGCTTTCCTTAGGTTAATAACTAATACTCTATTGACATTCGAATAATGATATTATTATGACTTATCAAACTTATCAATATTAAAGATCTATATTTTTTTTACGTTAAGTGAATATATTATGCAACTAAAATTATAGTATTGAGATAACTAATATACTAACAATGTTAAATAATAATACTATTATAGCTTATAAAAAATATTTATCTTATAGGTTTAGACAATTAATGTTTATGAATAATCATACTGTGTAATTAATTGTACAGATGAAGGACAACTAAGAAACCATTAATGTAAAATAATGATATAATTGTGGTTGAATAAAGATGCAAGTCTTATAATTGTACACTATTTAAGTTAAATAATGATAGTGTATAATTAAATGCACAGATTAAGACATCTAACATACTATGAATGCTAAATAATAACGTTTTGATAGTTAATCAAATCCTTATTAATGGTGAGAGTTATATTTTGTATTATCATAGGATAAAAAAACAAGATGTATATTCTATATTAGATGACGAGAGTGATTTGAATAAATAAATAAATAAAATATTTATTTCCATAGTAAGTTATTTTTATCTGAACAATAGTTTTTATTCATGGTTGGAAGAGGGAATTTATGGCTTTTCATAGTCAAGTGTGAGTATATTGACAAGAATTCGACATTCCATAATATACTCAGAATATTGTGTCTCTATCTAGTTGATGGAAGAAAAAAAAGAAAGAAAAAAACTCAAAAATTTCCTTTACAAGAATAAAAGTATAAATATAGGTAAGATTTGGTCCTAATATCAATCAACAATAAATAAAGCAACCAATTAACTAAACATATATATATATATATGTTATCTTCCTTCATTTGTTTCAATGCGCAACACTAGGATATGAAGGAGTTTTATTGTGATTTGTAGTGCCTCATAATCCATGTCTTTAACTATGGGCTTTCTTATGGAATTTTACATGGTGATAGTCTTCTTATTTGTTTATTATTGTCAACGCATTCATACTTTGAAAATAATTCGTAGGTTGACTTGATTTACTGCGTCATTAACCAGATGTCTGGCTAAAAAATTATTAGTGTTGCTGCTGCTGTTGTTGTTCACCTCATAATAACAATAACCATTTTGTTATTTTTGATTTGCAACTCACAGACAGGGAGAACAGAGGATGTTCATGCCAGGTGCGCCGCCATGAGTACGAAGGAGCAGATTGAAGCTCTATTATTGTGTTATTTTATAACTTTTGGACCACTTTCCAAAATTGCGTTATGCTTAAAATTGTTCCTTGTGTTTGACTCTTGAGACTCGTGTAACAACTGATGTGTTTTGTTATCGCTTTTGCATAACTCAAACTTATCAACGTGATTTTATATGGATCGTAATAGTCTCTTATGCTCTCCTATGTCTATTAATCGTCCCGTGCATGAATTCAATTAGTGGGGTAGCTAGATCATACATATCAGTAGATTTCATGGTTCTCGGATATCATCGACCGGGGGTTGCAAGAAGGAGCCGTTTGTTACACCTCTGATCCTTGTTATGATAAGGCAATGATAAAATAATTAAGTTGCATGCGGCTCTAAATAAATTCTTGTATTAACTATAATCTCTACTAAAACTATAACACCCCAGCCTCATGTTGACCTCGTATAGTTATTTGGAGCACTTTATTAATTGATGATTGTAATTCTTACAAATCAACACAAGTCATCTAGAACACATTTTGTTCTCACCCGTATGGTTTTCGAAAAAAAATTTGAAGGTCACTTATTATTGAATTACTCAAATCCAAACATGTTTACATGTGAAATTCTTCAAGGACAAACTTCCAAAATAGAAGATTTACATTTTTAATATAGGTAATCATATCAATTATTCTAAGTTTCCACCTATTGCCACATAACTTGAAGTATTACATACAACCCACTCAAATAATTTAATATTGTCATTTCGCCTTTACCTCTACCTATATCATTATCCTAAGAATCTCTCTACTAAATGGTTGACTGCTTCATCCAAGTTCAATTGGCGGTTGCATTTTTACTTTGATACCATGTGTAATACCTCGACCTCACACTAGTAGTAGATAATTATTGGGAATACTTTCATGATTGATAATTTTTCCCACAAATCAGTACAATTTCTTTCGAGCGTTCCTAAAAATTTTCCCAAGATGTTGCCCACCATTGGATTATTCCATACCAAACACATTTAGCTATAGAATATTCTAATGATAGAATTCCTAAAAATGAGGTATAAATTGTTAATATAGGTAGTTATATCTATAACACCCCAAAAATTAGAACAAAAAAGTTATTTTTAAGAAACATTAGTTATAAAAATAGTAGATGTTATCGCTACACCCAACATAAGTTTGACATCCTCAGTTATTTTTATACTAAGTGTTAATGCTAAACCTTACTCCATTTAAATTAATAACATAATTATTAAAAAAAATCAGAGTGGAGAGAGAGTCAAAGAAAATTAGCATCATTCTAAAATAAACTAAATCTCAGTGGTTAAAAAATCTTGTGGAAAAAGATACATAAGAGCATAAGAGTACATAATCATCTAGATCAATAGAGGTCAGACAAATGCCGAGCAGTCCTAACTCTCAACTCCTACCAGAAGACATCATACCGTACCCTCAAATTACTCTTGCAAGGTAAAGTTTCCCCAATGAATAGGCACCGAACCATAAAACGGAACCCGTTAGTAGTACGGTACTGTGTAACTCATTATGCAAAACTAATATGTAAAACACGCATGGAACATATCAAAGGAATCACAACAAAACATGGTGTAAGATATTGAAATATATATGTGATGAAAAAAATACAATAATCATATCATATAAAAAATAATCACCAAGACTACATACCACTCATCCTTATTCATTTAGAACATAATGAAGCTTATTAACCAATTATACAAGAGATGCTTTCTAAAGTAATGATTAGAATAAATCTCAACAAAATAAGTATAATCTTTACAATATACCTCATGTCTCAATATCAAACTAATAATATCCATAATGCCATAGGTAGGGCTCAAATGCATAATACCAAATAAAATCCTATAATATCAATGGTAGGGAACAACGACAACATACTAAATCATAGGTAGGCCCAAGGCTACTACCGAACTAATCCAATAACTCTTTTGATCTAATAATAATTATTTCCATTTTCATTTACTCGAAAAGATATAATAACAACCCGAAAACATAAAAGTACACCTATTATATCAGCGCACAAGGAATCACAGTACCCTCCCAACCATCCCACTCGGAGGCATAAAACCTCTTTGGTCATACTAGCACACAAGGCGACACAATACCCTCCTAACCTAGGATACCTAATACTTAAGTATTGATACCTCCTATAGGGCCCACATGTCACCTATAGTATAGAGTAACGCCTTACTAAGGCATAACGACACACTAGTAAGCCAAAAAAATTGAGGGCTCCTACCGTGTCTCTAAGGTAGCTACCCCTAGAGGAAAACCATTCCTAAACTCGAGATATTTCACTGTAAGTATTAATATCTTAAAAAGATGACTACAAAGCATTACATATTGCACAATGATTCTAGTTCCATACTTAACCATTATTCTTTTATTTTTAATTATTTAAGCCAACTCTAAGATCAATATTCCAAGCCTAACTCAAAATCAACACTATGGTCAACCTACCAATACACTAAGGCCATCCTATTTTTGATTATTCATGCTAGGGGTATTAGGTCAAAAGTGACCAAAATGCCCCTGAGACCATTATTACCACATTATCATCTATTTTAAATACTAATTTAATTTAATTTATTAATTTATTAATTTTTAATGAAAAGGATAAACCATAGTTATTAAATTATATAACATACAAATAAATTACCAACACACCAAATAACTATTTTGTGCCTATACATGATTTTGTATGTAAAGCCCTAACATATGTTTCTAAAATATTAAATCATATATTCTCATGCTCAATAATAAATAACATATATTAGGCACACTTATCGAACCAATTGTAGTGATACTATTAAAATGACCAAAATACCCTTAGGGCATATAATAATTATAATCATGTTAAAACATACGTTCCTAAAACATTAAATTATATATTCCCATACTCAATAACAAAGAACACATATTAGACATACTTATGAGGATTAAAATCATGATATGCTAAAAATGACCAAAATACCCCTAGGATATATAATAGTAATAGTTATGCTAAAAAAGTGCTTAAGCCTGCTTAACCAATCATCTTAGACATACATAACATACATAATTTATTTCTGCCATTTAACCCATTTTTACCAAATTCCATGCTAACACTTTTAGGCAGATAATTAAAATGTAGCAAACATACTTAATATAATCTATACATGTAACACCCCGAGTCGATATGACCATGCGGGGGCTACCTTGAAGTGCTTTCGGATTGATCGGCTGGCCCCACAGATCAACACAAGTCCTTTCACTGTGCTTTTTCCTCACCCACGCACTTCCTTGAAAATTTATCGAACTTCCCAGAAGGTCACCATCCTAAAATTACTCCACGGCAAGCACGCTTAACTGTGGAGTTCTTAGAATGGAATCACCAAAAGGATGGTATACCATGTTGATATAAGTAGCCAGATCAATCCTTATAACACTCCGCTCAAATTGGGGTATTACATTCACCCCCACTTAAAGAACGCAACGTCCTCGTTGCGCCTCAACCAATGACTGTCTCAATATAGTTCATCCCAAGAATCGTCCCACTAGGTGACTGACTGGCTCATCCAAGTTCAGCTCACGATGTAATACCCCAAAAATCCTAATTTAGAAATTATAGCAAAATAATCATTTATTAGAAAAAAATTAAGAAAAAAAATTACCTTATTAAATAAAGAGGAAATTAATTGAGGAAAATAAGGAGAAAACAATAAATAAGTTATTTAGAAAATTTTGGACATTTTACTAATTAAAATGGGAGTTAAGGACAATTTACCCAAAATAGTCTAATTAATTTAAAAATGAATTTAATTATTATAATTAAAATATTTATTATTAAAATTAAATATCTAAAATAAATATATAAATAAATAAAGACCAATACCCCAACCCAACCATTTTATCATTTTTCCCTTTTGCTCTTTTCTTTTTCTTTTTCTTCTTTCTTCCTCCTTTACTCATTTTTCTTTTTCCCCATTTTTCTCCCCCGACTAGGCCAGCCCACCGGCCCAGATCCCTTCCTCCCCCCGTCTCGCGCGACCAGGCCCGCTCAGGCTCCTTCGTCGCTCGTTGCCCCCAGCCGGCCGAACCGCCCTCTTTTTTTCTTTTCCTTCCTTCCCTTGGACCGACCGGTCCACCCTGCCTGTCTTCTTCTTCCCAGCCCGACCTGCAACGTCGACTTGCAGCCCCGATTCCGCCGGCAGCCACCAGCCAACGACCGGTCATCCTCACTTGCCCCTCTCCCTGTCGTTTTCTTTCTCTTTTCGACCTCGACCAAGTCCCTCTCTCCCTTTCCCGCGTGCCATCTCTTTCCCTTTTCCTCTCCCCTTCCTCGACCCAACCTGCCATGGCAGGACCTGCACCGCCTGCCACCGGCCGGCCACCTGCACACCTGCCCCGCACGCCTCCTTCTCCCCTTATCGTTTTCCCCTTCCAATTGCCTATAAATACCCCCCATTGGCAGCCCCGATCAGCTCCCTTTTCGATTTTTTCCCCGAAACCCTGCCTCTCCGCCGCCTCAAAAAGACGGGCTTTCCGCCGTCACTGGAGACCACCGCCGCCACCTCTGCCCACCGTTATCACCCTTGCAACTCCCTCAACAAAACCAAGCCACCGCCACCCTCCGCCTTGCCCTGCACGTGCCGCCCTAGCCGTGCAAAGTTCCTATCCTAAAAACCACCACCCTCAGCCTTCGCCGCCCTTGCACCGCCTTCCACCGCCAACCCAGCTGCCACCAGCACCTCCTCCACCCTCCAAAACACCCAGGGAAGCTTCCTCTACCTTCCCCTACCTTCAACTCCCCCTGCCTCCCTCTCCTCCTTCCTCCCTCATCTTCCACCTCTCTCCACCACCCTCGGTCGTCGCGCCAACCACCGCGCGCCGCCACCCCTTGCTATGCCACCACCCTCATTCCACTCCCCTTCATCTGTTGTTTCTTCCCCCACCTCAAACTTCTTCTTTTCCCCTCCCATCTAACCATCACCTCCATCTTTTCCTCCCTTCTCCACCTCCACAGCCGCCGCCGCCGGACCACCACCGACCCTAGGTGGTTCTCCACTCATCCAACCCTAATACCCCTTTTATATAACTACTACTATCTTCTACCAATATTAATACTATTATCATTATTATTATTATTATTATTATTATTATTATTATTATTATTTCTTTCATTACTATTACTATTATTATTATTATTATTATTATTATCATTATTATGGTCTCCATCATTAATGTTCTTATTTTCTTACTAATACTAACATCCCTTTTAAACCCTAACTTGTATTATACTTAACTTTGGTCTTATTTTTATAATTATTAGTATTAACATTTTTATTATTATTATTTCTATTATCCTTACTATGGTTATTATTATTATTGCTTAACCTTACTTGGTTGTATTATTGTTATTATTATTATTACTATGTTTATTATTATTATTATTATTATTATTATTATTATTATTATCATTATCACCCTTAGGAATAGTTACTTGTAATATTTTGACCTTATAATATTATTATTTCAAATATAACGCCATTAATAGACTTGGCCTTAAAACGCTAGGGTTTCTATTACTAGACATTAGTGTCACTATTTTATTAATACTAACACTATTTTCCTATAGCTAGCATAAACCCTATTACTACAAGATTAGAACTAATGGGTTTAATAAAATAAGTGTAACAATAAGTATCAAAAAAATAAATATATTTTGACTACTAATATTTAGTATACTAATTCTAAGGTAAAAACCCTAGTTTTTGTATAATACCCTTTTTAGTAATAAAAACCCTAACCTTAAACTAGAATAAGGGTTGATAGTATTTATAAGGGAAATTAATACTTAGCCTTTTTCCCCTTTTCATAGGTGACCCCGATCCGAGCCCTAAGGAGCTAGAGGAGCGTGCTCCAAGCCTGGTGCCTACCTAGGTAAGGACGTAACTAAGGCCTCTTGTGTGTCTACGTGTATTATGTGTTTCGCATGCTATGTACCCTACGTTTATCATTATCAATTATGTTGCGTGTGCATGACATGGAGATGAAACATGTGTGGTATGTTACATGGCATGTGTATTATGTATATGTGATGATATGTGTCGTGATCCTGTAAGACATGCATATGAGGGAATTGATGTATTAGAAAGGAGGATGGGGAAGGAGATTGACCAAGGGAGGTGAGTTGATCTAATTATTTTAATGAATCATGAGTGAAAGAATAAAATGAGAATTCTAGGGTTCGTGTGGGAGAATTTGATTTATGATTTTTATGATTTTGCACGGGAGAGTTTAATTTATGATTGCATGGTGGTATTAATGGCTTATGGTGATATTAGGGTTTACATGGTGGTATTAGGGTTTGTATGGTGGTATTAATGATTGCATGGTGGTATTAATGGCTTATGGTGATATTAGGGTTTGCATGGTGGTATTAGGGTTTGTATGGTGGTATTAATGATTGCATGTTGGTATGAATGACTTATGGTGGTATTAGGGTTTGCATGGTGGTGTTGTGGTTTGTGTGGTGGTATTAATGTTTGTATGGTTGTACTAGGGTTTGCATGGTGGAGTTAGGGCTTTGCATGGGAGTTAATGATGGTACGGGATTTAGGGTTTGTGTGAAAAGTTTGAGAGGTTGCATGGGATGTGTAACGTTTGCGTGAGAGCAAAATTTACGTATGAAAGGTCGATTTGGGATGTAAGGGAGGTAATGCAAGCATTATTTGGGTGTTTAACTGTTTTGGACGGAGAATAGTACGTGGAGTAGTATAAGGGTATGGAGGAGACATAATTAGGGTTTTGGAGTGATTAACTCTAGGTCATTGTGATTAAGTAGGGTTGGAGTAGCTAATGGTGATTTGTTGAGGATGATTAAGGTTTGGGATGGCTAAGTATGGTTGTTATGGTAAAAGAGGGTTAAGAGCGGTTAACCACGGTTGGTGTGGACAATTAGGATTGGTCATGGCTGCTTAGAGTTGTTTGGTGTTATCATGTGTATTATTGATTAAAGTGTAGTTATGGATGTGGAACTTTATTGTGTGTGATGTGTAAAGCATAAAGAGAATGATTTATGCATATCATTGGCGAAGATCTTTTGAATAAGATATGTTAAGACACTAACCACTTATAGAGAAAGATGTTGAGTCGGACCCAGACCGGTCCACCGGCAAATAATAGTGGCAGGGTATGTTACCCTCGTGACCGGTCCACCGGCTATAATAGTGGCAGGGCATGACCCTCATGACCGTTCCACCGGCTATAATAGTGGGGGATTCCGTGCTCAACAAACTAATCAGAATAATGATAAGACATGGGAAAGATACAAACATTTATAGTGGAACACCTTGTGAGTCGGGGCCAGACCGGTCCACCGGCAAATAATAGTGGCAAGGTATGTTACCCTCGTGACCGGTCCACCGGCTATAATAGTGGCAGGGCATGACCCTCGTGACCGTTCCACCGGCTATAATAGTGGGGTTCCCGCACTGACACGGACTGATAAAGACGATGATGTGAAACGATTATAATTATTAGAGACCCGACGAAAACGTTATCTGGTTCGTATCCTGTATTGTTTATCTGTGTTCTCGCATGCCATCTACGTAATTATGTTATGTATACTATGTCGTGTATCTTGGTGTGTGGGCCTTAGTGCGTCTGTTACCTTACTCAGTACGTAGCGTATTGATCACCCGTTTCATGGGTGCTACTCATTCCCACGAGCAAAAGACCCCTTTGACCTTGTGCAGGTAGGAGACCATGTCTTTGATGCCTATGATACCTACGAGGCATCGGGTGGGGCAGAGCGTTGAGCCTAACCTGACTTGGGGACCAAGAGCGAGTTGGCCGGACTCCATTGCTATCTTTGGGTTTCGTATTTTCTTTATTTAACCGTATTTTGGACTACGCTTTATGTTTTGAGAAATCGCACTTTTAAGTTGTAATCCTAAACGTATTCTAAGTACCGTTTGACTTGTGTTTCGTTAATGATTTATGTTAAGTGCTGACCCATGTTTTAATGTTTCATATCTGATGTCGTTTGGTTTTAGCCTTAGCACTTAGTACTGGAACGGTAGAGGTGTACCGGTCCGATACTAAGTGTGGCGGTAATACCCCCAAGTTTATGGTTTTAATTCTTTCGCTTCCGCTGAACTTTTTGATTTCAACGAAATTTTTCAGTAGTAAATTTGGGGGTGTTACACACGGTCGCGGTTTCGCTCTGATACCATTTGTAACACCCCGAGTCGATATGACCACGCGGGGGCTACCTTGAAGTGCTTTCGGATTGATCGGCTGGCTCCACAGATCAACACAAGTCCTTTCAGTGCGCTTTTTCCTCACTCACGCACTTCCCAGAAAATTTCTCGAACTTCCCAGAAGGTTACCCATCCTAAAATTGCTCCACGTCAAGCACGCTTAACTGTGGAGTTCTTAGGATGGAATCACCAAAAAGATGGTATACCATGTTGATATAAGTAGCCAGATCAATCCTTATAACACTCCGCTCAAATTGAGGTATTACAATACATCAAAAAACCTAATGTGCTATCATGCAATATTTCACATTTTAGTAGAGTATAGGGGTTACCTAATTTTCAACAAAAGTACAAATTACAAGTAACCTACTAAATTTATTAGACTCTGCTAATTAAACTTTTGTACCTAAAAATAATGCCACGTTAACCGTATTAATATTTTAAAAATAAATAATATTTTTTATTAAAATAATTATTAAATAGGAAATTATTAAGATTCCCCTATTATTTACAAAGGGGTAACAATTTAGATTTAACTCTCACGTTGTGTAGCATGAGGTTGGCGAACGCAAAGAGTTTTGGGGAATGTGAGTTGGTTGCTGGAGGTGGTGGTTGGGCGGTGAGGTGCACAGTGGGGTTGCGACTTGGTTATGTAGAGAGGAGGTGGTTGGGGGAGGCGACGATGGGGGCTGGTGATGGTGAGGCTGCTAATGTGAGGAGGAAATGGGTCATGACAAAAAGACGAGGAAGACTAGGGGAGGTTAAAGAGGAGAGGGAAAAGTCAAAGGAGGCTGGCGACAATGTGGTGGTTAAAGTTGTGATGAGGGGAGGCTGTAGCAGTGGAGGGCAAGGGAGACATATGAAGGATGAGGTAAGGAGGCACAATGTAGAGGAAAAGGGTGGTTGGGTGGATGTGTGGTTGCTGGCTTGATGGGTTGTTGGTGGTGTGTAGTGTAGCGAAGGGAGGGGGAAGAAAGGATAAATGTTTAGGGTTGGTTGGTGGTGTGGCTGTTGGCTCGGTAGGCAGTTGGTGGTGTGTAGGGTAGAGAAGGGAGGACTAGAAGGAAATGGGTGCAATATGTATATATGCGCATGCATGCACATGGTTGGGGTAAAGGGGAGGGAAAAATTGATGGGGATATCAGTTGGTTTAGGTGTGAAGGATTGGCAGGCAAGAGTTGAAAGGGAAAAGAATGGATGTAGGTGAGAGACTTAGTGTAGGGATTTCAGGGAGGGAGGTTGTAGGGAGGTGGTTAGTGTAGGTGAGGGAGCTAGCGCATGAGCTAAAAGTTCAAGGGAAATGGAGCATCTGAGGAATTAGGGTAGGGGATATGGGGGCTTGAAGAGGAAAGGGAAATAGGCGGGGTGCAGAGCGCAGAGTAGAGGAATGGGTGATGTAAGGGGTTGAGGCATGTTTGGGACAAGGGGTTAGGTAAGGGAGAAGTATGAGAAAATAAAATATAAAAAAAAACAAAGGAAGAAGAAGGAAGGTGGGTTGGGGTTTGGATAGGGAATTAGAAAGAGAGAGAGAGAGAGAGAGAGAGAGAGAGAGAGAGAGAGAGAGGATGGGCTAGGCTATGGTGCAAGCTAGGGGAAGAAAAGAATAGAAGGAGAAGGCAGAAAAGGAAAAGGTGGGAAGGATTAAAAAAGGAAGAAGGACAAAGAAAATAAAGGAAAACAAATAAATTTAGGTTTAGAAATATAATTATATTAATTTTTGGTTAATATGAAATAAATTTACCTAGGTTTAAGGTACCTTATTAGGAAGAATAAATGTGGGTAAAATTTATAGATTTTAAGGTAGATTTAAATTAAACTAAAAAAGATATAATCATAAGGATTATTTATTTAAGAATTTATTTAGGTTTTAGTGTCAAATATTAAAAAAATATATAATATTTAAGGTTTAAGTTAAAATATAAATTAATTAGGATTTGGGATACTATAATATCAATCCATTTAAGCCTCCATCATCTACCACATAACTTTGGGTATTACAAAAATAAATCTCTCATTTAGTTAAAACTTATTCTCCTTATTTTTTTTGCTAGTTTTATGTGATCTCAATCAAAAAGTTTTTAATATCATTTTATTGTTATTATTAATATTATTATAATTAATATTTTTCTTAATAATTCTATTACTATTGATATCATTACTATCATTATTATAATTAGTATAACTATTACTATTATTATTTTTATTATTATTATTATTAGCTTTAGTAGTAGTAGTATCTTCAAAATTTTGCTTTTCTGATATGATATGATTTTATTTGATTTTACAAGTATTAAAATAAATTTAGGAGAACAATCCCTTAATTAACTTTGTGTTATGTGGTAGCTAGTCTCTTTAGAGATGTCAAATACATGTCTTTTAATATCATCTTTTGTTTAGTACGTCCAATCAAATTGGTTGAAATACATTATTCAATTTTTAATTTCAACTTCTATAATTATCTAAAAATAAAATGAAATGAACCATATAACTTTGAGTATAAGATAAATATATAATATAATTTGAGTTTTTAAAAATTCACCTGACAATCCTAAATATTGACCCACACAATACCCTTCTATCTTGTTTGTTGTTGTTGTTGAATTGAACCTTCCACCTATTTTATTCGTGAAATTCCTTAAAAAAGGCCTATAAAATAACTATAATACTCTTACCTATACTACATTTGTTTTCCTCCTAGTAAATGAGCATGTGAAGTGATGAAAATGCCCTTACACTAACTATACCATTTTTAAATCCATTTCTACATGCATTTTAGTGTGTGTTTGGGTAACCATATTTTTTGAAAATTTTTAGATAATGTGACAATTTCTTTTTTACTTTTGAAAACTACCCTTACTTTGTATGACAAATCTTTATAAAGTAACTTCAAATATATTAATCACCATTAAAATGCATGCCCAAAATGTCAATACACATATGCTAGCTCATTCTTTTTTTTAGGGAGAACTACTTAATGTATGTTTTGGGGAGTGATAGTTGTTGCTTGTTGGGGTTAGTTCTTCATAATATTTAGAAAGTAAATTTACTAAAAAATAATATAAAATTTTACAAATTATAGTTGAAAAGTTGAACTAATATAGGAATGCAAAACTATGTGATTTGTAAGGCTAAAAAGTAAATTATACATAATAATTAGGTGTGGAAAATACTTGACCCTAGACAATGCAAGATTTAAAAAAAAAACCCTCAAACTATGCCAAGTGATATGACCAAAATAGTGGAAGAATTCATAATATAACGTAAGAAAAAAGTAAAATAGAGAATAGCTCCTAAAACAAGTATAATAGAGATGGAGAGATAAAGATATAATGGAACTAAGAGAGTCCATATGAGAAGCTAAAGAAGCTAGAGACACATGTGATAACTCTCTATTCCCAAAGCCTAAGAAAACACTCTTCCACAAGCAAGGCTTAAGACAACAAGATCAACATCAAAATCCCATGACACGTGAGAATCATATGTCATCACATGCGCAGTGACTATAAAAAGATAGGTTAGTTTGATTAAGTATTAAGTAACACAATATATCCCCAAGAGATACCATAGAATACATAGGACCAAAATTTTATAATGATAAAGATAAGGCATACAAGAATTAATGATAACATGCGATCACCAAACTTGGAACATGAAATAACACTTAGGTCACAACTATAATTTAAACAAGGACATCAATTTAGGAATTCCACTAATTTTTCATACCAATTGAATATTAATTAAATTGAGGAAAAATACTCAACTAAACTAGTGCACAATCGATGATAGACTTGCTGAATAGGTTGTATGACTCCCATAAAAATGCTACTCAATCCAATACTCAAATGGTGTTGGTCTTGCCGATACTTGAATGGTAACCAAAAATCCCAATAATATATGGGACACCTAATTACACAAGAATGTATAGCCCCTATCAAGTATAAAGATGCCTATAGAGTAGAAAATGCCTCCCATACCATCATAAGGAACCAAGATCACCAAATTATTATTATTATTATTATTATTATTAGTTAACTTTTTCACCTCATAACAACTATAATAACTTTGTTAGTCTTTCTCTTTTCAAGTCATAGACAAGGAGAACAGAGGATATTCATGTGAGGGGGGGAGCTATGAGTAGGATGTAGAGAATAAAGCTCTATTGTTGTGTTATATAACTTTTGGTTCACTTTCTAAAAATTTTTTATGCTTAAAATTGTTCCTTATGTTTGACTCTTGAGATTTGTGTAGAAACTAAGGGGTTTTATAGCACCTTTACCATAAAATTAACTTATCAATGTGGTTTTATATGGATCTTACTTGTATCTTATGTTGTCTTATGCTTATTAATTATCCCATGCATGAATTCCATTAGTGGGGTAGCTAGATCATACTAGTAGATTTCACAGTTCTGGGATATCATCAATGAGGGGCTGTAAGAAGGAGCCATTCATTACATCTCTAATCCTTATCATGATAAGACAATGACAAAAGAAGTTGTATGTGTCTCTAAATAAATTCTTAGATTAACTATAATCTCTACTAAAATAATAACATCACATCCTCAAGCTAGTTGTAGATGGTTATCTAAAATGCTTTATTGATTGATGATCTATCCTATAAATCAACACAAAGTCTTGCAAATGTGTTTTCTTCGCACTTACGTGATGCCTAAAATATATATTTTTTTAAGGTCACTTGTTATTGGACTACTCTAAGACAAACACATTTAAATGTGGAATTATTCAAAGATAGACTCCAAAACATAAGATACACACTATTAATATAAATTATCATATTAATTCTTTTAAGTCTTCACTTTCTACCACTTAATTTGAAGTATTACATACAACTCATTCAAATAGCGCAACATTCTTGTTGCACCTTAACCATTGACTTTCTCAATGTCCAAAGAATCGCCCTAATAGGCAACTAGTTAGCTCATCCAAGTTCAATTTGTAGTTATGATTTCACTTTTATACCATTTGTAACACAATGAGCCTACACTAGCTATAGGTAGTTACATGGAATGCTTTCATGATTGATAATTTTTTCCACAAAGCAATAAAATTTCTTTCAAATGTGATTTGTCCTCACTCACATACTTCCCAAATATTTCTAAACAGGTTAAAAATTTTCCCAAGAGGCCATCATTTGATTACTCCAAGACAATCATGTTTAACTATAGAGTTCTCTAATAATAGACTTTCTAAAAAGCAGGTATATCTTGCTAATTTAGCTAGTTATACCAATCCATTTAATCCTTCAGCATCTATCACATAACTTAAGGTATTACAAAAATAAATATCTCATTTAGTTAGGGCTTATTCTCCTTAGTTTTTTTTTTTGCTATTTTTATTTGATCTCAATGAACAAGTTTTTAATATTATTTTCTTCTTATTATTATTACTACAATTAATATTTTTTTAATAATGCTATTACTATCCTTGTTATAACTAGTATAACTGATTTTAGCTTGTTATTACTATTATTATATTCAAAATTTTGTTGTTATGATATGATATGATCTTATTTGATTTTACTAGTCTTAAAAATAAATTGAGGATAACAAGCCCTTAATCAACTTTGTGCTATGTGGCAGCTAGTCTCATATATCAAATACATGTCTTCTAACATTTAACACCATCATTATTTGGTACGGCCAATCAAATTGACTGAAATATATTAATCAAATGTTTTATTTCAACTTCTATAATTATCTAAAAATAAAATAAAATTCACCATATAACACTTAGTGTAGGATAAATATATAATATAACTTTGAGTTTCTAAAAATGCACCTAAAATCCTAAATATTGACCCTGACAATACCCTTGTATCCTTTTTTTTTTGTTGTCGAATTGAAGCCTCCGTTTGTTTTAGTCATGACAATCCGTAAAAAAATATATAAAAAAACTATGAAATAACTACAATACTCTTATCTATATTGCATATATTTTCATCATAGTAAATGAGCACATGAAGTGATAAAAATTCCTTTACACTAACTATTTGCATTTAACCTCCATTTCTGCATGGATTTTAGTGTGTGTTTGGGTAATCATATCTTTTTTAAATAATTTTAGATAATGTGACATCTTATGTTTTTTTTTTATAAATTTTCAAAACTACCCTTACTCTATATGAAAAATTATTAGAAATTAACTTCAAATATATTAATCACTACTAAAATGCATGTCCAAAAATGTCAATATACATCACTTTATATCAGGTATTAATGGACAAAATATAACCTCATTCTTTTTTTTTAGGAAGAACTACTTAGTGTATGTTTGAGGGAGTAGTAGTTTTTGGTTGTTGGTTTTAAAATTTTTATAATATTTAAAAAATAAATTTACTAAAAATAATATAAATTTTGAAAACCCCTAGTTGAAAAGCTGATGTTGGAACTTATACATGAATACAAGGCTAAAAAGCAACTTATGCACAATAATTAGGTATGGAAAACACTTGATCCCAAATAATAGGAGATAAAAAAAACAACCTCAAACTATACCAAGAGATATGACAAATATAGTGGAATAATTCATCATTTAACATAAGAACAAAGTAATATGGAGATCAAATCCTAAAATAAATACAATAGAGATAGAGAGATAAAGATATGATGGAATTAAGAGAGTCCATAAGCAAACCTAAAGAATCTAGGGATACAAGTTACAACTATACATTCCCAAACCCCAAGCAAGCACTCTTCCACAAACAAGGCTTAAGACAACAAGATCAACATCAAAATTCCTAGGACACACATGAGAATCATATTCTTGTCTAATGAGCAATGACTATAACAAGATAGGTCAGTGCGATTAACTATTGAGAAACACAATCTATCTTTAAGAGATAGCATGCAATATATAAGGACAACATGTTATAATGATAAACATAAGTCATACTAACATTAATGATAACATGCAATCATTGAACGTATAATAAAGCATATACATGATAAAGGAACATGAAATAACACTAAGGTTATGACTATAATTTAAATAAAGAAGTAAATTTAGGAATTTCACCAATATACATGATTAGTAATTAACATGAGGAAAAATATTCAACTAACCTAGTGCATGATCGACGCTAGGTTTGCTGGATAGGGTTCAGGACTCCCACAAAAATACTACTTAATCCAGTGCTCAAATGGTGTTAGTCTTATTGACACTTGAATGGTAACCAAAACTACCAATAATATATAGGATACCTAATTACATAAGTATAAATGCCCCCTATCGAGTGTAGAAGTGGCTATAGAATAGAAAGGGCTTCTCATGCCATCATAAGGAACCAAGATCACAAAAATGACAAAACACTGGAATGTTACAAAAATAAGCCTAGCTTTGACAATCAGCTCCTAGTAATTCATATATGACACATGCCTTCTTTCATTTGAAATTACTAGTATTTTAAAATGATCTCCAATAATTATATCTGTATAAATTTTTAAGGCCATAACTACCATCTAAATGATGTTGTGTGGTATCTAATAATTCTTATATTTAACAACATCTAAATTATCTTGTAAAGTTTTATTTTATTCCTTGACCCATTCTAGTTTAATTATTAATTTTATTTATTAATTTATTAAATTATCTACACTGCTAGAATAGGGTATGTACATTGCAATATAGCTAAAATATATTATAATTTCATAATTATAATTAGATTATTAAAGCATCTTAATAATGTTTGCATCACATGATTATAAAATTTAGTACAGAATATTAGAGTTATAATAGTAAAACTAAAAAAGACAATAAAAAAGTTAGTTTAACTTAAAGTGGGAAACATGAAATGATAAATTATTTTTTTTAAATAAAATTAAATCTGATTTGACATTTATAATAAAATTGAATTTGGTTGTTAAAATTTAAGGATGATAACATATCAATGAATTTCATCAAAAGATAGAGGTGTGTGTGTATATATATGATTCAAATATTCTTAAAAGCATTTAAGGGAAATCAATTTTATCATTAACTTTGTGGTGATGCCCTATTGTAAGGAAGTTCCTTCCATATATGTATAAAAGATGAAAAAAAGTAACAACAAAAACAATAGCAATTTAATTTAAAATTTTAGTCATTCGTAGGGTTCAAGGGTAGATTTTTGTAATACTCCAAATTAGTAGTAGATTGCAGAGGCTTGAAAGAATTGATATGATTGCCTATTTCAATAATATATAATTTTTTTTAGAAAAACCTGTCATTGAAGAATTTCATATTTAACTTAGTGATTAAGAAATCAGACCGGTTTAACTAGTTCACGTATCCGATCGAATATCAAGATATCCATGGGTATGAAACTACCTAGATTTAAAATTATCATACTAACCAAAAAATTAGGCTGGAACAGTTGAACTGGTTTGATTCGGTACACCCTACATGTTGTTATTTAAGTTACAGGGGGATTCTGGGGTAAACCAACCAAGCAGATCGATTGGACCAAGAGCAATTGGGTCATAGTTGTCATTTTTTTCAATAGAAGTAGTGTTTGATCAATCCGTAGTTAGACTAGTGGTATCATGTATCAAGAGGTCCACCAGGCCAATTTTTGGTTCATTTTAAAAAAAAATACTAAGTTAATTATGTTTAGTTTAGAATAGTCAAATGATGGGTGACCTCCTCAAAGGTTTTTCACAAAACATGTGAGTGAGAATAATGACCACTCAAAAATACTCGTGTTGACCTATGAGGTTAATCATTAATTATAAAAAAGTGTTCTAAGTAACTACCTATAACTAGATTAGGGCATAGGTGTTATATAGTGTATGTAATAATATATCTTTTAGTTTGTAAATTAGTGAGGTTGTGCTCCCAAACTTACTCAATAACAAATTGTTGTTGAAGAAAATAGTTAAAACCCAAAAAGGCATTTTTTGTAAATGTGTTTTCTCAATATAATACATTTTTCATAATAATTTCACTAAGTTACACTCACATTTTAAATTATTTTTAATCGAGTTCCTAAATAGTAAAAAAAAAGTTAATTCTAGTTAGGTATTCATTTAGGTACAACTTAAAATAAAGTAAAATGTATAGATTCCAGATGGAAATTACTAAAAGTATAGGATCATAATAAAATATTATATCAAATGTCATTGTAGTTAAAATAAATCTATTCTATTGCATGTTTTCTAAGTTTAATTCCTTGATAAATAAAAGCATTTAATGACAATGATCAATAATAATGACTTTCACATATTATACAAAAATTGTAACACCCCCATTTTTTACTCCTAAAAAATATTGTTTAAAAGAAAAATATGTTGGAGCTAAAGTAGAAAATGGAGAATATTACCGCCACATATAACATAAGATAGATACACATTATCTATGCCATGTTAGATGCAAGGGTAAAACTTGTTCAACTAAAACTTAAACATCATCTATACCAAGAGGATAAACTCCCACAAGGATATATCCAATGGTAGATGGGAAGCAAACAATTCTATTGAATAAAATTATTGCTGATCAAATAAACCAAAAACCTATGAAATAATCCTAGATTTAAAAAAATAGAAGGTAAAGGAAAATTAAAAATTAAAAGTAAAACCATTAAAATTTGAATAAAACACTTGAAAATTTCCAAAAAAAATAGATACAGATAAATAATGATAAATTTTTGAGGGATAAAACCTCTAGGTGGCCTACTTTCAAAGCCCAAGTCTTCAACCCAACAATAGTAATCGATCGAAGGCATGCACAAAAGGTCTACTTTCCACCATCAGTGGATAGTTATAGAAAAAATTCAACCAAGGTAGTATTAGTACGGATCCAATACTAAATAAATCAAAACAAACTCATAGGGGAACATGATACACATAAGAACATGGTAGTATTTGACATACATTAATCATTCTCAAGTTTACATGTGATACACACCTCATTCCACTCAGACAAAAACTCATACGATTTCAAAATATATATAGCATATCACTATGTCTACCTAATAAGTATTAAGGAAATTCATACATGTAGTGATAAGAGTAGGGCACACATGCGATGACATGAGTAAGGAATACTCACATGGAATATGATGATTAGAAATATCAGTGGTGCTCCTGGGTACATGTGATAATATATGAGGTCATATGATACATGTGACAACATATAATAAAAATGCGATCATGGATTTATGCTTGACTAGGCATGGCTACAGATGAGTACGAGTGTATTACAAAACATGAATTCATGTTGAATAACAAAATTATCCTATAAGATAGTATTCTGCACATAAGCCCCAAATGTGATTAAAATAGTAAATCATTTTATAATAAGATAAGAACATGTATCATATGTTAACACTATTGTAAGGAAGATAACTAAGGAACATGTCTAGGATAATGAAATATAAATTCCATAAATGAATGAGAAAAATCCATTATTAAATTCCATTATCATGATCACAACTATTTGATTATATTAACTTGAGAACAGAGAATTAGAACAATCGTAACAACTAATCTTGTGCATGAACGGTACTAGCCCTAAGTAGCCTACTTACAAACGTAAACATAACATAAATAAATATGACACCTAATCACTTAAGTATGCACAACCCCTATATGGCTGAAATATATCAAGACACCTAAAGAGTAAAAGAGGGTCTCTCCAGACCTTGTAAGGAACCCAATATCATAAAAGATAAAAACACAAGAATGGTACTAAGTGATTACCAAACCTAACTAGGATAGCTACTCCAAGTGGTACAAGTCATGACTCAATATATTTCACTTTAAGTGATTAATGTTTTTTTAAGGATTTAACCAAGCATAAATCAGGCCCACATAAGAACACTTCAATCACTTCCATCACATTATGAAATTTCATAATTATATCCATTTTGAGTGGAATTAAATTTGACACATTTTAAGTGTCATTAAAACTAATTGATTCCAAGTAACATTAAAGCCGATTGATTCCAAGTGGCATTAAAGCCAATTGATTCCAATTGGTATTAAAGCGTAACAATTTCGAGTGGCATTAAAGTCGAATAATTTCTTGTGGTATTAAAACTAATCAATTTCAAGTGGCACTAAATCCTAACAATTCCATGGCAAAAAGCACAACATAGGGCATCACACAATTTTAGTCCATACTTAATCAATGATATGATTTTCCAAACCAAACCAAACCAAACATTTCAGAATTTAGCTAAACATATTAACCACATAATCATACTCAACCCTTCATATGGTCGAACTCATACACTAATCAAAAGGCTTGATAACATATTTTACATTTAAAATTATAAGCTCATATATACATGGAAGTACCATACAAGACATGTTATATGCTTGACATACTTAAATTACATATAACATACTCATCACCTTCAACTTCAAGAAGATATATTTTAATACTCCATTTTAGAAATATTAATTATAATCGATAATCATGTGTGATTAGTTATAATGATTATTTTAGGAGGTTTGGTATTAAACTTGTTATTATTATTCGTATTATTACGATGGTTAAGATATATTTTTAATCAAGTCAAAATTTGAATATAATTTAGGATATTAAATTTAATCCTAGATTATACCCTTAAATCTTAGCCTAATTCTTTTATTAATAACTTTTGACCCGTAATAGATTAGGGTAAAAGGAAAAAATATATTAGGAAAATTACTTGAAATAAATTACTTGAAATTTATCTTGGATTATTTTTACTCTTTTCTTTCCTTTTTAACCTATTTGAGATAAAATTATTTTTCCCAATATATTTTTGCCTTATACCTTAATCTATCAAAAATAAACCTAAAACTAAAATAAAATAAAACTACTGTACCTTACCATTTTACTCAATTGAATTTATCCCTTACTTGCCCCAATTCCCTCCCCCAATCACTCTCCCTATCTTCCTCCTTACCTCACTAAACTCAATTATCTGCATATACATATATACACACATACTCACATCACACCAATCGATCCCTCATCCTCACAGCCCCCAACCAAATAATCCCCTTCCATTTCCATTCTTTGATTCAACACACATCCCCAAGCTAAACCTAGCCCCCTACATTTATCAACCAAACTCTTTAGTGCACCACCACCTTCCTTCTCCCTCTCTTCTTCCTTCGTGCACAACCCCCTACAACAGCCTTTCCTAAAGCCTATGCAACCACTCACCACCCCTCACCAGACCCATTACAACCACCACCCGTCATAACCCCTTCCCATTTTTCCTAGGACCATCACCAGCCAACACACCCTAGCAACCAAACACACCACCGCCACCCTCACCTTTGACCACCAGTCATAACCACTTATAGCCTTCCCTTATCCACCCAGTGTAATCCCCCGTGATTTTAAAAAACCTATAATTTAATAAATAACTTTTATTTGGGATAAATTAGCTTTTACTTTAATTTAATTTAATTATTTTATGGATTTTGAGTATATAAAATTTGAGAAGAATATTTAATAAATTAAAATAAATATTTTGTTATTTTATCATACTCATTTTATTTGAATATATTCCCAAACCAATATTTTTCCTAAAATTAACCTTTTTAAACCCATATATTAAAATATATTAAATTAAATTATTAAATTTATTTATCTATCAAAAATATTACCTTCTATTATTTTATAAAATTAAATTATTTTATTTTCCTAATTTTTGCTTTTCCTTTTTCCTTTTCTTTCTCTTTTTTCTCCTTTTTCTACTTTCTTTCTTTTTCTTTTTTTTTTCTTTCCTTCAGGCCGCTAGGCAAGCCTAGCCTCCCTCTCCTCGCACTTGGGCCACCGACCCAATTCCTCCCCTCCTCTCCTTATCCCGTGCAGCAATGTAGCCCACCCCTTCTTTTCTTTTCCTTCCATCTCCCCGCAACCAGCCCAGCCATTTTCCTTTATCCCTTTCCCCCGATCGGGCTGGCCCACACACTCCTTTCTTTCCCTCACCCGGCCTGCACCTCCCTTCTTCTTCTTCTTCTTCTTCCTCTCTTTGTCGTCCATGCCCTACCACCCTGAGCACGCTTGGCCAACCACCCTGCACACAGCTTGCCTCCTCCCTACCACCACTACAACTCTCCCTCTCTCCCTCTCTCTCCCTCATCCCTTTCTTCCCCATTTCGGACCCAACCAACCCTGCACCCCCAGCCCGCATGCCTCTTTCTTTCCTCTTCTTCCCTTCCCTCCCCTTGCCACCCTTCAACCTGCCACCCGATCGAGCCACATACCCCTCTCTTCTCCCTCTATTTTTCTTCCCTTCAATAGTTTCTTCCTGCCCAATTTTTGAGCTCCCTTACCTTCCCCGATCTCCTGCTCTCCATTTTATTCTCCTTTTATCCCAACCCCCTATTTTTGCACAATCGCCCCATTCCGCTGCTTCCACCGGCGCAACAGTCACCTACACCACCTTATGCCACCCTCTACCTCATCTCTGCACCACCACAACACCCCCTGAGCCACCCTACAACCCCCTTCTTCCTCTCCTCTTCTTTTTCTTTTCTTTTTTCTTCCTTCTTGGCAAACACCCTACACCTCCTCCTTCCGTTGTCGTCCCATCGTCTCTGCCACCACCTGAACCACCAGACCACTCCCTACAATCTTCCCTATCACCCCCACACCTCCTTTAGCCAAAACCAACACTTGTAGCCCCTTATTTTCCTCCTCCCTTTTCCTTCCATCTCAGCCCCCTCCACCTCAGCAACCACCTTTGCAGCCTCGCCGCCGCCGCCCTTGACCGCCAACAACCTATCCCTGACTACCACCTATACCCCCTCTCCACCCTTGAACCTTATCCTTACCCTAAATCCTCCCCTACATGCCCTCTTTCCTAGCCCCAAAACCCTAATATGATAATGATTGATATTATTTTTAGGTATTGGTTTTGCTAATCAAAGCTTGAATCTTTAACGGAGATACCGGTAAGGTTTGATTTTTACGAAAATTAAGGTAATCGTTAAACCCCACTTAAATGCATGGATAAACGTATGCTAGCACATTAGGGTTTTAATATGTTGTTTTGCATGATACATGTCATTTAATATATTGTATGTAGTTGCATATATTGATTGATATAAAGGAGAACATGCTAGTTTATATGCCACGTGTATAAATATTGCTTAAGGAAACAGTTTGGTTATTAATGAAAATGTTAAGTACTTATCCACATTATATTATATTATTGTGACCATTGATGCATGAATAACATTTTTGTAAGTCCTAGGGGCATTTTAGTAATATGTCTTGTACAAGAATGTGGCCTAATATGTGCGGGTGTCGCTAAGTATCATGTTGAAATATAATAGTTGATGGAATTGGATAATGAGAATGGAGTATTAATATTAATATTCATGTGATGATGATAATTTAACAAAAGTGGTGTAATAAAAGGGTAAAATGGTAATTTTGAAAGTAAAAGGGGCATTATGGTAATGTTGGAAGTAAAGAGAAAAATGATAATTTTGTAACTAAAGGGTTACTAAGTACCATAGTACTGAAGGGTTCCATTCGTGGGCCCCCTACCTATTCAATGGGTAGTGTCCCTTATAGGTCCTTTTCAGGCGCTATTCAAGTGGGCAATGGAAAAGTGCATGAGGAATTATCTGGACCTTTAGGGTTTCCTTCTTTCTCTTTTAAATTCCTAGTTTAAATGTAATCTTTGTTCTCATAACCACCATCGGTGGATCCCATTCTTGTGAAATGTTATTTACGTTACTCTAATTTCAATATGGTTTGAATTTCTACTAATCTGTATTTATTCTTTTAATCTTAGCACTTCGTACTGCAACGGTATGAGTAAACCGGTCTGGTACTAAGTGTGGAAGTAATATCCTCAGAATTTACAGTCTTGTTATTTTGCATCCGCTAACTCTTTTAAATAATACACAATTTTTCAGTAGTGAATTTTGGGGATGTTACACCCAGCCTCCACCATCACCACCGTTTGTAACCCCTACACCTAGCAACCACAACACTCCAGTATAGCCACCCAGGAGCACCACCTCCGCTACCACCCGTCACCATCTTACACCACCGACACCTACACCACACACACGTACCACAACCACCACACTTCTCTTCTTGTGCTTTTTAGCCCTACCCGTGGTCTCCCCTTCTTTCTCTACACTTCCCCCACCAAGCCTAATGCTATCCCCTCGAGCACCAACCACCACCTTGAGCCAACCACCACCAGTTGTGCAAAACCCCTACATCACTACCTCATAGCCACCATCTCGCCACCCTCCACCATAGCCGACCACCACCATCACCGCCAGTCTCCACCACCCCAATCATGACTAGCACCTCAACCATCCATCCCATGCATTCCCTTCCCTCTCGGTTGTTAATGCACAGTCCTCACGCTACCTGTGCAACGTGAGTGAAATGTTTTAATTTTACAAATTTTGGTGCCTATTATTATTAAGTAAAGGTATTATGGCAATTTTTAAAAATAGATATTTTAATGTTATAATTATCATTTTATCTAGTAAATATTAATTCGATAATTTTGGCATTATTTTTAGGTAAAAAAGTTTGATTACTGGGAACTTATAATTTTAGTAGCATACTGCTATTTTATGTTTTTGCTAGAATTCAGGTAACCACTATACTCTATTAAAATGATAAATATTACGTGATAGCACATTAGAGTTTTTGTGTATGAAATATGTTAAGTATGATTTGTTATGTTATAATTATCTAATTATTATTGTTATCATGAAAATAGAAAAAATGAGCATGTTATCTGATATAAACTATATTAGGTAAGAAAATATGACTAAACTTATTCTATGGTTGGGAAAATATTTTATACGATATGTGTATATAAAATAATAGGGTGAGAATGCTTAGATATAATTGTGGAACAATAATTATGAATGTGTGACCTAGAGGCAATTTAGTCATTTTAATGTTTTATGATATTTATCTTAAAAATCATGTATAATATGTATTAGCTATTTTTGAGTATACGATCATGTATTTTGGTTGGTTTAAAAGTATATGATAGGGTTTTATGTGCAAAAACATGTGTAAGGGAAAAATAGTCATTTGACATATCTAGTGATTTAAATTTCATGAAAAATAATTAAATTATTGCATTTTAGCCTTTTCATGGAAAATTAATAAATAAAATGGATATAGTATTTAAAATGGATGATAATATGATAAATATTGGTCTTAGGGGTAATTTGGTCATTTTTTATGCCCCCAAATATGAATAATTGAGCCTAAGATGGACTTAATATATTTTTATGATAGCCTTGGTAATGACCCTATTTATGGTTGTCTTGAAATAATTTAAAATAAAGGAAAAATGGATAATTATGGGAATGGGAATAATTGTGCAACATGTGTTTTTTTTATGATTATCTTATAAAATACTAATACTTAAAGTGGAAGACCTTGAATTTGGGAATAATTGTTGTAATGCCTCAAAATTTTTCCTAAGAATAAATAATCGAATAATGAAATATTAAATAAATTAAATTAATGGTTCACATAATAACAACAACAACAACAACATCAACAACAATAACAAAATGGGATTTTAAAATTTATTACTATTTTGAAGATTTATTTTAATTATCCAACCTAAAAAAAATTATAGAAAAAAAATTATAGCAAAATTTAACTAATTTTAATTATTTTTGTAATTACCCATAAATCCCCCAAAACCCAAAAGGTCCCAACATCTCCCTTCTTCTTCTTCTTCTTCTTCTTCTTCTTCTTCTTCTTCTTCTTCTCTTCTTCTTCTTCTTCTTCTTCTTCTTCTTCTTCTTCTTTTCTCTTTTCCTTTTTTCTTCCTTCTTTTCTTTTCTTTCTCCTCCCTTTTCTTTCCTTCTTCTTTTTTTCTCTCCTCGCCCCATCTGGGTTGCGTCTAGTGGCCCAACTCCTCCCTCTTCTGAAATGCCCCAAAAATTCTAATTTTAAAAATTATAGTTAAATAAGATTTTATTAGAAAAATTAATTAAATAAATTATTTTTATTAAAGTAAAAGGAATTAATTAGGGAAAATCAAGAAGAAATTTATAAGTATTTTAATTAGGGGAAATTTGGGTATTTTAGTAATTAAGGATTTTATTTTTGGAAATTAATTAAATAAATTATTTTATTTAAAATAAGAAGGAGAAAATAGTTCCAAATTAATATGAATTTTATAAATAATTTAATTGGGGAAAATTAGAGTGATTTGCTAATTAAAATGGAATTTATGAAAAATCTTTCAAAAACCCTAAATTAGCCTAAAAAGGGATTTAAATATTATTTTATTTAAATATTATTATTTTTAAATATCCCAAATATCCCAATTAATTTAATTAACCTAATCCATTATTTTTCCTTTTTCCTTTTCTTTCTTCCTTTTTCTTTCTTTTTCTTTCTTCTTCTTTTCTTTTTCTTTTTCTCCTCCCCGACTTGGGCTAGCCCGCAGCCCAGTCCTTTCCCTTCTTCCTTCTTCGGCACGGCCTAGCCCAGCGGCCCGTCTTCCTTCTCCTTTCTAGCAGGCCATCTTCTTCTTTATCTTTCTTTAGCGCGACCCAAAACAAAACGCCGCATTTTGTTTTAAAACATCCCCATCGTCGCCCGGTCTACCTTCTTTTCTTTTTCTTTTGGACCGCCGACCTGCACTTGCACTGCCGCCATCGCCCTGGTTTTTCGCCGCCGATCTCGCTCGATTTGACTGGCCTTTTTTCTCCCTTTCTCTTCCCCCTGATTCGGCGACCACATAGACCAATCTAACTCCCCCTCTCCTCGCACATCTTTCCCCTTTCCCAATCGGCCACTACCTTGCCTCATTTTGATTTCGCTGGCTAAACAACACTACCGGTGAGCCCTAACAGACCTGCCCCGATTTCCCCGTCCTTCCTTCGACCTTATCCCCCTCCATAGCTCCATAAATACCCCCTTAAGCTACCTTGTATCTAGCTTTTGATACCCTACCCAGAAAATCCACCTTGTGCGCCGCTGCCCCTTTAGATGTCATTTCTGCCGCCTCCGGCCAACATTGCCACCCATTTTGGCTACCCGTGTACTCCTTGCACTGCCCTCTAACTAACTACGCCTCCCTCATCCCTCGATTCTTCCGGCATATGCCTCTATGGCTGTGCGAAGTAGCCCTCTCGATCAACCCTCTCTTCAATCTCCGCCACCCTTCGAACCACCATTAGCCACCACTTCTGTCGCTGCAGCTACCGCCGCTCCTTTCACCTCCCAAATTGTGCTGTAGACCCTCCTTTACCACCCCTACCTTTTTTTCCCTCTTTCTCCCTCTCCTCCTCTATTTCTCTTCTTCTCCTCCATTCGGCCACCGCCGCCGCCACCTTTGGTTGTGTCGCTACCTTCATTCTACTCCTCTCCCTCTAGGCAGTCTCAAACACCCCAACTCCCACTTTCATTCTACCTCTCCGTTTCCCAGCATTCAACTTTCCCCCTTTTCTTCTTTTTTTCCAGCCGCCGCCGCCGCTGTACACCACTACTAGTGCCACCTATCACCACCAGCCTACAGTTGAACCCTAGACCCTCTCAACCCTTTTACCCTATTTTTACAAGCCTTAATCTATTTTATTTCATTTATTCAAAATATATTATTATTATTATTATTAATGATTTTATTGTTATTTCTATTGAGGGCCAAAGCCCTATTATATTTTTTTTATTTTGATTTTATTATTATTATTCTTATTGTTGCTATTATCTTTGTTATTAATATTAATATGCTATTATTATTATTATTATTATTATTATTATTATTATTATGTTAATATTATTATTCTATATAGGGATGAAACCCTATTGTGCCTAGTTTGAAGTATAGTAGTAGTATTATAGATATCAAGTCTTATTATTATTAACATTATTAATATTTTATAAATAGCATCTATTATTCTTATTAGTGTTATTTTTATTTTTATTATTATTATTTAATAAGTTTATTATTATTCAATGTGGCGTAGAAACCCTGCTTCTTTTTATCTTGAAATATTATCCTTACTATCCTTACTATTATGATTATTATCATTTTTGCAATATTATTATGGTTTTTATCATCATCATCATCATCATCATCATCATCATCATCATCATCATCATCATCATCATCATCATCATCATCATCATCATCATCATCATTATTATTATTATTATTATTATTATTATTATTATTATTATTATTATTATTATTATTATTATTATTATTATTACTAAATTTTTTTATTTATTTTACTAATGTTATTATTAGTATTATTTTGGTGAAGGGGCCGAAGCCCTTATTTCATTATGTTTTTGAGTAATGCCCTTTTTATTATTATTGTTACTATTGTTATTCTTATTCTTATTAATATTATCATTGTTATTATTTTTGGTATCTTTACTATTATTATTTTATATCATTATTATTATTATTATTAGGGTAAAGTCTTCAACCTTATATTATCAACTTTTATAATATTACTATTATTTCTATATCTTTAGCAAAGTTAGAAATTAGTTAATGTTATTATTATTAATATTTTATTATTTTATCAAAAGTCTAGTCTTAGAAGAAGTTAGTATTTAATAGTATTTTTGGTAGGAGGGAATCTAATTTTAGGTTTTCCCTAATATAGGTGAGACTAGTCAAAGCCCTAAGGAGGAGTAGGAGCGTGCTCCAAGACCGGTGTCGTTTTAGGTAAGGGTGTTACTAAGGCCTTATGTGTGTTTATGTGCATTATATGTTTCGTATGCTATGTGTTCTATGTTTATCATTATTAATTATTTCGTATATGGTATGACATGGAGTTGAAGTATATTTTTGTGTATTTGCATGGCTTTTGTATTATGTATATGTGATGAATGGTTTGTGACCCCTTAGACATGCATGTGAGGATGTTAATATGGTTTGTGTGGGGGAAAGGATGAAAAAGGAGAATGGGGGAAATAAGTTGACCAAAGGGATGTGAGTTGACCTTAAGTATTCTAATGATCCATGAGTGGAAGAGTAAAATGGGGAATTTATGGTTTTGTGATGGAGAATCTAATCTATGATGTTACATGGGAGAATCTAATTTATAGTTTTATATGGGAGAATTTAATTTATAGTTTTGTGTGGGAGAATATAATTTATGGTTTTATATGGGATAATCTAATTTATGGTTTTGTGTGGGAGAATATAATTTATGGTTTTATATGGGAGAATCTAACCTATGATTTTGTATGGGAGAATTTAATCTATGGTGTATCATGGGATAATCTAATCTATGGTGCTGTATGGGAAAATCTAAACTAGGGTTTTGTATGGATGGACTTGGGGTTTTGCACGGTAGATTTTATGGTGTGAGAATCTAATCTAGGGTTTTGTACGAATGGATCTAGGGTTTGCATGGTTGATTCTAAGGTTTTTATAGGAATGTAAACGGGGCGAATTTTACCCGAAACCCGACGGATTTTATCCGATGGATATTTAAACAGATATGGATGCGGATATGGATATGGATGATGGAAAAAAAATACCGGCCGGGTTTGAGTATGGATATGGGTATGGGATATATGGATACGGGTATGGGATATCCATACCCATACCCGTAACCATACCCGTATCTATGCCCATACCCGTTTATCCGGTATATAATTACCCTTTTACCCTTAATTTTAAAATAAATATATTATAAATTAAGGTTAAAATTGTCATTTTTCTTAACTCTAAATGGGTTTATCCGTTGGGTAATGGATTTATCCGCTGGATAATATCCATTAACGGGTAAACGAATAATCCGTCAGGTAATGGATATCCAACGGATACGAATATGGATGTGTTAACGGATATGGATTCGGGTACAAGTACGGATTCAAGTATGGATTTTCTAAATGGGTACAAATACGGGTATGGGTATACCCACCCCGTTTACATCCCTAGGTTTTTACGTGGGAGCTTAGGGTTTGCATGAAAAGTTTGAAAGGTTGCATGGGGTGTGTAAAGTCTGCATAGGAGTGAAATTTACGTATGGAACGTTAACTTGGGATGTAAAGAAGGTAATAGAAGAGTTATTTGGGTGTTTGGAAGTTTTGGGTAAAAAATAGTATGTAGGACATTATAAGGGTATGGAGGAGACTGAATTAGGGTTTGGAGTGATTAACTGTGGGTTGTTGTGATTAACTAGGGTTTGGAATGGCTAATTGTGGTTGTTATGGTTGAATAGGGTTTGGTGTGATTAATTATGGTTTGTTGTGGTTAATTAGGGTTTGGAGTGGTTAACTAGGGTTGGGTGTGGTTAACTAGGGTTTTGATATGGCTAACTAGGGTTCGGTGGTAACATGTGTGTACTTGGGGAATAAAGTATGATGATGACTATAGGATAGATGGTTGTGAAAAATGGGGTGTCAAAATGATTTAAGTTGCGTGAGGTGGAGTAGGATGGGCCACTTAGGCTTAAATTAGGGTATCTGGGGAAAAAGTAAGGAAATAAGTAGACTTGGAGGCATATAGTGGTGGGCCTTGACCCAAATATTTCGGTGTTGGAGTTTTGGTGTGAGTTTGAGTACAGAGGAAAGGATGTTGGACAAGTTAGAAGGGGTAGGGTTCTCATGATATGATACGAGTCAGTTGGAGAATAAGTATAAAAGGAATGATTCATGCATGTTTAGGGTGAATGCTTCTGAATAAGATACTTAAAACATTAATCATGTAAAGTGGAAGATATTGAGCTGGGTCCAGACCGATCCACTGGCATAATAGTGGCCAGGTACTGCGGTATCCTGGAGATCGATCCACCGGCATATAATAGTGGTAGGGTATGTTACCCTAGGCAACCGCTCCACCAGCTAAAATAGTGGGGGATCCCGAGCTCAATAAACCAAACCCTTTATTTTTGCTAAGATATGGGAAAAACACTAATTACTTATAGTGGAACACCGTATGAGAAGGGGCCAGAGCGATCCACCGGCATAAAATAGTGGTAGGGTATGTTACCCTAGTGACTGATCCACCAGCTAAAATAGTGGCTAAGCACCGAAGTGCCATATAGACCGATCCACCGGCTAAAATAGTGAGGTTCTTGTACTCATGTGGACTTGATAAAGAGCATGGTGTGAAAATAATTCGATAAAGGATTAATTAAGTAATTAATCTGACCTATGTTGGATCTTGGCATAATCATTTAAATGTTCATATGCCTTTATGTTATTATGTTAGATTATGCTCTTTTTATTATCCTACATGGTTTATGTGAATTTTGTGTGCTGGCCTTAGTGCACGGTTACCTTGCTTAGTACATAGCTTACTGATCACCCTTTTCATGGGTGCTTCTCATTCCCACGAGTAGTAGGCCCTTCTGACTTTGTACAGATGGGCGAGACATCCGACAGGGCTGAGTGTTGAGCTTATGGTTGGCTCAAAGTTCGAGAGTGTGGTGGTCATTTTTACTCTTCTTGTTATTTTATTTCCCTTCTATTAATTCTCTTTGTATCGGAGTTATCCTTTTTGATTTATTACTTTGTGTTGAGTATATGAGATGAACATTTTAACAATTGTATAATTATATCTCTTTTTGATTATTAATTATAATTCTCTTACGCACACTCTGATTTTTGATATTATGATTTTTCTAGTTCTTTTATAAACTCTTGGTTTGAGTTTAATGTTAATCTTTTTAGCCTTAGCACTTGGCACTTGGCAGTAACATCCCCACAATTCATGGGTTTCCGATTTTAAATTCTTCTGCTTTTTTTTTAAAAAAAGTGAATTTTGGGGTGTTACACCCTCTCCTCTCTTCCTTTCCTTCCCCGACCGGCCCTAGGGGCCTCTTCCTTTTTTTTCTCCCCTCCCCCATGGACGACAACCCAGCCGGCTCTTCCCCTCCTCTTTTACTTTTCTCTCCTTCCCCTTTTTCATTTTTTCCTTCTCTCCCCATCCCTTACCTCACGCTTACACCCCCTGCATGATCATCCCTACTGCCATTTTCGTATCACCCCAACCACTCCCTTCTCCCCTCTCCCTTTTCTACTATACAAGGTATGCATGATGGCATGCCCCTGCATGATCCCCTTGCACGTCTCCCCCCTACTTACCTGCTCTCTATTACCCTGCCACCTCCCTGCATCTTCCTCTTACGCCGTCCTTCCCTGCCACCACTAGCTGCCCAACAACCGACCCCCTTGTCTTCTTCCTCCGCTTATCCTTATCCCTCTCCCATCGACTAGAAACCCCCCACTCTCCTTCTCCTCTCCTTCGTCCCCTAAATCACCCCCTACTAAATTCCCTTGCTCTGCCTTTAGAAGTTGTCGCCACCCCATGCATGCCACGCCATTGCCCAACTCCACTTCTCCCCCTTCCCCACAACCCCCTACACCCAGTAAGCCCCTCACTTTCTTCTTCCTCCCCTTCCTCTCTTATCCCCGAGCATGTGAAGTGGGTAGATCAATTTGCCATGCACCACCTCACACCGCTGCCGCCGCCGGCCCATTCCCCTCTCCCTACACCTCCCCTCCAGCACAAGCACTAACACTGCCGCCACACCACCCTCCCCTCATCTTACTTATCCTGGTTATATTTCTCCCCCTCATTACCTATTTTTAAATCTTTTGACCTAATTTGTTGTTATTATTACCATTGTATTTATTACCATCATTATTTTGATTAAGGAAAAGAGAAAAAGGAAAAAGGTAGAAAAGGATACATAAGCCTAAGTTAGGTGTTCTCATTTTCAGGTACTAAACCAGTGATCACTAGTGAGTAAGTGTAAGATCTTATTGCTTTAAGACCAGAGCCATTTAGGTAAGGATACAGTTATAGTTAGGGTTTTTGTTTATGTGCTTTGGTTGTAGAATAAGTGTATACCTATATCATATATATATATATTGTTGTGCAGGTTGGCTTGTAAGGACCTTAGGTAAGTGTATGTGTGGTCTTGACTACTTAGTTATATGTTGTTGTAAAGTTATATTATATAATAATGCATGTCTTGAGAATTGTTGAGAAATTGTGTATTTAATTCTACAAGTCTTAGGTAGGGTTTGGTGGTCGGGGAATTTTGGGACAATACGGTGGGAGATAGCATAAGGGAAAATGTTTAAGCAAAAAAGTATTTTAAATATTTCTTGGAAAAGATGTGGAGTAATAAGAAGGTAATATAAAAAGGAGATTTATGGTAAATTTTCATGGGGAGAGTGGACCTTGCTGGAGGTAAATCCAACTTAGTATCGCTATGTTCGAGGGGTAAATAAAGGAAAGAGAGTTGTAAAGAAAGGATTAGGGGGATGATGAGGGTGTTGTTGGGTAGCTTGGTGAACATGGGGGAGTTTTTGGGATGCTGAAAGATGGGGAAGTGCATGGGGAAATATTAGGGTTTCAGGGGTTCAAACCCTAAGGGCAGGTCATTATTGCACATAGAAGATGAGAGAGTTGGGTTGTGCCCTGAGCTGTAATGAGGGGTACACCTTATAGAGGATGTGGATCTAGTCAAATGGTTAGTTGGGATGTGTAAAAGAGGGTACAAGTGAAAAGGGTATATTAGGGTTTTGGGAGTAGTCATTGGGAGGTTGTTATCTCAAGTGTAAGACGAGGGCGCTAGGCTGTAATAATTTTAGGTATGGATGGTTATGGTAACTTGTGCTTGGTCATAGGATTTTAGAGCTAATTAAGAAGTGGATGAGAGGTTATAACCACATAGGCCAAAATTAGGGTTTAAGGGGGTAACTCTAGTGGGATATGGTTATCACATGTGAGGAATAAAGGAAGCAGGCTATAAGTCATGAGGAATAGGGTTCTAATGTCATGTTTGGGTTGGTGGAAACTTTTGGGGACTAAAGGGATCATTATGGAGTTTGAATACCTTGGTTTAGGATATTAAGGTTTCTATGTGGTTAGGGTTTGTCGGAGTGGTAGTAGGTCAGGAGTCTTACATGGTTGGTGTGTGGATATGTGCATTATATCTTAACAAATAAGACATAAATAAGCCACTAATCACTTAAAGTGGAAGATCCTTGAGCTTAGCCAAGGTGTATCATGTTTACTTATCCACCAATTATAATAGTAGCTAGGAGCATTTTGTCTTGGGATGTATTATGTTTACCTATCCACTGATTATAATAGTGTTTGTAAGTGTGCTACCCTAGATTACATAGTTACTAGTTCACTAGTGAAAATAGTGGGGGTCCCAAGCTTAATTAACGAAACCCTTAGATGATAATAATCTACAAAAAAGACACTAATCACTTACAGTGGAATACCACATGGGTTGGATCATGTGTGGGATATTTACCGATCCCCCAATTATAATAGTGGTCAGGAGCATTCTCCCTTGGATTGTATTATGTTTACCCATCCACCTATTATAATAGTGGTTACGAGTATTTTATCCTGGATTGTATTAGATTTATTGGTTTACCGGTCATAATAATTATCAGGAGCGTGCTGCCCTATATTACATAGTTACTGATCCACCGGTGAGAATAGTGGGGGTCCATGAACCCATGTGGATATAATTCAAGAGATGTATAAATACTACACTAATGGCTTTAAGCCTTGATAGGGGAAAACAATCTATTTTAATCTATTTGTGTGTAATATGTCTTTATCATGTATTGTTATGTTCCTACTTGACTGTATTGTTACCTTACTTAGTACATACATTACTGATCACCCTTTTCATAGGTGTTGCTCATTTCCACGAGCAGTAACCCCTCCTAAGTCTATGTAGGTGATTGATGATGCCATAGACGACTTTGCTACATGTGTTGAATTGGTCGGGGCAGAGTGATGCTGTTGTATTCCAAAGTTGGGGCAGAAGAGATTGTCTTTTTGACTTGTTTTCCTATCAGTTTCCATTTATGGTTCCCACAGCTGAACAATATTATGTATTTCCAATATTTCCTGACATTGACACTTAACTCTTTTATGTTATGTATTCTCAGTATTTCCTTATATCAATGCTTAACTCTTATATGTTATAATGTTTTTCTTCATATCATATTTTGGTTGACTTTTATCCTATTAGCCTTTTAGTTGGTATGAGGCTGGTTGAGAGCTAGACTTGTACTGATTACAATAGTAACATTCCTTCTTGTGGTGTATGGTTTTTAGATATAAAATAAAATTTTTCAACAGTAATTTGGGGGTGTTACAATTGCTCTCTAGGAGTCGCTACCTTAGAGATGAGATAAGAGTCATCGATTTGGTTCACTAGTGTGCCGATAGTGCCCCAATAAGGCCCTAGTCTACTCTACAGGTGGCCTGTGAGCCCTATAGGGGTATTGATACTTAAGGATTAGGTTTCCTAGGTGTGGAGAGTGCTATGTCGCCTTATGGGCCAGTATGAACAAACTCTTGTTATGCCTCTAGATTGGATGGTTGGGAGGATACTATGATGCCTTGTGTGTTGGTATGACCGGTGTACTTTTATATCTATGGGTTATTATTGTATCTCCTTGAGTAAATAAAAAATAAAAATGACATGATTTAATTGGAGTGATTATTACTTGATTATTGGATTATTTGGTAGTAGCCTTTATGCCTACCTGAGATTTTTGTAGTAGCTTTTGTGTCTACTTGCGGTTTCGGTAGTAGCCTTCATGCCTACCTGTGGTTGTTATTGTACCTCTGAGTCTTACTTGTGTTGTTATGGATTCTTTTGGGATTGATGTTGAGATGTGAGTTATGCTATGAAGGTTATAGTTTTTGTATAGACATTCCATGATTCCACCATAAGTAAAGATAAGTAGAGACTTACCTAAATCCGAAGCTAGCTAAGAAATTTGAGAAAGAAAGAGAGAGGGATCGATAGCTTGAGAATCCATGATAAATATTTTCGTAGATCATCAATAGAAATTGTAAGACTAAATTAGGAAACTACCTTATCGACTGATAATTCAACTATTATAATTTAATCAACAAGAAAAATCATAAATAGACTTTCTTGGAAAATATGTATTCAGAATTAAGTATTAACCAAATCGATTTCAATAAAGATCACTTAGGGAATTTCAAATTAATTTGAAGAACCAAAGAAAGGACTATATAGGATAAGTTAAATTTATCAAAAATGACTTGTTGATTAGGTTTTGCAACAAAAAGACAAACCAACCAATTTTAGCAAACTAATCCATACCGATAAGATAAAGAACTCAATTTGAATAATTTTAAATCAAAGCTAGTAATCAACTAGATAAAAGAAGCATAAGAAAATCAATTTCATAAAACTATCTCTAAAAGTTAGGGTTTCTAGTCCCAACCTGCAAACCAACCAATTAACTTGGATTATCCTGAATTAATAGTTTAAAAATACTAGTAAGATAATTCTATTAAAATCTAGACAATCAATTTTAACAAAAATAATTTTATTAATAGCTAATTTAATATTATTATTTTCAAAATTTTGGTTTTTAAAGCTCAAGAATTTGAAATTTTGGTTTCAAAATTTGAACGATTCAAATCATTTAATTAAACGTGAAGGTGTTAGCAGGTAATTAAGGTCATTTCAAATATTTATATAAAATTAGTTTTAAAAGAAAAATATGTACAAATGACCAATTTCATAATTTCATTTAAAATTTAGGATTTTAGGCCCCAAATAAAATTTGTTTGTATTTTATTAATTTATTTAAATTAAATATTTAGAGATAAACTTAGTCCTATTTTACACCTATTTTACAACATATTGTATAATCAATTGATCAAAAATAGTAATAATAATTTTATTTTAAAAAAATAAGATTTTTAAGCCTGAAATATAAATCCAGTGAAACCATGAAAAACTTATATAAATTGATGGGTTGAAAATAAAATTAAACACATTCTAATGCAAATTAGATAATCAATTGAATAAAATAACTCAATTACACAATTCAGTTTAAATCCATAAGAGCTTTAACCTAAAAATCCAATTCCAATTGATTTCAAATAATTTTTCCAAAATGGCACTTCCAACATGAAATTAAATACATTTCAAAGTATATAATAACATTAATTGAACAAAACAAACTCAATTATGCAATTTAATTTCAATAAGCAATGGTTTTGACCTAACAATCTTATTCCAATCAATTCCACATAAATTTCTCAAATGATAGTTCTAACATGAAATTAGATACATCTTAAAAGCATATTATAAAATTAATTTATCCAAAATAGTTTAATCAGATAAATATGAATAATCCAGACATAGCCAAGTAAAGAATTTCAAATTTCAGAATACAATCACATACATAACAATTAACCCATCAAAAGCAATCATACAACACATGTATAGATAATGAAACAACTAACTTAGCTTATCATGAGCTAAATCATACAAAATTAATTAAAATAAAAGTTAAGGTTTTGGATAATTTATACCAAGCGAAATATTTTAAACTAAAGCTGGTGAAGACCGAGGAGCACTACCGGATATCAAATAACATTTCCTAGCTGTCAAGTGATGTGGGAGGTACCTGACGGCGGCACACTACTACTGCCTTTGTGTGTTGTTAATTGTGCTAATGATGTTGTCATTGCTTGCAATGTTGTTGCTAGTGGAGGACATGACTACAAAGATGGAGAGAGAAGGGATGACAGTGAAGTGGTGGTGGTGTTGATATCAAGGGTCGAGGGTATGGAGCAAGAAGAGCAAGTAGGCTGCGGTTGGGGTTTGGGTTTTTCTTAAAATAAATATGAAAGGAAAAGAGAGAAAAGAAAGGAAAAGAGGGAGAGAAAATAACAAAGAGTGGGGGGGTTGGCAAATTTTTTTAACTAATACACATATACATAAGAGGGTATTAAACATCTAAATATATTAATGGATAATTTTATCTAAAAATTATTTAACAAAAACCATTTCATAAATATCATAATTTATAAAATCAATATAAAAGCTATTTAAAAGATTTTGGAAAAATTTTTGGAAGGAAATATCAATGAGTGTGATGATTCATATTATTTATGAAAATATATAATATGATCACTAAAAATATTTAAAACTATTCGAAAGAACATTTAAATCAAATTCTAAGAAATAATGAATAATTTAAATAATTTTTGACAAAAGGCCTTTCGTAAATCAAAAGGAAAAAACTGAAAGAAAATCAATTTCAGAAAAAAAAAATCATAAATGAATTATGAAAATCTTTTTAATTTAAAACTTTTTAAAGATCTTAACGACCTTGTAAAAATAGATAAATTCAAAGACGGTAATATTTACTAAGGATAAAAATTATTAATATGAGTTTACTATTTTAAAGTGGGTTATATAATTTAAATAATTTACTTGGTTAACGAAATATAAATTCAAAATAAAGTCATAATCACATGGCGAAGTTATAATCGAAAATTAATTTAAAATATTCAAAATTAAAACAACAACATAATATATATACACACACACACATATAGATGGATATCAAAATCATATGAATATAATAAAATCATGGTCGTGAACGAATTTATCTAAAATGATCTACAGCGATAGTGATTAAATAAATTCTAATATGAACTCAAAACCATCGATAAAATCATAAAATGACGCGAAATTAAAATAATTAAATATATTCATCAAATTATGCTGATAAAATGATTATGATTAATAAAATTAAATTTTAAAAATAGAGGGTATTACAAAAATCCTTTTCCAATGTCCGGTAATGTCTTAGTAAGGACAACTAACCCTAATTTGATTATGTTTGTTTGGCCTCAAACCAAAAATTTTCAACTATAATTTTTTAGCATTATAATATACTATCCTTAGTAAATGCAAAAAAATAAATGAAACATCCGACAAATATCAACTTTTTCAAAACCAAGCTATGTTTTTATGCTGATCATCATATCTATTTTGTTTTTAATTTACATCAAAAGAATTGCTTAATTCTAGCACTACACATTCAATAGGTAAAAAATAGTGGAAACGTTAAAATTAAAATAATTTTAATTTCAAACTAACAACCTATTATATTCTTGTTTGGTAGGAAAAATCCATTCAAGTTGTACTATGCTATGTTTGGTAAATAATTTTTTCAACAAATGAATTGATATACACTATACTTATCCATTTTGGTATGTATTTTGATAACTTTATTGTTTGACTTTAGTGAATAGTAAATTATGATCATAGGTAAATATAATTTTCTATTTTAAAAAAGTGAGTCAAATTAGATAAAATAAAATACATATATAAAAATAGTCTAAACGCTAAAAAAATATTAATTATATTACGAGATCATTAATGGAAGAAAGTTAATGTAAGTGAAATTAATGAAAGAAAAATAAATCTCATCTTAAATGGGAAAAATTATGCATTAAAGGGAAAAATAAAGTTTTGGATCTATCGGGCAATCATTATTAGTGTGTGTTATTAGCAAAAATCAACGTCTTTTTTAGCTCTTTTTTTTCTTCTAAAATTAATTTTTTACTGAGAATTCCTTAATAAGGGAAAAAACTATGCATCATTATAGAAAAAGGAATCTTGTCATATATGGGGAAAAAATTAAGCATTAATGGGAAAAATAAAATTTTTTCTCTATCAGCGTGTTATTAGTGAAAATCAACATCTTTTTTTTTAACTCTTTTTACTTATAAAATTAAATTTTTACTATGAATTCCTTAATAAGGGAAACAAATTATGCACCATTAAAGAAAAAGAAATCTCATCATATATGAGAAAAAATCTCACATTAATGGGAAAAATAAAGTTTTGTATCTATCGGTCAATCAATATTAATGTGTTATTAGTGAAAATCAGCTTCCTTAATTTGAGCTTTGCTTATAAAATTAAAATTTTACTGAGAATTCCTTAATAGGGACAAAAAGTATGTATCAATCATTCTATAAAATAAAATAAAATAAATATGTTCCTCTTTTTAATTTTTTTCTTTTGTTACTTTCTTCACATTTTACTTGGAAAAAAGATCTAGCTAACCCAAATAAGATTGGAGAAAATATTCGTAAAATGGATATGAGGCTCATTGAGGATGGACATACATGCAAACTCGGTTGTTAGACATGAAAACTAACGATTTAAAGAGGCATTATAAGTTGGGATAGACTTATAGAATGTTATGTCCATTTACCTTAGTTTAAAAGGATCGACAAGACATATATATTAAATAAGTGCGCCATCCTTTTTTCTTTTTCTGTTTTTATAAATCTATCACTAGATAACTCTACAATTAAAGGTGTTTGATTTAAAATAGTCTAAAGATAAGGAACCTTCTAAAAAGAGAACTCTATATTTTAATATAATTAACTTATAGTAGTCTAATAATAGGAGTTTTAAAAATATATATATATGAGTAAAGACAAAATATATTAAAAAAGACTTTACTAATTCGTAGGATCATTCTTCTATTATAGTTTCCATAAACCGGAGTGCTACAACCACTGAGAAGGAACAAAAAAAAAAATCAAACTTCCTTTGGTAAACATATTGTGAAAATAGATTGATATAGTTTCCATAATCCCGCTCTAACTAATAAATTCTCTATTTAGGAAAGCTCGAGAATCTTGTCTACCGTGTGATAAATTTTCCCCCGCTGACACTTGGTATAAGTTTAATTTTGGAGGGAAGTTACCAATTTACCAAGTTACCCTTTTTTCCTTATCTCCCTATATATATATATATATGTGTGCGTGTGTGTCTATATGTTATACAGATCGCCGACGACCCTTTTCTTGCAAGCCTGAAGAAGTCTTAACGCGCTTCACATAATTACGATCGAGAGCAGTTCTTGAGACAACGGTATGCTGCAATTCCGGTGATTATGATTTTCGGTTGAAGTAGTAGTAAACTTCAAAACAAAGCATACATATGATTTTTTACTGCAGTAGAAAATACATTACATAAGATGCGTTTAATATTATATACTGTAGTTGATAAGTTATGATGATAATAATTAATAAGGGCGATAATTTTTGGCATTTAATGTATATAAACTTGTTTTATTATATATCATGTGATATATTGAATATCGTTGAGATTATCATTTAAATAGGTAGCAAAATTTAAACCATAAATTCATTTGGGCTAGGGAAAAAATGTCGATTTCTAAGTCTCGGTTTATTTTCAAGTTAATTCGGTATGGATTTTGGATTGGACGATTATATTTCTCGGATCGGGTTCATCTCCGTCAAATTGCGATGCATGATATCAAGTTCCACCTTCTAGATATCAAGTTTCTGGGTCGCCACGCCATAATAATCATCGTATCATGCGGTGCAAGTGCTTGTCTGAGAGGACGCGACTTTTGACATCGATCGGAACATTAATCTGCGAACCCAAAAAAATACTTTTATAATACGATGAGTAGCGGGTTTCATCGCAGCTCTAAGCGTTTGCCTTGCCTTATAAATTCAGTGAATTTCATGGACCTAGCTCCTAGCTTGCTAGAAACTTATTTCATTGGTATCTGAATGCACAGATAGATAGTAGGTGCGTAGGAGGCAAGACCGGAGCTAATCGATCATGTCGCTCGAAGACGGTGAAACTCGTCGGGGATACAAGCAGCACATGCAAAAGGTTGATACTAGACATGTTATCATTACTCTCATGAATTTAGTTAGTGCGAGAGTGTCAGATGCAGGAATTGCCAATATGTATACATCGTACGTACTATCTCTAATTTTTGTCTCCTTACAAACACAGGCTCCCGAAGGAAGTAACAATGGAGAATCTTATACACAGGTAATTGGTGAGATTGGTGGAACAACAATGAAACTGTAACTGGCTAGCTAGTAGATAATTCAAAACAGTCCGCTCAAATAGCATACGGTACGCCCGTGCAGGTTGTGGGTCGAGATTCACGAACAACTAATGTCGATGTCGCTGGAACTTCTCGTGTTTACAATGGAACAAATACAGCTGGTATGCAACAAATTAGTCATGGAGCTGGTTCCAACTCCAATGTTGTTCAAAACGCTAGTGCGACTGAACAAGCTTATGAAGGCGCCGTACCATATGTTGCTGCACTCGTGGAAGCAACTGCTCAAGGGTACATATACCTGCCAGCTCAAAGGTACTATACCTTCTTGTCGATCGGCCGTCAATATTCTTCATATTATCAAACTATATGTGTGTGTATGTCGTATTAGAGAAATTCACCGTTGAGAACCCATGTTCACAAAGTGTAGCACTACAGTACATAGATCTAAAGTGAAATTCTGATAGTCTCTGGAATTTGCAGGCTAACTAGCTAGCTAGTTGTCCTTATGTAGTGAGTATATATTAATTCCACGTGCGTACATATATGTACATAACACATGCGTGCTATTGTAGGTATGGGAACTTGGTGGCTTTCGTCATGACTGGAGCTCTCAACAATGTTTTGGCTAGCAGCAACTCGTGTTCTTGGCTGGTGCAGACAACATATCACCGGGTCTGTATGCCATTAATGCCAGCTTCTGCTGCATCTTTCCGGTACTTAGCTTCTAATTATTTACCGGATCAGCAAGAGGACAACAATCATCTAATGCAGCAGAACTATCACTCGATCAGCATGCCGCTCCCTAATAATGTTCTGGACCATTATTTCCGGTATGCTTACATAATTAGCTGGCGGAACAGCCTGCTAGCAAGCACGCTCACTCGACAGCTATAAATTTGATATATATGTATGTGTGTGTCAACATTCATCAACTCATCCAATTGATTTTATTCGTTTCTCTGTTAACTCGTCTAGGATTGAAGTCCCAGCTGTTACTACTGGAGCTGCTGCTGCAGGCTACTGCTATTCGAGTGCAGATGCATCGGCTTTACCAAACAACGGGGGGCCATCAGCAGCAGCGTCTGGTGATGGAGGATGCCGTGGTAGTAACAAGTATGATACTACCAGGACGTCTCCACCTCATCAGTTGCCTCCTTTCACTATTCCTTCTGGGTTTCAAGCTCCACAACTGCAGCAAGTACTGGACAATGATTTTTCTGCTTTCCTGCAGCATATGATTACATAAGTATATTATAAAAATATAAGTAATTGATTCTCGTATTAATTGTTGACGCACGATAAAGTATGCTTCTTGGAAGTGATTTTTTTTTTGCCCTCCTTAACTATGGCAGAGTAATAATAATGTTATGTCAGCTAATTTCACTTCCATGGGCAATCATCAAGAGCTGCAGCTGGCCACTCCCGGAAGGTGCAGTTTATTTTTGACACTCCTTACTTAAAAGGATAGCTGTCACGAGGAATTATACATTATGATCACCTAACTACACACACACACACACACACAATTCCTCGTGACAGTTATCCTTTTAAGTAAGGAGTGTCAAAAAGAAATTGTACCTCCGAGAGGGGCTAGCCGCAGCTCTTGATGATTGTCCATGGACATGAAATTAGCTGGCATAACATTAATAATTCCCTGCCATAGTGACTGGAAGGAAAAAAAAACACTTCCAGGAGGCATACTTTTGTAATTACTATATATCAAATAAAAAGGAGAAGTTGATATTTTTATAATACACACACACACGTACTTATATGTTATCGTGTGCCAACAATTAATATATTACTAATTTAATGATCAAGATTAGAATTTTAATTTAAGTTAATATTAATTATATATACTATACGAGTAGAAGTTATGTCTCACGGGATATTAATATGTATGTTGTCTCGAATATACGAGAATCAACTAGTAGTTTACTAAGTATGAGCTTGGCCCGGATGCACATGATCCTGCATATATGTATATGTATATGTATACCTGTATGTGGACTGGCGTTTGAAGCTATTGATGAAGGGAATATGCTGCAGGAAAGCAGAAAATTTGGGGTCGAGTACTTGCAGCTGTGGAACTATTCGGAGGAAACTGATGAGGTGGACACGTCCTGGTTGTATCATACTTGTTACTGCCGTTGCCTCCTCCATCACCAAGCGCTGCTAATGATGGCCCCTCATTGTTTGGTAAAGCCGATGCATCTGTACTCGAATAGTTGTAGCCTGCAGTAGCAACTCCAGTAGTAACAGCTGAGACTTCAATCCTAGACGAATTAGTAGAGACCAATAAAAATAATTGGATTAGTTGATGAATGTTGACACACACACACACATATATCAAATTTATAGCCATCGAGCGAGCATTCTTGCTAGCAATCTGTTCCGCAAGCTAAGTATGCAAGCATACCGAAAATAATGGTCTCGGAACATTATTAGGCGATGGCATGCTGATCGAGTGATAGTTCTGCCGCATTAGATGATTGTTGTCCTCTTGCTGATCCGCTAAATAATTAGAAGCTAAGTACCGAAAAGATGCAGCAGAAGCTGGCATTAAAGGAATAAAGACCCAGTCATATGTTGCCTGCACTGCACCTGCCAAGAAGACGAGTTGCTGCTGGCCAAAACATTTTTGAGAGCTCCAGTCGTGACAAAAACTACTACGGTCCCGTACCTACAATTGCACGCAAGTGTCACATACATATATGTATTTATATATACTTCTGCATATTATTATAATACATTGGACGTTTATACTGCATGGACAACTAGCTAGCTAGCTAGCCTGCCAGTTCCAGAGACCATATCAGAATTTCACTTTAGATCAATGTACTGCTACACTTTTGTGAACATGGGTTCTCTCTCACCAGTGAATTTCTCTAATACCACACACACAAATATATATATATATATATATATATATATATATGTATATGTATATGTATATAGTTTGAGATTATGAAGAATATTGCAACCCATCGACAGGAAGGTAGAGTATTCATTACCCTGGTAGCTACACACACACACACACACACACATTGAACGGTTGCTTCCACGAGTACAGCAGAATATGCTACGACAGTATCATATGAGAATAATTAATTGCTCCACAGATTATTGTTCCGATGTCAAAAGCGGCGTTCTCTCAGTAAATCGCTTGCATTGCATGGTACGATGATTATCATGGCGTAGCTAGCGGGAAACTTGATGTCGAGAATGTGAAATGAATCTGTTTAACTTGTAACATGTGTGGCAAGTTGACGGAGATTGGCCTGATCCAAGAAATATAATCATCCAATCCAAAATTTATCCCAATTTATGTTAAAAATGAAACGAGACTTGGAAATCAACATTTTTTCCTAGCCCAAATGAAGTTATCTTTTAAATTTTGCTAATTAGTTAAATGATAATATAATAATATTCAATGTATCACATGATATATAAAAAATGAGTGTGCATATATATATATATGCATTGAACCGTGAGCAAATAATTATTGACCTCATTAATTATGATCATAATAGATTTTTAACTACTGTAAATAATGTTAAATGCATCTTATTTAATGTATTTTCCTTCTACATAAGCTTCTTAAAATTCACATACTGTTCTCAATATATATATATAATGTTTCAAATTGAGTTTCATCAAAATACCATGGTAACCTGATTTTTTTCTTTACAAAGTGAATTTTCATTATTTTGCTAATTATATATATATATTCAATTATTTTGAGATACAAAGTGAATTTTATAGGCATATCACAATAAATATCATCATAATAATAATTTTCAATATAATTTTTGTATATATATTACATAATATTATGTACCTTTAAGTCATAAGAAAAATAGTACGCTTAATACACACAACTGTTAAAAAATACATACATATTTTAATAGTACTATGTTTTTTAATATATATATAAAAATACCAACTCATTATATGAGATCATAACTAGTTATACCAATTAATATGGAGTTATAGTAACTAGTCGTAGACGGAGTATTCATAATTATATGTGTAACACTCTCAAAATTCACTCCTAAAATTTTTTATTTAAAAGAATAATGCCGAAGCTAAAATAGAATTTGAGAAATGTTACTGCCATACCTAACACAAGATAAATGTCCACCATCTATCTCATACTAGATGTAAAGCTAAAACATATCCAACAAAAATGCAAACATCTATGTCGTGAGGATAAACTCACATAAGGAGATATCCACAGACAAATGACAAGTGACCAATTTCACTGAATAAAATCATCGTTGAATAAATTAGTGGAACCTATGAAATAATCCTAGATTTTAAAAGCTTATCTAAGTAATGGAAAATTAAAATTCAATTACAACTCCCTTAAAATTTTAATATGACACTTAAAAACTTCTAAAATAAATACAGATAAATAAAGACAAATATCGAGGGATCAAACTCCGGATTGCCTACTCTCTCAAGCCAAGCTTCCAACCCAACAATAACATCTGATCTCAAACCTACACCAAAGGTTTGCTCCCCACCATCAGTGGATCGTCGCAGGACCCATTCAACCAAGGTAGTATTAGTACGGGTCCAGCACTGAATAAATCACAACTACCTAACTCATGGAAGGAAATATGATACACATAAGATATAGTAATCTCTAGCTTATAATACTAATGCTCAATTATGCATATGATAAATGCATCATTCCACTCATGCAATAATCCATGCTCAATTATACATGTGCTACATATGCCATTCTAATCATATAATATAACTCATGCTCAATTATACATGTGATACATATAATAAAACATGGGGTCATAAATTCATGCTCATAAATACATGACTAGACGTGACAATACATAGGGTACATGCATGTAAGAAATCACAATCGCATGCTAAGTAACACACACTACCCTAGAAGATAGTATTTTATACATAAAGGCCAGATACGATTTAAATAATACATCATGTGATAATTAGGAACGAACATGCGCCATATGGTATCACTATTGTAAGGGAGACAACCCAGAGGCATGCATAGGAAAAATAAATATAAAGTCCATAAGTGAATGTATATAATTCATTATTGCATTTTATTATCGTAATCAAAACTATTTAATTATATTATATTGAGAACAGAGACTCAAAAGTGATTGTAACAACTAATCTAGTACTCAAACAGTACTAGCCCTAGATGACCGCCTTGAAACTTAACCAGACCACCAATAAATAGGATACCTAATCACTGAAGTATGCATACCCCTATAGGGCCAAAATATATCGAAACACCTATAGAGTAGAAAAGGGTCTCTCCAAACCTCGTAAAGCACTTGGGATCACAGAATAGAAAAATACCGAAATGGTACCGAGTGAATGCCAAACCTATCTCAAATAGCTACCCCACGTGATATAAGTCCCAACTCAAGATCTTTCACTTTAAGTGGTTAATATTTGATTCAAGGATTTAACCAATCATAAATCAGACCCACATAATATCACTTAACTTATTTCCATCAACATAATAAATTTTCATTATTATATCAATTTCAAGTGGCATTAAAGCTAATTAATTTCAAGTGGCATTAAAGTCGAACCAATCTAAGTGGCATTAAAGCTGATTGATTCTAAGGGCATTAAAGCCAAACCAATTCAAGTGGCATTAAAGCTGATCGATCCTAGAGGCATTAAAGCCGATCCAATTCATGTTGTATTAAGGTCGAATAATTTTGATCAGTGGCGTTAGAGCCAAATAATTCCATGACATAAAAAATACAACATAAGGTATCATATAATTTCAATCCATACTCACAAACATACAATATTCAAGAGTCATACTAACACACATTTGCATTGAGGCTATAAATTCATACATACATGCAATTACCATACGGAACACAACATACACTTAACATGATTAAATAATCAATAAGCATACTCATTACCTTCTGCTTCAAGTAAACATATATCCAGATTCTGCCATAAGTAAAGGTAAGTAATGACTTACCTAAATCAGAAGCTAGCTAAGCAAATTGAGAAAGAGAGAGAGCTATTGAGAGCTCATAAATCCACAAGAAAGTTATTCTAGATCACTGATAGAATTTAAAAAACTAGGTTATAAACTACCTTATCGATCAATAATTCAAATATTATAATTAAATCCACACAAGGAGGCTCAAAATATCTTTCTTGAAAAATGTGTCTAAAACCTAGGATTCGCGAGCGTAACCGTATTAAGATTTAAGATTAAATATTAATCAAATTAGGTTCAACAAATATCACTTGGAGCATTTCAAATAGATTTGGAAAGTCGAGGAATAATAGATTATAGGTTAGTTTTGTCAAAAGTGACTTACTAACTAGAATTTACGACCAAAGAGACAAACCAACCATTTTTAGGGAACCAATCCAACTTGATAACATAAAAAAATACAATTCAAATGATTTTAAATCAAAACTAGTAATTTATTAGGTGAAAGAAGCATAAGCAAATCATTTTCATAAACCTATATCCAAAATTATAGTTTTTAAGCCTTAACTGCAACCCAACTAATTAACTTTGATTATCTCAAATTGAGAGCTTAAGAGTAAAATTAAACTAATTTTAAATAAATCTAAATAACCAATTTCAACAAAATAATATAACAAGTAGCCAATTTAAGATAATCGATTTATGAAATTAAGGTTTTAAATCCCAAGACATAAACTCAAATAATTCAAATCAATTCATTCCAATTGAAGGTGTTAGAATGCAATGAAGGTCATTTCACTATTTCTATAAATTCAATTTTATAAAAATAACTATACGAATCACCAATTTTATAATTTCATTTGGAGTCTAGGGTTTTAGGCCCAAAAATACAATTTGATTAAATTTTATTTATTTATTTAAATCGAATGCTTATAAATGTAAGTAGAAATATTGTATAACATATTATATAATCAATTTATCAAAACTAATAAAAGAAATACCTAGTTTAGCATAGTTAGGGTTTTCTAGTCCGAAAAGCAAATCCGGTCAATTCTTGCTAAAATATTTAAATTAATGATTCAAAATTACAATTAAATGTATTCTAATATAAATTATATAATCAATTAAATTAACTAACTTGATTACACTATTCAATTTAAATTCGCGAGGGTTTTGACCTAAAAATCCAATTCCGATCAATTTCACACAATTTTCCCAAATCAACACTTCCAATATAAAATCAAATATATTTCAAATGATATTGTAAAATCAATTGAATGAAACAACTCAATTATGCAATCCAATTTTGTCACACATGGATTTTGACATAGAAATTTAATTCCGATTAATTCTGCTCAAAATTCTCAAATTGATGGTTCCGACATGAAATTAAATACATTTTAAAGTGTAATGTAAAATAAATTTACCCAAAATAGCTTAATTGGGTGAATCCCAAAAATTCGAACATAACCCGACCAAAAATCCAATTTTCCTAGATTCCGGCATATACCATACAATTAACTTATCTAAATCAATCTTACAACACATGAATGCATAATTAAACAACTAATTTAGCCTAAATAAACCCAATCTATACAAAATTAATCAAAATCAAAGTTAGGGTTTATAAAATTTATGCCATACCAAATCAACAAATCGGAAGAGGTGAAGACCAGGAAACTCCATCAGAGGTCTAAGACCGCTCGCCAATAGTCACCTAGTCTCGATGTGGGCAGATGTGGCAGTGCAACCTGTGTTGCCCATCGTTGTTGCTCACTGATGTTGCTGCATTAGTTGCAGCTGTTGTGTTGCTACGGTGGCTATTGGTGAGTCAAATGGAGAGGGGGAAGGAGATGAGGGCTGGGGTTTGGTGCAGAGTAGAGGGAACCCAACAGGAAGAAGGAGAAAATAAAAGAGGGAGAGAAGAAAAGAGAAAAGGAAGAAAAAGGAAGAAGTATATAATGAAATATTAAATATATAAAAATATTATTGGAAGATTTTATCTAAAACTCATTTAATGAAAATCATTTCATAAGGATCCTTAAGCTTAAAATCAATATAAGAGCTATATAAAGAGTTTTGAAAATGTTTTCAGAAGACTTTACCAATCAACATAAAGGTCTATATTATTTACGAAAATATATTATAAGACCTAAAAAAAATATTTAAAAGCATATAAGAAAATATTTAAATCAAATTCTAATAAAGTAAGACTAATTCAATTAATTTTTGAAACTCATCTTCTACAAACCAAAAAGGGTAAAATAGAATAAAATTAATTTTGGAAAGAAATGCATAAATAATCTCCAAATATCTTTTTAATTTAAAACTTTATGAAGATCTTAACGACCTCAAAAATGAATAAATTCAAAGTGAGAAATATTTTCTATGGATAAAATCATTAAAATAAAGTTGGCTATTTTAAACGAAAATTCTATAATTAAAATAATATATTTCGCTAACGAATTATAGAATTATTATAAATCAAAATACGACATAATCACACGACAAAGTTATAATCGAAAACAAATCTAAATTATTATAAATCAAAATATGAGAAAAAAAGGAAATACATATTTTTAACCAAAAATTAAAATCATATGAATATAATAAAATCATGGTCATGAATGTATTTATCTAGAATGATCTGCAACAACAACGATCAATTAAATTCAAATATGAAGTCAAAATCATCGTTAAAGACATAAAATGAAATGAAATGAAAATAATTAAACATTTACATCAAATTACACTAATAAAATAATTAAGCTTAATTAAAATGAGTTTTATTGATACATATTATATTACAATATGCTAGTAGTATTTATTCAACATGTTCACAAAATATGCCTATTGTACCAAGCTAGACTTGCGTAATACTAGTACTTATCAATATTAAACCTCGAAATGCCAATAATGCATGTTATCCTAGAAATTAAGGAGATGATTTATTGAAAACTAAAAAAAATAGTAGTAAATAATTATTATCACAGTAAGTAAAATTATTATGTATGCTTTGTTTTGAAGTTTACTACTATTTCAACCAAAAATCATAATCATAGAAATAGTAGCATACCAAAAAAAAATGGCTTGCATATCTTTATCTTTTCCCTTCCCAACACTACACTACACCTACCCATACATTGCATCTCCACCCGCTCCCTAGACCTATCTTACCTGCACTACAACCATGGAAGGCACACCCTCCCCCAAAATTCAGACAAACTATCTCGAACTGCAACACCCTTAGTGTCTTCATTCACACCCTCACCTCATCTCCCTTCTTAATTCATTTTTTTAACTCCTATAAACTCCCCTCAACTCCCTTCTCCATTCTCAACATCGCCCTTATCAATTTTTGCTATTTTTCTTTGACAAACCTCTATGTAATCTTCCTCACCTTACACCATGAAATGTCTACAATGTGGTGTTCATGTTAATCAGGCCTAGGTGCATGAAAAACTTACACTTAATACCCCCAATTGCATGAATAACCCATGCAAACCACCCCTGATTTCACCACAAACTCATGTTATAACTACCCAAAACTCATCAACACCTCACGCCACTACACCCCTTCCAATGTGCACCACTCACATTGCTCCCCTCTATCAGAGTGAGGGGATCACATAGTAATCCCTAGCTTCATGAAGTTGTGCCACTTCATGTCGAGTTGTATTTGCTTTGGTTTTTCTACTTTTCCACCCTCATTTGCCTTAGCTTTTACTTGTTTGTTTTCTTAAGGTGTATATAATTTATTCTTATGTAGTTTTTTAGGGGTCTAGGAGGAGCATGTTATATGTGCTTGAAGACCATAAAAGTCTTTGGTGAGGATACACACTATAACAAGGGTTTTGTATGCGATGTTTATATTTGTATAAAACATCATATTTGGTATTTTTATATGGATAATTTTATTGTATGACACGTTGTGTTGTATGATAAATTAGTTGAAAAAATGTGAAAGTATGTAATTATGTATATTGTTCATTAAGTTAGTTTTGCAAGTCAAGAAGCTTGGCATGACTTGTTATCTAAATTGGGCTATGATTTTTGACTCCTATGCATATATTGGTGATTAATTATTTTCATGAAGATTTGTGTTAGAGGTTGAAAACCATTCATATTGGGACTTGTAGGGTTTTTGTGAAAATATAGGTATTTTGATTATCTTAAGAGTAATTTGGTCAATATGGTCAAACTATAAAATATTTTGAATTTTATTATGATAATTGGGTAAAAATATTCTAAGTATATTATTTATAATATTTGGAATAATTATGAGTGACCTAAGTTCAATAAAATGAGAAAATGTCTAAAATTAAGAATAGTAACCTTATAGGCGGGTTCATATCGCATATGTGAAACATTGGAGTTAGACCTTTATTTTTGAATATGTTGATAACATGATCATTTTTAGGAATGTGTATTAATTTTGTGGTTATATAAGTCTTATAGGACAAGTTATACCTAACTTATGAAATTAAAAATATTAACTCGAGAGAAAAGTTGCTATTGCATGTGTAAGACATTGAAATTAAACATTGATTTATGGATATCTTATCCATAATAATATTTTATGATTGTATACTAAAATTGGTTATAAAATGAGTATAATGGAAGGAGTTATACTTAATTTGAAAAATAAGGGTTATTTTAAGTAAAATATGGTCTTTTATCTTGGGGGATATCCTGATCTTCATATGGATGTGTTTTATGTGTTATGAGTAACTATGTTAAGTGGAATTATTTACCTTGTATAGTTGCATGTTTATCTTCATGATGATGTAAAAAAAATGGATCAAACACTAATTAATTAAAGTAAAAGATTATTTGAGTCAAAATTAAGGTGTTATGTCTGTTCCACCAGACGATAATAGTAGTTTAGAAATGTTTTATCTTGAGAGGTGCTTTAAACCTACTACCAATCGAAGAATAGCAGTCAGGAGCGTGTTGTCCTTGTATATGTTGGGTTCGTTTCACCAAATTATAATAATGTCTCAAAAGCATATTTCCCTAAGAGGTGCCTTTGTTCGTTCCATCTAATTAATAATAGTGGGGTCCCTAAACTCAACAAAAATAAGAATATAGAATATGATTGTACGTAATAATTGGATTTTGGAATTAGTTATTATGTTACATCATATTATGTTAATCTATATGCATTTTTATTAATTCATGTGACCTTATGACACTTTGTAATATTGTTATGATGGTATTGTTCTCTTACTTGGCATATAGCATACTAATCATCTTTTTCACAGGTGTTGCTCAATCCCACGAGTAAATAGCCCTCATGTTTGTGTGCAAGTTAATGAGGACCACTTAGATAAATTTTCTTATGATGTTTTGGTTGGGGTGGAGTTTAACACCGCCCATTTTAAGGACTAAAAAATTTTGGTTAAAGAATTAATTACAAAAATTAAAATAGTAAAAAAAATACAAGGTGTTACTTCTACACTTGGTACACGTCTTTTTTTTCTCTACCATTATCATACCATGTACTAAGGATAAAAATGTTACTCCACTTAAATCAATAAAACAATTGTTAGAACCATAATAGAGAAAATTAAAGCATAGCTTGATACTATTCTAAATAAAACCATATACTAGCAATTACAAAATTTAGTGAAAGAAAAATGCATAAGGGCATATGAGTACAAGAATATTCGACACAAAAGATACTAGGAAGAACACCAAATACCCCTAACTCAAAAACCTTAAATACTAACATTCAACTAATCTTATAGGCTAACCTACAAAGATCACTGCCTATTAAATAAGCAAGGGTCCATGGAACGAAGCCCATTAGTACAGCAGTACTGAGTAACCCATTATATAAAATAAATATCAAAATCAAGTATGGAACGCATAGAAACCATCCCAACAAAATAAGATAATCATATCATATGAATAATAATAACCATAACCACATACTCATTCATTTAGAATATAGTGAAACTTACCAACCAAATATCCAAGAGATGCTCTCTGAAGTAATGGTCAGAATTAATCTTAACACAATTCCCATAACTTTCACCATATATCTCATATCTCAATAACAACACCAATAATATCCATAATACCAAATGTAGGGCTCAAAGACACAATACTAATAAAATCCATAACTTCACAAGTAGGGTTCAAATGTAACTATAAAATTAGGGTAGGCACAAAGGCTATATTGAGCTACAGGTAGGCACAAAAGCTACGACCAAACCACTGGTAGACATGAAGGATACTAAACCATAGGTAGACATGAAGGCTACTACTAAGTCAAAAGTAGGTACGAAGGCTACTACCGAACCACAGATAGGCACAAAAAATACTAACAATCTGTAACATCCTCAAGATTCACTCTTAAAAAAATTTTGTTTAAAAGAAAAATATGTTGAAGCTAAAATAGAAAACGGGGAATGTTACTGCCACACATAATATAAGATAGATATACATCATCTACCTCATGCTATATGTAAGGCTAAAACCTATCCAAATAAAATGTAAACATCATCTATACCATACAAATAAACTCCCATAGGGAGATATCTAAACGTAGATGGAAAATGAATGATTTCAATAAACAAAACCATCATCGATCAAATCAATGGAAAACATGTGAAATAAGAATGGGTTTTAAAAGCTTAGCAAAGTAATGGAAACTTGAAATTTGATTACAACATCATTAAAATTTCAATAAAATATTTAAAAATTCTAAAATAGGTACATATAGTAACCATAAATCCCTAATGGATAAAACTTTGGGTTGCCTACTCTTTTAAAGCCCAAATCTTCAACCCGTCAATAATAATTGATCTTAAACCTGCACAAGAGGTTTGCTCCTCACCATCAGTAGATCATCATAAGACCTAATAAACTAAGGTAGCATCAATACGAGCCCAGTACTAAGTAAATTACAACTTCCTAACTCATGGGAGAAAATATGATACACATAATACATGGTAATTTTTAACTTACAATACTCATGCTCAAGTATATATGTGATACACACACCATTCTAATCATACAAAACTCATATGGTTTCATGAATTTCATAACATATTATTAATTACACACTCAATAAGTGATGTGAATCTTATGAATTTATATTTAATTAATTTTGAAAATTGCTGTGAATTAATTACTTATAATTGTTTGTCTTATTTGATGAATTAATAGGAGTGTAATGCAGCATATGGATTCTGTGGAACTTTGGATACAGTTGCTGGGAAGTGCAGAATATGTATTGGAGTTGTACAGATTTTGTAATTTTTGTTAATAACTTGTAATCCCATATGATGCATTCGCCGGTCGAAATGGGCTAATGGAAATTAGGACGGTTGTATAATCCGCCACCCGGTCCTTAATTGGGACTAGATGGATTGCGGATTAATCAATCCTTAATAACCATGATTAGCTAAAGTTATTATAGCTGATGGGAAATTAAGCCTTAAGCTTAATTGTATTTGGGATATTTTTTTATGTTGGTTGAAGTGGGTTGGTCGACTTATTGTGGCCCAAAGTTTCAATGCCTGTTCTATTTCATGCTTGTATCTGTTCCGTATTTTATGTGTCAACATATACGGACTATTGTGTACAAATAAATAGACAGAGTACATGTAATACGCACAACTTTTGACAGAAATATACTGGTTGATTTCTTGAGTTTTCTCGCGACTTCTTTTCTCTCTCTCGGCGATTCTCTCGTTCGCTTGTCTTCTCTGATTCTGCTCTCTCTCTCTCCTAGATTGATCTTGATCATTCACCTTCAAATTTCAGTTGCCGTTGTACAAATTGTGCTTCTGAATCTTTGGTCTTCCTTTGGAATTATTCCTTAGGCTGTGTTGGCGAAATCGAACTGTGTGCTCGATTAATCTTTCAATCCTCCGTGAAACCCTAACAGGTTTTCATCAATAAGTATCAGAGCCTCAATTATTAGAGTGCTCGTAGTTTCTTTGTTACTGATTAAGTTTTCTTCCATTTTTTTTGTTGATTCGATTCTGTATTTCGCTAACCCTATTTTGAGGTGTGAAATTTTAGGGTTTACAGCGACGAAGTCTGTTTCGATTCTCATCGTTCTAAAACCGGTGATTAAAGTGTTTTGGTCCGCTATTTCGAAAGTCTGAAGAGAAACCCTAATTGACCTAGGGTTTGGTCAAGAATTTGAATCTTGACTGACAGTGCGATAAATTGTTGTTGGTAACCTTCGATTCGAAAAATTTGTGTTTAATACTACTATCTGCTATACTTAATTTCCATTTCTTCGCCAATTACTTGTTTGTTAATAAGTATACAGGTTAATAACATAACCGGCGAACCATTTTGGTTTCAAGAAAAGGGATAGACCTCCAAGAAGAGGGGCACCCTAAATAAGTGAATTGATTGCTTAAGCAGACGCGGTAATATCGTTCCCTCTTACTTAATTAGTATTGTCGAATTATTATAGACATTGAATCACTCTGAGTAAACTTTACTGTTGCTACTACTGTTAATATTTGATGCGATAATATTTCTTGTGGCTATACTGTGTGTTCTGTTATCTGAAATTCTTGAATAAGTTGCTTCTGTTAGTTAAATTGCTGCTGTGTTAGTTGTGTAAACTGTTGTTGAATTTCATTATGTCTAACAATGGTCAGTCAGTGAATCAATCTGTGTCTAGTAATGACCTTTTAGAAACCCTTAGAACTTTTCAAGAACAAATGACTGCACAATTTGCTGTTTTATCTGCTAACCTAGAGCAAAGACTAGGGGAACAGGAAGTAAGACTCAATGAATTGCAACATAACAGAGTTGAAACTAATCAGGCAGGAGTTTTAGGAAGGGCTCCAATGGATCCTAGGATTAGAGTTCCACCCATAGCTAATCTAGAGGAACTGGAAGACCAAGTATCTCACAATAGTGAAAGGATGCCTAGACAGAACAATAGGCAGGATAGGGAATTAGAATTCATTGATAGGAATTTGAATAATCTTAAGCTTAGTATACCAGGGTTTAATGGCAAGAATGACCCTGATTATTATTTTGAATGGGAAAGGAAAATAGAACTAGTATTTGAGTGTCATAATTACTCTGAAGAAAAGAAAATTAAGGTGGTTGTAGTAGAATTTACTGAGTATGCGTCCTCTTGGTATCATAATTTGGTGTTAACTAGACGAAGGTGTGGGGAACCATCTATACAGACTTGGGCAGAGTTTAAAATATTAATGAGAAAGAGATTTGTGTCAAGTTACTATTATAGGGAGTTCCATAAGAGGTTGCAAAATATTAGTCAAGGAGTGAGAACAGTGGATGACTATTATTAGGAATTAGAAGTTTTGATTATTAAGACAGGAGTTATTGAGGATGATGATGCTACCATGGCTAGGTTTTTGAGTGGGTTAAATTCAGAGATAGCTGATAAAGTAGAACTGTATCCTTGTGGAACCTTAAATGAAATGGTGGATATAGCTACTAAGATAGAGATTCAATTAAGGAAATCTAGGCAATATAAACCCCCTGGGATTGGGTTTAACACTACTATAAGGAGAAATTTTGGGGGAAATACTTCTTGAAACTGGAAGAATAATAGTAAGGTAGAATTTAAGGGAAGAAACAATGAAGTTAAGGCAGGACAGAAGTTTGAAAAGGGCAAGAATGTGATGACAAATCCTGTAAATGGATCAAACAGGACTAGAGATATTAAATGTTTTAGGTGTGGAGGCTTAGGACATATAGCTTCTGAATGCCCGAACAAGAGAAACATTTTGATTAGAGAGTCTGGAGATATAGACTCTGAGTCTGAAGAAGAAGAAGAAGAAGAAGAAGAAGAAGAAGAAGAAAGAAGAAGAAGAAGAGGTCAATATAGTTGGAAAGGATGATAGTGACCTAGAAGAGGAAGTAGAATTACCAGTGAGTAGGGATCTTTTTGTGGTTTGAAGAGCTTTAAATAGTAATAAATTACCTGATTCCAATGCTATACAGAGAGAAAATATATTTCATACTCGATGTTTAATTGATGACAAGTGCTTTAACATGGCCATAGATAGTGGTATTTGTATTAATGCTGCTAGTACCCTATTGGTGTCTAAATTAGGATTAACCACTACTAAACATCCAAAACCATATAGATTACAATGGCTTAATGAATTGGGAGATGTTAAGGTTAGTCAACAAGTTTTAGTAAATTTAAAGTTAGGAAAATATGAGGATTCTGTTTTATGTGACATAGTTCCTATGCATGCTGCTCACCTGTTGTTAGGTAGGCCTTGGCAATATGATAGGAGGGTAACACATGATGGCTATAAGAATAGGTATACAGTACAGAAGGATGATAAGAAGATTGTTTTAGCACCTATGACCCCAAAAGAAATATTTGAGGATCAAACCAAAATTAAATCTGATTATAAGGAGTTATCTAAGTCTAATTTGGGAAATGATCTTAGTACAAAGGACATGAAAGGAACTTTTGGATTTTATGCTAAAGGTAAGGATGTAGGAAAGGCAATAAAAAGAAATGCCAATGTGTACTTGATGATTTTTAAGGACTGTTATGAGTGTCAGAGAGGAATAATTAAAGAAGTACCTAGTACAGTGAAACTGTTATTAGAGGAATATAGTGAGTTGTTTCCTGAGGATATACCTAGTGGACTACCTCCATTAAGGGGAATAGAACATCAAATAGATTTCATTCCAGGAGCTGTTATAGCAAACAGACCTGCTTATAGAGCCAATCCTGAAGAGGTTAAGGAATTAAAAAGACAGGTTTCTGAACTGTTAAGTAAAGGATATATTAAGGAGTCTATGAGTCCTTGTGCAGTACCAGTGTTATTAGTACCTAAAAAGGATGGTAGTTGGAGAATGTGTGTGGATAGCAGGGCAGTAAATAAGATAACTATTAAGTATAGATATCCAACTCCTAGGCTAGATGAAATGTTGGATCAATTGCATGGTGCTGTTATATTTTCTAAAATAGATTTAAAAAGTGGGTATCATCAAATTAGAATGAAACCAGGAGATGAGTGGAAGATAGCTTTTAAGACTAATTTTGGATTATATGAGTGGTTAGTAATGCCTTTTGGGTTGTCAAATGCTCCTAGTACTTTTATGAGACTTATGAACTATGTGTTAAGGGAATTTATTGGAAAATTTGTGGTTGTTTATTTTGATGATATACTTATATATAGTAAATATTTAGAGGAACACTTGAAACACTTAAGGATTATTTTGAATGTGTTTAAAACAGAATAGCTCTATGCTAATCTAACTAAGTCTAGATTTTGTTTGGAAAGTGTGGTTTTCTTAGGATTTGTGGTAGGAAAAGAGGGTGTATCTGTAGATGAAGAAAAGGTTAGGGTTATTCAGGAATGGCCTGTGCCAAAGAGTGTAACTGAGGTTAGAAGTTTTCATGGACTGTGTTCTTTTTACAGGAGATTTGTGAGAAACTTTAGTACTATAGCTGCTCCCTTGACTGCCATAACAAAGAAGGATAATGGGTTTATTTGGGGATTAGAACAACAGCAATCTTTTGAGACACTTAAGACTAAATTAACCCAAGCACCTATATTGAGTCTTCCCGACTTTGAAAAAATGTTTGAATTAGATTGTAATGCTTCAGGGTTAGGAATAGGGGTTGTACTTTCTCAAGAAGGAAAACCAATAGCTTATTTTAGTGAGAAATTAAATGGTAGTACATTGAATTATTCTACTTATGAAAAAGAACTGTATGCTTTAGTAAGGGCTTTAGAGGTATGGCAACATTATTTGTGGCATAGAGAATTTGTAATTAATACTGATCAGGAAGCTATTAAGTATTTAAAAAGTCAATCAAAGTTAAATAGGAGACAAGGTAGATGGATAGAATTCGTTGAGAGTTTTCCTTACATAATTAAATATAAGAAAGGTATTGATAATGTAGTTGCAGATGCTTTATCTAGGAGATATGCCTTATTAAATGCTGCTGATACTACTTTATTAGGTTTTTCTAGTATTAAACTATTATACTTAGAAGACATTGATTTTAAAGAAATCTATAAAAGTGTGAAGTTTCTTCACAGGGAAAGTATTTTATTAATGAAGGATACTTGTTTAGAGAAAATAGGTTGTGTATTCCTGCATGCTCTTATAGAGGATTATTAATTCAAGAAGCCCATAGTGGTGGGTTAATGGCACATCTAGGATCTCAGAAAACTTTAGATGTTTTAATTGAACATTTTTACTGGCCATACATGAAAAAAGATGTTTTGAAAGATTGTGTCAATTGTATTAATTGTAGGCAGGCAAAAACTACTTCAAAACCTTTTGGTTTATATACCCCCTTACCTGTATCTAACCATCCTTGGGTTGATGTATCTTTGGATTTTGTTTTAGGATTACCTAGGACTAATAGAGCTAAAGATTCAATAATGGTTGTAGTAGATAGGTTCAGTAAGATAACTCATTTTATACCTTGTAATAAAACAAATGATGCTGTAGCAGTGGCTGAATTATTTTTTTCTAATGTGGTTAAGTTACATGGAATTCCTAAGACTATAGTTTCAGACAGAGATGTTAAGTTTTTAAGTCATTTTTGGAAGGTTTTGTGGGGAAAATTAGGGACTAAGTTATTGTTTTCTACAACTTGTCACCCTCAAACTGATGGACAAACTAAAGTAGTCAATAGAACTTTGGGAAACATGTTGAGAGCTGTCCTTGGAAAGAATCTTAAACAATGGGAATGTGTTTTACCTCAAGTGGAATTTGCTTATAATAGGACTTTACATTCTACAACTAACAAAACTCCATTTGAGATTGTATATGGTTTTAATCCATTAACTCCATTAGATTTGAGTCATTTACCTCATGCTGACTTGCAAAATTTTGATGCTGAATCTAGAGCTGATAGTATAAAAAGATTACATGAGACTGTAAGCCAATAGATTAACAAAAAGGTACAACAGATGGCTGAACATGCTAATAAAAGAAGGAGAAAAGTGATTTTTAAACCTAGAGATTTAGTCTGGGTTCACCTAAGGAAAGAAAGGTTTCCAAATTTTAGAAAGTCAAAGTTGGACCCTAGAGGGGATGGACCATTTACTGTATTAGAGAAAATTAATGATAATGCTTATAAAATTGATTTACCTGTTAAATTTGGAAATGTGAGTAACTCTTTCAATGTGGCTGATCTTAGTCCATTTCTGGGACTTATTCAGGTTTCAAAGGCGAAACCTTTCCAAGAAGAGGGGAATGATGTGAATCTTATGAATTTATATTTAATTAATTTTGAAAATTGCTATGAATTAATTAATTATAATTGTTTGTCTTATTTGATGAATTAATAGGAGTGTAATGCAGCATATGGATTCTGTAGAACTTTGGATACAGTTGCTGGGAAGTGCAAAATATGTATTGGAGTTGTACATATTTTGTAATTTTTGTTAATAACTTGTAATCCCATATGATGCATTTTCCGGTCGAAATGGGCTAATGGAAATTAGGACGGTTGTATAATCCGCCACCCGTTCCTTAATTGGGACTAGATGGATTGCGGATTAATCAATCCTTAATAACCATGATTAGCTAAAGTTATTATAGCTGATGGGAAATTAAGCCTTAAGCTTAATTGTATTTGGGACATTTTTTTTATGTTGGTTGAAGTGGGCTGGTCGAATTATTGTGGCCCAAAGTTTCAATGCCCGTTCTATTTCAGGCTTGTATCTGTTCCGTATTTTATGTGTCGACATATACAGACTATTGTGTACATATAAATAGACAAAGTACATGTAATACGCACAACTTTTGACAGAAATATACTGGCTGATTTCTTGAGTTTTCTCGTGACTTCTTTTCTCTCTCTCTCGGCGATTCTCTCGGCGATTCTCTCGTTCGCTTGTCTTCTCTGATTCTGCTCTCTCTCTCTCCTTGATCGATCTTGATCATTCACCTTCAAATTTCAGTTGCCGTTGTACAAATTGTGCTTCTGAATCTTTGGTCTTCCTTTGGAATTATTCCTTAGGTTGTGCCGGCGAAATCGAACTTTGCGCTCGATTAATCTTTCGATCCTCCGTGAAACCCTAACAGGTTTTCATCAATAAGTATTAAGGAAAGTTGTACATAAAATGATAAAAGTAAGACACACATGCAATAGCTAAAGTGAGGCTTGTTCATATGGAATATCCTAGTCATAATTATCAATGGCACATGTGCGTACATTTGGTAGTAGGATAGGACATATGAGACATGTGATGACCTATAATGAAACATGTGGTTATAGATTCATGCTTATAAATACACGGCTAGGCATGGCAACACATAGGGTACGAGCATATGACTAATCATGAACATATGCCAAGTAATATAACAACTCTAGAAGATACTATTCTACACATACGGCCCTCATGCAGTTTAAATAATAGATCATATGATAATAAGGTATAAATAGGTGTTATATGTAGTACTATTGTAAGGAAGACAACCAAAAAACATACATAAGATAATGAAATATAAATTCCATGAATGGACGAGAATAGTCAATCATTTCTCATAAAAAAAACCCTCCCATTATACTCATTTAACCATAAAATTTAGTAAATATTCCTAAAATTTTATTGTTATTTGAACATAACCCCTCCCATAATACTCATTTAAACCCTAATTTTTAAAAACAACTATCCTAAATTAGCTATTCATAAGATTATTTTTGTTGAAATTAATTATCTAGATTTATATAAAATTATTTTAATTATTTTTTTAAACTATCAATTTGAGGTAATTGAAGTTAATTGATTGATTTGCAATTCAAACCTGGAAACCCTAATTTTCTGAGATAGCTTTATAAAATTAATTTGTTTATGCTTCTTTTACCTAATCAATTATTGGCTTTAATTTAAAATTATTTGAATTATATTTTTATCTTATCAGTTTAGATTAGTTTTCTTAAACTAGTTGGTTTAACTTTTTGGTTGTAAAACCTAATTAGTAAGTCATTTTTTATAAAATTAACTTATCCTTTATCATCCTTCTCTCGATTTTCCAAACCAATTTTAAATGTCCTAAGTGATATGTGATTAACTCAATTTGGTTAATACTCATTTGTGAATCTTGATCGAGCTATGCTCTTGAGGCTTAGGTTTTAGACATGTCTTCTAAGAAAGTTTGCTTGTGTTTTTCCTTATTGATTATATTACAATACTTAGTGGTTGGCAAGGTAGTTTCCTAACTTATTCCTAATATTTCTATCAGCGATCTAGGAAAGCAATTATTGTGGATTCTCAAGCTATAAATCTCTCTCCCTCTTTATTGTTTTTCTTAGCTAGCTTCAGAATTAGGTAACTCTCTACTTACCTTTACTTGTGGTAGAATCATGGGATGTTTGACTTATAAGTTGAAGATGATGAGTATGTTTTATGTTATTTAAGTATGTCAAGAGTAAGGCCTTATATGGTACTTCCATATATCTATGAGTTTATAATTTTTAATGCAAACACATATCAACCCACCTCTTGATTATTTATATGAGTTTGATTATGTAAAAGGTTGAATATAATTTCATGGTTAACATTTTAATCTGATTATAAAATTTCTGATCTATCTAAATCATAATTGGTTTGGAAAATCTTACCATTTGTTAAGTATGGATTAAAATTGCGTGATGCCTTATGTTATGCTTTAATGCCATGGAATTGTTAGGCTTTAATGCCGTTCAAAATTGATTGAATTTAATGCTACTTGAAATTGATCATCTTTAATATAACTAAGAATCATTTGACTTTAATGACACTTGGAATCATTTAGCTTTAATGATGATTAGAATGGATCGGCTTTAATGCCACTTGAAATTGATCAGCTTTAATATCACTTGGAATGGATGTAATAATGGAATTTCATTATGGGATGGAATTTATTTAAGTGTTGTTATGTGGGCTTGATTTATGCTTGGTTAAATCCTTTAATAAAATATTAATCACTTGCAATAAAATATCTTGAGTTGTGACTTGTACCAGTCAAGGTAGCTATTTGTGATAGCCCAAATTTAGTGGAGTGCTATAAGGATTGATATGGATACTTATATCAACATGATATACCATCATTTTGGTAATTCCATCTTAAGAACTCCACAATTAAGAGTGCTGGTCGTGGAGTAATTTTTAGGATGGGTGACCCTCTTAGAAAGTGTATAAGTGAAGACAAAGTGCACTAAAAGGACTCGTGTTGATTTTTGGGGCAAGGCGATAAATCCGAAAGCACTCTAAGGCACCCCCCACATGGTTGTATCGACTCAGCGTGTTATAAATGGTATCAGAGTGAAACTGCAATCATGAGCTAAACTTGGATGAACCAGTCAACCACCTAGGGGGATGATTCTTAGGATAAACTGTATTGAGATAATTACTAGTTGAGGCACAACGAGGATGTTGCGTTATTTGAGTGGGGGTGAATGTAATACCTCAAATTGAGTAGAGTGATATAAGGATTAATATGGTTATTTATGTCAATATGGTTTACCATCTTTTTGGTGATTCCATCCTAAGAACTCCACAGTTAAGTATGCTAGCTGTGGAGAAAATTTTTAGGATGTGACCCTCCTCAGAAGTTTTAAAAGTTTTCTAAAAATTTCTCGGGAAGTACTTAAGTGATGACAAAGAGAGCTAAAAGGAATTTTATTGATCTATGGGGCCAATTGATTAATTCAAAAACACTCCAAGGTAGCCCTCATGTGGTCGTATTGACTCGGGGTGTTACACTATCTAAGTTAGGTTTGGTACTCACTTGGTATAGGTCTGGTGTTTTTATATTCTATGATCATAGGAGCCTTGAGAGGTCTGAAGAGATCCTCTTCTACTCAATGGGTGTCTCGATATATGTCATCCCTATAAGGGTTGTACATACTTAAGTGATTATTTGTCCTATTTATTGGTGGTCCAATCACATTTCTAGATGGTCCATCTAGGGCTCGTACCGTTCAAGTACTACATTAGTTGTTATGATTTATTTGAATCTCTGTCCTTAAGTTAAAATAATCAAATGGTTGTGATCCCAAAAATAAAATACAAAATCAATTATTCTCGTTCATTCACTTTATATTTCATTATCCTATGAATGTCGCTTAGTTGTCTTCATTAGAATCATGCTTATTATTACTTTATTATCACGTGTGCTTATGTATACCTTTAATAATTATGACTCTAACATTCCATATTAGCATTTCCTAATCTAGTGATCACATGTGTATCATGTTATATTCATTTCATGTATGATTTTCCTTGAAAGCTATTGGGAAAATGATTAATGTTATGTTATATACTTCATGAAATAATATGAGTTGTTGCCTGAGTGGGAACGTGTGTGTATCAAATATATACTTGAGCATGAGTAATGTAAGTTAAACATTACCATGTCACTATGTGTATCATGTTCTCCCTATGAGTTAGGTAGTATTGGTTTACAGAGTATTGGACCCGTACTAATAATACCTTGGTTGAATGGATCTTGCGATGACCCACTAATGGCAGGGAGTAGATCTCTTATGCAGGCTTGAGATCGATTACCAATGTTGGGTTGAATACTTAGGTGTTAAGAGTAGGCCACTCAGAATTTTATCACATAGTGAATTATCTTTATTTGTTTGTAACCAAATTTTAATTTCCCTTTACCTTGATAAAAATTCAAAAATCAGGGTTATTTCACATTTTTTCCACTGATTAGATTAGTGATAATTTTATTCAATGGAATTGGTCGCTTCCCATCTATTATTAGATATATCCTTTCTAGAGTTTATCCTCTCAATATAGATGATGTTTAAATTTTAGTTGGATAGGTTTTAGCTTTGTATCTAGCACGAGAAAGATAATGTGTGTCTACCTTATGTTAGGTTTGGTGATAACATTCCCATTTTCTACTTTAGCTTATGCATAGTATTACAATAATGACCCATCTCTAGGTTTACTATTTATAATTTAAGTTATTTTTTCATTCTATTAGACTTATGATACTTATAACTACTCCAAGAATTCGACATGATTTACTTGGCATATTTTAAACCATTTAATGCATCAAAATATCAAAGATTCCATATTTAACTCATATTGACAAAAATATCCTTAACATAGCCAAAACACCCATTTTCTCACAATATTCCTACAAGTCCCAACATGAAAGATTTTTGACCTAGACACACACACCCACACACACACACATATGATTCAAACATCATATCCCTACTTAGATAGTGGTTCATGCCAACCACTCAATTTGCAAAACAAGCTTAACTAAAGAATACTCATAAGCACAATTTTTTGCGTATTACTCATTTTTCCACAATATAACACAATGTATCATACAACATCACTATCATCATGAAATAATCCATATAATGATACCAAACATGGGATTTCATACAAAATTTCATATTTCACACAAAATCCATTATAATATGTATCCTTACCAAAAGCATCTTCAGTTTTTTAAATATGTATAACCCTATGATGCCTCCTTTGAGACCATCAGAATATCACCTAAGAATAAAAAATAACATTATTTTAAAAATTAGGAAATGAAATAAGAAAAATATAAGGCAAATGAGCATGTAAAATGGAGTAAAATTGAAGCAAACCAAGTTGCACAAAGCTTGAACTAGTTGTGGTAGAACTTGGTGTAGTAAGGGTGTGCAATATGAGACATTCATGCATCTAGAGGTGTTGCATGAGATCCTTATATTCTGGGTGTGCAACGTGAGTTTTTGGTGAATACAGGGGTAGTACAACATGATTTTTTGATGTAGCAAAGGTATGTTCTGCATGGGGGTTTGACACAACCAAATAAGGGTGTATGTTAAAGGTTGACACATCTAAGATAAAACTGTGTAGTATATGGGTTGTTGCATGAGTTGTGATGCAAATGATGGTGGGCTTGCATGGTTTTTTGAAACAATAAAAGCTAAGTTGTGTAAGTCTTCGACCCTATAAAGGTAGGGTTGTGTAAGGTTTTATAAACTACACAAAGCTTCGCTAAAAGAAAATGGCAAAGCTTGACAATGATGATGATAAGAATAGAGAAGGGAGTCGGGAAGAGTTTGTGTGAGTTTTAAAATGAAGAAATAGGGAGAGTTTGTGTGAGTTTTAAAACGATGTGATAAAGGAGAGTAGGGGTGTTTATAGGGGAATAGGGGTGAGGTGCGTGTACCAAATGGTGTAAGGATCAGGCATCGCCTAGGCTTTCACGTGACGCATATAGGGAAGGGAAAGGGAAAGGGTGTGTTAGCTAGTGATGCTATATGGGTTACAAGGGCATATGTAAGGTCATGTGTGGGGCTGAGGCATGTATAGTAGTTGGAAAGGGAAAGAAATGGAGTCATGCAGGAGGAGGATGCTTGAAATGTCCCGAAAATTTCTAATTGTATAAACTATATTTAAAGGATATTTATTATAAGAATTATTTAAATAAATTATTTTTAAATTGAATTAATTAGGGCAAATCAAGAAGAAATTTATAAGTATTTTTATTAGAAGAGAATTTGGGTATTTTAGCCAATTAAGCATTTTATTTTTAAAATTAATTAAATAAATTATTTTATTTAAAATAAGAATGAGAAAATATTTTTAAATTAATAATAATTTTATAATTAAATTAATTGGAGAAATTTAGTGTGTTTTACTAATTAAAAAGGAATTTATGGAAATTATTTTAAAAATCCTAATTTAGCCTAAAAAAGGATTTAAATATTATCTTATTCAAATATTGTCATTTTTAAATATCCCAAATATTCTAATTAATTTAATTAAGCTAACCCACTATTTTTATTTTTCCCTTTTTCCTTTTTCCTTTTCTTTTTCTTCTTCTTCCTCTTTTCTTTTTTTTCTCCTTCTCCCAAACTGGGCCAGTCGCGGCCCATTTTCTTCTTCCTTTCCTTCGGCCCAGCCGCGCAGCTGCCCTGTTCTGGCTCGCTTCTCAACGGTGCATTTTATCATTTATTCCGTCCTACACTCCGCGTTTCATTTAACGCACCCTCGTCATGCCGAACCGCCCGGTCCTCCCTTCTTTTCTTTCTTTTCCTTCGCCGAACGCCTGGCCCAACCTTGTCTTCTTCCTCCTTCCCGCCTGCCAGCCCCGACGTCGACCAGCACCTGCACCGCCGCTCACCCCCTGGTTTTTCGCCGCCGGGTACGGTTGTTTTGACCGGCGATTTTTATTCCTATCTCTTCCCCTGAATCGTCAACCCTCTTGACCCAACCAAATCTCCCTCTTCTCGCGCCATCCTCTCTCTCTCTCTCCTGCGCACACACATGCCCGTTTTGCTGCCGCCGGCCAACCCTCGCCTCCGGTAAGCCTGAACCCTACTTTCTTATCCCCTCACCGACCTAAATAACCCTAACCTCTCCTCTAACTCTATAAATACCCTCACAATATACCCTGGTTCGAGTTTGGATTTCCTAACCCAGAAATCCTTCCTTGTCGCCGCCACTCCTTCAGACGCCTCGTCCTCCGCCTACGGCCAACTTCGCCGCCCGTTCTGGCCGCCCATGTCATCCTTTCACTGCCCTCTATCTAACCAAATCTATCTCGCCCTTCGATTATTCCTGCCCAATCCGTCCCAGCTGTGCGAAGTTCCCTTCCCGATCAACCCTGTTTTCTGCCCCGCCACCCTTCGCACCGCCCTTAGCCACCTCCTCCTCCGCTAAGGCCGCTTCTTTCACCTCCCAAACTGTGCTTCAGACCCTGCCCTACCTTCCCATACCTTTAGTTTCCTTTTTCTCCCTCTCCTCCTCTCTCTTCCTTCTTCTCCTCCATTCGGCCACCGCCGCCGCCGCTGTGCGCCACCGCCGATGCCGCCTATCCCCACCAACATTTGATTGAACCCTAGACCCTCTCGGCTATTTTCCCTATTTTTATAACCCTTAAATTATTTTATTTCAATTATTTACATATAAGAACTATTATTATTATTCTTAATATTTATATTTTAATATGCATTATTATTATTATTATTATTATTATTATTATTATTATTATTTATGTTCAGGGCTGAAGCCTAATATATTTTAATTCGATTTTATTATTATTCTTCTTATTATTTATATATTTACTATTATTAATATTAAAATGTTATAAGTATAATAATTATTATTATAATTTTCTATTTTGAATTTCCATTATTCTTATTTATTATTATTAATACAAATATTTTAACATTAGTGTTGTTAATAATGTTACTATTATTATCATTATTATTATCATTATTATTATTATTATTATTATTATTATCATAATCATTATTATTATTATTATTTCTAAATTGGGTTATTTAATTTACAAATAATCTTTTTAGTATGATTTTGGTAAAGGGTCTGAAGCCCTTATTTCACTTTATTTTTGAGTAATTCCTTTTTATTATTATTTCTACTATTTTATTATTCTTATTAATATTAATATTGATATCATTTTGGTATTTTTGTTATTATTATTTTATAAAAAAATCTATTCTTATATTAAATTAGTGTTTAATATTATTTTGATAGGAGAGAGTCTAATTTTAGCTTTTCTCTCAAAATAGGTAAAACCAGTCAAAACCCTAAGGAGGCGTAGGAGCGTTCTCCAAGACCGGTGCCGGTTTAGGTAAGGAGTGCTAAGGCCTTTTATGTGCTTATGTGTATTATGTGTTTCGCATGTAGTGTTTATTATTATTAAATATTTTATATGTGGTATGACTTGGAGTTGAAGTATGTTTTTGTATGGCATGTGTACTATATGTATGTGACAATATGTGTTATGACCCTATAAGACATGCATGAGAGGATGTCGATGTGGTTTGTGTGGGAGAAATGATGAAAAAGGAGGATGGGGAAAGAAGTTGACTAGGGGAAGTGAGTTGACCTAATATTATGGTTTTATAAGGAATAATCTAATGTATGATTTTATGTGTGGAAGAGCAGAATTTATGGTTTATTTGGGAGAATCTAATTTAGGATGTTATTTGGGAGACGGTAATTTATGATGTTATATGGGAGATCCGAATTTATGGTTTGTTTGGGAGAATTTAAATTAGGATGTTAATTGGGAGAAGGTAATTTATGAGGTTATATGGAATAATCTAATTTATGATGTTAATTGGGAGAATCTAATTTATGATGTTATATGGGAGAATTGAATTTATGGTTTGTTTGGGATAATCTAATTTATGATGTTATTTGGGAGAATGTAATTTATGATATTATATGGGAGAATCTAATTTATGATTTGATTGGGAGAATCTAATTTATGATTTGTTGGGGGAATCCAATTTATGGTTTTGCTTGGGAGAATCTAATTTATGGTTATGAAAGGGGAGAATCTAATCAATTGTATTATGTGGAAAAATCTTTGGGTTTTAAATGATTTGAATCTTTGGGTTGGTATGGTTTGAATTTAGGGTTTGGTAAGGATGAGTCTTTGGTTTTGTGATGATTGAATGTAGGGTTGGTATGGATGAATCTTGATGATTTGAATTTAGGGTTTGGCATGGAAGAATCTTTTAGGTTTGAATTTAGGGTTGGTATGGACAAATATTTGGGATTTACATGGTTTGAATCTAGGGTCTGGTGTGGATGAATCCTTAGTTTTGTGAGGAATGAATTTAGGGTTTTGTATGATGGAATCATGGTTTGTATGGTGGTATTTATGGTTGATGGTGGTATTAGGGTTTACATGGTGACATTGATGGTTGTATGGTGGTATTAGGATTTGCATGGTTGAATTTAGGGCTTCACATGGAATTTTAGGGTTTGCATGAAAAAGGTTCAAAGGTTTGCATGGGGAGATTAATGTCTGCATGGGTATGAAATTTACGTGTGGAAAGTTAATTTGGGATGTAAGGAAGGTAATGTAAGTGTTGTTTGGGTGTTTGAGCACTTGGGATGAAAAATAGCACGTGGAGCAAATTAAAGGTACGGAGGAGATTGAATTAAGGTTTGGAATGATTAACTAAGGATTGTTGTGGTTAATTAGGGTTTGGTGTGACTCCATAGGGTTTTTGTGTTATCACGAATATATGGTGATTAAAGTATAATTTTGATGGTGGAATTTTATGATGTGTGATGCATAAAGAGAATGATTTGAGTATGTCCAGGGTGAAAGCCTTTGAATAAGATACTTAAGACACTAATCATTTAAAGTGGAAGATTATTGAGCCGGGTCCAGACCGATCCACCGGTCAGAAATAGTGGTTAGGACATGATGTCCTATGTGTAACCGATCCACCGGTAATAATAGTGGTGTGGACTTTGTCCCGCAAGTGACCGGCCCACCGGCAATAATAGTGGGGTGACTCGAGCTCAATAAAAACAAACCAGAGTTACAAATGCTTAAAATATACTAATTACTTACAGTGGAACACCATGTGAGCAGGAACCAGACCGATCCACCGGTCAGGAATAGTGGTGTGGACTTTGTCCCGCAAGTGACCGATCCACCGGCGAATAATAGTAGTGTGGACTTTGTCCCGCAAGTGACCGGCCCACCGGCAATAATAGTGGGGTGTTCCTGTACTTACATGGATTTGATAAAAAGCATGATGTGTATCGACTTCTGATAAAAGATTAATTAAGTAATTAATTCAGATTATTCATGGGCCTTTGTACGTACTTTTACCTGGTTGATCATATGCATTTATGATTGTGTTCTTCTATTTTTCTGCATGATTTATGTATTTATGTGTTGGCCTTAGTGATCAAGTCACCTTACTCAATACTGGACCCGTACGGATACTACCTTGGTTGATGGGTCCTGTGATGATCCACTGATGGTGGGGAGCAGACTTCTTGTGTAGGTTTAAGATCAGAGATTGTTTGGGGTGGCAGGCCTGACTTGAGTGAGTAGGCAATCCGGAATTTGACCCATCGGGTTTTATCTTGTTTAAATGTATTTCTATTTGGAAGTTACAAGTGTTAATAAACGTTTATGCGTACTCTGATTTTGTTGTATGATCTTTCAAATTCTTTTATGAATTGTTAATTTGAATTTAACGTAAATCTTTTCTTTAGCCTTAGCACTTGGTACTGGAACGGTTTGAGAGAACCGGTCTGGTACTAAGTGTGGCGGTGACATTCCCAGAATTCATAGGTTTTAAGTATTTCTATTTTAATTGCTTCCACTTTTCAAAAAAAAAGTAGTGAATTTTGGGGTGTTACAATGCTGGCCTAAAGGGGAAGAAGGAGAAAGGGATGATTAAGATAGGAGAGAAGGAAAAGGAAAAAAGAAAAAAAAAAGGAGAAAGAAAATGGGAAAAGGAAAAGAAAATAATTTAAGGATGGGATTAGAACAACATTTAAGTTTAATAATAAGAAATTATGGTAAAATTAATATATCAATCACCTAGGGTTAGGGTTATGTTAAAATACTAATTATTTGGAATTAGAATTAGAATTAGGTTAGATCTAGGATTAAGGGATTAGAGTAAGATAAGAATATCAATTACCTAATATTAGGATTAGCTTAAAATATTAATTACTTAGTATTAGGGTAAGGTTAAATTTTGGGGTATTAAAGCTTCTACCTTAAACTAGGGGAGTCCTCCCTTTTCATAGTATCCATACTCACTCTAGAATTAGGAAAGCTAGATTTAACATGGTCAACCTTCCCACACAAAAAACACAATATCTAAATACATTTGTATTTGATAGGGAAAAAAGAGGATCCTAAATAATTTTCTAGTAATAAGAGCTTAATTATATCAAGCTTCATAGCAAGCCTAGACAAATTACCTTCTGATACAATAGTAGTTTTGATATCAACCTTCACAAATCACCCCACACAATCACATATGGCTTTCAGCTTGCTCACATCACCATTATATTAAATGAGGTATTCCATAATTTTAATACAAGCCACAGTTGAGGTAGCAGAGGTTACTTATACTAGAAACTCAAGGCTCCATTTTCAAATTATAACATAATGTTCATAGATCATCCAAGGTCCATTCAATAAGAAATTTTTATATTCATCGCATTTTTTAAGCTTAATCAAAAAGAACATATTCCCCATATCAATAAGCTCATAAGAACCCTCTAATGCCCACAAATCACAAAGCATATAATTTTTTGTCTCATACCAAAAGGAGTGATCGAGAGTTTTCACAATCAAGCACCTCCTCCACGGCTGGCGAAGCTCCCATTTTTCCTAAGTAGAAACTTGAATTTGAGGCCATTGCGCATCTAGAATTATCAAATCATCAACAAAATCCTCACCCTATATATCCTCTATTTCTTTCCATTATAAATTATCTATCTCATAATAAAGAACCTTCAAAACCTATCCGTTCAAGATTTCACTGAAAAGAGCACCCGCACTCCATGGGTTCGCCTCTACTTGATTAGCAGCATTGTATTGAGAATTTGATTGAGGCTTTTCCATGGTTGATCTATTGATGGTGATGGTAGATTCCATTATTTTTGTTGTGGGAGATGGTAGATGAAGAAGACGAACGATGGTCATTATAATTAGGAGAAGAGAAAATGTGGATTCATTTTAGGGGTCATTAAAAGGGAGAAGACAGATGGTGGTCATGAACATAAAACATTCATTTTCTATAACCCTTTTTTTTGTTCATTTTAGGTCAATAATTTTATAAACATGAATTTTCTATTCTATCCTCTGAATTGTAGTATCCTAAAATTTACATTGATTTTTAACTAAAATAATATTTTTAGGATCATAAATGTTATATTATATTATATTATATTATATTATATTATATTATATTATATATATTATCAAATTTTGTCTATAAATATTGTAGCATTAGAAAATTAGAAGTGATTAATATTTTATGAAAATTATTTAATAAATAATTAATACGCTACTATACTAATGATTAAAAAAATTATCTTATATAGTTAAAAATATAATTAGGAACACCAACATACTATCAAAATTCAAGGATGATACTATTATAGTATATAAAAAACATAATTTTTTTATCTAAATGTTTATTATAGAAAATGAAACTACTCAGGATTGCCAATACACCATAGATGTAATTAATGATACTATTTATCATAGTAAATATACTTATCTTGCAAGGATTGTTTATCTTAGAATCTTTGGATGGTTATAATGCACGTATTATTTTGTTTTTCTATTTATAATAACATCATTATATTTAGCTTTATATAGTAGTAACTTTAAGAAATATTTTAAGGTGTACTTATACTATTTAGAATATAATATTTGGATATTTATTGTATCATATTCATTTGTGGGTAATGACTTTATCAACATGTGTATTATATGTAGTATCAAATCTAGATATATTGATATATAACTAATTAATATAGGTGGCACGCCATATAAATATCTTAAGTTTTGATATTTATTTTAATTTTAAATTGATCTAATTCATAAATAAATAAATAAATAAATTGTAATACCCTCATATTAGTGGTGGATAATGGAGGCTTAAAATAATTGATATGACTATCTATATCAACAATATATACCTTCTTTTTGAAAAACTTATTTTTAGATAACTTCACAATTAAGAGTGCTTGACTTGGATCTATTTAACGATGGGCAATCACTTGGATATTTTTCTAAGATGTGTGTGAGTTGATAAAAAAACATGCACAAGAAAACTCATGTTGGTATGTGGAGTCATTCATTAACTTGAAAGTAATCTAGAGTATCTATCCACGACTCTAGTAAGGTTAGGTGTTACAAATAGTATCATAATGAAATTGCAACCATGAGTCAGTTAGTTACGTAGAGGGATGATTTTTGGGATAAATTGTAATAATACATTCAACTATTAAGATTCAATGAGTATTTTTCCTTCTTTAGTGGTGGTGTATATAATAATTTGGGGCTTAAAAGGATTGATTAGATAGGTATAACTTTTTTTAAGAAACCTATTATTAAACAAATCCACAGTCAAGCATGTTTGACTTAAAATAATTTAAGGATGGATTACCTCATGGGATTTTTTATAGAATACATGTGAGTTGATAAGAAACATGTTCAAGAGGACTTGTATTGATATATAGGACCAATCATTAATCTCGAAAGAAATCTAAAGTAACCACTTGTGACCCTAGTAAGGATAGAATGTTACAATATCATGAGCCTAAATTGATATATAACTTAAAGAATGTCATAAAGTAAATCTTCCCATATTTTAATAGAAAAAAAAATTATTAATGCATTTGTAATATGCCTCATCTAGAAACTTATTTTATTTATTATATTCCAATGATATGGAATTATTCCTACCATTATGTATGTTTGTTTGTGGTTTGGGTAGATACATTAGTCCCCATGTAGGTTTTGTTCTCTTAAGATCATCAATCAAGTGGTTTGCGGGTACCAATAGACTAGTTACGGGTTGTTTTAATTTTTGTTTCTCTCTAGTGACATTAGTTGACTAGCTCATATAGGTTTTCTATTTTGCATTCTATTTTGAATTCAATAATTACCCAATCTTTTTCTAAGCTATCTAATATTGTTATATCATTTTTGATAACCATTTTAAAGAGTTATATGATTATTTTCTTGATTTCTAGAATTAATTCACCAACATATACTCACTACTCATTGTCTCACCAACACTCTCATATCTCTCTTTTGGTTTTCATATAGCAGTACTAATGGGAGAAGTCAACTAATCTGATTGACCCATCCTTATTACCCATTTTTAGTTGCCTTACACTTCACCTAGCTCACACACCATACCTTAACTCATCATTTTCTTCATTCAAGTGTGATCCAAGAAGCCCTAGGTCATCTCTCACCGTTTTTGTAACACTCCTATTTTTAGTACTTGAAATTTTCTTTTAAAAGAGTTATAATTGTAGAAGTTAAAGCATTAAAAACTCATGGTGTTACCGCTACATGTAGTATTATTCTAGTCTCATGTACCATTCATACACTAAGTGTTAAGGCTAAAACTTTACTTGCTTAAATTAAGAATAACAATCATAAGAAGTATATAATAAACTACATTAACGATTATCATTGTTCTAATAAATCAAAAAATCAGGCATAGAGTAAAAAAAATAAATAAAAGAAATATGAAAGGGCGCACAAGAGTCTTAGAAATAGTTAGATAAAAAGATGTTGGATCACATATCAAATAGTCATAACTCTTAAACCCCAACCATTAATCATCGAGCGTAAACCTCAAAGTACTACTACAAGGTCATAAATGTCCATCAAATAATGATGGGGGCATAAAACATAACCTATTGGTATAACGACATTAAATAAGCTACTACACAACACGAAGCATGCAGTTTATCATAACATCCTACTTAAATAATTTAAAACCATTTTATAATCCAAAATAACCATTTCAAAACATCTGCCACAAAATCCATAACCATTAGGGTAGTGCACTAAGACAACTATAAACCAATCATACCAAAACCAAATCCAAATACCAAAAGGTAAGGCATGAAGGTAACTAGCGAATCATCATTCCAAATCCAAATTCTAGAATAATCCAAAGGCCACCATACAAGTTAAATCCATTTTAAATTAATCAAGGTGATACAAAAGAAAATATGGAGACATATAAAATACACAAGTCATACTGACACACAACGTAACACAATACCCTTTAACCATTTTACTTGAAGATGTATAAAGTACACTAGTCATACTAGCATATAACCACAACACGGTACCCTCCTTTAGTAGGTCACCTAATTCTTAAGATTATATACCTTCTAAGAAATCACAAGAACTAATTAGAGTATACTAGGGCTTTAGTCTGAATGCCGAACCATCTAACAAACCACTAAACCAAACCTACGGTTCTTACCTCGTCTCTAGCATAGTTAACACTAAGGAGTAACTCATTCTTAATCTTGAGGCCTTCTACTTTAAATATTAATATGTTATTAGAGTAATCACAAATCACACCAAATATACACATGATAACAATTTCATATCTAACCATTTTTGTAATACTCCCAAATTGAGTAGAGTGTTATAAGAATTGATATAGCTACTTATATCAACATGGTATACTATACTTTTGGTGATTATATCTTAATAAATTCATAGTTAATCATATTTTTAATAGAGAATTTTTAAGATAGGTGACCCTCTTAAAAAGTTTTACTAAAAATTTCTGGGGATGCGCGTGAGTGAGAATAAAATATGCTGAAATGACTCCTAGTGACATGTGGAACCAACTGATTAATCTGAAAGTGCTCTAGAGTAGTCCCACAACCCTTATGGGACTAGAAAGCTATAAACTAGAAACCAAGTGGCCCCTACATAATCATATTGACTCAGTGTGTTACAAATGGTATTAGAGTAAAACCGTAACTGCAAGTTAAACTTAGATGAACTAGTCAGCCACCTTGTAAGACGATTTTTAGGATAAATTGTATTGAGGCAGATAGTTATCGAGGCACAACGAGGACATTACATTATTTGAGTGGGGGTGAATGTAATACATCCAAATGGATTGGAGTGTTAGAAGAATTGATATGAATACTTATATCAATACATTATACCATCCTTTTGGTGATTTTGTCATAAGAACTTTACAGTTAAGTATGCTTACCATAGAGTAATTTTAGGATGGGTGACCCTTCTAAGAATTTTTAGATTTTTAAAATAAAATTCTTGGGAAGCATGTGAGTGAGGAAAAAACATACTTCAAAACTCGAGTTGATATGTGGAGCCAATCGATCAGTCCAAAAGCATTCCAGGGAAGCCCCACGACTCTTGTGGGACCAAAGTGCTATCACGTGGCTACCAAGTGTTCCCCGCATGATCACGTCAACTTGGTATATTAAAAATTTACTTTATTTTTAATTATTAAATTAAATCCTAAGGTAAATGTTACAAGATAAAGTCAAGATTCAACACTAACAATTTAATCCACTAAGGTCATTCTATGTCTACTTATTCAACATTTAGACATAATAAGTCATAATTGATTAAAATGCCCTTATAAGTTATTTACTTATTAACTTTCCACCATAATCCAAACATTATTAAAATTAAAATAAATTCATGGAATAAATAAATAACATTAAAATAACACTTTAACATAACATTATAATTCTATAAAATCTCATAAGTGATAAATTTATCTTTTTTCTCTTAAAACACACTAAAGCTCATTTAGCACATAAAACCCTAATCAAGCATATTATATTTCACATACTTATCATACTCAACATAATACATACTAGGCATACATGTTGGAACATTACAGATTTTAAGTTAAAAAAACACCCCTAGAGCATACAAAACTTAAAGCATTCATTTCTATGTCTAAATATGCTCAACTATCAGCATATCATATCTCAAACTTTAAGTAAAACATGTGAATATTCGAATGATAAGCTCAAAATTAAAAGAGAATGTCTCAACAAGCATAATGATGCCCTTTTTCAAGCCACCCGCACAAAACATGCAAAAATATATTACCACAAATAACAATATTCTAGCATGTTATCATACATATATTAAAATATATAAATTAAGCATGTTATTGCATAAAAAAAACATGGCATCATACTTAGAGAAAATAATAGTGATACATGGTGCATAAATATTTTTCATGGAATTATAAGAAAGCATAAATTACACTAGCATAATATATAATACCCAAAACATGTTATGACATAATTTTCACATCTTTAGTAGAAGCATATGGTTTAACTCCTTTCTAATAATAAATAAATAAATAAAAGAGAAAGATTCACCAAAATCCCTCTCCTTCAACTATTCTTCCTTATCCTTAAAAACACCCCCCCCCCCAATTAGCACTACCACACATAATAACAAGATAGCAATAACAATAAAATAAAGCCAAAACGAAAGGAGGTGATATCCAACAAGTGGTTAGCTCAATAAAGAGGGAATAATAAGGATGAAGAACTATTCAAATTTTTCTAAGTCTAACATACTTATACTTAAACAAATATAATGGGGCTATATAGAGAATTAGAAAAGAAAACCAAGTAAGAAAATGGAGAAACAAGAGAGGGGATATAGCCAGTTTCAGTAGGTCAAGAATAAAGGTTGAAGGTTCCATGTCACTTCAAAAAAAAATTTTAAACAAAAAAATAAGAGAGATAAGAGGGAAAATGCACAAAGGTTGAATAATGAATGAATAAAGCAAATGGAGGCCTAAATATGTTTTGCAAAGGTTCAAAATCAAAAAGAAAGAGAGAGTGTGAGAACTAACATGAAGCCTCCTTCTCTAAGATGAGATAAAGAGGTTGGGTGAAAGTGTAAGGTATAAGAGAGTGGGTAAGAGGTAGGGTGAGATGATTATGGCTAAGATCATAAATGAAAGGAAGTGTACAAGTGAGAATTTGATTCTAAGGTGAGGGAAGGTTGGGGAAAGACCCACCAAGTTGAAGGAGGGACCAAAAAAGAAAAATATAACTAAAACCACACAAAATATAACTCAACCTAAACTCTAAATAATTCTTGGTCAATAATTAGTCATTCATCGAGCCCTTAAAGCTACTTATCTTCACTCAATACCTAGTCATCCGAACCACATGCTTTGGTCAACCTCCCAACACCAAAAACCTATTTCTACCATTTTATCCTATTTTAACTAATCCAATTCCACCCCAATACACATACACATAATTAACACCCAAAACACGGTCACCTCCTATTATTTCTATGAACTAATTCACATAACATATTAAGTTGCAATTATTCTCTCATTTAGGGTTTATAGGGAATGGGGTACTAAACTATATTCTTGGAAGAATTTGGATCCCCTCTTTCCACATTATTCCCATTTGTGCATTTTCTTCATTATTCAACCCATTCATGTTATTTCTCTCTCCTCTCTTCTCTTGAATTTTTGCATATATTTTTGCATAACACTTTTATCATTTTCTTCTTATTCCTAAACCAAACCCTCTACTCTTTTTTTTTTATTTCCTTTACTTATTATATTCCTCTAATCTTTTTTCTAGCCATATTATATTTTTTTTTATTATAAGAGTATTAAATTTAGGAGAAAGTTGAAGATCTTGCCCCCTTCTTTTCCTCATCTTGGTGTGTCATCCTATTATTAAGTAAGACTTCTTTTTCTTGTTTGATTCTTATCTTCTTGTCATTATCATGTTTTTATATGGTGAGTATTTTCTAATTTTTGTACTTATGTTTTAACGAGGATAAGGAGTGATAGTTGGCAACTAGGGATTTTGGAGGTACTTTTTCCGTTTATTTTACAATTTGCTCTCGGAAATAAGTTAAACATATACCTCCTTTTAATATGTGTTAGTCCATGACGGTAGTATGCATTTTGATTGTATGTTTAAGTGTTAATGTGTTGAGTACAAATTTTGGTAATGCATATGATGTTTTGAAGCATTATATTATTTTTTTTCATTTTGGATATTTTAGTGAAATTTAATGGATTCTAGAACATGATGCTTAAATTGATTTCCTAAACATGAAGTGAATGTAATCAACATGATTCATATGAATTTTATATTTAAGAGCTTGCTATAATTTTATGGATTATTTAGGGATTTATTTGTGTTTAATCACATGTTATTATCTTATGTTTTGCCATGTAAATCAGTAAACTAATGTACTAATCAATTGGTTTTAGCCCACCAGTGAGCTGGTTAGGTTGTAGTTTTTTTTTTCAGCCCTATGAATGAAAATTGATTAAGGTCCTAACCGGTCCACCAATTCACTAATTGAATGGTTATCCTTTAACTACTTGACTAGTTTTTCTCTTTTGGTTGGTTTGATTGTTGTTACTACTCCTGTACTGGTTAAATAATTTGTGGGACCAATCGATTGGTCCCATGGGATAATTTTGTTAATTTTTTGAGATTTAATCCTATGGTTTGAATTTGGGTTTAAACTTATCATTTATGATTCATCTTAGATATTCACCTTTTATTTATAATTAACCTTAAATAATTATGGGAAAAAAGGAAAATTGTTAAGTATGTAATTGTTATCATTTGTGTGTGTGTGTTTTATGTGATATTTTGGTATCACTCAGTAAAATATTAATACTTAAAGTAGAAGACCTTCAATTTGAGAATGACTCTTTGGGGTTAGCTACCCTATAGATGAGGTAGGAGTCCTCAATTTAGTTGGTAGTTTCACTAGATTCCTTATCATTCTAAATAAGGCCTTAGTTTATTCTAATTAGTTATTGGGACTTCTTAGAGTGTATGTATACTAAAATATTAGGTGTCCTAATATGGAAGGATATTGTGTTTCCTTGGTGCACTTGTATAATTGGTGCATTGTATATGTCTTAGGGTTGCATGGGTTGGAGGTAATTATATTACCTTAGTGCACCAGTATGACGATGTACTTTATAAATACCAAGTTATTTTGTATCCCCTTGATTCAATCAAAATTGAAGTAATTCTTTTATGGTGACTTAATTGGATTATATTTGGTATATTGGTTTGGTAGTTGCCTCTATGTACTACTTAGATTTGGTATGTTAGTTCAGTAGTTATATTTATGCACTACCTTTGGCTTATTAGAATTGTCTTAGTATATTGGTTGGTTATTGTCTTTGTGTATCACTATTTATGTTCATTAGTGGTATTATGGTTGTTTTAGGGTGTCTTTATGTATAAATTTGATAGTTTCATTGTCAGATACCCTTGATATGTGTTGATTTAATGAAATGGTTCCAATATGATTAAGTTTGATGTGATGAGCATGTGGAATATAGTATTGTATGAATTATGACATGATTATGGTATTTTATCTATCCATATACTCTTTCATGTTTTTATGACATGATTTTTTATGATACCTTCTATGTGTTCTATGTAACATTTGCATGTTTAATGTTGTATAATAGTTTGCTCAGTAATGTTATACTTATAGATTCCATTTCATGGTCCCCTGCCTATTCGGTGGGGGAGTTTTTACCTTGAAGGAGTATTTTGAAGACTCAACTTAAGCAAGCTAGTTTTTGGGGTTTAGAGTTAAGACTATTCGATGTTCACGGCAGAATATTTTGATCTAGATATTCCTTAAGCTCTTATGCTTCCTTTTGTACTTCTTTACTTTAGTGGTTGTATCTTTATCTGATATTTTGTAATATCAAAATAGTGATAACTCATAATGTAATATCTCTATGTGCTTCTTACAATTGTTACTCTTATTTTAATTAGAGAAATATTTTAGCTTTATTACTTAATACAAGAAAGGTAGAGGAGACCAGGTTTATGCTAAATGTTATTGTAATACCCCACATCTACATGTTTTAGCTTTTGCAATAACTCATTTAAAATGAATTTTTCTATTAATAAAAATGGTAGTGTTACAATATTATCATAATATCAAAGGTAAATAAATATACATATCAAAAAGGAACCACACAGACATCGAGGTATACTTTGGGCTCACATACGAAAAATCTTCCCCAAGAAGAAGGTAGGCAATAACAACCCAATGATACACCTAATCTATCAATCCTCCTTACTTAGGCCTACAAAATAAGGTTTTATACATATAATGTGTGAACTTCTTTTAAGGGAATAAACAAAAACTTATACATAAAAATCATAATTTAAATTTACTATAGAGCATAAGGTAGCTAGATATTTGTATACTTCTCATGATATACATAAACCCCGTACAAATATAATTTCAAATGCTTCTACAATAATCATGTATGTTACAAAAATGATCAATTTCCATGCCATAATCCTGAGGACCATATATCCCCATCTACTTGTGAAGTAAGAAATAATCAAAAGCATTTAAATTATAATGTACTCCATCTGTTTCACAATAGATGATAAATAATTCTTATTTTATTTTATAATAAAGTCACGTTGTTAAACTGATTACAGATTAATTATATGTTTCCAAATTTTTTATTCTCTTTTCTTTCTTATCCCATTAATATATTTCAAAATAATAAAATTGATCGGGTTTCAATACTGACATTTCAGTCAACTTGGATCTATTCTAAATTTTGATATTACTTAAGTTGGATAATGATAAAGTACAAAATCCTATGCACTAAGTGATGTGTGGGGGAGGGTGTAATCTTCAATTATGTGGAACTAATGGTTCGAATGGAGTTTGGATAAGATGATAAAGGCTCGGTGATGGTGAGTTTAAAGACTAAAGCTTCAAAAGTGATTTAAATAATATGATGGTGATTCAAATTATGGTAGGAGAGCGATGATGGTGATTCAATGATGAGGGTTTAGCAAAGATGATGGTTTGAATGGAACACACTAAATAATCTATGCATTTAGTGATGGATTAATGATGATGCTTAGTGTTAAAAGTTAGGGTTTGGATGCAAGTTGGAATCGTGGTTTAGGGTTAGGGCTAGGGTTTGGTTCGAAAAGAGGGAAATAGGGCGGTGTTTGGTTAGTATGGATGGTTTAGGGTTTCAAATGAATGGTTTAGGGCTTTGGTTCTGTATACCAATTTAGAGTTTGGTTTAACCACAAAATAGAGTATTATTTTGATGGTAGTTAGGGCAGGAAAATATAGATTAAGAATAGTAGAAAAGATATGGATTAATCGTTAATTCACATAGACGAAAAGATTAAAACTTTCAACCCAAATCGTTCACACATATTCAATTTGCTTGAGCTTGAACTCACACAGAATTCATTCAATGTTGATCTTCAACTTCAATTCTTCATAATCTATCCAATATACTTGAAATTTATGAATAACATAACCTTTATACCACTAGCTAAAGCATATTCCAAAATATTCCAAGCTAAAATATATTATGATATTATGCAACCTTTATTCTAACTTTATGCTAAATTTATTATCCTGCTTTATTAATTAATTAATAAGTTATATAAATAACTTAATAATGCTCAAAAATCCTGCCAACATACTTCTCATGCACGTAGTTACTCCCTCCTTGCATGACATGCACATGCACGTAGACATTTAATTGCTTGTCTGTTACATTTCGAGCAACGTAACCATCCATTGGTCTTCAAATTTATTAGAGACACTTTATAAATAAATAATAATTGGTTCCATAATTATGAAAGCTAATTCTTGAGTATTTGCTCCTGCATCACTAAGCCAAACCTGTATTGAATCTGAACCAACCCAAAAACTCTTGTTTACCTAAATTATAACCTATAACATAGACATGCTTCAAAATGGGTCATACCCACACTTAAAACATAAAATATAAGTCTAACCTAGACCCTAATTTAAATTTTCACCTAATGTAATATCTCATTTCCCATAAACCCAAATTGAAAATAATATTTCAACTTAATAGATTATGTGAACTTAACCATAGAAATTATATGTGTACATTTTGTGTTGGATGTAGTTATTATATGTGTGTGGGTTAAGGTGGAAATGGATTAGGTAAACTTGGTTAAAAATGAAAGAATTGGGTTGTTGGTGTTAGGAGGTCAATTAAAGCTTGTGGAAAGGATGACAAGTTGTCGAGCTATAGACGGGTAACATCAACGGGTCTGGCTGTAACACATCGATCATCAACATGAATTTTTCTAAGCATGCTTTTTATCAACTCACATACATTTTGAAAACTTTTCCATGATATCACCCATCCTTAAATTTCGAATAACTTTTCAATATATATATATATACACACACACACACATATTATTGTTGTAGGTAATCCTATCAATACTTTTAAATCTCAGCTATCCACTACTAATATTGAGGGTATTACCCTAGTGATAGACCAAGACTTATTTGGATGTTGGGATAAGTTATTTTTCATGCATTTTTTATTATCTATTTTTATTTTCTACTTCAACATTGTGGGATTTTCCTTTATCTTTCCTCACCTACAAATTAGATCCTTACTTGTAATACTCTCTATACCCCATTATATAGACATAATCATCTCACATTTCTTCTTAGATCATACACTACTCTCTATTGTGTGCCACTCTCTTATAACTTTTACTTTCACTCAATATCTTCATTCAAGTGTTAGAGAAGTAAGATTAATGGTCAACTCTTACCTCTCTCTCCCCTTGGTTATTTTGATCACCATTTCCCCTCTTTTGGCCATTATTACCTTATTTTAAATTTTATTCAAACTTTGGTGCACTTTTTTCTTTATCTTCTCTTCTGGTTGAAGATTTCCTAATTTTTTTAAGCCTTCAACCCTTGCTCTTGAGCTATAGAAGTTTTTTTATATTTCCTCTCTTGTTTCTCCATGTTTTTACTTGGTATTCTATCTCTAATAATTTATCTAGCCCCATTATATTTTTATAGGTATAAGGGTGTTAGATTTATAAGGAAGTTAAAGTGATGTTCCCTCTGTTTCTAACTCATGGTGCATCACCCATAGTTGGGTATGGCTCCTCTTTTTGTTATTTGATTATTGTTATACTATTGTTTTGATGTTTTGTGTGTTATATAATAATTTTTGTTGGGTTTTATTTTTAAAGAGGAGGAGGAAGTTTTGATTAGTATCTAGAGCTTTTGATGACTCTTTGTTTTTATTTTTTCTTGGAAAGGAAGTAATACATAGGTTCCTACAAAATGTGTGAAAATTATGTGATAGTATGTTTAGGGTTTACTATATTATGTTTCAGTATAGTTTATGTTTTCTTATAATTCTATAAAAAATATGTGTGTGTCATGTATTGTTATTATTTTCTCTCAGTTTGTGACCATATGAATTTATACACAAGAATGCTTGACTTATGAATATTCATCTATGTGTAATAGCATACTAGAATAGGGTTTAATATTGTGAATCAATTTGTAAGGGTGGTTTGCTCAAGGGCATTATTATCCTTGTTGAGATCTCCTTTGATATTTTTGAGCTTATCATTAGATTCCTCACTTGTATTACTTAAAGCTTAATGTATGATATGTTGATATTTGAGAATGTATAGGCATAGTATTACATTACTTAATATTTGTATGATTTAGGGATAGAAATGTCATTTTACATGTGTCATGATTATTTCCCAGAATGGGTGCAATTTTATACTCTAAATTATTATGTATGTAAAGCATGTGAAATATAGTATACTATATATGCATGATTAGGGTTTTATTAACTAAATAGACTTTAGTATATTTTAGGGACAAAATGATATTTTTTCCACTTATGAAATTTTCTAAGATTATAACATTATGTTAAAGTATTTATTTTAATATGATTTATCTATTCCATGAATTTAATTTAATTCTAATGACATTTGGTATTAAGGTGGGAATCTAATGAGTAAATAACCTATAAAGGCATTTTGGTCAATTATGACTTATAATGCCTAAATATTGAGTAATTGGACATAGGATGGTATTATTGGATTTTTAGATTAACTTAGTGTTAACTCTTGACTTTGGTCTGAATTGTTGACCTTAGAGTTGACTTAAATAATTAAAAATAAAGGGAAATAATTAAGTATGGTTTAGTTATCATATATGTATTTATGAGTGGTTAGTGATCATATTATTAAAATATTAACACTTAAAGTGAAATTCCCCAATACTAGAAATAGTTCACTCCTTAGGGTTAGCTACCTTAAGAATAAGGTAGAATCCAAAGGTTTGGTTTGATGGTTCGTCAGGTGCATCGGCATTCCAACTAAGGTTCTAGTTTGCTCTAGTTAGTTCTTATGACTTCTTAGAGGATATGAATACTTACACATTTCTATTGTGTGCCACTATGATCTATGTATTTCATACATCTCCAATTGATTAATTGGAGGGTATTGTGCTACATTGTTCACTAGTATGACTAGTACACCTTAAATGTCTATAGATTATTTCTTGTATTCCCTTGAGTAATTTAAAATTGAAGTAACTTGTATGGTTGCATTTTTATTGCTTTAGAATTTGTATTTAGAGAATTATTTTAGTAATTTACTTCATGCCCTACCTTTGGTATACAGACTTGGTTCAGTTGGGTTGGCTGGTAGTTGCATCAGTGCACTACCCAAATGGTTATGGGACATGCTATGGTCATTTTGGATACAGTTACATTGGATTATAAGATGGTTTTGTATTAGTTAAGTGTGATGGTATGTTGAGCATGTAGCCTTGATAGTGTATATGTTAAAGTATGTTTATCGTATGTATTACTTGATGTATTCATGCCATGAATTCCTTATGTTACCTTCTATGTACTCCATATTACCTTTTGCATAATTAGTGTTGTATAGTAGTTTATTTAGTATTATCCTACTAATAGATTTTGATTTGTGTTCACATGCCTATTCAATAGGCAATGAAGAACTTATGGCAGTAGTTTGAGGGTTATTATAACACCACCAAATTTACAAACTAAAAATTTTCATTTACAAAGTTAAGCGTGAAAGCTAAAATAATAAAATGATAGGTGTTACTGTTACTATTGGTGCACATCTAGTTTTTGTTTCCCTTCTCATACCAAGTACTAAGACTAAAATTATTACTCCGTTTAAATTAATAACATGATTATAAGAATCAGAATAGAGAGAACATTAGATAAATATGTTGCTAACTAAAAGTAACATCAATAGTTTACAAAACTCAAAGGGAGAAAATTATAGGAGGATATAATGGTCCAAATACAATTGAAATTAAAATAATAAAAGGACACGAGATAGTCCTCTCTCAAATCAAACTACCAACTTCGATTGAGCTCAGAAGCTAACCTACAAAGACCACTGCCAATTGAATAAGTAAGGATACATGAAAGGAACCATTCAATACAACGGTACTGAGCAACCCTTTATACTAAACCATAATAAAAACTAGCATGGAACACATGCAAGGCATCAAAATAACACATGTATAAAACATCAAATTGTACATGTGTTAATTACCATTCATATAATCATGTACCACTTATACCTCATACCAACCATACTCACTCATCAGGAAGTAACTAAATCTCACTATTGAAACATCTAAGTAATGATCTTTGTAGTATAATTAAAAACACATCAACCTCAAATATAATACAATAACCGCGTGCCACATAACTCATCATTAATTCTGAGAAATCTCATAACAAAGGTAGTCTCACAAGCATAGATTAATATCAAATCATCATACTATAGGTAGGCACGAAGGCTACTATCGAAACACAGGTAGGAACAAAGGTTACTGCTGACCAATCTAATAATCCATCAATCATTTCTATTTTATTTACTCAAGGGAATATCACATCAAAACCGAACATTAAGGCACTCTAGTCATATCGGTGCACCACAACAACACAGTATCCTACAGGCTATTAACCCTGTGACACAAAGGTACCCTATTCACACTGGTATATGAAGTTAACACAATACCTTACCAAAAATGACACCCGATCCATAAGTGTGCATACCTCCTATCAGTCTATAGAATAGAATAAAGTAAGATATAGGGCTTGACTGAGGCACTAAGGCACACTAATTGAAATCAAGAATCAATCGTGTTTTAAAGCACATCTTTAGGGTAGTGACTCCCAAAGAGACACCATTTTTCATCTCAAGGTGTTTCACTTTACGTATTAGTATTTTATTAAGGTGACTACGAAATCGCAAACAACACAGATAAATCCAATTTTTATATTTAACTAATTTACTCATTTTTAGTTATTCCAAGATAAATACAATCAAGATCATTACCAAGGTCAATCATAAAAATACACTAAGGTCCTCCTAGGTTCAATTATTCACTTGTGGGCACATTAGGTCAAAAATAACCAAAATGCCTCTGAGGTTAAAATTACCACATTAACAACCTCTTAAATGACTAAATCCTTTTTATTTAATAAGTTGTCATGAAAAAGGTAAAACATAATAATTAAACTAATTTATCATACAGATAAATTATCAAATAATTCAAATGACTAATTTACCCTTATTTCAAATTTTGCATATAAAACCCTAGCATGTGTATTTAATACATCTATGACCACGTAATCTCATGCTTACAACATAATACACATTAAACATGTTGGTCATGGAAAAAATCATAATATAGGTAAAATGACCAAATTGCCCCTAAGGCACATATACATGATTAATATGCCACAATTATATCTAAGCATGCTCAACCTATTATTTTCTAGATACATGTCACATATAATCATGTAAGATCATTTTTACCATATCTGTCCCTAAAATAGTTTATATGTAACCGATAATCATAATTTAACAAATCATATTAACATGTTCCACATAAAAACCCTAATGTATTATCATGTAACATTTATCATTTTATTAGAGTATAACATTTATCTAAATTCCAATAAAATACAAATTAGTGGTATCCTAATAAAATACTATAGGATCCCAGTAATCAAATTTCGTACCTAAAAATAATACTAAAATACCAAATTAATATTTTAACACGTAAAATAATTATTATAATAATAAATTATTTTTTTAAATTACTAAAATATCCTTATATATATATAATACTATGCAACATAAGCCATGCATATGTGAATAGGAAGGAGTTGGAAAGAATTGGGTTGTTGGTGGTCAAAGGTGAGGGGTGCGGTGTAGGAAGGGCTTGACGGGTTTGGTTAGAATTTGGGGAGTTGGGTTGAAATGGTGATAGTGTTGGAAGTGGGAGCTGGCTATAGTGGGATAGCTATAAAGGTGGAAGTGATGCAGGGTCGTGAGGGCTGGTAAAGTGTAGGAAGAAGAGGATGGAAGAAGGGAGGGATGGCAGTAGAGGAATACGTAGAGGAAGGAGGGATTGTAATGACTGGGATAGCTGAAGGATGAGAGGAAGGAACGGTAGTAACTATTGTTGCCCAAGGATAACGATAGGCAAAACCTGCTGAAGGAGAAGAAAGAAGAAAAGCTAGGAGGGAGGAGGAGAAGAAAAGGATGTGACGGTGAGAAGGAAGAAGGAGGAGGAGGAGGAGGATTATGGCTAATGGGATGATGATGTGGTGATGCAGTGTTAGTGGTGTGGTGCTACAATGTTCATGTGCAGGGACCAGAAAATGGCTACAAAGGTTGGTATGGTTGGGTGGGTTGCTTGTATGATTGAGGAAGGCTGGTGCAGTAGGGAAAATTGAGCAAAGAGTAGAGAGAATTAAGGGATGTTGTGTGTTTGCATGCACAATGGTTAAAGTGTAAGGAGCATGGTAGAAATGGAGGGGGTAACAATAACAACAATTGACATTACCTAGAGGAGGTTCTATAAGGAAGTTGCCGAGGAGTTGGGGTAGGCTTAGGTAAGACTTGTCACAGGGGAATAAGAAGAAAGAAAGAAAAGAGAAAGAGAAAGAGATAGGTGGTATGGAGGAAGAGGAGGAGGACAGGAGGAGAAGAATAAGAAGAAGAAGAAGAAGAAGAAGAAGAAGAAGAAGAAATGAAAGAAGAATGAGGAGGGGAAGGGTGTGGTGGTGGATGGTGTGTGTGTGGTTGGTAGCTAGAGAAAAGGACAAAAGAAATGGCTAAGGAAACTGTGTGGTCAGCTAGGAAGTGCATAGTGAGAAGGGGTTGTGCATGTAAAAGGGAGGAGAGTATGTGTTTGTGTATATAGGGGCAAGGCTAGGGGTGTACGTTTTGTTTGGTTTAGTCATAGGTGGGAGAGGGGCATGGTCTAGCAGAAATGTGAGGGATGAGAGGTATGGATAAGGCGTGAGAAGGGTAAAATACTTGTTAGGGGCAAAAGAAAATAACATGACACACAATGCTAGAAGAATAAGGAGTAAAATGGTAGGGCAAAAATAGGTTTAATTTGGCTAGGTTAGAATATTGGGTATAAAAGTAATCGAGGAAAAATAATTTGGTTTAGTATAGGTCTAGAAAAAAGGAAATAAGTGTAAATAATCAAGAAAAATGTTTAGAAATTTATTTAGGTTTTGGCTCAAAGGTTGTTAATAAAAAAATTATACCAAGGTTTAAGGGTTAATTTTGAATAAAAAGGATAAACATCTGAAAAGAAAAGGTTACAAAATTTAGGGGTATTATAGTTATGCATGATGGTTAGTGGTTAAGGTTTGAGAGTTAAGGCTGTATGATGTTTGCTCTAGTATCTTTTAATCCGAATATTCCTTGGACTCTTATGCCCCTTTATATATATATATATATATAGGGTGAGGTTCACATGCAAACTTTTATTAATATACAAACATAAGAATCAATCTCAACCATTAGATCAAAATTAAATCAACATTCAAGATTTCATTAGTACCAAACCAAAAAACTAACCCAAACCTATATCCAAACCTCTAAACCCTAAACCCTAAACCCTAAACCAACCAAACCCTAAACCCTATAAACCCTAAACCAACCAAACCCTAAACCCTATAAACCCTAAACCCTAAACCCTAAACCCTATAAACCCTAAACCCTAAACCCTAAATCCTCTAAACCCTACATCCTAAACCCTACATCCTAAACCCTAAACCCTCTAAACCCTAAACCCTAAACCCTCTAAATCCTAAACCCTAAACCCTCTAAATCCTAAACCATAAACCCTCTAAACCCTAAACCATAAACCCTCTAAACCCTCTAAACCCTACACCATAAACCCTATAAACCCTCTAAACCCTAAACCCTCTAAACCCTAAACCCTAAACCATCTAAACCCTAAACCCTAAACCCTAAACCCTCTAAACCCTAACCCTCTAAACCCTCTAAACCCTCTAAACTCTAAAACTTAAACCCAAACCCTAAACCTAATCCCCAAACCATACAAACCCAAACCCCAAACCCACTAAACCCTAAACCATCTAATTTCCATCCAAAGGCATGCATGTTTCAACGAACGGAAAAAAACATACTAATTAAATATACATTCATTTAATTATACAATATGATTCGAAATTTGACAATTCCTTAAAATTAAACCTTACACAAGTCTGAAAAAAAAAGCTTCCATTATCGTCTAAACTACAATGAAAATCATCAATGACCAATACCTTCATAAAGTTGAAAAAAAAATTGCATCCAAATCTGGCCTTCCATTCCAAAACCTGCCATTCACATATAAAAATTTACATTAGTGCTGAGAACAAACTAAGAACAGGATCTAAATGAACTACAAATAGATGATATAAACATATATGATTAATGAAATACCTTCAATAATCAACACTAATCAGAGTAACATTACTCTGATTATTAATCAAATAGCATATAGCCATCATATTAAGATTAACACTACTCTGATTATCACTCTAATTAGTAATCAGATTAACATACAACCACCTAACAACACAAAAATTACTCTAATTATTACTAATCAGAGTAATCAGACCACCATACAACAATCAGAATACGTACCGACATTGTCATAAAAAACAATTATCAGAAAAAAAAACATATACGAATCAACAGAACATAATCAAAATTGACAAACTTGAATCTGTTTATCCTTGCCGAATCCAGCTGAAGGCTAATCTCGTGACTCTACTACTGCACATTGACACAACAATCAGAACAAAAATTTGAGATCAAAAATGAAGAGATGCACAAAAATATGACACACACATACCACAAATGTCGCTGTGTTACCAGATTTGAGTATCGACGAAACCAATTGTTTTTAGCTGAGGTAGATCAAAAATGTAAAGAGGCAGCTTCGACGGACATATATGATGATGATGGAGCGAGCGAGGCAGAGACTGGAGCAGGTTATAGAGAAACAGCAACGAAGAGATCCAAAGGGAGAAACGGCGATGGAGAGAGCGAGTCAGAGACGGCGCACGACGGAAATGGAGAAAACCGAGAGGTAGAAGACGAGCGGGTGAGGGTCGGGAGGCTGGAGTGAAAGACTTTCAGCAGGTCAGGGTTAGTGACTCAAGGCTGGGTAGTGAGCAGAGTGTCGGGGGAAAGCTAGAAGGAAAAGAATGTGGGCGATGGAGGGCGATAGCGGGGGAAACTGCGGGGCGAACGGGCGGCAACCGAGGGGCGAACGGGCGGCGACCGGGGGGCGATGGAGAGGGAGAGGCAGGTGCGGAGTGGTGTGGTGGTCGGGTGCGAAACAGAAGGGGGCGGGGCAGACCTAAGGGAAAAAACGAACGGCGCGAGAATTTTCGTTCTTAACTCTTCGGCCGTTGGATCTAATTTAGATCCAACGGCCAGAAATCGTTCCTACATATGTACAGAAATATATAGTGCGCACATGACCCTTTTTCTATATTATATATATATATATATATATATATATTGTTATTGTACTCTTTTTTCGGTCTTTTGTATTATCAACATGTTGCAACCTTGTATTGTAATATTTTATCTACTTCTTATGATTTTTGCTCTTAATTTAAACAGAAAAATATTTTAGCCTTAAAACTTAGTGTAAGAATAGTAAAGGATATCAAACTTATACTAAGTCTGGCGATAAAATCCTATTTTTAAATTTTTTTATTCCTTAATAACTCTATTAAAATAAATATTCAAATGCTAAAAATGGGGATGATACGCCCAGTTTGACCCAAACCAAAGTATCATAGTTATTTAGCAACTAATTGCGACTTGTGTTCATCTTCAAGCATATTCACACCCCTAATAAAAACCGTGGAATCTAATTATGAGCTATGGGCAAATAGATATGCCATGTTCATATAAGGAAATATGTAAATCCAACATAGAAAATTGAGTTCATAATCACATGAATAAAGGCCTATAGCGAGTAAATAGTTTCAAAAAAAAAAGGAGAGCTATGTACACTCAATGCGCATAATCCAAACCCAATTTATTTTTGAAAACAATTAAAACACAAGTACCTTTGTTCAAAAAAAAATACAAAAAATGAAGCAATTATAGTACTAATTTACTATAACAAAGAGGATGGACAAAAAGGGAGGAGCCAGTGAATGGATGGAGAGAAGAGAGGGAGGAGTTGTTGAATGCTACAATAGGAACATTGAACTAGTAAACACCAACAACTATGTTGCGGTCAAATTCAATGATGATGGAAAACGAAGATGGATCAAGAGAGAATGGTAGGATTAATACTAGTGGTGGAGTCTAAAGAGTGGTGAGTCACTCAATCAAGATCCAAATTCCATAAGAGGATGTCAAAGTTAGAGGGTGAGTATTTCTGAGCATACTAGGTGTATTGTGTGTACTTATTGAGTTGTTGTAACCTATCAAACAAAAGAAGTAAGAAGGAATGACCAATGGGCTATTTTAAGCAAGATAAAAAAAATCAAGTCTAATTAGGACCAAACCCAATTCCAATTTTCTTTAAAAACAATTATCTACAACTCAAAAAGTTTTTGAAATATGGTCTAACCCGAAACTTATTTTTTAGGCCTAATTCAAAATTTTGAATTAACCCAAATTTTACACCTTAATTATAATCCTAGAGACTAACTATAAAGTTGTTTAATTATATATATATATATATATATATATATATATATATTTTTTTTTTTTTTTTTTTTTTTTTGATACCAGTGACACCATCAGGAACATATTCCTCAGCAAAAACAACATTTTCTTTCATCAGGATCTAGAGGGGCAATGTTGATAATGAGGTATATGAAGGAGAGAGTAATTAAAGTAATCAAAGAACTAGTGGTAAAAGAAGAAAGAATTTTGATATATGGATCAAGGATGTTGCAAGAATTTTTGCATGTATATAGTAGATAATAATGCCCAACACAAGAACTCTACAATTTAAGGAAACTACAATATTTGTTTATGAGGGAGAAGAGAATAAAGTGTTCTTCGGGAAAAAATTGATGTCTCCCAATGATCCTTTGGCCTTAAATATATATCCAAGAGACTTGAGGAACCTTTAACATCATCATAATAACTTTTGAGATTTATGATGGAATCAAAAATGGAGAAATCCACTGAAAAGTGCTTTGTCTATAAGAATCTTTTATTATGATGCTTCGTACTTTTATTTTTATTTACTGTAGTGATTGCAACAGTGACTGTTACAGGAATCAAATATGGAGAAATCACCAAAAGGTCTTTTGTCTGTGAGAATCATTTGGTAGGATACTGGTTTTGTACAAAAGTACTAAAAGATGCTTCATACTTTTTTTTTCTAGCTACTATAGTGATTGCTACATTGACCGTTGCAACAATACTACTTTATGCTTTTTTGACTAATTTGTCATGTGGAAACACCTTTTGAGCTATTGTTTTATCTTTTCTCATAATCTGTTTGTACTCAATGGAGTATCCCATAACATTCATCTTTATTTTCATTGACATAGTCAATAAGTGGTTCAGATGATGTTGATGAAGATGGCGTGGTTTTATTTTGGGAAAGACTTTGGATAAGGATAAAGAGATATTCATCATGAATTTTGGTAGCAACAAAGCATGCAACTGCATGAGATTTTTGTGCAAGAAAATGGGCTTGAGAAGGGTCAAGAGGAATTTGAGAAATTGGTTTGATTTGGGTTTATGTGTTTTTCCCATGCCTAAACATGTTATTTTGAAATTTTGTTGAAGGCTTGAAGCTTATTCCACTATTTGATCTTAAATTATCTAACAATGGTCGAAATATTATCAATTGTTTGATGTTCTATTTCCAAAGAGACAACCCATGGACAGAAAAACTTTGAGAAAAATAGAAAAGGGGAGGAAGTTTTTTGGTTTTTAGACTAGGATAGAAGAGGGTCTTGAATGAATCAAGGGCATACCTTACCTATGATGGTAAGATTTTTGGTAAGAATTCAAAGTCTTTCCACCATTTTATGAACCGGATAGAAATATTAGTTGTGGTAAAGTTTTCGAAGAAGAGAAATCAAGATTGATTTTTTTTTATATTTTATGAGAATAATGTGTTATACCAAGCTTGCTACTAATCCCAATAATTGAAGGAAAAGGAAAAGTTTAATGAGCTTTTGTGGAAATCAGGAAGCCATAATGAAATTCCAAGGCTTTTGCTCTAATCAGAAGGATGGAGGATTTTATGAATTTTTTAAATAAAGAAAGTTAATTTATTTGAAGAATCATCATGTGAGAAATATTTGAATATAATGGAGCTGATAAATGCAAGAATTTTCATATAATATGGTTGATGTTTATGTAAGTTCCATTGTTTAGAAAACTAACCAAAAAATAGTTTTTGTAGAGATAAAAAAAGAGTCCAAATAAAAAAAAATTATTCTCATAATTTATAATAATTTAGAAGCAAGGTTTTGAAAAATAAAGAGAAGACTTTGAAACCAAATTTTAAAAATTAAATAATGTTTTTAAGAACTTTCTATTGACACGTGTAAAAACTTGCACTCCGTGCATCTTAGCGGCGGATGAATCGTTTACCGTTTGTTTACGTGCTTCTTTTATCACCTTTCTCCACCCCAAAGGACCTAAACCAACGACACGCCACTCCCCGTCACCCACTCAATTCTCATTCACCAATTACAAAGATCAATTCCGCTCAACATTCCCTACTAACAGATCTCCCGTCTCATCAGAAATGCAAACATCACCAAATACAGTTAGCACCTCATAATTTACGTCGCAATTTTTTCACAACGAATTCGACTGCTACGGTGCTAGCCAGTAGCCACACCAGACTGTTCCGTATTCTATGGCTGCACACGTTTCTCTGTTGCAGTCCCCTACTGTATCATCGCAAACTTCTCAAATCAAACTCCACTCGAAATCTCTAAAACCTAATACCTCGTACATTTCATACCCTTTAAAACAGCCATTTGGTAAGCCTCGATTTTCTATTTCGTGCTATCATCGAGTATCATGTTTGGTCTTAATTGTTGATTAATATTTTTTTCCCCGGGGTTTGAGGCTCAGGTATCAGAAAGGGGAGTTTAATTAGTTGCTTTTCTGCAAATGGCCAGCGACCTGATACAGCCGACGATGGTTTTAAGAATGTTGATAAGCTTATTGAACAGAAACGGCGTGCGGAATTATCCCAGCGGATTGCTTCTGGTGCATTCACGGTTCAGCGATCTGGGTACTTCCTTTCTTTTTGGCACTTGTAGTTTGCTTCAACAGATAGCTGGTGGCGGATAATTGTATGTTTTAGCCTAATATCCTCCTCGACCTTTTTTTTGTCCCCTTGGTTGAATTGTGAATTTTGCCAGTTATTTTGGATTTTTCGAACTTAAAATCTTGGATTATCGCCTTAGTCGCATTGCGGACTGAATATAAATGGTTTATCATGAGCGGCCATAATCGTCATATTTGGTTTTTAAACTCAAGTTTGTGGCTTTATGCTTCTTAATGCTTATAGCCGACTTGGTTGATTTCTTTGTTGTCCGTGATTTTATGTGCCCGTGTGAAGTTTTGCTTCCCAAATGAAGAGTTATATGTCAAAATTGGGTGTCCCTCGAGATACTTTGGACCTCCTTTTCCAATGGTTCGATGATAATGATGGAATGCCTAAGATTCCTGAAGCAAAAGGGTCAATAAACGCAGTGCGAAATGAGGCCTTCTTCATTCCTTTGTATGAACTTTATCTCACTTATGGTGGAATATTCAGGCTGACATTTGGTCCAAAGGTTAGTGCATTAGTATCTTCCTTCTGGTAAATTATATTTGTACTAGTGCATTACCTTCTTTTCTTTTCTTTTCTTTTGTTTTTTTCCTGAAGGGAAGGGAGGAGGGGACGGGGCTGGTTGCAAATGGAAAAGTTATCTGAATGGTTCGCATCTTGACACCTGCTCCTATTTCCATTTTTGCAGTCTTTTTTGATTGTTTCTGATCCTGCAATAGCCAAGCATATACTAAGGGACAATCCGAAGGCTTACTCAAAGGTACATTGCATTGCCCATGTTCTTGCAAGGAAAATCCTGCTTACGAACCTTACATACTAATAGGGTTGTAAATGAGGCGAGTCAAATTTGGATGGACTTGGGCCCAAAAATAAGGCTTTGGTTCAATCTCATTTATATAATCAAACCGAGCCGGCTTGCAAAATTTTGTAGTAAACGAGCTAAGCTCGTGAGCGTTTACACTATAAACGAGTTTGAATCCAAATTCTTCGTATTCATGCTCAACTCATTTATTAAACGAGCCTAACAATAAGGTTTGAGATTAGCTTGTTTAGCTAAATGAATGAGCCGAGGCCAGAAAATTCATGAGCCGGCTCTGTTTGTTTATGACTCTATATACTAGTCCTTATATATGTCAACTTCTTTCCTACCAGGGTATCTTGGCAGAAATTCTTGATTTCGTGATGGGCAAGGGACTTATCCCAGCTGATGGTGAAATATGGCGTGCTAGAAGGCGAACAATTGTGCCCGCGTTGCATCAGAAGGTAACATTTTAACTATTTGTGATGGTGAATCACAATCATGTCCATTTTTGTAATACTACATTTTAACATTCCATTCTCAGTATGTAGCAGCTATGATTAACCTCTTCGGTCAAGCTACAGAAAGACTTTGCCAGAAGCTAGATGCTGCTGCATCAAATGGAGAAGACGCAGAGATGGAGTCACTCTTTTCTCGTCTGACACTGGATATCATTGGCAAGGCTGTATTTAATTATGATTTTGATTCATTAACCAATGACACTGGGATAGTTGAGGTGCCCTCCTTTTCTCAAAACAGTAAACCAAAACAATGGAATTGGTAAGTTTTCCTGTCCTTTTTGAATCATGTTTTTCCGTCTTTGAGAACAGGCTGTTTATACTGTGCTACGGGAAGCTGAGGACCGAAGTGTTGCACCAATTCCATTCTGGGAAATACCCTTATGGAAAGACATCTGGCCAAGGCAGAGAAAGGTCAATGCAGCCCTGAAGTTGATTAATGGTACACTAGATAATCTGATAGCAATCTGCAAGGTACAATGGTGGATGGTTTGACAGTATCTACACCCTTGTGGAGGCAAATAGGTGCCAATTTAACTTTGCACATTATGTCATTGTAGAGGATGGTAGACGAGGAAGATCTTCAATTTCATGAGGAGTACATGAATGAACGAGATCCTAGCATTCTCCATTTTCTTTTGGCATCAGGAGATGATGTAAGTCAACATTACATAACATAAAGATTTTGCCCGCTGACACAATGGAATGAAGGTTCTCAACTATGAATTGTAGGTATCTAGTAAGCAACTCCGTGATGACCTGATGACAATGCTGATTGCTGGGCATGAAACATCTGCAGCTGTGTTGACCTGGACTTTCTATCTCCTCTCCAAGGTACCCATATTGCTAAGTCGAATAAAAGGCTTCTTAATTGTTAATTTTTCACCATATCTTGTCTAAGAAAATGATCTGCTGACCGAATAATATGCTGTTAGAAATATGCATATCTAGTTCCAACTTTCACAATTTACCAGCACTTGTGTGACAGTTGAATATCAAATTCTAACATTCAGCCAAAATTTATGCATCCAATCATACATCCCCTTTTAAGCCGTTAACAATTTTGCTATCTTTCAGATTCAATAGAGAATAGCCAAAGATCCCATATTTGACTTATTGCTTCTCATCCATTTATCTCACTTTGGGATTGGATACAGGAACCGAATGTCATGGCCAAGCTCCAAAAGGAGGTAAGCTTGTCCGAGGATTTTTTTTCTTGGAATGATGGTCGTAGTAGAGATTGTTATAAGTTGTATCTGAGAACAGGTTGATTTAGTTTTGGGTGATCGTTTCCCAACCATTGAAGACATGAAGAAACTCAAATACGCAAATCGAGTAATTAATGAAGTAAGAACCCTCCCCCCAAATTTTATAAACATACCACTATATTGGAACATCCCTGAACTTGAAAATAAAAATAAAAATAAATGGTGAAAAAAAACATGAAATTTGCTTAAACGTCTCTCTTGTCTAATGGCTTCCACTCCTCTCTGCAGTCCTTGAGGCTTTATCCACAGCCACCTGTTCTAATCCGCCGATCTGTCGAAAATGATGTACTTGAAAAATACCCCATCAAAAGGTTAGTCGCCCTGAATTTGTTAGACATAAAACCGCCTCATCTTGAATTTTTTTTTTTTTTTGGTATTTGTACCCTATAGGAGGAGGAATTATTGTGTGAATCAGGAATCAGGTGTACCTAATTTTGAGTGTACCATCTGTGAATTGGGTATATTTTTTGTATGTTTTAGTATATATTTATAAAATTTTATTAAATAGGCATAAAAATGTACTAAAAAGTACACCATAATTGTATTAAATATACAGATGGTGCACTTAATTTTAATATTATTATAATGTACTTTTAGTATATTTTGTGTACATTTAATATCTTTTTATAAATATATATCAAAATGTATTATAATTGTATCAAATATACAGGCGGTACATCCAAAATTAGATATACCCGGTTCATGCAATAATCTCTCCTTTTCCAATGGCCTGCTGCGCAATTGTTCGTCCTCTTATACTATTGACATCAATATTTTGTTCTGCAGGGGTGAAGATATTTTCATATCTGTTTGGAATCTTCACCGCAGCCCACATCAATGGGAAGATGCAGATAAATTTAATCCTGAAAGATGGCCGTTAGATGGACCCAATCCAAATGAGACAAATCAGGGTTTCAGGTACCTTACGTGTTAATTAGCAGGCTGGTAGAGCATAGCATCTTTTTGGATTCAGCCCATGGATTAAGTTCGTTGTAAGGTTGTATTAGCTACGAAGCTATAAATCATGTCAATGCAACTAAGACATTCTTTTCTTTTCTTTTTTTTCACACGTGCCTCAAGAATTCATCTTTATGCTATTTCAGGTACTTGCCGTTTGGTGGAGGACCTCGGAAGTGTGTGGGCGACATGTTTGCTACATTTGAGGTAAATTCGCATTTTTCCTACCCACAGGGCCACAGTCCGTTATATATATGCTAGATTCATCCAACTGGGATCCATGATTCATTTTCTGGATCCTCCTCGAGCTGAACTTTCAAGCTCTTAATGTAGACCGTGGTAGCATTGGCTATGCTTGTACGAAGATTTGACTTTGAGATGGCACCTGGAGCTCCCAAGGTAAACATCTGCTATGACTCTCAAACCTGTAGCTGCTATTTGGTGCATACGTAACTTATTTCTCAACAAACTTGTTGAAAAGCAGTCCTGAGTGGCTGATCACAAATGAAAGATACGGTGAACATGCATACTTCAATGAACCACGATGTTTGTCCGATGTTCTTTACACTGAAGGAATATATTAAAGGTTAATTAAATTATCTTAGGTTGAGATGACTACCGGAGCTACCATCCACACGACTGCAGGGTTGAAGATGACAGTTACACGAAGAACTAGACCCCCAATTATTCCAAAACTTGGTGTACCAGTTGTCAAGGGCAATGAATCTGCCGAGTTCTCTGAAGCTCCTAATGTTCTACTAGATCAGAAAGGTGAGGTTCCTGCTGCAACTAATTCTTGATAGCAAGGATATACATGTTTACCGCACCCTTGCTTAGCTCACTGGTACTCTCCCGCCAAGGCTTCTGCCATGTTCAGCTGATTCCTGGTTCAAGGATTTCATGCTTAATATGCTGCAGATGGCATTCTTAAGCGGAGGGGACATAGGGAGCTTATAGAGAGGTCGAAGTTTTAGGGATGTGGTGAGCTGTGTAGGCAAGAAAAGAACTGTGCCTGTTTAGCAACGTGATGATATCTTGCTTGTACATTGTAGCAGATAATTCATACATAGGAAGCCAGTGGTCAGAAAATTTGTTGTAAATCCAGAGTTCAACCATCTGGCACTTTTGCAAATGATGTTCCCTGGTTTTACCGGCTTCTAACTTCTAAGTAGCTACTTTGGAATCTACTGGTCAATTGTAAAAAATGAAGTCTAGATTTCCCAGCATGCAAGGAAGAGATTTATGAAAACCTATGTTTCAATTTAACGATAAAGCAAAAACGTTAGCAGGATGAACAAGCAAAAGGTTGTTTATTCGACTAGAATAAGTGCATGCTAAACTATCCTGCTACTCGGTGCAAAATCTATTCAACTGTTGGGAGTACAATAACTCAACAAATAATATAAAAAAGCCAAAATAAAAGGAGGTAGGAATGGCGTAAGAGATGGCATTAGGCGTGGGGTTGGTTACAGGTCGAAAAGATTTGAGCATAGGTTAATTTGGATTTGGGATTGTTTTAGGTCCACTTTAGATTCCGGCATTATTAGAAATCATTTTATCCTCATAGTTTGACTATTAGGATTTGTATTATTTTGGTCACGCCATGTGGTTACCAATTCTTGTATCAAACAACACCCACCCATGTATAAAAAGAAAAAGAAAATATAACTGTCAATTATAGTCTAAACAATACAGTGAGTAAATAAAATGTGTACGTGTGTTTCTATTCGGCAAAACAAATAAGAAATATAGTAGTACAATTCTAAAATGTTTTTTTAATTAAGTTTAGGTGGTGAAAAAAATAAAAATAAAATATTTTTTATTTTATAAATTGATACTTATATTAATATATTTTTATGCATAAAAAATTTACGTAAATCACCCATATAAATCATTTAGGACATAATAATATTCTTCAGACTACGTATTCATCAACTCTTTAATATATGTTTAGTACCTACTTGATATATGTAGCAAACATAGTACTTGTTGAGTATCTAGCAAGTATTTTTATATATTTCCGTCACATTTTTTTCTAAGGAAAAGAAGGAAAGAGTGTACTAGTGGTCCAACACATGCATGTTATTTTAGTCCCCTCATTTTTTAGTCTTGAAATTTTTTGTTTAAAAGATAATACAGAAGCTAGAATAAAAAATATAAAGTACTAATGTCTTATGTCGCACCTAACATAAAACATATATTTATCATCTATCTTATGTTAGATGCAAGATTAAAATATGTCCAATAATTTTTTCTTTTAAAAAAACATTATCCAAACCAAGAGAATAACCCCCAAAATACATTATCCAATAGTAGATAACCAAACTAACACTGAGAAAATCTGCGAAAAACTTATGAGACAATCCTAAATTTTAAAATCATAGCGAAGCAATAGGAAGATAAAATGTGATTACAAGTCCATTAAAATTTCAATATAGCACTTGAAAAGATATATAATCAAAGACAAATAAAAAAATTCACGAGAGACAAGAAACTTAAGGTTGTCTAACCCTCACAAAGACCGACATTTCAACCCCACAATATAGCAATCATTATTAAGCCTTCATGAAAAGTCTACTCTCCATCGTTGATGGATCATTGTGGGACCTATTCAACTATAGTAATATCAATACATGTTCAATACCGAGTAAATCAAAACTACCTAATTCATATAGGGCACATGATGCACAGAAAGCCATGATAATCTTTAATCTATGCTATTCATGCTCAAGCATATATGCGATACACACACGATCCAACTCATAGGATAACACATATAATAGGATGAGTAAATGCCATAACATTCATTATTCACCCTTAAGGTATCAAGGAAAGTCATACAAGCGATGATAAGATCAGGTACACATGCAATAAAAAGAGTAAAGCATGCTCATATGGAATGTCGTAATCACAAATATCAATGGTGTGCATGGGTGATAATACAAAAGGACATGCAACACAAGCGATAACACATGATAAAACATTCAACCATAGAATCATTCTTATAAACACATAACGGAACATGGCAACACATAGGAGTATAAGCATATAATGAAATATGAACAATATTAAGGTTACAACTAATAATAAAACTAGAACATCCAATTATTGTATTCAATTAAAGTGATCACATCAATTAATATTTATTTACTTGAGAATGGATACTCAAAGTAACCATAATATCTATTATAGTACTCAAATAGTATTAACCCTAGTTAGCCCACCCAAAAATGTAACCAAGCTACTAATAAATATGATATCTAATCACTAAAGTATATATACCCCTATAGGGCCGAAATATATTGAGACATCTATAGAATAGAAAAGGACCTCTCCGGACATCATAAAGATAATAGAAATTACAAAAGAGAAAAACACTAAACTTGTACCAAGTGAATATCAAACCTAACTCAAATAATTATCCAAAATGATAAAAGTTCTAACTCAAGATCTTTTACTTTAAGTGATTAATATTTTATTGAAGAATTTATCCAAACATGAATCAAGATTATATAATAATACTTTGTCACTTCCATCAACAAAATCCAACTCCATGATTACATTCTAATGTTATCCATGCACTTGATCTACAAATTATCAAGACCCATGCCATATGGCATTTAAGCTTAATATTCCAAGTGATGTCAAAGCTTAACAATTTTATGTAGCATTAAAGTCGAACAATTTCAAACGACATCAAGCCAAACAATTCCATCTGACATAAGAGCCCAACAATTTCAGGGCTTGAGATCTAAACCTCTTTTTGCCTTTAGGGATTAAGGAGAAGACCTGAATAGCAGACTAATCGGTATAGATTAAGCTAGTTCTTAAGTTATAAAGTAAGTCAAGTAAATGCGAGGAAGACTGCCTCTAAGACCTCATAGAAGGGCAAGGTATAGGCTTATATTCTCAAAAGAAATCCAGCTCAACCTCTTTTTCCTTTGCCAAAATAAAGGAATAACTCTTTTTGAAGAAGACCTTAGTCTTTGCTTTACTAAAGTGATTGCCCTTGTTCTTTAAAGCAGTATGGCAGCTAACCGGTAGTAGGATGGTGCCAAGCTTTCTTCACTTTAGGGAGATAGTCTCACTCTAAAAAGGGTAAGGTTTTTCCACGAAGAGGTGCATAGTGCTTTTTATTTTATCTTTTTCCTTATATTATAATAGGTCGTGCTCCTAAATATAAATATAAAAATATTCAATGTCAAGGCTAAGAGGCTAATCGACTTTCCCTTCTCGTGCTTATAATGAAAACGTGAACTATGATGATTTATAACTCACTTCCATTATTATTGGAAAGAAAATAAGAGATTTCTTACACTTTTATTTTTCAAAGTGTAGCTTAGGTCCCATCCCTCTACTTCGCTTTTAAGGGAGAAGGTGTTGGATGTTTAAGCCTAGCTCCTTACTTCTTAAGCGTCAATCAAGGCTAGTTAACTTTCACTAAGATATATCGAGATTCTTCTCAGGGCTCATACTAACATATTATCTAAAGCCACAAGATCAATCAAACAAGTTCACAATCCAATTCTCTAATTGCCAAGTTTGAAGATGCTCAATAGTAAGGGAGAGGATAGAACTATGTTAATTCTTCTCCCTTATTTTTTTCCTTTACTAAAGCAAGCTTTAATCTCTCTTTCCTCAGACAATAATCCATATATAACCAATTTTATATTTTTTTTAAATTAACTATAATGAAAACACATTAGACATGCTTTAGAATCATCAAATATTTCATAAATTAGTTTAATATGTTAACCACATAATCTTGCTTGAGAAAAAACCCAATTGTACTCCAAAGTGTGCAACATACACAACCACTTTCTCCAAAATCTCCCAAATGACCAAACATGCAAAATCACACCCCAAATTTTGTTTAACACTTCACATACTCATACTCACACAAAATAATCAAGAAACATACTAACATATGTTCATATTGAAATTATATGCTCATAGATACTTAGAAGTAACATACAAGGCATGATATAATTCAAGAAGACATGCATTTCAACAATTTTATAATTCTACCATAAGAAAAGGTAAGTAGATAGTTGCCTAGGTCCAAATCTAGCTAAGTAGAATAAAAAAGGAGAAAGAGATATCACTATCTCAAGGACCCACAAGAACGATTTCCTAGATTACCAATGGAGATCATAGGCCTAGGTTAGAAAACTACATTATCAACCAATAATTCAAGCACTACAATTTAATCAATAAGGAAAGCACAAATGGATTTTTTTTCTATAAAAAAAATAAGGAATCCAAAACACAAGACTCGAGATAAAGCTTCATAAAAATTTAAATTTGAATATGTCAAAATCGAGTCATCAAAAATTACTTAGGACATATTAAATTGATTTTGGAATACCAATTGAGCCAAGGACTATAGAGAATACATTGATTTTACCATAAACTACTTACTGATTTGGTTTTGCAACCAAAATGTCAAAACCAACCAATTTCAAATAATTGATCCAAATTGATAAGATAGAAACACAATTAGAATGATTTTTAATCAAAACTAATAATCAAATAAGTAAAGAGAAAAAAAAACATAAACAAATCAATTTTAGAAAACCATTTCCAGAATTTAGAGCTTTTCGGCCCAAAATACGATTTGCTTAATTCAAATCAATTACTTTAAGCTGAAGGTGTTAGAATGCAATATTTGAAACAATTCTATAAAATCAATTCAAATTGAAACAACTATATAAACAACCAATGTCCAAATTTCATTTCCAAAAGTTAGGGCTTTGGACACAAAATGCAATTCAGTTAAATCTTATTAATTTAATCAAATTAAACATTCAGGAATGTTAATGAAAAATATCCTAGCATATATCACATAATTAATTTATTTAAAACCCTAAGAACATGGCTCAATTTTAATGACCAAGCTCACCAATTATATTCTGAGCTGCGGATCACAATTCGATTAATATCACACAAAGTCCTCAAATTGATGGTTTCAATTAGAGCTGGCAAAAGTTGACCCGGCCCGAAAAATCCGGCGAATACCGACTCGATCAGTCCGAAATCCGATCCGATTTTATCCGAATAATTAAGAAATCGAAACTTATCTGACCCGATCCGATATATATCCGATATCCGATATAACCCGAGAAATCATAAGTCCGAAATAAACCCGACCCGACCCACTGCTTACCCGAAATCCGATATAACCTGAAAAATTATAAATCCGAAATGACCCGACCCGATGCATTATTTATCCGAAATTCGAAATTATCCAAAAAATTATAAATATATAAAGATTCGACCTGATACTATTCGAAAATTAATATTAACCAATTACTCTAATTTTTTAAAACTTTATAAAACATAAAATAATATAGATGTATAACTATTACTTACATCAAAATCTAGAAAAAATATACTTTCTTAAAGTATATATCACTTATTATGTATATACAAGTAAAATATCTGTTGATACTAATATTGAAATACAAAAATAAAAGTAGAGGAAAAAGGAAAAACTCTATTATGTCATTTAAATATTAATTCACTCTCATGTAGTATCATAAGATAATAATATTGTAAATGCATTCAACACTTTAAACTCAAGTTACGAATATAAAAGCTTTAAAAGACACCATATAAACACTTAAAAAGCTTCTAAATGTACATTTCCATATCGATAGCTCAAAACACAATTATGTAAGCCTCAAAAGGCACGATATAAGCACTTCAAGTTCCTATTTAATCCAATAAACAAAAATGCAAGCCTTAAAAAACACCATAAGATGATGATGATGATGATGATGATGATGATGATGATGATGATGATGATGATGATGATGATGATGATGATGATGATAATAATAATAATAATAATCCAACATCTATAACCCAAAATACAAAAAAAAACATTAAAAGGCATTGTATAAGTTATTATTAACATAGCAACATATATTATTTCATACATCACAAAATTTAGCAGTTAACATAATATCTTTTAATCGATCGGTTACATAACCAAAAATGCGTTCAAAATAAATGCTACCACACCCTCAATTCTCAAACTATACTCTGAAGTCTCATATAACAAGTTAAACATTATTTACTATAAATAACTTATCTGTTATTTATCAGTTATTTTAAATTTTCATCCCATAATGTTAGAGAACGAATACGCAAGAGTTTTTATACTATTATTATTATTATTATCAACAAATATCTTTCTACATACATATATTTATATTTAATTGTTCATATAATCTACCTTAAGCAACTATTTGTATAAATAAAATCGTGTACATTATTGTCTTGATCTAATCTATTGTATATATTTATCTTCAATTATGATAAGCTCAACATAAATTTTTACCCATTTCAGAAATTATATAGCAGTATATTAATTAAATAAAATCAAATAACAATGGTTGGAGCCTTATACCGTATATCAGTTATCTATCCACTAGTTCTAATATATTCCTCACAGCATCACCACTCACTTCACTTACCACGATAATCTGTGGCCAGATGACCAACGTGGCCACGAAGAAAACACTTCTCCGATAGAAGAGAAGCCAACGCAGGTAGGGCGTAGGGGCGACGGGTTGGAGTCGTTTGTCGGGGCTAGGGGAAACGAACAAGAAAAGAGAATGAGGGGGAGGATGAGAAGGTGGCCCGTCTGGGAGATGCTACGTGCAGAGGAAGGGTGGCCCAACTGGGTTTTTGGTGGTAGCTCGGTTGGAGGTGCAGGAAGATAGAGAATGTGGTTGGGGCATGGAGACTGGTGGTGTTGGAATAATGGTGGTCGGTTGAGGGCTGGAGTAGGGTGAGGTAATGTAAGGAGAAGAATAGGAGGAAACTGGTGGAGGAGTTGGAAATGGTGATGGTTGCGACCGGTTGGGGAGACTGGTGGTGCTGGAAGGATGGTGGTAGGTGGAGGGCTGGAGTTGGGTGAGGTAATGCAGAGAGAAGAAGAGGAGGAAAGTGGTGGAGAAGCTGGAAACTGGGAGGGCTGCAACGGGTTGGGGAGATGGACGTTGAAAATGCAGAGGGGAGGAGGCCGGTGGAGGACTGTTTGGTGAGGGAGGTTGGCTAGAAAAAATGCAGAAAAGAATGGCGCACAGTCACAGAATGGAAGCACTGGAGTAGAGGTGTGTTAACGGGCGATTCCGCGTTTTCCTGTTTCCCTGTTTGGCTCGGGGATGAGACATGAGAGGGTGAGGGAGTGTGTGTCGGTGTCGTGCAGGCGTAAGTGGAGTAGCTGAAAGTGAGGCATGAGATGAATAGGTGATGCCCGTGAGGGTCTGCGTGCGTCTGTGGCGTGCGTATTGGCGTAATGGCGTGTTAGTATAAGAAAAAAAAATGCAGAGGCAGAGCATGCTTACTGACTTATTGCCTTATTCATTCAGGACATGAGCTGTAAAAAAACACAGAGTAGGTTAAAATAGATTAATTTAATATTTTTATTTTAGATTTAATTTAAGTAAATTAGGATACTAGATTGTAGAATAATAATTTGAAACAAATAATTCGATTTAAGATAGGTTAAAAATAGCTGAAAAAAGTAAAAATAATTTAGGATGAATTTTAAAAAATTCTTTTACGTTACGGATCAACGGTTATTATTAAAATAATTAAGATAAAAGTTAGGGGTATAAATTAAGATTAAAATTAATAGTCTAATTCTATCAAATTTTAACCTGATTAAATTTATATCTAAACCATCGTAAATTCGTAATAATAAACCTTCTAAAATAATCATTACTACTATTATTAATGAAAAAATAAATAAATAATTTAAATTAATTTTAAGATATTATTAATTACTAAACATCCTATCCAAATTCACTATATTATTATTATTACTGGCATTTTTATAATCATTATTATTATCGTTGTTGTTGTTATTATTATTATCATAAGAAGATGATGATGCAGATGATTATTATTATTGTTGTTGTTGTTGTTGTTGTTATTATTGTTATTATTATTGTTGCTGTTATCCAACCCTAGTTTGATGCTTAACTAAGAAAGTAAACAAAATTTTACTTACACACACACACACACAATTCTTCTATTTTTAATTAATCTAAGTATTAAGATACAACAATAACATATAAAATATGTGAAACAACTTTAGGTTTCTAATTAAACTATTAATTTTAGTTTATAATGAAACTACTCATTTTGATCTATAAGACTACTATAAGGTTCTAATGAAACTATTAACTTTAACTTATGAAAATAGGTTAAGATTATAATAAAACTACATGCTTTAGCTTATGAAACTATCATTTTGGCTAATGAAATAACTCGTTTCAGCTTATAAAAGTATTCTATGTTTCTAATAGAACTATTCTAAGTTTCTAATGACATCGTTCATCTAATATTATCAAACTAGTCATCATAGCATATTCATAATACTCTAAATTTCTAATGAAACTACTTGTCTTAGCTTATTAAACTGCTTAAAGTTATTAAGGAAAATACTCATTTTAGTTGATGAACCTAGCGTAATAGTTTTATGAAGCTACCATAATTGTTCTATGAAACTATTAGTTCTAAATTCTCATTAGAAGTAGTAGTCTTTACTAGATACACCCTCAATATATATTATTATCAAACATGGATGAAACTACTCGAGTTTACCAACTTAAATGATATATTCTTATCATCTATTCAACTTGGGAATGTCAAGGGATTATGATTTATGAATGCTTGAAAAGCTAGCATCATAATCTGATTTATCAAATATTAGAACATACTTGTAATAATATATATGAGATATAAATATTGTTAATATGCTTGTATTGATGAACATATCTAAAGGAAAAACTACAAATATAACTATTATTAAAAGTAGTATTATTTCACTTACAAAATATTGTTAAAAAAGAGACGAAGAGAATAGAGAAGAAAAATCAATGGTATGTAACCTTCATTAACTAAATTGAGTGTATAACTCTGCCAAATCTAAATGGCATAAGAAGAATAAAACTTTAATATAGAGCTTCAATACATAGTTTGGGTTGAACCAAATGCATATGATTTCTTTCAACCCGATGTTGACCAAATACACAATATATAACTTTAATCCTATGCAACAGAAATTGGTAAGGAGCATTTTAGCTTATAGAAGAACAATATAATACATAGTCTAACTAAATAGTTGAGACCAACTGAATACATTAACTTGAAAAGAATAAGCTTGAATTATCAATTAACCTAACTAATTAATAATACAATATGATGTTTGAGTTAGATATTAATCATTACAATATTAAGCCTAGTGAATATAGCATATGCCCCATGCCATCTTCAATTCCACGATCTAGTGACCAAAATCCAAACAACTATGATATGAACCAATTGTCATTGTAACTTAAAACGAATATTATATAATCATAATCTATTCAGTTATTCAAAATATAGTTATCAATAATACTAATTCTGATATTTGAAATATTTAGGAACAATTGTGTAAAGGTATATATATAAAGATAGATTGTATCATAAGTAAAATCGAATCAAACAAAGGAAAAGGTTTATCAATTATATTATAAGTATACATAAATAACAATTTTTAGCCTTAAACACTATATGTTAGTATATATACCTTACATTATAATACCTATAATATCATACAAAAATAAGAAAAATCTAATGTGAGGATATTAATTATTCATTATAAAAATTAAAGATTAATGTTTTTATTACATCAACTATGTTAAATAGTAAGAAGTCAATATGAGTTGGTCTTTTGTCAATAATGGTCATTATTACTTACTTTATCTAATTTTTATTTGATTTAGCTTGATATGATCGAAATAAAATATAGAAAAAATAATAATGTGCTATTATTATTATTTTTCCATAATTGATATTCAATAATTACTACTATTATAGTTGTCATTATTTTTGTATCATCATCATCATCATCATCATCATCATCATTATTTTTGTTATTATTATTATTATATGAATTAAAATTATGTTGATATGATGTGATCAATCTATTTGAAAAATAATATGAGAAGTACAACCTTAGAAACCTTCATTTGTTATCAATTATCAATGGTTATTGTAAGTTAATATTATGTAAGGACCGTACAAAATATAAATATAATATACACTTAAAATAATATTTGAACTCAATATGATATGATCAAGCTAATAATGGAGTTGAATTATAAGTTATGCCTTAACATAAAAAGAAAAGTAATCTGATTTGAAGATATTTAAATTTAGAACATCAAATAAATCTTCAAAGATGAAATAATGACAAAAAATTCTAATGCCCCAAAACAATCTATATAATAATTTCTTTTAATTAAATAAGATAAATTAAAATAAACAATCTTAAAATAATTAGTCTTTAATAACATTTTGGAATAAAAAAAATAGCACAAGCATGAGTGCATGACTCGCTACTGAAATGAGTCGAATCCGATCCAAACTTGACCCGAAAATATAATAATTCGAACTCACCCGAGCCCGATCCGAACCCGAACCGAAATTAGAATAACCTAAATTTATCCGAATTTGATTCAATCCGATCTCAACCCGACCCGATCCGAGAACTTAAAATGACCCGAGATTATCCGATACCAAGTTGATCTGAATCAAACCCGATCCGACCTGATCCGATAAAATGATCCGAGATTATCGAAAACCGATATGACCCGATTATTATTTAACCCGATCCGAAAGTGACCCAACGGATCAGATTGCCAGCTCTAGTTTCAATATACAGTTTAACATACCCTAAAATATTTTGTAAAATCAACTTATACAATAGCTTAAGATTGGTTGAAACAAATTAACCTAAATAGACATCTTCGGGTTAAATAAATCAAAACCTTTAAAATTGAACACAACAACCAACCCATCCAAACAGCACATAACACACGTATAAAGCAATTCTATCACATAACCCAGTTAAAATTTAAAACGAAAGAGTTAGAAATATACCAAACGATTTCACGCTACCACCTGAACGGTTGAGCTCGTACGGTGCAAAAGGAAGGGTGGCGGTGGAACTAGAGTGGTGCATGGCATCGCTGGTGGTCGTGGCTCTGGCGGTGGTGGAAGCTCGTTGGCGTCGTTGGTGATGGCCAAAGGAGCTCGGCTTTCAGGCTGGTTGCTGTTGGCCGCATACTGCTTGGAGTCCGCCGGCATCAGTCGGAGTCGTCGGTGACTGCTGTTCGTGGTGGTAGTTGCTACTAAACTCCTCCTTTGTTCCTGTCTTCGCTGGTTGCTCCCGACTGCAAATAAATGTGAGTCGTCCGTCGATCGTTGATGGTGCGTAGCTGCGTCAGCTACTGATTGCCGGAGTGGTCGTCACTGGTTATGCATGAATTCGGTCCACAATGCTGTTGCTACGTGGCTCGTACCCACTGGTCGAATGCTGGCGTGGCTCGATGTTCGTATAATTAATCATTAGTCCTTATGGATGGACCTTCATAGCTTCAATAAATCTATGCACTTCAGATTTGCCTATCAACCATATATCAATACTATTAGTATCAACCGTCTAGAAAATTTAATGTTTTTTCATGATTAATTAATGCAACTAACACTGGCGTTGCTCTTTGAAATCTCGGCCGGTTATTCCCAAATGTCCAAAACCGTTGTTGCTTTTACCATTACGCGAATGTTGTATGGAGCAACAAGGGAGAGAAAGATGGAGGAGAAGAGGAGAGAGAGAAGGAAAAGAGATGGTTGAAGTATGTGCCTGGCAACTGGCGAGATTGCAGAGGACAATTCCCGGTACCGTTTCCGCGCACCAAATTGGAAACGGTACCTCGAATCCTTTCTATTTTTATTTCTATTATAATCTTTTTGATCTTTTTGTCTGGTTCTACCATCATCATCATCATCATCATCATCATTATTATTATATTCAGTTGCATCTAAAATACTCAAGTGATTATTCACGAACCAAATATTTGGTATTTTATTCGATAAAAATTTTTTAATAAAAAAATATTAAATATTTGAAAGATTGAATGTTTAAAAAAATTAAGTATTTGATCCTAATTTATTAGGATATCTAAAATTTCAGATCTAATAATAAATAATATATCGAATATTTTAAAATTTTGAATAGGTCAAAATTAATAAATTTTAGATAAAAAATTATTCAATCGAAAAACAATATATTGATCCACTTTGAACCAATATAATGTAATAATTTGATTTGATTCTTAGAGTACATTACATTCAATTAGTAATTTCAAATTTTGAATAATATTTACATATTTAGTCAAAATAATAATTAAATTATAAAATTTACTTACAATAAATACTTTAGTTCAAGTTATACACACACATACATGTTTATATACAACAAAATTTTAAGAAAAATAAATAGTATTTAGAGTGTGTGCATGTATATCCTTTGTTGTATCAAATATTATTTATATTTGACAAATAAGATATCCTATTTATTTAACCTTTTTTTAATAGGATTGGCTATTTGATTTGAAAAAAAAAATAAAATATATTATTTAATTTTTTAAACCAAATTATTAAATATCGGATAACATAAACAATCGTAATTGTTAGTTTGGCAATATGTTACATATGTGTCTTTTAATGAAAAACTTATTTACAGTAGGTAGTTAGGATGACCAAAACACAAAATGTATAATCACGAAAGATGGTAAGATAATCACTTGCGATAGATAGATAATCAATTGCCAAGAGTTAGATAATCACCATGCTACACGTAGCATATAATCATTATTTTTATCTAGATAATCACCCAAAATATGTGTCATGAATGTAATAGTTTTAATGTGCCATGTTGTATAATTTTGTATATTTTGGTGATTATGTCTGATATTTCGATGGTTATTTGACATTTTTGGGGGATTATGGCATATATGTTTCTTTGTATTATATATTAATATCACAATAAACTTCGTGATAATGTTGTATATTTTAGTAATTATGTGTAATTTTTTGGTAATTATTTGATTTTTTTTTATTTGCAAAAAATATTTTATTGTGATTATGTACTATATTTTAATGCTTATATCTTTTTTTGTAATTATTTGATACTTTTTGGTAACTATGGCTTGTATTTTAACATGTGTTATAATTTAGTGTTGTAACAAACTTTGTAATTATATTGTATAGTTTAGTGATTATGTTTATTTATTTTTTGCTAATTATTTGGTACTTTTTAGTAATTATCTTTTCTACTTTATTTTATGTAATATACTTTGCTGCCATAATACATTTTTTTGATTATAACACATAATTTTATTCAACTTACTTGATCCAAAAATTACAGAAAAATAACCAAATACGAGCCAAGAAAAAAAGTGTATGTGTAGATTAGATAATCACTCAATCATCCCAAATAAACACCATTGGAATCGATCAAAATACTCACTAAAAATTCACAAGTAATTACCCTTTTTTTTTCTTACATATATCTTTTTAGATGCATTAAGATACATTGTCAATTTTGAACCCCCAATTCATTCTAAACTCTAGTGTTGTATGTGTGTGCTCACACACTCATTATTCTAAGAATGTTAAATCATTTAAGTGTATATGATAGAAAAAATGCATATAATTAAATATCAATAATCCTGTAAAAAAGCACATTTGTATATGCATGTTTTTACCTTGGATTATATGTATTTTATAAGATGTGTATTTTTTGGGATAAAAATACCAAATATTATTAATATTTACTTTTATGCATTTTTTTATCATATAAATGTGTTAAAATAATAATTAAATACATTGAAAAAATATTAAATCAAATCTTAAGGAATTGCAATTGATTTAAATAATTTCTGAAAAATGTCAGTTGTAGATCAAAAAGGGAAAAAACAAAAGAAAACCATAAATAAGTTGTGGAAATTTTTATTTTAAAATTTTAAAGGTTTCATCAACATCATAAAAATAAAAAAATTTAAAGAAAGAAATATCACCTATGGATAAAAATTACTTTGAAGGTATTTTTATAACTTAAAACAATTCATTTTTGTTAACAAAATATGATTTTAAAATAAAATCGTAATTATACAACGAAGTCATAATCAAAAACTAAAAATATTAAATCAAAACAAGTGACAAAAATGTAAATATTTTTAAATGAAAATTAAAATCATATGGATATAATAAAAACCATAGTTTTGAATGAATTTACTTAGAATAATCAACAATGACATGCGATTAAATGAAATTCAAAACAAATTTGAAATCCTCACTAAAAGTATAAAACGAATCGCAAATAAAATAATAAAATGTCTACATCAAATTTTGTTAATAAAATCATTAACCTTAAGATGATTAGAATTTAAAAATACCGGGTATTACAACTATATACTCAGTATACTCTTTTCGATGTATATTTATTGCATATTCAGCAACTATTTTATATATGTTTAACACATACTCATTGAATAAAACATGGATTTTTTTAATTACCAAATGCATATATGCACGATAAATATATACAAAAGTGTAACCCATTGTATAAGACATGCCCCTATATCATCTATTAGTTTTTGCAATATATCTCTAAATAACACTACCAAGGTTGTCCATACAACTAACAAAAAACTAGAGTCAATCCTCCTTAAGATAGCAGTAGGTAAGTGCTAGACTTTTTGAAAGACTATGTGGTTCCTCTATGTCCACACATGGTAGAAAACAATATAGAGCGTTGATCACTAAACCACCTTTCTAGCTCACCCCGGTCTAATCAAAGCCATCCACTTTATACATTACTGCCAGATCTTGAAGCTTCCCAATAAGATCAACCATTTCATAATGAAGTTCCATATTCTTCTACCAACCACACTACTTATCTATGTCTTTTGGTTGAGTGGTGACAAAGTTCATCCACAACCCCTTAAGTGTTTAGTTTATTCTCTCATTACCAATGCACCATGGAAAACCATATATGTGATACCCCATTTTTAACTACTTATAATTATGTTTAATTAATTACATAAATTATTGTAGAATATTTTATGGATTCAAAATTTTTAGTGTGATTTAGTAATAATTGTAATTTTACGGCTAGATGCACTTTGCCTATAAAATATTATTTATATCACTGAATTTTTAATTTAAACCTTGAATAATATTTTATAAAATTTCATTTGGATCCTAAAGAGGTTTAAATGTAAATCTATAAATTTTGGTTTAATTTTATTTGTGTTTGTTATTCTTTTTGAATTTTATATGCAGAATATATATTTAAGGCATGCTAGATGAACATAATATCAATTGTGTGATAAAAAATCTGAAAATTTATATTTAGGTTTTAAATAAATAATTAGGAATATCTAAAAAATTCATTTTAGGAATAATTTTTTGTTTTTTTTTGTAATTACCTTGTAAGATTATTAATTCACCATTAGGTCAATATATTATATATCAAAAAAAAATTAAATTCATGAAATTTCATATGTGAGTTTAAAACATTATTCCAAATGTTTTCATAAATTTTAGTAATTTTATGAGATTTTTCTATTTTCATTAATTTTATCCTCTTTATTTATCTTTCCAACACTAAAAATAATCCACAATTCTTAAAATTACTTTTTCTACACGAAATTACTTTACTACACTTTCATGATTAGATTTTGTATCAATTTGCCCATTTTCTTATTTATTCAACCAAATTTTGAGCCAAAGTCACTTTTTTAGACTTTCTGCTTACACTAATTGTGTCTTTTTGGCTTTTCTTCCACTCATCCTCTTTCACTTGCATTCTCCATGCTTAAATATTAACTTTGACTTGCATAACATCACCTACCCCATCCCTTGTTTGATTTGGTTTTCATAACTTCATTCAACCTAAATACACTCTACCACCTTACACACTCAATCACCTTATCCTTTATCATTCAAGTGGTAAACAAGCTAACTCTTCCCCTCTTGTGGCTGTAGATCTTGGTTCCTCCATCCCCTATTTATACCCCATTTTTATTTATTTGTTTTCATTTATACTTTCTCTCATTTACTCCTCTTGGTTGCTCCCACCTCTCTCTTCATTTTAGTTATTTTGCTAGGTGTTCTTATGCTTTGTTGAGCCTATAACTCATCCTCCTCCCTTTCTCCTTATTCTCTTATTTTCACTTCTATATTTCCTTCTATCTAGCATTTATTTATTTTTAAATAAGAAAATAAGTTTAGATTTTTGGTTAAATTGTGAAGTTGCCATCTTTTATCACCTCCTCTTGTGTCTCTATTTTTTGAAGACGTTGAAGCTCTTTTGGCAGTTCTTTGTTTTATTTTTCTATTTTTTCCTGGAAATAGGTGACCTACATGCTCATACTAAATATATTAAAATTATATGATAGCATGTTTAGGGTTTCCTATGTTATGCTTAAGTATAACTTATGCTTCCTTATAATCTTATGAAAAATATACATGCACAATATATTGTTATTAATTTTTCTAAGCATGTTGTAATACCCCAAAAATTTACTTAGCCTAATCTCGTTTCATTAGTGTCCTAATTTGATTCTAATCTCAAGAAATCTTATTATTAGCCTTAACCAAATTTTTTCATCCCGAAATTTTAACCGAAATCGAAACCTTGATTCGGATAAACCGTAATTCGTAAACCAAAATCAAAACCCGCTAAAATTTCCACTAATCAGAATTACTTGACTAATCCAAAATTACCTAATCCAATCCTAATTTCCTAATCCTTCTCTCTTTTCTTTTTCTTTCTCCTTTTCTTTTCTTCCTTTCTTCCCTTTTCTTTTCTTTTCTTTTCCCTTCTTCTCCTACGCCGATTTTATGATGTGAGGGACTTGGCTTCCTCTTCACCACCATCCACTTTCCTCCCACATGCACAATGACACCAGCCCTACCATCCCTTGTGTTGCCTCCTTCTTATTCTTCTTCTCCATCACTTCCCTTGCCACCCTTCTTCTTTCTTCTTCTTCCTACTGCTGCTCTATTTTGACCAACAGCCACTATCACACTCCCGTGCACGTTTTCTTCATCATCATCACTCCCCTCGTGCCTCTGCCTGACTCCCATCCATTTCAACCATCACCATCCCCCTATCCTTTTTCTTTTCTTCTTCTTGATAGATCATCATTATTGTCGTCGTCACCCCTGCCATTTTCTCCTCCAAGACACACCACCTTACTAGTATATATACCCCTCCATCCCTCCATTTTATTGTCCTCCATCAACTCCCCGAACTTCTTCTCTTCTTCCTTCTCCTTTCTCCTTCTTCTTCCTCTTTCTTCTCTATTTTCAACATTCATACCACCTAATCCACCACCGAGCACCACCCAAGCCACCACTCGTTGTCCTTTAGCCGATAGACCGACCACTAAGGTTGCCCTGACCTTCCTCCTCACTGTCACCATCCATCGCCACCAGCCACCGCCTCTTTTCCCTTCTCCTTCTCCTCGTTCATTGCAGCATTGTAGAGTACACAACATGTGGTGTACCTGCTATATGGCAGTGCAACACTCAGATTACCTGTTGCACAGCCATGTAACTTTTGCACCATCTGGCCATGATTTTTATTTTCTCTCGGCTAGTAATGCATAGCCATACAATTCTTGCACCGCCTGGTCGTGCGTCTTTTCTTCCTTGGACCTGTTGTACAACTCTTGCACTACCTGGCCGTGCAACTTTATTTGTGTCCGTGTACCCCCATTTTCATCCTGTATCTTGTCCAAGTACCACTAAAATTTAAACATAGCTCCACCACACATTATTCTACATTTCCATACAACTTTATTTGTGTCCGTGTACCCCCATTTTCATCCTGTATCTTGTCCAAGTACCACTAAAATTTAAACATAGCTCCACCACACATTATTCTACACTTCCATACAATTCAAGCTTTCATTTGACTTTGGTAAATTCCATTTTTACCCTCCTCTACCTTGACTTCCCTTTCAATTTTTAATCTTTAATCCTAATCATATTTTATCTTGTTTTCATAGGTGATATTCTGGTGATCTTGGATGAGGTATAGGATTTGCGTGCATAGAGCCAGGTGTCCTTGTTGGTAAGGATACATGTCGTAGCTAGGAATTTATGTGATACTTGTATCTTTGTATATGCTTTTGTGTTGAGTATGTTATCTTGAATATTATAATTATGGAAATGCTATAAAATGATATTCTTGAGAATAATGAAATTATGTAAGTTCGTATTTGGGTATAATATTGGATACAAGATATATATAGAAAACTAAGGATATGTACTTCGGATAATTATATGGAATTTATATGTATTAGTATTGGGTCTCATAAGGCCTTTGGGAGAATAGGATTGTCTTGACTACCCTGAGGGTATTATAATCATTTGAGGATAATTATGTGGTAGTACTTATGTGGTTTAGTTGTATGTCTTATGCTTTTATATGAGTTTGGCAAAATAATATACAATCAACTCTAAACAATGTACTAATCATTTAAAGTGAAAGATCACTTGAGTTGGACTAAGGTGTTTATATGGCTCCATTCCACCGGATAATAATAATGGCTCAGGTGTGTTGTCCCCGAGAGGTGCTTTAGTCCGTTCCACCGGATTAATAATAGTAGGGCTCCATACTCAATGTGAATGAAAATATAATTAAGAGTTAAAGTATAAATGGAAAGATACTAATCATTTAAAATGAAAGACTACTGAGTCAGGGACGAGGTGTTGAGTCCGTTCCACTAAATAATAATAGTGGCTCGGTTATATTGCCCTCGAGAGGTACTTTAGACCGTTCCATCAGTTTAATAATAGTGGCTTAGGAGTATTTTACTCTAAGAGGTGTTGGCTCCATCCTACAGATAATAATAGTGGCTCAGATGTGTTTTCTCTAAGAGGTGTTTTAGATCGTTCCATTAGTTTAAGAATAGTGGGGTCCCTGAACTCAACGTAAATAAAAGATTGGAATATAGTATATCTAATAAAAGACCTAGAATCAGTACTTATTGGAATTCTTTGATTTACGCACATATAATTTTCTTATGAGAATTCTTGTAACCCTACTTGACTGTATCGTTACCTTACCCAGTACGTAGTGTATTGATCATCTGTTTCATGGATGCTACTCAATCCAACGAGTAGATGACCCAAATGTTTATGTGCATGTCGATGAGGACCAAGTGGATGATTTCGCAGCTTTTGATGCGATATATGTGGAGGAGCGATTTATTCGTATCAGTGTTTGGGCGTAGAGTCATGTTATCCGAATGATAGTTTACCCGAATACCTTTTTGGACTCTTAGTTCCATGGGATCCATTTTTATTGTATTTTGATATTGTAGTCAAAGTTGATCTCCAAACACTTATTTGATATTATTAAAATTTGTCTCGTATCTTTCTATCATGTTTTAAATTTTCTAATCATTTTACCTTGTGATTGACGTAAGGATGGTAGGGTAAGCTAGACTCATATCAATTATGGCGATAATACCCAACTATTTAATTATACTCTTCCGTTTAAAATGAAATTTTTAGGAGTAAATTTGGGGGTGTTACACATGCGGCTTGTATTTTTTTCATGCAAGAGCATGTTAAATTTATTTATTTTAATATATGTATGATAGCATGCTATAATAAGGTTGTTTTAGTAAAATAATTATGCATGATTAAGGTTTTAAGTGTTAAATGGGCTTACTTGTGTTTAAGGGGTAAAATGATAATTTTGTTACTTATGCTATTTTACGTAATTTAAATTTTGTATCAATGTACCTATTTTAATGTTAATTAGTCGTATTGTGAATTTTTCTTAATTCTAATAACAATTGGTATTGAAATGAGAAATTATTAAGTAAATAACATATAAGGGCATTTTGGTCATTTATGACTTATTATGCCTAAAATTATAAAGTATAGGACTAGGATGACCTTAATGGATTCCTAGGTTTACCTTAGTGTTAAATTTGATTTTAGTTTGGATCGTTAACCTTATGATCAACATAAATAATTGGAATTAGAATCATTGTGCATTATGTGATACATTATGATCATCTTATTAAGATAGTAATTTTTAAAGTGGAAGACCTTGAGATTGGAAAATGGCTACTCTTTAGGGTTAACTACCCTCAAGATGAGGTAAGAGTCCTCAATTTGGTTTTGTGGTTTGTTGTATGCCTCAACATTTCAACTAAGGCCCTAGTCTACTCTATAGGTGACATACGACCTCTACAGGGGGTATCAATACTTAAGGATTAGGTTTCCTAGGATGGGAGGGTATTGTGCTACCTTGTTACACCAGTATGACCGGGGTACTTGTATGTCTCTAGGTTACAAGTTTAGAGGATATCATGATGCTTCAGTGCACCGGTATAACTGGTGTACTTTATATGTCTCCAGGTTATTATTGTATCCCCTCAAGCAATTAAAAATGAAAATAATTTTTGTATAAAGATTTTAATGGATTGTTGTGCTTTATTAGTTTGGTAGTTGTCTCCATGCACTACTTGGTTATGGTTTGTTGATTTGATAGTTGCATCTATGCACTATTTAGATTTGGCATATTTGTTGGTAATTATCTTAATGTTTTCCTTATCATGTTATAAGTGGTATAGAGGTGGTTATTGTAAAAGGCCTTAATTATGGTTTTTTTTTCCTTTGTGGGACACCATTGGTGTAATTAGATTAATGAAATAGTTGTAATATGGTTAAGTTTGATGTGATAATGATGTGGCATATGGTATGATTGTGGCACTTAACTATGATATGTTTTATTTAGCGTGTTATGCTATGATACTTTATGTTACCTTTTATGCACTCCATCTGATGTGTGCATGCTTAGTATTGAGTATTGGTTTACTTAGTATCATTGTACTGATGGGTTCCATTTTATGGTCCCCTACTTATTTAATAGGCATTTTTTACCCTATAGGACTACTTTGAGATTACAACTTGATGTCTTTTGGTAGGGTTTAAGAGTTAGGACTATTTTGTGTCATTCCAATATCTTTTGATTTGGATATCCCTTAGAATCTTATGTCTCATTATGTATTCCTTTCCCTTGTTAATTGTAAATCTTTTATCCGATCTTTTTTTTATCAAAACAGTTTAATATTTTAATAAAATCTTTCTCTCGGTCATATTAATTGTTGTTCTTAATGTAAATGGATAGTGTAAGAAAGGTAGAGGAACCAGACTTATACTAAGTGTGGCGATAAAATCCTATGTCTTAATGGTTTATTTTCTACGATCAACTCTTTTTAAAGAAATTTTCAAGCGCAAAAAATGGGGGTATTACAAGTAGTCAGTTAATTGCCTAGCAGGATAATTATTTGGATAAATTGTATTTGGACAGTTAGCGATTGAGGCACAACAAGGAAGTTGAGTTCTTTGAGTGGGGGTGAATGTAGTGCCACAAATTGAGTAGAGTGTTATAAGGATTGATATAGCTACCTATATCGATATGGTATATCATATTTTTGGTAATTCCATTCTAAGAACTTCATAGTTAAGCTTGCTACCTGTGGAGTAATTTTTAGGATGGGTAACCCTTCTGAGAAGCTTTGAAAATTTTCAAAAAATTTCTCAAGAAGAGTGTGATGGTAAAAAACGCACTGAAAGGACTTGTGTTGATTTGTGGGGTCAGCCGATCAATCCAAAAACACTCCAGGATAACCCCCATGTGATCGTATAGACTCGAAGTGTTACAATCTTGGTCATATATTTTTCTCCGTCTTGACCCCTATATTGCCAAACAAGATTAAACCAAGGTACCTTCACACCCATAGCTCTCAATTTGTGGTACACTAAGCTAACTTGTAGTTTGCATCCATTATACATTTTCTGTGCACTTCTTATATCATGTCTCTAGTTATCATAAACTGTTGAACATCCATGAGGCTAGGGATGGCATTTTTTTTCATGGATTTGGGGCCTCGTCAAGGATTTCCTATTTATGTTCAGGTTTGGGGGAAGAATTTTAGGATCAAGTTCAAGTTTAGAGATTATTACCAAAGATTTTTTTGGGGTCAAAGTGAGAATAGGTTTAGGGGTCTCCATCCCCGAACCCACTGTGAATAATTTATATATATATATACTTTTTTTATAGGATATAAATTTAAAGTATATTGTAAATAAATAGGATTAGGGATATGATTGGGTTTTGAGGATCGAGTCAGGTTTCAAGGTTGGAAAATAAATCATAGATAGGGATCAAATCGAGGATTTGGTTAGGTATGCGGATTTAGGAATTATTTTTCTTATTGAATTCAGGAATGGGGATGGTGTCCATGTCCCTAACCCTCCCTATTATCATCCCTACACGAGGCATCTAATCTAACTTGCATATATCATATCATTTCCAATATATCTCACGTATCCACTATTAACCCAGTTGATATGAATCTCCAAAATTTATATTTAATTAATTCTGCTAATTGTTATAAATCCTTTTGTGCTTATAATTGTTTTTCTTATTGTGTGCTTGATTAGGGGAATTAATGCAGCACATGGAGAATGGAATTAAAGTTGTTGTAGCTGCTGAGGATTTGTTGTAGAAATTTATTTTAAGTTAGGAAATCCCATGTGATGCATTCGCCGGAAAAATTGGCTAATGGGGATTAAGTTGGCTGTATAACCCGCCACCCGACCCGTAATTAAATGGGCTAGCTGGACTGTGGGTTAATCATCCCTAAGTAACCATAATTAGCAAAATTATTTTTTTAGCTGATGGGAATTAATTGTATTATTCTTTCTTTGTATTTTTGGGGCATGTAAGCTTGTAATTCTTGGGCTATTTTGCTTGATCCAGCCGTCGACCCCTCTGTTTTATTTCGGCTAATTGTTTGGGCTGATTGTTGGGCTGCGTGTGTATGGCCTACGATGTGTATTTTTGTACGTCCCTTGCTGTATTTGTATGCCATATAAATATGGCCTTATATGGTGCTCACTGACACTTTTGGTCGAATGAAAGTTTAGTCTGGAAATTTCTTCTGCTTGTTCTCTCTCTCCCGAGTTTCTCTTTCACTCTCTCTTGCGATCTTCTCGCTCGCATTCTTCTGCTTCTTCTCTTCGATCTGTTCTTGATCGTTCTCACTTCTCAACTTCAGTAGCCATTTTAATACTGCGCTCTGAGTTCTTGGATCTTCCTTTGGAAAATTCCTTAGGCTGATCTCGGCGAATCGAACCCCGCGCTCGATTATACTTCGATCCGAAAATTTTTTGAGAAACCCTAACAGGTTTCCTTCATTTGGTATCAGAGCCTCGATTATTCGAGTGCTCGTGGTTTCATTGTTGTTACTAAGTTTTCTTGGTTTAATTACTTTGTCGATTTCGCTAACCCATATTTCTGAAGTGCGAAAACTAGGGTTTGCGATTGACAAAGGAATTCGAAGGATTCCATCGCATTTAAGCCGGCAACCAGAGGGTTGCGTCTTTTGTTTTAAAAATTTCTTGGAAACCCTAAGTAGCTTGGGCGATTTGTCGGCTAGGGTTTGGTCAAAAATCTTGAATCTTGACGATTCTTGAGGAATACTCCTCGATTGGTAAATTCGAACCTTATCTTGTTACTTACTGCAATCGGTGATAACTAATTTGCAAATATTTTTGAGATATCACTCTGTTCACAATTAATAAGTGTACAGGAGGATTGATCGGCCAACCTTTTGGTTTTAGAAAGGAGTAAGGACTCCAAGAAGAGGGGTCCCTATTTAGTAATTGGATTAATTGCTTAAATTGCTCGCGGTAATATTGTTTCTTCTTAAGCTCTCTATTGCTTTCGATTTAATACTTACCTGGAATTAGTGTGTAATCTGTGTTGTCGATATATCATTGATATTATTTGATACTGTAATATTCTTATAATTAGATCGATTAATTACTGTCTGTTTGATTTCTTATTAAGGCAAATTGATTTTGTTGGCTGTCTGTAATTGTGCTTAATTGACTATCATAAGATAATTCTAATAATGTCTAACAACGGGCAATCTGTTAATCAATATGTTTCCATTTCTAGTAATTATTTATTAGAAACCCTTAGGACTTTTCAAGAACAAATTACTACTCAACTTGCTGTGTTATCTACTAACTTAGAACAAAGAATAGGAGAACAAGAAGTAAGGATTAATGAATTACAACATACTAGAGTAGAAACTCAACATGCAGGGGTATTAGGAAGGGCTCCTATGGACCCTAGGACTAGAATTCCACCTGTAGCTAATTTAGAAGAATTAGAGGACCAAGTATCCAACAATAGTGATAGGAGACCTAGACAGAATAATAGACAAGAAAGGGATTTAGACTTAGTTGATAGGAACCTAATTAATCTTAAGTTTAGTATACCTGGATTCAATGGCAGAAATGACCCTGATTATTATTTTGAGTGGAAAAGGAAGATAGAGTTAGTATTTGAATGTCATAATTATTTGGATGAGAAGAAAATTAAGGTAGCAATAGTGGAGTTTACTGAGTATGCTTCCTCTTGGTATCATAACCTTGTTTTAACTAGACGTAGGTGTGGAGAACCACCCATACAAACATGGGATGAACTTAAAATCTTGATGAGGAAAATATTTGTTCCAAGTTATTATTATAGGGAATTACATAAGAGGTTACAGACAATAAGTCAAGGAATTAGGTTAGTGGATGAATATTTTAAGGAATTAGAAGTTTTGATAATTAAAACAGGAATTATTGAGGATGATGATGCTATTATGGCTAGATTCTTAAGTGGGTTAAATTTTGAAATAGCTGATAAAGTAGAATTATATCCTTGTGGGACTTTAAGTGAGATGGTGAACATAGCTACTAAAATAGAGAGTCAGATAAAGAAGACTAGACAGTATAAACCACCTGGGATTGGGATTAAGAGTACAGTGAGAAGGAATTTTGGGGGAACTACTTCTGGAAATTGGAGGAATAATGGGAGATTTGAGTCTAGAGGTAGGAATAATGAAGCAAAGGTAGGGAATAATATTGAAAAGGGTAGAAATGTAACAACTAATCCTGCTAGTGGTCCAAACAGAACTACGGATATTAAATGTTTTAAGTGTGGAGGATTGGGACATATAGCTTCTGAGTGTCCAAACAAGAGAAATATTTTAATTAGAGAATCTGGAGACATAGAATCTGAATCTGAGGAGGGAGACTTGGAGACTAGTTTGGTTAGGGAGGATACTAGTGAGTCAGAAGAAGAAATAGAACTATCAATAAGTAGAGATCTTTTTGTAGTACGTAGGGCTTTAAACAGTAACAAAATACCTGATTCTAATGCAATACAAAGAGAAAATATATTTCATACTAGATGTTTGATTGATGATAAATGTTTTAATATGGCTATAGATAGTGGTAGTTGTATCAATGATGCTAGTACTTTATTAGTGTCTAAGCTAAGATTACCAACCACTAAACACCCAAAACCATATAGACTACAGTGGCTTAATGAGTTAGGAGATGTAAAGGTTAGTCAACAAGTTTTAGTAAATTTAAAATTAGGAAAATATGATGATTCTATTTTATGTGATATAGTTCCAATGCATGCTGCTCATTTATTATTAGGTAGACCTTGGCAATATGATAGGAGAGTGACACATGATGGTTATAAGAACAGATATACTTTAAATAAGGATGATAGGAAGATTGTTTTAGCACCTATGACTCCAAAGGAGATTTTTGATGATCAAATAAAAATTAAGTGTGACTATAAAGAACTATCTAAGCAGAGTTTAGAGACTGAGGTTAGTTCAAAAGAAAGTAAGGGAACATCTGGATTTTATGCTAAGAGTAAAGATGTAGGTAAGGCTAATAAGAGACAGGCAAATGTGTACTTTATGGTTTATAAAGAGTGTTATGAATGTCAATTAGGATTAAGTGAGGAAGTACCTGTTGCTATGAGACAATTATTGGAAGAATATAGTGAGTTGTTTCCTGAGGACATACCTAGTGGATTACCTCCATTAAGGGGAATAGAACATCAAATAGATTTTGTTCAAGGAGCTGTTATACCAAACATACCTGCTTATAGGGCTAATCCTAAAGAGGTTAAGGAATTAAAAAGGCAGATTTCTGAATTATTAAGTAAAGGATACATTAAGGAATCAATGAGTCCATGTGCAGTTCCAGTATTATTAGTGCCTAAGAAGGATGGTAGTTGGAGAATGTGTATAGATAGTAGGGCAGTAAATAAAATAACTATTAAGTATAGATATCCTATACCTAGGCTTGATGAGATGTTAGATCTTCTACATGGTGCTGTAATTTTTTCAAAAATAGATTTAAAAAGTGGATATCATCAAATTAAGATGAAACCAGGAGATGAATGGAAAACAGCTTTTAAAACTAACTTTGGGTTATATGAATGGTTAGTAATGCCTTTTGGATTATCCAATGCACCCAGTACCTTTATGAGACTTATGAACCACGTTCTGAGAAATTTTATTGGAAAATTTGTGGTTGTTTATTTTGATGACATACTTATATATAGTAGATCTTTAGAATAACACTTGAAACACTTAAGGATTATTTTGGATGTGTTTAAGACAGAACAATTGTATGCTAACTTAACTAAATCTAGGTTTTGTCTGGAAAATATGGTATTCTTAGGATTTGTGGTAGGTAAAGATGGCATATCTGTAGATAAAGACAAAATTAAAGCTATTCAAGAGTGGCTTGTACCTAAGAGTGTAATTGAAGTAAGAAGTTTCCATGGTTTGTGTTCTTTCTATAGGAGATTTGTTAGGAATTTTAGTACCATAGCTGCTCCTTTGACTTCCATAAAAAAAAGGAAAATGGATTTAAGTGGGGCTTAGAACAGCAAAAATATTTTGAAACACTTAAAAATAAATTAACCCAAGCACCTGTGTTAAGCCTTCCTGACTTTGAAAAGATGTTTGAATTAGATTGTGATACTTCAGGGTTAGGAATAGGGGTTGTACTTTCCCTAGAGGGCAAACCAATAGCTTATTTTAGTAAGAAATTAAATGGTAGTACTTTAAATTACTCTACTTATGAAAAAGAATTGTTTGCTTTAGTAAGAGCTTTAGAAGTTTGGCAACATTACCTATGGCCTAGAGAATTTGTGATAAATACTGATCAAGAGGCTATTAAATATTTAAAGAGTCAATCAAAGTTAAACAGGAGACAGGGTAGATGGATTGAGTTTATTGAAATCTTTCCTTACATAATTAAGTATAAAAAAGGAGGTGATAATGTAGTTGCAGATGCTTTATCCAAGAGACATGCTTTATTAAATGTTGCAGATACTACTTTGCTGGGTTTTTCTTGTATTAAGCTTTTATATCTGGAAGATCTTGATTTTAAGGTAATTTATAAGAAATGTGAAATTGCTACATAGGGAAAATATTATATATCTGAAGGTTATTTGTTTAGAGAAAATAGGTTATGTATTCCTGAGTGTTCATATAGAGGATTATTAATTCAAGAAGTTCATAATGGTGGACTAATGGCACATTTAGGATTTCAAAAGACCTTAGACATATTAACTGATCATTTTTATTGGCCTCACATGAAAAAGGATGTGTTGAAATATTGTGTTAATTGTGTGGCTTGTAGACAGGCTAAATCTACATCAAAACCTTTTGGGTTATACACTCCATTGCCTGTACCAAATCAACCTTGGACTGATGTTTCTTTATATTTTATTTTAGGCTTACCTAGAACTAATAGAGCTAAGGATTCAATAATGGTTGTAGTAGATAGGTTTAGTAAAATGGCTTTTATACCTTGTAATAAGACCAATGATGCTGTGACTGTGGCTGAATTATTATTTTTTTCATATAGTTAAATTACATGGCATACCTAATACCATCGTTTCAAACAGAGATGTTAAATTCCTGAGTCCTTTTTGGAAGGTTTTATGGGGAAAATTAGGGACTAAATTGTTATTTTCCACAACTTTTCACCCTCAAACAGATGGACAAACAGAGGTAGTAAATAGAACCTTAGGTAATATGTTAAGAGTTGTCCTTGGAAAGAATCTTAAACAGTAGGAATATGTGTTACCTCAGGTAGAATTTGCTTATAATAGAACTTTGCATTCTACAACTAAAAAGACTCCATTTGAAATTGTGTATGGTTTTAATCATTTGACTCCTTTAGATCTAAGTCCTTTGCCTAATGCTGAATTGCAAAATTTTGATGCTGAATCTCGTGCTAATAATATAAAGAAGTTGCATGAATCTGTAAGTCAACAAATTACTAAAAAGGTGCAACAAATGGCTGAGAATGCTAATAAAAGGAGAAGAAAAATGGTTTTTAAACCTGGGGATTTAGTTTGGGTATATCTTAGGAAGGAAAGATTTCCAAACCTTAGAAAATCAAAATTAGACCCTAAGGGAGATGGACCTTTTACTGTGTTAGAGAAAATTAATGATAATGCTTATAAGATTGATTTACCTGCTAAGTTTGGGAATGTTAGTGATTCTTTTAATGTTGCTGATCTTAGTCCATTTATTGGTATTACTCAGGTTTCAGAGGCGAAACCATTCCAAGAAGAGGGGATTGATATGAATCTTCAAAATTTATATTTAATTAATTCTGCTAATTGTTATAAATCATTTTGTGCTTATAATTGTTTTTCTTATTGTGTGCTTGATTAGGGGAATTAATGCAGTACATAGAGAATGGACTTAAAGTTGTTGTAGCTGCTGAGGATTTGTTGTAGAAATTTATTTTAAGTTAGGAAATCCCATGTGATGCATTCGCCGGCAAAATTAGCTAATGGGGATTAAGTTGGTTGTATAACCCGCCACCCGACCCGTAATTAAATGGGCTAGCTGGACTGTAGGTTAATCATCCCTTAGTAACCATAATTAGCAAAATTATTTTTTTAGCTGACGGGAATTAATTGTATTATTCTTTCTTTGTATTTTTGGGGCATGTAAGCTTGTAATTCTTGGGTTGTTTTGCTTGATCCAGCCGTCGACCCCTTTGTTTTATTCTGGCTGATTGTTGGGCTGCGTGTGTATGGCCTACAATGTGTATTTTTGTACGTCCCTTGCTGTATTTGTACGCCATATAAATATGGCCTCATATGGTGCTCACCGAAACTTTTGGTTGAATGAAAGTTTAGTATGGAAATTTCTTCTACTCGTTCTCTCTCTCCCGAGTTTCTCTTTCGCTCTCTCTTGCGATCTTCTCGCTCGCATTCTTCTGCTTCTTCTCTTTGATCTATTCTTGATCGTACTCACTTCTTAACTTCAGTAGCCATTTTAATACTGCGCTCTGAGTTCTTGGATCTTCCTTTGGAAAATTCCTTAGGCTGATCTCAGCGAATTGAACCCCGAGCTCGATTATACTTCGATCCGAAAATGTTTTGAGAAACCCTAACAGGTTTCCATCACCATTCTCCTTTTTTCCCATCTAAATAGTATCAGAGCTTAAGATGGAGGCTAAAACAAGTAAGATGTTTTGTTTGAGTAGGTTTAAGTACTATAGATGGAAGGGTAAGCTGAAGGATCTCTTGAATGTGAAAAGTTTCGTATCTACCAATTTTTACTAAGAATAAAACAAAAGACTAAACCGATGAAGATTGGCAATTTCATCATGAACAAGCGTGTGGATTTATTTGATAATAGATAAAGGAAAATGTTTACAGCCACATTATAAATAAAAGAAATGCAAAGACGCTATGAAATAAACTTGTAACAAACCCTTTTTTAGCACTTGAAAATTTCTTTCAATAGAGTTGATTGTAGAAGCTAAAACATTTAAAATAAAGAGTGTTACTACCACACTTAGCATAGGTATGGTTCATCTACCTTTCTTACAATAAGAGGGAAGGCTAAAATATTTATCCGCTTAAATTAAGAGCAAAAATTTATAAGAAGTAAAGAAATATTTCATTAAAATATTAAACTATTTTGATAAAAAAACAAAAAATAGGACAAGAGAGTTACGACTAACAAAAGAAAGAAATACAGAATGAGATATAAGAGTCCAAGGGATATCCACATCAAAAGATATCATAATAGACACCGGATAGTCCTAACTCTCAAACCCTATCAAAATCAATCAAATTTTACCTCCAAATTACTCCTATAAGGTGAAGGCTGCCCATTGAATAGGTAAGGAAACATAAAATGGAACCCATTAGTAAAACGATACTAAGTAAACCTCTACACAATACTAAGCATACAAATATTACATATAGCACATAGAAGGTAACATAAAGTATCATGACATAACATGTCAAACAATACATACCATAGCTAAGTACCACATTCATACCATAAATCATATCATACCATATCCCATATGATCAGCATAATAAACTTAACCATATTACGACCATTTTATTAATCCAATTATACCAAAGGTGTCCAACTAAAGGAAACACCAAACCATAATTAAATCATTTTACAATAACCACATCCATATCACTTATAACATAATAATACAAGCACTGAGATAATTACCAACTAATATACGAAATCTAAATAGTGCATGGATGCAACTATTAAACCAACATAAAAAAAACCCAGTAGTGTGCAGAAGCAACTACCAAACCAACAAACCACAATAATCCATTTAAATCCATATTCAAAAATTATTTTTATTTTTAATTACTTGAGGGGACACAATAATAATCTAGAGACATATTAAGTACATCGGTTATATTAAAGCACAAAGATAACACAATATCCTCTCAACTTATAACCTAGACACATATAAGTACGGCAGTCATACTGGTCCAACAATGTAGCACAATATCATCTCATCATAGAACATCTAATCTGTATGCATCAATACCCTCTCTAGAACTCGTAGGTCACCTATAAAGTAGACTAGGACCTTAGTCAAAATGTCAAAACATCCAACAAAACCACCAAACCAAATTAAGGGCTCCTACCTTGTCACTAGACTAGTTAACCCTAAGGAGCAACCATTCTCAAATCTTGATGTCTTTCACTTTAAATATTAATATCTTTATAAGGTTATCATAAAATATGACATAATACATAATGATTCAAATTCCATACTTAACTATTTTTATTTTATTTCCAATTATATAAGTCAACCATAAGGTTAATAATCCAAGTTAAAGTAAAAGTCAACCTTATGGTCAACATAGGAATCCATAAAGGCCATCCTAGACCAATTATTTACATTTTTAGGTATAATTAGCCATAAATGACCAAAATTTCCTCATATATTATTTAATGAATAAGTTCTCATCTTAATATCAAATGTTGTTAGAATTAAGCAAAATTCATGGTATGAATAAATAGCATTAAAATACCCATTTTAATACAAAAATACAATTGTATAAATTTTCATAAGTGAAAAAATTACCATTTTACCCCTAAAATATAATTAAGCCCATGTAGCACATAAAACCGTAATCACACATAATTATTTTACTACAACAACCCTATTTTATCATGTTATTATATATACATATACATACATACATATACATATACATACATACATACATACATATATATTAAAATATATAAATTTAACATGCTCTTGCATAAAAATAAACAGTCACATGCTTAGAAAGTTTATTAACAATACATGGTACATACATATTTTTCATGAGATTATAAGGAAGCATAAATTATACTTAAGCATAACTTAGGAAACTCTAAACATGTTATCACATGATTTTTACATATTTTTAAGCAGCATAAAAGTTACCTTTTTCCAAGCACAAATAACAAAATAAAGATAAAGAACTACTAAAAGAACTTCAATGCCTTTGAAGAATGGAGAAATAAGAGGATAAGACAAAAAATGACAACTTCACTATTTAACCAAAAATCTACCCTTCTTTATATATTTAAAAATAGATAAAGACTATATATAAGGAAACATAGAAGTGGAAAAAAGAGAATGAGGAAAAAGAGAGGAGGATAGATCTCGGTTATAGGATCAACAAAGCTTAAGAACACTTAGAAAAGTTAATCAAAATGAAGAGAGAAGTGGGAGCAACCAAGATGAGAAAAATGAGAGAAAGGCTAAATGAAAACAAAGCATGAAAGATGGCATATAAATAGGGTATGGAGAAACCAAAATTCTACAATCAAAAGAGGGGAAGATGTAACACCCCAAAATTTACAACTGAAAATTTTCAATTACAGATTTAAGTGCGGAAGCTAAAACAATTAAAACAAAGGGTGTTACCGCCACACTTGGTACAAGTCTGATTTCCTCTACCATTCTCATACCAAGTGCTAAGGCTAAAATCATTAATCCGCTTAAATTAATATCATGATTACAGAAATCAGGATAGAGAGAACGTTAAATAAATACTGCTAATTAAAAACTACATTAACAATTTACGAAACTCGAGAGAGAGAAATTACAAGTGGACACGAGGGTCCAAATACAACCGAAAATAAGACAACAAAAGAAACATCGGATAGTCCTACGCTCCTAATTCCAAACTATCAGCATTTGACTGAGCTCAGAGGCTGACCTAAAAAGTCCACTGCCTATTGAATAGGCAGGGGCCCACGAAAATAAACCCTTCAATACTACGGTACTGAGCAACCCTTTATACCAAACTAATACGATAAATCAGCATGGAACACATGCAAGGCATACAATTAACATGGTATAAGATATATACATATAAATATGATGATTGAGATACAATAATTACTCAGATGATCAAATTCTATCAAGGTCACGTACTACTCATTTTCATTCATCTGAAACACCCGAACTTATTATTGAACATCCCAGAAATACCCTCTGAGTAATAATTAAAACCCAAATTTAGCATAATTCACGTCTCAGCATAAATCCCAAACAATCACATACATCACAGGTATGTTCTCAGGTATAATTTGCTAAGATTCATATCATCCCAGGTGTACTTACAAGTACAGCATAATAAATCTATAACGTCATAGGTAAACTTACCAGTACATCATAATAAATCCATAACATCACAGGTAAACTTACAGGTATAGCATAATAAATTCATAATATCACAAGTATGCTCACGGACATAAAACCACACCAGGTAGGTACGAAGGTTGCTATCGAAACCACAAAAAACCGCAGGTAGGCACGAAGGCTACTACCGAAAACACAGAAAACCTCAGGTAGGCACGAAGGCTAATACCGAACCACAAAAAACCTCAGGTAGGCACGAAGGCTGCTACCGAAACCACAGGTAGGCACGAAGGCTGCTACCAAATAATCCAATAATCCGATAATCATTATTTCAATCAAATCATATCATTTCCATTTTTATTTACTTTCTCGAGGGGATATCAATCAACCTGAAGACATAAAGGTACTTCAGTCATACTGACGCAACAAGGCAACACATTATCCTACCGACTATCAACCCAAGGACGCAAAGGTACCCTGGTCGCACTGGTACATGAAGGTAACACAGTACCCTACCGACAAGGACACATAATCCATAAGTATCGATACCCCCTATTAGTCCGCAGAACAAAATAGAGTAAGATGTAGGGCCTGACTGGGGCACTAAGGCACACCAGCAAAAATCCATATCAATCGTGGGCTAAACCACGCCCTTAGGGTAGCGAACCCTAGGAGTCACCATTCCCGATCTTGAGGTCTTTCACTTTAAGTATTAGTATTTTATTAAGGTGACCACGAAATTGCATATAATAGAGATAAATTAAATTCTCATACTTAACCGTTCTAACTTATTTCCAATCATCCGAGACAACAATAATCAAGGTCAAGTTCGAAGCCAACATTAAAATATACTAAGGCCATCCTAGGCTTAATTATTCACATCTGGATACTTTAGGTCAAAAAGACCAAAATACCCCTGAGACTAAAAATTCCAAGATTATCATCTATTTAAATACTAATTCCATTTTATTTATTCATTTGTCATGAAAAGGCTAAAACACCATAATTAAATTATTCATTACACAATTTAAATTATCAGATATGTCAAATGACCATTTTGCCCTTATACGTAATTTTACACATAAAATCCTTTTCCACACCTTTAATCCATCCAAAACACATACTCACATACTCAACAGTAATACATGTTAGACATGATTTTCAAGATAAATATCATAATACATAAAAATTATTAAACTACCCCTAGGGCACACGTCCATAATAATTAATCCATAATTATATCTAAGCATGCTCAACTTATTATTTTATACATAATTATCATACAAATTATTTTTCCCTTATTAGAATCATTTTAATCATACTTTCATACCTGACATAATTTACATTAGATAACATGCTCGTTTTATCAGTTTTTATAATAATAATAATTAACACATAATTATATCAAAATAAATCATGCTTAACATATTTCATCAACCAAAAACCCTAATGTGCTATCACGCAATATTTATAATTTTAGTAAGGTATAACGGTTACCTGAATTCCAGTAAAAACGCAAAAATAGCAGTATCCTACTAAATTTATCGGATCTCGCTAATCAACCTTTTGTACCTAAAAATAATACCGAAATTATTGAATTAATATCTATCAGATAAAATAATAATTATAATATAAAAATATTTATTATTCAAAAATTACTAAAATACCCTTACACTTAAAATGGGTACCAATATATATATATATATATATATATATATATATATTTTAAATACACACAACTCACGCTGTATGCGCAACGTGAGCCATGCACGCGTGAAAGAAAAAACGAAGGGCAACGGGGGTTGGCCGGTAGTGCAAGGCGGCTGGAGGCTGGCGGGGCTGGGTGGCAGCTGGTGGTTGGTGGCTGCTACGGCTGGGCAATGGGAGGTTACGCTGGAGGGTGGTGGTTGGTCGAGGCAGGCAGGATGGTGCAAGCCGGTGGCTAGTCTCGAGGGTTGGTCGGGGTGTTGTCCTGGACAGGGAAGTGGTGGTCGAAGGCTGGCTCGATGAGCTAGGGAGTTGGGTGATGGCTTGCGACACGGTGGAAGTGGCAGGGAGAAGAGGAAGAAAGGGGGAAGGGGCTGGTCGGTGGCTATTGGTGCGCTGCTGGGTGGTGTTCAGAGTGCTGGGTCAGGGGAGCTGCATGGGACGAGAGGGAGGTGCAGGGGCTGCATGCGATGGGCATGTAGAGAGAGGTTGTTTGGGTGTGCTATGTTTGGTTGAGTAGAGTGGTGCACAAGGGAGGCTGAAGGGCGGTTGGGTCGAGAGGGAGAATGGTGACTGGTGCGATGCTACGGCTGTCGGGTGAGAGAAAAACAGGGGCTGCAAATGCAGGCCGAGGTCGAGGTGATGGGTTGCGTGGCGATGGTGGCGGTTAGTGCTGATGCGATGGATGATAGTGCAAAGGCTGCGGGATGGGTGTGATGGACGGGAGCTTGGGGCAGGAAGAAGGAGAAAGAAGATGAGGGAGGAGCTAGGGCTACGGTGGTCGAAAGGCGTAGGAGAAGATGGAAGGGTTGTGAACGGTGGTTGCTGGTTCGAGGGTTGTTTGGTGATGGTGGATGGCAACTGCTCGGGACGGGGAGTGTTGTTGGGGCAGACGAAAATGGAGGGGAGCAGAGAGTAGGGGTTGCTGGGTGCAGGAGGGGTGTTAGCTGCGGGATGGAAGCAAGCAGAGGGTGGCAGCTAGGGAAGGCTGGGCCGAAATATGTATACAAAGCTTTGTTTGGTTGGGGCTCGGGGAAGGATGCCGTGTGCGTGTGTATATGTGTATAATGTGCAGAGTATGTAAGTGTGTATAAATGACAGACGGAACGGGGAGGTGATGGTAGAGTGTATGTGTGTGTATAAAATGTACGAAGGGGACAGAAAAATATTTAGGAAAGATATTTGGGGTAACCGAGGTAGATTAATAATATAGGGTAGAAATTTATCTATTTAAGTTTAGATTTAATTTAGATAAACTAAAATATCAGATATAAAAATAGTTCAAGAAAAATTATTTGAATTTGGATAAGTTAAAAAATAGTCGGGAAGAGTAAAATAATCGAGAATAATTTTTAGGAAATTATTTTTAGGTTACGGATCAAAATATTATTAATAACATAATTTAAAATAAGATTTACGGGTATAAATAGAATTAAATTAATTAATCTAATTTATATAAAAAATTTAACCTGATTAAATTTATAATTAAACCATCGAAATAATATGAAAAATAATAACATTTTTAAAATTAAACCTCCTAAAATAATAATTATAATTAATTATACGATTATAAATTTATAATTACGGTTTTGAAAAACGGGGTATTACAGGAGAGGTAGCTTAGTATACAATTGAATGAAAAAGTACAAGATGGTTGAGTGTGTAAGGTGGAGGAGTGTATTTAGGTTGAATGAAGCTATGAAAACTAATGAATAAACTAATGGAAGAGGAAAGTGATGGTGTTCAAGTCCAAGTTCATATTTAAGTATGGGGAATACAAGTGAAGAAGGTTGGGTGGAAGAAAAGATAAATGGACACAACTAACATATGTAGAAAGTATATGAAAGTGACATTCACTAAAAATTTGGTTGAATGAGTAATACAATGATAAAATTGATACAAAATCTGATCATTGAAGTTTAGAAAAGGAATTTCATGGGTGAACATTAATTTAAGGATTTATAGATTAATTTTAGTGATGAAAAGATCAATAAAGAAGATAAAGTTAATAAAAATAAAAAAAATTATTATAAAATTAAAAAAAATAAATCATTAAAAGTATATATTAAACTCATATGAAAAATTTCATGAACTTAAAACAAGATCTGATGAATAAAATATTTAACATGATGGTAGCTAATAAGATTACAAGATAATTACTAAAATAAACACCTAAACTATTCCTAAAATCACAAAAAAAAATATATTCCTCCTATTTAATAATTTAAAACTTAAATATAAATTTTCATAATTTTTAACACACATTTGATATGATTTTTAGGTATCATACCTTAATTATATAATTTGCATATAAAATTCAAAAGGGATAGAAAACACAAATAAAATTAAACCAAAATTTATAGATTTACATTTAAACCCATTTAGAACCTAAATAAAATTTTATAAGACTTTGTTACAAGGTTTAACTTTAAATTTCACATATATAAGTAGTATTATATAAGTGAAGTGCATATAACCATAAAATCACAATTAATATAGAATCACAAAAAATAATTTTGAGGCCTTTAAATATCCTACAATAATTTATTTAATTAATTAAATAATTAAAAATATTTAGAAATGGGTTATTATAAAACTAGAAAATTTATATCACTCGAAGACCTAGAATAATAAATTGTATCACTTAAAGTAATTAATGAATTTGAGATACAAATATAGTTCTTTGATTTCTGATCATTTAAATGACTTTTAATGTGTATTAGATCATTTTTTAGGCATGGGCGTAAATCTTAAAGATGTTGTTCAAGAATTATGCCTCCTTAATTCTCTGTCATATTCTTAGGAGACATTTCAGGTCTCACTAACTACGCCCCAAATGGTAAGGCGATCATGGAGTTTGTCAAGAGTATTGTTATCAATGAGAAGATGAGAAGATGAGAAGAAGGAATTAAGGTTAATACTCAACTTCAAATGTTTTATTTACCAAAAATAAGGGAAAAGCAAGGGTAAAATTCAAAAGAGTAGGGATAAGAATAATAGTAAGTTAAGGGGTAAGTATAAGAATCTTGAATGTTGTTATTATGGAAAAATGGGGCATATCAATAAGTATTGATGCAAGTGGAAGATAGATAATAGTATTCCCAAGTAATAAAAGAATAATGATGATGATGATGATGATGATCGTGTTGTTTTTGTATCGCATCTAATGATCTTCTCATTGTTGTTGATGAGAATGTTTTGAATATTGCAAGTCATAAGAAAATTTGGGCTATTGATAGTGATGCTAAATAACATTCTACCTCTACGAAGGAATTATTCACTTTTTACACTCCTGGTGATTTTGGAGTTGTGAAGATGGGTAATGGTATCTTTTCTATGGTGATTGGCATGGGAGATGTATGCTAAGAGATGAAGATTAGGACAATGTTTGTCCTCTAGGATTTTTGACATGCACCATATGTTCACCTAAATTTGATTTAGCTAGTGAACTTGATGATGAGGGTTTTTGCAATAGCTTTGGTTTGAGCTAATGGAAGCTCAACAAATGTAATCTGGTTGTGGCCTATGGTGACAAAAGTGCTAACTTGAATTTTATACAAGTTTTGATTTATGGTGAGCATGTGAATGTTGTAGAAAACAAGATGTATCTGAGTTATGGCATAGAAGACTTATCCACATAAGCAAAAAAGGAATCAACTACTTGGCAAAGAATAATTTGATCTCTCATTTATAGTGTGCCAAATTGGAAAAGTATTCACATTGTATGGTGGGAAAACAATGCAAGGTTTTTTCCACAAGAGTCATCCTTCAAGAAGAGTCAAGGTTCTTGAATTAGTTTATTTAGATGTTTATGGCCCATTAAGGTAAAAGCTCTTATTGATGCACTTTACTTTACCACTTTTGTTGATGATCATTCTAGAAAGCTTTGGGGTTTATGCTTTAAAATCTAAATATGAAGTGTTTGATAATTTTAAACACTTTCATACCTCTATTGAAAGAGAGACTAGTAAGAAGATGAAATACATTCGTATTAATAATGCTGGTGAGTATAGTTTTTTATAAATAAACCAGTTATCAAATCAACCTTGCTGCTAATTTAGGGGTTTACTTGTCAGACTAGTGGTTTGAATAGGTCGAACTAGTAGTTCAAATGATTCCCTAAAACTAAGTAAACACATGTATGAATTTGTTTGGCAACATTATCTAATCCTCAATGTATCTATCATAAACCTCAGTATAGCATATTATAACATCATAAACATAATCCGCTCAAAACATTCATACAAATTACAAAATAACAAAAGTCAACATCCCCTCCATACATATTTAAGAAATACATAATAGAACATAGTAAAAGCTAATTAATATGTAACCAAAATTAAAATTACTTTATCTACTTCTGTAACTACTCATCCAAACCATATGAATTGTGTATATTTTCATCCACATTAAAAAAATATAGGAGTGACATCTTCATGCACACAATTATCTGCATCCTCTTTATATCCACTTTCATCTTCGCTATCATAAAAAGATTACAATACAAAGACAAAAAACCATTAATATAACATTAATTAATAGTGTAAAAAATGGCATATGATCATATACAAACAGTTAAAGGTTATGAGTTTCATAATTCACACCCTCATTTGCATTTTTTTAATCATGTTGAATAGTATAAGAAGCTAGTCCATTTCTCAATAATTTTATCTCCTCAATATTTAAGCTAGAAGGATCATCCAAAAAAATTCAAGTGTCATTTGCATCAAATTCTTTAACTCGTGAATTATATCCTCATGGGTTCGAGCACCCGACTATTCTCACCAGTGGAACGGTAATCAAAGTACAAACTCAGGACAACATGCTCTTGGCCACAATTATCACCGATGGACCGGTAAATAAAGTACAATCCCAAAACAGAATGCTCCTCGCTACTATTCTCATCGGTGGACTAGTAAATAAGGTACAACCAGTCCCGATCCACGTAGTCTTCCGCTATAAGTAATTAGTGTCATCCTAAAATTTATTATCATTCAAGGGTTTTATTACTTAAGTTTGGGACCCCACTATTCTCACCAGTGGAACAATAAGGTACAACTTACAGAGCCGAATGCTCCTGGCCACTATTCTCGCTGGTGGACCAGTAGGTACAATTGGGCAAGACACAAATAATGTTCCACTTTAAGTGATTAGTGTCTTATTGGTGTTTTATTTTTCCCAGATATAAAATACCCACATGCATAACTCAAGTATGGCTCTTATCCTACTATCACCCTTACCCCGTAATGTTCCTTTGAGTCCCCAATGTACCTAACAACCCAAACCTATCATTAGAAACCCCTCTTATCATGAGTCATAGCCTATTACCCCCGTTTCTCACATATGATAACAATTGGCCTCTACAGTTACTCCTCAAAACCCTAATTTTTCCTTAGTTGGCCTATCTCCTTCTCTACTTCTTTTATAGCCCTATTTCCTCATAACTAGGCATATAGTACTATGATTATCCATCCCCTAAATTCTTGCAGCCTAACTCCCCCATTTTGCACATACGATAATAACCTCCCAAATTGGACCCCTCTTGAAACCCTATCGTGGTGGTTATATCTACTCCCACCTATCCCTCATGACTATTAAATTTAGTATGCATGATTAACATCATAATCTGGGGTTACAACCTAACTCCCTCATTTCATACATGTGACAATAACCTATCTCTAGGGTTTTGTGCTTTGACCTACTAAACCCTAGTTTCACCTTTGTAGTAACCGCTCATCCCTTAACACTACAAGGATTCCCAAAATGTGCAAATATAGTCAACAATGTCATCTATTACCCCCACATCTACTCTTAACAACCAACCCTTACTCTAACCACCCCTACTCATAGCTCTTATTAGGTTTGACTCACCCTATATATGGTTAACCCTCCCTATACTCTGTTTACCTAGACCTCTTTATTTTTACCATAGTTATTTTGTATAGCACCTATAACTAATTTTAGGCCAAATTACACCCTAGAGTACATCATATTCCACTTTTCACAATATCGACAAAAATACCCCCAGGTCCTAGAACCCTACCTAAGTCATAAGGCATCCTACACAAGGACTCCCTAACTTTTCGAACATGTAGTGTCATAAAATAAAGATACACATCAACACTTAAACCAACAAAATCATGTCCACACATCTTCTTACCTTTATTCATTGCCAAGCCAAGCTGCACATACAACCTTAGACTATCTAACATTTCATCCATGTCTTCACTTAGCATATAATAAAGTCATATTTTAACAAAGACAAGGCCCTAGCTATGACTATATCCTTACCAAAACGAATCCAGTCTCTAATCAAGAATGACATATGCCTCGTCTCCTACTGTCACCGGATAATGCCTAGAAAATGAAAAGATCAAAACTTAGGCTATCTTTCCCTTTTTAATTTTTCTTTTTCACAAAAAAAAATGAATACTGAGGAGGAATCTAGTCTAATGAAAACCTAAATAAAGGAAAGGAAGTGGTGGAGACTAGAATGGGAAAGAAAAATAGTGTGGTGTTGCAACATTGATCATGATAGTGGCAGCAGTAGGGCTGGAGTGGATAGAAGGGGTTGCTTGGAGATAGGGGATGGCTTGTCAAGGGGGAAAAGAAGAGATGGGGCATGGAAGGAGGGTATTTATAGGTAGGGAAAGGAGTTGAGGGTGTGGGGAAGATGACAGGAGGTGATCGGTGCACTAGGCTATAGAAAGAAGGATGGGTGCACATGGCAGGGCAGGGTAGGGGTAGGTGTAGGGGTATAGTGGCTAAGTGCAAAGGGTGAAAGGGGGTGTTCAGGGGTGCATGCCAGCATGCATGACCCTGTATGCTGATAAGGGAAAGCTGGAAGGCTTGGCTAGGTGTAGGGGCAGCTTGTAACACCCCCAAATTTACTACTGAAAAATTTCGTTTAAATCAAAAAGGTTTAGCGGAAGCGAAAGATAAAACCGTAAACTTGGGGACGTTACCGCCACACTTAGTACCAGACTGGTACACTTCTACCGTTCCAGTACTAAGTGCTAAGGCTAAAACCAAACAACATCATATGCGAAACATTAAAACATGGGTCGACACTTAACATAAATCATTAACGAAACACAAGTCAAACGGTAATTAGAATATTGTTTAGGATTACAACTTAAGAGTACGATTATCAAAACATAAAGCGTAGTCCAAAATACAGCTAAATAAGGAAATACGAAATCTGATGATAGCAATGGAGTCCGGCCAACTCGCTCTTGGTCCCCAAGTCAGGTTAGGCTCAACACTCTGCCCCACCCGGTGCCTCGTAGGTATCGTAGGCATCGAAGACATGGTCTCCTATCTGCACAAGATCAGAGGGGTCTTCTGCTCATGGGAATGAGCAGCACCCATGAAACGGGTGATCAGTACGCTACGTATTGAGTAAGGTAACAGACGAGCTAAGGCCAACACATGGAACATATGATACAAGGATAATAAGCACATAGGCAACATACAATAGCACACATGATAAGGCCTGATTACTTTCCCGGTGACTTATTATTTATTCTCATTAGTAATATGTCCATTCCACACATATTCTTTAATAGTCCATGTGAGTGTGGGAACCCCACTATTATAGCCGGTGGACCGGAAAGTATACACTCAGGGTAGAACGCTCCTGACCACTATTATTTGCCGGTGGACCGATCTCCAGGGCAAAATGCTCCTAGCCACTATTATTTGCCGGTGGACCGGTCTGGCCCCGACTCACATGGTGTTTCCCTGTAAGTACTTAGTGTATTTCCCATGGTTTAACTTACTTGCTTTGGTTTGTCGAGCACGAAATCCCCCACTATTATAGCCGGTGGACTGGAAAGTATACACTCATGGCAGAACGCTCCTGACCACTATTGTTTGTCGGTGAACCGGTCTCCAGGGCACCCCGGCTCCTGGCCACTATTATTTGCCGGTGCACCGGTCTGGGCTCGGCTCAACAATCTTTCACTTTACATGATTAGTGTTTTATCCATGTCTTATTAGATAACATTCCACCCTTGACATGCATGTCATCGATGTTCTACTACTATTCTCTCAAGAGGGCCCGTCCCATATTTTGAGACTCCTGCACCTCTTATCACGCCCCGACATCCATTTCCCCTTATGCTCACACATAATGAAAGACCAACTCCTGAGAGTGTAGGTTAAGCCCAACACCCTATGACATCGATCTCGCCTATTCTCAACCTCTAGGGTTTTCCCCTTGGAAACCCTAGTTGGACCTATGTGGCCCAACTTCTTCTCACTTACCTTACCATTACTTGTTCCTCGCCCCCACATCTCACCCTTATTAGGTCAAAACCCAAGGCATATCGCGTTACTCCTCGACCTCGCATGTGACCGGCAAAACCCTAGTTGGCCACATCAACCCTAGTACCTTACGTCTTCCACAAGTAACCTCTCTTTTCATCCCAAAGTCTCTTCTTTCACATGGAAACCCATACTCATCTTTTATATAAATGAATTCTCACTCTTAACCCATACTCCACCCTTCCTTAATCATTCTTACTTTCGTACTTCCCAAATTTCCACTTTCTCCCCAAAAACCCTAATCGGGTCCCTTATACACCCTTGCACCACCCTACGTACTATTTTTCATCCCAAGTCTCCAATCACTCCACAACTCTCCCATTCTCTTATTTACACCCTAAATCAACTTTTCTCACGTAAGATTCACCCCCATGCAATATTTAGCCATCCCATGCAAACACCCCAAGTCACCGTGCAAATTTTAAGAATCCAATGCATGATTCCCAACTCTCATTTATTTTGGACATTCCTCCCACTTAAATCTTCTCTCATGGATCATGAGGTACTTAGGTCAACCTCATATCCCCCTTAGTGAACTCACTTCCCATTTATTTCTTGTCATCCTTATATCCCCAACTCATATTATTACTTAACCTAACATGCATGTCCTAGAGGGTCATATCATATCACATCATAAACATCATACATATACATGTCATGCTCATGTTATAGGAAACACATACAAACATACCTCAATCTCCAAGCTGCGCTACACATAAGACAAGTTATCCACAATCATATAATACATGACATAGCATGGCATATACAACATTCAACACATACATGTCACACATCACACAAGGGCCATAGCTTCATCCTTACCTAAAGCGACGCCGGGCTTGGAGCACGCTCCTATAACTCCTTAGGGTTTTGGTTAGGATCACCTATAAAAGGGGAAAATACTAAGTATTAGTTTCCCTCAGAAGTACCATCCTTCCCTTATTCTAGTTTAAGATTAGGATTGTTATTATTAAAGAGAGTATTATACGAAAACTAGGGTTTTTACCTTAAAATTAGTATACTAAATATTACTAGTCAAAATATGTTTATTTTTAATACTTATTGTTACACTTATATTATTAAACTCGTTAGCTCTATTCTTATAATAATAGTGTTCATGCTAACCATAGTAAAATAGTGATAATAATAATAATAATAAAACTAATAATAGTGACGCTAATGTTTATAGTGATAGAAACCCTAGCGTTTTCAAGGCTAAGTCTAATAATAGTGTTAGGGTTAACATAATAATATAATAATTACAATACCAACAAGTAAAAATATTCCTAAAGATAATAATGATAAAAGTTATATTTTGAATAATAATAATATAAGGGTTCAAATGTTTTTGTCACAATAATAGAAATAAAATAATGATAATAGTAGTAATAGTAATAACTAATAATGATACCATAGTAATGATGTTAGTGTGAAGGCATTAGGAATAATATTAAATGGTAAGGTACTAAGGTTTAAGTATTCTTCTTATTTAAAAACAAAATGATAACACACCAACTTCGAGTTAAATAACATTGATAACAATAAAAGTAGTAGTAATAATAACAATAATGATAAAGGTGTTAAGTATTATAATAATAATAATAATAATAATAATAATAATAATAATAATAATAATAACAATAATAATAATCGAATAAGGTTAGGTTAAGTAGTAATAATAATAATAATGATAATGATAATAATAATAATAATAATAATAATAATAATAATAATAATAATAATAATAATAATAATAGTAATAATGTTAAGTATAATAGAAGATAACAATCAAAAAGAATAATAGTAATATAAGAGTCCCAATATTTACACTAAAAGTGGTAATGGTCAAGTTAGTACTAGTAAGAAAATAATAATATTAATAATAGAGATAATAATAGTAGTAGTAATGATAATGTTATTAATAATGATAAAGATACTATATAATAATACCATATTTATAAATATTCCTGAAATTAGTTTAGGTAGTAAGAGTGATACATAATAATAATGATAATAGTAATAATAATAATAATATTACTAATACTAATAATAATAATAATAATAATAATAATAATAGTAATAACAACACAACATTAATAATACTAATAAGGGTAATACTATTAATATTGCTAAAAATTGTTAACACTTATATAAAATGGGTTTCTAAAGTTAGATTAACTAATGATAAAGATAATAATAATAATGATAATACCAACCATAATAATAATAATAATAATACCCTTAATATTAGTAAAAATTATTAATCACTTGTGCTAAGAAGGTTTAGGGGATGAGGAGGTTGGAGCACCACCTAAGGTTAGTGGTGGAACCGGCGACGGTGGTGGAGGAGGAAGAGAGGTGGAAAGATCGATGTGTAGGCTAAAGGAGAGGGGATAGAGGGGTGTTTGAGGTGGAGGAAGATGCAGCAGGTGAAGAGGGGTACAATGAGGGTGGTGGCGTGGCTGGGAGTGGCGGTGCACGGTGGTTGGTGCGGCGGCCGAAGGTGGTGGAAGATGATGAAAAAATGGAGAAGGTAGAGGGAGAGGGAGGCAGGGGGAGATGAAGGTGTGGAAAGGTAGGGGAGGTTCCCTGGGTGTTTTGGAGGGTGAGGGAGGTGTTGGTAGAGGCGAGATTGGCAGCGGAAGGCGGCGCAAAGGGCGGCGAGGGGCTGGAAGAGGCTGCTCGAGGTGGCGATTTCATACGGCCAGGGTGGCACGTGCAGGGCAAGGTACGGGTCGATGGTGGTTCTGTTTCGTAGAGGGAGGTGCGGGGAAGGTTTTTGTGCGCGGAGTTTGCGGCGGAGGTGACCAACGGTGGCGGGATAGGTGTCTGTTTGGGTGGCGGCTAAAAGACGGAGTTATGGGCTGCAAGAAAAAGGAGCTCGAACCAGGCTGCTAAGGGGGGTATTTATAGGATAATTGAGGGCAAAACGACGAAGGGGAAGAGGACAAACGGGGCAGGTGTGGCAGGACCACCAGCCGGCGGTGGCAGGCGGTGCAATCCTACCAATTACAGGTTAGGTCGGGTCAGGAGAAGAAGGGAAAGGAGATGGCACGCGGGGAGGGGAGAGATGGCCCTTGTTGGGGTCGAAAAAGGGAAAGAAAATGACGGGAAGGGCAGGGAAGGACGGTCGGCGCTGGGCTGGTGGCTGCCAGCGAGATTCGGGGTTGCAGGGTTGAAATGCAGGTCGGGGCTAGGAAGAAGAAGATAGGGCAGGGTGGACCGGTCGGTCCAGGGGAAAGAAAAAAAAAGAGCAGAACCGGTCGGCCTGGGCGAAGGAGGATGCGCGAGACGGGCCAGGGAGGGAAAGGAGGTCTGGGCCGACGAGCTGGCCCAAACCGGGGGGAAATGGAAGAAATGTAAAGGAGGAAGAAAGAAAAAGGAAAAATGGAAAATGGAAAAATGATAAAATGGTTGGGTTGGGGTTATTTGGGTCTTTATTTGTTTATATATTTAATTTAGATATTTAATTTTAACAATAGTTATTTTAAGTATAATAATTAAATTCATTTTTAAATTAATTAGGCTATTTTGGATAAATTGTCCTTAACTTCCATTTTAATTAGTAAAATGTCTAAAATTTTCTAAATAACTTATTTATTTTTTTCTCCTTATTTTCCTCAATTATCTTCCTCTTTATTTAATAAAGTAATTTATTTTCTTAATTTTCCCTAATAAATCATTATTTTACCATAATTCCTAAATTAGGGGTTTTGGGGTATTACACAGCTGTATGGGATAAAGGGAAGGGGAAGGATGAAGATGCAAGGTAGACAGACATAAGGAAGAAGATAGGGAGAAAAAGGGAAAGAAGAAAAGAAAAGAGGGATAAAAAAAAGGAAAAGAAAAGAAATGGGTCTGCCGCCCAAGAGAGAAAGAAAAGAAGAAAGGGTGAAGAGATTGGGCCACTCGGAGAGAAGAAAGGAAGGGAGAAGGAAGGAGAGGGGGACTAGGCTAGGAACGACATAGCCTAGAAGGAGAAGAAGGAAGAAAAGAGAATGAATAAATAAATAAATAGGAAGAAAATTTGTGGGATTTAGGTTGGATTTTAGGATAAATTTAGCTTAGTGCTAAAAAAATGATAATTATATTAATTAATAAAAATTTTATAAACTTCCTATAAATTATTCTAGACTAAATTATTAAAATAAAATCCCAAAATTGGGCTAAATAATAAATTATTATTATTATTATTATTATTATTATTATTATTATTATTATTATTATTATTATTATTATTATTATTATATATTTTTTAAAATTTTTGGAGTGTTACATCACTATCCCCTTGAAGGAAGACTTCGTCTCCAAAGTTACAGGCTAAATTTTGGTAAAAGGAACGAGGGAATGGGGAGTAAGGTGGTCCCAGTGATTAACCCTAACGGTAAAGACATATTCTACTAGATATTACTCTTTAAAGGAAAAACGAGTCTAAAGTTTAAATCACCTGAAATAAGGAGTTCTGGGTATGACTCGCGCATGTCCTTTTTTTGTTCCTAAATGGATTCTTCTATCCTATAACGGCTCTAAAGAACCATTATGAGCAAAGATGAACTTTTCTAGGTTTGCCAAATCTTGGCATCAAGTATCCATATGGGCCTCTCCTTGTAGGCTGGAGAGTGGTCAAGCTCAACCTCACCAAGCTCGATCACATAGGAAGGATCTGCAACGTACTTTCACAATTACGAGACGTGGAAGATGTTGTGGACATGTGCTAACTTTGGTAGGAGTGCCAACCGGTACGCAACAACGCCCACTCTTTCTAAGATCTCGTAGGGGCCAATATAATGTGCTCTTAATTTACCCTTCCTACCAACCCTCTGAACTCCCTTAGTTATGGAAACCCTCGGTATCACCTTATCTCCAGGATCAAAACCATCACTACAATGTCTCCAGTATGCATAACTCTTCTAATGACTCTGATTCCTTTAATCCTATCCTAGATTAAGTGGACCTTTTTGGTCATCTCATGCTCAGTACCATAGTCTCACTAATATCGCTCCAACATAAGGGTGTCCAGCATTTTCATTTATATAATGCCTCAAAGGATGCCATCCCTATGCTAGAATGGTAGCTATTGTTGAACAAAATTCCACCAAATGCATACAGTCTTCCTAATAGCTTTGAAAACCCTAGCACAAGCCCACGACATATTCTTTAGTGTTTGAATGGTCCTCTTGATCTGCCTGTCCGTAGCCGAGTGAAATACATTACTTATTTTCAGCTTTGTTCCCAGAACCTCTTACAACTTCCCCTAAAAATAGGAGAGAAACCTCGAGTCCTTCTCAAAGAAAATATCCGGGGGTATGCCATGCTTGCTAACCATGAACTTCATGTAAGCGTTGGCTAATTGGTACATACTCCAGGTCGACTTCATTGGTATAAAAACCACCAACTTAGTCAATCTATCCACAATGACCTAAATAGTGTCACACTAGCTACGAGTCCTTAGCAGCCTACTTAAAAAATCCATGGAGATTGATTCCCATTTCTAATATGGCACTTCCAAATTTTGGACTAATCCTACAAGTTTTTTTCTTCTAAAATATGATACTTCATATTAGAGCAGCACTAAGATACACACCAACAACCCTTATAGAAAGTTCTACCATCCTCGTGTATCCGAAATCCTTTCGAGCTTAACTTCTCCAGGCTTTCTGATGCAAATTTCCTCAAACACTATTGGGGTAATTGTCAAGGTGCTCATGAAAGCCTCGAGATCACCTTGTTAGACCAACTCTACTCCCATTTCACCAAATTCTTCCAGCAACCAATTGGCTACCATGTGAGATTTCACAGAGCAAGAGGTCTTCCTGCTTAAGGCATCCACAACTACATTGATCTTACCCTCGTTGTAGGTCAGCTTGATGTCATAGTCCTTTACCAGCTCTAGCCACCCTCTTTACCTCATATTCATCTCCTTCTCGGTGAATATATATTTGAGACGCTTGTGGTCAGTGAAGAATATACATCTTGTCCTATATAGGTAGTGCCTCTAGATATTTAGTGTGAAAACAACCATGGCTAATTCCAAATCATGAGTCAGGTAGTTCTGTTCATACTGCTTCAACTGGCAGGAGGCATAAGCGACCACCTTACCATTCTACATTAGTAGACACCCTAGCCCATGCTTGTTCACGTCACTGTGGACCTCAAATCCAGCTGGCGGAGTCAAAATAAGCATCTTAGTCAAGCATTTCTTCATTTCTTTGAATGTCTCTTCACAAGTATCATCTCATTAAAACCTAGTAGTCTTCTTTAAAAATTTTGTCGAAGGGTGAGTAATCCTTAAGAAATTTGAACAAAAAGTGGGTAGTACCCATCTAGACCTAGGAAGCTACAAACCTCTGATACGTTAGTGGGTGCCTTCCATTATGTGACCTCCATAATCTTTGTCAGGTACACGTTAACTCCCCTAATATATACTATGTGTCCCAGAAAGATAACCTTGGGAAGTTAAAAACCACACTTGGATAGCTTAGTGTATAGGGAATGCTCCTAAAGGAGAGACAAAATAGTGTGAAGGTGTTGTCCGTGCTCCTCCTTACCACAAGAGTACATATAACACCCCGAGTCGATACAACCACGTGAAGGATACCTTGGAGCGCTTTCGGATTGATCGGCTAGCCCCAAAAATCAACACAAGTCCTTTTAGCAAGCTTTATCCTCACTCACATGCTTCCAATAAAAAATTTTCAAACTTCCCAAGAGGGTCACCTGTCCTAAAAATTTCTCCACAACCAGCACGCTTAACAGTTGAATTCTTAGGATGAAATCACTAATAGGATGGTATACCATGTTGATATAAATAGTTAAATCAATCCTTATAATACTCCGCTCAATTTGGAGTATTACATTCACCCCCACTTAGAGAACGTAACGTCCTCATATCACCTCAACCACTAAATGTTTCAATATAGTTTATCCTAAGAATCATCCTACTTGGTGACTAACTAGCTTATCCAAGTTTAGCTCATGGTCACAGTTTTGTTCTGATACCATTTGTAATACCCTGAGTCGATACGACCATACGGGGGCTACCTTGGAGTGCTTTACGATTGATTAGCCAGCCCCATAAATCAACACGAGTCATTTCAACATGTTTTATCCTCACTCACATGCTTCCCGTGAAATTTTCCAAAACTTCACATGAGAGTCATCCATCCTAAAAATTGCTCCACATCCAACACGCTTAACTATGGAGTTCTTAAGATGAAATCACCGAAAGTATTGTATACTATGTTGATACTCCACTTAATTTGGGTTATTACATTAATGATGACATTTTTAGATAGATTTTCACATTTGGGGAGTCCTTGAAGTGATAAGGGATGAGAGGCTACTAAAAATATGGAACTAGGTTTTAGTAGGTTAAAGCACAAAGCCCTAAAGATAAGTTATTATCACATGTAAGAAATGGGAGAGTTGGGTTATAACCATGGATTATGATTTTAACCATATTATTTGGGGGTTGTGTACCAAATTAAATATTCATGAGGGATAAGTCAAAGAAGATATAACCACCACAAGGAATTAGAGTTTCGAAAGAAATCTAATTTGGGAGGTTATTATCATATATGCAAAATGGGGAAGTTATGCTACAAGAATTTAGGGGATGAATAATCATAGTATTATTTTCCTAGTTATGGAGAATTAGAACTAAACAAGTAATATAGAAGGAGCTAGGCTAACTGGGAAAAAATTAGGGTCTTGAGGAGTAACCTTAGAGGCAGGTAGGGCTGTTAACGAGCCGAACCGGGATAGGTTTGGGCTTGGCTCATTTACTAAACGAGCCTAAAAATAAAGCTTGAGCTTGGTTTGTTTATAAACGAACCGAGCTTTTAACGAGTCGAGTCAAACTTTTAACGAGCCGACTCTCGAGCTTTGGTGGTAAACGAGTCAAGCTCACGAGCTTTTACATTCTAAACGAACTCGAGCCTAAATTTATTAGGCTCAAGCTTGACATGTTTAATAATCGAGCCGAGCTCGAGCCAAATTTTTAAGCTTGTTTAATAAACAAACCGAGCCGAGCCGAGCCGTTAACGAGCCGAGCCCAAAAAACTCGCGAGCGGGCTTGGTTTGTCAACAGCCCTAGAGGCAGGTAATAGGCTATGACTCATGATAAGAGGAGTTTCTAATGATAGGCTTGGGTTTTTGGGTAAATTAGGGACTCAAAGGAATATTAGGGGGTAAGGATGTACCTAGGATAATGAAATTAGGATTTCCAAGGGGATAAGGTTGTCTTGGGGTGGTAGTAGGATAGGATCTATACTTAAGTTATGCATATAGGTGTGTTGTATCTGGGACAAATAAGACATTAATCACTTAAAGTGAAAGATCACTTGAATCGGGCTTAATTGTACTTGTCAATCCACTGGTAAAAATAGTAGCATGGAGCGTTCAGCCCTAAAAGTTGTACCCTACTATTCCATCGGTGATAACAGTGGAGTCCTGGACTCAAGTAATAAAACCCTTAGATGATAATAACTTTTGGAAAGGCACTAATTACTTATAGTGGAACACTATATAGGTCGAGACTGGTTGTACCTTATTTACTAATCTATCGGTGAGAATAGTAACCAAGAGAATTCTATCATGGGGTTATAGTTTATTTACCGGTCCATTGGTGAAAATAGTGGTGAGGAGATTGTTTTTCTAGGGCTACACTTTGATTACCATTTCACCGATGAAATAGTGGGGTCTCTGAACCCACGTGGATATAAATCATAAGTTGACTATTTAATGCACTAATATCTTAGCTAATGAGCCGATATGATCTACCTATGCGGATTTTATTTCTTAATGTGGTGTTATTAATATCTCTAACTTACTTGACGGTATTGTTACCTTACTCAATACGCAACATACTGATCACCCCTATTACGGGTGCTTCTCATTTCCTTGAGTAGTGACCTCTTCTGAGTCTATGTAAGTGAATGAGGACTCTCTGAATAAATTTGCCACATATGATAATATGATCAGGGCAAAGTGATGACGTTGTTTCTAGGGTTGGGGGACCAAAGAGAGTGACATCTGACTATTTTCTTTTTCTATTTTTCTCATATTAATGTTTTATGTTTGTTGAACAATGTTTGTGTATCAGTTTTTCTTTTGGAAACAAACACTTAACTCTATTTATGTTATGAATTGCTATTTTACTATGATTATCATAGTCTGCGTACCAATTTTAAATTTTCTTGTAGTTGGTACAAGGATGGCTTGAGGCCAGACTTATACCAATTATGGTGGTAACACCCCCTTATTCTTGGATGATCTTATGTTAAAAATGAAAATTTTCAAGGGTAACTTTTATGGGTGTTACAAGTTAGTATCAAAGCCTTAGTTTTTATAACTGTGCTTTGTTTTCGTATTTTGGAAATTTTAATTTGGTTAAAACCCTAGTTCCTCTAGTGAGGAAACAAAAATAGGTAGTCTAGATAACCTCAAAAACAGAAAGGGGATGATAAGTGTTAAGTAAACTAGAAGGTTTAGACCTAACTTACCTTTTTTTTACCTCTAGCTGATCTAGATGAATGGATGGGTTAGGAGTCTGGAGAAGGCCTTTGAGGCCTTCATGGAGTTTTTTCAGTGCCAACCCCAAATTCAACCGCCACCCCCACCCCGCTTCATCCTCAGGAGGGCGTTGGGGAGGATTGGCTCTAGAGGGTCAATGGACACCACCCTCCACTGTATGCTAGCGAGGAGGACCCCGTTATTCTATAAGGGTGGATTTGGGATATGGACCACATTTTTGAGGCATTCGATTGTCCCTTGGCTCAAAAATCAAGCATCACAACATTCTTTCTCTGAGGAGGTACAGATGTTTGGTGGGTAGGATGTCATACCCGGGATGGGCCATAGATGTCTTGGGAGGATTTTAAGACAATAATTCACACCAATTTCTATCTGTAGAGCCTCAAGAAAGACAAGCTTAAATATTTCATGCATCTCACCCGGAGGCATAATGGTGAGGTAGTATTATGCCTGGTTCACCGAGCTTCTAAGGTTCGCTATAAGTAGAGCAGCCAACTTATAACACCCTCTAAATTTACAATTGAAAATTTTTATTTGTTAAGGAAAATCATGCACTTAAAATGGGGGGGTGCTACCACCGTGATTAGTACAAGATTGACCCTTGACCAGTCTCATACTAACCACAAGACCAAAGATACAAAGATCATTAACAAGGATGATTAAAAACCATAAATAATTCAGCATTAATTAATAAAACTAGAGTGCAAAAATGTTAAAATTAATACATAATTGAAATGCCCCACTATAGGGATTAAAAATAGTAGAAACACCAAAAAATAAAAAGTTCAGAGAACACCCTCTTTGGCCCCATTCCAAGAACATCGGATCATCACTCCGCCCCAACCAATTTATCATAAGCATCAAAGTCAGCAAGAGCCTCATCTCCTACCTATACAGACTCAGGAGGGGTCACTACTTGTGGGAATGAGCAGAACTCATGATAGGGGTGATCGATATGCTATGTACGGAAAAAGGTAACTATATAGCTAAGCCATATCATATAAAATACAGATAATGCAAGCAATAATTTTATTAGATTAATCACCATGATTAGAATTTGAGCCATTAGTTTCATCTTTACACATCTCAAAGTATATCCGCGTGAGTACGAGAACCCCACTATTATGGTCGGTGAAACGAAAATAACTACTCCAGCAAAGAACGCACCTAATCACTATTATAGCTGATGGAATAGTCTTCAAGGCAAAACACTTCTAGCTACTATTATAATCGGTGGAATGGGAATCATCCTAAGTCTAGCCCCAAATCACGTGATGTCCCACTATAAGTGATTTGTGTCTTTTCTATGATTTGATATCATCCAAGGTTTGGCTTATTGAGCTTAAAACCCCCCTACTATTATAGCTAGTGGAAGGAAAATACTACTTTAGGCCAAAATGTACCTAGCCACTATTATTTGCAAGTGGAATGGTCTCCAGGGAAAAATGCTTTTGGCCGCTATTATTACTGGTGGAATGGAAATCATCCTAAGTCTGGGTCTAACTCAATAATATTCCACTTTAAGTTATTATTATTTTATTCATTTCTTATTCAACAAGTGGCCTCCATTTAGACATTTACATCCTAATGGGATTCTCCAATTCATTATCATTCTTCTACTCCAGACTTACTAAATAACTCTATCCCTAACTTGGGACCTCTACACTCCTCAAGACTCCAAGACCCCTTTTCACCTTCCACCATACTCACCATGAATTCAAAAACCCCCACACATGTGGGTTAAGGCCCACTGCCCCTATTTCTCCACCTATGCTAACCATCACCCACTAGGGTTTTTTCTTGAATCCCTAATCTAGCCTATGTGGCCTTAGTCTTTCCTTTTCTTATACAACCCACATTCTCCCTTGATTCCAACACCAACAGTCCATCACCATACTCAACCCACTCCAAACCACACAACTTGACTCCTCAAATCCCACTTGTGATAATGATACCCTAGTTGGTCACCCCCAAAAACCCTAACACACCCTTTTTCCTTTACACCTTATTCTCATACACAACTATACCCTCCACTAAACTTGACTCAAACCCTCCATATGACACACTCCTCATCACAACCCAAATTCTAACCAGCCTACTTAACATCTTTCACAATACCCCTATATTTAGGGTTTTCCCCAAAACCCTAGTCATGCTCTGTAACACCCCCAAATTTACTACTGAAAAATTTTGTTTAAGATCAGAAGGTTTAGCGGAAGCAAAGGATAAAACCGTAAACTCGGGGGTATTACCGCCACACTTAGTACCAGACCGGTTCACTCCTACCGTTCCAGTACTAAGTGCTAAGGCTATATCCGATCAACCTTTAGTACAAAGTATCAAAAATGCAAGACAACATTTGAAATAAATCCTTAACAAGAGGTAAGTCAAACAAAAGTTAGAATACGATTTAGGATTACAACCCTAGAATATGTTTCTCAAAACAGGAATGTAATACAAAATATAGCTAAACAAAAATAAATCCCGAAGGATCAATATCCGGATTGCCTACTCACTCAAGTCAAGGCTTCCACCCCAACACAGTATCCGATCTTAAACCTGCACAAGAGGTCTGCTCCCCACCATCGGTGGATCATAACAGGACCCATTCAACCAGTGTAGTATCAGTACGGGTCCAATACTGAGTAAGTCTCGCTACCCTACCTTATAGGAGAGATATCATCAAGTGTGTATTAAATTATAGTACAATACGTTAATACAGTATCCTACATACTCACAACCCACAGCATGAATCTTGCCATACACTCATAGTAACATATAAAACATATGCAACATCCCATTTAACATATAAGCGTGGTATAACCGAAATATAAAGTGACTCATTATGCACATAAGCAGCATGTGGTAACACATATAATAAAAGCTGGTCATGGTCCAATTAGACTTATTCTTTATTCTCATTAATAATATGTTCAGTCAACGCATATTCTTTAATAGTCCATGTGAGTGCGGGAGCCCCACTATTATAGCCGGTGGACCGGAAGTAAACACACAGGGCAGGACGCCTCTGACCGCTATTATAGCCGGTGGACCGGAACGAAACACACAGGGCAGAACGCCTCTGACCACTATTCTAACCGGTGGACCGGACTGGCCCCGACTCACATGGTGTTTCACTGTAAGTATTTAGTATTTTTCCCATGGATTAACTTATTTATTTGGGTCTGTCGAGCCGAAACCCCCACTATTATAGCCGATGGACCGGAAGTAAACACACAGGGCAGAACGCCTCTGACCACTATTATAGCCGGTGGACCAGAACGAAACGCATAGGGCAGAACGCCTCTGACCACTATTATAGCCGGTGGACCGGAACAAATCGCACAGGGCAGAACGCCTCTGACCACTATTCTAGCCGGTGGATCGGAACGAAACACACAGGGCAGAACGCCTCTGACCACTATTATAGCCGGTGGACAGGAACGAAACGCACAGGGCAGAACGCCTCTGACCACTATTATAGTCGGTGGACCGGAACGAAACACACAGGACCGGATCATGGGCTCGGCTCAACATATTTCGCTTTACGTGATTAATGTCTTATCAGTGTCTTATTAAATCACACATCACCCTTAGCATGCATGCCAACAACGGATAATCATGCGTTACACAACATAACATGATATATAAAGCATCTAAGGCATACAAGTCACGTAACACATAGGGGCCTTAGCCACATCCTTATGAAACACCCATAAGTGGAGGTAAGTAGAGACTTACCTGGATCCGAAGCTAGCTAAGCGAGATAAGAGGGAGAGAGATCACTAGCTCGTGGATCCACGAGAAAGCTTTCCTAGATCCGATAGAAATCGAAAACTAAATTAGAAACTATTCTATCAATCAATAATTCACGTATTCTAATTAAATAAACACAAACAACACAAATGATCTTTCTTAGAAAACGTGTCCAAAACTTAGAACTTAAAAGCATAGCCTTATTAAGATTCAAGGTTAAAACTAAATCAAAACGGGTTAATACAAATATCACTTGGGGCATTTCAACTTAATTTGGAAATCCCGAGAAAGATAATCGATTATAAGTTACTTTATCGAAAATAGCCTATTCATTAGGTTTTATAACTAAATAGGTAACTCAATCCTTTGCATGGAACCAAATCCAAACCGATTAGATTAAAACATAACTTAAATGATTTAAAATCCAAAGACAGGAATCGATTAGATAAGAGACGCATAGCAAAAATCAATTTTATAAAATCATCCCCGAAGATTAGGGTTTTAAAGCCCACGACACAAACTCAAGTAATTTAATTTAATTAATTTAATTTAAAGGCATTAGAAATCAATTAATACCATTTCAACTATTTCTATAGATTCAATTTTAGAAAACAGCAATACAAGTAATCGATTTCATAATTTCACTTGAAATTTAGGGTTTTAGGCTCGAAAATACAATTCGTTAAAAGTCTATAAATTTAATCAAATTGAATAATTAGAAATACAATTAAACGTATTTTATAACATATCAAATAATCAATTGCTCAAAACCAATAAAAGAAATACGTAATTTAGCACAATTAGGGTTTTCGAGCCCGGAACGCAAACCCGATCAATTCTTACCAAAACATATCAATTGATGGTTCGAAAATGTAATTAAACATATTCTAATGTAATTTATATAGTCAATTGAATAAAATAACCCGATTACCCAAATCAATTTAAACCCGCGGGAGTTTTGACCTAAAAATCCAATTCCGATCAATTACGTACAATTTTCCCAAATCAACACTTCCAATATAAAATTAAATACATTTTAAACAATATTATAAAATCAATTGAGCGAAACGGCTCAATTATACGACCAAATTTCATTACACCCAAAATTTGACCTAGGAATCAAATTTCGATAAAACCTACATAATTTTCTCAAATTGACGGTTCCAAAATGAAATTGGATACATTTTAAAACATATTGTATAATAAATTTATCAAAAATAGCTAAATAGGACGGATCCGAAAAATTCGGGCATAACCCGGCCAAAAATCCAATTTTTCCAAAATTCCAACACAACCACACAATTAACCTATCCAAATCAATCTTACAGCACATATATACATAAACAAACAATCAATTTAGCTTTTTATAAGCTAATTCATACCCAATTAATCAAAATAAGGGTTAGGGTTTTTCGGAAATTATACCAAACAAAAACCGATAAATCGGGGCAAAGGAAGGCCGGGGAAGCTTCGTCGAGGGTCGGGGGTGGCTCGACAGTGGTCAGCCAGGCTCGCCGGTGACCGGCGGTGGCGCGAGCTGCGCGGTCCCTGCTATGGTCGTTTGCTGCTGCTGTGCACTGTTGCTTCCAGTTGTTGCTACTGCTGTGGCTACTGTGCGCGGCTGCTCGCGGTTGGTGGCGGTCGGTTGTAGATGCCGCTGGCCGACGAAGGAGGAGGGAGGTGTTGGGGAGGAGGTGGCTGGTTAGGGTTGCGAAACAGGGGGCAGGGAGTCGGGGACTGTCGCGAAGGGGAGCAGGGAAAAGGAAGAGAGGGGGTCGAACGCACGGGCTGGGTTTGGTCCGTGTTTTTTTTTTTTACAAATACCCATAAAATAAAATACTAAAGTTTTAAAATTATTACTGGAAGATTTTATTTAAAATTTATTAAACAAAAATTATTTCAAAATGATCCGAACGCTTAAAATAAATAAATAAAAAGCTGTATAAAGAATTTTGAAAGTATTTTCGGAAGAATTTATCAACGAACGTAAAAAATTATATTATTTACGAAAATACATTATAAGACCCTGAAATAATATTTAAAAACCTATAATAAAATATTTAAGTCAAATTCTAATAAATCAAGACTAATTTTAATAATTTCCGAAATCGGTTTTCTGCAAACTAAAAAGCGTAGAACGGAAGAAAATTAATTTCAAAAAGAAATTCTTAAATAAGTTCCGAAAATATTTTTAATTTGAACTTCCCGAAAATATTACATTCAATTAATTAAAACGTCGATAAAATATTACTTCCCGAAAATGATTAATTACATTCAATTATGAATTCGAAATCGTTGATAAATCCATAAAACGAATCGAAATTAAAATAATTAATTGCTTACATCAAATTACGCTAATAAAATCATTAAACTTAATAAATCTGGATTTTAAAAATACGGGGTATTACATGCTCCCATGCATACTTCCATCAATCCACGTACTAATTCTTCCCCAAGCACACCAATCATCAAAAATGAACTTTCTTCCCCATGGTTAACCCTCAAACTAGATTTTTCCGCATAAGACTTTCCCCCATGCAAAGCTCACACTCCCAATGCAAGATTTTTTCTTAACCCTTCATTTTATTATTTTCTTCCTTTATTTTCTCATTCATAAATTATAATACACTTAGGGTTTTCTCCCCACTTCTCCTTAATCCACACTCTTTATTTCTTTTAGTTCTCCACAACCACTCAAACCCACCTAAGGCCTCTAAGCATACATGTTATACATCTCAACCATACGTAAGAACATGTCACCCATACAAGTTATAACCACACACACAACACATTACAAGAAAAGGAAATTGGTGGTGTGGTAAAGTAAAGGAGGGAGGGTTTTTTGGGTTGGAAGGGAGGCGGGGAGGGTGGTGGTTGCTGGGGTAGTGGCGGCGCTAAAAGAGAAGCTTGAGCAACCCACTTCATACATGTGTGGAGAGAAGAGGAAGGGGAAGGAGGGCAGAGGAGTGGTCCATTAGGTTCAGGGTGATGCAAGGAAGAGGAACGAAGGGTGTGGTGGCAGCGGAATGGCCTAGTGGTTGTGGTAGCGATGGCTATTTGGGTGGTGAGAGTAAGGTTGGGGTGAAAGAAAGAGAAAATGAGAGAAAATGAGGGAGTGGGGAGGGGTATTTATTAGTGAAATGGTTATGGGAAGTGGATAAGAGAGGGAAGAAGACAAAGGGAGGGGATGGTTGGCTGCTAGCAGGCGTGCAGACCAGAGTAGTAGGGCTACAGGGGAGACAAGAGGTAGGTATTGCAAAGCTAGGGGAGTATGTGGGGGACTATGGACATTGCAGAAGGGAGGGGCATGTAGTGTCGTGCCTGATACACACTATGTATGTATAAATGAGGAAATGAGGAGGGAAGAGAGAGGGGCAGAGCTACGATACACCCATGTGTAGCAACATCGATCGGGGGAAGAAGAAAGGCGATAGGGGCAGAAGGGGAAGGAAGAGAAAAAAAAAGGGTAAAAAAAGGAAAAGGGGGGAGTGGTGCACCTGAGCTGGGCGGTTTGGGGGGATGAAAGGAAAAAAGAAAATCTAGGTCGGGGAGGGAAAGGAAAGAAAAGAGGGGGAGGGAGGACTGGGCTACCACTGGGCGCGGCCTAGTCGACTAAGGGAGGGGAAAAGAAGAAAAAAAAAAGAAAAGGAAGAAGAAGGGAAAAGAAAAAAAAGAGAATGGTAAGGTGGTTTAGAACTTTTGGAAGTTTTAGGAATAATAAAATAAGTAAAAATAATAATAAAAAATATTTTTATTAATTTAGAAATTATTATTATTATGATTTACTTATAATTTATTTTAGTTTTGAAAATAAATTTAGCCTCCACTAATTAGATCCCTACGTCATTTTTCTTCTTTTATGGCCATAATTATTATTATTATAATATTATTATTTTATTTAGAAATGGCATATATAATTAATCCCTATCCAATAATTTCTTATTTTATTCTTAAATCCTAAAATAAAGTTTTGGGGTATTACACTGCCAGTTCGAGCGAGGGCTCCATTTCAGTTTCCGCCGGATAATGGGTGGCAAAAGCAAGCATCTATTATGGAAAAGAGAATGCCAAAGACACAAGGCTCTAGAGGTAGGACCCAACCCCGAGGAGGTAGCCCTTTAGGACATCAGCAAAGGGACCCATAAGAAACCAAGATCAATTGAAGGGTTTTTCCTACCGACAGTGTGGAAGGAACCATTCAGGACGTGATTGCAAAGGCAAACTATCGTGCTACACAATCTATGGTAGGCTAAGCCACCGACCTTTTGAATGCCAAAATCAAAGAAGCTTCCATCAGCCATAGGGGAGTTAATTCTAGTAGAGGGGACCTTTAGTATCATAGCAGCAAGCCTACCAACAACATACCTACTAGACGCCACCTCAATAGTTCTAGTAAAGGGCACCTGCACCAGTCGGTGCACAAAACTAAGAGACTAAGAGTAGAGTGCAAGGGTCTCGCTCTTTTCCTTAGAGAGGTGGACAAGCCTAGGGTATCGGAGGATATTGAGGGGGTTGTCAAAGAGGTAAATCAGGAGAAAGCCAGAATGCCATAAGTCATGTAGAGGCTGATAGATAGTTGAATGTAGTCACGAGTATGTTCACCATCCTTTCTCTACCAGTGCATGTTCTGTTCGATTCGGGTGCCTCTTTGTCATTCGTGTCTACTAAATTTTTTTCTTAGGATGCTCTATCACCATTTTCTAGTGTAGCCATATATGTGATTTTACCCTCGAGGGATAGACTAGATTTCACTAGGGTTTACTTGGAGGTAACCTTAGTGATAGGGGTTATACTTCCTAGTGGATTTGGTCGAGATGGATCTATGAGATTTTGATGTCATACTAGGGATGGATATATTGGGAAGATATTGTATAGTGATAGACTATGCACAGGAACGCATAGTGTTACAAGTCCAGCGGGGTACTAGGGTTTTATACAGTAAATGCAAGCCTAAGCCCACAACTAAGGTGGTATCAGCAATCACACTACACGCATTGATGCGAAATCGGTACCAAATGTATTTGTGTAGTGTCTTAGAGTTAAACAAAGATTTATCAACCTTAAGTGATATTCCTGTGGTTTGGACTTTTCCTGATTTGTTTCAGGAAGGGATTCTAGGTATGTTGCTAGTGCATGAGATCAATTTTACCATCAACCTAGTGCCAGGGTCTAAACTTGTGTCAAGAGCCCCTTATAGGATGGGATCAATAGAGTTTAGGGAGTTGAAATCTCAGCTGGAGGAGTTGTTGGCTCATGGATACATCCACCCAAGTATGTCTCCATGGAGAGCTCCCATCCTATTCATGAAAAAGAAGGATAGGAGTCTCCATCTATGCATTAACTACCGAAGGCTAAATTAGTTGATAGTCAAGAATCATTATCCCCTTTTGAGAATCGACGATCTTTTTGACCAGCGTCGGGGAGTGATTATCTTCTCAAAGGTCAACCTGAGATTAGGCTACCACCAGTTACACATTGCGGATACCGACATCATGAAGATGGCTTTTCAAACATAATATAGGCATTATGAGTTCACAATGATGCCTTTTGGGCTCACCAATAAACCTATCGTCTTCATGAATCTAATGAAAAAAAATTTCAAGCTGTTCCTCGATCAGTTTGTGGTGTTATTCATCGATAAAATCTTGGTGTACTGTAATACCCCAAAACCATAATTTAGAAATTAATAATAAAATAGGGGTTAATAGGTGAGATCAATTAAATATAATATTTTTAATAAAATAATGTTGATATAATGAAAGTAATTAAGATAATAATAATAAATAAATAAGAGGGAAATAATATAGGAATTAAATTAGTGGAGGTTAAGTTAATTTGTTAACTAAAATGGAATTTAGGAAGATTTAACCAAAAGTTCTAAAGTAATATAAAAAGGAAATATAATTATTTATTTGTATTAATTTTATAATTTTTAAAAATTTAGAAAAACAAAAAAAACAAATACCCCCAACCATCTTAATTTCCTTTTTCTTTTTTTTTCCTTTTTCTTTTTCCTTATTTTTTTCTCCTTTTTTCTTCTTTCTCCTCTCCTCCTACTGACTTACGCCTCGCCCGAGCGGCCCAGCTCCTCCCCTTCCCTTCTCTTCTTCTTTCCTCCCCCTGTGTAGCCCAGCCCACTTTGTTTTTTTTTCTCTACTCCTCTCACAGCCCAATAGTTGCCTCCCTTTCCCTTTTATCCCTGCCTTTTTCCCTTTTTCCCCTTCTACCCCCACCCCGATCGCTAGTGCGCACGGCTCCTTCGCAGCCATGGCTCCCTTTTCTCCCTCACTTTCCCCTCAACCTAACCTACAGGATGTGCAATTGGAATTACCTTGCACTGGTCCCCTCCCCTCTACAACCCCAACCACATCACCAACCCTCCCTACAGCCTGCCTAAATTACCTCCTACCCCCTACACACCTACAAGCTTGTACTGGTTGACGACCTTTTGCCCCTCCTACTCCCTTGTCCTCATCCTCCCTTTTATTCTTCTCCTCTCCACACCTATAAATACCCCATCGCTCACCCTTCTTCCTCTCCTTTTGTTCTGCCTAGAAAATTTCCAAAACTACCACTGTTGCATCATTAAACGCCTCCCTAGCTGCCATCATGCATCGCCGCAATCTAAAACACCACCCAACCTCTTCCTTACATTACCATCCACGAAAAAATACCACTACCCACCCCTACCTCTTCCTTACATTACCATCCACGAAAAAATACCACTACCCACCCCTACCTCTCCCTACACAACTCGCCCTACTCGTGCAAAGTGAGCAGATTGAGCTGCCCTTTACACCTTGTCACCACCCCTATTACTGCCCTCCGCTACAACCACCACCCCAACTACCTCCCTCTCAACCCAAGAGACCTTCCCCTACCTCCCCATACCCTTCATTTCCCCGTTCTCCCCCTCCTTCCTCCTCTTTTCTTCTCCTCCACCTTTAACCACCACAGCCACCGCGCCACACCACCACCACCACTGCAACCCTCTTGGTCCAGGAAACCTACTACCTCACAACCACGCCTTCCTTTCTCTTTTCCAACCTCAAAGCTTAAATTTTTCAAGTCACCACCACTCCTACCACCGCTACAACCGTCGTGTGCCACCACCGCCCCCTAGCTTCCACCTCCACTTCTAGTTGTATTTTAACCCTTACTATAACTTAAGTATAAATTATTTTGTATAGTTGTTATTTTTAGCCTTGTTATTATTAATATTATTATTATTATCATCATTATTACTATTATTATTATTATTATTAATTATTATTATTATTATTACTACTATTACTATTACTAATCTTATTATGGTTACTATTACCACTAATATTATTGTTGGTATCTTTAATAATACTAATCTTATTAATATTATTAAGACTATTATTATTATCACTATTATTAGTAGCTTCTTATTAAAAATTAATTAGGGGATAATAAAAGGAAGAAGAGGGAAGTTAACACTAGTGTTCCACTCTTATAGATGAACCAAACTTGTCCCCTAAGGAGGCATAGGAGTCGTGCTCCAAGCCCGATGTCGATCTAGGTAAGGATTTGGTTAAGGCCAAATTGTGTGTTATGTGTTTATTTGTGTTGGGTTATATGTTTGTATCCTATGTGGTTATGGATTATATGTTTGTAGCACAACTTGATAAGTGTGAAGCTAAGGTAAGTTGTATATGTGTTATGGCATGTGTAATATGGTGATCTGACTTGTATTTGTGTTGTGCCTTATGTATTTTTGCCCTATATGACATGCATGCTTGGAGTCCTTAAGTAGTATGATGAGGTTGTGGGAAGATATAAGAAGTAAAGAAAGTGGACTGGTAAGAGGAAAGTGAGAAAGGTCTAAGTAACTTATAACATATAGGTGGACAAATGAAAGGATAATATAAATAAAATAAGATGATGGAATAAATCTTGCATGGGGGTAACTTTTACGTGGGAAAAGATGACTTAAGGGCTAAGAAAGGTGAGGGAAGAGGAGTTTGGGTGATTAGAGTCCATGAGTAAAAAATAACGTAGGTTGGTATAAGGGTGCATGGGGGACTTAATCAGGGTTGGTGAGAAAGACCCTAAGTGGGGGAAGCATGTGGAAGGTAAAGTTAGTGGAAAGTGATTAGAGAGTGTGGGATAAGATTGGAAGGGTGCCACATAGAGGCAAAAATGAGTCAAGTGAAAAGGGGAATGGTGTGTGTGGATGATGAGGGGATGAGTGACAACATACAAGAAAGGAGAGGTGCTAAGGTTTGGGATGGCCAACTAGAGTTTTTGTGGACACACGTGTAGGATGGAAAGTAAGGTTGTGATGTTGGTTGCGGATCGAGTGGAGTGATGGGTTGGAGGCAAAGGGTGCATGGGCCATGTAGGATAGGGAAAGGTTAGGTCACATAGTCCAGATTAGGGTTTATAAGCGAAAACCCTAAAGGGCGGTGGTGAGTTAAACCAGAGATATAGGAAGTGGCATCGATCCTCATACATAGGAGTTGGGTTTTTATTGTAAGGGAAAGGGGGAAAGATGTCTGGGAGTTCTAGGATGCGTAAAAGCCCCAAGATATGGGACAAGGCTTTTCAGGAGTGTGAATGGGAAGTCCAGTGGGCATGTATGTCTAGTAAAAAAGTACATATTGAATAAGACATGAATAAGACACTAACCATTTAAAGTGAAAGATTATTGAGTCAGGCCCAGACTGATCCACCAGCAATAATAGTGACTAGGTGTAGGGTGCCTTGGAGATTAATCCACCGGCGAATAATAGTGTCTAAGTGTGTGTTGCCTTGAATGTTTCCGATCCATCGGCTATAATAGTGGGAGATCTTGAGCTCAATAAAGTAAACCTTAATTGATAATAAGTCACGGAAAAGATACTAATTGCTTACATTGGAATACCATCATAGTCGGGGCCAGACCAATCCACCGGCATAATAGTGGCCAGGGATCCATTGGTGAATAATAGTGGTCAGGAGCATTCTGCCTTGGATGTTTCTAATCCATCGGCTATAATATTAGGGTTCCCGTACTTGCATGGACCTAAATCAAGAATTATATGAAAATGAAAATAATGGCTAGAGATCTGATGATTATGCTTAAACAGACTGATTCACTGCTTGTAGTCTCTATCATTTATGTATGGCCTTAATTACACGGTCATCTTGCTCAGTACGTAGCGTATTGATCACCTGTTTCATGGGTGCTATTTATTCCCACAAGTAGTGGCCCCTTTTGAGTTGGCGCAAGTAGAAGATGCTACATTTTTTCACTTTAACACATTCAATGCATTGGATGGGGCTGAGTAATGCCCTGTTGGACCTAGTATGGGGCCCAAGTGAGTGTTATCCAGACTCACCTATTTCTATTTTTATCATCATTTTTTTATCGTTCTATTTTCCCCAAAGGGACTTTGACACTATACTAGTTTTCTATTTATGTAATAACCCTTACATCGCGTAGTCATTTATAATTATGAATTATTAATCCTTGTGGTTTTATATCCTATTTGAAATAATGTCTTTTTATTTTTCTAACCTTGTAGTTGGTATGACATTGGCTAGGGGTCTAACTTGTGTCGATCACGGTGATAGCACCCCCTATCTTAGTGTATTTTTCTATGCAAATGAAAATTTTCAACAGTGAAATTTGGAGGTGTTACAATTAACCACATATCCACTCTTAACAACGAACCCTAATCACCCCCGTTCATAGATCTCATTAGGTTTGACTCACCCCATGCATGGTTAACCCTTCAGATACTGTGTTTACTCTAGACCTCTTTATTTTTACTATAGTTATTTTGTACAGCACCTCCAACTGAGTTTAGGCCAAGTTACACCCTAGAGTACCCCATATGCTACTTTTCACAATATTAACAAAAAATTTCCCAGGTCTCAGAACCCTACCTAAGTCACAAGGACTCCCCAACTTCTTAAACATGTAGTGTCATAAAATAGAGATACACATCAACACTTAAACCAACACAATCATGTCAATACATCTTCTTACCTTTAATCATTACCAAGCATAGCTACACATACAATCCTAGACCATCTAACATTTTATGCATGTCTTCACTTAGCACATAATAAGGTCATATATTAAAAAAGTTAAGGCCCTAGCTATGACTGTATCCTTATCAAAATGGATCTAGTATTTAAGCATGAATGATCTATGCCTCCTCTCCTACTGTCATCAGAATAGTACAAATGTTTGAACTTAACCTATCGTTTCCTTTTTATTTTTTCTCACAAAAAAGGAATAATGAGGAGGAATCTAGTCCAATGAAAATCTAAAGAGAGGAAAGGAAGTGATGGTGACCAGAATGGGGAAGAAAAATGGTGTGGCAGCAGGGCTAGAGTGGCTAGAATAGGGGTTGCATAGAAATAAGGGAGGGCTCATTGAGGGGGAGAAGAATAAAGGGAGCATCAAATAGGGGTATTTATTAGTAGAGAAGGGAGTCGAGGGTGTGGGGAAGATGACAGGGGTGATAGGTGCACCAGGATGCAAGGGGGAAGGACGAGTGTAGGCAGCAAGGCAGGGCATGGGTTGGTGCAGGGGTACAATAGCCAAGTGCAGGGGGTGTGCATGGGCACATGCCAGTGTGCATGGCCCGGTATGGCTAAGAAGGGAAGGGGGAAGGCCTGGCTAGGTGCAGAGGCAATGGTAGGGGACAAAAATGGAAGGGGAAGGACAGTGATGCAAGGGAGACAGGCACAAGGAAGAAGACGAGGAGAAAAAGGGAAAGAAGATAGGGAGAAAAAAGGAAAGAAGGGAAAAGAAAGGAAATGGGTCGGCTATCTAGGGGAGAAAGAAAAGAAGAGTGAGAGAGAGATTGGGTCACCCAAGGAGAAGAAAGGAAAGGAGAAGGAAAGAGAGGAGGACTGGGCTAGGAACAGCACAACCCAGAAGGAGAAGATGGAAGAAAAGGAAAGATGAGAAAATGAGAGAGAGAAAAAAATGGAAAAGGAAAAAAAGTGTAGGATTTTGGTTGAATTTTGGGATAAATTTGGCTTATTGCCAAAAAAATGATAATTATATAAGTAAATAAAATTGTTATAAACTACCTATAAATTATTCTAGATAGATAATTAAAATAAAATCTAGAAATTAGGCTAAATAATAAATTTAAATTTTATATTATTATTATATATTTTTAAAATTTTTGGGATATTACAAATATGGTCAAGTGAATCAATAAATTTAAAGGTTAGACATAAAGATGATAAATAAATTTTGAAAGATGTATTGACAACATACCTTTGTTTCAACCTCAAGTTATAATGAACAAAGACTAGGTCATTGAGCCTTTGATGGTCTAGTCTATTTCTTCTTCTTTTTTTATAGGATATGCTCAAATATACTCCAATTTTGTTCATAACCCAAGGCACTAGTAGTTTGGCTCAAAACACGAATGGTTAGTTTTTATAAATCTAGAGCACCACATCTATACAATATCCACCCCTCATCTACAACATGTTAAGATTAATATATTAATATACTAAACAATCAAATAAAATTGCAATAGGAAAAAACTATTGATGATTAAAAAATATTCAAAACTAATATCAGGAGCAAAAATAGAGCAATCTTATACAACAAACCGTCTTCCAAAATCACCCTCTGCTTTTCTAAAAGAACTCATTTGAATTGTTAATTTTGATCTAAATTATAAAATTCCATTAGCATACCTCTCAATGACATCAATAACATCAGATACACTATTTTGATGGTTTGTAATATCGAATAAATACTGAAAGCAAGGATTATACCAAAAAATATTTGCATGTAAATTATTTAAAAGTTGAGTATACTAATGAGAAGTAATAATCTGAAGTTAGGAATTTTTCATTTTTTTCTCCTCTAATATCTAGCAACCATATCATCCCTAGCTTGATATAAATAACCTATAGACAGTTTTTCTTCCGCATCCAGCATTTATAGAACACGTGTAATAGATTATGTAAGTTGTACAATAATAACACACTCTTTCCAAAATATATAACTCAACACATTTTCTACAAAGTTATTTCCTTCCCTTTATTCAACATAAGCACAAGAGACTCATTCTCCAAAAACAACCATTGCCCTAAGAGAATTCTTTTGTGACAATATAATTTATAAAGTAATGAAATAACTTGCAAATCTAGTTAGAGGTAAAATAATGAGTTCCCTTCCTTGTGTATGCGTCCTCATCAAATTTCAAGCATAACAATGATTATAAATGTACTTGGTGATTTTAGAATCCTGATTTACAATATCTTCAACCTCATATAGCTTACCCATATCATTAAGCACAAAATTTATGCAATGTGCAACACAAGGTGACCAATAAAGTGTCTTAAGCTCATTATCTAACAATGTACCAATAGCAACATAATTAATAGCATAATCAATCACCATATGTATAACATTTTTAGCACCAACATACAATTTTTTTATCTAAATAGTTTACAAAAACTCAACAATTTGGGTAGCTTCATAGGTATCACCATACTTTTAAAACACATTCCATTATGGACAATAAACCAAGAAATTAATTAAAGTTTAATTATCTTGATCGGTCCACTCATCTACCACAATGTTACAACCTATTTATTCCCATATTGGACGAAAAACCTCAACGTAATTCTTCACCTCTTCAACATTTTTCATCAACAAATAACCTTGAAGAGAATGAACATTTAGATCCTTATAGGTAAGGACCAAATTATTAATACCATCAATCACATGCTGATAATAATAAAAAAATTTGCACCATTAAATGGAATACAAACATCAATCATTCACTTAGAAATGAAAATATCTACCCTTTTAACAACTTATTTACTTTGTTAAACACTTTTAATTATTTTTTGTGCACTAAGAGTTGTTGTTGCTATAAAGTGATTTCCTAATGTGGTTTCATTTCCTTTCCCTTTATCTAAATCTTTTCTCTTAGTTCCTAAACCAGAACCAATAGCAACCCTATGAGGAAGCATAGAAGATGGTGGTTGTTCAATTAAATGTTAATAAAGTGTGTATATTCCCATTGAGCCACAACAATTTTATTCAAGTATTATCTCTTGTATGTTACTTTTTTATATTAGCAAAATATTCAATGATATTATTCATCTCATAACTAATTTAAAGGGGAATATTTTTCCATCTCTCCATTTAACCTTTGACACTAGCTAAATGTTGTTCGAAATGTTGAATACTACCTCCTAAAACCTATTTAGAACCATACAATCACTATAAAGTTGTTCTTCCATTACCATCTGCAACCTTCCTATAATGAACCCGCATAAAATATTTCTTTCCTCTAGTAACACTTTTTGGAGAAGAGTTTTGTGTAGATGTAGAACCAGTATTACTAACCTCCATAGACATTTTCTATATCAAATTCCCACCTTTTACAAATAGAATCAAAGCAAAAACAACCAATGATACAATCTAGATATCATATAATAATATGGAGTTGATACATCTTGCATTTAGCTAACAATTGATAAACATTTGTAATAGATAGAAATTATTTGCAATAAACCAACCACAAACAATAACAATTTAAAAGATTAACTGACAATAGCTCGACTAGGGTAATAATCAAGCCCAAAATAAGCTAACAATTAAAGAAAATGAAGCTAACAATCAATGAAAATGAAGATACTAATCGAAGCTTCCATCAAGCTAATAGTCAACCTCAATGGAAATCAAGCCAAAATGGAGAATGGAAAATAATCAAGCAATAATGAAGAATGGACAATAATCAAGATCAATCTAGGGTGTGAGGGATGAGCAAAATCTATCAAGATCAACCTTAAGCAAGAATAGAGAATGTACAATAATCAAGAAAAAATGGGGAATAGGGGAAAAAGAAGGAATTTGAGACTTACATGTTGTAGATCTCCAAGCTCTAGCAAGGTATGAGTAGAAGCTACTCGAGGGATAAGCAAAAGTGATGGCCAGACTCAAAGCTCTAGATCTAATGATCATGGTATCTAGGATCCATCTCTAGCTCCAACTTCTATAATGGAAAAAGGTTGGAATCAAAAATGGTGGACAAAGATGAAGATTGAAGGATGAAACAAATGAACATGTGTGTAAGGGACAAGCATATGCAATGGTCAATTTAGGATGGACAATGTCAGGTTCATAGGCACTCCACTTTCTACTCACTTGAAGTTAATCTTTGTGCAATGTCCATCCTGTGAAGCAGATAATCAAGGGATGAATAGCATTCCTTCTTCATTCGTTGTAGGTAGTTTGATGTATGATATGATGCATATAAAAACTAATATTGATCATGTATTTAGATTTGTTAGCGGGTTCCTTTCTAATCTAGGTAGAGAGCATTGGAATACAATAAAATGGATATTTATATATCTTCATGGCACTTTCAATTTGAGACATTATCTTAGAAGTGATGAGTCAATCATTAAGGAATATACTGATTCAAATATAGCTGGGGATGTTGACTAGAGGAAATCTATTTTAGGTTATTTCATCATATTTGTAAGGCAAGCAATGTCATGGCAGTCTAGACTTTAGAAAGGTGTTGCTTTGTTAACTACCGAAGTAAAGTTCATTGATACAACTAAAGCTAGCAAAGAGTTGCTATGGATAAAGAATATTTTTTGAAAGATTAGCTTTGTTCAAGAAATATATGTGCTCCTTTATGATAACTAAAGCACCAAACTTCTAAGAATCCTATCTTCCATTCTAGATCAAAACACACTTATGCATGGCATCATTGGATACGTGATATTTTAGATGTTAAGTTTCTAGAGGTTGATAAGGTACATAATGATGATGATATTTTAGAGATTTGAATTTTGTAGGTGAGAGAGAGGGGGAGAGAGAGAGAACCATAAAATTCCTATCAATTTTTCCTCAAAATAGGCTTTATCAATTCATGATCAAAATCCATTTACCATTAGATCTTTCTAATTGTTTGAAACAAGCTTCCCAGAACAATAATATTGATTTTCAATGGTCAAGATCTCATTTGGAGCTCTTTAGGTCAATTTTTTCTAGCATTTGTAGCGAGCATTTTGCTTAGGTTAGTTTTAGCTCAGTTTTAGTTTTGGCTTCGATTAGGTAGTTTATTGGGCTTGAATTTGGCTAAAAATGGGTGAGGTCATTGTAAATATCTTGTTCTTGATTATTATAAATGGGATACTTGCTTTTTGGCATGAATATTGACTTTTAGATGTGTTTACAATAGATCTATTTTATACTTGCAAACTCTTCCCCTTGGGTGTTGTAATTATCATCTAGTTGTGTTATTTAAAATCATAAGTGTAAAATCCAGTTGACATTTAAATACTAGACTTTGTGCCTTAGATTTCTCATGGTAAAATTTTCCTAAGTGGACAGTATGCAGTTGATGTTTTCCTTTCACATTGGAATAGTTTTTTCACGTAAATCGTCTGTCATTGATTTGTTATTGCTTCTATTTTGTAGATGGTATTATTGTTGACCCATTCTCCTTTTGCCCCATCATCCACTTCATCCAAAAGCTTTCTTTCAATTCCACCAGCTTCCACACATACATTGATATGCATGTAATGTTCTAATGTTGTAGTTGTCTAATGCCTAGTCTGCCCTCTTTCTTAGGCAACCAAATTGTAGACCATGCTATGTCTCTTCCTACTAGTATCCATGTCATTCCTTAAGGAACATCTGCAAATGCAATCAATCTAGTATATCACGCTAGTATAAACACCATGCATTTAACTCGATTTGTACTATAAGAGCTAAGGAGACAGAAAGTAATTCATGATACCTCAGCTAAAAGCATTGTACTTTTAATTAACTCTAAGAACCTATCAATATATTAATCAACTAAGAGGAACTAGAATATTATGAACTTATGATGAGGGTGCATACTTTTATTTATAGAAACTAGTCAACCATTAATGTAAAAAACATACAAGTTTATTGTCAAGATAAAATTGAATAGCCTACCGAAATCAATATTCTTCCAACTTGTTTCAATATTGTGAAAAGTCTAAAGTAAGGAAAGCATGTTTTTATGAGAGATGATAAGGTAGAGGAGAAAATATGTATTATCCTCGTGCATATATTCTTAGTAAGTTCATGAACTTCTCTATTCAAAATGACCAATCTAAATATTTTGAATTGATAAACTTTAGACTTTTAAATTAGTAAATATGTATTGAAAATGCATACGTGGGTTATTATAGCTAATGTATAATTGATGAACATAACATATCATATATAATGGATAGTATAATTTACAAAATAATTTTTTTACATCAACAATATAGCAATATATGTAACTACTTATAATAAAAAATTGAGAAATATGTTGGTAATTTTTCTTATTTCTTCAATAGCCCAATTAAAATTATTCATACTAAATTTGTAAAATAGGGGCACATACATTAGAGAGAAAGAAAGGAAGATGAGATTCTCGTGTTTGTAGATCAATGTTTGTGTGGGTGTGCATAGTGTGCCAAAATAAATTAAATGTGACATGTTTAGATACGTTGGTTGCAAATTGAAAGGTGCAACTAGATGTATGATATAAATTATAGTTGTCATGATTTATTTTATATTTTTAGGTTGGGTATGGGTCATGTCATTTCAATTTTGAGTTTGCAGGGGTTTTATGTTAATTCAAGTTGAACTACTAAGGGTTTGGTCATTTCATGCCTATGGATAAACTTTGAATTTCGGGTTGAATAAATTATCAGTAATTATGAGTTATCTGTCATGTTGGGTCGATTTAAAGTAAACTCAAGATTATTTTATTTTTAATGATTATACTCCTTTTTATGTGACCTTATTGTTCAGTATAAGCTTTCTTTGGAAACTCATATTATTTATACATTATCTAATAACGTAGACTTCATGTTATTTGTTTTGTCTATTATTTTCAAATATTTATAGCCACATAATCAATAACTTGTTTGCATTATTGCTTCATAAGTAGGTTATACCAATTTCAACTAAATACTAAAAATAAAAAAATAAAATAAAAACTTTGTGCTATTTATCTTTATTACAAATATACCATTTATTAATTAAAACATTATCAATCTTACGTATTTAGAATGGTCATTAAGCATCATTTCCTTTAATTCCAAATATGTTATCAAATGCTATTATTACTTCAACCACATTCATATACATATTAATTTGTGTTTACTAAATACTCTACCATATCATTATTTCATATATTATTAATTTATATCTAATTCAAATCATATAATATTTTATCCAAATAGTACATTAATATACTCATATTTGTGAAATATATATTATTAATTTATATCTGATTCAAATCATGTATTATTTTATCCAAATAGTACATTAATATACTCATATTTGTACGGTCTCAAATCATGTTAAGTATGTTTTAAAATTTCTTCTTTCAAGTAGAGATTGGATTTATTCAACTCAAGTTGGTTCATTATCGAGTTGGGGGTTAAGGATTATATGGAATCTCAAACAAATGTACATGCTAATTGGTTTTGTTATAATTTTTAGACCATATTGGATTAAAGTAAGCAAGTTACAAGAAACATCACTTGAGGTAGATAAATACGACTAGATCCATTTTATTATATATATATATATATATTTCATGAGGGTTATCATAAGCTCTAAATGAATTGATGATTCAGTTTATTTCATTTCACAATACAAGTTTAATTTGACCCCAAAACATAGACAAGAAATAAAAATAATAAAATTAAGAAAATAAAATTCCTAAAATAGCAAATATACCCTTGAATATGTATTGGAAGCTTGATGCTAATAATAATTTACTCTTAATAAAAGAAATTATTAAAAAGGTAACAGTCGACAATAAAGTATTTAATATCTATGAGTTTCCACTGTGTATTTTATACTCCCTTTGCTCTAAAATAATTTATTTTAGGGTTAAATTTTTGCTTTCAAAAAATCTATTCTCGGAAAAGCAATAGATATAAATGGAATACATAAGATACTTTTTATTAGCTTCTTAACAATATAAAAATTGTTAAAATACTTTATTTAGAACAAGGGGTAATTTAAAATAATTTTAAAAGTTAATATAAATTATATTATGAAACAGAGGGTATGCATTAACAAATTTAGCAGTAGATTTGGCAACTGGTCACGTCACCAGAAGAGAGTTCTAAAAATGTACAAACTGTAATGATTTCTAGACAAAAAACCTTCTACAAATTCTTCCGATTCAAGATAAAAATCCCTTCAAAACTTACTCCATCCAGGCCAAACTCGCACCACTGATCTTACAATATGTGCGCAGCGCATCAGCATGGTAGCAAATGTGATACAAGTTCTGAGAAATTCAGAAATTTACGTCACCGCGACGCAATTTGGAGTTTTCACTTGCAGGAAAACTAGGAATATGAACATAAGCAATATGTTTTTCTTTTCTCGTATTTTATAAATTCTGATCGGGCTGATATGCCACCAAGAATATGATCACTGCGTCAATACTTGTACAACGGATACGTCAAATACAACCGCATAATGGTTATCTGCCTTTCCTTTCTTTCTGTTAACGGCGGTCACTATCAAAGTCCGTGAAAACGGGGCACCTCATCAAGCTCAGGCCTCTGCCTACATTTACAATAAAAGGGAAACCAAAAAGGTCGACGGACAGAGGTCAGCTATCGACCCTGCCGAAGCATGCTCTCAAAGAGAAAAGTGAATTATGTGATTTATCCCGCTCGGGCTGCTCTGGCTTATGCCACGGAAAATGCTTATAGAAGGCATTCACTGCACCAGTCACGCCGTCTTCATTTTCCATTGCCTTCGCAAGCTCAACAGCGCGCTCTTTTACCTGCATTTCACGAACATGTTTGATCTTTTGTCAAGCTATCATATATAAAAAATAATAAAATAAAAACAGTATCCAAGAAGGATACAAGAATAGAGCAGTCAATTCCAGATACCAAGCCTGAAAAAAAGATTGTTTGTCTCGTTAAGGTATCCGTCGAATGAACAGCTGAATCTGCGATAAATGTTTTATCTCACTACAGTGGTAGCTTGGACTATTTATCTCACAAGCAACACCCGATTGAATTGTATACTCAATTTCCAAAATACGAACCTTGTAGTTCACCTCCAATTCCTGACAGTATTTGTCTCATCCCACTCTCTCTAGAACTGATCCCATTGACACCCCCCCCCAAACAAAAAAACCTCCCTTTCTCCTCCTTCCAAGATTCTCAAATTTCCGGCTTCCATGTTCTCCAAAGCGATTGTTTCACATTAGGAGTTCATAAGACAGTAGATGAACAAGTTCACTTCAGTAAATACCACCAGCCTAGAGTAATGCTTTCATGCCAATTATAAATGATCTGGGCTATAAACGAGCCAAGCTAAGCCGAATACCCCTGGACTTGGACTCAGACTCAGCTCGTTCAGTTAAACGAGCCTAAAATAAGGCTTAGGCTCGACTCATTTAATTAAACTAACTAGCCGAGCCAAGCTCACGAGCCAAAGCTAAGAAATAAACTAAGCCTCACTTTTTTGAGCTCAAGTTCGGCTTGTTTAATAAACAAGTCCAAAAGTGAGGTTCAGGCTCAGCTCATTTAACTAAATAAACAAGCCGAACCAAATTTTTAACGAATCAAGCCGAGCCAATTACCAAACTGGCTCAAATCATTTACAGCCCTTCAAACGATCACACCGAGCAAAACTGACTTTTTAGTCCATAAAAATTGTATCACCTCAATTTGGTCCAAAAAGGCCAAAACAGTAGGCACATGGCCAACAAAAGTAGGGGAGGGAAATACATAAAAGGGGAGGGCAAATTTAAACTTGGAATCTGATATATCTAGGTCTTAGCTACTAGACTATGACGTCATCGAGGATTGCCTATCTTGTAATTAACCATTTACCTGAAGCTTTAGTTTGCCAGCAATCAAAAGTGATAAAAATTAACCTATAGAGAGCTCCACGATGTTTTCTTAAACTTGATAATTAAGAACATGCTTCTATCAATGAAAATATCTTTTCAATGACACAGCTTTATCATGTATCAAAAATTGAAGGGCGTGAGAAGGCTATCAAAGGATTAAGGTTAACCTTCTCATCCAGCATGAAGCGTATTGCATCAACCAATTTCTCAAGCGAGAACTCCTCAACAGGAATGGGTGCTGGACCTACACCTTTGGCATGCACCCTTTCACCCCAGAACGGTTGGTCTCCAAAGAAAGGCACAACAGTTGTCGGACACTAGCAGCAGTCACAAGGAATGTAAGATGAAATTGCAACCATAAGTGCAGAAATAACTTCAGATGAATTAGGATCTGTACCGCAGCTTTAAGACCAGCAGCTGTAGTTCCTGCCCCACCATGATGTACCTAAAACAAAAAGGTAAGGAAAAAAAAAGAGTAATCTTAACATCCCTTTTTGGCTCCAAGATATTTTTCCTTTTCTTTTTTTTTTTTGGTTATTTTTTTTGGTGTGATAAAAATGCTGAGTAGATTAGTTTGACACATTGTACTCCAATAAATGCAGCTGTCACCAATGAAAAGAACTTCTCAGCTGCATGGAGGACAGCAATAGACAGTAAATATACAAATTATTAGACCATGAACTGCCTAGGCGAGCAAACCATGTGAAAACTCAGACATAAGATATCCTTATCTCATTACCAAGCATGCCTACCCCGGATCAAAGAAGAGGAAAGAGAAAGAAATAAAGAAAAAAGAAGGTATATGACTATATGTATGCTCTTCACAATCATCAACGCGATGCAAAAAAAATGCACATGTCAAATTCAGCTACCATCAAAATCAGTTGAAAACAGATAGTCAACCTACCACAGCAGCACATTGTAGAAATAGCCAGTCATGAGGGCAGTTGTCGAGCAAGTACACAAATTCCTTTGGCTCTGCTACTGGGAAGAAAAGAAACACAAGGTAGTTGGACCTCATTCTCTATACTCACAGAAGACGAAAAATCATACCCCCAGGCATCGTTAATGATGCCTCTATGACCTGTAAAAAAAAAAGGCAAAATGGAGAGCCTCTTACAGTTTCCAAGACCACCCCAGCCTTTGTTAATGATGCCTCTTTGACCCGTGTTTTTCAAAGCTTCAACAATGATTTCAGTCATTTTCTCTGGCTGTTGAACAGGCTGAAATATTTTTAAAATATAAGATTCAGATCAAAATGCCACCACTAACAGCAGAAGGCATTCAATCAGCAATAATGCAGTGAACATGTAAAATTTCTGATGGGGCACATAGATAAATCCGACGTATCCAATATTCTACCACGACCAATCTACTTCATTATTACATGTTGCAGTAGTTCAATATGTAGTTAATAGAATCATGACAAACAACCAACAGGTATGCAGTCACATGTCACCATTTAGATTAAATTATAATCATCAGTTAGAAACAAATAATCACAATTGCAAACATGTGTATGTGCAAAAGATAACATGAAGGCAGAAGGAACTAGTATATCCATATAAATAGCAAGTTTCTCACAAAAACCGAGTTAGTTGAGACCCGTGATCAAACAGTAAAAAACATTTATGGCTCATTTCTAGTCAAGGATGCATAAATACGTCAGTTTCTACTGAATATATAAACATTTGGACAATTCTATTGAAAGATAATTTAATTTAAACAATTCTAGTGTTGGCTCTATCTAATTTTTCAACAATAATAGTCATCAAGATGAACGCCTCAGGAGTGGGGGTAGGGATTGTCCTAATGCAGGAGTAGCTGCTTATCGCTTATTATAGTCACATATTGGGGTAAAGGGCTTGTCTTAAGTTGGTTTATGAATAGAAATTAATGGCCATAGTACTCTTTGTGCAGAAGTGGAGGCATTATCTTACAGGTAGAAGGTTCCCTATACAAACTGATCAGCAGCGCCTCAAATACCTCTTAGAACAATGGGTATTGTCTGAGGGACAGCAATACTGGATTGCCAAACTCTGGAGTTATCAATTAGACATTGAGTATCGAGCTGGAAATACTAAATAGGGCAGCAAATGTCCTAGCAAGAGTGAAAAGCAACAGCTCAATTTTGGCATGAATTGTGACGTTGTTAGGACCTAGGATGAGTTACCTACAAAGATTGACAGAGATCCCCACTTGGGACCACTAAAAAGGGGTCTAATATAGTCCTTGGAGGGGAAGAACAGGTTTTACATGTATCGGGGACACTGATTTTCTAAGGGTTGGTTGGTATTACCAACAGGGTCCAAGTATATCCCGCAGATTCTGCTAGAGCTCCATGGAGGAAAGTTGGAGGCTACTCTGAGATAAACAAGACATAACAGCGCATAGCCTGTGAGGTTTATTAGCCAAAGATGAGGCAACAAATTCAGCAATATGTGCTCGAGTGTGCCAGTTGTCAGAAAAATAAAACATCCACGCTATCTCCAGCAGAACTCTAACAGCCTTCTCCTATTCTTGAGCGATTTGGGAAGATGATGTGATGGACTTCTTCAAAGGACTACCCAAATCCGAAGGGTATAATTGCATATTGGTGTTAGTAGATCATTTGAGCAAATATGCTCACTTTATCCCTTTAAAGTATCCCTTCATGGCCCATAGCTACCATATTCGTATACGAAGTAGTTCAACTCCATGGAGTAGCTCATTCAATCACATGATAGGCCAATCAATAAATTCACCTATGTTAGGATGGGGAGGAAAGGGAGGAAGGGTGGAGGGGCTAAGCAAGGAGTGTCGGAGCTGGATAAGTAGAAGGGTGTCGTTCTTACTTTTTGTCCTTTTCAGTCATTTTATTCCTTTTCGGTTATGATCTGGTTATGTGAGGCTATTATGTTGTTATGCCCTTTGCTAAATTATTTTTTTCTGTTTTAGTGAGCTAGGGAATCTATTATGAGCAATATAAAAAGAGGATCGACAGAAGCGGGGGGAGGGAAGAATATTGTATAGGAGGTGTCAGGACCTCGAATACCTGACATTTGCTCTGGTTAATCAAATCTCTATATCAATTCCCTCATCTGATTACATTCTCAGTGTTAATCCAAAAACCGTGTTGCTCGAGTGTTATTTCTTTGAAGTACTACAGGTATTCCCGATCACTTTGGCATCAGAGCAAGGCTCGAGACTAGAAGAGATGGTCCAAAAGAAAGTGGAAGTTGTAGAGGAGAGGATGGGGTTACTCGAAGAGAAAATGACTATGTTGCAAGAAGAATGGCAGAAGGAGATCAATGCGATTAAGGGAGATACAGGGAAGATAACTCAAGTGGAGAGGACCATGATGGAAGTGTTGAGCAAGCTAGATCAACTGATGAATCAAGGAGGCTACGCATCATCTTTGAGAATTATGGGGGTGTAGAGAATGGAGGAAGTTGCTACAGATTCACCTAGAGCAGAGGAATCACAAGTAGTGGAGGTGCAATGCACGAAGTATCGTCCAACCCGGCAATTGGAGTTCCCACTCTTAAATGGAACTGACCCTGATGGATGGCTATTTCGTGTTGAAAGATACTTCAATATCAACCAGCTCACTGAAGCAGAGCAACTAGAAGCAATAGCGGTGGCTATGGAGGTAAGAGTACTGGCTTGGTTTCAATCTATGGGGGAGAGGAAGAAATTCACCACCTGGAAGGGATTTAGGGAAGCATTTTTAATCTGATTCCGTCCAAAGCATGAAGGATCACTATGTGAGAAGTTTCTAGCAATTCAGCAGCACTCTTCGATCGAGGAGTTACTCAAGAGTACTTTCCTCAATGAGCTGAAGCCGGTGGTAAGGGATGAGGTCCGATTGTTAAGGCCCACTAGACTAACTGAAATAATGGAGGCAGCCCAATTAGTGGAAGAAAAAAACCGTATCATCCGAGAGCCTAGGGGGATAGGAGGATTGGGATTGAAATCGGTGGCCCAAAGTCAAGCAATTAATAGCCTAAGACATTATTCAACCCCGAGCTTAGCTGGACTCTTTTCCTCGAAGCCCAAAGCTATGACTTCTTGGCCTAAATCACTGGTTAGGAGTTCGAATATCCCTAATCAGGCCGCAAAGTCATAGGTGAGCAGGCAAAGCTCGGGCTTTAAGAAATTGTCAAATGCAGAGTACCTACAGCAATGAAAGATTGGCCAGTACCAAAAACATAAAAGGAGTTAAGGGGATTCTTAGGACTCACCGGCTATTACAAGAGGCTCAGGCGGCATTATGGACATATAGCAGCCACACTCACGACCCAGTTAAAGAAGGACAAATTTAG